>JAOPSE010000003.1:22351850-23677880 GCA_029449295.1 Zea luxurians
ACTAAGTAAAGTTTGCCGTCTAGTAACCCTTAAAAGCTAGTGAACCATCACATCTTCTAAAGACAGACACATCTACATTTGTAAATAGACAGTTATATCCCATATTACATAATTGACTAATAGATAGTAAATTATATCCAAGAGACTCTACTAAAAACACATTAGAGATAGAGTGCTCATTGGAGATTGCAATTTTACCTAGCCCTTTTACCTTGCCTTGATTCCCATCACCGAATATTATTGAATCTTGGGAATCTTTGTTTTGACGTAGGAGGTGAACATCTTCTTCTCCCCTGTCATATGCTTTGTGCATCCGCTGTCAATAATCCAGCTTGAACCCCCGTATGCATAAACCTGCAAGGCAAATTTAGGCTTGGGTCTTAGGTACCCAACTCATGTTGGGTCCTACAAGGTTAGCACAAATATCCTTAGGAACCCAAATGCAAGTTTTGTCTCCCTTGCATCTTGCCCCTAATTTTCTAGCAACTATCTTCCTATCCTTTCTACAAATAGCAAAAGAAGCATTTAAAGCATGATATATTGTAGAAGGTTCATTTACTTTCCTAGGAACATTAACAACATTTCTCCTAGGCATATTATGAACAACATTTCGCCTACCAACATTTCTATCATGCACATAAGAAGAACTAGAAGCAAACATGGCATGAGAATCAAAGGCATTATATGCATTACAACTCCTATAAGCATTTCTAGATTGTCTCCTATCATGGTACATAAAGGCATGGTTCTTTTGCACACTACTAGCCATAGGGGCCTTCCCTTTCTCCTTGGCGGAGATGGGAGCCTTATGGCTTGTCAAGTTCTTGGCTTCCCTCTTGTAGCCAAGTCCATCCTTAATTGAGGGGTGTCTACCAGTCGTGTAGGCATCCCTTGCAAATTTTAGCTTGTCAAATTCATTCTTGCTAGTCTTAAGTTGGGCATTAAGACTAGCTAATTCCTCATTTAATTTGGAAATTGAAACTAAATGATCACTACAAGCATCAATGTCAAAATCTTTACACCTATTACAAGTTTCAACAATTTCTACACAAGAATTAGATTTACTAGCTACTTCTAGTTTAGCATTTAAATCATCATTAAAACCTTTTAACGTAGCAATAGTTTCATGACAAGAAGATAATTCATTAGAGAGCATTTCATTCCTTTTAATTTCTAGAGCAAGAGACTTTTGTGCTTCTACAAATTTATCATGTTCTTCATACAACAAATCCTCTTGCTTTTCTAAAAGCATATTCTTATCATTCAAGGCATCAATCAATTCATTAATTTTGTCTACCTTGGTTCTATCTAGGCCCTTAAACAAACATGAATAGTCTATCTCATCCTCATCACTAGATTCGTCCTCACTTGAAGAAGCATAGTAGAGTTTTGAGTACATACCTTCTTCTCTCTTGCCATAAGGCATGTGTGATGCTCGTTTGGAAAGAGGGCCGATTTGTTGAAGGCGGTGGCGGCGAGTCCCTCATTGTCAGAGTCGGAAGAGGAGCAATCCGAATCCACTCCTTGCCTAGATGCGCCTCGCCTTTTGCCTTCTTATACTTCTTCTTCTTCTCCCTCTTGTTCCCTTGTTCCTGATCACTATCATTGTCGGGACAGTTAGCAATAAATGACCAAGCTTACCGCATTTGAAGCATGAGCGCTTCCCCTTGGCTTTGGTCTTGCTTGGCTGTCCCTTGCGACCCTTAAGCACCGTCTTGAATCTTTTGATGATGAGGGCCATCTCTTCATCATTAAGTCCGGCCGCCTTAATCTGTGCCACCTTGTTAGGTAGCGCCTCCTTGCTTCTTGTTGCCTTGAGAGCAAGGGGTTGCGGCTCGTTGATCGGACCATTCAAGGCGTCGTCCACGTACCTCGCCTCCTTGATCATCATTCGCCCGCTAACGAATTTTCCGAGGACTTCTTCGGGCGACATTTTGGTGTACCTGGGATTCTCACGAATATTATTCACCAAATGAGGATCAAGAACGGTAAAGGACCTTAGCATCAGTCGGACGACGTCGTGGTCCGTCCATCGCGTGCTTCCGTAGCTCCTCATTTTGTTGATAAGGGTCTTGAGCCGGTTGTATGTTTGAGTTGGCTCCTCGCCCCTTATCATCGCGAACCTTCCAAGCTCGCCCTCCACCAACTCCATTTTGGTGAGCAAGGTGACGTCGTTCCCCTCATGAGAGATCTTGAGGGTGTCCCGATCTGCTTGGCATTGTCCAAGCCGCTCACCTTGTGATACTCGTCCCTGCACAAAGAGGCTAGCAACACAGTAGTAGCTTGTGCATTTTTATGAATCTGTTCATTAATAAACACAGGGCTATCTGAGCTATCAAATTTCATTCCACTTTCCACAATCTCCCAAATGCTTGGATGGAGAAAACAAGTGAGTACGCATTTTGTGGCTCCAAAATCCGTAGTCCTCTCCATCAAAGTGAGGGGGCTTGCCAAGTGGAATGGGGAGCAATTGAGCATTTGAGCTATGCGGAATGCGCGAATAATCGAAAGAAAAGTTTGAGTTAACCGTCTTTCGTCTGTCGTAGTCATCGTTGTCCTTTTGGGAGGAGGAAGATTCATCGCTGTCGTAGTAGACAATTTCCTTGATGCGCCTTGTCTTCTTCTTCCTCCCGTCTTTTCTTTTGTGGCCCGAGCCTGAGTCGGTGGGCCTGTCATCATTGGGCTCGTTGACAAAGGACTCCTTCTCCTTGTCGTTGATCACCATCCCCTTGCCCTTAGGATCCATCTCTTCGGGCGGTTAGTCCTTTCTTGAAGAGAACGGCTCTGATACCAATTGAGAGCACCTAGAGGGGGGGTGAATAGGTGATCCTGTAAAACTTCAAAAACTTATAGCCACAAAAACTTGGTTAATTGTTAGCACAATAATTGCCAAGTGGCTAAAAAGGAATCCTCAACAAAACACAACAACCAACAAGGATCAATCACAGAGATGGCACGGTGGTTATCCCGTGGTTCGGCCAAGACCAACGCTTGCCTACTCCACGTTGTGGCGTCCCAACGGACGAGGGTTGCAATCAACCCCTCAAGCGGTCCAAAGACCTACTTGAATACCACGGTGTTTTGTTTGCTTTTTCTCAATCCCGTTTGCGAGGAATCTCCACAACTTGGAGCCTCTCGCCCTTACACTTGAAATTCACAAAGAACACGGAGCAAGGGAGGGATTAGCAACGCACACAAGACACAAGAGTCAGAGTGTCAACACGCACACAAATCGCAACAAGAGCTCGCAACACAACTCAATGAGTTCACAACTCCACAAGAGCTCTATATGCTATCAAAATGAAACGAATGCGCGAAATCTATGTCTTGGTGCTTAGAAATGTTGTAGGAATGCTTGGTGTTCTCCTCCATGCGCCTAGGGTCCCTTTTATAGCCCCAAGGCAGGAGCCGTTGAGAGCAATCAGGGAAGGCAATTCTTGCTTCTGTCGTCTGGCGCACCGGACAGTCCGGTGCACACCGGACACTGTCCGGTGCCAGATTTCTTCCCTTAAATGGCGAAGCCGACCGTTGGCAGACCTGGAGCCGTTGGCACACCCGGACATGTCCGGTGCACACCGGACAGTCCGGTGCCCCCTTCTAGCCGTTGGCTCGGCCACGTGTCCCGCGCAGATCGCGCGGCCGACCGTTGGCCCGGCCGACCGTTGGCTCACCGGACAGTCCGGTGCACACCGGACAGTCCGGTGAATTATAGCCGTACGTCGCCGGTGAATTCCCGAGAGCGGCCAGTTCGCTCGAACCAGCCTGGCGCACCGGACACTGTCCGGTGCACCACCGGACAGTCCGGTGCTCCCAGACTCAGCAGATTCTTGGCTGCTCGAGCCAAGACATTTCCAATTGGATTTTTCCTGTTTCCAGCACTTAGACACAATAGATTAGTCCATAAAACAATGTACTAAGTTTGAGAAACATACCTTTATCCTTGATTTGTACTTTGTCCACCTCTTTACACTTAGGCACTTGTGTTGGACACTAAATCACCAAAACACTTAGAAATGGCCCAAGGGCACATTTCCCTTTCAGAAGGGCGCAGATTAGATCTATATACATCAACCGGTACCCAGTGAGGAACGCAGGATGAACCATCAACGGCCCAAATCAGCCCGGCACTCATAAGTTGAATTCACCAAACCGTACGATGTCGATCTGACGGTCACGAAGTGGCGAGGCGAAGGGGTAAGTCTGCATCTAATCCAGACCGCACACTAGTGGATCAACGGCCAGGGCTAACCCACGCGCTCTCCCTCCCAAACACCGTACAGCGACGGCGGCGCCGCCCACCAGGCTGCGGCGGAGCATCACCGGAGTCGGGCTAAATCCTATCGCGAACGCGTTAATCTCGGAATAAAATGACGTTGTACATTGGTGGTGGCAAGGCGAACCTTATGGGGGGTGATTCACCTGGTGCCGGTGCAGAGGACCCCAGGGACGAGAACGCGCGGCCCATGACGGTCCGAGCACTCCGACAAGCAATTCGAGGTCGACCGCCGCGCAATCCGCCGAGGCTAAGTCCCGGTCGTAACCCGCTCGACCAGAAGAAGCTCCCGCACTCCAGACCGAGGCCTAAATAGGGAACCAGCCGGTCGACGACGGCGGCCCGAAGCTTGCCCCAATCGCGATCCTGCGGCGGCAAGGTCGATGGTACGTGGGCAGGGTTTCAGTGGCGACGCACAACGTTTGATAGTAGCTGGCGCACGAGTCAACCGAGAGAGACGCGGTGCCCATGGGTTTTATTCCCACGGTCAAGGCGGATCCGAGCTCAACGGCGACACTCCCGCGCGTCGTGGTTGAACAGCTCAGCCGAGAAACGAGGAGAAAGCCTGTCTGACAGTGGGCCCCGAAGATGACGAGTGGAAGCCGATCCAAGGAATCGCCCACGTTTTCCATTCCCGCGCCCGGTGATGCGGCGGTCGGCGCACACGTTTTCGTTCTGAAGCTTACGGAGTTGAAGACAGGGCTGACAGTGGACCCCACGGGCCAGTGAGATGAAATCCGCGCTCGCGTGAGTGATGTGAGGCTCACAAGGCAACCCCACCCGCGGGAGCAGCAGGGGGCAACGCCCGTGTGGGAAAGGCCTATCCTATGGACCCCACCTGTCGGTCCTAGCGTGCAGCGCGCAGTTCCGAGTTGGGCCGAAATGGGAGTACACGGCCCAATTAGGTTAGGATTCTTTTCTCTTTTTCTCTGATTTTCTTCTTCTCTTATTTTCAATTCCAATTTGAATTTCAAGTATGACTTTGAATTTTGTGCTCAGTTTTAAAAAATAGATTCTAATCATACCAGTATGGGTTGGGATTATTTGTTTATAAATTTTGTTTTATATTTTATATTATTTCCTATTTTCCTAAATTGTGCCTTTGGGATAAATCTGAAATTTCAAATCATTATTATATTTTCATTAGAGACACTATTACTATCATTCAATGCACAAGCAAAAGAAGTCCAGCATGATGCACGAGTTCATATGTTTGTATTTAGTATTTATTTGCAAGAAAACATGTCTTATGAATAAATCACACAACCCAAAGGGTTTCCTTTAATATTCTCAATGATATGCCATGGAAACTCTGTACTAGGTTTACAAAATCCTACCCCCCTTAAAATAATCTCGTCCTCGAGATTTTAAGAAGATCTAGGAAAAGGTGGGGAAAATCTATGCGAAGCTCTTCTTCTCTTTCCCATGTTGCTTCCTCTTCGCCATGGTGACTCCATTGTACTTTGCACATCTTTATCACCTTATTCCTTGTAACTCGAGTCAATGTATCCAAAATCTTGATCGGGTACTCCGTGTAAGTCAAATCACCCTGAACACTGAGCTCTTCCATTGGTAACTGTTCCTCAGGGACACGGAGACACTTCTTCAGTTGAGATACGTGGAACACATTATGCACATCTGATAGGGTAGCAAGTAACTCGAGTTGGTATGCCATCTCCCAACTCGCCTAAAGATCAAGAATGGTCCAATATAGCGAGGGGACAATTTGCCCTTGACTTTAAATCTCCTCATTCCACGAAGTGGTGACACCTTGAGATACACATAATCTCCTTCTTCAAATTCCAGTGGTCTCTTTCTATTATCAGCATAGCTCTTTTGTCTGGTTTGAGCTACCCTCAAATTCTCTCGAATTATACGGACTTGTTCTTCTGCTTCTTGAATCAGTTCAGGCCCAAGAACTGTCTTTCTCTAGTCTGATCCCAATATAGAGGAGTTCTGCATTTCCTGCCATATAGAGCTTTCAAAAGGTGACATCTTCAGACTGGCCTGATAGCTATTATTATATGAGAATTCAGCATAAGGTAGACTTTTACCCAACTTCCTCCATGCTGAAGGGCACAAGCTCTCAACATATCCTCACAAAACAGGATTTGTCCTTTCAGTCTGTCCATCAGTCTGAGGGTGATAAGCTGTACTAAAATTCAACTTCGTGCTCATGTTCTCATGAAAGCTTCTCAAAATCTTGAGGTAAACTGCGAACCCTCGATCAGCACGATCTTCTTTGGTACTCCATGTAAACACACAATCCGAGCCATATATAACTCTGTTAGCTGAGAACCTTTATATGTAGTCTTGACAGGAATGAAGTGAGCCACTTTAGTCAATCTATCCACAATCACCCATACAGCATCATATCCTTTCTGGTTGCGAGGCAATCCAGTAATAAAATCCATACCAATCTCTTCCCACTTCCACTCGGGTATCTTTAGTGGATGCAATAGTCCAGCTGGCCTCTGGTGTTCAGCCTTGACTCTTTGACATACATCGCACATAGCCACATGTGCAGCCACATCTCTTTTCAACCCATACCACCAATACTTCCACTTCAAATCCTGATACATCTTAGTACTACCAGGATGAATAGAATAATCCGAGTCATGGGCCTCCTTTATAAATAGTCTCACGAAGGCTTTCAATATCAGGAACACACATCCTGTCCTTGAACCATACGGTGCCTTGATCATCTTCCGTAAATTCTGGACCTCGACCTTCAGTAATCAAACCCTTAATCTCTTGTATTTTCGCATTACCAATTTGTCCTTTGCGGATTTCTTGCTCCAAAGTAGGTTCTACATCAATAGTAACTCCTTCAGTATGAGCAACTATCCCTAGGTTAAGTCTTTTGAAATCCTCAGCAATCTCGTCGGGTAGCTGGGCGACAATAGCTGAATGAACATGCTCCTTTCGACTCAAGGCATCTGCAACCAAATTTGCCTTGCCCGGGTGATAGTGAATCTCTAAATCATAATCCTTACTAAGCTCCAACCAACGGCGTTGCTTAAGGTTGAGATCCTTCTGAGTGAATATATACTTCAGACTCTTATGATCCGTGTATACTTGACACTTGGTCCCCATGATATAATGTCTCCAAATCTTAAGCGCATGCACAACGGCTGCCAATTCTAAGTCATGAGTGGGGTAGTTCAATTCATGTTTCCGTAGCTGACGAGAAGCATAGGCAATCACATGTCCTTCTTGCATGAGCACACATCCTAAGCCTTGGCCACATGCATCACAATAAATATCAAATCCCTTCTGCAGGTCTGGCATAACCAACACTGGTGGCGACATTAATCTTTTCTTCAATTGCTCAAAGCTATCTTGGCACTTTTAGTCCCACTTAAATTCTTTTCCTTTCTCCAGAAGCGAAGTCATAGGCTTAGCAATCTTAGAAAATCCTTTAATAAATCTCCGATAATATCCTGCTAGTCCCAAGAAACTCTGAATCTCAGTAACTGTAGTGGGTACTCTCCACTCCATTATCTCCTTAACTTTAGCAGGATCCACTGATATTCCTCATTAGAAATAATATGACCAAGAAATGGCACCTCGCCAATCCAAAACTCGCACTTGCTAAACTTGCCATATAGTTGGTTATCTCGTAGCTTCTGTAGCACCAACCTCAGATGTTCCTCATGATCGCTATCACTCTGGGAATAATAAGGATATCGTCGATGAATACCACGACGAATCTGTCCAAATACTCCGTAAACACCTTATTCATCAAATTCATAAAATAAGTTGGTGCATTGTTAATCCAAACGACATAACAGTGAACTCATATAATCCATATCGAGTCGAGAAAGCCATCTTGGCAATATCCGATGGCCTAATCCTCATCTGATGGTAACCGGGATCGGAGATCAATCTTCGAGAATACCCTAGCACCTCTCATTTGATCAAATAAATCCTCAATACGGGGTAACGGATACTTGTTCTTCACCGTAACATCATTAAGAGATCTATAATCCACACACATTCTTTGTGATTCATCCTTCTTCTGTACAAACAGAACCGACGCTCCCCAAGGTGAGGAACTCGGACGAATGTACCCAGCCTCTTGTAACTCTGTTAACTGCTTCTTCAGTTCCTTTAACTCTTCTACAGACATCCTGTATGGCCGTTTAGAAATAGGGGCAGTTCCAGGTAAGAGATCAATAACAAACTCACTTCCTCTTATCAGGTGGCATCCCTGGTAACTCCTCTGGAAAGACATCCAAAAAGTCTCTAACCACACGGATGTTGTCACCAACAAACTCCTCAGGTATAAAGAACATTGCACGTTTGGATGAGGTGGTTACTGCAATATTAACTTGAAATCTTTCTCCTTTAGTGGTAGTGAGTTCTACGGTACCTCTACCACATGTTTATAATGGCCTTTGCCTTTCTTAACCATGACATACCAAGGATCAGATCTATACTGCTTGACTCTAATATTAATAGCAGTAGCTCCAAATTCTCTACCCATAATGGTCAATGTCAATCTACGTGTCATTTGATTTGCCTCAACAGGCCCTTTAGGTGTAATTACTATCATGGGTTTTCTCATTTTAGCAGTGTATTTCATTTGTGTTGGCATATCTAGCAGACATAAATGAATGTGTAGCACCAGAATCAAATAAGATGGTTGCAGGAATTGCATTAACATAAAACATACCAAGTACGATATCAGCACCATCCGGAGTAGCATCAACGCTAACTTGATTAACCTGGCAATAGAATATCCCTTGCCAGATCCTGGAGTTTGCTGCCTGTTCTGAACTGGAGTAGTAGCAATCCTCTGTGGGCAGACATTTGCATAGTGTCCAGTCTTCCCACACTTGGAAACACGTAGTGCCTGGACTATGTCCTGAAAAACTTCGTCGGGGTGCCAGTAGGGGTAGCCTATCGAGAAGGTTGGAGTCTTCAGAGGTGATTGCTGAACTGGGCGCTGGCCTCCGCTAGTGCGAACGGGTGTAACCCTAGGGTGAACTGTAGCGAGGACAAACACTGCTGCTTTCTTGTCCTTGAGATATAGCCTTTCTCTTCAAATCTCCTAGCTGAAACACGCTTATGCTCAATAGCTAGCGCCTTATCGAGTAGCCTCTCAAATGATGAAATATATGTGCCACCAGAGCATACTGCAGGGGTCCATTAAGCCCTTCAATAAAAGTGCTCCTGCTTCCTCTCATCTTCATCGCAACTTCATCAGGGGCATATCTGGATAACTGGATAACTTGTCGCGGTACTCGCTGACTTGACATACTTCCTTGATTCAGCGACAGAAATTCCTTCTTCTTAATCTTCATCAATCCAGCTGGTATATGATAATTCCGGAACTAATGTACTGAACTCTGCCCAAATGATAGTATCAGCAGCATCGTGGCAGTAGTATATGAATCCACCAGTCAGCAGCAGGACCTGTCAGACGTCCAGAAGCATATAGAACCTTCTCCCGGTCAGTGCATTGTGCCAATATTCAGCATCTTTTCCACAGATTTCAGCCAATCATCCCGCGTCCAGTGGATCAGGAGAGCTTGCAAATGTAGGTGGCTTATGACTCATGAACTCTCTATGCTTATCTCGAGGTGGAACTGGTGGTGGTGGTGGTGGCAGTGGTACGTGCTGCTGTTGCTGCTGTTGCTGTTGTTGTTGTTGATGCAGCTGTTGTTGCGCCCCTCCTTTCCTGGCGTATCTCCTCTCGTTCCTGGCGCAATTCTTGGCGTATCTCTTCTCTTTCCTGACGCATCTCCTGGCGTTCTTGCTGCATCTGAGCATGCATATCCGCCATAGTGTCCGCCATTTTGCTGCATCATCCTCATCTGAGCTGCAATCAGTGGGTCAACTCCGTCTGGTGGAGGATTAGGAGAATTCATCTCTGCTGGCTATGGCTGGGGTTGTCTATTTATCCACCGAGTGTGTCGATTAGGAGGCAAATCAATTCCACCACCCGCCTGGTATTGACCATCTGAGTTAGATACATATGGTAAGAGAATAGTAGACAAGACAGATATTTACAAATCAGGTTACTTTGGGGAATTTATTAGCTAAGCAGATTAATATCTTACCTACCATAGCTAGTTCAATACCTTATGGTGGTACATGCTAAGATGTCCATCTATAATAGTTCAATCAATCAAAGAAGCAAATCAGGCATTTATCATCAGCACAATCAAACAACATTTTTTAAAAAGAAAATAGTTTTAAAATTTTGTCTTAGGTTACCCTATCTCTTAAAAAGATCATAGTGGTAGGATTTCAAGGTGTGAAATCCATCTTGTCTCAGAGTAGAAAAGTTAAGAATATCAGAGTAGAACAGTAGAAGGTGAGACAGGATCAAGATAAGTATAGAAAGAATCAGAGTAAGGTAAGTATAGAATGGATCAGAATAAGATAGTAGGTAAGGGTTTTGTCCATTTCTATCTAGGTTTCGTCCTACAGTCAACATTTCCTCTGATACCACTTCTGTCACACCCGGCTTTAAGGAACAAAGCCAGGTGCATCTTATACATGCGCCAAGAAGACAACATATATAATAACAGTGTATAGAGATAAATGTCACAAAACATCAGAGTTTTTATTACATAGCGGAAGACTTATTACAAAAATAAAAGAAAAAAAAATATAAAACGAACTAAGGATCGTCGCGCCAATGTCAACTGAGAAACGCCACCTAGATCAGATCATACTCCTCGCCTTGTGGCTCCTCCTAAACCACCTGTTCTTCTCCTGTGGGGGGGTGTGAGACAGCAAGGGTGAGCTCACACATGATCAATAGCTCAACAAGTTGTGGGGAACCAGTGGACATAAACTCACAAAGGGTGTGAGTTCATGTGATGTGTAAGGCTAATCAATGGTAGGGGTTAAGCTGAGCATTGCTTTTAAGTAGTTGGTCAAAATTTTATTAGCAGTTACTAAGTGTAAGTAAATATCAAACCTTAAGTAAAGTAATTGAACAGAATTAATAATAAACACATGCAATGCAAATGACAAAATTGAATTTAAGTTTCATAATTTAAACATCAGAGAGTCCTGAGCCGCTCATGACCGTGAGCTCGGCTAGTATATCAGTTTTACACTCTGTAGAGGTTGTACCCTTTACCCACAAGTAATGTTACCCATATGCCAAGGGGTCGCGACTCCCATACACCTCTAACTAGGAAGCGCGGCAGGGCAACACTACGAGGCTTTTACAAAGTTCCACTAGCTTCCGAAAAACCCACTACAGTTTATGGGAAGAGCACTTGCAAGAATCCCCCGTCTGACCGCCATCGCAGCTAAATCAACCCAAGAACCTCCTTGCATGCAACTCCCCTACTGCCCTTGCCCCTTTCGGGTAAGGTAGTCTTCCACTAGCTTTCCTAATTAGTCAGCCAAGGGCGTCCCATTAAACCCTTGTGGTGGCACGTGTTTCTCAAGTTAAGCTCTATGTTCCAATTAACATTAATGAACTGGACATGAACATAAATAGAATAACAAGAATAATTGGAACATAGATATAATAAATGATTATCCCAAAACCATGTAAAGCAATAGCAAACTACCCAAGTGATTCAGGGGTAAACAGGTAATGAGATAAACAATCTAGGGTGACCTATCGGGTCCCATCAAAATTAACCTATGCATGAGTAAATGATATTAAAGAACATTATTGGCTAAAAAGTGGTCAAGGGCACAGCTTGCCTTCAATGAGCTCCTGCTCAGCTACTTCAATTTGCTGCTCACCAAGATCCTCAGTCACGGGCTCTTCTACTCGCCACAATACAAACAAGCACAATAAGCAGGGAAAAATTAACATCACACCAAGCATTGTAAACAAAATACACAGAAATATTCTACATATTAAAATAAAAACCTAGGAACAGGAATCATAATTTTTCGAGTTATAGATTTTAAGTTATGGATTTTCAAAGGTTTTATGTGTTTTAAATAGGATTAAGTGAAGAATTAATTTTCTTACTGTTTTCAAGACAAAACAGAGACCCTAGGTGATAGAGAATAAAATTACAAAATTTTAGGAACCGGAATGGATAAATTTGGACTTCATATGAATTTTATAAGTTCTAGTAATTATTTCCATATTAAAAATCTATTTTCAATTCATTTATTCAATTTTAAGTCAACTCTGGACTGGGCCTCATTTACAAAGAAGTGTAGGGGCTCTTGCGAAAAAGAGTCCAAGACTCAGGCTGACACTGGACTGGACTGCGGTACTATTCTCTAAAATCATAAGGGCTCATCTGCAAAACCCTAGGCCGAAGGGGTATGGCATGCCCGTGGCCGTCTGATTAGATTTGAAGGGTGCAGATTGGATCTATATTACATCAACCGGTACCCAGTGAGGAACGCAGGATGAACCATCAACGGCCCAGATCAGCCCGACACTCATAAGTTGAATTCAACCCAAACCGTACGATGTCGATCTGACGGTCACGAAGTGGCGAGGCGAAGGGGTAAGTCTGCATCTAATCCAGACCGCACACTAGTGGATCAACGGCCAGGGCTAACCACGCGCTCTCCCTCCCAAACACCGTACAGCGACGGCGGCGCCGCCCACCAGGTTGCGGCGGAGCATCGCCGGAGTCGGGCTAAATCCTATCGCGAACGCGTTAATCTCGGAATAAAATGACGTTGTACATTGGTGGGGCAAGGCGAACCTTATGGGGGGTGATTCACCCGTGGTGCTGGTGCAGAGGACCCCAGGGACGAGAACACGCGGCCCACGACGGTCCGAGCAGCTCCGACAAGTAATTCGAGGTCGACCGCCGCGCAATCCGCCGAGGCGAAGTCCCGGTCGTAACCCGCTCGACCAGAAGAAGCTCCTGCACTCCAGACCGAGGCCTAAATGCTGAGGAACCAGCCGATCGACGACGGCGGCCCGAAGCTTGCCCCAATCGCGATCCTGCGGCGGCAAGGTCGATGGTACGTGGGCAGGGTTTCAGTGGCGATGCACGATGTTTGATAGTAGCTGGCGCGCGAGTCAACCGAGAGAGCCACGGCGCCCATGGGTTTTTATTCCCACGATCAAGGCGGATCCGAGCTCAACGGCGACACTCCCGCGCGTCGTGGTTGAACGGCTCAGCCGAGAAAACGGGGGGAAAGCCTATCTGACAGTGGGCCCCGAAGATGACGAGTGGAAGCCGATCTAAGGAATCGCCCACGTTTTCCATTCCCGCGCCCGGTGATGCGGAGCGGTCGTGCACACGTTTTCGTTCCGAAGCTTACGGGGTTGAAGACAGGGCTGACAGTGGCCCCCACGGGTCAGTGAGATGAAATCCGCGCTCGCGTGAGTGATGTGAGGCTGACAAGGCAACCCCACCCGCGGGAGCAGCAGGGGGCAACGCCCGTGTGGGAAAGGCCTATCCTATGGACCCCACCTGTCGGTCCTAGCGTGCAGCGCGCAGTTCCGAGTTGGGCCGAAATGGGAGTACACGACCCAATTAGGTTAGGATTCTTTCTCTTTTTCTCTGATTTTCTTCTTCTCTTATTTTCAATTCCCGATTTGAATTTCAAGTATGACTTTGAATTTTGTGCTCAGTTTTAAAAATAGATTCTAATCATACCAGTATGGTTGGGTTTATTTGTTTATAAATTTTGTTTTATATTTTATATCATTTCCTTCTTTCCCCCTTTTTTTATGCCACTTCCTATTTTCCTAAATTGTGCCTTTGGGATAAATCTGAAATTTCAAATCATTATTATATTTTCATTAGAGACACTATTACTATCATTCAATGCACAAGCAAAAGAAGTCCAGCATGATGCACGAGTTCATATGTTTGTATTTAGTATTTATTTGCAAGAAAACATGTCTTATGAATAAATCACACAACCCAAAGGGTTCCTTTAATATTCTCAATGATACGCCATGGGAACTCTGTACTAGGTTTACAAATCCTACCCCCCTTAAAAATAATATCGTCCTCGAGATTTTAAGAAGATCTAGGAAAAAGGTGGGGAAAATCTATGCGAAGCTCTTCTTCTCTTTCCCATGTTGCTTCCTCTTCGCCATGGTGACTCCATTGTACTTTGCACATCTTTATCACCTTATTCCTTGTAACTCAAGTCAATGTATCCAAAATCTTGATCGGGTACTCCGTGTAAGTCAAATCACCCTGAACACTGAGCTCTTCCATTGGTAACTGTTCCTCAGGGACACGGAGACACTTCTTCAGTTGAGATACGTGGAACACATTATGCACATCTGATAGGGTAGCAAGTAACTCGAGTTGGTATGCCATCTCCCCAACTCGCCTAAAGATCAAGAATGGTCCAATATAGCGAGGGGACAATTTGCCCTTGACTTTAAATCTCCTCATTCCACGAAGTGGTGACACCTTGAGATACACATAATCTCCTTCTTCAAATTCTAGTGTTCTCCTTCTATTATCAGCATAGCTCTTTTGTCTGGTTTGAGCTACCCTCAAATTCTCTCAAATTATACGGACTTGTTCTTCTGCTCCTTGAATCAGTTCAGGCCCAAAGAACTGTCTTTCTCCAGTCTGATCCCAGTATAGAGGAGTTCTGCATTTCCTGCCATATAGAGCTTCAAAAGGTGACATCTTCAGACTGGCCTGATAGCTATTATTATATGAGAATTTAGCATAAGGTAGACTTTTACCCAACTTCCTCCATGCTGAAGGGCACAAGCTCTCAACATATCCTCCAAAACTTGATTTGTCCTTTCAGTCTGTCCATCAGTCTAAGGGTGATAAGCTGTACTAAAATTCAACTTCGTGCTCATGTTCTCATGAAAGCTTCTCCAAAATCTTGAGGTAAACTGCGAACCTCGATCAGACACGATCTTCTTTGGTACTCCATGTAAACACACAATCCGAGCCATATATAACTCTGCTAGCTGAGAACCTTTATAAGTAGTCTTGACAGGAATGAAGTGAGCCACTTTAGTCAATCTATCCACAATCACCCATATAGCATCATATCCTTTCTGGGTGCGAGACAATCCAGTAATAAAATCCATACAAATCTCTTCCCACTTCCACTCGGGTATCTTCAGTGGATGCAATAGTCTAGCTGGCCTCTCGTGTTTAGCCTTGACTCTTTGACATACATCGCACATAGCCACATGTGCAGCCACATCTCTTTTCAATCCATACCACCAATACTTCTGCTTCAAATCCTGATACATCTTAGTACTACCAGGATGAATAGAATAATCCGAGTCATGGGCCTCCTTAAAATAGTCTCACGAAGGCTTTCAATATCAGGAACACACATCCTGTCCTTGAACCATATGGTGCCTTGCTCATCTTCCGTAAATTCTGGACCTCGACCTTCAGTAATCAAACCCTTAATCTCTTGTATTTTCGCATCACCAATTTGTCCTTTGCGGATTTCTTGCTCCAAAGTAGGTTCTACATCAATAGTAACTCCTTTAGTATGAGCAACTATCCCTAGGTTAAGTCTTCTGAAATCCTTAGCAATCTCGTCGGGTAGCTGGGCGACAATAGCTGAATGAACATGCTCCTTTCGACTCAAGGCATCTGCAACCAAATTTGCCTTGCCCGGGTGATAGTGAATCTCCAAATCATAATCCTTAATAAGCTCCAACCAACGGCGTTGCCTAAGGTTGAGATCCTTCTGAGTGAATATATACTTCAGACACTTATGATCCGTGTATACTTGACACTTGGTCCCCATTATATAATGTCTCCAAATCTTAAGCGCATGCACAACGGCTGCCAATTCTAAGTCATGAGTGGGGTAGTTCAATTCATGTTTCCGTAGCTGACGAGAAGCATAGGCAATCATGGCCAAGAAAGATGCAATTTGAAATGGCCTTTATGCATTAGATCTCTATTAACTGATCACCCTATTGGATTGAAAAGCCGGTGACTTGCATCAGGCTCGGTTCTTACTTCGGGAACAAGGTGACTTGTGAGATCTATTGTTTTCCGAAGAGTGCAGGCAAGTACATATGATGCAGATGGTCCGCGTGTGCGAAGAATTAGTTATAGTTCCAGATTTCTAATGGGATTTGTTAGCAAAACCTGTGGGATTAACTCAAGAACCGACTTGTAACGGGTCTAGACCTCCCCCTATATAGATGAAGGTGTACGACTGATTGAACCCCCCCACAATCGATCCAATCAGTTCTACTTATCATTTTTACCTTATGCATTAGGAGTAGCCCTAGTTTATGCTTCTTCTACCTCCAACCTTAAACTCTCTTCGGCTCTATGTCGACTAGAGGCGTCTTGGTTAGCCTGGCGACCCCAAGACACACCCTAGGATCTCTCCTCCCGACGAGGTCTCTCCCGAGAGGCAAGACATAGGTTTGTTGTAACACCCCGTCTACTTCCGGACCGGTGGTACTTACTCCTGGCAGCTCTCTTGGATCATATATTGTCCCAGCAGACCAACACGAGTCTTTTGTGCACACTTTGTCCTCACTCATGCCCACCTAAGAAAACTTTCAAGTCGGTCAGCCATCCCAAATAGGTTTGTTGTAACACCCCATCTACTCCCGGACCAGCGGTACTTACTCCTGGTAGCTCTCTTGGATCATATATTGTCCCAACAGACCAACACAAGTCTTTTATGCGCACTTTATCCTCACTCATGCGTACCCGAGAAAACTTTCAAGTCGGTCACCCATCCCAAATTGCTCCAAGCCAAGCATGCTTAACTTGGAGGTTCTTTTGAGACAGGCTTCCGAAAAAAGATGCACCTTGTTGATATGAGTACTCTACTAATTCTATTAAGCCTTAGACTAGGATATCACCATCTCCCGGGGCCAGGATATCACAATCCACCCCCTTAGAAGAATGACGTCCTCGTTGGTCAACCCCAAGCCAGGAACCTGCTCACTTGGCCACGTCTGTATGTCTAGTGTCGTGATATGACATGCCATGTGATCACTCCGGGCCCACATGCGCCATGCGCCATATATCTGAACCACTAGCCCACACACGCCCATGAAACCTTGAGGATCGACTCTGATACCACTTGTAACACCACGTCCACTCTCGGACTTGCGATACTTAATCTTGGCAGCTCTCTAGGATCATATATTGTCCCCACAGACCAACATAAGTCTTTTGTATACAGTTTTCCTCACTCATGCGCACCCGAGAAAACTTCCTAGTCGGTCACCCATCTTAAATTGCTCGAAGCCAAGCACACTTAACTTAGTGGTTCTTTTGAGATAGGCTTTCGAAAAAGAAAATGCACCTTATTGATATGAGTACTCTACTAATTCTATTAAGCCTTGGGCCAGGATATCACCATCCACAGGGCCAGGATATCACATTTACTGCAAAGAAGACAACCCTATGTGCCATCGCAGATCATCCGAGCCCCATGCACGGACCGTCTAGACGTACACAGAGAAGGAGCGCCCTCCTGTGCCTAGATCGCGGACCGTCCGTCCCAAGGCCACGGACCATCCGCGCCTCCACAGAGAGCACTGCTAGGCGGTTCATCTCCAGTTTTTGGCGCCCCATGTCGGTGCCAATAATAACGGTGGCAATTTTAAAAGCACAACAACAATACAACATTGTTAATATCTCCCCGTGGGGGTAGGGCCCACGGGGATCCGGTCCATTTAGGATGGCTACAGGGACGATTTCACCCTCACGAGGTCAACGAGATAGGCCTCGAAAATTAGTAGGGCAGAGATAGGAAATAAACTATGCTCGTAAAATTTTATTTGGGACCCGATAAAAAACTCTAATGTGTATTTGTGTAATTTATGATTTGAGAGAGTACATTATTATTATTAAGTTAAAATAATTGTGACTTGTGAGTTTTGATTTGTATTATAAGGTTGTTACTTGTTGTAGATTTATTTTGTCTTGTGTCTTTCATAATTTATATATTTGTAATTGGTATCATACTATGAATATTTTTTGTTATAGTATTTCCTCATAGGCCCCGAAATAAGGAACAAGGATCCACAAGGGTGGAGATGGAGATAAATTTGAGTTCGTTAAGTTAAACGAGGTAGAGGCAAAGAATAAATTTTGGGAAACGAGATGATCCATTCTACCCTGTTGCCATCCCTTGTGTTTGGTTGTGGGCTAGTTGGAGGTAGTCGTAGATAGCCATGTTCTCTGGTGTCGATTCTCATTCGTCCAATTTTAACAAACATTTGTGGATATTGGAATATTAATGTTCCAACTCTTGACTTACATAGATCGTGCAACCAAACACACCTTATCCCTGTTTTGGAAAGAGTATCCAATGATAATGTTTTACCCTTATCAATCATCGATAAGGCTTCTCAATTCCCCTTCAGGGCTTGTTCAGGATTGAGAAAGATTTTGACTTATTAGAGATTAAAATCCTATCAATCCTCTTAATACATATGGATTAAAGTAGAACTGAACATGGCCTCATGGGCTTTACCAAAAAAAAATTGACACCACGTTTACGCAATGTTTATTGGAGCCAGCCGACTCGGCGGCCAATCTACAGCCGACCGGATTAACAATAACAGTCGCTTGTCTCTCAAGCAAGCAAGCAAGCATGATCTCGGCAAATCGCACGGACAGAGGACCTTTCGAGAGATTTCCCAAAATCATGTGTAAACCCAGGAAAAAGTAGCAAGAACTCGGTACACGCACACGGAACGCAACCAGCGGGCATCCTAGCGCAAGAGATAAACGAACCCCGCGTCCGCGTGCATCACGACTGACGTGTAGCGCACCCGAGCCACGAGGGCGTGCGCGTCTTCCCCAAATTCCCCAGCCCAAGCTAAAAAACAGAGCAGACGCCAGACGGGCGCCGCGAGTCAGAGCCCTTCTAGAAGGTCGCCTCGCTACCCAGTTCCCTATATATAAACGCCGCTCCCATCTCGATAACAGACTAGCAGTTGCTCCCCTTTTCCCTCCCCACGCCGAACGCACCCGATCGCAAACAAAGCGAGCAGCAGAAACATGCGAGACATGGAGGACAGACCGGTTGTCCGCCGCCCGGAACCCACCGTCGTCAGGACGGAGGACGACGTGGCTTCCGGAGATGAGGACTCGGACGGCGAGTTCGAGTTCCCCTCCGTGAGCCGGGAGTCCGCGGCGGGCGATGGCGCCGCCGCGTCTGCCGACGAGCTCTTCGCGGGCGGCCACGCCCGGGCGTTCTACCCGGTGTTTGGCCGAGTGCTGGACGAGGCCGCAGCGCCGGCACCGAGGGCGCCACTAGGGCGGCTGTTCCAGCTGGAGCAGGCGCGGACCTCGTCCGTCGCGTCCACGTCCTCCTCATCATCATCAGCGTCGACGGCGGCGGGCACGGGCGCGGACCTCGACGGCGTCGGCGCGTCGCCGGACAGCTACTGCGTCTGGACGCCCGGGTCGTCGCCGGCGTCCTCGCCCTCGCGGCCGCCGCGGAAGAGCGGGTCCACGGGCTCCATCGCGCGGTGGCGCCGCATCGGTGAGCTCGTCGTCGGCCGCAGCCGCAGCGACGGCAAGGACAAGTTCCTCTTCCTCTCGGCGCCGCCGTCCCCGGCCAGGGACAGGGAGCACGCCCCCGCCTCCAAGGCCAAGGCCAAGCTGCCGCCCAAAGGAAGCAAAGCCGCCGCCGCCGCCGCAACCGAGCTAGACACGGTCGCCGCGGGCCGCCGGTTGTCCTACGGCGGCGGCGCCAAGGCCTCCACCGGCGGCCGGCGCACGTTCCTGCCGTACCGGCAGGACCTCGTGGGGCTGTTTGCCAGCGTGCACGGGCACAGCAGGAGCCCACACCCGTTGTGACTTGTGAGCCGGTGAGCCACGACCACGACGCGCCGTGGAGGACCCGTTCCAAACAGTGAGACTTCAGGTTTGAAATCGGGATTTGAAATTTCAGGCATTTGACTTGGAGATCTCCTGCGAGCCGAGTCAAAAAGACAAGGTGTGAAGTCAGAGAAAGCAGGGGAAATGGGAGCCTTCCTTTCAGGATTCGGCTCGGAATCGTGCTCTGCAGTCGGTGGCTAACCACCTGCCATGCGATTTGTGTAGGCGGGTACACATATACTACGACAAATTGGACAAGAAGTTTACATGTGATTGTTCGTATATGTTGGTATATATGTAGCTGTGTACATACTGTACATTGTATAGTATTGCAATTTAGGTATACAGGAGTAGGTGTTTGCGAGGAATTCAGAATTCCTCGTTTGCATTCTACAGTTTCGTTTCTCTGCGTGTTGTCGCATCTCTAATGTCTAATCTAACTAATTGCTTATCTGCCTAATTAGCAAGTTCTCTTGTGCTGCCTCCAATCTTGTAAATATGACGTTTTAATATAGGATATACTGCCACGTAATGTTTTCTTGGCTGGACCCAGTGACATGGAGAACCTCATAGCCGTCCCTAGCCACTGGCCATTGACTGTAGATTATGAACCTCATTCCGGGTATTTGGTTGCTCGCATCAGAAAAGTCAGACTCTCTATGAGAGTGTTTGATTTGATGAATCAATCTATTTAAATTGAGGTGGCATCATGGTTTATTCTTTAAATTTGGTAGGATGACCTCATTCCTCATATTAATACTAATTAACTATGAGGATTAGGTTGACCATGGATCAACTCAGTTCATTCCAAAAAAACAAACAAAAATAGCGAGGAGTGAGAAGATAATGGACTAACTCATTCTTCAAACCAAACACCCCATCTATGTATTGACCAAGGTTCCGCACATGTTTGGTTCGTTGCATCTCGAGGTCTAAGCTCGCATACACCGGTACAACCTAGGATTATTTGCTTGCACCCGGAGGGCTATATCTAGTGGACAAGGCTCGCACGAGCTAGGTTGCACGCGTGCAACCATCCAACCACATCAATTGTGATCCAACTTTAGGTGAGAATGTTTCAGTTCCAACAGTGTTTGATGCATGAATACTAACATCACCATTCATCCATCAAACACTTTCAAGCACCTTACCTATCATCGTACCTGTCACACCCGGATTTAAGAGATAAAACCGGGTGCGTCTCATATGTACGCTAAAGAAGAACATCACATATAATGACAAAGTGTATAGAGATAAATGTCGCAAGTATCATTATTACATAGCGGAAGTCTTACAAAAATAAATGATAACAATAAAACGAACTAAATATTATTCTTTGTCGCCATCAAGCTGACTGGGAGACGTCACCTAGATCAACTCGTACTCCTCATTATTCTCATACCTATATCAAAGTATAGTCTCCAAACAGTACAGTCTACAGCACAGAACAGTGCGAAAACAATATTTATGGATAAACTATGGATAAACTGGGGCGCAGACGGTCTATGGGTTTCTTTCTTTAGCCAGACTTTTGGCATGCTTGATAATCTAGCATTTGACCTTGATTCGGCATCGCATCATCCGGTGTTTTTCCTGCAAAGCTTGAGGGTTGACCAATTTATATACATCTAGATACCACCTCCATTAAAAAAACATATACAACTTTGGATTTAGATTGAGTTAAATTCCCCCCGAGTTTAATAAAGTTGTAAAAGATATTATGTATATAATTGATTTAAATGTACTTGTTTAGTATTATAAATACCAGTGGCTTCATTTAGTTTTAATTTATTTTTTAACAAAAATGTCCCACCTTATTGTTTTGACATCTAACATGTAGGAAAACAGTCGAAAACGGTCGGTAAACACTAAAACCATTACCGTTTTCATATTTTTTATCAGAAATAAAATCGAAAATGGTAACTCCGGAAACGGAAACGATATCAGTATTTCGAAAACATCGGAAACGAAAGTTCGGTGCGGAAAATACACCGATAATGGTCGAAATCTAAAATACGACCGGTAAACATATCAAACTTCACAATACAACAAAATTGACAAAAGATCACAAAGACCACAAGTTCACAATTCATGATATAACAGTTCACAAGGATCACAAATTTATAATATAAAAAGTTTACAAAGATCACAAGTTCACGATATAACAAGTTCACAGTATAACAAGTTCATAAAGATCACAAGTTCACAGACTCAAAGTTCACAATCCACAATATCCACTCGATTTAACTGACATAACATGCTTACTCATGAAATATTTTTTCTCACATAAATAGTTTTTTCACATCCTCACAGGAAAACCCTAAAATCTAGTATGGAAAAGACAACTGTCGGCTCTCGATCATTATATATTACTAATACATAACATGTGCATAGAAAATGGTGGATTCGTTCGATAGACCAAATCGTTAATCTCAATTGTCCTCCAACACCATCTATCCCAAAAAAAATCTTAACGCGTCCAAAAAATAAAAAAATAAGTAATCATTATCCAGAGACGTACAGACGATGCGAAAAAAAATCACATACTGGAAAATTCCGAAAAAAATCCGAGACACAATTCCGAAAAATTTCGAGACACAAATCCGGTAATTTACGACAAAACCGGTAACCGAAGGAAACAATCGGTAAAACACAATATCGATTTCGATAGAAAATTCCGAAAACCGATTCCGTTTTTCGAAAATACCGTTACCGGTGAATCCGATCGAAAAATTTCGAAATCGGTTTTCGGAATACCGAAACATTCCGAAACTGTTTTCATCCCTATATAGGACCCATGAGTAGATATAACAAGGAAATGTGTTGATAGAAGAGATAAAAATCTCGTTACTATTTAAAATAAGAGTATTTTAACCTCTTCAGTACCCTCCATCGCCTTCCTCGGAAACATGCCCTTAGCAGTCTGGTAGCCCCCACCTACACAGGGCCCCGGCTGCGAATTCTCATTCAAATAAGGGCTACAGCACGGTCTAATGCAGGCAGCTGTAGAAGGCAGAAGCGACCTCAGCCATTTTCGATAATTTAACGCGCCCCACACCCATGATTCCCAGCAAATCAATCCCATGCTTAGGCTATGATTGGATACTCTAGTATTTAATCCAACACACATGGCTTGAGGTAAAATCTCCTCAATCCTGGTATATTGGTGTTGGGCACCAAAATGAGCGGACGGTCTGGCCCTTGGGACCGGACGGTCCGCGTGTCCCGGATTAGATTAACTCGGATATTTATCTTTATCTCGTGCGTGGTTATCCATCTAATCACGTGAGAGTTTGTTGGCTATCTCTTAGGAAAAGGTCCAGACCTCCTCCCCTATAAATATAAAGGGGTACGGTCGATTGAGAACCCCCGAACACATTTCAATCGAACCAATTACCTTATTTACTTTTCCTGCCCTAGGAGTAGATGTAGCATAGTTCTAGTTGTAGTCTTCCACGTATCCACCTCCATCCCTATTCGACTCTACGTCGTCTAGATCCGTCTTGGGTGGCCTGCCGATCCCAAGACGACCCCAGGATCTCACCCCTCCCGGGGGGCAAGATCTAGTTGTCCATCCAAGACCTCTTCCTCGAATTGATCTCTTAATTCCTAGGCGACTCCACGTCGTCAGGGGACACCCTAGGTGACCTGTTGACCCAGAGCACCTTAAGATCTTTTCCCCCTAGGGGACGAGATCTAGATTCCAGCAAGGAGGAGGAAAGCGACCCTGTCGCCAGGTCGCGGACCGTCCGGCCCTAGGATGCGGACCGTCCGGTCGTTAGGCAGGGAACCCTAGCCTCGCACCAGGTCGCGGACCGTCCGGCCCTGTGCCGCGGATCGTTCGCGCCTGACCAGAGAGCACCACCGCCTCGTGCCAGGTCGCGGACCGTCCGGCCCTGAGCCGCGGACAGTCCGCGCCTGACCAGAGAGCACCGCCGTTGGTTCTTGTTGAGTGATTGGCGCCCCAAAAAGGTGCCAACATACTTTTGGCGACTCCGCTGGGGAAGAAGTTGCAGATTTATAAAATTAGGCTTACATGGCCGATTCTAAAGATCTCAACGGTGCTTCTCCAAACAGCAACACAAGGCTGACTAATTTATCGGCCGCTGAGCATAAGAGATTAGAAGATGACATGAAGAAAATAGACGAGGAGGCCCACCGACAAAAGGATCAGGTGCTCAAGGTGGCGGATAAGTGGTATCTCTCGCACTTCAGGGTAGACTGCCACCAGAAGACCGTCCAAGAGAGAGAGATAAACGTCGAGTATATGTTAGCCGTGCTGCAACAGCTCCCCACGATAGGTGATACCAGGTCAGCCGATGATATTCCATCTATTAAAATTTCTTTTGATAATCGGATTAAAAGTATCACGGAGGATATAGAGAGGATGGCACATGCATTAGGAAAAACTCACATGCCTAATTTTTTATCACATAAATTAGGCATTGAAACAATTGCGCCAAACACATCGGCGACAAATGGGTTTCCCCAGCCATATTCTGGTATGTCGATGGACTCATATCCAGGACGACCGTCACCACCATCTTCGCTAAATGGTGAGTCAACCCTGAGCACGACCGGACCGTCCGCACACAATCACGGACCGTCCGGCCCTCCGTCAGACCGTCCGGCACCCTACGCCGGACAGTCCGGAGTTACACAGAGCCCACCACAAAGGTCACAGGTGTTGCCTGACGTGACCGGACAGTCCGAGGATAGTACCGGACTGTCCGATCCACCCGCAGACCGTCCGACTGTGCAGGTCGGACCGTCCGGAGCACCAGAAGTCACATGTGATCCGCCTAGTGCGGAAGGCCGGCATAAATATAACCGGCCACCCAAGCCCCAAAAACAAAAAAAAAGTCACATGTCCCTGAGCTTGTTTGGCCCACTAAGGCCAAACCTTCTGTTCGCTCTCACCCGCACTCGACACAAAAGGAAAAGGTTAAGTTCACATTTAATATTACTAAGTGTGATAAAATATTTGATGAGTTGCTTAAACATGGTAATATTAAATTATCACATATAATTCCTCCGGTTGAAGAATTAAAAGGGCGTATATATTGTAAATGGCATGGCTCCTTTCTTCATAACACCAATGATTGTGTTGTCTTTCATCGGCAAATACAATCGGCTATAAATGAAGGCCGGTTGAGGTTTCAAAAGGAGGTGAGGATTGACAGGCCACCTGTCCCTGCCACCACATTAGAGCCGACAAGCAAAAAAGTCATAGTTCGGCCCTGTGCGGCCGATAAAAGCAAAGATAAAAATATCGTCATTGGTGATCCCCGTACACCAAATATGTCACGCATAATGGTTACTCGGAAGACTCCGGACAAAAGAAAGATCGGAGGCACCGGGGGGCAAGCACGATCGGACACCCGATCACGGTCACCTGTCCTGCGTACGCCAGACGATCCGGGTACTAAGGCCGAACAGTCCGAGACAGTAGCGGACGGTCCGGCTATAATGGTCGGACAGTCCGCAGACAGTCAGAAGCAGCAATCTCAGACCACCGGACCACAAGGTTCCAAAACAAGTGTTAGGAAACAAAATACTATTAAGACGTCTGGACGACTCAGTAGAGTCGGCCCTACTTTTGGTCAGTTGCTTGCCAAATATACGAAGAAGGTCGTTCCACACAACCGGCCAATAAAGCAGACGAAGTCAAAAGGGCGGTCTGTGCGAAAGCAAAAGCCGACTAAACGGACCCAAAAGGTAGCACAACCAAGATCGCCTTGTCATCCTCCTTCAGGGATAGCATGGTGCGTCCCGTTCTATCCATCGCCGATGTGTTGTCCTGCTCATGTGTGGGGTGGTACGGCGATGAATTCGTATTACTGGCCCAATCTGTTTGCTTATTTGGGCTGGGGGCACCACAAGTTTTTGCCTATTGACAGGTTGATCAGGTAGACATGGCCGAAGAAGATGCGATCCAAAACGGCCTCTGTGCATTAAAGTTCCATCAATTATTTATATTATCTGATCGCAAGAGCCGATGACTTGCATCGAGCTGAGTCCTTACATCGGGAACAAAAGCTCATGAGGTCAATTATTTCCGAAATTTTCACTGATGCTTTTGGTTCGCCAAGCTCCACCAAAAGGCAGGGGGGGGCATATGTTGGGCACCAAAATGAGCGGACGGTCCGACCCTTGGGACCGGACGGTCCGCGTGTCCCGGGATTAGATTAACTTGGATATTTATCCTTATCTCATGCGTGGTTATCCATCTAATCACGTGAGAGTTTGTTGGCTATCTCTTAAGAAAAGGTCCAAACCTCCTCCCCTATAAATATAAAGGGGTACGGCCGATTGAGAACCCCCGAACACATTCCAATCGAACCAATTACCTTATTTACTTTTCCTGCCCTAGGAGTAGATGTAGCATAGTTCTAGTTGTAGTCTTCCACATATCCACCTCCATCCCTATTTGATTCTACGTCGTCTAGATCCGTCTTGGGTGGCCTGCCGATCCTAAGACGACCCCAGGATCTCACCCCTCCCGGGGGGCAAGATCTCGTTGTCCATCCAAGACCTCTTCCTCGAATTGATCTCTTAATTCCTAGGCGACTCCACGTCGTCTGGAGACGCCCTGGGTGACCTGTTGACCCAAAGCATCTTAAGATCTTTTCCCCCTAGGGGACGAGATCTAGATTCCAGCAAGGAGGAGGAAAGCGACCCTGTCGCCAGGTCGCGGACCGTCCGGCCCTAGGGCGCGGACCGTCCGGTCGTCAGGCAGGGAACCCTAGCCTCGCACGTGCCAGGTCGCGGACCGTCCGGCCCTGTGCCGCGGACAGTCTGCGCCTGACTAGAGAGCATCGCCGCTGATTCTTGTTGAGTGATTGGCGCCACCTGAATTTGCAGACAAAGTAGTATTACCATGATCACCCCGGTTGTCAGACGACGACTCGTACAAGGGGTTTCTGGAGCCCCTAATTGCGTGCATATGCTGGAGGATTAAAGATGTGCGCACGTACGCTTGGATGCACGTTGGGGCGGTCAGCTTTACGCTCACTGTAGCAGTTAGCCAGTCAGCACTCTTCCCTATCCATCCGCAGACGACCCCTGTCCCGGATACGTGTTCGGTAGTACGTGTCAGATACAAGGTTAGGTCTGTGCAATTGTGCTAGGTTTACGTTGTGTGGCTGCCGCTCGCTGTCGCTGGTAGGAACACGGGAAAGGCGCGCGCTAGCTGCACGAGGTTTGTACGGGTCTCCGGCGGATTTACCAGAACGTGTCAGCAGAGTGAACCGGCGGATTTACGAGACCGGCCGGGTAGCGTGACACAGAAAGAAGAGGCGGCGGGAACTCCTCTCTCATGTCGCGGATCGATTCAACGGCGGAGACCTGTGTGCTCCACGCGTTCGCACAGACGCACGCACAGTGCAGAGCCGGTCGAGGACAAGTAGGACACACCGAACACCTCACGTCGGAGTTTGGTCGGTCTCTCCTCGTTTCCGTTCATTCCCTTCTGGTGCGGTGTGGCTTTCTCGTCAAGCAGCACGTACACACGCACTCGGTGGCTCGGTGCCGTGAAATGCTGCGAGGGTTTATCTGTTCAGCTTTCAGACACACACCTAACAAACAGCAGCGCCCTTTTGTCTAGCTGGCATCTGACTATCTGAGAGACAGCTAATGGGACTAGCAGCACAATAAACAAATTGGGGGTAGCACGCATTCGATTCTCCACGTCTTGGCTCCTTTATTTGATGGTGCATGTAAGGTCTTGTTCGGTTATTCCTAATATATATGGATTGTGTGTGATTGAAAAAAATTTAGAAGAATTTTGACTTGTTTAGGATTTAAACTCATCCAATCTCACTCAATCCACATGGATTGAGAACTAACCGAACAAGCCCTAATAGAATTATCCATGGTATCCTTGTGTTGGACAAAGAGCATCTCTGCAGTTTCATGGGTTTTCACCTACCTCGTACTGCAATTTGTGTTTCCTGGCGAGTGGAACACGTACTACATACGCTACACAAAACATCCTTCAACTTGCTGTTATTTGTCCTCAGCCGCGTAACCTACTTCGTAGCAGAGACGTAAATCCTGAGCATCGGTTGTTGGTGAAGGAGCGCCAGTGGAAAACCATGCCATACCAAATACCGTGCAGTTCATAATGATGCCCTCCTTGCTCTCAAACTAAAATCAGGACGACTTTGGACCCAAAGTAGGTAGGATGAACCTAACACTCACAGAGCTACAGTTAGTGCAGGTAAGATGAACCTACTACTAGCTAGCGCTACCCCCAAAATATGCATGCACATCCACGACAAAGGGAAAACGCACATGACGCCACCAGTTTCATTTGTAGCATTTGCATTTTCAATTCCCTTATACCTTGTGTTGTCGCCGTCACGTACGCTGTCTAGCTAGCTAGACCTGGACACGAAATCTCATGTGCTTATGATGTAATTATTTACACTCACATAACCAATAAAAACACATGTTTCTTGTGTTTTATACTCTATATATGAATATAATATATGTAATTATATGAAAAAACAGAAAAAAAATAAAAATGGACCGTGCCGGGCCTAACCTGCCGTGCCTTCGGCCCAGACACGGCTCGGTGACCAAGTCGGGTCTACACGGGCCCGGTTCACTACGTGCCGTGCCAGACCAAACCCGTGCCGGGTTTCGGACCGCCCGACAAACCCGGTCCTTTTGGACATCTATAGATGAACCTACTACTAGCGCTACCCCAAAATATGCATGCATATGCACGACAAAGGGAAATTAAAACGCACATGACACCACCAGTTTAATTTGTAGCATTTGCATTTTCAATTCCCTTACCTTGTGTTGTCGCCATCATGTACGCGCTGTCTAGCTAGCGATCTCATGTGCTTATGATGTCGCCAAATGAGCACATCCTGGCAGCATGCCAAGGCTCAAAGTACGTGTGTCAACCTTCCACGTACATGTACGTCGCCGGTTCCGTCCACCGGGCAGCACAATGAGCTTCAGAGCTAGCGCTGGGCCGTGCAAACCCTAACCGACCACCGCGCCATGGATCGGGCGGCATGCATAGAGTTCGTGGCCAGCGGCGGAGCGCTCGGTAGAGCTTATTAGACCTCATCAGATTTGTTCTACTCTACTGAATCCTGTTTGCATCATGCATGCATGTTTCTTCTCCTCCTTATTATTGTCTGTGCTTTTCTTCAAGCTCTGTCAATGCAATATATGCTCCGCCACTGCTCGTCGCTAATTCGATCGGCAGCTAGCCACGCATGCATCAGCCAAGCTTGGACGGTTCCAGATGATTAAATATTATACTCCGTACAAATTATACAGCATCCCAGATGGATTCTTTGTAACCGAACAAGTCTGGATGAATACGGCGGGCGTGGAGAAAGGTGAGTTCATCCACTTCTCTCTCACAGCTCTGTCAAGAGTGGTATATGTTTAAACTATATTGCATATTCCAGACTTCCAGTGAGACAAAGCAGCGAGCGTGTCTATCTGGCGCTGCAGCCTGGATCCAGAAGCTTCACAATGCTATACCACCCCTCACTTGTTCTGTTGTTTGAAGGTTTTCGAACGACATTTCAAGCTCAATTAGCCCAGAACCCAGTTACCCACTGGGACACTTTGTACATGAGCAGCCAATCTGCGCATAGGCTAACGCTTAACGGCCTGGCCCCGCCCATGTCAGCAGGCCTCCGAGGCTTTTGGTTGCCCAACCAGCCCATGGGCTGAATTCATAACAGTGTTGGCACACAGTTTCCTCTTCTCACTCGGAAGCTTATTATTATCGGTCCTGAACCAGAGACTAGCAGCTAGCATTTCGCCGACGCGTCTCAACTCTCAACCTCCAGTCCACCACGTGACGTCTACGTGCTGCCTTGCCAGCTGCCACTGGGCACTGCTGGCCCAGTGACCAACCATGTGTTAGATCTGACAGCACCAAATAACCACCGAATCATCCTCCCCGGTGATCGACAAACGACGGCAGACACATCTTGCACCCACCGTGATGATGAATGATGCCTAGAACTTTTGACAACAAAACGCAGCACATGTAGCAGGTTTAATTCAACTAGAATTTCTACTATATACAGCTACACTAATCTGTGCGCAAAGCCAAAGTGCTGACGGCAATTGTGGTGCAGCTTTTTCATCTCCGTTTTTTTCCCCTCATTTTGTTTTCTGTTTTTTTCTGGGAACTCTTTAAACCGCCGTGTAAACTTTGCTGTAGCCTTTTCGCGTGCAAAGGCAGAGAGCCCTGTTCTTTTCCTGCTAAAGAAAAAAAAAGGAGCACCTGATCACTGGCAGGCCCACGGCCCACCCAACTGTAACGCTCGGCGTCCCTGCATTGCATGCCAAGTGCCAACCAGTCCATAGCAGTAGCACGCCGCCGCGCATGCAGGGTCAGGGAGACCGGAGATGAGGCCGGGGCAACGGTGATGACGCAAAGAGGATTCAGAATCCTTTTTCTTTTCTTTTACCACCGGGATGGCATCACAGATTACACGCGCAGTAGAGTAAGCACGTCTCTCTCGTAGCCAAGAACAACAGTCTACACAGCTCGCTTTCTCCGCCCTTGTCTGGGCGTTACGGCAGGCAATCCCCCTCGTTTTCTTCTGCTCGCGTTCTCCTTCCATGTCCACATCTCCTGTGCCACCGCACGCAAGGTGCCAACGCTCCCTCGCCGCAGCAGCATCGCGTCCACACAAACTGCACCTCCACTAGATACGGCGGTGATCCGGCGAGAGAGCGCGACACACACAGGCCAGCTAGCGTTTCTCCGACGCCGCGCGTTTCATCATTTCCCGCTTCCCCTGCCCCCGGCCGCGCGCGCGCGCCCGTGTGGTCCAGACCAGGACGCGCGCGGATGTGCATCCGGCGCGCGCCCGTCGGCCACACGGTGCCGCCGCGCGTTATCCCGAGCCCTGTCCTGTCCTGTTCCATCTCGCATTCTCGCGCGAGGGGGGGGGGGAGGGCAGCGAGTGGCGCGCTGGCGGATGAGGCGCCGAGTGGCCCGCATCCACCGGCGCAGGCGAGCCGCACGACGCCGCCGCGCTCGCGGACCGCCGCCGCCACACATGCGCACCCCGCGGGGCTGTAAGCCTGTAACGGCCTTGTCGCCACGCGTGCGCCCTGTGTGTATAAGGAGGCAGCGCGTACGAGGGGCACGATAAGCGGCACTCGCACGATCAATGTACACATTGCCCGTCCGCGCCACCACATCCAGCATCGTCGCCAGCCTCGCCACCCCCGCGCCGTCCTCCTCCTCCTCCGGCTCCGGCCGCCCCAGGCCCAGGCTCATCCGGAACGCCCCCGTCTTCGCCGCACCCGCCACCGTCGTGGTACGTACGCGCGTACGGAGTACGACAATTAATGCATGGCTCACTGCACAGCGAGCACATCATGCACTGTACAGCTAGCATGCATGTCCTCGTTTCTATATATATATATATATATATATATATATATATATATATTCTACTATCCACGTACGCCTTCGCTACATCCAGCTCTAAGCCTCTAATAACCAAGTTCTGATGACTAGTCGGCACTACTGACGACCTTGCTGTTTTGGGCACGAAATGCACTCATGCAACCAAAAGTCCTTGCTCCCATTATCTAGGAGGACACGACCATGCATGCAGGATATTCTGGAAACCCAATAAAAAACCGACTGTAATATAAGTATAATGCACATCCCAAGAAGACGCCACTCTTAGCTTCATCTTAAATTTCCTTAAATCTAGCTATATATCATTTATATACCATCAAAACAGACATACTATCAAAAATATATTTCATGGTACGTAAATATGGCACACTACACTGTACATAAATTTTGGTTTCAATTCATTCTTTCTGTCGAATCTATAATCAAATCCAAGGCAGTTTTGATATATACGTTAGATCTATATATAGTGCATCTATTTCTGACGGAGGGAATAGCTAGTGATGATGATAGTAATTCAGATCATTTTCCCATCAGCTAGTAGCTACCGACGAAATACCCATGTCACAGCCATCTCCAATAAAGATGACGTATATATCCTTTCAGTATCTCCAAACTACTACGTATATATCCTTTCAGTATAACAGAATTCCACCCAAAAAAAAAAAAAGTCTCGAGTTGGATGAAAGTGGAGTAGTGACGTCTAGCGCGCGTGAAATAAAGTATATGGCTGGCTTTTCCCTAAAGCGATAAGACCAGTTTATGCAGTGGGGTCATGGACATGTGTAGTGATAGCTAATAATCGTCCGCGTCTTTTGGCTTTTGAGTTCCGTTTGATCCATGACGCATATATATCCAGGCAGTTGAATAACCGACGACCATCAAATAAAAGGCGCCACTACTACTAGTGGCCATCGACGTCAGTTTAACCTTTCTATGTATGCATGTGTAACGTCCCATGATTTCCTGCGTCGCGTTATTTTGCTTTGTTTCACCGTCGGTCGACGAAGTCTTTTAGTTAGAGCAATAAGGAACTAAATCTAACAGGGAGGTTTGAGGGGGAGCTAGAAAAGGGAGTTCTTCTGCCATTCTTTTTTTTGGAGCAACACAAAAATTTGCCTCTGCATACTGAATCAGGGGCGGGCGGGCTTTATTTCGCGTTGGCTGGTGATTGATGATTGGCTGAGCTCCAGTAAGTTAGGAAGAGAACAGGGCACGGTCCCGACGGTTGGTTGGTACGGGTGAAGAAAGGGAGTGATTTAATTAAGCGCCCCGGCCAACCACAACCATCCATCGATCCTATAGCTGCAGAAGAACTCGCTAATCTTGTCTTGTCCACAGAAGCCGCTCTCACGCACTCATCCGCCACTGAATTTTTTTTCCCCACCTGTGCGCGCGTGCTGCGTGGTGGTACTACTACCTGTTTCTCTCACTGACACAGTTGCGCGCGTCATCATGTTGCTAGTAAACGGGACGGCGGGCAGCTGAGGAGTCAAACGAGAGAGAGATCGAGAGAGAAAGAAAGGGAGGGCATCCACACCCGCCGGCGGCGATAAGAGGGGAGGAGAGAGAGGCCAGAGAAGAGGAGGAGGAGAAGAAGAAGAAGATGAGCAGCTGCCTCTGCCTTCCGAAAAAAAAGGAGGGGCCAGCGAAGGAGAAGCCGTCCACAGATACCCCCACCTCGTCACTCCTTCAGAACCAGAAGCCCTCCCAACCTCCACCTCCTCCCTCCAAGGCTTCCTCCAAGGTCCGTCCCCTCCTCCTCCTCCTCCTCCTCCTCCTGTTCCTCTTCCTCTCTCACCTTCAGCACCATCCTCCACACAGCAGCAGCACGCGCGCAGCAATCTCACCGTTTTCATTTTCCTCCATTGCCATCAGTAGCTAGCCACACTGCATGCATTCAGCTTCCGGTACGGTGCAGAGAAGATCCCTGTTCCCACCCCCTGCCCCTTTTAGATCACCTTTGTGCATCCCTTTTTTTTTTCTCTTGTGTTGTGGTCCGTCGGCAAGGAGGCCAAAATTGCATCATGGGCCATGGCCCCTCCTCTTTGTACTACCTCGTCACGCTGCATCACCATCATGAATGAGCATGCATCCAATCCAAGTTGGTCTCTCTGGGGATGGCCGGCGAGAACTGATGACCGACGATGTATCTGGCTGTTGACATTGCAGGGCATGGACCCCACCGTCGAGCGCTTGAAGAGCGGGTTCCAGAAGTTCAAGACCGAGGTCTATGAGTAAGTCACCTGAGCTGTTCTCTGCAGCACCCGCGTTTTGTTTCTATTTCCTTTGTTGTTGTTGTTGTTGTTGTTGTTGTTGTTTGTGAATTCAGTGAGCTCCGACTCCGACTGATCCCGTGCTCCGCTGATCTTTGTTCGCAGCAAGAAGCCGGAGCTGTTCGAGCCTCTCAAGTCCGGCCAGAGCCCCAGGGTATGCGCTGCTAATGTTTTTTTCCCCCTTTTTGTTTCTAGCGACTCCGGCCAACTGGGCCAAAGATTGGGTAGTACTAGTTGCTCGTTCCTATTACTAGCTCTTAGCTCATCACCATTATATTGCTGCATTCCCATCTAAGGTGAACCTATTCAGCATCCACCCTGTGTCTCCCCTGGGCCAAAGCTGCAAGCTAAGGTGAACCATGCAGATAATACTAGGTGTGCATGATCAGCATTCCATGGCTAATGTGTGGGTCCAGAGTCCAGACATGATTGAGCACTAGTGGTCCGTCCGTCGCCCCACCTCACGGGATCCTTTCGTCATCGTGAGTAGTTAGTTGGCTTGGACGTGTCCCCTTCCCCTCTCACACCCCGGCCCTTGCAAAAAAGGTTAGGTGCATAAATGTTGCCGGTCCTCGAGGAAATATATATGCTAGCTCTGCTGCTACACTACAGATGTCCCAATTTTTGTGGAAGACGGCAGCATCATCACGCCTCCTGATGCCCGGAACGGAAATGTTCTTGCTATTGGCCGCCAGCAGGGAATGGGATAAAGGTAGACCAGCGTGCTAGAGAGCCACACGGAAACGAGAGCGTAGAGCATCCTCGTCGCAACTACTACTAGTAGTACTTACAGAGCCAGAGGAGGGTCAAATCGAAACTGAATCAAAAGCTTGCCGCCTTTTTGGTTTTTGGCCTTTTGGGGCGCCAGAAATCGTCCACTGATGACCAGGGCCGATGATCTGCTTACCTGCTTATCGATAAGAGCCATGGGAACCGATCGAACTTGGTTTTGCCTGCGTACGTGCTCCTCCCTCTTTTCGCCGACCTGACGGTGACTGATTTGATTTCCCCTCCGCTGCTGCATTGCTGTGCAGTACATGGTGTTCGCCTGCTCCGACTCCCGCGTGTGCCCGTCGGTGACCCTGGGCCTGCAGCCCGGCGAGGCCTTCACCGTCCGCAACATCGCCTCCATGGTCCCACCCTACGACAAGGTACGTACGAGCAAATTAACACCGATGGACGCATGCAATGGTGTTTTTTTTTTCTTCTGGCACGGGTATATTGGCAGAAGATGGACGATGACTCACACGGTCGTTCTTCCGTTTTGGCCAAACTGCAGATCAAGTACGCCGGCACAGGGTCCGCCATCGAGTACGCCGTGTGCGCGCTCAAGGTGCAGGTCATCGTGGTCATCGGCCACAGCTGCTGCGGTGGCATCAGGGCGCTCCTCTCCCTCAAGGACGGCGCGCCCGACAACTTGTAAGCCGTCATCGTAAAATGCGTATAAAATATATATAGCAGTTTTATTTAGAGAGAGAGAATGAGAGAGAGAGAGAAAAAAGAACCCCGTGTCATGATTTGAACCTGCTCAGCGTATTGTTTAATTTGGCGATGTATATCCAGCCACTTCGTGGAGGACTGGGTCAGGATCGGCTGCGCTGCCAAGAACAAGGTGAAGAAAGAGCACGCGTCGGTGCCGTTCGATGACCAGTGCTCCATCCTGGAGAAGGTACGTAACGTAAACGCACGCACGCACACCGTATGAATAATGGATTATATATTATTGGTTTCGCTCATCAACAAACAAATTCAAGGATCATCATCGACCTTTAATTGTGTGTGTGTTTCTGCAGGAGGCCGTGAACGTGTCGCTCCAGAACCTCAAGAGCTACCCCTTCGTCAAGGAAGGGCTGGCCGGCGGGACGCTCAAGCTGGTTGGCGCCCACTACGACTTCGTCAAAGGGCAGTTCGTCACATGGGAGCCTGTAGGGGTCCACGCGCGCACACCCCCCTTCTTTTACCTTTTTTTTTTCAATTGCTGACCAACGATTTTCTGGTTATTGCAAGTTAATTAGTGTTTTCCGGGCATGCATGGCGAACTGACCGACGATTTTCTTGTTGTTGCTGGTCCTGCAGCCCCAGGACGCCATCGAGCGCTTGACGAGCGGCTTCCAGCAGTTCAAGGTCAATGTCTATGAGTAAGTCACCCCTCTACTACGTACTCAGAGCTATAGCTGTTGTTTTCTGCAGCACCCGCGTTTGGTTTAGCCGTTTCTGTTTCAACCGTTTCATTTGTATCGGGAATTCTGATATAGCTTCGACTCATCCTATATTATTCCTGTGCTACGTTTGATTTTTTTTTTCCCCATTTCACAGCAAGAAGCCGGAGCTTTTCGGGCCTCTCAAGTCCGGCCAGGCCCCCAAGGTATGCGCTATTGCCTACTACCCTATACTCCATTCTTATTCTTCTCAACCAAATGCGCCCCGCGCGTGCTAATTGCTAACCCATGTGCTGCCATGCTAAGCTGGCGAGACTTGCATTTGCTTGGTAAATTATTGAGATGCCGCCGTCCCTATATAGGCTCACTTCCTACTTCCTAGTATATAGAACCTGGTGCCAGAATATTTCAAGTAGCCAAGTACAGAGTTTGTTGTTTTTCTTTATGGGAGTTCTGAGTTGGCATCTATATCCCATGCGCATGATTATTTCATGCATGCGTTCATGCTTTTAGCGGGTTCTAGTGTTCTACTAGTTTTGTTATCCATAAAAATTACCATATTTTAAAACTTCTTTTGAAAAAAAATTATATGTATCCTTGTGAAAGTCGATATTAGACCTAGTATCGGCGTAGTATACGCTATCGAGATAACACGTATCGGCACCCATGATATATACTTGGATGACCTGGGGCCTGGGGGGGATGGCATTGTCACTGCATAGCTAACAACCGCGGGAACCGGCCTGATTTTTTGTGCTCCCTCTTTATGCCTGACCGACCTGACAGTGATTTTGCTATGCTGCACGCAGTACATGGTGTTCGCCTGCTCCGACTCCCGTGTGTGCCCGTCGGTGACCCTGGGCCTGCAGCCCGGCGAGGCCTTCACCGTTCGCAACATCGCCGCCATGGTCCCAGGCTACGACAAGGTACGTACACACTGACGATCGTGAACAACGCAATGGTCTCAATTTCTTCTCGGCCGGCGGCCGCCTCGCCGCCGCGCGTGGGCCATTGACAACAGAACACACTCACACGGCCGGCCGCCGCCTCTCGTTTTCGTCTCTACTGCAGACCAAGTACACCGGCATCGGGTCCGCCATCGAATACGCTGTCTGCGCCCTCAAGGTGGAGGTCCTTGTGGTCATTGGCCATAGCTGCTGCGGTGGCATCAGGGCGCTCCTCTCCCTCCAGGATGGCGCACCTGACACCTTGTAAGTCGCCACCGTAAAATATACAAGTGTCATTTAGATATAAAAAAAATCATTTGCGCTTATTTATGTCATGATTTTGATCCTATCTACCATGTTGTGTGTTGGTTTGTTGGTGTACGTACGCAGCCACTTCGTCGAGGACTGGGTTAAGATCGGCTTCATTGCCAAGATGAAGGTAAAGAAAGAGCACGCCTCGGTGCCGTTCGATGACCAGTGCTCCATTCTCGAGAAGGTATGTTGTACATCGTACACGCACACGATCGTCGAGCAGTTACTGTTGCATGAATGAATAGATTGGTTTTTGCTCACCAAAGGACCTCTATTGTTTCTGCAGGAGGCCGTGAACGTGTCCCTGGAGAACCTCAAGACCTACCCCTTCGTCAAGGAAGGGCTTGCAAATGGGACCCTCAAGCTGATCGGCGGCCACTACGACTTTGTCTCAGGAGAGTTCCTCACATGGAAAAAGTGAAAAACTAGGGCTAAGGCATTCTACCGGCCCGCCGACTCCTGCATCATCATAAATATATATACTATATTATACTACTACGTACCTACCGATATGCACCCGAGCAATGTGAATGCGTCGAGTACTATCTGTTTTCTGCATCTACATATATACCGGATCAATCGCCTAATGTGAATGTAATAAGCAATATCATTTTCTACCACTTTTCATTCCTAACGCTGAGCTTTTTATGTACTATATCTTATATGATGAATAATAATATGACCGCCTTGTGATCTAAAGACATCAGCTATTTTTTTTCACAATATTATTACGAAGAGCTTCTTAGCTTTGTTACCATTAGCGGATCTAGAAACGACCGAGGGGCAAAAGAAAAGGACTTGGGAAGCCAGTAAAGCAAGAGGCACTACTGGAATCAGCTCCTTTGCCGTGTGTCTCAGACACACGGCAAAGGCAATCTTACACTCGGCAAAGAACGCTCGGTGAACTGTACATCGGCAACAGCCTCTTTGCCGAGTACTATTTGTCGGGCACTCGGCAAAGACTTTGCCGAGTGCCAAATGGCATTCGGCAAAGAAAAGTCACCGTCACGGCGCCAAGTAACGGTGACGGATCCTTTGCCGAGTGCCGTCTGTGGCACTCGGCAAAGAGGTCAATGTTGCCGAGTGTTTGCTCGAGAGGCCCTCGGCAAAGACTGACCCAGTGGGCCCCACTGCCAGTCCTTGTGCCGAGAGCTCTAGTAGGCACTCGGCAAAGGAGGCTTCTTTGCCGAGTGTCTGTTGGACAGGTACTCGGCAAAGAACCCTCCAGTGGGCCCCTTTGCCAGTCCCTTTGCCGAGTGCCTTGGCAATGGCACTCGGCAAAGATGTCTTTGCCGGTTCCCAGGTTTCCTTCTTTGCCGAGTGCCATTGTCAGCACTCGGCAAAGATGGCTTTACCGGTTCCCAGGTTGCCTTCTTTGCCGAGTGCCGTGGTCATAGCACTCGGCAAAGCGCCCCTTTGCCGAGTGTTACACTCGGCAAAGTGACCAGAATGTCCCTTTTTTATTTGCTTTTGTTGTTCCATCCAAACAAACAAAAGATATATATGATTCACATCACATTATATATCAATCACATCACAGAATGAACACATTTATCATCAACACCATATATATCACAAAGTCTCACTAAAGTCTCACAAATATAAGTAAGGATCATCACAAAACAGATATAAGTCTGCGTCATCACTAACATCACCAAGTATCTCACAAGATAAAGTTTAACTAACATCACCAACACTCATAAAGGTAAGTCTGGATCATCACAAAACAGATCATCAACGAGGTGGGCATTTGGACTGGTTCGGCGAAGGGCTGGACGAAGCATGAGGGTTGTTCGACGCCTTAAGTACTGGTCCGCAGTCAATGACATGGTTCGGGCGTCCTTCTTGTTCACCTTCTCCCCAAGGACGGAGCCGTGGTAAGTGACGATGGCCTAGATGCGTGCCTCGTAGTGCATGTCCACGACGAGCTTCTTACAGCACGTCGTAGACACCACATCCGCCCTGGCCTCGTATCCAGCATCGCACCTGAAGAAATCCTACATACAAAGACGATGTATCCATACATTATTTCAAGAATATGCAACAAATGCGACTTATTAAACAATATAGTGCGAGGAAGACTTACCCACAGCTCTTGCTTCACCCGCTCCGCCTTGTTGTTGAATTGTCTGCCGTCCCGATCTACTGCATCGGGGGCGACGGCGTAGTGGTCGAAGGTGTATGTTGGGCTCGTCACTCCGGCGTACTCGACAAGTCCAGGGAAGTGTTCCCGGCATAGAAGGCCGAGGATGCCATTGGGGTTGCGGCCGTGACCCCCTGCAGTCTCCAAAACCATCCAAGACCTGTCGAAGTGATTAAGATGAAGTATTAGTTTCTATTATTAATTTGAACATATAATATGAAAAAGCAGCAACAACATTTAAAGTTACCTACCTCTCTCCATCGGGTCGTATCAGCGGACGTCTGTCACGAAGTATGGGTCGCTTAGGTAGGCTCGCGGGACCTCGCAGGTAGATACTCCTCGAACCTGAGGAGCCAGAACCTGAGACGTCCTGCTGAGCGGCGTCGTCGTCGTCGTCGTCCTGCTGCGCCGCATCGTCGTCGTCCTACTGTGCCGCATCGACAGCGGCTTGCTGCTCCACCTGCTGCTGTACGGCGTCGTCCTGCTGCGCCTCCTCCTCCGTCCTACGGGTGCTCCTCCTCCCCCTCCCCCTCCCCCTCCTCGTCCTCGTCCCACCGCCCACCATCTTTGTCCAACAACCTGCAATTAAGAGTAAATAATTAAGCACAGATAAAAAAATATGTATTTAGAAACATATGCAAAATAAATGAAATATAGCATTACATCGATTAAAAATAATCTTCATATGTGTCCGGGTTAGCCGGATCATAAGTGTCATCATCACTATCAACCATTTCATAGTCAACATCATCTGAAGGCGCAATTTCGTCATTGGCATTGCCTTCAAGTATTTCTAAGTCATTCTCATTTTGCACCTCATCATCCTCGTCATCAACAACCATTTCAATATCTACTTCCATTCCGATCGCTTCGGTTAAGTCTATCTCAAATTGCCCTTCGAGCCCATCTTCTTGGAAGAACTCTCCGTCATATGTGTCCGGGTCTAAGTTATAATCTTCATCGTTTGGAACAGGTAATTTAGCGTGCGGTGATACCTTATACACAACATCCCAACCCTTAAGATGTTGTTTCGTTTGGCACGCATATGGAAGATAATACACTTGTGTGGCCTGTTGGGCCACAATATAGACATCGTCTCCTGTTAAGGTGGTATCCTGTCGAATTTCGACTATCCCAAGATTAGAATGTGTCCGTCTCGTAACTTCAGGGTCAAACCAATGACATTTGAATATCACTAGAGTAAGAGGTTTGGAACCATAAAAATTGAGTTCATATATTTCTTCAATTCTTCCATAATACTCGACCTCGTCAAGCCCGGGCGTAAAGACTCCAGAACACGTGGTTTTTCGATTGGGCTGACTTTGGTCGTAGCTTGTTGTGCGAAAACGGTATCCATTGACGTCATACCCAGAAAATTTCCTGACCCTATAGGCAAAGCCATTGGCTACTTGTCTCAACTCGGCACTCATAGATGGCTCTCTTTGGCCCTGCAAGTTCAAACACGCTAGATTGTTATATTATTCGCACGTAAGAGCAACTTGGAATAACAAACTAAGCACGTACCTTATGTTTAAACCAGGAAATGAAATCGGGCAATCCATTTCCCGCACCCTTTCTAAGAAGGGTATCATATTCCTGTGGAGTTGGGTCCCTTGATCGACGCCAGAATTCATGAAGAAATTGCTCCATGTATGGCGTCACCTCTTCAAGGTTGGTCAATACATATAGCATGATATGGCGCCACTCTTCATGTCTCAGGGTCTTGGTGGTCGAACCACTCGCGCTTCCGAGTTGCCCTCGAAAAATGCTGAGGTTCGATTCATTGCCGCCATCATTGTAACGAGGGGGTGGATTATGCACGCTCGGCAGTTTGTCACCATAGTAAGTTGTTGTGAAGTTTGACACCTCCTCCAGTATGTATGCCTCTGCAATGGAAGCCTCGATTTTGCATTTATTTCTACATTTCTTTCGGATACTCTTTAGACATCTCTCGATTGGATAGCACCAACGTCCCTGCACGGGCCCCCCCATTCGTGCCTCATACGGGAGATGAATAATCAAATGCTGCATCGGATTGAAGAAGCCGGGTGGAAAGATCTTCTCCAGCTTACACAGTAACACGGGTGCCATCCTTTCCAAGTCTGCAATCATGGTCCGAGCTAACTCTTTTGCACAAAGCTGGCGGAAGAAATAGCTCAACTCTGCAAGCGCTAGCCAGACATGCTCAGGGACATAGCCTCGAACCATCGCCGGAAGAATTCGTTCAATCCATATGTGGAAGTCATGACTCTTCATCCCTAAGACTCGCAGAGTAGATAAGTTCACCTCCCTACTAAGGTTAGCTGCATACCCATCAGGGAACATTAACATCTTGATCCACTGTAGTACTTCCTTCCTCTGGGCCCTGCTCAGGACGAAATCGGCCTTAGGCCTTCTCCATGTCTTACCACCACTAGGCGGCTTCATCTCTTGGTTTGGTCTATCACATAACTCTGCCAGATCCACTCTTGCCTTTACGTTATCCTTTGACTTATCAGGAATCTCCATAATTGTTGCCCAAAGTGCCTCGGCGACATTCTTTTCAGTGTGCATCACGTCAATGTTGTGTGGAAGGAGCAGGTCATCATAATAGGGGAGCCGAGTCAAGCCCGACTTATGTGTCCACATATGTTGCTCACCATATCCCACAAAACCACCTTCTGGGTTGGCCACGAGACCATCTATCTGTTCGCGAACTTCGGCACCAGTCATCATTGCAGGTGGGCGGTCTGTCACCATGACACCTTTCGTAAAGTTCTTGATGTCTAGTCGGAATGCATGGTCAGGAGGGAGAAATTGTCGATGTTTATCGAATGACGAATATTTGCCACCCTTCTTCAACCAAATGAACCTAAGAGCTTCCTTGCAAACTGGGCATGGGAACTTACCGTGAACACACCAGGCGCAAAATAGCCCATACGCTGGAAAGTCATGCATGGAGTACTGGTACCAAACATGCATTTTGAAGTTTGTCTTTGTAGCTCGGTCGTACGTCCATACCCCTTCCTCCCAAGCACGGACCAATTCATCAATCAAAGGCTCCATGTACACGCCCATTTTATTCCCCGGGTGTCCAGGAATTATCAACGACACGAATATGTTGTCTTTGAAAGCATACGCCGGGGGGGGGAGATTGATGGGGATAACGAACACGGGCCAACATGTGTATGGGGCAGCGGTCATTCCATAGGGATTGAACCCATCTGTGGCCAGCGCAACACGAACATGTCGAGCCTCTTTGGCTTTCTCATGATGAATGGCATCAAAGTGGGTCCATGCTTCACCATCGGATGCGTGAACCATCTTGTCAGGATTGTATCGTTTGCCTTTTTTGTGCCATGTCATCTGTTTCGTGGATTCCTCTGTCATGTATAGACGCTGGATCCTCGGTATGAATGGAAGGTGGCGTAGGATTGTCACGGGGATGTCGAGCTGCCTCTTCTGTCCATCACCAGAGTCTACCTCCATGAACCTAGACGATTTACACTTCGGACAGTACTTTGCCTCAGTGTGTTCTTTCCTAAATAGGACGTAGCCCTTCGGACAAGCATGTATCTGCTCATACGTCATCTTGAGTGCACGAAGGAGTTTCTGTGCCTCGTACATGCTCTTTGGCAGAACGTGATCCTCCGGAAGCAGGCTGCCAATAACTGTCAACAAACCATCGAAGGCGTCTCGACTCATGCTATACTGCGACTTGAACGCCATTATACGCCCAATGGCATCCAGTTGAGAAACCTTTGTCTTGCCGTGAAGGGGTTTCTGTGCCGTGTCAAACATGTCGTAGAATGCCTTTGCGGTCGCCTCTGGCTCATCCTCCGTACGTCCTTCGGCGAACTGTGCCTCGTGATAGTCGTTCAACATGTCTGCTACCCCGGCATCAGCATCGTAATCCTCGACGCGTTGTCTCACCACCTCCTCTCTCGTGCGATGCGCTTCACCATGGAAGATCCACCGAGTATAGTCCGGCGTAAATCCATTCTTCCAAATATGTTCTACCATGGCCTTCTTTGGTTTTCTTTTCCGGTTGTCACATTTGCTGCACGGACAAGGGACTAGGCTAGCTCCTTTAGCAGCTTCGCCATCTGCCCGTTCCACGAAAGCATCGGTCTTCCTAATCCATTCTGGGGTGACATCATTACGTCGAACGCGGCCCGTGTACATCCACTCACGGTCCTCCATCCTCTAACATATATAACCGAGTATAGTTTAATATAGACATGTAATGCATGTACACTACGTTCCTACCTTCTAATAGGTGAGGATAGGTCCTAATCCCACCCGCGGTTGCGTAGATGGAGTTAGTTTCCATGCTCTACTCCGATCCGAGATAGAATTTCGGCAGCACCTCCCCGCTGTTCTCCGGATACACGTCCTGGCAGGGAGAGTGTACTGTCCGGAGAACAACAGGGAGGTGACGCCGAAACTCTTTCTCGGACCGGAGTAGAGCATGGAAACTAACACCATCTACGCAACCGCGGGCTGTCCAAAAAACGTGGACAATTCGAAACTGATACATTTGTAGATATGCAAAGATCTGCATATCTACACCGTATCTCTTTTGAACGGGAGACGCCTAACTGGGTTACGTGATCTATGACCATGATGCGGAAATAGAGGTTATACCTAGGGTGGCGGTGGAGTCAGGCTAGTGGGGCTGTGGCGGGTCGGTGCAGTGGCGACGCGACGCGATGCAGGCAGACCCGCAGCGGCTAGGAAGACCTCTGCAAAAAATACATGCCTGTCAACAAAAAATTCACATCACCGGCACTCGATTCCAAGTCTGACTTTTATTTGATAATTGATATGTGTGTGCGTGCCTATATATAAAACATAGTAGAAGAGTTCAGCATAGAGCATCTATCTCCTTTCCTGGTAGATTGAGAAAAGTGAATAGGGACACGTGCCTTGATCAGTAGATTGAAAAAAAACACTCTCCTTTATACATATGCAGGGACCTTAACGTACATTTTGAGAGGGAATGATTTAGACTTTCTAAACCTACTTGGCCTCTAATATGTGTAAATGTGCACTAAAGTTTTACAAAGGAAAACTTTAGACCTCTACCATAAAAGAGTTATGCAGCGTAGTTTCCAATCATATATATATATATATACACACTAGCATAACAAGTTAAATTACAAATGTAAGCATGTAACCTACAAAAGCATCAATGAGATAGAAATGATGTAGACCCACATCGAGGACGACGATTTTAATCGAGGTATCGAGAAGCTCATGGTTTTTCCTAATCTTCATTGGAGCCCCTAGCAAGGATGCCCATGCGAGGGACAAGCTCTCGACCAAGTAGCTCTATTGATAGCCCACATTCCTTCCCTATGCACAAGTGAGTCTTCATGGTAGTCTTCTTTTGGATCTCTTTCCATTATCTTTATTATCATGTATTTGACCAATACGTTGTTGGTCACACATTTCATTTTGTACACGCTCAATGACCTCACCACATTTCATAGGATCTTATAGGACTACAAGCCCTAGTGTACAAGCAATGGTACATGGAAGCACTAGGTGGCAAGGGTATGGAAATCTCACTAAGCAGCAGGCCTAAACTTAGGGCAAGTGCTAAATAGTTGTGAGGATCTAGATGGCTAGAGAGGTGTGAATAGCCAAAAAAAATTCTTCTACAAATTTGACAACACTAAATCAAGCGGTTAATACAATAGAAAATCCTAATAAAACACTACAAGCACTCGCTCTAGTTCATTCGAGCAAGGTCACTATACAATTCTAGTAGCTAGTTGATTCCATCCTAATCGCTCCACCAAACAAATCTACTAGCTATACAACTACAATAAAAAGCTAAGAAAAGAAGCAACTAACAACTAGTTACTCTGGTGCTACTAATAAAAAGAGAACTACTTCTACAAAGTTACACAAGCAACAAGCACAACACAAGTACTAATAAAAATGTAAAGACAAGGGTAGTGCTTATACCAAACCAGGCAAGAGATATGAACACCAATCGATTTTTTCTCTGAAGGCTTGGTTGCTTGTCAACAACTAAACCATGTTACAATGGGTCTTATGGTAAATGATTCATACACTCACTAGGGCGCGGGCGGACGGGCGGGCGCCGGCGAGGGCGCGGGCGCCGGCGAGGGAGGCCGTGGCGGGCGCGGGCGCGGGCGCTGGCGTGGGCGGACGCGGCCGGCGACGGCACGGCGGGCGGCGAGCCGGCGATGGCGCGGAGCGGCGGTGGGCGCGCAGGGAGGCGGCGGTGGGCGCGATAGAGAGGAGACAGCGAGAGCAGAGAAAGGAGGAGGAAGAAAGCCGCGGGCGAGTATATTCGCCTTCTTTGCCGAGTGCCCGTGATCTGGCACTCGGCAAAGTTTTTTTTAATTTTTAAAATAAACTTTGCCGAGTGCCAGATCGGTGGCACTCGGTAAAGGATCCTTTGCCGAGTGTCTATCATCTGACACTCGGCAAAGATTAACTTACACATCTTTGCCGAGTGCCACCCTGGGGGCACTCGGCAAAGAAGTCTTTGCCGAGTGTCTTCTTTGGACACTCGGCAAAGTACATTTTTATTTATTTTTTATTTTGCCAACCAAAATTTTTGTGGTATGTTCCTACACTATATAGACCTACATGTACTATTTTGGGACAATTATAACAGTGTTTTCTATAGCTAGTACATTTAGTTTGTTTATTTGAATTTCTTCGGAAATTTCAGATTTGAACTGCAGGTCACTTGAAACTTGGAAAACCGTGCATGCAAAAATAATATCCATGCTACATAGCACAAGTTACGACCGATTTCAGGAGCGGACCGGAAACTTCGAGCACCATGCTCACTCAACATGGCCGTGAACTTGCCATACAACTGTTTAAAAAATTTATAAAACACAAACAAACTTAGAAAATCATGAAACTTGTCCACATGTCATGATATCATATGTAGAGTCTGTGATAAAAAATTTAGAATGTTTGGAGAAAGTTGTGAGACACTATGTGTAGAAACCTAAGAGAACCACACATGAAATCATAGAGTTTCAATGTGGATCTCTTAGGTTTGTACACATAGTGCGTTACAGCTTTCTCGAAACTTTTTCAAATTTTTATCACAGCCTCTACATATGATATCATGACACGTGGACAGGGTTCATGATTTTCTGACTTTGTTTCTGTTTTATACAATTTTTAAACACCTGGATGGCAAGTTTACGGTCATGTTGAGTGAGCATGGTGCTCGAAGTTTCCGGTTCGCTCCTGAAATCGGTCGTAACTTGTGCTATGTAGCATGGATATCATTTTTGCATTCACGGTTTTCCAAGTTTCGAGTGACCTGCAGTTCAAATCTGAATTTTCCGAAGAAATTCAAATAAACAAACTAAATGTACTAGCTATAGAAAAAACTGTTATAATTGTCCCAAAATGGTACATGTAGGTCTACATAGTGTAGAAACATACCACAAAAATTTTGGTGACCAAAATAAAAAAATAAAAATATGCTTTGCCGAGTGTCTACAGAGGACACTCGGCAAAAACTATGTTTGCCGAGTGCCAGATATTTGACACTCGGCAAAGACTGACAGCCGTCAGTTGTAGACGGCCGCTAACGGCCCTTTGCCGAGAGCCATGTTTGCCGAGTGCTTGACCCTCGGCAAAGAAGTCTTTGCCGAGTGCTCGGCTGTGCCGAGTGTCCTACACTCGGTAAACTAGCTCTTTACCGAGCGCAGGACGTTGCCGAGTGCGGCACTCGGCAAAGCCTGCTTTGCCGAGTGCCCGATAAAAAGCACTCGGCAAAGCCACCGGCACTCGGCAAAGGCGCAAATTCCGGTAGTGAGGTGCTAAACACAGGGATAAAAGAACCCATACAAACAACTAAGAAGATAACTAAAATAATATTCTTATGGGTTACCTACCTAGGAAAAAGTCTTGAGATCTCTGGAGTTTCCAAATTAGACCTATAAGGTTAAAATTCATACTTACCAAATACTTATAGATCTAAATAACAATGCTCAATTCAAAGTGCTTAATTAAACAATATATCATTAATGATAGAAAATACCGAATAATAGCTCTTGATAACTAAATAATCAAATATTTCTTCAGAATTTCACACCACCTGGGCCGATGTCCTTCATTGTAGATATGCTTATAATCAATGTGTAGTGTCTCCTACCCTTATATTATATAAGCCAAGGAGAGGGTTACAAAAGATATGATCAACTAACATATTCATTTTCTATTTGGTTACATGAGAAGTACAATAAAATCATTCATTTGTATCCTCCAAAGATCAAAGTGGAAGTTAACTACATTTGGTGCTTTGATCATCACGTCTTCTATGCATCCGACGTATGTGGGCCTCATACTGGTTGGCTTTGGCCCAGTTGATAGACATAGACTAGAATACATGGGATGAGGTACCCTAGCCGACTAGCCCCATATATCTGATAGTAGCCCCCATCAGGCTTAGTGATGAATCAGCCAAATGACTTCATTCTTTTGGTATGACCGATCTCCAACTATCCTTGGTGTTGAGGGTTCCCGTGGCGCTTAGTTCTTCATGCCTCGAACTCTCCTCGGATGTAGAGGGTTGTCAAGCAGTCGATTTCTTTACGTGATGGACATCCCTCAAGTGCCGAGGGTATTCGAGTGACTTACTTCTTTGTGTGCTGATTAATCATTAGGTGTCAAGGATCTTCATATAATATAAAGTTCTATATGGATTCTAACTTCTTAGGAACCCCTGTGTGCACCCTTTGTTCTGCTAGATATTGCACATCATAATGTCCTGTTATAGGTAAGGGCGAAATGTTCTAGGGAATCTGAACCAACTCATCTTCACCTCTCCTTATGTTGCACCCATAACTTGTGTGGGCAACCACGTGAGTCATGGAACTCGATCATTGACTTCCTTGCTTGTGTATATAAATACAACTATTTAAGCCAAGGCAAGGGATCCCTTTAAACTCACTTCCAACTTCTTCCTTTAGCATTCATAACATCAAAGGAAAACCATTAGTCTTCTATAGTCTTCCTGATGGCATGGCATACCATATCCCCTAGTGCACCCATTGTTTTTGGGAGGACTTTAAGATCAGCCCCACTATCAGCAAGTGTGGCTATGGCTACTTGTCATAGGTGTTAGTGGAAGTTCTACGAAGATAGAAAGGAACGTTGCTATGTGTGGCTTGAGCTACTGATTGGACTCCACTGTAAGAGCTTTTAGGATGAAACCATGATGATCCTAGCTAGGGTCACTATGGTTCTAGTTATAGTATTGATATCGGAGCATCTACGGTGGACCTCAACGAGTGGGATGGTCTATGGGGTTCTATTACAAATGGTTGTCATATTGCCAAACTATGACCTACATGGCCCCATGCTTCAATTCAACAACTTGGTCATCGATCGACACTAGATGATTCTCTCTTTTATGGAGTATCCAGTGAGTGAGTAGACCCCCTTGTGGCTCTGCTATATTGTGTTCCCGCTTCATTTCTCCTAATTTGTGGATCTACTTTTTGTTGTGACTCGGGTGATAGTTTGCCTATATATGCAAATTTTTCCTAGTCTCTCTTGTAGACACGTAAACAACCTTTTTTGTAGGGTCGAGCCGTAGTCGGGTATGGGTTATACTCACATTTGAGGGTTCTTTCTTATGATAGATCTGGTGGTCTTCGATAGTGAAAAGATCTAGGCACAAGTTTGGTTTCAATTATTAATTACCACATATGCTTATTGTGACTAACATATGTTCTGTAGAAACAAGGTAAGTTAAGTCACAATAATGAAGGATGATTAGGCTTATGAAGGATTCATGCCTTATTATGGAGATCGTCAGTCAAGTTTTAAAGGAATAGATGTAAACGTTAATGCTTAGCTTGGTCTTAGTGTCAATAGAATTGTTGGACACTTAGAGTAGTGATATTACCTTTGTTTTCCTTTAGTTGTACTATAAAAGAGGTCATAAGCTGGATAACATGACCTAGGTGAGCCTAGTTAGATGTGATGGGGCGCACTTGTGAAAGCTAATGCTAGGTAAACCCTATGGAGCCCACAAAAAGTTTGAAATAGAACCCAACTTAAAAAGTGATTGAAATAAGCGAGTTTGATAGTCTATAGTAGCACTAGACATGTCGAGTGCTTCACTGGATAAAACACTAGATGGGAGAGTACCCTATAATGTTTTGAGTTGCACTGGTTTTGGTGGTTCTTATGCCAATTGGATTTTACTCCACAAGTGCATGGAGACCGATTGTAGTTCTTCACCGGGAGTATTCCTAGTAACACATTTTTTAAGGCCCAAAATCTGTATAAAAATAAAATAATAATAATAAATTAAATATATGAATAAATAAAATAGAAAATTCAGATATCTCAAATTATACTTGAGTATTGAAAATTGAGGACTGAATTATGAAACCGAGAACTATTTTAGAAAAAAAGGTAATAGAAAGATTTTCTATTCAACAAAATGACTATTCATTTCATTAAATGATACACCAAAAGCCTTTATTTAAATGAGTATTGCTAGGTAAAGATAGTATTAAAATTAGATGACTCAAGTCTTGATGGGACTTTTAAAATTTATTTTAAACTCAGAAAAAAACAAATTGGTGGATTTCCTATTGATTTGGGTAAATACCCCTTAATCAATATTATGTTTAGAAGCATTTGCTTAACCGAGATAATAAATAACTCAAATAAACAAAAAAAACTATACTTGCTTCATGTTTAGAATTATGAATTTAAACTTGAATTTGAAAACAAGTAAAAGAAAGAGAATGGGGAAAAAAAGAGGGGAAAGGAAAAGATAAAAGAAAATGAAAATTTCGCTTGGTCCGGATTTAGCCTGTTCGGCCCACACTGCGCGCACCTTTCTCTCCGCGCGGCCTGGCATCCAGGCTGACGCGCCGAATAGCGGGCCCGCAGGGTCAGCCTCTTTGCTCACGTGCCCGCGCTCCCTTCTTTCACTGTCGAGTGGGCCCCAGTGTGTCGGTCGTCGTCTCCAACAGAAGAACCCGGAGCTTTCGCTGCGGAATCCCCTCGCTCCGTGATTCATGCCGGAATCACAGGCGTCCGCTGCCCCACGACCCAGCACAGGCACTTATAAGAAGTCCCCTTTCTCTCCCCAACACAACAAATGTCGCCGGTCACCGTACTCTTAGCCATCACCACAGCTTGTTGGGCATCGCGCGATTGCCGCCGCCGTCGATCGGTGACCGCGTCATTGCAAGTGTTGGACGAGAGAACAGAGAGGATCGTCGGCCGCCATGGAAACCACCCATTGACTCACCGAGGGAATGCGAGCCCCAGACGAATGTTGATTTCTCGCCGGAGCCTCATCCAGACCGCCTGCCCGCACGACGCCGTGAGCAGAGCCCCTACATCACGTTCTCTCATAAGTTTCTCCCCACCTAGTTCGTGTTTAGCCCCACGTTTATTTTGCACCTGATGGCGTGGCGAATGATCGCCGATGGATGGGTGGATTCAGCAGGCGCTGGCGCCTGCGCCGCCGCGGTAGAGTTTTTGTCGTCGTCTCGGGTCGAGGTGAGGGAGATGACCTCTGGGCCATCAGATTTTAATAGACGGCTCTGATTAGATGAATAGATAACGGTTCATGTGGATAGGTTTGGGCCGTTAGATCTATGGCGTGTGGGTAAGATTTTATCTACTCGTGGGTTGATCTGGGCCCTTGATCCAGAATCGAACGGCCGTGATCACATACCGGTTCGTAGGAATCACGATCTAATCTAGGACGTGCATGCTAGATCGGACGGTCAGGATTGAACCATACTCCCTCGGCCCTAGTAGTCTTTTAAAAGAGATCCTGGATTCTTTCATATTCAACCCACCGTCCACAACGCGTTAGATATGAGTCTGTAGGATTTTTATGCAGAAGCCCCTGTACTCTTCAGATATCTGGTGCGCAGTCGAGAGCCAGGTGAAAATGGGAAAAATAATATAGGAAATGATTTTTAATATAAAAATAAATTCAGAATAGTGTTTAATGTCTAGAAAATTCATATTAGCTCCTTTTTAGTTCATTATAGTTCCTATAATTTGGTAGTAATATTGTCATCATTGAGTAACACTGTTCTAGCATGAAAACCATATTAAAAATTTATCACACAATTATTTTTGTACCAAACACATAAGGACTTCAGAAATTCATAACTCCCCTGTTTCAATTTCGATTTGGTTCGTTCAAGTTGTGTTAGCTTCGTATAAATAATTACTACACAGTAACAACATTTATTATACCATGTCTCATTCTTTTATAATTAGACCTTTATTTAACTTATGTTGATTAGTTTGTTCATCTGCTTATTAATGTAATAAAAGATGATTTATGGTAAATTTATAATTTAGATTAAAGTTGAGATAATTATTTATAGAATAACCTCTCATATGATTTATACCAACCAATTTATAATATAGTTTAATATTTTAATCACCTAGATCTTTTATAAATAATAACTCCTTAACCGTAACTCCGATCCTAGTAATTCTCAATCCCACGATCTTGTACCAACGCGTAGATCATTATTATACAGTTTGTTCTTATGTTTGGTGTGATGTTAATTTTGTCTATATCTTATCTGTTTGTATTGCTACGACTAGCAGTGAGGTCACGAGGATCTGAAGAATCACCCTAGTAACTGGAATCTCAAGTGCCAGGCAAGTTGTGCCCTTGATCCACTTTTGTTACCCAATAATATTCTTTATTATCATTATTCAATGCATAGGTTTAATTTTGATGGGACCCAATAGGTCACCCTAGACTGGTTATCCTTTTACCTTGTTTACCCCTGAATCATTGGGTAGTTATGCTATTGCTTTATATGGTTTTGGGATAATATTTCATTATATCCATGTTTCAATTATTCTGTTATGTTATTTATGTTCATGATAAGATCATTATGTTAATTGGAACATGGAGCGACCACCCGGGAAAACAGTGCTACCGCAAGGGTTTAATGGGACGCCCTTGGCTGATTAATTAGGAAAGCTAGTGGATGACTACCTTACCCGAAAGGGACAAGGGCAGTAGGAGAGTGGTCAGTGTAGGGAGGTCCTTGGATTGATTTTGCTGCGATGGCGGTCAGGTGAGGGATTCCTGCACTGGAGCTTCCTATAAACTGTAGCGGGTTTTCTGAAGCTAGTGGAACTTTATAAAGGCCTCGTAGTGTTACCCTGCCTCGCTTCCTTGGTAGAGGTGTACGGGATTCATGACCCCTTGGTAGATGGGTAACACAGCTTGTGGGTAAAGATGCGCAACCTCTGCAGAGTGTAAAACTGGTATACTAGCCGTGCTCACGGTCATGAGCGGCTCGGACTCTCACATGATTAATTTATGGAATCTAAATTCAATTTGTCATTTGCATTTGCATGGGATTGTTTATTAATTTTGTTCTATTATTTATTATGGTTTGGTATTTACTTACACTTAGTAACTGCTAATAAAATTTTGACCAACTTATAAAAGTGAAAGGGAAATAGGGTCAAACCTTTTTCTATATGAATTTTGGTGGTTGAATTGCCCAACACAAATTATTGGACTAACTAGTTTGCTCTAGATTATGAGTTCTACAGGTGCCAAAGGTTCAACACAAACCAATATAAAGTCAAAAGAAAGGGTTCAAAACAAAAGGACAAAGTATACCGAAGGCAGCCCTGGTCTGGCGCGCCGGACTGTCCGGTGTGCCACCGGACAGTGTCCGGTGCACTAGCGAGGAACGACTCTGAACTTGCTAGCTTCGGGAATTTGGGAGGCCGCTCCGATATAATTCACCGGACTGTCCGGTGTGCCAGCGGAGCAACGGCTACTTCGCGCCAACGGTCGTCTGCAAGGAACAGTAAAAGCAAACAGTGCACGCCTGCGCGCGCAGAAGTCAGAGCAGGCGCCAGAAGGCGCATCGGACAGTGTACAGTGCCTGTTCGGTGCACCACCAGACTGTCCAGTGGCCCCACATGTCAGAGCTCCAACGGTCAAACCCTAACGGTTGGGTGACGTGTTTGGCGCACCGGACTGTCCGGTGCGCCCGTCGACAGACAGCCCCCCAACGACCACTTTGGTGGTTGGGGCTATAAATACCCCCAACCACCCCACATTCAAGGCATCCAAGTTTCAGCCATTTGCATTCAATACAAGAGCTCTAGACTTCATTCCAAGACACAAACAAGAGATCAAATCCTCTTCCAAGTCCAAAGTTCATTCCAATCAAATAGTGACTAGAGAGAGCGACATTTGTGTTCTTTTGAGTTCTTGCGCTTGGATCGCTTTTCTTCTTCTTTCTTTCTTGTTCCCAACTCAATTGTAATGAAGGCAAGAGACACCAATTGTGTGGTGGTCCTTGTGGGGACTTGGTGTCCCGATTGATTGAGAAGAGAAGCTCACTCGGTCTAGGTGACCGTTTGAGAGAGGGAAAGGGTTGAAAGAGACCCGGTCTTTGTGACCACCTCAACAGGGAGTAGGTTTGCAAAAACCGAACCTCGGTAAAACAAATCACCGTGTCATCGGCTCTATTTCTTTGGTTGATTTGTTTTCGCCCTCTCTTTCGGACTCGATTATATTTCTAACGCTAACCCCGGCTTGTAGTTGTGCTTAAAGTTTGTAAATTTCAGATTCCGCCTATTCACCCCCTCTAGGCGACTTTCAATTGGTATCGGAGCCCGGTGCTTCATTAGAGCCTAACCGCTCGAAGTGATGTCGGGAGAACACGCCAAGAAGGAGATGGTGACCGGCGAGAAGCCCACCATAAGTCATGGGAAGGCTCCATCGGGAGAGTCCCGCAACAAGAAGAAGGAGGAATCCCCTCCTCACAAGTCGCATCGGAGTGGCGAGAAGAAAAAGAAGATGAAGAAGGTGGTCTACTACGAGACCGACTCTTTGTCGCCATCTACCTCTAGCTCCGACGCGCCATCCGTAAATTCTAAGCGCCATGAGCGCAAGAAGTTTAGTAAGATCCCCTTACGCTATCCTCGCATTTCCAAACAAACTCCATTACTTTCCGTTCCATTAGGCAAACCACCGTCTTTCAACGGTGAAGATTATTCTAGGTGGAGTGAAATGATGAAATATCACCTAACCTCACTCCACACAAGCATATGGGACATTGTTGAATTTGGAGCATAGGTACCATTCGTGGGGGATGAAGATTATGATGCGGACGAAGTCGCCCAAATCCAACAACTCAACTCCCAAGCAACTACTATACTCCTCACCTCTCTAAGTTGAGAGGAGTATAATAAGGTGCTAAAAGGGAAATGTGCCCTTGGGCCATTTCTAAGTATTTTGGTGATCAAGTGCCAACACAAATGGTTTAAGTGTGAAACTATGCCAAATGGTGGAAAAAGTGCAAAGTCAACACAAAGGTATGATTCTAGACTTAGTACATTGGTTTTTGTGTACTAACATATTTGTCTAAGTGCTAGAATCAGAGAAAATTCAATTGGAAAAGACTTGGCTCGAGCAGCCAAGACTCTGCTCAGTCTGGGTGCACTGGACTGTCCGGTGGTGCACCGGACAGTGTCCGGTGCGCCAGGCTGGCGTCTGATCAACTGGCTGCTCTCGGGTCTCGACGACGGCGTACGGCTATAAATCACTGGACTGTCCGGTGGTGCACCGGACAGTGTCCGGTGAGTCGGCTGCGACGAAGTCGCCGCTCTCGAGAACCAAGTCAACAACGTACGACTATAATTCACCGGACTGTCCGGTGAGCCAATGGTCGGGCGCGCCAACGGTCGGCCGCGCAATCCGCGCGTGACGCGTGGCCGAGTCAACGGTCGGATGGGGGCACCGGACTGTCCGATGTGCACCGGACAGTGTCCGGTGCGCCAACGGCTCCAAGTCTCCAACGGTCGGCTGCGCCAGAATAGGAAAGAAATCCGCACCGGACTGTCCGGTGCGCCAGTCGACAGAAGGCAAGAATTGCCTTCCTGGATTGCTCTCAACGGCTCCTAGCTGCCTTGGGGCTATAAAAGGGACCCCTAGGCGCATGGAGGAGTACACCAAGCATCCCTTGAGTATTCCTAAGCACCAAGACTTCATATTCGCGCATTCAATTCTTTGTGATAGCAACTAGAGCTCCATTTGAGTAGAGAACTCTTCGAGTTGTGTTGAGAGCTCGTGTTGTGACTTGTGTGCGTATTGTTGATCTGATTTTGTGTCTTGTGTGTGTTGCTCATCCCAACCTTACTTTCGTGCTTCTTTGTGATAATCAAATTGTAAGGGCGAGAGGCTCCAAGTTGTGGAGATTCCTCGCAAGTGGGATATAGTGAAACAAAGCAAAACACCATGGTATTCAAGTGGGTCTTTGGACCGCTTGAGAGGGGTTGAGTGCAACCCTCGTCCGTTGGGACGCCACAACGTGGAGTAGGCAAGTGTTGGACTTGGCCGAACCACAGGATAAACCACTGTGCCTCTCTGTGTTGATCTCCTTATGGTTATTGTGTTTTGCAAGAACTCCTCTCTAGCCACTTGGCTTTATTGTGCTAACTCCTAATCAAGTTTTGTGGCATTAAGTTTCAAGTTTTTACAGGATCACCTATTCACCCCCCTCTAGGTGCTCTCAATTAGTATCAGAGCCGTTCTTTTCGCAAAAGGGACTAATCGCCTGAAGAGATGGATCCTAAGGGCAAGGGGATGGTGATCAACAACGATAAGGAGAAGGAGTCCTTCATTAATGAGCCGAAAGACGACAAGCCCACTGACTCGGGCTCAAGTCATAAAAAGAAGGACGGGAAGAAGAAAAGACGCATCAAGAAGATTGTCTACTACGACGACAGCGACGAGTCTTCTTCCCAAAAGGACGACGACAACAACAACTACGAGAAAAAGAAGACGGTTAATTCGAACTTTTCCTTTGATTATTCTCGTATTCCGCAAAGTTCCAATGCTCATTTGCTTTCCATTCCCCTCGGTAAACCTCCTCACTTTGATGGAGAGGACTACGGATTTTGGAGTCACAAAATGCGTAGCCACTTGTTCTCTCTCCATCCAAGTATATGGGAGATAGCAGAAAATGGAATGCAATTTGATAGTACGGATAGTCCCATATTCATCAATGAACAAATTCATAAAAATGCACAAGCTACTACTGTTCTTTTAGCGTCATTGTGTAGGGATGAATACCATAAGGTGAGCGGCTTGGATAACGCCAAGCAGATTTGGGACACCCTCAGGATCTCGCATGAGGGAAATGACGTCACCATGCTCACCAAGATGGAGTTGGTGGAGGGCGAACTTGGGAGATTCGCAATGATCAGGGGGGAGGAGCCAACCCAAACATACAACAGACTCAAGACCCTTGTCAACAAGATAAGGAGCTATGGAAGCACGCGATGGATGGACCACGACGTCGTCCGCCTAATGCTAAGGTCTTTCACTGTCCTTGATCCACATCTTGTAAACAATATTCGTGAAAATCCTAGGTACACCAAGATGTCGCCCGAAGAAATACTTGGAAAGTTCGTAAGCGGGCGGATGATGATCAAGGAGGCAAGATACGTCGATGAGGCGTTGAATGGTCCAATTCATGAGCCTCAAGCCATTGCTCTCAAGGCAACAAATAGCAAGGAGGCGCTACCTAGCAAGGTGGCACAAGTTGAGGCGGCGGGGCTCAATGAGAAAGAAATGGCCCTCATCATCAAGCGCTTCAAGACGGCGCTAAAGGGCCGCAAGGAGCATCCCAAAAAGAACAAGACGAAGGGAAAGCGCTCCTGCTTCAAGTGCGGTAAGGTTGGTCACTTTATTGCTAACTGTCCCGATAATGATAGTGACCAGGAACAAGGAAAGAATGGGAAAAGAGAGAACAAGAAGGTTTACAAGAAGGCTAAATGCGAGGCACACCTTGGAAAGGAGTGGGATTCGGATTGCTCTTCGTCCGACTCCGACGACGAAGGACTCGCCGCTACCGCCTTCAACAAATCATCTCTCTTCCCCAACGAGCATCACACCTGCCTCATGGCAAAGGAGAAGAAGGTAAGTACTCGAAATGCTATTACATATGCCTCTTCAAGTGATGATGAATCTAGCGATGATGAAGTAGACTATGCTAGTTTATTCAAAGGATTAGATAGAACTAAAATTGATAAGATCAATGAATTAATTGATGCTTTGAATGAGAAAAATAGACTTTTAGAAAAGCAAGAAGATCTTTTATATGAAGAGCATGATAAATTTGTAAATGCACAAAATTCTCTTGCATTAGAAGTTAAAAGAAATGAAATGCTTTCATGTGAATTGTCTACATGCCATGAATCTATTTCTAGCTTAAAGAGTATCAATGATGACTTGAATGTTAAACTAGAAATAGCTAATAAATCAACCTCTTGTGTAGAACATGTTGTGATTTGCAATAGGTGTAAAGATTTTAATGTTGATGCTTGTAGTAAACACCTAGTTTCCATTTCTAAATTAAAGGATGAAGTGGCTAGTCTTAATGCTCAACTTAAGACTAGCAAAAGTGAATTTGATAAACTAAAATTTGCAAGGGATGCCTACACGATTGGTAGACACCCCTCAATTAAGGATGGACTTGGCTTTAAGAGGGAAGCCAAGAACTTAACAAGTCATAAGGCTCCCATCTCCGCCAAGGAGAAAGGGAAGGCCCGTATGGCCAATAGTGCTCAAAAGAACCATGCTTTCATGTACCATGATAGGAGATATTCTAGGAATGTTCATAGAAGTTATGATGCTTTTGATTCTCATGCCATGATTGCTTCAAGTTCTTCTATTATGCATGATAGAAATTTGGCTAGGAAAAATGTTGTTCATCATATGCCTAGAAGAAATGTTGTTCATGTACCTAGGAAAGTAAGTAATGAACATTCTACAATTTACCATGCTTGCAATGCTTCCTTTGCTATTTGTAGAAAGGATAAGAAAGTGGTTGCTAGGAAATTAGGGGCAAAATGCAAGGGAGACAAAACTTGCATTTGGGTTCCTAAGACTATTGTCACTAACCTTGTAGGACCCAACAAGAGTTGGGTACCTAAGACCCAAGCCTAATTTGCCTTGCAGGTTTATGCATCCGGGGGATCAAGCTGGATTATCGACAGTGGATGCACAAACCACATGACGGGGGAGAAGAAGATGTTCACCTCCTACGTCAAGAATAAAGATTCCCAAGATTCAATCATATTCGGTGACGGGAATCAAGGCAAGGTTAAAGGCTTAGGCAAGATTGCCATCTCAAATGAGCACTCTATCTCCAATGTATTTTTAGTAGAGTCGCTAAGTTATAATCTTTTGTCGGTTAGTCAGTTATGTAATATGGGATATAATTGCTTATTCACAAATGTAGATGTGTATGTCTTTAGAAGGAGTGATGGTTCATTAGCTTTTAAGGGTGTACTAGACGGCAAACGCTGAGTGAAGTCAGAGGGGTGTTGGCTCGGATAGCCGATGGCCTCCCTCGGACTCCCGACGCCGAGGGCTATCGGAGGCTGTTCACTCAAGCAGCAAATCACCTTCTACCCCTCGCTCACCCGCCGAACGATCTGCGGCACGCCATCAACAGTCGCCGGGACGCGCGGAGCTCCATCAACGCCTCGCGTGAACGACGACACGAAAACGAGATCCGTCGCCGGGAAGAGTACGACCGGGACCATGGCATCCCAGCACGGAGTCAGGCTACCAGGACCGAGTCGGCCACGGCTTCAACTGGAGGCACCGCCCGGGGACGGTCGAGGCACCACGACGATCACTCCCCTCCCCGAGACAGGCAACCTCATCGACGACAGGAGGACACATGTGGAGTATCAGCACTTACTCCGCGCCTCAGGGCCATTCAATGGCCCCCTAACTTCAAGGTATCCAACGTCGACAAATATGAACCTAAGCAGGATCCAGAAGGCTGGCTGGCCGTCTACACCACCGCTGCCCGGGCAGCTGGGGCAACCGAGGACGTGATGACCGCGTACTTGCCTATTGTTCTCGGGCAAGACGCGCTGCAATGGCTGCGACACCTACCCCGACACTGCATCGACGACTGGAGCGACTTCAGTCGGCGCTTTACCGCCAACTTTTAGTCTCTCTCCGATAAGCCGGCGCAACCATGGGACCTCAAATCCATCAAGCGCCGGGGGGACGAAACTCTCCGGTCATACCTCAAAAGGTTCCAGACCATGAGAAATCGCATCCCTGAAGTCGCTGAGGCAGCGGTGATCGAGGACTTCTATAGAGGATCCAATGACTCGGCCTTCGTCTGAACCATATTACAGAAAGCGCCGACTACCTCCGAACAACTGTTCCGAGAAGCCGACCTCTACATCACCGCTGACGAGCGAGCTCAGGACCTCATCGGAGGAGTAAAGCCAACACCAACGGCACCGCGACGCGACACGAATCAGCAGCCTGACAAGCGTTGGGAGAAGAGACCTCGCGAAGAAGTCCACGCCGCCGGACCACCTGCGTCTCGCGCCCGAGGAGGACCTCGAGGAGGCGAACGCACGTTGGACGACATCCTCGACGCCCAGTGCCCGTACCACAAGGACATGCGCCACACCCTTCGGAACTGCAGAGACTTCAAGCACTCCGTCGGGCACGGCCGACCCTTCCAACCTCTACCTCCCCCTCCGCCACGAGGAGGGCTAGGAGAACCGTGACAACCCCAGCAGCAGGAGGAGGGAGGAGGTGGAGCCTTCCCGCGTGTCGACAGAGAGGTCAATGTCATCTTCGGCGGACACGGATCGCAGGAGAACAAGAGACAACAAAAGCTCAACGATCGCCAGATACTGGTGGCAACTACCGGACCTCCCGCCCCATACCGATGGTCGGAGCACCCGATCACTTTCACTCGGGTGGATCAGTGGCTCAACTTCGACCACCCAGGCAAATACCCGCTCCTCGTCGATCCGGTGATCCGAGAGAGCAGGGTGAAGAAGGTATTAGTGGACGGAGGGAGCAGCATCAACGTCACCTTCCCCCAGACACTCCAAGGCTTGGGGGTTCACCTCAAAGAACTCCACGAGTCAGACACTCCTTTCTTCGGCATCGTGCCAACTGAAGGAGAGTACCCGCTGGGCCACATCTACATGCCAGTCACCTTCGGAACTCCGGAAAACTACAGAACCGAGTTCCTGAGGTTTGAGGTGGCAAACTTCGACTGTGGATACAACGCCATCATCGGGAGGCCCGGATTAGCGAAGTTCATGGCTATTCCACATTATACATACATGATATTGAAGATGCCTGGACTGCAAGGGATCATAACTGTGCGCGCCGACTTCCAAGGCGCCGCAGAATGTTTCCGGGTGGCTATTCAGGCGGCACTCTCCACCAAACCATCGACAATTTCCTCTACACGGGCAAACTCAAAGCCTGAGGAAGACCTCGCGGTCCCCGCGAGTGAAGCACAAGCCATGACCTCTATGCGGCCGACTGAAGAAACCAAAAGGATCAACCTCGGGTTCGCTGATGAGCGTAGAACCGCCATCATCAGCTCCAGCCTGGGCAACAAATAGGAAAGCGCGCTCGTCCAGTTTCTGCAAGATAACTGAGACGTATTCGCATGGCAACCTGCGGATATGCTGGGAGTCCCAAGAGAACTGGCCGAGCACAAATTAAAAGTCTACCCCCAGGAGAGGCCAATACGCCAAAAATTACGTCGCTTTACGCCCGACAAGAGAGAAGTCATCCGTGCTGAGCTGGCTCGCTTGGTCGCGGCCAGATTCATTAGAGAAGTGTTACATCCTGAATGGTTGGCCAACCCTGTTCTTGTACTCAAAAAGAATAAAGTGGATTGGCGCATGTGCGTTGATTATACGGATCTCAACAAACACTGTCCGAAGGATCTCTTCGGGCTCCCTAGGATCGACCAGATGGTGGACTCAACCGCCGGATGCTCTATGCTGTCTTTCTTAGATTGCTACTCTGGGTATCATCAGATTAGTCTGGCAAAAGAAGACGAGGAAAAAATGGCATTTATCACCCCGTTTGGAGCTTTCTGCTATACCTCCATGCCGTTCGGCCTCAAAAACGTTGGAGCGACTTATCAGAGAGCTATTCAAACATGCTTAGCCGATCACTGGGGCAAGCGTGTGGAAGCTTATGTGGACAATGCGGTGATCAAGACAGAAAATTCAGAAAATTTCATTGAAGATTTACAGCTGGTTTTCAACAGTCTGCGGCGATATCAATGGAAGCTTAATCTCGAAAAATGTGTTTTCGGGGTACCAGCAGGAAAATTACTCGGGTTTATTGTCAGCCACTGGGGAATTAAAGCTAATCCAGAAAAAATCGAAGCTATCATGAGGATGGAGGCACCACAATCACAGAAGAAAGTCCAAAGACTTACCGGATGTATGGCAGCCCTGAGCAGATTCATATCCAGGCTGGGAGAAAAAGGCTTACCATTTTATAAATTACTCAAGAAGGTGGACAAATTTCAGTGGACCTCAGAAGCACAGGAAGCCCTAGATGCATTGAAAAAGTTCTTGACAACACCACCAGTGCTGAAACCGCCACGCCGAGCCACGCCGACTCAACCCGCAGAAGATCTGCTGTTATATATCTCTTGCACGACTCACGTGGTGAGCACCGCGTTGGTAGTTGAGCGAGCAGAAGAAGGACACGCATACCCAGTACAGCATCCTGTTTATTTCATCAGTGAATTTCTGGGTCCCTCAAAGAAGAAATATCCTCAGGTTCAAAAGCTATTGTATGCAGTACTTCTAACTGCACGCAAGCTTCGGCACTACTTCGACGACCACAAAGTCATAGTAGTCACTGGATTTCCAATAGGGGATATTCTCCACAACAAAGAAGCCATCGGAAGAGTAGCCAAGTGGGCTTGTGAATTGGGGTCTCATGACATCGAATTTCAACCTCGCACTGCTATCAAGACTCAAGCACTGGTTGACTTCGTATCAGAGTGGACCAAGCAACAGGTACCGGATAATCCAAAAGTCGCAGAAGTATGGCAAATGTATTTTGACGGCTCATTGAAGCTACAGGGAGCAGGTGCAGGGATCCTCTTTACTGCACCTAGGGGCGAACACCTTAGATATGCCCTTCAGTTGCTATTTCCAGTCTCTAACAACGCAGCCGAATACGAAGCTCTGATTCACGGGCTGAACATTGCCATATCGCTGGGCATCAAGAGATTGATGGTGTATGGAGATTCTCTGGTGGTCATAAGTCAGATAAACAAAGAATGGGATTGCTCGAATGATTCCATGGGAAAATATTGCACCGCTGTCCGGAAACTAGAAGATAAATTTGAAGGATTGGAGTTTCATCATGTGGAGAGAGACCGCAACACCGCGGCTGATGCATTGTCTAAGCTAGGGTCTGGTCGGACTCAGGTCCCACCCGGAGTCTGTCCAAGAAGTGCCGCACCCGAGCATTTCAGCGGACCGGGTAGAAGAATGCAATACTCTGAGCCAACCGGAATCAAATCCTGATGACTGGAGAGAGTCGATCATCAGATATATAAGGAATGAAGAGGAACCAGATGACAAAAATACAGCCGAGCATATCGCAAGGTAGTCGGCTCACTATACGCTCATTGGGGACGCGCTATACAGAAGGGGCGCATCAGGAGTCCTCATGAAGTGTATTCTTTTAGATACTGGAAAGCAACTTCTAGATGAGGTCCATGCTGGGCAATGTGGAGTGCATGCAGCATCCAGGACCATGGTTGGGAAGGTCTTCAGGTTAGGTTTCTACTGGCCAATAGCAAAAAGTGACGCAGCCAAGTTAGTTCAGAAATGCGAAGCCTGCCAATACTTGTCGAAACAGCAGCATCTACCGGCACAACAACTACAAACCATACCCGTAACTTGGCCATTTGCAAGCTGGGGGTTGGATATGATTGGACCTTTCAAAAAAGCTCAAGGAGGATACACTCATGTACTGGTTGCTATTGACAAGTTCACTAAGTGGATAGAATTCAAACCCATCGCTTCCTTAACTTCAGCTAAGGCAGTGGAATTCATACAAGACATAATATTCAGGTTTGGAATACCAAACAACATCATCACCGACCTGGGATCCAACTTCACAAATTCAGAGTTCTTCGACTTCTGCGAGCAAAAGGGCATTCAGATCAAATATGCCCCCATGGCACACCCAAGAGCCAACGGGCAGGTAGAAAGAGCCAACGGGATGATATTAGAGGTGCTCAGGAAGAAAGTTTTCGACAAAAATGAAAAGTTCACAGGAAAGTGGATCAGGGAATTGCCATACGTCGTTTGGAGCCTGAGAACTCAACCTAGTCGAGCCTTGCATGGAAACACTCCTTTCTTTATGGTCTATGGTTCGGAGGTAATGCTACCTGCTGATCTCAAGTTTGGAGCACCAAGGTTGATCTTTGAAAAAATAGCAGAAGCTGAGGCTACTAGGCTGGAGGATGTCGATATACTTGAAGAAGAATGACTAAACACGGTGATTCAATCAGCACAGTATCAGCAAACTCTGAGGCGCTATCACGATAAGGCCATACGACATCGATCCTTCGCAGTGGGAGACCTCATCCTCCACCGAATTCTAACGGGGGAGGGGCGGCACAAATTGTCACCTCTATGGGAAGGACCATTCATAGTAGCCGAAGTCACTCGACCTGGATCATATCGACTCACGCAGATGGATGGCACAGAAGTCAGGAACTCATGGAATATAGAACATCTCAGGAAGTTTTATCCTTAACTATATTCAAAAAGCTATTGGGGCGGCAATGTACTCTGTAAACCGGGAAATGCATCATCAATAAAAAAGGCTTCGGGAATTCTTCGTTTTGCGTTCTTGCTCAAGTCAGGGTGACCACTATACCCTATTAACGGAGCAATCGACTTAAGTCGGCAATGATTTAAGACGGTGCAACATGCTCACGCTTACTTAACTCGGGGTGACCACTATACCCTACTAACGGAGCAATCGGCTTAAGTCGGCAATGACTTAAGACGGTGCAACATGCTCACGCTTACTTAACTCGGGGTGACCACTATACCCTACTAACGGAGCAATCGACTTAAGCCGGCAATGATTTAAGACGGTGCAACATGCTCACGCTTACTTAACTCGGGGTGACCACTATACCCTACTAACGGAGCAATCGACTTAAGTCGGCAATGACTTAAGACGGTGCAACATGCTCACGCTTACTTAACTCGGGGTGACCACTATACCCTACTAATGGAGCAATCGGCTTAAGTCGGCAATGATTTAAGATGGTGCAACATGCTCACGCTTACTTAACTCGGGGTGACCACTATACCCTACTAATGGAGCAATCGGCTTAAGTCGGCGATGACTTAAGACGGTGCGACATGCTCACGCTTACTTAACTAAGGGTGACCACTATACCCTGCCAACAGAGCAATCGGTTCAGGCCGGTGATCACTATACCCCTGACAGCGGAACAATCGATTTAAGCTGACAACGACTTAAATTGGCACGGCACATTCGGCACGTTTGCAACTATTCATCCTAGGGCGTTTTCTATGCCCCACGAAAAAAAATTAAACCATCATGATGCACTTACTTTTACGATTGTAGATACCATGGAACTCTAACAAAACAATAACAGTATTCGGTACCGAAAAGTGTTTTCTAACGAAACATCCAAGAACACTAACCATATACTCAAGGCATTCAGTGTTTTCTATCTGGAAATGTTTTTCTCAGGAGCGACCGACGAGGAAGGACGACTCGAAGAATCGGGAGCGGCATTCACATCCGCCACTATGTCGTCGGGAACAACCACGCCAGGTCTCCTCATCAGAATTCGCCCCGCGCGAACGGCTTTGTCCATGGCCTTGTCGCACTGGGCCTTCAGAGTAGCAGAAGTATCTTCAGCGGCCTTGACAGCCAACCGAGCGGCCTCTAGCTCCCGGACTACTTACTTTTTGGAAGCACGCAGATCCTTGATGACAGTATCCTTGTTCGACAACAATTGTCTGAGGCGAATCATATCATCCAGAGACTCTTGCAGCCTGTAGCGATGGTTATCCAAGTCCTCCATGGTAAGACGATGACTCCTCACCAAGATAGTCAACGAGTTGCTGGCATCACGGTATAGCTTTTCTAGATTGTCACGAGAAGTAGCAAGGGCACGTTTTTCCTCTTGCAAACAAGAGTCAGTTTCTCCAAACGTCGAGCAAGCAATAAGAACACAGCAAACAAGGCCAAGATTCACAGGCCACCTTTTCAGAATCGAGCTGGGCATGGAGAGTAGAGTTCAGCGTGTTAGCATCATTCAGAGAAGCAGAGACCCGGGCCAGTTCAGCCTGACCTTGAGAATGTTTTTCTTCAAGATCAGAGTACTGTCGGGCCATGTCTGTCAGGAAACAGTCAAGCAAGGGTGTTCAACTATAAAGCAGATTACTCAAATAGCCAATAAAGGCAAAAAGGGGCACTAACCAGCATTTGCCATCTCCAATTCAGATACTCGCCGCTGAAGTAACACTAGATTCCAATGCATTAGGGACAAAGCCCCTTCTGGGATAGAGGTCCCCTGTGATTTCAACCGGTTAGCCATTTCATCCACCAATGCCTGACGATAAAAATAGATGAGCATAATAACGACAGTCTACCTGAAGTAAAAGACAGGGCAGAAGAAACCAAGATACCTGGAGGTTAGAGAAGAATGAGGGAACCCCCAAGTCGTGAGAAATCAACCGATGGCTCACTGAAGGGCCACCAATTGGAACAACCCGCAATGCATCATTGGGAACCAAGTCAGTGTCACCAGCAGAAGTCAGAACTCTGTCATCGGGAACGTTGACCTCTAAAACGACCTCTTGACATGAAACCCGCACTGCTGCCATACAATCAGAGTGCGGAGGAGAAGATCCCACATGAACATCCATGGAAGTGTTAGAGGGAGAACCAACTCGAACACCCTCGGGGGCTAGGTTATTGCTTGCGCTACCCATCCGAGCCGGATCATTCCCGGCAACACCCTCGGGGGCTGGGTAAGCACCAGCACCATCCTTGAGGGCCGAGTTCTCTGCAGCAGCAGCCACCTCTAAGGCTGAAGGTCACTCAGTCACTTCCATGGGAGCAGCGCAATCCAAACCAGCTTCCTGACCCTCAAGACCACGCTCCAAGGTCGATGAGGCACGGGACGCTGCCCGGGATGACCCCAACCCAGCATCAAGCACATCACCACAAACGTCCATCGCGTCACCATCTGCCGGCTCTGACAACAGATCTTCTGGAACCATATCCTCAAGAGCTTGATCAAAGTTGGCTAGAGACAATTCTTGTAAATCAACAAGAGCAGACAGGACTGGAGAAGGAACACCACTGCTTTCGCCACTGGCAATGTAGCGTCGGTTGTTCTTCTGAGTTAGAGGGATTTCATCCTCCTCCTCCTCACCATCATCGACAACGCAGACAGTACACCCATTGGGGTCAACGTCGTCCAGGTCACACCCATTGGGGTTAATAGCAGGAAGGTTACACCCATCGGGATTAGTTTCAGCAAATGCAGGCACTGGCACTTCTTCAGCAGCAGGAACGGAAGGACCAGCATTCTGATCAAAACTAGACACTCGACGAAGACGTCTCTTCTTCTGTTTCTTCCCGTCAGCAGGAGAAGCAGGCTGATTGGCTCGACGAGAGCGCTTCGGACGAACATTGTCAGACTTCTGAATATCTAAAGCTTCGCTATCCTCTAGGATGGGCGCTACCGCCAGAGTTTCAGTAGGGACTGCATCAGAAGAATCTTCAGCTAACATATCCAGCATGGCACTTATCTCCGCGTCACTTGGATTCAAAGGCACCTCAAAATGAACCTGCCTCTCGTTGTCAGGAATCTCTCCGAGTGAGGCAACCAAAGCACTAACTTCTTCGGGAGAGGGTCATACTCTAAGGCCCAAACCGCTATCATCATCAGGAGGATTTGACACGAAACTGATAAAGGTCTGGGAGGGAGGCAAATTCCAGGCCGAGTATGCAACAGGAGCGCCGATGTTCGACACCTTGCCTCTGAGTATCATCTCGAGCCGGTTCACCAAGTCCACAGTAGGAATTCTTCTGTTGGTCACCCGGGTTGAATCAGCCAGGCCTCGGTACAAATAGGCCGGATATGCTCTGTCTTTCAGTGGCTGAATGTTCTTGAAAACAAAGTCAACGACCATAGCTTCTGCAGTCAGACCCCTTTCTTTCAACAATCCAACTTCTGCTAACAGAGCCCTTGCCTCAGCCACCTCCTGGTCTGTGGGGGATTCGGTCCAGCTCAGAGTGCAAACATCCGGTTGTCTCCCTAACCGTGGGGGGAGGGAATTCCCATGATTCTCCACGATGAACCATTCCAGGTGCCATCCCTTGATGTTGTCCTTGAGTGGGATGTCAAGGTAGTCAGTCTTCCTTCCGCGACGCATCTCCAAGCTCGCGCCCCCCACCAGCTGGTGCTGCCCCCTGGCCATCCCAGGCCAACAGTGGTACAGATACTTCCAAAGGCTAAAGTGGGGCAAAACACCAAGAAAGGCTTCGCATAAATGAACAAAAACAGAAACTTGCAGAATAGAATTGGGATTCAGATGGGTCAAATTCAAGCGATAGAAATCAAGGAGACCGCGGAAGAAAGGAGAAATGGGTAGGGCAAGTCCGCGGATAAGGAAAGGAACGTAAATGACGGATTCGTGGGTGTCTTCTGTCGGAACAGTGACCCCACAGCAGATCTGCCACGAACAGAGCTCCTTCGGAGGAAGAACCCCAATGGAAACAAGATGAAGCAGGTCGGATTCGGAGACAACAGACATATGGTTACCTGCGAAAGGCAACTGACTGTTGGGATCAATGGGAGGAATGATCGCGACGGACGAACTCGAAGCTTTCCGCTTGGGCGCCATCTCAACCTTGCTAGCAAACGGAGCAGAAGCTATATTGCAGGAAAGCAGAGAAAATCTGGATGCAAAAAAGCAGAAACTAGGGCATGGAGCGTGGAGGCGTGCGACAGCGCAGTACATATGGGATTTCCCCGAGCCAGATGTCATTTCTAAAAAGTGCCCAGTCATCACCCAGCCGTTATTTCTAAAACGCTGGCGTGCCATGTCATCACCCAGCCGTTATTTCTAAAACGCTGGCATGCCATGTCATCACCCAGTTGTTATTTCTAAAACGTTGGCGTGCCATGTCATCACTCGACCGTTATCTCCAAAACGGCCGACGCGGCCCAAATTGACTTAGCTGTCGTTTCTAAAAACGGTGGCGTTATTTGACTTCACTCGGCCACTACTTTCAAAGCGGCCGACGTGGTCCGTTATCACTCGGTCGTTACCTCTAAAACGCCGACATCGCCAATAACCGCTCGGTCGTTATTTCTAAAACACCAACGCGGCCCATTATCGCTCGGCTATCACCTCTGAAAAGCCCCAACATCGCTGATAATCACTCGGCCACCACTACTAAAGCGCTGGCATCATGAAGAAGGCGATCTGAAGCACGGCTCGACGATTCTAAGTTGCTACTCAAGCATTACGTTCAGAAACAGCCTCTGTAGTAAGCATCAACACAAATGACAATCAGCGAGAAGGCGGAATGATACGCACGAGAGGAATCAAAATCATTCTTCATTATACGGGAAGTACTACCGAACTTACAAATCAACTCATTATGAGTCGATGACCCCCCTACTACTACACTATACTTCACTACTCTATACTACTAACTACTACTACTAATCTATACTAATAATTAAAACCAGTGGCATTTAGCCACTGGCCTTGTTGCTGCCCTTGCTGCTGCCCTTGCTGCCGCCGCCGCTGTTGCCGTTGCCGCCATCGCCGTTGTCGCCTCCGCCCTTGCCGCTGTTGCCGCCGCCGTCACCGTCGCCTCCGTCGTCGTCGCCGTCACCACCGTCGCCGCCGCTGCCCTCCTCGGACGAGTTGGAGGGATTCTCCTCGTCCGAGGAGTACTCCGACTCATCCGAGCCCTCGAGCCCGGCATGCTTGACGGCCCGGATGTAGGTTCACACCTCCGCGGCGATCCCCTGGGAGTCGTCTGAATCATTAGACGACGCCGGGGGAGAGGCGGGAGCCGGAGAACCCTCGGACTCGGAGGAGAACTCCTCCTCCGAGTATTCTGAGTCGCCGAAGTCCTCCGAAGGAGGAGTCGGCTCACGCTTGCGCTTGTCGCCCGAGTGATGCGAAGAGCTGCCACCTTTCTTGTTCTTGCCCATGGCGAAAGTGGAAGGAAGGAGAGAAGATTAAACAGCAAGCAGTAGCAAGAAGCGTGAAAACGCTGGAGAAGCAAGGGCACTATTTATAGAAGAAGAAGGCAACCGCTCATCTTCTACCACGGCCACTGAACAGTCGCAAAAATTCAATATGCAATTCAAACCATCTGAAGACACGTCAGGCGGTTGACGCCGTTTTCACATAACACGACACCCATTGGGACTCCAGTCAACCCCGCAGGCGATATGATTACGCTCGCGGTCACATCAAGTTACTACTCAGAAGCAATTTGCTAAACGCTCAGCGTACCAAGCCACCCCTTGCCTACACCCATTGGGGGGGGGACGCCCAGGAATTATCAGTATATTTTCAACACTGTCACATCCGAACAGTATATGCAATGAATACTTCAAGACAGAAGAAAGATATCAGCAAGGATCAAAGGAAAGCCAAATATAGCCGATGAGGTACAAGTCTAATCGACAGAAGCATCAAAGCACGAAGTGACATGAAGACGAGCCAAGAGCCATCTATCGAACGTCCAATCAGTCGTAGATCAAATAAATGGCAAAACCTATCAAGATATGGGCAGATCGTGTACTCGGCCACAAAGACAAAAATATACGCTGACCTCTAAAGCGTAGCATCAACAATATAATGCTGGTCTCCAAGGCATTTAGCAAAAAGGGAGGAAGATTCCCAGAAAAAGACACGAAATGAAGACCTTCGAGTGGATTATTTTCAAAAATCCACTCGAAGCTCGGGGGCTACACCCATTGGGTGCACCTTCGGTGCACCCGATGGACTTCACGGCTCGACAGTGCAAAATGCTGACCTCCAAAGCATAAACCCGAGATAGAACACCAAATTTTGAGGAATAATAGCAGAAGAAGACAGTAAAAAGAAGACATGTTAACCGGATCACTCAGAATTCTGAAGCAGTGACTCGATGGACTTATTCTCAAAAGCATTCCCTAGTAAAATCAAATACCGCAAGCAGGACCTAGGATCTTTGGGCCGTTTATTTCAAAATAAGCCCAAAGATCGGGGGCTTGTGGGGGACAGATATCCCCCGAGTCCACTAGAAGGATAAAAGACCTCACAAAAGGCCCAAAGGCCCCATAATTCGTAAGGTCATCCCCCTCGTGGGCCTGGAGGAACGACCAGTGAGACAGATCAACACAAGGCCGGGTCGGTGCAAGCCCAGTCGGCCCAACAACATCCGAACAGTAATCACAGCAGTGACCCGACCTTCCCGCGCAGGAGCCCCGTACATCGGAACTGGGTGAGGATGAGTCGGCTGAATTATAGGGAGACAGACTCGGTTAGTTCACTATTATCCTGGCTCGCGTTGCTATCATATCCATATGTAATGCCCCACGGTCGAGTATATAAGGCCTAGGGGGCACCCCTTCAAGAAGATAGATCGACATTATTCATCACTTAGCCTCCCATCCCGCTCTTTACGTTTTCCAGTGCTAGAGAGCCCCCTTGTAACTCATCGCATAAAGCATTCCAGCCAGGACGTAGGGTGTTACGCATCTCAAAGCGGCCCGAACCTGTACATCACTGTCTACTATTTCTCGTGCGCCCAGCACGAACCATCGAGCTACAGTCGGTAACACCGTCCTACTTCTAAAAAGCACATTGGGGGGTAACCCTGGGTGCGTGGTCGGACCCAAAACACCGACATCAGTAGCCTTTAAGGGAGTGTTAGAGGGTCAGCTATACTTAGTTGATTTCAATAGAGCTGAACTCGACACGTGCTTAATTGCTAAGACTAACATGGGTTGGCTCTAGCATCGCCGACTAGCCCATGTTGGGATAAAGAATCTTCATAAGCTTCTAAAGGGAGAACACATTTAGGGACTAACAAATGTTTATTTTGAGAAAGACAGGATTTGTAGCGCATGCCAAGCAGGAAAGCAAGTTGGTGTTCATCATTCACATAAGAACATCATGACGACTGACAGGCCACTGGAGCTACTCCACATGGATTTATTCGGCCCGATAGTTTACATAAGCATCGGCGGGAGTAATTACTGTCTAGTTATTGTAGATGATTATTCTCGCTTCACTTGGGTATTCTTTTTACAGGATAAATCTCAAACCCAAGAGACTTTGAAAGGATTCTTGAGACGGGCTCAAAATGAGTCTGGCTTGAGGATCAAAAGATTAGCAGCGACAATGGGACGGAGTTCAAGAACTCTCAAATTGAAGGCTTCCTTGAGGAGGAGGGCATCAAGCATGAGTTCTCTTCTCCCTACACGCCACAACAAAATGGTGTAGTGGAGAGGAAGAATAAAACCCTATTGGACATGGCAAGGACCATGCTTGATGAGTACAAGACTTCAGATCGGTTTTGGGCCGAGGCGGTCAATACCGCTTGCTACGCCATCAATCGGTTATATCTACACCGAATCCTCAAGAAGACATCATATGAACTCCTTACCGGTAAAAAGCCCAATGTTTCATATTTTAGAGTCTTTGGTAGCAAATGCTTTATTCTTGTTAAAAGAGGTAGAAAATCTAAATTTGCTCCTAAGGCTGTAGAAGGCTTTTTACTTGGTTATGACTCAAACACAAGGCATACAGAGTCTTTAACAAGTCCACTGGACTAGTTGAAGTCTCTTGTGACATTGTGTTTGATGAAACTAACGGCTCTCAAGTAGAGCAAGTTGATCTTGATGAATTAGATAATGAAGAGGCTCCGTGCATTGCACTAAGGAACATGCTCGAATTACTTCGGATCTTTCTAGAGGCATTTGGGGCACTGCGTCTTTGATTACAGCAATAATAACATCACCAATACGAGCATATCGCTGATTACCAGCGGCTCCTATGACTCGAATACACATCAATTTTCGAGCTCCACTGTTATCTGCTACATTTAAAAGGGTCTGAGGTTGAATCATATTATTTTGATTTCCATTTGTTATTTCAATGCAAAAGGATGAAAGAAATATTGTCTTTCCAGAAAGAAAAACCAGGGGTTTTTTATCTTCAATATTCCTTTTTGGGGTTCTATATCTCTAATCGAAGAAATTGACTTCGTATGGGCATTTTACTGGCAGCTATAGAGATAGCTGCTCTAGCTACAATTTTGGATACTCCGCTCATTTCATAAAGTATTCGACCTGGTTTAACAACAGCTATCCAATATTCGGGGGATCCCTTTCCCGAGCCCATACGTGTTTCTGTGGGTCTTATTGTAACCGGTTTGTCAGGAAATATACGCACCCATATTTTTCCACCACGACGTGCATATCGTGTCATTGCTCTTCGTCCTGCTTCTATCTGTCTCGCGGTGATCTAAGCGGGTTCAAGTACTTGAAGAGCATATCTACCAAAACAAATATGATTGCCTCGGCAGGATTTTCGATGTAGTAGTGGCTTGATGGAAGCCTAGAGTCTTTATTTGATCCAGTATATGGGATGTATATCCCATTCCGAAATGATCTATTAATCTGCTAATAAGTCGTTTCATAGCAGTTCCGTCTATCTCTTTATTATGAAAGACCAGGTTGGCCCGTTCTGCCATACATAAGTCCCCTTTTTTGGCTGAGTAGGATTCGACAATTGCTGAGTAGGATTCGACAATGGGCCTGAGTCAGTGATTCGAAAACTTAATTTACTCCCTTTCCTCAATCTCAATCTGGATTTGCGCGGCAAAAAAGATGGTACTAGCGAAATCGAAATTCCCCCCGAAAGGGGCATCGCCGAATCTAACTTCCTTGTTTAGATAGTGTATGAATAGGCCCGACTAAATCCTTGTATGGATTCCTCTATTTCTCTATAAAAATAAATATGACCAAGAGTGGTTCGAATGTATATAGAACGGATTTCTTTTTTTCTATTTCCCACTACTAGATAGTGGGCATAAATCTCATGATAAGTCCCAAAAGATTCATATTGAACTTCAATCGGAACTTCTCCTGACCCAACGATGCGTTGATCTAGTTTCCATCGGAGCCACAAGGGACTGTTTAAACCGATTCGTTTTTGTCTATAAGCTCCCAGTGCATCATAGGAACTAGAAAAATGGGGTTCTTTATCTTTCGTATACTTATAATAATTGTTATTATTGTAGTTTACTTTTTTATTTGGAGAGTTTCCGCAACTATTATATCTATTTGCACAAATACCTAGACGGTATCCAATCGTTAATACATAAAGTCCGATAAGCATGTCTTGGGTTGGCACGCAAATAGGATCTCCAATAGCAGGAGACCGGAGATTCATATGAGAAAACATAAGTAAACGGGCTTCCGCCTGAGCTTCCAAGGATAAAGGTAGGTGAACAGCCATTTGATCCCCATCAAAGTCCGCATTGAAACCCTTACACACTAATGGATGTAAACAAATAGTACGTCCCTCTACTAAAGTGGGTTGGAAGGCCTGTATGCCTAATCTATGCAGGGTAGGTGCTCTATTCAACAGTACAGGATGTCCCCGCATAACTTCTTGAAGTATTTCCCATACAATGGGTTCCTTTTCCCAAATTTTCCTTTTAGCAATCCTGACATTAGAAGTAGCACGTTTCATGATTAAATCGCGAATTACAAATAGCTGAAAAAGCTTTATTGCTATCTCTAGAGGTAATCCACATTGATGTAATGAAAGCAAAGGACCCACAACAATGACAGAACGCCCTGAGTAATCGACCCGTTTCCCAAGCAGAGTCTCACGAAACCTCCCCTCTTTACCCTCAATTACATCTGAAAGTGATTTGTATACTTTATTGTGACCATCCCTCGTCGGTTGCCCACGGGACCCACTATCAAGAAGTGTATCCACGACTTCTTGTACCAATTTTTCCTGGCACATTACTAAATCTGCTGGTGCTAATTCACTTTTTTTAATAGATAGGCAAGGTTGTTGTTCCGACGGATAACTCTCTTATAAAGTTCATTAATATCTGAAGTCACTACTTTATCCCCAGATCTATAAACAACGGGTCTCAATTCGGGAGGAAGAACCGGTAATAAGCACAAAACCATCCATTCTGGTTCTACATTTGTTTGAATAAAATGTTTCGCCAATTGCATGCGTCTAATCAAAAAAACTTTTCTCCATTGGGGATGTGTGTACTAAGGAATCCGAAGAGCCTCCACAAGCACAAGATCAACCATCTTCCTCCATGCAAGCATCTCCACCAACTCAAGATGAGGATGAGACTCAAGATGATGAAGGAGAAGATCAAGAAGATGAGCAACCTCAAGAGGAGGGCAATGATCAAGGGGGAGATGCCCATGATCAAGACAAGGAAGATGAACAAGATCAAAGGCCGCCACACCCAAGAGTCCACCAAGCAATCCAACGAGATCACCCCGTGAACACCATCCTAGGAGACATTCATAAGGGGGTAACCACTCGATCTCGTGTTGCTCATTTTTGTGAACATTACTCTTTTGTTTCCTCTATTGAGCCACACAGGGTAGAGGAAGCACTTCAAGATTCAGATTGGGTGCTGGCGATGCAAGAGGAGCTCAACAATTTCACAAGGAATGAGGTATGGCATTTAGTTCCACGTCCTAACCAAAATTTTGTAGGAACCAAGTGGGTCTTCCGCAACAAACAAGATGAGCATGGTGTGGTGACAAGGAACAAGGCACGACTTGTGGCCAAGGGGTATTCACAAGTCAAAGGTTTGGATTTTGGTGAAACCTATGCACCTGTAGCTAGGCTTGAGTCAATTTGTATATTACTTGCCTATGCTACTTACCATGGCTTTAAGCTTTACCAAATGGACATGAAGAGTGCCTTCCTCAATGGACCAATCAAGGAAGAGGTCTATGTTGAGCAACCTCCTGACTTTGAAGATAGTGAGTATCCTAACCATGTTTACAAACTCTCTAAGGCGCTTTATGGGCTCAAGCAAGCCCCAAGAGCATGGTATGAATGCCTAAGAGATTTTCTTATAACTAATGGATTCAAAGTCGGTAAAGTCGATCCTACTTTATTCACTAAAACCATTGAAAATGATTTGTTTGTATGCCAAATTTATGTTGATGATATCATATTTGGGTCTACTAACAAATCTATTTGTGAAGAGTTTAGTAGGATCATGATACAAAAATTCGAGATGTCTATGATGGGGGAGTTGAAGTATTTTCTAGGATTCCAAGTCAAGCAACTCCAAGAGGGCACCTTCATCAGCCAAACAAAGTACATTCAAGATATACTCACCAAGTTTGGAATGAAGGATGCCAAGCCCATCAAGACACCCATGGGAACCAATGGGCATCTTGACCTCGACACGGGAGGTAAATCCGTAGATCGAAAGGTATACCGGTCGATGATAGGATATTTACTCTATCTATGTGCATCTCGACCGGACATTATGCTTTTTGTATGCATGTGTGCAAGATTTCAAGCCGATCCTAAGGAAGTTCACCTTAGGGCCATGAAGAGAATCTTGAGATATTTAGTTCATACACCTAAGTTTGGTCTTTGGTACCCCAAGGGATCCTCGTTTGATTTATTAGGATATTCCGATGCTGATTGGGCAGGGTGTAAGATTGATAGGAAGAGCACATCAGGGACTTGTCAGTTTCTAGGAAGATCCCTGGTGTCTTGGGCTTCAAAGAAACAAAACTCAGTAGCTCTTTCTACCGCCGAAGCCGAGTACATTGCCGCAGGCCATTGTTGCGCGCAATTGCTTTGGATGAGGCAAACCCTTAGGGACTATGGCTACAAATTTAGCAAAGTCCCTCTCCTATGTGATAATGAGAGTGCAATCTGCATGACGGATAATCCCGTTGAACACAGCCGCACTAAGCACATAGCCATTCGGTATCACTTTTTGAGAGATCACCAACAAAAGGGGGATATCGAGATAGCCTATATAAACACCAAAGATCAATTGGCTGATATTTTTACCAAGCCTTTAGATGAGAAAACTTTTACCAAACTTAGGAATGAGCTAAATATTCTTGATTCTACGAATTTTGATTGATTCTTTGCACACATAGCTCATGTATATACCTTTGATCATATCTCTTTTATGTCTATGACTAATGTGTTTTTAAGTGTATTATTATGCTTAGTCGTAGAATTGAAAGGGAAATGGAGTATTCGGCAAAGAAGGCGCTTCCACTCAACTCCATTAGTATTTGCCGGTATTCCGCATCATTCTCCACCTTGGTATAATCTTCACTCATATTTATTTGTTTGCCATTAGGGAGAAAGTAGACGGGCTTATATTTCACTCACAAGTATCCGTTTTTGGTGATTCATGCCAAAGGGGGAGAAAGTATGAGCCCAAAGCAAAAGGACCGCACCACCACCGAATTTTAAATAAAGTTTTTCAAATTGATATCTTATTGTGTTAAAAAGGGGGAGAAAGTAGTATCTTCAAAACTTGCAAAACCCTCTTAAACACTAAGAGGAGAATTTTATTCAGGGGGAGTTTTGTTTAAGTCAAAGGAAAAGCATTTGAAACAGGGGGAGAAAATTTCAAAATCTTGAAAATGCTTCTTTCAATCTTATTCATATACCTTTGACTATTTGCAAAATGTTTTGAAAAGAATTTTACAAAGGATTTGCAAAAACAAAACTTGTGGTGCAAATGAGGTCCAAAATTTTAAATAAGAAGAAAACAATCCATGCATATCTATTGAAATAATTATATTGGTTTCAATTCCAAGCAACCTTTGCACTTACATTATGCAAACTAGTTCAATTCTGCACTTTTATATTTGCTTTGGTTTGTGTTGGCATCAATCACCAAAAAGGGGGAGATTGAAAGGGAAATAGGGTCAAACCTTTTTCTATATGAATTTTGGTGGTTGAATTGCCCAACACAAATTATTGGACTAACTAGTTTGCTCTAGATTATGAGTTTCTACAGGTGCCAAAGGTTCAACACAAACCAATATAAAGTCAAAAGAAAGGGTTCAAAACAAAGGGGCAAAGTATACCGAAGGCAGCCCTGGTCTGGCGCATCGGACAGTTCGATGTGCCACCGGACAGTGTTCGGTGCACCAGGGAGGAACGACTCTGAACTTGCTAGCTTCGGAAATTTGGGAGGCCGCTCCACTATAATTCACCGGACTGTCCAGTGTAACACCGGACTGTCCGGTGTGCCAGCGGAGCAACGACTACTTCGCGCCAACGGTCGTCTGCAAGGAACAGTAAAAGCAAACAGTGCGCGTCTGCGCGCGCAGAAGTCAGAGCAGGCGCCAGAAGGCGCACCGGACAGTGTACAGTGCCTGTCCGGTGCACCACCGGACTGTCCGGTGGCCCCACATGTCAGAGCTTCAACGGTCGAACCCTAACGGTTGGGTGACGTGGCTGGCACACCGGACAGTGTCCGGTGGCGCACCAGACCGTCCGGTGCACCCGTCGACAAACAGCCCCCCCCCCAACGACCACTTTGGTGGTAGGGGCTATAAATACCCCCAACCACCCCACATTCAAGGCATCCAAGTTTCAGCCATTTGCATTCAATACAAGAGCTCTAGACTTCCAAGACACAAACAAGAGATCAAATCCTCTCCCAAGTCTAAAGTTCATTCCAATCAAATAGTGACTAGAGAGACCGACATTTGTGTTCTTTTGAGTTCTTGCGCTTGGATCGCTTTTCTTCTTCTTTCTTTCTTGTTCCCAACTCAATTGTAATCAAGGCAAGAGACACCAATTGTGTGGTGGTCCTTGTGGGGACTTGGTGTCCCGATTGATTGAGAAGAGAAGCTCACTCGGTCTAGGTGACCGTTTGAGAGAGGGAAAGGGTTGAAAGAGACCCGGTCTTTGTGACCACCTCAACAGGGAGTAAGTTTGCAAAAACCGAACCTCGGTAAAATAAATCACCGTGTCATCCGCTCTATTTCTTTGGTTGATTTGTTTTCACCCTCTCTTTCGGACTCGATTATATTTCTAACGCTAACCCCGGCTTGTAGTTGTGCTTAAAGTTTGTAAATTTCAGATTCCGCCTATTCACCCCCCCTCTAGGCGACTTTCAAAAAGCAATGCTCAGCTTCAACCTTTATTTTGTTGATCAGCCTTACACTTCACATGAACTCCCACCTTTGGTGAGTTCATGCCACTTTATTCCCCACAACTTGTTGAGCGATGAACATGTGTGAGCTCACCCTTACTGTCTCACACCCCCTCCCACTGGAGAAGAACAGGTGGTTCAAGTGGAACCACACAACGAGGAGTTCGATTCGATCTAGGTGGCGTCTCCTAGTCGACTTTCAGGCACCAAGGATGGATTTTAGATCCTTTTATATTTATCTTTTATTTTGTAAGACTTCTGCTATGTATTAAGTACTCGGATTATATTGTGATATTTATCTCTATACACTCTGTTATTATATATGTTGTCTTCTTTGTCGCATGTATGAGATGCACCCGGCTTTGTCCCTTGAAACTGGGGTGTTACAGAAGTGGTATCAGAGCAATGTTGACTGTAGGATGAAATCTAGATAGAAATGGACAAACCCTTACCTACTTACCTTACTCCGATTCTTTCTATACTTATCTTGATCCTGTCTCACCTTCTACTGTTCTACTCTGATTAACCTTACCTTTGCTACTTTGATGCTTTTCTAAACGTATCTTAATCGTTTCTCATCTATTTCCGTTTTACTCTGATTACTCTTACCTGTTCTTTCTAAAAGACAAATGTGGATTTCACACTTTAAATCCTGTGCCTAAAGTGACCTTTAGGAATAGGAGACCTACTCTTAGGAAAAAACAAAACTATTTTTATAGGATCTATACGCTTGAGTGTTTGTTCTTATGATATTTGTCTGATTTGGATCTTTGTTTGAGTGTGATGAGTCATGGAGTAACGTCCACAATTACATCTACATATACGTATAGGCATAAATAGAATTCATAAGATAACTAAACAACCTAGATTATCCTCTATTAAAGTGTATTTATTTTATATAGATCCATCTTATCCTACAAGATTCTCTCTTATCTTAATGGATCCATCTTATCTTAAAAGACTTTATCTTGCCTTAATAGATTCTCCCTTATCTTAAAAGATTCTTTCTTATCTTAACAAGATTCATCTTATTTCAAAAAGATTCTATCTTGCCCTAATAGATCTAACTAAACCCAAAAGATTCTATCTTATTCTTAGAGGCTCATATTGTCTTAATAAGCATACTTATCCTTTGCTTATCTCATAACAGTGTCACAAACATGATCTATCCCAAAAAATAGTAGATCTTATCTAGTCTAATCTGGTTATACCAATTTAGTCCTGATCAGATCTAATCTAATGGACAAACATGATAGATAATACTCGGAAAATAGCTTGAACCCTACTTCTGTAAGCATGCTTTAACCTAAACTGGTGCCCTAGATTGACTAGACCACATACAACTACCTAACCAGACGTGACTACCTTAACCATCAGATAGTTGCATAACCCCTCTGCTTTAACTTGGTATAGCTTCTGATCTACCTACCCATGTCATCGATCCTATCTCAAAAGATTCTAACACATACTAATAATATATGTCCTATCCTGGTAGATCTCCCTAATTTAAACTAGTCTAATCTAGTTATATCCAATATAATCTAGACCCTACCTAATCTAATATGATCTAATCTATGTTACAAGTATTAACTAAACCATATTCCTATAAGGGGGTGTTAAACCTAAATTGGTGTCTTAAGACTAACTTGTCTATGAAATCATGACCTAGCCTATGTGATAGGTTGCCCAACTCATTCATTCCAAAAGAAAAGCAAAACTTTGTTTAATCTATCTACCCCATGTACCCGCAATTGTTATCCCAATTCGGATAGTGGCATCTAACACCACGACCAATGGTCCCTAAATCAGACCCAAGAAGAAAGGTTAACCTCGACAATGAAGGATATGAGTAGAAACAGATCTTCAGATGAATCAAGATCTACCATCTGGAATAAAAGTGTCTCTTGCCTAACTTTCCCTTATCCCCAAAGGAAGCTCAAATATGTCATAGTACACTCATTCTATGTCATCACTCACCTAATAGTTAAAACCTAATGTACCCTTATTTTATGCCATGAAAATTTTAGGTGTATAAAAAATATATACTAATTGGAAGTTCCACTGAAAAAAATATACTAGAATTTCATAAAGATAAAGTCAGCTAGATATGCTCAACTAAAGGGTATTCTTAAAAAGGATTATGGAATCTAGTGTGATCTAAACTAATGTAATCTACTTGGACATATTAATGGTACTTGAACCCCACTAGCTAGGTGTTAACATAACTTAGCACATTAGACCAACTCAACCATGAGCACAAGAGCTAACCCAACCAATAGTGTCATGATGGATTGAATGATCTGTCTATCCCCACTTAACATCAAACAAGATTTTGACCTACATCATGTAGTCTCTATCTCACCCATATCTATCTCATCTTGACAGATTCTATCATACCTTTGGACATTCACCTTATATGACTAGGTATCCCAATCTTGATATAAAACAAAGATTAAGCCCTACTAAAGAATCTTTAGATCATAACCAGCTACTACCTTATTCATTCCACTTATCGAATAATTTCCCTTGCAAAACTATTTTGCCATATGCTTCTAACTCTCATGGTCAATACCAGGAAGGGAAGATTATCATACAACAGCAAATAGAAATGAATCATCCAAATCCTCCACCTATTGGAATCGATCAAGTGGTTGACGCCCAAATGCTGCTAATACAACTAATGTCAGACATGGTTACTGAAATGCAAAATCAGATAAGACAAGAACGCGAGGAAATATGTCAGGACCGGCTGGAGATACGTCAAGAAATAAGGCAAGCACGGTTGAAAATACAACAACAACAACAACAACAACGCCAACAACCTCCACCACCACCAGCTCCACCAAGCTACATAAACATATATATAAATTACTACTATTTGTAGGATCTAAATGTTACTTTAGTTAGTAAATGGTATGATACTATTTCAGGAGGAATAATAAGGTCTAATTGACCCCATGTGTTGCTAATAAATTATTCATCATGCTGAGATTTTTGTTTATGCATATGTGTTGAGACAACATAGTTATATACCCTTTCCTTACAAATCTCAAGGACGAGATTTCTGTTAAGGGGGGTAGGATTTGTAAGGCCCAAAATCTGTATAAAAAATAAAATAATAATAATAAAATAAATATATGAATAAATAAAATAGAAAATTCAGATACCATAAATTATACTTGAGTATTGAAAATTGAGTACTGAATTATGAAACCGAGAATTATTTTAGAAAAAAATGTATTAGAAAGGTTTTCTATTCAACAAAATGACTATTCATTTCATTAAATGATACACCAAAAGCCTTTATTTAAATGAGTATTGCTAGGTAAAGATAGTATTAAAATTAGATGACTCAAGTCTTGATGGGACTTTTAAAATTTATTTTAAACTTAGAAAAAAATAAACAAATTGGTGGATTTCCTATTGATTTGGGTAAATACCCCTTAATCAATATTATGTTTAGAAGCATTTGCTTAACCGAGATAATAAATAACTCAAATAAACAAAAAAAACTATACTTGCTTCATGTTGGGATTCATGTTTAGAATTATGAATTTAAACTTGAATTTGAAAACAAGTAAAAGAAAGAGAATGGGGAAAAAGAGGGGAAAGGAAAAGATAAAAGAAAATGAAAATTTTGCTTGGGCCGGATTTAGCCTGTTCGGCCCACACTGCGCGCACCTTTCTCTCCGCGCGGCCTAGCATCCAGGCTGACGCGCCGACTAGCGGGCCCGCGGGGTCAGCCTCCTTGGTCACGTGCCCGCGCTCCCTTCTTTCACCATCGAGTGGGCCCCAGTGTGTCGGTCGTCGTCTCCAACAGAAGAACCCAGAGCTTCCGCTGCGGAATCCCCTCGATCTGTGATTCATGCCGAAATCACAGGCGTCCGCTGCCCCACGACCCAGCACAGACACTTATAAGAAGTCCCCTTTCTCTCCCCAACACAACGAATGCCGCCGGTCACCGTATTCTTAGCCATCACCATAGCTTGTTGGGCATCACACGATTGCCGCCGCCGTCGATCGGTGACCACGCCGTCGCAAGTGTTGAACGAGAGAGTAGAGAGGATCGTCGGCCACCACGGAAACCACCCGTTGACTCACCGAGGGAATGCGAGCCCCAGACGAATGTTGATTTCTCGCCGGAGCCTCATCCAGACCGCCTGCCCGCACGCCGCCGTGAGCAGAGCCCCTGTATCACGTTCTCTCGTAAGTTTCACCCCACCTAGTTCGTGTTTAGCCCCACGTTCATTTTTGTAACGCCCCGAATTTTGCCGTTGAATTTTTTCTTTTCTTTACTCGCCAAAATTCGGGCGTTACCTTTTCTTTTTCTTTTTCCCTCGCTAAACCTTGACCTTTTCCAAAGTTTTAGCGGGATTCGATTTGGAATTCCCGTGTAAAGAAAACCCCTAAATTGCTTTATGTTGTTTGATGCACCATGCCGAACCTTGCATTTTTCTGATTGTTTGAAAGTGCAAACGCATTCATCTAAAAGATCGGATTTCGAAAAACAGGGAAATGATCTTTTCTTTTTCTTTCTCTCTCCTTCTCTCTCCTCTTTCTCTCTCCCGTGCCCTGGGCCGACCCCGGCCGGCCCAGCCGCCCCTGGCGCCCCCCTCTTGGGCCTTGGCAAGGCCCAGCCGCCCCCACCCCCCCCCCCCCTTTTTTTTCCCAAGACCCCCTCTCCCTCTCCCTCATCCTCTCCCTCTCTCTCTCCACCGCCGCCCTACCCCTACCCGCCCCTGCCCTAAGCCGCGCCGCCCTAGGCCGCCGCCGCCCTTGGCCGCCCTCGCCGTCGGCCACCCCCCCCCCCCCGCCGGTGAGCCCCTCCCCCCCTCTCTCCCTCCTCTCTCCCTCTCCCCTTCCCCCCCCCTCTTCTTCCTCGCCCTGGCGCCCCAGCCGCTGGCCGCTGCCGGCCGCTGGCCCGCCCCGGCGCGCCCCCTGGCCGCCCGGCCGGCCGCTGGCCCGCCCCGGCCGCCCCCCAGCCGCGCCCGCCTGGCCGCTGGCCAGCCCCAGCCGGCCGCTGCCGCCCCCAGCCCGGCCGCTGGCCGCCCCCAGCCCGCGCCCTCGGCCGCCCTGGCCCCCTGGCCGCGCCTCCTGCCCCGGACCGGTTCAGCCGCCTGGCCGCCGGTTCAACCGGCCGGCTCAGCCGCCCCGGCCCCTAGCTCGGCCGCCCGCGCCCGCGCCAGCCCCCAGCTCGGCCGCCCAGCCTAGGGCCGGTTCAACCGCCCCCCCCCCCTGTTTTTTTTTTATTTTATTTTATTTACTTTCTGTGATCATAATTACTTTATTTTAGGTAGACTGATCATTGTTCATGCTATGGAAAATAGGAAGTTTTATTTAAAATTCCGTTATGCTATTGATTCACGTAGTTAATTGTTTATCCCGTGCAATGTTGATCAACTTAAAATGATTAGGTTTCCATTAGTATATACATAACAGAATTCTTTTGTTAAGAATTAATTGTAACTAATCATTAGTGCATAAGATTTAACCCCCCCCCCTGCGAGACCCTTCCCGTTTCTTTCTAACCATGACAAATGCGATGTCAAATGTCATACTTGATGCATATTCGCTTCACTTGTTCCCTTGTATGGTGTACTGTTCTTTTGTATTAAATATGTGGATGTATGTATGTTTGCGCTCGCATAGAGAACGATCCGGTCGAAGAGCCCGAGGAATTCGCAGGAGAAGCCCCTGAGCAGCAGTCGGTTGGTGGAGGCAAGTGTCCTTTGACCTATCTTTGTCCTATTCATTCTTTAATTCACCTCCCGCATTACACATTTATACCTAAGGATTGACTAGCTTTTGTTATCCATGTCCTTGTTTACCTATTTGGGTCGGATTGTTACTGCTTAGTCTGATGCTATTGCTCAACTCTAATCAATGAACATGATGTGATTATCTATGATACGCTGTTTTCCCTTCTTATTTATGGTTATACTTGTGGCATTTAAGGGGACTCGAGCGGTTTCTCGAGTGCCTCTCCGTAAGGACCTGTTCAATGGATGACCGCCCGGGAAAAACAGTGCAACCATGAGGGTGGAATGGGACGCCCTTAGCTGAATAATTAGAGGAACTGGGGTGTAGTTCGCTTAGCCGTTGTGCCGTCAATGGGGCTCGGTGTATGCGGCTCGCTCTGCCAAGGTTGATTTGTCCCTTGGGGAGGAGTGCGGTACATTTAGGAAACCTAACGGGTGACTACAGCCTCGGGGAATCTTTGTAAAGGCTTCGTAGTGAATCCCTAGCCATTCACCTTGGGAGTGAATAAGGGTCTTGCAAGCCCGGGCTAGAGAGGGAATCACGGCTTATGGGTAAAGTGCGCAACCTCTGCAGAGTGTTATGAAACTGATATATCAGCCGTGCTCACGGTTATGAGCGGCCAAGGGAGCTCCAGAGATTAGTGATACTTGATCAGAGATACTTTGGTACAGGTGGCAATGAGATTGATGGTTCTGATTATGATTATGGTATTGGTAAGTGGTATTCTTTCCGTTTGGAAAGGATACATTGGGCTAATAACTTGGGTTAATGTTAAAACCTGGCTCTCTACTAGTAAGTAATAACCTGACCAACTAAAAGCAACTGCTTGACTTATCCCCACATAAAGCTAGTCCACCACAGCCAAACAGGATGCTTGCTGAGTATGTTGATGTGTACTCACCCTTGCTCTACACACCAAACCCCCCCCCAGGTTGTCAGCATTGCAACCACTGCTCAGGAGAAGATGAAGCTGTGGAAGGAGACTTCCAGGAGTTCCAAGACTACGACGAGTTCTAGGTGTGGGTTAGCGGCAATCCCCAGTCGGCTGCCTGTGAAGGCCGCGTTATCTACGTTTCTTTTCCGCACTTTGATTTATTGTAAGAACTATATGGACGTCTCAGACGTATGATGTAATCGACTATTATTTCCCTTTTAATGCTATTTTGAGCACTGTGTGATGATGTCCATATTATGTAACTGCTGTGTACGTGAATAACTGATCCTGGCACGTACATGGTTCGCATTCGGTTTGCCTTCTAAAAACCGGGTGTGACATAAGTGGTATCAAAGCCGTGCTGACTGTAGGACCGCTAACCTAGAGTAGAATGGTCGTTCTAAGGATTATAGACCTCTGTCCCTGCCTTGACTTTGGTACCCCTTCAAAAGTTGGTCCTACTGACCAAACCTATGTTCTACTATATATTATACCTTGCTGAAAATTTTGTTTTATTCTGATCCTTCATTTATTTATGATTCATTATTATTCTGATCCTTCATTTATTTGTGATTCATTACTTGCTGGTCATATTAATTCTGTTCTCACCCTTTTGCTTGCGATGTCTTTTGTAGATGGCTCGACTTAGACACACTGCACGAAAGTCCGTCATCCCCTTCTTACCCTCCCGCCTTGCTGAGCGTCCGCTTCGCCGTCCCGTGGCCGGACAGTCCAGCCACTTGGAGAGACTGCACCACCGCCTGCATGAGGAGCAGGAACGTCGACGACAGGAGCAGCAGGGCTCTTCCTTCTCGCTCCAGCAGGAGATAGAGTCTGTGAGGAGCTGCTCTCCTGTGCTTCCCCTGGAGGCGCCCCCTGCACCACCACTGGGCGTCCCAGCTTCTGGAGTAGCTGCTGGAGGAGATCCAGACGATAGAGATGGCGACGACAGCCCGAGCCACGACACCGACCTCGACCTCTCTAGCCATGAGCCGGAAGGATGGGTTGCTCGACCCATCACTCGCGACGCTGCTCGCGGGTGTCACTTCCACGACGCGCTCGACACCCTGCTGCGTCGGGCACTTGACCGGCGTACTTGGTCCATCGAGTATCGCTGTGTGGTCTACCAGCATAGTCACGGGGTCTACCCGGACCGCTGGGAGGCGACCTGCTTGGTGCGCCGTCCGGAGAACAGCCTCCAGGGCGCGGAGGCTTGCTCAGAGCACTATTCTATCTCTGAGCGGGACTCAGCTGAGGCAGCCATGCAGGATGCTGCACGGCGTGCGCTTTCGCACTACTGCTCGGTTCTCGGTGGGGTAGCTGACGGCCTCGACCTGAAGTATTACCCCCGCCGTCCATCTGGCAGCACAAGAGGCGTGATTGTTTCACCTGCTGGTGAGGACAATCCTAGGTTGAGCAGCACAGTCAACCTAGCCGCCGTGCTAAACACGGAGCTGGACCATGCACTAGACGAGTTGAGTAGGGCTCGTGCTGAGATCGCCCTGCTGCGGGCTGAGCGCGCGGAGCGTCGTCACTTGGATGATGGTTCCCCCGCTCCCGTCGGGACTCAGCACCCGTACCGCTCACCTCGGCGTGGACTCCAGTCTTATGGCAATCCCGACTGCAAGACCAAGATAAATCTAGAACCATAGATCGTTAGAGTTGGATCTTGTAATTAATACAAAATATATACATAAAAGCTTCAGTCTTAGCGTTAATCTCGGTCTTAGTTAGTCTTAGTTAGACAGGGTAGTTTGCTATATCCTGTGCATTTATGTTTGTCATGATGAACTATGTTTGGTTTGGATCTTTGTAATGACTGTCACCAGAGTGTGGGTATCCCCTGCATTTTGGTTTACGTATTATGTTAATGGAGTTAGTTATATAGTTGGGAAACCCTTTATTCTACTTTCCTCTTTATCTGAGAAGCTGTGTGGTCTGTGTTGGAGATCAGTGAAGATGCTCATCTGTTCAGTGCTGTTGGAGAATTCTATACTCTTTTCTTATGCTGCAAGATTTGCCAGATCAGTTCTGATGTGTGGTTGCGTTCTGCAGATGTCAGAGAACAGGCGCAGAGGAGGAAGGCGTGCTCAGCAGGAGCAAGCCGCCCCACAGGATGAGGTGCCCCAGCAGCAGCACCTGCCGCCCCCGCCCCCGATGTCGATCGAGCAGATGTTTCTGATGCAGACTCAGGCAGTTCAGGCCATCGGTCAGACTCTGGCCGCCATTCAGCAGCAGCAGCAGCAGCAGCAAGCACCACCCCAGCCTCAGATGCCTCAGATGCCTAGAGACAAGCGTGCTGAATTCATGAGAGGTCATCCCCCAACGTTCGCTCACTCTTCTGACCCCATGGATGCTGAAGATTGGCTGCGCACTGTGGAGCGGGAGTTGCATACCGCTCAGTGTGATGACAGGGAGAAAGTCTTGTATGGTCCCCGTCTGTTGAGAGGAGCAGCCCAATCATGGTGGGAGTCTTACCTCGCCACCCATGCCAACCCCGATGCCATCACCTGGGAAGAATTCAGAGGTAGCTTTCGTCAGTACCATGTGCCTGCAGGTCTGATGACAGTGAAGAAGGAGGAGTTTCTGGCCCTTAAGCAAGGGTCATCATCTGTCAGTGAGTATCGAGACAGGTTTCTGCAGTTGTCTCGCTATGCTCCTGAAGATGTCAACACTGACGCCAAGCGACAATACCGTTTTCTGAGAGGCTTGGTTGACCCCCTGCAGTATCAGCTGATGAATCATACCTTCCCGACATTCCAGCACCTGATTGACAGAGCAATCATGACAGAAAGGAAGCGTAAGGAGATGGAGGATCGTAAGCGCAAGATCAGTGGACCCCAGCCTGGAAGCAGCAGCCGTCCTCGTTTCTCAGGCAATCAACCTCAGCAGTTCAGGCAGAACTAGCGTCCACCTCAGCAGCATCAGCAGCGTCAGCAGTATCAGCAGTTCCAAAGGCAGTATCCTCAGCACCAGTACCAGAACCGTCAGAGCAATCAGTCAGGAGGAGGCCAGTTTCAGAGGCAGAATCAGCAGACACCTCGTCTTCCTGCCCCAGCAAATCAGCAGAGCAATCAGGCAGCACCAGCTTAGGTTGGAAACAGAGCATGTTTCCACTGTGGAGAGCAAGGCCACTGGGTGATGCAATGTCCGAAGAAGGCAGCCCAGCAGCAGTCAGGCCCCAATGCCCCAGCAAAGTAGAATGCGTCTCAGTCTGGAGCAGGCAACCGCCCTCAGCAGCGCTATAATCATGGAAGACTGAACCACTTGGAGGCTGAAGCAGTTCAGGAGACCCCCGGCATGACAGTAGGTATGTTCCCAGTCGACTCCCATATTGCAGAAGTGTTATTTGATACTGGAGCAACGCATTCTTTTATTACTGCATCATGGGTAGAAGCGCATAATCTTCCAATTACTACCATGTCAACCCCCATTCAAATTGACTCAGCTGGTGGTAGAATTCGAGCTGATAGCATATGTTTGAATGTAAGTGTGGAAATAAGGGGGATAGCGTTTCCCGCTAACCTTATAGTAATGGGTACTCAGGGAATAGATGTCATCCTAGGGATGAATTGGCTAGATAAGTATCAGACAGTTATCAGTTGTGATAAAAGGACAATCAAGTTGGTGTCCCCACTAGGAGAGGAAGTGGTGACCGAGTTAGTCCCGCCTGAGCCAAAAAAGGAAGTTGTTATCAGATGGCTGTCGATAGCAGTGAAGCAGACCCAATTGAGAGTATCAAGGTTGTGTCTGAGTTCCCAGATGTGTTTCCAAAGGACTTACCGGGTATGCCACCAGAGCGGAAAGTTGAGTTTGCCATAGAGCTTCTTCCTGGAACCGCCCCTATCTTTAAGAGAGCTTACAGAATATCTGGACCAGAGTTGGTTGAGCTTAAGAAGCAGATTGATGAGCTGTCAGAGAAAGGTTACATCCGGCCAAGCACCTCGCCTTGGGCCGCCCCTGTCCTGTTTGTGGAGAAGAAAGATGGCACAAAGAGGATGTGTATCGATTATCGAGCTTTGAATGAAGTCACGATCAAGAACAAGTATCCCTTGCCCAGAATAGAAGATCTGTTTGACCAGTTGAGAGGAGCCAGTGTGTTCTCCAAGATCGATCTGAGGTCAGGTTATCATCAGCTCAGGATCCGACCTTCGGACATTCCGAAGACGGCATTCATTACCAAGTATGGTTTGTATGAGTTCACAGTGATGTCTTTTGGTTTGACCAATGCACCAGCGTTCTTCATGAACTTGATGAACAGTGTATTCATGGATTATCTCGATAAGTTTGTGGTGGTATTCATTGATGACATCCTGGTTTATTCTCAAAGCGAAGAAGAGCATGCAGATCATTTGAGGATGGTATTACAGAGATTGCGAGAGCACCAGTTGTATGCAAAGTTGAGCAAGTGTGAGTTCTGGATCAGTGAAGTCCTGTTCTTGGGTCACATAATCAACAAAGAAGGATTGGCTGTGGATCCGAAGAAAGTGGCAGACATTCTGAACTGGAAAGCGCCAACGGATGCTCGAGGAATCAAGAGCTTCATTGGAATGGCCGGATATTATCGGCGATTCATTGAAGGGTTTTCGAAGATTGCGAAACCAATGACAGCGTTGCTAGGCAACAAGGTTGAGTTCAAGTGGACCCAGAAATGTCAAGAGGCCTTTGAAGCGCTGAAAGAGAAGTTGACAACAGCGCCTGTCCTAGTCTTGCCTGACGTGCACAAGCCCTTCTCGGTGTATTGTGATGCTTGTTACACAGGTTTGGGATGCGTGTTGATGCAAGAGGGAAGAGTTGTGGCTTACTCGTCCCGACAGCTGAAGGTTCATGAGAAGAATTACCCAATCCATGACCTAGAGTTGGCAGCAGTGGTTCACGCGCTGAAGACATGGAGGCACTATCTGTATGGACAGAAATGTGATGTTTACACAGACCACAAGAGTCTTAAGTACATATTCACTCAGTCAGAATTGAATATGAGGCAGCGAAGATGGTTAGAGTTGATCAAAGACTATGAGTTGGAGATCCATTACCATCCAGGCAAAGCAAACGTAGTGGCAGATGCTTTGAGCAGAAAGAGTCAAGTCAATCTGATGGTCGCTCGTCCGATGCCTTATGAGTTGGCCAAAGAGTTTGACAGGTTGAGTCTCGGATTTCTGAACAATTCGCGAGGAGTCACAGTTGAATTGGAACCTACCTTGGAGCGCGAAATCAAAGAAGCGCAGAAGAATGATGAGAAGGTCAGTGAGATTCGGCGACTGATTCTAGATGGCAGAGGCAAAGATTTTCGAGAAGATGCAGAAGGCGTGATATGGTTCAAAGACCGCTTGTGTGTTCCCAATGTCCAGTCCATTCGGGAGTTGATTCTCAAGGAAGCTCATGAGACAGCTTATTCGATTCACCCTGGCAGTGAGAAGATGTATCAGGATCTGAAGAAGAAATTCTGGTGGTATGGAATGAAGAGGGAAATCGCAGAGCACGTGGCTAAGTGCGATAGTTGTCGAAGAATCAAGGCCGAACATCAGAGACCTGCTGGATTGTTGCAACCGTTGCAGATCCCTCAGTGGAAATGGGATGAAATTGGTATGGACTTCATAGTCGGATTGCCTCGCACTCGAGCCGGCTACGATTCTATTTGGGTAGTAGTGGACCGTTTGACCAAGTCAGCCCACTTCATACCTGTCAAGACCACCTACAGCAGTGCAGTATTGGCAGAACTGTATATGTCTCGGATCGTTTGTCTTCATGGTGTGCCAAAGAAGATAGTGTCAGACAGAGGAACGCAGTTCACCTCTCATTTCTGGCAGCAGTTGCATGAAGCCTTGGGCACGCATCTAAATTTCAGTTCAGCTTATCATCCGCAGACAGATGGTCAGACTGAGAGAACCAATCAAATTCTTGAAGACATGTTGAGAGCCTGTGCGTTGCAAGATCAGTCCGGATGGGATAAGCGATTGCCGTATGCAGAGTTTTCTTATAACAACAGCTACCAGGCCAGTTTGAAGATGTCACCATTCCAAGCGCTCTATGGAAGGAGTTGTAGAACTCCGTTGCAATGGGATCAGCCTGGAGAGAAGCAAGTGTTTGGGCCAGACATTCTGCTTGAAGCTGAAGAGAACATCAAGATGGTCCGAGAGAATCTGAAGATAGCGCAATCGAGGCAGCGAAGCTATGCAGACACAAGGAGAAGAGAGCTGAGTTTTGAAGTCGGAGACTTTGTCTATCTGAAAGTGTCACCGATCAGAGGAGTCAGAAGGTTCGGAATCAAAGGCAAGCTAGCACCCCGCTACATTGGTCCGTACCAAATCCTCTCAAAGCGTGGAGAAGTGGCCTATCAGCTCAGTTTGCCAGAGAATTTGTCAGCTGTGCATGATGTCTTTCATGTGTCTCAGTTAAAGAAGTGCTTGCGTGTGCCAGAAGAGCAGTTGCCAGTGGAAGGTCTGGAAGTCCAGGAGGACTTGACCTATGTTGAGAAGCCAGCTCAGATTCTTGAGGTTGCAGATAGAGTCACCCGAAGGAAGACCATCAGAATGTGCAAAGTCAGATGGAGTCACCACTCTGAGGAAGAAGCAACCTGGGAGCGTGAAGATGATTTGATGGCCAAGTACCCAGAGCTCTTTGCTAGCCAGCCCTGAATCTCGAGGGCGAGATTCTTTTAAGGGGGATAGGTTTGTAACGCCCCGAATTTTGCCGTTGAATTTTTTCTTTTCTTTACTCGCCAAAATTCGGGCGTTACCTTTTCTTTTTCTTTTTCCCTCGCTAAACCTTGACCTTTTCCAAAGTTTTAGCGGGATTCGATTTGGAATTCCCGTGTAAAGAAAACCCCTAAATTGCTTTATGTTGTTTGATGCACCATGCCGAACCTTGCATTTTTCTGATTGTTTGAAAGTGCAAACGCATTCATCTAAAAGATCGGATTTCGAAAAACAGGGAAATGATCTTTTCTTTTTCTTTCTCTCTCTTTCTCTCTCCTCTTTCTCTCTCCCGCGCCCTGGGCCGACCCCGGCCGGCCCAGCCGCCCCTGGCGCCCCCCTCTTGGGCCTTGGCAAGGCCCAGCCGCCCCCACCCCCCCCCCCCCGTTTTTTTCCCAAGACCCCCTCTCCCTCTCCCTCATCCTCTCCCTCTCTCTCTCCACCGCCGCCCTACCCCTACCCGCCCCTGCCCTAAGCCGCGCCGCCCTAGGCCGCCGCCGCCCTTGGCCGCCCTCGCCGTCGGCCACCCCCCCCCCCCCCCCCCCCCCCCCCCCCCCGCCGGTGAGCCCCTCCCCCCCCTCTCTCCCTCCTCTCTCCCTCTCCCCTTCCCCCCCCCCTCTTCTTCCCCGCCCTGGCGCCCCAGCCGCTGGCCCGCCCCGGCGCGCCCCCTGGCCGCCCGGCCGGCCGCTGGCCCGCCCCGGCCGCCCCCCAGCCGCGCCCGCCTGGCCGCTGGCCAGCCCCAGCCGGCCGCTGCCGCCCCCAGCCCGGCCGCTGGCCGCCCCCAGCCCGCGCCCTCGGCCGCCCTGGCCCCCTGGCCGCGCCTCCTGCCCCGGACCGGTTCAGCCGCCTGGCCGCCGGTTCAACCGGCCGGCTCAGCCGCCCCGGCCCCCAGCTCGGCCGCCCGCGCCCGCGCCAGCCCCCAGCTCGGCCGCCCAGCCTAGGGCCGGTTCAACCGCCCTAGGGCCGGTTCAACCGCCCCCCCCTGTTTTTATTTTATTTTATTTTATTTTATTTACTTTCTGTGATCATAATTACTTTATTTTAGGTAGACTGATCATTGTTCATGCTATGGAAAATAGGAAGTTTTATTTAAAATTCCGTTATGCTATTGATTCACGTAGTTAATTGTTTATCTCGTGCAATGTTGATCAACTTAAAATGATTAGGTTTCTATTAGTATATACATAACAGAATTCTTTTGTTAAGAATTAATTGTAACTAATCATTAGTGCATAAGATTTAACCCCCCCCCCTGCGAGACCCTTCCCGTTTCTTTCTAACCATAACAAATGCGATGTCAAATGTCATACTTGATGCATATTCGCTTCACTTGTTCCCTTGTATGGTGTACTGTTCTTTTGTATTAAATATGTGGATGTATGTATGTTTGCGCTCGCATAGAGAACGATCCGGTCGAAGAGCCCGAGGAATTCGCAGGAGAAGCCCCTGAGCAGCAGTCGGTTGGTGGAGGCAAGTGTCCTTTGACCTATCTTTGTCCTATTCATTCTTTAATTCACCTCCCGCATTACACATTTATACCTAAGGATTGACTAGCTTTTGTTATCCATGTCCTTGTTTACCTATTTGGGTCGGATTATTACTGCTTAGTCTGATGCTATTGCTCAACTCTAATCAATGAACATGATGTGATTATCTATGATACGCTGTTTTCCCTTCTTATTTATGGTTATACTTGTGGCATTTAAGGGGACTCGAGCGGTTTCTCGAGTGCCTCTCCGTAAGGACCTGTTCAATGGATGACCGCCCGGGAAAAACAGTGCAACCATGAGGGTGGAATGGGACGCCCTTAGCTGAATAATTAGAGGAACTGGGGTGTAGTTCGCTTAGCCGTTGTGCCGTCAATGGGGCTCGGTGTATGCGGCTCGCTCTGCCAAGGTTGATTTGTCCCTTGGGGAGGAGTGCGGTACATTTAGGAAACCTAACGGGCGACTACAGCCTCGGGGAATCTTTGTAAAGGCTTCGTAGTGAATCCCTAGCCATTCACCTTGGGAGTGAATAAGGGTCTTGCAAGCCCGGGCTAGAGAGGGAATCACGGCTTATGGGTAAAGTGCGCAACCTCTGCAGAGTGTTATGAAACTGATATATCAGCCGTGCTCACGGTTATGAGCGGCCAAGGGAGCTCCAGAGATTAGTGATACTTGATCAGAGATACTTTGGTACAGGTGGCAATGAGATTGATGGTTCTGATTATGATTATGGTATTGGTAAATGGTATTCTTTCCGTTTGGAAAGGATACATTGGGCTAATAACTTGGGTTAATGTTAAAACCTGGCTCTCTACTAGTAAGTAATAACCTGACCAACTAAAAGCAACTGCTTGACTTATCCCCACATAAAGCTAGTCCACCACAGCCAAACAGGATGCTTGCTGAGTATGTTGATGTGTACTCACCCTTGCTCTACACACCAAACCCCCCCAGGTTGTCAGCATTGCAACCACTGCTCAGGAGAAGATGAAGCTGTGGAAGGAGACTTCCAGGAGTTCCAAGACTACGACGAGTTCTAGGTGTGGGTTAGCGGCAATCCCCAGTCGGCTGCCTGTGAAGGCCGCGTTATCTACGTTTCTTTTCCGCACTTTGATTTATTGTAAGAACTATATGGACGTCTCAGACGTATGATGTAATCGACTATTATTTCCCTTTTAATGCTATTTTGAGCACTGTGTGATGATGTCCATATTATGTAACTGCTGTGTACGTGAATAACTGATCCTGGCACGTACATGGTTCGCATTCGGTTTGCCTTCTAAAAACCGGGTGTGACAATTTTGCACCTGATGGTGTGGCGAACGATCACCGATGGATGGGCGGATTCAGCAGGCGCTGGCGCCTGTGCCGTCGCGGTAGAGTTTTAGCCACCGTCTCGGGTCGAGGTGAGGGAGATGACCTCTGGGCCGTCAGATTTTAATAGACGGCTCTGATTAGATGGATAGATAACGGTTCATGTGGATAGGTTTGGGCCGTTAGATCTGTGGCGTGTGGGTAAGATTTTATCTACTCGTGGGTTGATCTGGGCCCTTGATCCAGAATCGAACGACCGTGATCACATACCGGTTCGTAGTAATCACGATCTAATCTGGGACATGCATGCTAGATCGGACGGTCAGGATTGAACCATACTCCTTCTGCCCTGGCAGTCTTTTAAAAGAAACCCTGGATTCTTTCATATTCAACCCACCGTCCACCACGCGTTAGATATGAGTCTGTAGGATTTTTACGCAGAAGCCCCTGTACTCTTTAGATATCTGGTGCGCAGTCCAGAGCCAGGTGAAAATGGGAAAAATAATATAGGAAATGATTTTTAATATAAAAATAAATCCAGAATAGTGTTTAATGTTTAGAAAATTCATATTAGCTCCTTTTTAGTTCATTATAGTTCCTATAATTTGGTAGTAATATTGTCCATCATTGAGTAACATTGTTCTAACATGAAAACCATATTAAAAATTTATCACACAATTATTTTTGTACCAAATACAAAAGGACTTCAGAAATTCATAATTCCCCCGTTTCAATTACGATTTGATCCATTCAAGTTGTGTTAGCTTCGTATAAATAATTACTACGCAGTAACAACATTTATTATACCATGTCTCATTCTTTTATAATTAGACCTTTATTTAACTTATGTTGATTAGTTTGTTCATCTGCTTATTAATGTAATAGAAGATGATTTATGGTAAATTTATAACTTAGATTAAAGTTGAGATAATTATTTATAGAATAACCTCTCATATGATTTATACCAACCAATTTATAATATAGTTTAATATTTTAATCGCCTAGATCTTTTATAAATAATAACTCCTTAACTGTAACTTCGATCCTAGTAATTCTCAATCCCACGATCTCGTAGCAACGTGTAGATCATTATTATATAGTTTGTTCTTATGTTTGGTGTGATGTTAATTTTGTCTATACCTTATCTGTTTGTATTGCTACGACTAGCAGTGAGGTCACGAGGATCTGAAGAATCACCCTAGTAACTGGAATCTCAAGTGCCAGGCAAGTTGTGCACTTGATCCACTTTTGTTACCCAATAATATTTTTAATTATAATTATTCAATGCATAGGTTTAATTTTGATGGGACCCAATAGGTCACCCTAGAATGGTTATCCTTTTACCTTGTTTACCCCTAAATCATTGGGTAGTTATGCTATTGCTTTATATGGTTTTGAGATAATATTTCATTATATCCAAGTTCTAATTATTCTGTTATGTTATTTATGTTCATGATAAGATTATTATGTTAATTGGAACATGGAGCGACCACCCGGGAAAACAGTGCTACCGCAAGGGTTTCATGGGACGCCCTTGGCTGATTAATTTGGAAAGCTAGTGGATGACTACCTTACCCAAAAGGGGCAAGGGCAGTAGGGGAGTGGTCAGTGTAGGGAGGTCCTTGGGTTGATTTTGCTGCGATGGCGGTCAGGCGAGGGATTCCTGCACTGGAGCTTCCTATAAACTGTAGCGGGTTTTCTGAAGCTAATGGAACTTTGTAAAGGCCTCATAGTGTTACCCTACCTTGCTTCCTGTGTAGAGGTGTACGAGATTCATGACCCCTTGGCAGATGGGTAACACGGCTTGTGGGTAAAGATGCGCAACCTCTGCAGAGTGTAAAACTGGTATACTAGCCGTGTTCACGGTCATGAGCGGCTCGGACCCTCACATGATTAATTTATGGAACCTAAATTCAATTTGTCATTTGCATTTGCATGGGATTGTTTATTAATTTTGTTCTATTATTTATTATGGTTTGGTATTTACTTACACTTAGTAACTGCTAATAAAATTTTGACCAACTTATAAAAGCAATGCTCAGCTTCAACCTTTATTTTGTTGATCAACCTTACACTTCACATGAACTCCCACCTTTGGTGAGTTCATGCCACTTTATTCCCCACAACTTGTTGAGCGATGAACAAGTGTGAGCTCACTCTTGCTGTTTCACACCCCCACAGGAGAAGAACAGGTGGTTCAAGTGGAGCCACACAACGAGGAGTTCAATTCGATCTAGGTGGCATCTCCCAGTCGACTTTCAGGCGCCAAGGATGGATTTTAGATCCTGTTATATTTATCTTTTATTTTGTAAGACTTCCGCTATGTATTAAGTACTCTGATTATATTGTGACATTTATCTCTATACACTCTGTTATTATATATGTTGCCTTCTTTGGCGCATGTATGAGATGCACCTGGTTTTGTCCCTTGAAACCGGGGTGTTACTCAAGAAAGTGATAGGCTAGAGGTAAACTAACCAACTCAAACTTGAATTTAAGTGTAAACTTTGATAAGTGTACACACTAGTGAATAGACAGGGGTAAATGCAATAAAAAGGTAGTTGTATGAGGAAGAAACAGACAGAGAGCTTATGATCTATAACAAGATAAGGTTGCCTAGGATGAACAAAATGGCAAAGGGCGAGAGAAATGTTGGAGGAAAAAAAGAAAAATAATGAACCATTATTTTCTACTAATCAATGACATGGTAGATATTTTCTGACCAACTCCATGGATCCAAGAGTTTTTATAGGACCCCTTGTGGTGCTCCATGGATTTGGTAGATCTAGAAGACAGGGTGTGTTTGGCACAACTCCATGCAACTGTACTTCCAATTTTTTGAGCTAAACATTGTAGCTCTACGAACTCGAGATCCACCAAAAACATGGATTTAGCTCTCAGATCCATCAAATCCATGGAGCACTTCAAGGGATGCAACAAAAACACATGGACCCAGGAAGTTGGCTAAAACTAACTGACATGTTGTTGATCATTAGAAAATGGAGGGTTCACTCGTCTATTATCTTTTCTTTCCAAACATCCTGACGTCGTGACCTCTCTATCTTCTCATGATCGACCACCCTCTCTCATTGTTTTGGTTGTCTCGTCCTCTGCGAGTCATGATAGCTTCCCCTTGCCACACCGGCCTCTAGTAACGCTAAGCTCTCCCCCGTCTATGCACCCTGGCACTATGCTTGGGCCATGTCACGCTAGTCGTGTTGGCTTCGCACCGGTCACCCTCTCACAAAGATTGTGTCAGCCATGCCAAGCTCGGCTTCCTCAACACGTGCCCCTCCCATGCAGCTATAACCTGATGCCTTGTGCTGCACAGGGGAAGAAGTGGGAGGAAGAAAACATGTTTTTATTTTAGCTATATTTATGTTTCAATAATTATATATATAGTTTATATATCAAAACCCCTGGGCTTCCAACTAGAGGAAGCCCTGGACAGACGTGCCATCCAGTTGAGCTGAACCAGGTTCGGACGTCTATAAAACAAGCTCCAGAGCGCTAGGGCTCAGTTTTTGACACACCACCCCGATGCACGAGCGATGGCGCTAACCTAGGCCCGTGCGATAGTGGCGGTTGCCCGAGAGCGCGTGGCGATAGCGGACCCCAGGGCTGCGGTTGCGGCGACAACGCATGGTGGTTCCTCGATCTGGAGTCGTGGCGATGATTACCAGATTCGGTGGCGTGGTGGCGATGGCTCCCCGATCGGGAGGGCGAGCGGTGTCGGGGCCCCGGGGGTGGGTGAGCCGTGGCGATCCCAGGGCCCTAAGGTGGGCGAATGGCGGTGGCACTCTTGAGGCGGGCGTGCAGACGACAACGCTCCCGAGGCGGGCGAGCGATGGCGTCGCACCCCAGGCCCCAGGGCGGCGACACACCATAACCCACGAACGACGGTGGCGTCCCCCGACATGCAAGCAGCGACAACGCCACACGAGGGACGAGGATCGAGTGACGTCCACGGAAGGCGCGAGGTGCGCACGGCGACAGTCGCATGTGACATGCTTCAATCCGGCATAGTTCAGGCGCCCCAACTAACGATCTCCCTCTGATCTTGTGTCCTAGACGGCGTCCTCCATGACTACCTCCTCCAATCCATGTTATGCCTTCGATTATTGTGTTTTATGCCTACCACGTGCACTATTTACGCTAAAAACTGAAGAATTTTATGCTCGAACACGGAGTTCGTACATCAGTTTACTTGATGCCTAATTTGTTGCATGCACATTGAAAAGGAAATTCCTTGATTTATAATGTTTGTAATTACTATAAAAAAATCACTTATGTTCGTAACTGCTAGATTTTTACGTCTGCAATAAAACTATCCCTAATTCCCACGAGGGCTGTTAGTTTGACTGATATTAGATTTGTTATCAATTATGGTACACAGTGTAAGTATTTATGAGAGTTTGTATAATAATTTATGTTATTCGTGACTCGTATCATCCAATTTTTCACGCGTGTGCTGTGGAATGAAAATATGATCTAAAGTTTGCACGCATGCAATGGAAACTCACATGATCTGCCATAATTTTTGGATCTACATAAAAGTAGAAACCGCATGCATGCGACTTCCATAATTTTCGAATCTACATAAAAATAGGATCGTGAATACAATGCACCAGGGTTATCAACCTCTCTCACATTGGCTCGGTATTTACGATCATAACTGTGGATTTTTACGCTCAAAATTGAAGGTTTTTACGCTCGAACATGAAGATGCATCCACCAGTGAACTGTATTTTACGTAGTGTACCGCATTACATAAATAACTTCATCATACAGAATAATTTGTATCAGTATATATTATAAACTGATTCTAACGAGTTTAGCTGCATGACTGTTAGAGTGATCCTATATTTATGGAGGAAATAAAGTATTGAAATAAGATTTTTGTTTCCTTACATGCCAATTCATTTTTTCATCGCACATTCCTATCATCCTAAATTTTAGTGCATGTTGTTGGAAACAGATTTCTACGCAGTGTACTCAATTGCATAAATATCTATACCGCACAGTATAATTTGTATCAGTATATATCATAAAATTGTTCTAACGAGCTTAACTGCATGGGTGTTGGAGCGATCCTATATTTATGGAGTCATCCAATTTTTGTGTGCATTCAGTGGAAACGAAAATGACATCCAAAATTTACGCACATGCAATGGAAACTACCACGATCTGCTATAATTATCAGATGTGTGTGTCCGGTTGAGGTTTTTATGTCGTCTCTATTAACTATTTATACTATTTCTGAACTATTTATGTGTTGCGCAAAAAAATAGAACTGCAATTTATGGCGTGCGTCTCACACAGATGAAGACGAAAAGACAAAATAAATTTATCTAACCAAATTAAACATATATTTAACAATCATAATTGATTTCAAACATTTGGTGTGACACCATCTAAACTTTAGTTATGAATCAAACACCAGGTAGCATATCATTAATCGAAATAAAAACAATATCCATGGTTCAGAACCACGCATATTCAATAGTGCATTATTGGCAGTGATTCCCTAACATTATTGGCTGGCGGTTGCTGCGCTGAACTCAACGCGAGTCCTCCCATAATTTTGGAAGAAAACTGCACCTCTATACTATACTATTCACTATTGGCAGATCTGAATCAGCGTTCTTGGATCTGACTATCTGAGGATAAACTTTTCCTGTGGTACGTTGTGGCGAGCCAGAAAGAGCGAAAGGAAGGATCGGTAGCTCTCGCGCACATGGCCGGGGCCGGGCTGGGCCACTTGTTTGTATGCTTGTTGCACAGATCGTTAGAAAACTGCTGCCTCGTCATTGGTCAACTTGTCCCCGCAGTGTCGGCCTCTCTCGAGTCCACATCAGGTCTGGAATTGACTCCAGCTTTTGGTATGTCGGTGGACGTTAGCACCTGATTGCATCTAATCTGCTAACTAATAAAATAATCCTAAAAGGAAAGTTTATATGTGTATATTCGAGCTGCCCGGTCCGTCTTAAGCCCGAAAAGGTCTGTCTTCTTTAAATTTCGGGCCGGTCCGGCCTGTTGGAATTTTGGGTCGTGCCGGGCTAGCTCACGGACCTCGTCCTTGGCCCACGGCCTGGCACGTGATTGCTTAAACATGCCGGCTTATTTCGAGCGATTCGAAATTATAAAAGCATGAAATCCAATTGTTTACCCGAAATTCACATCAGGGCCCGAAATTCAATTTTTGCCCAAAATTCACATCTGGGCCCGGAATTCACATCAGAACCCTAAATTTAAAACAAATTTAATAAAACAAATAAAAGATAAGACAAATAAATTTGACCAAAGCAAACTTAATATTTGTATTAAGTTACTAGAGCTATACAATGACTACCTCATTTACAAATCATTTTATTAGAAGGAAAAAGAGTATAATCAGCTTTATACAAAGTTCGTAAGTTCAGTTTATTATCTAATATTCATAATAAAAGTAAAATTACATCACATACTCTAATTCAAAGCTACAAACAACATCTAACTAACATTATTTCTAGCTTTGTGTTCTTTATCAAGTACATGAAATTGTGGAATGAAGTGTGGTTTTAATAAATATATGAGTATTTTTGTGTCTCTAAATGAGTCATTTCGTGCCTGCCTTAAACGGGTTGTGCTCGTGCACGCCCATGGGCCGCGATCCCGGCCCAAACCTGACCCGATATATCGGGCCATGCCAGCCTGACACTAAAATATTTTGGGTCATGTCGTGCCTAGACCGTGCTTTTTTATGTTTCAGGCCAGCCCATCAGATCCGGCCTAAATATACACCTATAGGAAAGTTGTGTATCCGAGTCTTTTCCGTGAGAGAAGCCGGAACACAGAAGAGTGGCTCGTCTTGAGGCGGAGCCTTCGGTGGAGGAATCAGAGACCTTTTCACGAGAGGAGCCGTAACCGGATGAGAGTTGGAGCACTATCCGTGAGAGCAGCAGGAGCCCAAAAAATGTTTGCTTCGCCTTGAGAGCTCCAGACAAGGGCTTGTTTGTTTTGCTCTTAATCTAATCCAAATATGGATTAGGTAAGATTGAGTGAGTTTTAATCCAAAAGCCAAAAGGAGTAAAAACCTTTCATAAATTTTTCGAATCTCATCCAATCTATATGTGATAGGAATAACCGAACAACGGAACAAGGACTAAGATGGATGAGCCACGTTGGTAAATCCTCGCTGACTGGTGTGGGGAGTCTAAGGAGCAAAACAAAGAAGGATCTTGCTCACACACTGTAACACCCGGATTTCGGGGCACCAAGACCCGGGCGCGAACATAAACACCAGGTATGCTGGGACCAAGTCTCACACATATGATGTATAGTGGCACAGGATCGAATGTCATAACTTTATATATAACAGGAGTTCTATACAAAATAAATAATTACATTATAAGGAGACAACGGTCCAGCAACCCAAAGTTGACTGGGAGACGACGACCTAGACCTCTCACGAACTCATCGCAGCATCCTCCAAGCGCCTCATCCTGTGGTACCTGTTCTTGACCTGTGGGGTGTGTGAGACAGCAAGAGTGAGCTCACATACGTTCATCGCTCAACAAGTTGTGGGAAATAATGTGCATGAACTCGCCAAAGGTGGGAGCTCACGTGAAGTGTAAGGCTTACCAAAGAAGATGGTTAGAGCTGAGCATTGCTTTTAAAGTTGGTCAAAATTTTATTAGCAGTTACTAAGTATAAGTAAATACCAGCCCAGTTAAATAGTAGAACAAAAGTAACAACTTCACCTGCGATGCAATGCATATGACAAATTGAGTTTAAGTTCCATAATTTAATCATGTGAGGGTCCGAGCTGCTCATGACCGTGAGCACGGCTAGTATACCAGTTTTACACTCTGCAGAGGTTGCGCATCTTTACCCACAAGTCGTGTATCCCATGTCGCCAGGGTTTGCAAGGCCCTTAGACACTACCGAGGTGAATGGCTAGGGATCCACTACGAGGCCTTTACAAAGTTCCACTAGCTTCCGAAAACCCGCTACAGTTTATAGGAAGTTCCAATGCAGGAATCCCTTGCAGGACCGCCATCGCAGCAAAATCCTCCCGAGGGCCTCCCTACACTGACCACTCCCCTACTGCCCTTGCCCCTTTCGGGTAAGGTAGTCTTCCACTAGCTTTCCTAATTAATCAGCCAAGGGGTCCCATTCCTCCCTTGTGGTAGCACTGTTTTCCCGGGTGGTCGCTCCATGTTCCAATTAACATAATGATCTTATCATGAACAATAAATAACAACTGATAACAAAAGTGTAATCATGAATAGTGTATCTCCATACCCAAAACCACATATAGCACTAGCAAGTACTACCCAGAAAGTTCAGTGGTAAACAAGGTATAAAGATAGACAAACTAAGGTAACCTATTGGGTCCCATCAAAATTAACCTATGCAGATCATTATGATTAATTAGAACATGAGTGGGTAAAAAGAAGTGATCAAGGGCACAACTTGCCTGGGACTTGAGATTCCAGGTACCAGGATGATCTTCAGATTCTCGTGACCTCACTGCTAGTCGTATCAATACAAACATACATGGTATAGGCAAAATTAACATTACACCAAACATATATGCAAAATACATATTAATCTTCTACATATTGAAATAAGATCACAGGAACAGGAATTATTAATTTTGGAATTATAGATTTTAAGTTATGAATTTCTGAAATTATTTAGCACCTAGAATAAATTAATTCAATTGAACAATTTTAATTTAAGTTTCATGGTCAAACAAAGGTACTAGGTGATACACAATATTAATACAAAACTATTGCAACTGGAATGACTCAAATTGAAGCTAAAATGGATTTAATATGATTTATTCAAGTTTCTGGATTTATTTTTGTATTAAAAATCAATTTCCTAAACTATTTCTTTATTTTTATTACACTCTGGACCGCGCAACAAATTCTGTAGAGTACAGGGGCCCCTGCGTAAGTGTTCTCAAGACTCAGAATAACATCCACATGGACGGCGGGTTTATTTTAGTAAAACACAGGGTCTCTTTAGCAAATTGTTGAGGCCGAAAGGGTATCGCATGATCTCAGTCGTCCGATCCGATCCCAACGGATCAGATTAGACTGAGCCCACCGCGAAGCGGTATGCGCTCCCAGCCGTCGGATCAACGGCGAGCGACCCAGATTTAAAGTGTTGAATAACAATCCAGAACCATCCGATGCTAGATCAACGGGGCGTATCCCACATCCGAAACGGTATGTTTTGGCGTCCGCACGATCCAAGTTCTACGGCCGTGATTAAATGAAGGCGCGCTTCATCACCACCCTCAGTTCAGATCGAACGGTCCAGAACACATCCGACCACGCTACACCTATCATCTAATCCTAGCCGCTCATCCAACATCCTACGGCTCCGGTCTCATCCCCTTCCCAAACAGCCGGTCGACCACGGTGGCGCGGTGCACACCGCGGCGGAGCTCACCGGCGAGCATGGCCGAATGGCACCCAAGCACCCATATCACCAACAAAAACGGCTACACGATGCGGACGTCCTAGTGAACAGCACCAGTGCAACATACCAGGATTTAGGGCATGGACGAAGCCTGTCCACGGAGACGCGTGACCCGCGGCGGCCATGGAGCTGCGACGAGCAATCCCGGGCTCCCCCGCCATTGATTTCGCTGATTGAGGTCACGAGCAAGTTCCAGGCGACCCAAGGAAGAGTTCAGGTCGGTTCTCGAGGCCTGGGAGACGACAAATCGCTTGGCCAACGACGGTGGCTCCATTTCCCCCGCTGGGCGAGCAGTCCACGGTGGGCGGACTGGGTTCTATGGGGCGCAACATCGACCTTGGGTTGTGAGTCGAGGAGGGGCTGCGGCTTTAGCTTTTATAGCCCAGCGAAGATCTCAGCCAGCCGAACTCCCCGGCAATCGCGGGTGAGCGCGCAGCGGTCTTCGCGGTGTTCGTTGAGCCGGCCGCGTGAATCACGGATCGCGCAAGCCTTTTGCAGGCCGCAGGGAGGAGAGACACCAGAGAACAGGGGCGGCAGACGCAGCCCGAGATCTTGGTGTGGCTTTCGGATTGAGTGGAACAACCCGGGAGCACAGGCGGCGCGATCCTATTTCTGGGCGCAGGCACGACACAATGGATCCGGAACGGGGAAAGAAGAAGCTTCTGACGTCCCGGGCCCGCATGTAAGTGGGAGGCTTACGCGCCAGAGAGACTGGGCCGGCAGCGAGCCAGGGCGCACGGCCAGCAGCGTGGAGGCCGAGCTGGGCCGAGGGCGAGAATTTGGCCCAAATCGTGGTCCGGTTTCTTTTCCCTTTTCTATTTTTTCTATTTTCAAATTCCAATTAGATTTTAAATTCAAACAAAGTTCTAATTTGCACACAAAATATATTTCAACATGAAAGCATGGTTCATGTATTAAGTTTATTCATTTGTTTATTACCTTACTTATTTATTTAGGCCATGTTAATATATAATCTTTCTCATGAATTATTTTAGTTCAATTATTTTTAAGGATGGTTGTGATTGTATGGTTTATAAACGGAATAATAATTAGTTTGAAACTCTCTCCCTAATTTGCCCTTCCAACTTCTAGCTTTAAGTTTTAGATCTATGCTTCGAATACCACATTCTTGCCTATTATTATATTTTATAGAGGATGGAAATATTTATTAGAAGTCATTTTATCTCAAATCTCTTAGAGAAACATTTGTAATTCTCAGCACATGATTTCGGGTGTTACAAATCCTACCCCCCTTAACAGAAATCTCGTCCTCGAGATTTGTAAGAAAAGGGACATAGAAAAATTGGCTTATGCTTTTAGCCTTTAATTTCTATTAGGTTCAAAAATTCATAGTCTCACATTTTTTTAGTCCATAATGTGTAATTAGGAGAGTATAGGTACCCAGCTACTTATTATGTAGGATATAATAGATGGATAGGTTAGGAAAATAATAGCCTAGGGTAAGAAAGTTTCCGGTGAGAAAGAACTCTGTGTTGGGTGGTAATGCACCTGAAGATCGAGTTTGACTTCTCTCCTTCCTTGACGGGGTTGATCTTTCCTTCTCCAGTCTTGGTCTTATTGATTCGAGGTTATTGTGTATCATCGGGGTCAGGGAATATGGTTAAAACAGACATGGATGAGATAGACTACATGAGGTAGATCAAGATCTTGTTTGATGTTAAGTGGGGACAGATAAATTATACACTCTATCATAACTCTATTGGTTGGATCAGATCTCATACATGTGGCTGAGTTGGTTTAAGGCACTAGTTTAGTTTTAAGTGCATGAGGGGTATGGCCTTATATTTTGTACCAGCATTAAGTATCACCCACAAGGTTAAATCATAATAGATTAGATAGGGTCTATTATATATATATTTTTTTGTCGCCACCATTATCTAACTCAATTTTGGATTAGATCATGGTTGTTATTCTAGAGTGGGATCAATATGATAATTAGGGCAAGATAAATCCATAAGGTAGAATCTTTTGAGGTCAGTTAGATCTACTAGGGTGACATAAGATCTTTTCAAGATGAGATGAGTATCTTTTTAAGATAAGATGGATGTATGATAGAATCTTTCAAGGTGAGATGGATATTGTTAGGCTAGATACTTTAATGAGGAATAATTTAGCTTATCTAGTTATTTTTATAAGCATTTCTTTTTCCTATGTGTATATGCAGATGTAATTGTGGACGTTACTCCACAACTCATCACACTCAATCAAAGATCCAAATCAGACAAGTATCATCAGAACAAACATTCAAACACATAGATACCTATAAAGATAGTTTTGTTTTTGTTCCTAAGATTAGGTCTCCTATTCCTAAAGGTCACTTTAGGCACAGGATTTCAAAGTGTGAAATCCACATTTGTCTTTAGAAGGAAAAAGGTAAGAATAATCAGAGTAAAGCGGAATTAGATGAGAAAAGATTAAGAAAAGTTTAGAAAGGATCAGAGTAGCAAAGGTAAGTAAATAAAGGTTGTCCAGTTCTATCTAGGTTTCGTCCTACAGTCAACATTCCTCTGATACCACTTCTATCACACCCGGATTTTAGGGGTCCAAAACCCGAGCGCGAACATAAACACCAGGTATGCTGGGACCAAGTCTCACACATATGATGTATAGTGGCACAGGATCGAATGTCACAACTTTATATATAACAGGAGTTCTATACAAAATAAATAATTACATTATAAGGAGACAACGGTCCAGCAACCCAAAGTTGACTGGGAGACGACGACCTAGACCTCTCACGAACTCATCGCAGCATCCTCCAAGCGCCTCATCCTGTGGTACCTGTTCTTGACCTGTGGGGTGTGTGAGACAGCAAGAGTGAGCTCACATACGTTCATCGCTCAACAAGTTGTGGGAAATAATGTGCATGAACTCGCCAAAGGTGGGAGCTCACGTGAAGTGTAAGGCTTACCAAAGAAGATGGTTAGAGCTGAGCATTGCTTTTAAAGTTGGTCAAAATTTTATTAGTAGTTACTAAGTATAAGTAAATACCAGCCCAGTTAAATAGTAGAACAAAAGTAACAACTTCACCTGCGATGCAATGCATATGACAAATTGAGTTTAAGTTCCATAATTTAATCATGTGAGGGTCCGAGCTGCTCATGACCGTGAGCACGGCTAGTATACCAGTTTTACACTCTGCAGAGGTTGCGCATCTTTACCCACAAGTCGTGTATCCCATGTCGCCAGGGTTTGCAAGGCCCTTAGACACTACCGAGGTGAATGGCTAGGGATCCACTACGAGGCCTTTACAAAGTTCCACTAGCTTCCGAAAACCCGCTACAGTTTATAGGAAGTTCCAATGCAGGAATCCCTTGCAGGACCGCCATCGCAGCAAAATCCTCCCGAGGGCCTCCCTACACTGACCACTCCCCTACTGCCCTTGCCCCTTTCGGGTAAGGTAGTCTTCCACTAGCTTTCCTAATTAATCAGCCAAGGGGTCCCATTCCTCCCTTGTGGTAGCACTGTTTTCCCGGGTGGTTGCTCCATGTTCCAATTAACATAATGATCTTATCATGAACAATAAATAACAACTGATAACAAAAGTGTAATCATGAATAGTGTATCTCCATACCCAAAACCACATATAGCACTAGCAAGTACTACCCAGAAAGTTCAGTGGTAAACAAGGTATAAAGATAGACAAACTAAGGTAACCTATTGGGTCCCATCAAAATTAACCTATGCAGATCATTATGATTAATTAGAACATGAGTGGGTAAAAAGAAGTGATCAAGGGCACAACTTGCCTGGGACTTGAGATTCCAGGTACCAGGATGATCTTCAGATTCTCGTGACCTCACTGCTAGTCGTATCAATACAAACATACATGGTATAGGCAAAATTAACATTACACCAAACATATATGCAAAATACATATTAATCTTCTACATATTGAAATAAGATCACAGGAACAGGAATTATTAATTTTGGAATTATAGATTTTAAGTTATGAATTTCTGAAATTATTTAGCACCTAGAATAAATTAATTCAATTGAACAATTTTAATTTAAGTTTCATGGTCAAACAAAGGTACTAGGTGATACACAATATTAATACAAAACTATTGCAACTGGAATGACTCAAATTGAAGCTAAAATGGATTTAATATGATTTATTCAAGTTTCTGGATTTATTTTTGTATTAAAAATCAATTTCCTAAACTATTTCTTTATTTTTATTACACTCTGGACCGCGCAACAAATTCTGTAGAGTACATGGGCCCCTGCATAAGTGTTCTCAAGACTCAGAACAACATCCGCATGGACGGCGGGTTTATTTTAGTAAAACACAGGGTCTCTTTAGCAAATTGTTGAGGCCGAAAGGGTATCGCATGATCTCAGCCGTCCGATCCGATCCCAACGGATCAGATTAGACTGAGCCCACCGCGAAGCGGTATGCGCTCCCGGCCGTCGGATCAACGGCGAGCGACCCAGATTTAAAGTGTTGAATAACAATCCAGAACCATCCGATGCTAGATCAACGGGGCGTATCCCACATCCGAAACGGTATGTTTTGGCGTCCGCACGATCCAAGTTCTACGGCCGTGATTAAATGAAGGTGCGCTTCATCACCACCCTCAGTTCAGATCGAACGGTCCAGAACACATCCGACCACGCTACACCTATCATCTAATCCTAGCCGCTCATCCAACATCCTACGGCTCCGGTCTCATCCCCTTCCCAAACAGCCGGTCGACCACGGTGGCGCGGTGCACACCGCGGCGGAGCTCACCGGCGAGCATGGCCGAATGGCACCCAAGCACCCATATCACCAACAAAAACGGCTACACGATGCGGACGTCCTAGTGAACAGCACCAGTGCAACATACCAGGATTTAGGGCATGGACGAAGCCTGTCCACGGAGACGCGTGACCCGCGGCGGCCATGGAGCTGCGACGAGCAATCCCGGGCTCCCCTGCCATTGATTTCGCTGATTGAGGTCACGAGCAAGTTCCAGGCGACCCAAGGAAGAGTTCAGGTCGGTTCTCGAGGCCTGGGAGACGACAAATCGCTTGGCCAACGACGGCGGCTCCATTTCCCCCGCTGGGCGAGCAGTCCACGGTGGGCGGACTAGGTTCTATGGGGCGCAACATCGACCTTGGGTTGTGAGTCGAGGAGGGGCTGCGGCTTTAGCTTTTATAGCCCAGCGAAGATCTCAGCCAGCCGAACTCCCCGGCAATCGCGGGTGAGCGCGCAGCGGTCTTCGCGGTGTTCGTTGAGCCGGCCGCGTGAATCACGGATCGCGCAAGCCTTTTGCAGGCCGCAGGGAGGAGAGACACCAGAGAACAGGGGCGGCAGACGCAGCCCGAGATCTTGGTGTGGCTTTCGGATTGAGTGGAACAACCCGGGAGCACAGGCGGCGCGATCCTATTTCTGGGCGCAGGCACGACACAATGGATCCGGAACGGGGAAAGAAGAAGCTTCTGACGTCCCGGGCCCGCATGTAAGTGGGAGGCTTACGCGCCAGAGAGACTGGGCCGGCAGCGAGCCAGGGCGCACGGCCAGCAGCGTGGAGGCCGAGCTGGGCCGAGGGCGAGAATTTGGCCCAAATCGTGGTCCGGTTTCTTTTCCCTTTTCTATTTTTTCTATTTTCAAATTCCAATTAGATTTTAAATTCAAACAAAGTTCTAATTTGCACACAAAATATATTTCAACATGAAAGCATGGTTCATGTATTAAGTTTATTCATTTGTTTATTACCTTACTTATTTATTTAGGCCATGTTAATATATAATCTTTCTCATGAATTATTTTAGTTCAATTATTTTTAAGGATGGTTGTGATTGTATGGTTTATAAACGGAATAATAATTAGTTTGAAACTCTCTCCCTAATTTGCCCTTCCAACTTCTAGCTTTAAGTTTTAGATCTATGCTTCGAATACCACATTCTTGCCTATTATTATATTTTATAGAGGATGGAAATATTTATTAGAAGTCATTTTATCTCAAATCTCTTAGAGAAACATTTGTAATTCTCAGCACATGATTTCGGGTGTTACACACACCACCAGGCCGGGCTGGGCCACTTGTTTTGCTTGTTATCCGGATAGTACCCACTGCACCGAATGTCCGCACCTAGGGTGAAAACAGTCGGGATGTTCCGCACCGATTTCTATATTGGTTTGTTCAGATTCGTATTAATGGACATCCTGACCATTTTTATTTTTCCCGTTTTATCAAATATGAAAGTGGGATAGTACTGGTGTTTTTCCGACTGTTTTCGCTATTTCCGATTTAGTCGGGATATCACGTATTTATCTGCATATAATATCCCGTTTTAGATAATACAATGAACAAATCATATAATACTATGTAACATCGCAACAAAATATTCTATAATTGATTATTTCTTTGATAGCTATATGTATATTATAATATATTGTTTCTGTATGTCTAGATGAGGTATTTACTACTTTACTTTTATACTCTCTGCGGCGATGTTTCTATTTTTTACGTTCGATTTCGATTCATTATCGATTTGTTCCGTTCGTTTTGGTTCGTTTACTCCATCCCGCTAGTCCTGTTTCCGGTGGTTGGCTTTCGATACTGTTTTCAAAATAAAATGTGAAAAATAAAAACGGGAGAGGAGTTTTTTTCGATCGATTCCATCTGTTTTCATCCCTAACCGCATCACACCTAGAAGTTTGTTAGAAATTGCTGCTTCCATGCATGGTCAACTTGTCTCCAGTCTCAGTACCTAGCGATTTACGAGCACTATATGCATAGTGTCATGGTTTCAGAAACCGGTGGATACATAATTTGTGTTCAGTGGGGATTCTAGAAGAGGGGGTGTGAGACAGTGAGTTATTTTGGTTCAGACTTGTGCCCTAGTCTAGTGTAGTACTGATTGTAGTATTGCCTGAGAACTGTGTTACAACTTATGCGTCGTCTAGAAGGAGGGGGCCTTGCCTTTTGTAGCTCAAGGGAAGAACCTTATAGAGGATACATGTTTTCTACTAGAGAGAGAGAGATAGATCCATAGCCACGGGTTGTCGTGGTGTCCCTGAGGTCGTCCGTAGGGTTGTGTGTAGCCCTATTCCAATGGCCAAGTGTTCACCCTTTCCTTTCCTTAGAAGCCTCCCTGTTGTTGTGCCTCCCTGTGTCTTTCTGCGCCTTTGCATTTGCCCGGCTTGCTCCTCGCGCTGATGGTGTCATTGCTAGCCTGCTCGATTCGAGAGAGCCTCCTTCTTGGTTTGGAGAAGAAAGGGTTCATCCCCACAAAGGAGGTCTTGGGGTGGAGACTGGAGAACCAGTGTGAAGTGTCGTGTCCGACAGACGACAAGGTGGTCGTGCTTGCATCTGTCTAAGAGCACGGGTTCAGCCTACCTCTACATCCCTTCATGCGGGAGATCCTCCACTACTACCGACTGGAGATTCAGAACCTCCATGCCAACACTGTTCTCCACATGGCATGCTTCATCACGCTATGTGAGGCTTTCATGGGCATCAACCCCTACTGGAAGTTGTGGCAGTACCTCTTCAGCGCGCGGGTGACTCCGGGCCGTGGTGGTCAGTTGTACGTTGGAAGGTGGAGTACTTCAAGATCCTGCTCCCCTCTTTGGTCCAATATGAGGGCGAGTGGTTTTATGCCAAGAATGTGGCTAGCGGTGCTTCGTCGTTCACCGGACGGGAGCCGGTGTCGACGGAGCAGTGGCAATTATGGCGCAGAGGCTCGTTTTAAGAGCATTGTGACACACCTTCTGAAAGCGGTCAATACGCTGAAGAAACAAGGCCTCACCGGCACGAGGGTGGTGCGCGCCTTTATGCAGCGCCAGGTTTAGCCTCTGATGGCTCATCACAAGCTGTTGCACAAGTATTTCGGCATCACCGACTCCGACTGCCATTCACGCAAGTCACTCGCGCTGACCGAGATCAAAGCCCACATCAAGGCCATCACAACTTTTGTCGTCGGGTACCTTCATGGAAGAGTATTCATCTGTCTCTCTCTCTCCAAAGATGTCGTGAGCAGTCTGGTAAGTTATTTCTTCCTTGTCCTCTCCCACTTCTTCGGCTTTCTCTATCAGGAATGATCGATCGAGGCTCTATAGGTGATCAGACCTATGGTGCCATGTCTTTCGTCCCTTCCTAAGGATGCTGCCATCAAGGTGGAGAATAAGAAAAAGAGGGAGTTGGAGGCGGAGGCGACGTGCAAGAAGTTCCACCAGGCAAGGAAGACGAAGAAGGTCGCGTGCTTCGCTCGCGCAAAGCCGAGGAGGAGTAAGTACCGCTAGGGATTATGAAGCTAGTCTTTGGCTCATCTTCCTTCTTCATTCAGATTTGATGGTACCCTGAATAGTAATCCAGCAAACTCATGAGCTCCAAAGTGGCAGCTGCATCCACTAGAGAATCAATTCTTGGCAGTGGGAATCCATCATTCGGGCTTGCTTTGTTGAGGTCTGGGAAGTCGATACACATCCTCCACTTGCTATTGGATTTCTTGACCATGACTGTGTTAGCCAACCACTCTAGATATGCAACTTCTCTTATGACTCTGACACTAAACAATCTTTTAAATTCGGTCTTTGCACCTTCAGTCTTGTCCTTAGACATCTTGTGAAGCTTCTGCTTTCATGGCCTAGTTCTTGGGTCAACATTTAGAGCATGGCGGCATGCTCTATTATGCTTCTATCAACTCCACACAAGTCATTTGCTGACCAAGCAAAGAGATCCTTGTTTTGAAACACAAACCTTCTGAGATTGGATTCCTACTCCAAAGTTAGCTGATTGCCATAGAAAACCCTTTGGTCTGCAACATCTTCACAGAGGAGCACTGACTTCGGTCTATCCACCAAAGATGCTTTCTCTTTTGCTTGCTTCTAAGATTCCTAAGACTGTGCTTCAGCTTCATCTATGTTATAGACAATCTAAGGTTCTTGTAAGGTCCCTTCTGCCCTTCTTGCTGCTTCTTGGCTACCATGAACTGATATGACCTCTTGGTTGCTAGTTATCTTTATGCAGAGGTAAGCTGAATGCAAAACTACTTCAAATATGTTGAGAGTCCCCCTCCCAATGATTGCATTGTATGAGAAATCCATATCAACTACTTTAAACATGACCTCCTCTGTTCTTGTATTGTTGATATAGCCGAAGGTAATGGGCATAGACAACATTCCAAATGCCATCACTTGCTGCCCTCCGAAGCCACAGAGGGCAAAAGTTGAATCATGAATCTTATCTTTGGACTCTTACATTTGCTTGAAGGCTTTGGCAAATATGATATCTGTTGCGTTGCCTGTGTCAACCAGGACACCGTGCACCATGAAGCCTTTTATGACACATGATATAAACATGGAATCTCTATGTGAATAATCTTTGAGACAAAGATCGTCTTGAGAAAAGGTGATAGGAATATGGGACCACTTGGTCCTAATGTAGGGTCCTTGGACACCTACATGTTGCACCCTTCTTTGGGCCTCTTTCTTTCGTTTCTTATTGGTGGGTTCGAAGCTCGAGCCCCTAGTAATGGGGAGCACAAGCTTCTCCAAGGATAACGACGAAGCTTGACGGTTTGTGATCCCCTTTGTTGTGGTTCAGGTTTTTGTGGTCGTGGAATCACCGGAGGTGGGCGCTAATGTTGGTCACTTGTTTTCAATTACTAAATGGCATAAAAAACAAGGCAACACAAGTTAAGTCTGAACCTTCGTCCTTAAATTACCACTTCTCCGAAGGGATAACTTAAGGACGAAGGCATGAATAGGGATGTGTATAGAACAATGTTTAAATGGAAAGATGATAAAAGCAACATGAAAAACTCATCTCGTATGCCTTAACATTTTTGTATTCCTTCTTCCTTCGTATCAAATAAATTTACAAACATATCTTCAGATTCTTTTCACAAGATAGGTCGGAGACACTTCAAAGGCTATGCAAGACGAAGCTAAGGCCCTCGAGAGGTGAATTGAATGTACTAGAACTAATAGTTAGTTAGATAAAAATTATTAGTTAGATTAGCTAGCTAATAAATGACTAGCTAACTATTAACTACTTTACCAAAAATAGCTAATAGCTGAACTATTAGCTAGAGTGTTTAGATGTTTCAACTAATTTTAGCTACTAATTATTAGTTTTAGTGTATTCAAACACCCCCTAAGTTGAGTGCAAGCTATTTACAGACCGTATCGGTTCAAACACAACCTAGTTACTCGTGTTGTGCCAGACGGTACGGTGGACCAAAAAACAAGTTAAGGGTTAGCCCAACGTTCATAACGGACTGGCATATAATTCAATCAATTTCACTTAGGCCTTTTCGTTTGTGTCGGATTGATGGGTTGGAACGATTTCTAACCGGATTGCTTCTCTAATTTATATAAACTTTGAAGGCCTTAGAGCAACTCCAAGAGACTAGGTATATGGTTTTGTAAAGGTAAATTTAGCTAATATTAAAATAAAACTATATCCAATAGACTCTGTAAACGACTCTTTAAATTTAGTGACTCTCTATTTCTCCATCTTCGCTCTCCAATTTTGGATAGCCTGCTTCACTCTCTATTCAGTCCGTAGGTTTACCGAGTCTGTTGGATTAGCCTACATTTTTTCTCTAAAATCTATTTTAGAGAGTAGCTAAATCAGTAAATTTGGCTAGTCTTTTTAGCTAATCTCTTGAAGTTGCTCTTAGTACTCTTATCTTTAGACCGTGTCCGGACGGTTCCAACTCACCCGGTGCAAAATTTCACCTGTATCTCCCACCTCGATCGATCGGTATCGGACTCAGAGGAAGCGAACGCCATCTGTTGGAAATACCTTGTCCACAAAGGCCGCGCTCAGGCGTTACTGACGGTGTCTCTTTCTCTCGCAGGTACGATTACACGCGTCTTGTTGCTAGTAAACTGTACCACGCACAGAGAGAGAGAGAGAGAGGGCCGCATGCCCGCATCGCAGACATACATCCGTCCGGAGATAAGAGAGGAGTGGAAGAAAAGAGGAGAAGGTGAGCAGCTGCCTTTGCCTCCCATGTCGTTATAAAAAGGAGCGGGGGTCACCGAAGGCGTCCACCTTGTCCCTCCCTGAGAACCAGAAGGCCACCCACCCTCCAAGGTCCGTCCCCTCCTCCCTCGCCCCCTGTACCATCCTGCACACACTGCAATCTCCGTCTCCTTTTTCCTCTGTTGGCATCAGTTCAGTAGTAGCCTGCAGCTCTCCCACCTTCTCGCTGCGCTGTACTGTGCTGGTGCAAAGAAGATCCCTGTTCCCGCTTTTAGATCACCTTTGTGCATGCTTTTCCCTGTGGTCCGTGGGCGAGGAGGCCAAAAACTGCATCATGCGCATGCCCCGGCCCCTTCCCTCTCTCTATCATGCTGCCTGTATCGCAATCACGAGCGAGCAGGTTGGTCGTCTTTCTGGAGACGGCGAGCTGACCGGCCGACGGTGTCTCTGTGGCTGTTGATGTTGCAGGCAGGGGAGGGGCCATGGACGACCCCGTGGAGCGCTTGAAGGACGGGTTCCACAAGTTCAAGACCGAGGTCTATGAGTAAGTCAGTCCCTCTCTCTCTCTCTCTCTCTCTCTCTCTCTGTGTGTACCCAATTTCAATCAACCCCATGGCGCTTGCTTTCTTTCTGGAATTCCGAGAGCTGCGACTGATCCCGCGTGCCCCCCGTTGGCCTTTTCTCGCAGCAAGAAGCCGGAGCTGTTCGAGCCTCTCAAGGCCGGCCAGACCCCCAAGGTATGTGCTACTAGCCTATACTATCAGTCTACCATGCGTGCTGCCTTCTCTTCTAGTAGCTAGCTCCCTTGTACGCCGCCAAGTGTTTTTTTTTTTGGCTCTAGCGGCTCCGGCTGGCCGGTTACTCTGTCGTACATACTCGTAGCTCCCGTGATGCCATGCCCAGCATAGATCCCGGACGGTTAACAAGGCGAAACCGCGTCCCGGTTTTTCGGATTCTCCGTGGCCGTGGGGCTCTGGGCAACGCCCGAGACTGGCCCCCACATGACAGATGTGGTTGCCCAGCAGCTGTCCTGTCCAGGTTGAGGCAAGCTCTGGCTCTGCACAGAGAAAACCGTGCCGCTGCTAGTACTAGGCTCTGTAGCTCATCAGCGTCTCCTTCCCACTTCCCAGGCAGCATTGCACTCACTATTCATCGTCCACCACTGTGTCCCTGGGTGCGCACGCAGGCACGCAGCCTTTTGCGCCGTTAGCGAGGTCAAAGTTGCAGTAGAGTAGAGAAAAAGGAAAAAACTGACGGCGACAGCTTGTCGGCACTGGCGGCCAATTGGCAAGTAGTAGCCCTAGCCCTGCTGGATATGCAAAGAAATGACAGTGAGTGGGATACATACATGCATGCAGCATCGAGAGCAAAAAAATCCTTTATTAACAGCTCCCGCTGTGCCGCGGGCACTATCCCGGGTGGTGCTCTGCTCTGCTCACCCATGTGCTGCGCTGCTGATTTGCGTTTGGTTTGGTAAACTATTGAGACGATACGATGCTGCCTTCTTCCCTGTATATATAGGCTCACTTTGCAGGTGACAGGATATAGTTATGCATTATTAGTATATCGATTGATTCTTCCTTCTGTTTCCTAGTATATAATCTCTGGTGCCACGATCTTGCAAGTACAGAGCTTATTGTTTTAATTTATGGGAGTCTTCCCATGCACCTAATTGCTAAATACTAGTATACAATCTGTGCCGCGGTCTCGTTCTCGAATATTTGTCATCCGTTAGCTCATTTTTGAACTAACACAACACAAATACAAAGAGATCGGATGGAATACTACTAGTTTTCCTCCCCCATAATTTTTTTTGTTGTAGAACCATGGAGAAACATGGAATCGCCTAGTGGCAGCGTCGAAGTTTACTGGAGTCTGGATATACCATTCCAAATTTGTGGTTATTTACCAAAAGACACCGTTAGTAGTCAAACATTATTTGCAGTAAAGGAGAAGATAAAAAGCAGTCTAGCTCGATCGGGCGCACTGGGTCAGTGGGAAACAAAGAACTGTTGAATTCTTTTGCTGAACATATGGCCACTTCCACTCCATCATTGCGTTTGAACGCCAGCGACAGACGGCCGGTGGTGACCAGCCATTTCAGATGTCTCGTCATTTTGAATTTTTTTTGTTTTGTTTTGTTTGGCGCTCACAGCACAAATTAAAGAGACGTGAGCCCCAAGTCTCCTTTGCCTAAATAAGTATGATAGAACAGGCTAATGTGCGTGGTCCAGGTCCAGCCATGATTAAGCACAGGCCCCCCCCCCACCGTTGAGCCATCGACCGGTCCTGCGGTTGCCAATCACCTGCCCCGTCGCTCGCCTCACGGGTACCCTTTCGTCGTCAGTCTGGTCTGGACGCGTCTTCTCCCTCTCGTCCCCTTTGCTTGCAAAAGCTAGGCGCGTAAATGTTGGGCAGGGCCTATATATATATTGGCTGTTGCTTTTTAGCATCGTCGAGAGAACACTCTGTATTCGCATCCATATATATATATATATATATATATATATATATATATATATATATATATATATATATATATATATATATATATATATCTCACTGTGATATCTTGCTCCTAAAATATACTAGAAGACAATTATTTTGTATCAGAAATCCTGAAAATATTTATATATAGATCGCTAGCTCCAACCGTTTGTACACTTTGTTTCTTCCTTTCGTCTACAATCTCAATCGGTTGCTTTATCCTACTTGTTTTCACCTTCCCACGTCCTTTTCAGCCCTGTCGTCTCTGAATTAATTCCCGGATCGTCTATGTGCGCCAGATTTGCTGCACGCGATTATTAGATTGTTTTTTTTTTCTCTCACGTGCGGAATAATGACTTATAGTCAAAGCAGTTTTTAAACCTTACAACAACAACAACAAAAATGTAGAATAGATGCGAGTTTTAAAAAAATTCCTGGAGATGGTCTCACATGAAATTAGTCGTTCTTCGTTCAATCGTTCACGCATATATGTATGTATCCTCTCTCCGGCCTTTGCGTGCCAACTTGTCCAGAAATACTCCTTTGCGTGCTGTTCGCCTGTTCCTTGGCAACACGGAAAAACCAGCGTAGATTATCCTCGTGTCAACTACTACCGAGGAACCTTCCTGCAGCCTGGATTTTCTCCATCCTGCCCCTGTAGTACGTACTAGTAAAAAAAGAGCATTGGAACAAAGACAGGCGGGTCAAAACTCAAAAAGAGTTGCCGCCTTTTTAGGTGGCAGAGCGACAGAGCGTGCAAATAAATCCACCACGGCCAGAAATCCTCCACTCCACTGATGACCAGGGACGATGATCTGCCTACCTGCTTATCGATAAGAGCCACACGGGAACCGATCGAACATGCTCACGGTGACTGATTTCCCAATGATGGCTTTGCAGTACATGGTGTTCGCTTGCTCCGACTCCCGCGTGTGCCCGTCGGTGACCCTGGGACTGCAGCCCGGCGAGGCATTCACCGTCCGCAACATCGCCGCCATGGTCCCAGCCTACGACAAGGTATCTAGTTTCTTTTCTTTTTTTTTCTCCCTGGCTCGGACATTAATTGGCAGTTCGTTTTCGTGTCGACTGCAGACCAAGTACACCGGCATCGGGTCCGCCATCGAGTACGCCGTGTGCGCGCTCAAGGTGGAGGTCCTCGTGGTCATTGGCCACAGCTGCTGCGGTGGCATCAGGGCGCTCCTCTCCCTCCAGGACGGCGCACCTGACAACTTGTAAGGCGTCGCTCGTCACACTACTCACAGTGAAATATGTATACGTTTCATTTAGATCGAGACAAACAAAAAAAAAAGAAACTTGTGCGCTTCGTGTGTCATGATAATTCTGATCTCACTATATTGTTATTTAAACTTGTACCCTGCAGCCACTTCGTTGAGAACTGGGTTAAGATCGGCTTCCCTGCCAAGATTAAGGTGAAGAAAGACCACGCATCGGTGCCGTTCGATGACCAGTGCTCTATTCTAGAGAAGGTACGTACGTGCACCACACGCACGAGTAGCTAGTTAGTTGTTGCGTGATCGAATATATATATATATATATATATATATATATATATATATATATATATATATATATATATTGGTTTTTTTTGCTCACAAAAAGCACGTACTGCACGTGTTGTATTAATTTCCCGAATGTTTCTGTAGGAGGCCGTTAACCTGTCCCTGGAGAACCTCAAGACCTACCCCTTCGTCAAGGATGGGCTGGCCAACGGGACCCTCAAGCTGGTCGGCGGCCACTACAACTTCGTGTCAGGGGAGTTCCTCACATGGGACAATAAGCAGCCATCATGAATCTATATATATATATATACTACTTGATGCATGTTCGTTTTCAGCATGCAGCTACATACATATATATATATACCGGATCACCCAATGCAATGTGTGAATGTGTAATAAGCAATACCATATATTCTACCATTAATTCTACCGCGTTTTATTTTCTAACGCCGAGCATTATTCATGCACTGTGTATTTTTATGATGGCCGCCCTGTGTGCTAGCTCGTCAAAAGACATCTGCTATATATAATCATCTTTGGCGAGATTATTACGAAGCGTTTATCATTTTGTACTGCCTTTATGCTGTCCATCTTGTCTGTCTGTCTCTCTATGAAATGCAGCTGGTGTACGTACGTATGATGACACTGTTTTATGTGAGGCCGATTCAAATTTGTTCTTCATACTATATGTTCTTTTTTTTTCAAGCGTATATGCACAGTATACTTTTCAACGGAACAAGTACTGTCTCCATTCTTTTTTATTTGTCATGGTTTAGTTTAAAAATAAACTAACGAATGATAAATATTCAAGAACGGAGATATTATATATCAACAAAGAGCAGGACCTACAAGGAACAAGAAAAAAAAAAGGTTCTCAACAGCGAGGAAAATTTCAACCTCCAGCAGCATTAACGGCATGCTAGCGGGTGTATTATTAACTGTAATACTTCCTCTATTCTTTTTTTATTTGTCGAACTAGCGGACGACAAACATCCGAGAACAGAGTTAGGAGTTCAAAAACATATCCCCGAGTTACCCGTTTCTCCATTATATATGTTCCCATGCCATTATTAAAGAAATCCAAGCCAACTATATATGTTCCTTGCACCTTGACGCGTTTAAGAGCTTAACTTTTGTCTCAAAAGCGATTTCAGAGATGCGATCTAAATCGTTTTTTATGTAAAATATGTAGTCTAATAAGAATTTACAAAACAACATAGAGTACAAAGATTCTAGATGCATGTTGGCTAAATGACCGAACCTTGTCTTAGAACCAAAAAAATATAATTTAAATTATCTTTTAATCAAGTGTTACTTTTGTGCTTAATATATTTTGTTCATAACTCTCCCTTTCGTATCTTATAAAAACCAATCAATTTAGGTTGTTGTAATGGAACTGGAAGCCCGGTGACCCAAGATAGGATAGGAGTTTGTTCTAATTGGACTCCAAATTTTAAAGCAATAAACTGTCTATCCAAATTCTAAACCACGAAAGCACCTTGGCACCTAACTTTTTTTTAAAAAAAAACATACTATGTGGTCATTACAGCCATCACCCTACCAAACCAGACTATCACCATACACAAGTCCTTAGCAACGTAACTAAAGGATTAAGCTAACAAAGTCTATCATGAGCTTCACACGCTTTTTTTGATAGGACCTATGAGATATATTACTAATTAAAAAGATAAGCTCATGATGATCACACTACGAAATACGTTCTCAAGTACAAGAGAAAAAGTTTCATCTCAAGCACTGATATTGTAAGAGAACCAATCCTAGTTGTCACAGAAGAGACACCAATTCTGCTTTTGGTTTAGTTCCTCGTAATGAATACTCCATCCATTCTAATTTATAATTCGTTTGACTTTATTATCCCAAATTTAATCGACTGTCTTATTCAAAAAAATATAGTTAATTTTTTATATCATCTACTATATAATATAGTTTAAGTATGTCTTTGAATTTTTCATTTTTTCCAAAAAAAATTATAAGATAAATTAGTCAAACTTAACAAAAAAAATCAAACGAATTATAAATTGAGATAGAGGGAGTACATGTTTGTCATTACAACATGGTATGTTTCAATACCATGAACACTTTTTGGAGCTTCCCCATAACTTCATCAAGAAGGTCAACACAGAGTAATAAGTGGGCAGTGAATATGGATGTTATCACCATAAATTTCATCCAATTGTAATAATGGAAAAAACGATTGTATCATGGCCACCTCTACTAGTGCCTATGGATGGACTTGATGGCCGTTGCTATGCCCATGCTCGCATCGCCGCAAAGCTCACAATAGGCCTACCACTAAGCTTGCATTGTGCGCCCGCACTCTAGTGGCCACTGCTGAGCAGGTGGGTGGGAGGGCGAGGGACATGGACTCGGAGGGTGATCTTTAAGGCCAGTTTGGCGGATATAGAAATACATGGGTTGAATCCTTAAGGGTTTGTTGGGTTAGCTCTCAATCCATGTAGATTGAGTGAGATTGGATGGGTTTAATCCCAAGCAAGTCAAACATCTTTTTTTCAATTATATACAATCCATAATGGGAATAACCGAACAAGGCCTAAATAGGAAGGGATTCATCCCACAGACCATATTCATTTCCATGTCCACCAAACTGAAGGAAAACCCATCATCATAAAAAATCGTGCATTCTAGAATAAACTTAAATCTATAGGAATTGAACCACATATTAGCGCTATACAGACCATGTTACCGCTTACTATAAAAAGTTCCTATACACTCATTGAATGCTTCTAAAACGCAATAAGACTAAATAAAACCTCTCTATGTGGGCTATAATAGCTTTCCTACGAAACTCACATGTTTCTAGGGCTGTTTGGTTGCTAGGGACTAATTTTTAGTCCCTTATTTTTATTCTATTTTAGTCTCTAAATTACTAAATACAAAAACTAAAACTTTATTTTAGTTTCCGTATTTGGTAATTTAGGTACTAATATGAAATAAAATGGAGGTAATAAAAATTAGACCCTAAAAATCAAACACCTCCGCCGGCGTAGTCCACTATATATGCACTATTTAGTATCCATCATGCTCCTCATCATTACTGTACAAATAATTTGTAGGATTGATAAAAAAGAGTTCTAAAAGAGACACTATGTTATTGATTATAAAGGCTTGACTTTTATAGTGCAGTCTCTCAATAGTTAATAAAAACCAATTACTAAGTGCGGTTTTGTAAAAAAAATCCGTATGCATTTTTCCTCTGTAGGAAGTATAACACATGATCACCGCGGCCACGACTTCTCCCTCTAAAGCTCCCACCAGATTGAGGATTCCCCTTTATTTTCTGGCAATATACCTATATTTATATCTATATCTATCTATCTATCTATCTATCTATCTATCTATCTATCTATCTATCTATCTATCTATCTATATCTTCTTCTATCTAAATCAAAGAGTTAAATAATTCTTCTGTCTATTTTTTATATTTTCTGTAATGCATTGATGCCCCTCACTATTTGTATGTAACCTGCCTGGTCCTTTGGACTCACGGTTCATGCTTATTATACGAGTTAAAATAACACATGCCCATTAAACAACGATCACTGAATAAAATCTCTAAGCAACAAATCATCCAAATGATGACTATGTAACAAACTATGCGTTTGCTAGTCCCTTTCCTATGCATATAGCCTTCCTAATGTATCACGGTACGTACTCCCTCTATTATGAAATATAATATGTTTTGATCATAAGCCAAACTATCTTAAACTTAACGAAATTTATAAAAAAGGAATAATAATATTTTTAGCATTGTATAAGTTTCATTAAAAATATTTTGGAATACCCTTTTTATAACTTACTTTTTTGATGCGGTAGAAGTTAATATATTTTCCATAATTTGAACGAAACATATATAAAGTGAATTGACTTAGAGCAAATATAAATATGCTTTATCGAAGACTAGAGATGTCAATGGGTAAATATCTATTGGATATTACTATTCCATATCCATACACACAACAAAAAAAACTACCTCATCGGGTCACCCATATCCACTGGTAGGTATGGATTCACCCATATCCATACCCATGTGGGTACAGCTCACCCGTCGGGTCACCAATACTCACAAAGTTTAAACATATATCAAAATAATATATTATACAAACAAAGTATATCCATCTAAATATCATTACAAAAAATCTAGCATCATTCAATCATCCATTCAACATCACCGTAGATAATTAGATAAAATAGCAACACTAGAATAGTATGACACAACACATTACATGTTCCATTACATGGTCATTAAATAGTTGTTAAGTCATTCATGACATTATCATCCAAAAAGTTGTTAAATGGTCAAAAGAAGATGGATCGTTAAAGCTAAGGTTCATGTTTCTAGGTCAAGTTTATACTGATTATTTTATATCAATGGGTTGATGGGTATATATGGTGAGGGCAGAACGTTCTAATATTCATTTACTCGTTGGGTGAAAGTTTTTGCATAATAAAAGATCTATATATAGAATATTTAATCCATATACATACTTTAAGAGTAAATATCTATTGAGTATCGGATCACGGCTACCCGTCGCCGTCACTATCGAAGACGTCTCGATCATGACGGGTTCGCCGTTTCCCGCGTCCATCCATCGGGCCGGCCTGTTCCGGCCGGAGTGGGGCGGAGGAAAAGAAGGTGAACCGCTCCTTCTCGTGCGTGCCTCTCATCTTCTATAAAAGCGGCCCCATCGCGAGGTAGCTCTACAGAGCGAAACAATCCGCAGACTCGGAAGTCGGAAAGAATCCCTCCCTCCTGTTCTTCGTCAACCCTCCAGAACCTGCTCTCTCTTCCTCTACGAGACTAGCTACGACCGTGTAAGGTCCGTCGTCCTCTTCCTCCCGTCCTTCCATGCATGTATCCATGATCCAGCCTATCTAGCTGCATGCCGCTTCGTGCGCTCTCGCTTTCTTTTCGTTGCAAAGCAGATCCTGCATCCGCTTTACATCATCACCTTCCTGCATGCCTCCTTGTGGCATGGCATCGTCGTCATGTGTGGGGATCGATCGGACAAGACGAAAAAGCCAAAATTCGAACGACCCTCACAAATAAAGAAATCCGCTGACGCGTCGAAGATTCGAGAATATTCGGGCACGCTCTTGTTGTGGATGATGTGGGCGAAGGTGGTCGTCGACGCGCGATTAATTGATTAATAATTTGCGGTTGCGTCGTTCTTGCAGGACATGGCCGTCGAGCGCTTGAAGACCGGGTTCGAGCAGTTCAAGGCCGACGTCTACGAGTAAGCAAATTAGCTAGAACCCGTTTCGTGTGTGGAGTCGATCGATGTGTGTTATGCGGATCAACGAGTTTACGTGAACTGATCTTGTGATCCGCCTCCCGTTTTGGCAGCAAGAAGCCGGAGCTGTTCGAGCCACTCAAGGCGCACCAGTCGCCCAAGGTGTGTCCCCTCGGATCGTCAGATCTTCCTCTGAGAGAAACGAAATGCTATTTCCTGTTATTCTACGAGTATTGCGTCCAGATTTTCCAAGCCGTACCGTAATCCAGTGAATTTAATTTCCTGTTATCCTGAATTTAATCGGTTTTTTTAATATACAGTATTTATCTAGTATCAATCATAAATATTGATATCTTTTTTTATCAAACTAATCCTATTTTTAAAAATAGTTTGACTTGTAATACCTCTTGGAGCTCATTTGTTTTGGAACGGGGAGGTGCAAGTACTAGTTTAATGCGAGTTTGCGTACCATCGTTTCTTATTAGTAGAGTATGGCAGAAACCAACTACTATACTACTCTGTAGCCTGTAGGAGATACAGATGGTATCAATACAATGCTTTAGCTACTTATACGTTTGTAGAAATATATATAGAGACTGTTTGGTAATGCAGTTTAAAAATACTATAGTTTTAAAATAACATAGTTTGTAATTACACATGACATAAATACTGCAGTATTATCTTGTCGTAGTAAAACCACGGTATTAAATTGCTTAAAACCAAGATGTGTACATTTGATTCTATTAGAAAACCAAAGTATCTGTATAGAAAACAAAAGAAAACTAAGATCATGGGTAGAGTTTCTAAAACTCTAAAAATATTATGGTTTCAGGTAAACCATATTATTTAAAACTGTGTGATCAACCAAACACCTTTGACTTGCAATACCATTCAATTTTGTATTTTTTTGCGTTGAACTTAGTAACACAAATATTATATTATTAATATATATTAAAAGAGTGATAGTCAAACCTAGGAAAATCTAACTTAGAATAACTAACAGATGTATATGCTTGTGATGAGAGGTATTAGCAGTTTCTTCCTTGCTTTCCTTCGCTCGCTCGAATAAGATCATTCCATACGTTTTCCAAGCTTAGCCATATGCTGGCTTGACTTTCACCCCAGCTTTTAGTTCCTATCCCAAGCTTTTTTTTTTCTCGTTTAAGGAAGAGACTGAGAACATAAAGCGGTAAAGCAGGCCAGCTAGCTGTTTTTTTCTTCAAAAATAGTAGCACCTTTTCTTTCTCCCTTTTATTAGTATCGGAATCGGAAGAGTACATACTCCGCCAGCCAGCTGTTGTTGATTGTTCTCTGTTGCCGGCTTGTTGCCGTCCATGAATTGGCTGCTGCATGCATCATGCAGTACATGGTGTTCGCCTGCTCCGACTCCCGCGTGTGCCCGTCGGTGACCCTGGGCCTGCACCCCGGCGAGGCCTTTGCCGTCCGCAACATCGCCAGCATGGTGCCGCCCTACGACAAGGTGAGCACACGCGCGCACGACGCATGCATGGACGTGCCGTGCGTACGCCTCCTGGTAACAACTGTGTGGGGCCTCTAGCGACTCACGCGTACTATTGTCGATCGACTGCAGACCAAGTACGCCGGCGTCGGCTCCGCCATCGAGTACGCCGTCTGCGCCCTCAAGGTGGAGGTCATCGTGGTCATAGGCCACAGCCGCTGCGGCGGCATCAAGGCGCTCCTCTCCCTCGAGGACGGCGCGCCCGACAAGTTGTAAGCACACCGGCCGAACGAACGAACGATTCAGACACTGACGACGACAGCGCTGGCGTGTTCAAGCTGTCAGTTTCTTTCTTACCGCATCACCTTTTCTGTTGTCGTTGTTGACGAGAGCCTGCGTTGGCTGTTGTTTGATTGCTCTTGCCCAGCCACTTCGTGGAGGAATGGGTCAGGGTCGGCGCCCCGGCGAAGTCCAAGGTGCTGGCCGACCACGCCTCGGCGCCTTTCGAAGACCAATGCTCCATCCTGGAGAAGGTACGCAATGCACACGCTTTGTCTTTGACCGCACTGTACACACGCTTGTAGTTGTATGCTGTGTGTGTCGGATGGATCTCTGTCTGAAGAACACGACGTTTCGATCTCTGAATACTTACCTGCTTTCGTCTTTGCAGGAGGCCGTCAACGTGTCCCTTGAGAACCTCAAGTCCTACCCGTTCGTCAAGGAAGGGCTGGAGAAAGGGACCCTCAAGCTGGTCGGCGGCCATTACGACTTCGTCAATGGGAAGTTCGAGACATGGGAACCCTAAGTGGCCATACGTACAAATACGCCCCACCGGACTTATTTGCCGCGTGGAGTGCTCAATTATTTGCCGCTATATATGTACACATATACCGCAATTGATCGGTGAGAACTATACTGTTGTAATAATAATAGCGGAAAAAAAAATCTTTGCATCCGGGATGCAAACACACTACTTTACAAATAGAAAAAAATAAATTACTAAGAGATTAATTTGCAAATTTTGATCTGTTTTTATGGGTCTGCCTCCAGGTAGTGGATGAGGGGCTCCAAAAGAGTGTGTTTGTATCCCGGATGCAAAGATTTTTTTTTTCAATAAGGAATACATGTGTTCTTTGACTTCTAACGCTGAGTTTTTTTTTGATATGATACATAATTTGATCAGCGTACGGGGTCAGAAGACATCAGCCATGTTTATACTATCTCGCAATGTTCTGTCTTTCTGTCTCTCAGACGCTAAGGGTCTGTTTGGTTGTGCTGTGGCTGTGAAAAGAACTGTTGTGGACTGTGAGCTGTGGAAAAAGCTGTTGTGAGCTATGAGCTGTTAAAAAGCTTATAAATGCAATCAACCCTAATTGAGGGTTTTGGTGATTAAATGACAAAACAAACAGAGATTCTAACAAGTTTGCTCCTAGCATGTTCATAGTTATTCTAAAGACAGGAGAAGCACAAATCATAAGAGTATGCAAATATAAAAGCACAGCGAATTAAAAATTCTACATCTTATAGCGTGCTCCAAGTGCTTGGAAACAACGACTGTATTCATTTTATAATTCTTGAGTTATAGGAATCGCCGTTCAATTAAGAGGGATCCGCAATGGTTAGGTAAGTTATGCAATGTGCTAAGTTCAAATTCCTTCAAAATCATCTAAGAGAACACTTTCTAGATCATGAATGTTCTTTGAGAAACCACTTTTACTCCCCACAAGAGTTCCACCTTTGTTCACTTCAGAATTTTCAAAACTTGCTCTTCAGCCTCTGAAACCGGTTCAACCGGACCTGAAACCGGTTCAACCGGTTTCTGGACTGTTTCTCTGCCACCTCTGCTCTGACCAGTCTGACAGTCAGAGCTGTCAGAAAAGTTGTGTGCAGATATTTTTTGAAAACCGGTTCAACCGAATATTTTCCCGGCTCAACCGATTTTGAGTCCGGTCGAGTCTCCGGCTGAGTAGATCAGTGAACCGAGATCTTTCTGGTGGAAACCGGTTCAACCGGTTTTTGGCCCTTTTCTCCCAACGGCTGTCAGCTTTTGGGGGATCCTTTAAATACCCCCCACACTCTCTCTCTTCATTACTCCTGCTGTCTCCATGAATTCTCAGCTGACCAAACTCCAAACAAGGGCATTCAATTCTCATCTCACACCCGAAATCACATCTCCTTCAATCGCTTGAAGGATCCTTGGTGTGAGGTGAAGTCGATCTAACGCGCTGTCAATTTCATCTTGATTCTCCCATTCTCTTTGTTCTTGAGCTCATTGCAAACTTAACCTTGTGCGGATTTGTTACTCTTGGAGCCTTGTGTTCATTGACGGTTAGAGGTTGCTTGGGAGTCTCCAAATTTGTGGACGACCCCAAGAAGTTTGTATTACCCGCTCTTTGAGCAAATTTGAGAAAAGATTGCCTTGACCTTTGTGGTCGGCTTGTGGAGGATTAGGGTTGGAAAAGACCTGGCCCTTTGTGGGCTCCTCAACGAGGAGTAGGACACCTTTGTGGTGGTTGCCGAACCTCAGGATAAATAGCGTGTTCTTGTGTGTTCTTGTTGTGTACTTTAACTTGTTATTTGGTGCATATTCATCTATTCGAGTGGATTTTCTCTAGGGCAAGACTTTAGCATAATCTCTAAATACTAATCTAAGTTGAGCAGGTTCAAACTTGTTCAGTTGTAAAACAAAATCAACTGAACCAGTTTGCACCAGTGCAACTTGAATTTGACATTATCTCAAAGTTTTTAGTGGAAAATTTTAGGTGTAGCCTATTCACCCTCCCCCTCTAGGCTACTTTCAATTGGTATCAAAGCTTCGTACCTTGTTTTGCGCTTAACCGCGTGAGAAAACGATCATGTCTACTCAACGGGACCATGTGGATCCTCTCCTCGAGGAAATCCCCTTCACATCTTCTGGTGAGGAAGTGGACCCCAAGGTCCTCGACCTCGCCATAAAGATTGCCGAGAAGATGTTCCTCAAAATGAAAGAGGAAGATGCTAAGAAAAAGGCCGAAGAAGAAGAATCAAGAAGAAAGGCCGAAGAAGACAAAGGAAAGGGAAGAATTGAATACAACGATGACCTAGTGGAACTTTTGGTGTCAAAGGTGATGAGCAAGGTAAGTCTCAACACCGAAGGATCATCTACCAAAAGTAAAGGTAACGATTTCAACAAGGTTCAATTTGATTATTCTAGAAATTTTATTCCCAACTTCTCTTCCGCCCCACTTGGAAAGTTACCAACTCTTAGTGAGTTGAACTATGACGAGTGGGCCGATAAGATGAAGTCGCATTTAATTGGTGTACATCCTAGTCTTTGGGAGATTGTCAATATAGGTATGTATAAACCCGCCCAAGGAGAAGAGATGACTCCGGAAATGATGCAAGAAGTTCACCGCAATGCTCAAACGGTGAGCATAATAAAAGGAAGTCTTTGTCCGGAAGAATACCGAAAAGTCCAAGGAAGAGAAGATGCTCGTGACATTTGGAACATTCTTAAAATGTCACATGGAGACCCCAAAGCTAAGAGACATAGAATTGAAGCTTTGGAAAGTGAACTTGCTAGATATGATTGGACTAAGGGTGAGTCACTTCAATCACTCTTTGATCGGTTAATGGTGTTGGTAAACAAAATAAGAGTGCTTGGAAGTGAAGATTGGAGTGACTCTAAGGTCACTAGACTTTTCATGAGAGCATACAAAGAAAAGGACAAGAGTCTAGCAAGGATGATAAGAGATCGTGACGACTATGAGGAAATGACACCTCATGAATTATTTGCAAAGATTCAACAACATGAATCTGAAGAAGCCCCAATCAAGACAAGAGACTCTCATACCTTGATCTCAAATGAACAAGACACCCCCAAGAAGAACAAAGACCACAATGCAAAGAAAGTGGTCGAGACATCAAGTGATGAAGATAGCTCAAGTGATGAAGACACAGCTATGTTCATCAAAACATTCAAGAAGTTTGTAAGGAAAATGATAAGTTTCAAAGGAAAGGAAAGAAGAGGGCATGCTATGAATGTGGCCAAACCGGTCATTTCATAGCGGATTGTCCTAACAAAAAGGAACATGAAGCCAAGAAGGAATACAAGAAGGACAAGTTCAAAAAGGGAGGCAAAAACAAGGGATATTTCAAGAAGAAGAAATATGGTCAAGCCCATATTGGTGAAGAATGGAACTCCGATGAAGAGAGTTCTAGCTCCGAAGAAGAGGAAGTGGTGGCAAACGTTGCCATCCAATCCACTTCAAGCTCGCAACTCTTCACCATCTTCCAAGACGACTCCTACACTCCAACTTGCCTCATGGCAAAAGGAGATAAAGTAACCTTATTTAGTGATGATTCTTCAAATGATGATGATGAACAAATTGTCATGAAAAATAAAATGATTAAAGAATTTGGCTTAAACGGATATAATGTTATCACTAAATTAATGGAGAAGCTAGATAAAAGAAAAGCAACTCTTGATGCTCAAGAAGACTTGCTCATCCTTGAAAAGGAGAGAAACCTAGAGCTTCAAGAATTGCTACTCAATAAAGATGAGATGCTAGAAGCCTTGACTAATGAAGTATCTTTAGTCAAGATAACTATAGAGGATAAAGAAAAAGAAATGACAAAGATGAAAACCTCTATAGTTAATCTTGCAAATGAAAAGGATGCACTTGAATCAAGCATGTTAAGCTTGACTGTCCAAAATCAAGAACTTCAAGTGCAACTTGAAAATTGCAAGAACATCAATGCTTCATCTTTATTGATTGAAACTAAGTCTAGTTCCTCAAATAATACCATTTGCAAACATTGTGTAAAATACCATGCTTCTTGTTGTTTGACTAACCATGCTAGGAAGATAAGTCCACAGGTTAAGGTCAAAGAAATATTGAAGAGATGCTTTAGCAATGATGGGTTAAGAAAGTTGAACCCAAGTACAAGTCCTTGAAGCCCAACAATGGAAAAAGGGGGCTTGGGTTCAACTCATTTAAGGAAAACCCTAGCATAGTGCATAAGGGGTGGAGATCCCCCAAGTTCATAGAGGGAACTACCCTATATGATGCCTTGGGGAGGATTTGAAAGGGAAATGTGCCCTTGGGCCATTTCTAAGTGTTTTGGTGATTTAGTGCCCAACACAGGTGCCTAATTGTAAAATGGTGGACAAAGTACAAATCAAGGATAAAGGTATGTTTCTCAAACTTAGTACATTGTTTTATGGACTAATGTATTGTGTCTAAGTGCTGGAAACAGAAAAAATCGAGTTGGAGAAGAGATGGCTCGAGCAGCCAAAGTCTGCCCAGTCTGGGTGCACCAGACTGTCCGGTGGTGCACCGGACAGTGTCCGGTGCGCCAGGCTGGCTTGGGCAAAGTGGCTGCTCTCGGGACTTCGACGACGGTGTACGGCTAAAATTCACCGGACTGTCCGGTGTGCACCGGACTGTCCGGTGGGCCGCTCACAGGCGAACTCGTCGCTCTCGGGAAGCCATCAACGGCGTACGGCTAAAAATTCACCAGACTGTCCGGTGAGCCAACGGTCGGCCGCGCAATCTGCGCGGGACACGTGGCCGAGCCAACGGCTAGAGGATGGCATCGGACTGTCCGGTGTGCACCGGACATGTCAAGTGCACCAACGGCTCCCAGGCTGCCAACGGTCGACTGCGCTGTTTATGGAAAGAAATCGGGCACCGGACATGTCCGGTGTGCACCGGACTGTCCGGTGCGCCAGTCGACAGAAGGCAAGATCAGCCTTCCAAGATTGCTCTCAATGGCTCCTAGCTGCCTTGGGGCTATAAAAGGGACCCCTAGGCGCATGGAGGAGTACACCAAGCATCCTTTGAGCATCATTGATCACTCATACTTCATTCTCACACACTTGTTCGACATTTTAGTGATTTGAGCTCCGTTCTAGTGTGCTAGTCTCTTGAGCTCAAGTCTGGGTTTTGCGTGTGCGTATTCGCTGTGATCTTTGTGTCGTGTGTGAGTTGCTAATCCCTCCCTTGCTCTGTGATTCTTCATGAACATCTTGTGTAAGGGCGAGAGGCTCCAAGCTGTGGAGATTCCTCGCAAACGGGATTAAGAGAAGCAAAGCAACACCGTGGTATTCAAGTTGGTCTTTGGACCGCTTGAGAGGGGTTGATTGCAACCCTCGTCCGTTGGGACGCCACAACGTGGAGTAGGCAAGCGTTGGTCTTGGCCGAACCACGGGATAACCACTGTGCCATCTCTGTGATTGATATCTTTTGGTTATTGTGTTGTGTTGAGATCCTTCTCTAGCCACTTGGCATATTACTGTGCTAACAAGTAACCAAGTTTTGTGGCTTAAGTTTTTGAAGTGTTACAGGATCACCTATTCACCCCCCCTCTAGGTGCTCTCAGGATTCACTCCTCAAATGACAAGTCAACTCAAGTAAAGGTAAACTTGAGTTCCACAAAGAGTAAGATGAAGGAAGCAGGATCCACAAGTGGAGAAAAATTTAATGCTCCCATTTCTCACTCTTATCTTTGTGATTATATGTTGACTTGGGATTCAGGGAAATTGGTTGTTAAATATGTGGGTGCCTACACTAAAAGAAAAGTCATGAAAAGAAGTGTGTGGGTACCCAAGGCTATAACTAACACTACAGGACCCAATTCAATTTGGCTACCTAAAAGCATAGCCTAAATTTGTTTTGCAGGTCTACTCCTCTGGTGGGTCAAGTTGGGTGCTTGACAGTGGATGTACAAATCACATGACCGGGAAGAAAGACATGTTTCATTCCTTGCAACTAACTCAAGAAGCACAAGAAATTGTGTTTGGAGATAGTGGCAAGAGTAAGGTGATTGGTATTGGTAAAATTCCTATCTCTGATCAACAATCACTTTCAAATGTTTTACTAGTAGATTCTTTAAGCTACAATTTTATGTCTGTTTCACAACTTTGTGGAATGGGTTATAATTGTCTATTTTCTGATGTGGATGTGAAGATCCTTAGAAGAGAGGATTCCTCAGTTGCCTTTACAGGTCGTTTGAAGGGCAAACTCTATCTTGTTGATTTCACAACAAGTAGGGTGACGCCTGAGACTTGTTTAGTGGCAAAATCCAACAAGGGTTGGCTTTGGCATCGCCGGCTAGCTCATGTTGGCATGAGAAACTTGGCCAAACTTCAAAAGGATAGTCACATTATTGGACTAACAAATGTTGTGTTTGAGAAAGATAGGGTTTGTGGTGCATGCCAAGCAGGAAAGCAACATGGAGTCCCACATCAATCAAAGAATGTGGTCACAACAAAGAGGCCATTGGAGCTTCTTCACATGGACCTCTTCGGACGCGTGGCTTACATCAGTATTGGTGGTAGTAAGTATGGCTTAGTTATTGTTGATGATTTTTCTTGCTTCACCTGGGTTTTCTTTTTGAGTGACAAAGGTGAAACCCAAGAGACCTTGAAGAAATTCATGAGAAGAGCTCAAAATGAGTTTGAGCTTAAAATATAGAAAGTGAGAAGTGACAATGGGACAAAATTCAAGAACACAGGTGTCGAAGAATTCTTAGGCGAAGAAGGAATCAAACATGAGTTCTTGGTTCCCTACACTCCACAACAAAATGGTGTTGTGGAAAGGAAGAACCGAACACTAATTGAGGCTGCAAGAACCATGTTGGATGAGTATAAGACCCCTGACAATTTTTGGGCAGAGGCGGTCAACACCGCCTGTCATGCAATCAACCGCCTTTATCTTCACAAGATCTACAGAAAGACTGCCTACGAGCTTCTCACTAGTAACAAACCCAAAGTTGATTACCTTAGAGTATTTGGTTGTAAATGCTTTATTCTTAACAAGAAAGTCAAGAGCTCAAAGTTTGCTCCTAGAGTGGGCGAGGGCTTCTTGCTTGGTTATGCATCAAATGCGCATGGATATCGTGTTTTCAACAATACCACCGGTCTTGTTGAAATAGCGATAGACGTGACATTTGATGAGTCTAATGGCTCGCAGGGCACGTTTCTAATAACATTGCAGGAAATGAAGAAACACCTTGTGAGGCCATAATAAGCTTGCAATAGGTGAAGTGAGACCTCAAGAAAAGGATGATGAGGAAGGAAACTTGTGGATGACCAATGAGATTTTTGATGCGGGAGCAAAGGTGGTAGGTGATAAATCCTCCACCCAAGCAAACCCATCAACCTCAAGTCATCCAAGTCTTGATGAAGGTCATCAACCCCAAAGGATGCCAACCGTGGTAGAAGATGAACATAAAAGTGTTGATGGTGAAGTGCCTCCTGATCAAGTGGATGATGAGGAGGAGCAAATTCAAAGACAACCATCAGTGTCCCATCCTCAAGTCCATCATACCATTCAAAGAGATCATCCGGTGGAGAACATCCTGGGTAGTATCAGGAGAGGGGTAACAACTCGATCCCGTTTAGCTAATTTTTGTGAATTTTACTCGTTTGTCTCCTCTCTTGAGCCACTTAAGGTTGAAGAAGCACTGGGTGATCCGGATTGGATAATTGCCATGCAAGAGGAGTTGAACAACTTTACCCGGAATAAAGTCTGGTCCTTAGTTCAAAGACCCAAGCAAAATGTGATTGGGACAAAATGGGTCTTTAGGAACAAGCAAGATGAACATGGCGTTGTTACAGGAAACAAAGCATGATTGGTTACCCAAGGCTACACTCAAGTGGAGGGACTTGATTTTGGTGAAACATATGCGCCGGTAGCAAGGTTAGAGTCAATTAGAATATTAATTGCCTATGCTACTAACCATGGTTTCAAGTTATACCAAATGGATGTCAAGAGCGCATTTCTAAATGGACCACTACAAGAGAGGGTCTATGTGGAGCAACCACCGGGCTTTGAAGATCCAAGGAAGCCAAACCACGTCTATCTACTTCACAAAGCGCTCTACGGGCTTAAACAAGCCCCTAGAGCTTGGTATGATTGTCTTAAAGATTTTTTAATTAAGAATGGATTTACAATAGTAAAAGCTGACTCTACATTATTTACTCGCAAAGTTGATAATGAGTTATTTGTGTGCCAAATATATGTCGATGACATTATATTTGGTAGTACTAATGAAAAATTTTGTGAAGAATTTAGCAAAGTAATGACGAACAGGTTTGAGATGTCTATGATGGGCGAGCTTAAATACTTCCTGGGATTTCAAGTCAAACAACTCAAGGAAGGTACCTTTCTATTGCAAACCAAATATACATAAGACATGCTCAAGAAGTTTGGCATGGAAAAGGCAAAGCACGCCAAGACTCCAATGTCATCAAATGGACATCTTGACCTAAATGAAGAAGGTAAACCGGCAGACCAAAAATTGTATAGATCTATGATAGGGTCACTGCTTTACTTATGTGCATCTAGATCTGATATCATGTTAAGTGTTTGCATGTGTGCACGTTTTCAAGCTAATCCTAATGATTGCCATCTTGTTGCCGTTAAGAGAATCCTAAGATACTTAGTCCACACCCAAAACCTAGGATTATGGTATCCTAAAGGCTCCCTTTTCGATTTACTTGGCTACTCTGACTCAGATTATGCCGGTTGCAAAGTAGATCGAAAAAGCACTACTGGGACTTGCCAATTCCTTAGGCGGTCCTTAGTGTCATGGAGTTCCAAGAAACAAAATTGTGTTGCACTTTCCACTGTAGAAGCTGAGTACATAGCAGCTGGTGCATGTTTTGCACAGTTGTTATGGATGAAGCAAACCCTTAGAGATTTTGGTTGTGAGTTCAATAAGATTCCACTACTGTGTGACAATGAGAGTGCCATAAAACTTGCAAACAATCCTGTGCAACACTCTAGAACCAAACACATTGATATTAGACATCATTTCTTGAGAGACCATGAAGCCAAAGGAGATATCAAATTATTTCATGTGAGCACTGAAAATCAACTAGCCGATATCTTCACAAAACCCCTTGATGACTAGGTTTTGTTTTCTTAGGAGTGAACTAAATATCTTGGATTCTCGAAACGTGTCTTAAGAACTAAAATTTGAACACATGATTGATGGATATAAAATTGTTGTTTGCACAAAATGTCATGAGAAATACTGTTTTTATTGTTAAAATTACTCATGTCATAAATGTTAATTGTAGTTAAAGCCTTACCGGGCAATATCTCAAAACAGGTTGAGTAAATCGGCTGAGTAGGCTACTCAACCGGTTTTCCTCTGGTGAAAACCGGTTGAACCGGTTTTTGTCGCCTCTACGTCCGTGCTGTCTGTCAGCCCCGCAGTCTGCGCCGTCAGTCTCGCAGACTGCGCTGTCAGTGTGGCAGGTTTTCCGCGCAGTCAACGTCGTTTTCTGCGTGCTTTAATTGTTCACACTGCAGCAAAATCGGTTTTAGAACCGGTTGAACCGGTTTTGGTCCGCTGACCAGCCGCCGCCTCCTCCTTTTTCTCCTCCCCTTCCTTCTTTCACTCTTTACCCGTTCATTTCTTACTGCCGCCGTAGCTTTCATTTTTCCTCTCTCTCTCTCACTCACACCACTCTCCAAATCCCTTTCGAGCCATCAAATCCTTGGGAGCTTGTTGGAGATTTGTTCCTCTCGGCCTCCTCCATCAACTCCCTCATTTTTGTTGGGATTTCTGTGGTTGAATCGTCAGATCGAGGTATTGCCTTATTTCCTCATGTTTTTACTCAATCTCACACCGTTCTTGATTATCAAGTGTATCTTTTCAAGGATACTTTGTAGTTTAGGTGCTTGCCACACTTAAACTGTTTTCTATTGTCTCAAACATTGTTTGAGCTTAGCAGTTTAGTATTGTTCGTTGTAGTTGAACCGCTCACATGAACGGTTGAAGTGCATGCTCAATACTATACGTGTCTTTGCTCAAACGTGTTTGTAAAAATCCTTGAACATCGATCTCCTCGCTCACCGTATGTTCTCCTTTTTATCTTAAGGATGGTGCGTCGTAGGAACCCATCTGTGGTTGAATCTGACTCCGATGATGATCAAGAAATCCGTGAAGAAACTCCTCCGCGTTCTAGATCCAAGCGTGGGCGAGGATCCGGAAATGTGGTGCAGGGTGGTGAGGCCTTTGGGTCTCATGGTGGTCGTGGTCGAACGGCCCAGAATCCCTCCAGTCGGTCTCGTCCCGCGGCCAATCCACAGGCTTGGGAGCCAACCAGCGACGATGACGGAGGCAAGGATGATGAGGTTGACCTCCCCTCTGCCAACGCTCCCATTATCCGGGGGTTGGTTCTTCACAGGGCGGAGGCTCGTTGATCTGCAAACGAGCCTGTCACAGATTTCACTGCCAGCGGAGGGTCCGCCCTTCTCCAAAACATCCGCTTCTAGAATCCAACGTTACGTATTCGTGATGTTAGGATCGATGGTAACCGGTTTTGGACCCTCCAGCATGTGGATTTTTATAATTCTGTGATTCTTCCTAAGAAGCATCAGCCCATCCTGCATCAGAGATACATTAACTGGGAAGGATGTGAAGCAATTGGTGATCCAGAGATGACACAGGCTTTGAGAGCCTGTGAGAGGAAGAAGATGAAGAACATTATGACATTCCAATATGATTGGAATGATGAAGTGATTGCTCAGTTCTATTCTACCCTTTGGATCAAACTGGCTGATGAGAAAAGTCCTTATAACTTTCCTTATCTTAATTTCTATATTGAAGGGAGCTGGTACAAGGTGAGCTACCGGAGGTTTGCTCACATACTTGGATTTTCTGATGAAGATATTTCTGGGGACAAGATTAAAATTCATGACTTTCGTCAACCCACCAAGGATGAAGCCCGGGACCTTCATATTTCTAAGACTGGTAAATTTTGGGAGTCCACCAATCTGCATAAGTTTTACAGATACATTAACTCTCTTTGCAGAATGACTCTCATTCCAAAAGGAGGTAACCAAATGAATATCCTGGGAGAGAGCAAGGTCTTGCTTTCATTCATGAAGCCAAATAGCTCTGAAAGCATCGATGTTTTTGACATGATTTGGCAAGAAATTATTCATGCTGCCTGCTTCCCTCTGAAGGGATGTCTTCACGCCCCGTTCATCATGAAGATAATTGAAGTGGTGACTCAATTTCTAAAAGGGAATTGGGCTTACACCTATTTCCTAATTGATTTTGGTGGTTGAATTGCCCAACACAAATAATTGGACTAACTAGTTTGTTCTAGTCTATAAGTTCTATAGGTGCCAAAGGTTCACAAAAGGCCAATAAAAAGACCAAGAAAAGGGTTCAACAAAAAGAGCAAGGGACAACCGAAGTGTGCCCTGGTCTGGCGCACCGGACTGTCCGGTGCACCAGGGACTCCAAACTAAACTTCGCACCTTCGGAAAAACTCAGAGACGCCACACTATAATTCACCGGACTGTCCGGTGTACACCGGACAGTGTCCGGTGCTCCAAGGAGAAGCGACTCTAAACTCGCCAGCTTCGGGAATTCGCTCCGCTATGATTCACCGGACATGTCCGGTGCACACTGGACTGTCCGGTGTGACAGCGGAGCAACGGCTAGTCCGCGCCAACGGTCACCTGCTACAACATTTAATGACGACTGACAGGCCACTGGAGCTCCTACACATGGACCTATTCAGCCTGATAGCTTACATAAGCATCGGCGGGAGTAAGTATTGTCTAGTTATTGTGGATGATTATTCTCGCTTCACTTGGGTGTTCTTTTTGCAGGAAAAATCACAAACCCAAGAAACCTTAAAGGGATTCTTGAGACGGGCTCAAAAAGAGTTCAACTTAAGGATCAAGAAAATAAGAAGCGACAACGAGACGGAGTTCAAGAACTCTCAAATTGAAGGCTTCCTTGAGGAGGAGGGCATCAAGCATGAGTTCTCTTCTCCCTACACCCCACAACAAAATGGTGTAGTGGAAAGGAAGAATCAAACTCTATTGGACATGGCAAGAACCATGCTTGATGAGTACAAGACGCCGGATCGGTTTTGGGCCGAGGCGGTTAACACCGCTTGCTACGCCATCAACCGGTTATATCTACACCGAATCCTCAAGAAGACATCATATGAACTCCTAACTGGTAAAAAGCCCAACATTTCATATTTTAGAGTTTTTGGTAGCAAATGCTTTATTCTTGTCAAAAGAGGTAGAAAATCTAAATTTGCTCCTAAAACTGTAGAAGGCTTTTTACTAGGATATGATTCAAACACAAGGGCATATAGAGTCTTTAACAAGTCCTCAGGACTAGTTGAAGTTTCTTGTGACGTTGTGTTTGATGAAACTAACGGCTCTCAAGTAGAGCAAGTTGATCTTGATGAGATAGGTGATGAAGAGGCTCCGTGCATCGCGCTAAGGAACATGTCCATTGGGGATGTGTGTCCTAAGGAATCCGAAGAGCCTCCAAATGCACAAGATCAACCATCCTCCTCCACGCAAGCATCTCCACCAACTCAAATTGAGGATGAGGCTCAAGTTGATGAAGGAGAAGATCAAAAGGATGAGCCACCTCAAGATGACGGTATTGATCAAGGGGGAGATGCAAATGATCAAGACAAGGAGGATGAAGAACCAAGACCACCACACCCAAGAGTCCACCAAGCAATCCAACGAGATCACCCCGTCGACACCATCCTCGACGATATTCATAAGGGGGTAACCACTAGATCTCGTGTTGCACATTTTTGTGAGCATTACTCTTTTGTTTCCTCTATTGAGCCACACAGGGTAGAGGAAGCACTACAAGATTCGGATTGGGTGATGGCGATGCAAGAGGAGCTCAACAACTTCACTAGGAACGAGGTATGGCATTTAGTTCCACGTCCTAACCAAAATGTTGTAGGAACCAAGTGGGTCTTCCGCTACAAGCAAGACGAGCATGGTGTGGTGACAAGGAACAAAGCCCGACTTGTGGCCAAAGGATACTCCCAAGTCTAAGGTTTGGATTTTGGTGAAACCTATGCACCCGTAGCTAGGCTAGAGTCAATTCGTATATTATTAGCCTATGCTACTTACCATGGCTTCAAGCTTTACCAAATGGACGTAAAGAGTGCCTTCCTCAATGGACCAATCAAGGAAGAGGTCTACGTTGAGCAACCTCCCGGCTTTGAAGACAGTGAGTACCCTAACCATGTCTATAGGCTCTCTAAGGCACTTTATGGGCTCAAGCAAGCCCCAAGAGCATGGTATGAATGCCTAAGAGATTTCCTTATTGCAAATAGCTTCAAAGTCGGCAAGGCCGATCCTAATTTATTTACTAAAACTCTTGACAATGATTTGTTTGTATGCCAAATTTATGTTGATGATATTATATTTGGGTCTACTAACGAATCTACATGTGAAGAATTTAGTAGGATCATGACACAAAAATTCGAGATGTCAATGATGGGGGAGTTGAAGTATTTCTTGGGATTTCAAGTAAAGCAACTCCAAGAGGGCACCTTCATTTGCCAAACAAAGTATACTCAAGATATCCTAAACAAGTTTGGAATGAAGGATGCTAAGCCCATCAAGACACCCATGGGAACCAATGGGCATCTCGACCTCGACACGGGAGGTAAATCCGTCGATCAAAAGGTATACCGGTCGATGATAGGTTCTTTACTCTATTTATGTGCATCTCGACCGGACATTATGCTTTCTATATGCATGTGTGCAAGATTCCAAGCCGACCCTAAGGAATCTCACCTTACGGCCGTAAAATGAATCTTGAGATATTTGGCTTATACTCCTAAGTTTGGGCTTTGGTACCCTCGGGGATCCACTTTTGACTTGATTGGTTATTCGGATGCCGACTGGGCGGGGTGTAAGATTAATAGAAAGAGCACATCGGGGACTTGCCAGTTCTTGGGAAGATCCTTGGTGTCTTGGGCTTCAAAGAAGCAAAATTCGGTCGCTCTTTCTACCGCCGAAGCCGAGTACATTGCCGCAGGCCACTGTTGTGCGCAATTGCTTTGGATGAGGCAAACCCTGCGGGACTATGGTTACAAATTAACCAAAGTTCCTCTTCTATGTGATAATGAGAGTGCAATCCGCATGGCGGATAATCCCGTTGAGCATAGCCGCACTAAACACATAGCCATTCGATATCATTTTCTTAGAGATCACCAACAAAAGGGGGATATCGAGATTGCATATATTAACACTAAAGATCAATTAGCCGATATCTTTACCAAGCCATAGATGAACAAACCTTTACCAGACTTAGGCATGAGCTAAATGTTCTTGATTCTAGGAATTTCTTTTGATATCTTGCATACATAGCTCATTTATATACCTTTGATCTTGTCTCTTTCATATGCTATGACTAATGTGTTTTCAAGTGAATTTCAAAACCAAGTCATAGGTGTATTGAAAGGAAATTGGAGTCTTCGGCAAAGACAAAGGCTTCCACTCCACTCTATTACTCATCCTTCACCGTCGCTCCAAGCAACTCTCCAACTTTGGTATAATCTTCACTCATATGTTTTATTTGCCAAAGGGAGAAAATAGTTAGGAAAGGGCTTATATTTCACTCAAAGTATCTGTTTTTTGGCGATTCATGCCAAAGGGGGAGAAAGTATTAGCCCAAAGCAAAATGACCGCACCACCACCTAATTTTAAAAACTAATGATTTTCAATTGGTAAATTTTAAATTGGCATCTTATTGTGTTCAAAAGGGGGAGAAAGTAGTATTTTTCAAAATTGATATCTTAAAACCCTCTTGAACACTAAGAGGAAGATTTCATTCAGGGGGAGTTTTGTTTAGTCAAAGGAAAAACATTTGAAACAGGGGGAGAAAATTTCAAATCTTGAAAATGCTTCGCAAAATCTTATTCATTTGCCTTTGACTATTTGCAAAAGGACTTTGAAAAGAATTTACAAAAAGAATTTGCAAAAACAAAACATGTGGTGCAAGCGTGGTCCAAAATGTTAAGAATAAAAGAAAGAATCCATGCATATCCTATGATAATATTTATTGGCTCAATTCTAAGTAACCTTTGCACTTACAATTATGCAAACTAGTTCAATTATGCACTTCTATATTTGCTTTGGTTTGTGTTGGCATCAATCACCAAAAAGGGGGAGATTGAAAGGGAATTGGGCTTACACCTATTTCCTAATTGATTTTGGTGGTTGAATTGCCCAACACAAATAATTGGACTAACTAGTTTGTTCTAGTCTATAAGTTCTACAGGTGCCAAAGGTTCACAAAAGGCCAATAAAAAGACCAAGAAAAGGGTTCAACAAAAAGAGCAAGGGACAACCGAAGTGTGCCCTGGTCTGGCGCACCGGACTGTCCGGTGTGCCACCGGACAGTGTCCGGTGCACCACCGGACAGTGTCCGGTGCACCAGGGGACTCCAAACTAAACTTCGCACCTTCGGGAAAACTCAGAGACGCCACGCTATAATTCACCGGACTGTCCGGTGTACACCGGACAGTGTCCGGTGCTCCAAGGAGAAGCGACTCTGAACTCGCCAGCTTCGGGAATTCGCTCCGCTATGATTCACCGGACATGTCTGGTGCACGCCGGACTGTCTGGTGTGACAGCGGAGCAGTGGCTAGTCCGCGCCAACGGTCACCTGCTACAACATTTAATGCGCGCCAGCGCGCGCAGAGGAGCAAGGCACGCGCGGGTGGCGCACCGGACAGCCTACAGGACTTGTCCGGTGCACCACCGGACATCCTGGCGGGCCCACAAGATAGAGCTCAACGGTCGAACCCCAACGGTCTGCTGACGTGGCTGGCGCACCGGACAGTGTCCGGTGGCGCACCAGACTATCCGGTGCGCCATGCGACTGTAGCCTTCCAGCGGCCATTTTTTGTGGTTGGGGCTATAAATACCCCAACCACCCCCACATTCAATGGCATCCAAGTTTTCACCTTCCAACTACTTACAAGAGCTAGGCATTCAATACAAGACACACCAAAGAGATCAAATCCTCTCCAAATTCCACTCAAGGCTTTAGTGATTAGAGAGAGTGATTGTTGTGTTCTTTTGAGCTCTTGCGCTTGGATTGCTTCTTTCTTTCTCATTCGTTCTTGTGATCAAAACTCAATTGTAACCGAGGCAAGAGACACCAATTGTGTGGTGGTCCTTGTGGGGAAGTTTTGTTCCCGGTTGATTTGAGAAGAGAAGCTCACTCGGTCCGAGGGACCGTTTGAGAGAGGGAAAGGGTTGAAAATAGACCCGGCCTTTGTGGCCTCCTCAATGGGGAGTAGGTTTGCGAGAACCGAACCTCGGTAAAACAAATCCACGTGTCTCACTCTTCATTCGCTCGCGATTTGTTCTTGCGCCCTCTCTCTCGGACTCATTTATATTTCTAACGCTAACCCGGCTTGTAGTTGTGATTAAGTTTGCAAATTTCAGATTCGCCCTATTCACCCCCTCTAGGCGACTTTCAATTGGTATCAGAGCCCGGTGCTTCATTAGAGCCTAACCGCTCGAAGTGATGTCGGGAGATCACGCCAAGAAGGAGATGGAGACCGGCGACAAGCCCACTACAAGCCACGGGGAGACTTCATCGGAAGAGTCCCGCAACAAGAGGAAGGAGAAGAAAGACTCCTCCAACAAAGGGAAGGGGAAGGAGAAGAAATCCTCTTCCCACAAGTCGCATCAGAGTGGTGGCAAGCACAAGAAGATGAGGAAGGTGGTCTACTACGAGACCGACACTTCATCACCATTGACCTCCGGCTCCGACGCGCCGTCCGTCACTTCTAAGCGCCATGAGCGCAAGAAGTTTAGTAAGATCCCCCTACGCTACCCTCGCATTCCTAAACATACATCTTTACTCTCCGTCCCATTAGGCAAACCACCAACGTTTGATGGTGAAGATTATGCTAGGCGGAGTGATATGATGCGATATCACCTAACCTCACTCCACAAAAGTATATGGGATGTTGTTGAGTTTGGTGTACAGGTACCATCCGTAGGGGATGAAGATTATGATGAGGACGAAGTGGCCCAAATCGAGCACTTCAACTCACAAGCCACCACTATACTCCTCACCTCTCTAAGTCGAGAGGAGTATAACAAGGTGCAAGGGTTGAAGAGCGCCAAGGAGATTTGGGACGTGCTAAAGACCATGCACGAAGGAGACGAGGTGACCAAGATCACCAAGCGGGAGACGATCGAGGGGGAGCTCGGTCGCTTCCGTCTTCGCCAAGGGGAGGAGCCACAATACATGTACAACCGGCTCAAAACCTTGGTGAATCAAGTGCGCAACCTCGGGAGCAAAAAATGGGATGACCACGAAGTGGTTAAGGTTATTCTTAGATCACTTGTTTTCCTTAACCCTACTCAAGTTCAATTAATTCATGGTAATCCTAGATATACACAAATGACCCCCGAGGAAGTTATAGGTAATTTTGTGAGCTTTGAGTTGATGATCAAAGGCTCAAAGAAGATCAACGAGCTTGATGGCCCCTCCGCGCCCGAAGCACAACCGGTTGCATTCAAGGCGACGGAGGAGAGGAAGGAGGAGTCTACATCAAGTAGACAACCAATCGACGCCTCCAAGCTCGACAATGAGGAAATGACGCTTATCATCAAAAGCTTCCGCCAAATCCTCAAGCAAAGGAGGGGGAAAGATTACAAGCCCCGCTCCAAGAAAGTGTGCTACAAATGTGGTAAGCCCAGTCATTTCATTGCTAAATGTCCATTGTCTAGTGATAGTGACAGGGGCGACGACAAGAAGGGGATAAGAAAGGAGAAGAAGAGGCACTACAAGAAGAGGGGCGGCGATGCCCATGTGTGCCGCGAGTGGGACTCCGAGGAGAGCTCCACTGACTCCTCCTCCGGCGAGGATGCCGCCAACATCGCCATCACCAAGGGACTCCTCTTCCCCCAACATCGGCCACAAGTGCCTCATGGCAAAGGATGGCAAAAAGAAGAAGGTTAAATCCAAATCCTCCACTAGATATGAGTCCTCTAGTGATGATAATGCTAATGATGAGGAAGATAATTTGCGCCCTCTTTTTGCCAACCTTAACATGCAACAAAAGGAAAAGTTAAATAAATTAATTAGTGCTATTCATGAGAAGGATGATCTCTTGGACTCCCAAGAGGACTTCCTTATTAAAGAAAATAAGAAGCATGTTAAGGTTAAAAATGCTTATGCTCTAGAAGTTGAGAAATGTGAGAAATTATCTAGGGAGCTAAGCACTTGCCATGAGACTATTGCCAACCTTAGAAATGAAAATGCTAGTTTAAATGCTAAGGTTGATTCTCATGTTTGTAATGTTTCAATTCCCAATCTTAGAAATAATAATGATGATTTGCTTGCTAAGATTGAAGAATTAAACATTTCTCTTGCTAGCCTTAGGATTGAAAATGAAAAATTGCTTGCTAAGGCTAAAGATTTTGATGTTTGCAATATTACTATTTCCAACCTTAGAAGTGAGAATGATATATTACATGCTAAGGTTGTAGAATTAAAATCTTGCAAACCCTCTACATCTACCGTTGAACATGTTTCTATTTGCACTAGATGTAGAGATGTTGATATTGATGCTATTCATGATCATATGGTCTTAATTAAACAACAAAATGATCATATAGCAAAATTAGATGCTAAAATTGCCGAGCATGACTTGGAAAATGAAAAGTTTAAATTTGCTAGAAGCATGCTCTATAGTGGGAGACGCCCTGGCATTAAGGATGGCATTGGCTTCCAAAAGGGGACAATGTCAAAATTAATGCTCCTCCTAAAAGATTGTCTAATTTTGTTAAGGGCAAGGCTCCCTTGCCTCAGGATAACGAGGGTTATATTTTGTACCCTGCCGGTTATCCCGAAAGCAAGATTAGGAGAATTCACTCTAGGAAGTCTCACTCTGGCCCTAATCATGCTTTTATGTATAAGGGTAAGACATCTAGCTCTAGGCAACCAACCCGTGCTAAGTTGCCTAAGAAGAAAACTCCTAGTGCATCAAATGATCATGACATTTCATTCAAAACTTTTGATGCATCATATGTTCTTACTAACAAATCCGACAAGGTAGTTGCCAAGTTTGTTGGGGGCAAACACAAGGGCTCCAAGACTTGTGTTTGGGTACCCAAAGTTCTTGTTTCTAATATGAAAGGACCCAAAACCGTTTGGGTACCTAAAGTCAAGAACTAAAATTGTTTTGTAGGTTTATGCATCCGGGGGCTCAAGTTGGATAATCGACAGCGGGTGCACAAACCACATGACAGGGGAGAAGAAGATGTTCTCCTCCTATGAGAAAAATCAAGATCCCCAAAGAACGATCACATTTGGGGATGGAAACCAAGGTTTGGTCAAAGGTGTGGGTAAAATAGCTATATCTCCTGACCATTCCATTTCCAATGTTTTTCTTGTTGATTCATTAGATTACAATTTGCTTTCCGTATCTCAATTATGTCAAATGGGTTACAACTGTCTATTTACTGATGTAGGTGTCACTGTCTTTAGAAGAAGTGATGATTCAATAGCATTTAAGGGAGTGTTAGAGGGTCAGCTATACTTGGTAGATTTTGATAGAGCTGAACTCGACACTTGCTTAATTGCTAAGACTAACATGGGTTGGCTCTGGCACCGCCGACTAGCTCATGTTGGGATGAAGAATCTTCATAAGCTTCTAAAGGGAGAGCACATTTTAGGATTAACAAATGTTCATTTTGAGAAAGACAGGATTTGTAGCGCCTGCCAAGCAAGAAAGCAAGTTGGTGTTCATCATCCACACAAGAACATCATGACGACTGACAGGCCACTGGAGCTCCTACACATGGACCTATTCGGCCCGATAGCTTACATAAGCATCGGCGGGAGTAAGTACTGTCTAGTTATTATGGATGATTATTCTCGCTTCACTTGGGTGTTCTTTTTGCAGGAAAAATCACAAACCCAAGAAACCTTAAAGGGATTCTTGAGACGGGCTCAAAATGAGTTCGACTTAAGGATCAAGAAAATAAGAAGCGACAACGGGACGGAGTTCAAGAACTCTCAAATTGAAGGCTTCCTTGACGAGGAGGGCATCAAGCATGAGTTCTCTTCTCCCTACACCCCACAACAAAATGGTGTAGTGGAAAGGAAGAATCGAACTCTATTGGACATGGCAAGAACCATGCTTGATGAGTACAAGACGCCGGATCGGTTTTGGGCCGAGGCGGTTAACACCGCTTGCTAGGATATGATTCAAACACAAGGGCATATAGAGTCTTTAACAAGTCCTCAGGACTAGTTGAAGTTTCTTGTAACGTTGTGTTTGATGAAACTAACGGCTCTCAAGTAGAGCAAGTTGATCTTGATGAGATAGGTGATGAAGAGGCTCCGTGCATCGCGCTAAGGAACATGTCCATTGGGGATGTGTGTCCTAAGGAATCCGAAGAGCCTCCAAATGCACAAGATCAACCATCCTCCTCCACGCAAGCATCTCCACCAACTCAAATTGAGGATGAGGCTCAAGTTGATGAAGGAGAAGATCAAAAGGATGAGCCACCTCAAGATGACGGTATTGATCAAGGGGGAGATGCAAATGATCAAGACAAGGAGGATGAAGAACCAAGACCGCCACACCCAAGAGTCCACGAAGCAATCCAACGAGATCACCCCGTCGACACCATCCTCGGCGATATTCATAAGGGGGTAACCACTAGATCTCGTGTTGCACATTTTTGTGAGCATTACTCTTTTGTTTCCTCTATTGAGCCACACAGGGTAGAGGAAGCACTACAAGATTTGGATTGGGTGATGGCGATGCAAGAGGAGCTCAACAACTTCACTAGGAACGAGGTATGGCATTTAGTTCCACGTTCTAACCAAAATGTTGTAGGAACCAAGTGGGTCTTCCGCAACAAGCAAGACGAGCATGGTGTGGTGACAAGGAACAAAGCCCGACTTGTGGCCAAAGGATACTCCCAAGTCGAAGGTTTGGATTTTGGTGAAACCTATGCACCCGTAGCTAGGCTAGAGTCAATTCGTATATTATTAGAGTATGCTACTTACCATAGCTTCAAGCTTTACCAAATGGACGTAAAGAGTGCCTTCCTCAATGGACCAATCAAGGAAGAGGTCTACGTTGAGCAACCTCCCGGCTTTGAAGACAGTGAGTACCCTAACCATGTCTATAGGCTCTCTAAGGCACTTTATGGGCTCAAGCAAGCCCCAAGAGCATGGTATGAATGCCTAAGAGATTTCCTTATTGCAAATGGCTTCAAAGTCGGCAAGGCCGATCCTACTTTATTTACTAAAACTCTTGACAATGATTTGTTTGTATGCCAAATTTATGTTGATGATATTATATTTGGGTCTACTAACGAATCTACATGTGAAGAATTTAGTATGACACAAAAATTTGAGATGTCAATTGTCGGCGTTTCGAGACCGGGGGGTCCCCGAGCCGACGAGTGAGTGTGCCGCGTGCCCCAGCCCAGATGGGTCGAGCGCGTGGGCGAGCGCGAAGGGGGGAGAGAGCGAGTGCGAGGCGGCCGGAGCCGGGTCGTGGGGGAGTCGGAGAATCCCGCGGCCTTCGTGTTCGTCCCGCACCTAGGTCGGGTGCGCTTGCAGTAGGGGGTTACAAGCGTCCGCGCGAGGTGAGGGGAGCGAGCGGCCCCGAGAGAGCGCCTGCCCCTGCCCTTCGTCCCTGCGAGGCCAACCTTCTCTAAGAAGGCCCTGGTCCTTCCTTTTATAGGCGTAAGGAGAGGATCCAGGTGTACAAATGGGGGTGTAGCAAGGCGCTACGTGTCTAGCGGGGGAGTGCTAGTGCCCTAAGTACACGCCAAGGTGGCAGCCGGAGAGATCTTGGCGCCCGGCTAGTGTAGCGTCGTGGCTGTCGGAGAAGCAATGGAGCTTGGCGGAGGGACAGCTGTCGGAGTGGTTGGGCCCTTGCTGACGTCCCCCTGCTTTCGTAAGAGAGCTGAGAGCCGCCGTCGTCATGGGTCCAGCGGGGTGCCATCATTGCCTATCTGGCGGGGCTAGCCAGATGGGACGTCGGTCCTGTTCCCTGCGGCCCGAGTCGGCTTGGGGTAGGGTGATGATGGCGCTTCCTGTCGACGTGGCGGACTTGTGCCCTAGGTCGGGCGACGTGGAGGCTCCTCCGAGGCCGAGGTCGAGTCTGTCCTGCATGGCCGAGGCCGAACCTGAGCACCCGGGTCGGGCGAGGCGGAGGTCGGGGTGGAGTCCGAGCCCTGGGTCGGGCGAAGCGGAGTTCATCGTCTTCCGAGGCCTTAGCCCGAGTCCGAGCCCTGGGTCGGGCGGAGCGGAGGTCACCGTCTTCCGGGGCCTTAGCCCGAGTCCGAGCCCTGGGTCGGGCGGAGCGGAGTTCGCCGTCTTCCGGGGCCTTAGCCCGAGTCCGAGCCCTGGGTCGGGCGGAGCGGAGTTCGCCGTCTTCCGGGGCCTTAGCCCGAGTCCGAGCCCTGGGTCGGGCGGAGCTTCCTCTGGCGCTTTCGGCCAAGCCTGGCTACCCGTCAGTCTTACCTTTTGCGTTAAAGGCCCCAGTGATTTGGTCGGTCGGTGCGGTGATTTAGTCAGGGTTACTTCTTATCGAAGGCATGGCCTCGGGCGAGCCGGAGATGCGTCTGCCGTGAAAGAGGAGGCCTCAGGCGAGACGGAATCATCTCAGGGTCGGCTGCCCTCGCCCGAGGCTAGGCTCGGGCGTGGCGTGATCAAGTCGCTCGTATGGACTGATCCCTGACATAATGTCACACCCGGTTTTTAGAAGGCAAACCGAATGCGAACCATGTACGTGCCAGGATCAGTTATTCACGTACACAGCAGTTACATAACATGGACATCATCACACAGTGCTCAAATAGTATTAAAAGGGGAAATAATAGTCGATTACATCATACGTCTGAGACGTCCATATAGTTCTTACAATAAATCAAAGTGCGGAAAAGAAACGTAGATAACGCGACCTTCACAGGCAGCCGACTGGGGGTTGCCGCTAACCCACGCCTAGAACTCGTCGTAGTCTTGGAACTCCTGGAAGTCTCCTTCCACAGCTTCATCTTCTCCTGAGCAGTGGTTGCAATGCTGACAACCTGGGGGGGGGGGGTTTGGTGTGTAGAGCAAGGGTGAGTACACATCAACATACTCAGCAAGCATCCTGTTTGGCTGTAGTGGACTAGCTTTATGTGGGGATAAGTCAAGCAGTTGCTTTTAGTTGGTCAGGTTATTACTTACTAGTAGAAAGCCAGGTTTTAACATTAACCCAAGTTATTAGCCCAATGTATCCTTTCCAAACGGAAAGAATACCACTTACCAGCACCATAATCATAATCAGAACCATCAATCTCATTGCCACCTGTACCAAAGTATCTCTGATCAAGTATCACTAATCTCTGGAGCTCCCTTGGCCGCTCATAACCGTGAGCACGGCTGATATATCAGTTTCATAACACTCTGCAGAGGTTGCGCACTTTACCCATAAGCCGTGATTCCCTCTCTAGCCCGGGCTTGCAAGACCCTTATTCACTCCCAAGGTGAATGGCTAGGGATTCACTACGAAGCCTTTACAAAGATTCCCCGAAGCTGTAGCCGCCCGTTAGGTTTCCTAAATGTACCGCACTCCTCCCCAAGGGACAAATCAACCTTGGCAGAGCGAGCCGCATACACCGAGCCCCATTGACGGCACAACGGCTAAGCGGACTACACCCCGGTTCCTCTAATTATTCAGCTAAGGGCGTCCCATTCCACCCTCATGGTTGCACTGTTTTCCCGGGCGGTCATCCATTGAACAGGTCCTTACGGAGAGGCACTCGAGAAACCGCTCGAGTCCCCTTAAATACCACAAGTATGATCATAAATAAGAAGGGAAAACAGCGTATCATAGATAATCACATCATGTTCATTGATTAGAGTTGGGCAATAGCATCAGACTAAGCAGTAATAATCCGACCCAAATAGGTAAACAAGGACATGGATAATAAAAGCTAGTCAATCCTTAGGTATAAATGTGTAATGCGGGAGGTGAATTAAAGAATGAATAGGACAAAGATAGGTCAAAGGACACTTGCCTCCACCAACCGACTGCTGCTCAGGGGCTTCTCCTGCGAATTCCTCGGGCTCTTCGACCGGATCGTTCTCTATGCGAGCGCAAACATACATACATCCATCCACATGTTTAATACAAAAGAACAGTACACCATCCAAGGGAACAAATAAAGTGAATATGCATCAAGTATGACATTCGACATTGCATTTGTTATGGTTAGAAAGAAACGGGAAAGGGTCTCGCAGGGGTTTAAAGTCTATGCACTAATGATTAGTTACAATTGATTCTTAACAAAAGAATTCTGTTATATATATATACTAATGGGAACCTAATCATTTTTAGTTGATCAACATTGCACGGGATAAACAATTAACTACGTGAATCAATAGCATAACGGAATTTTAAATTAAACTTCCTATTTTCCATAGCATGAACAATGATCAGTCTACCTAAAATAAAGTAATTATGATCACAGAAAGTAAATAAAATAAAATAAAAAAAATAAAAAAAACAGAGGGGGGGGCGGTTGAACCGGCCCTAGGGGCGGTTGAACCGGTTTTGCGCAGGGCGGCCGAGCTGGGGCGGGCGCGCGGGGGAGGGCGGCCGAGCTGGGGCCGGGGCGGCTGAGCCGGTCGGCCAGGGCGGCTGAACCGGCCCTGGGCTGGGGCGCGGGCGCGGCCGGGGCTGGCCGGGCGGCCAGGCGGGCGCGGCTGGGGGCGGCCGTGGCCGGCCAGGGGCTAGGGCGGCGCGGCCAGGGCGGCCAGGGGCGCTGGGGCGCGGCCAGGGGTGGCCGGGCGGGCTAGGGGAAAGGGGAGGGGAGAGGGGAGGGAGGGAGGAGGGAGGAGGGAGGGGGGGACCTCACCGGCGATGGGCGGCCGATCCGGCAGAGGGCGGCGGCCGGCGCTAGGGCAGGGGTAGGGGCGGCGGTGGGAGAGAGAGAGGGAAAATGAGAGGGAGAGGGAGAGGGCTAGGGGAAAAGGGGAGAGAGGGGGGGGGGGCGGCTGGGCCTTGCCAAGGCCCAAGAGGAGGGCGCGCGCAGGGGCTTGGGCCGGCCGGGGTCGGCCCACGGCGCGGGAGAGAGAGAAAAAGAGGAGAGAGAGAAAGAAAAAGAAAGAAAAAGAAAAGACCATTTCCCTGTTTTTCGAAATCCGATCTTTTAAATGAATGCGTTTGCACTTTCAAACAATCAAAAAATGCAAGGTTCGGCATGGTGCATCAAACAACACAAAGTATTTTTAGAATTTTTTCTTACACGGGAAATCCAAACCGAACCCCGCTAGAACTTTGGAAAAGGTCAAGGTTTAGCGAGGGAAAAAGAAAAAGAAAAGGTAACGCCCGAATTTTGGCGAGTAAAGAAAAGAAAAAATTCAACTGCAAAATTCGGGGCGTTACAAACCTATCCCCCTTAAAAGAATCTCGCCCTCGAGATTCAGGGCTGGCTAGCAAAGAGCTCTGGGTACTTGGCCATCAAATCATCTTCACGCTCCCAGGTTGCTTCTTCCTCAGAGTGGTGACTCCATCTGACTTTGCACATTCTGATGGTCTTCCTTCGGGTGACTCTATCTGCAACTTCAAGGATCTGAGCTGGCTTCTCAACATAGGTCAAGTCCTCCTGGACTTCCAGACCTTCCACTGGCAACTGCTCTTCTGGCACACGCAAGCACTTCTTCAACTGAGACACATGAAAGACATCATGCACAGCTGACAAATTCTCTGGCAAACTGAGCTGATAGGCCACTTCTCCACGCTTTGAGAGGATCTGGTACGGACCAATGTAGCGGGGTGCTAGCTTGCCTTTGATTCCGAACCTTCTGACTCCTCTGATCGGTGACACTTTCAGATAGACAAAGTCTCCGACCTCGAAACTCAGCTCTCTTCTTCTTGTGTCTGCATAGCTTCGCTGCCTCGATTGCGCTATCTTCAGATTCTCTCGGACCATCTTGATGTTCTCTTCGGCTTCAAGCAAAATGTCTGGCCCAAACACTTGCTTCTCTCCAGGCTGATCCCATTGCAACGGAGTTCTACAACTCCTTCCATAGAGCGCTTGAAATGGTGACATCTTCAAACTGGCCTGGTAACTGTTGTTATAGGAAAACTCTGCATAAGGCAATCGCTTGTCCCATCCGGACTGATCTTGCAACGCACAGGCTCTCAACATATCTTCAAGAATTTGATTGGTTCTTTCGGTCTGGCCATCTGTCTGCGGATGATAAGCTGAACTGAAATTCAGATGTGTGCCCAAAGCTTCATGCAACTGCTGCCAGAAATGAGAGGTGAACTGCGTTCCTCTGTCTGACACTATCTTCTTTGGCACACCATGAAGACAAACGATCCGAGACATATACAACTCTGCCAATACTGCACTGCTGTAGGTGGTCTTGACAGGTATGAAGTGGGCTGACTTGGTCAAACGGTCCACTACTACCCAAATAGAATCGTAGCCGGCTCGAGTGCGAGGCAATCCGACTATGAAATCCATGCCGATTTCATCCCATTTCCACTGAGGGATCTGCAACGGTTGCAACAATCCAGCAGGTCGCTGGTGTTCGGCCTTGATTCGCCGACAACTATCGCACATAGCCACATGCTCTGCGATTTCCCTCTTCATTCCATACCACCAGAATTTCTTCTTCAGATCCTGATACATCTTCTCACTGCCAGGGTGAATCGAATAGGCTGTCTCATGAGCTTCCTTGAGAATCAACTCCCGAATGGACTGGACATTGGGAACACACAAGCGGTCTTTGAACCATACCACGCCTTCTGCATCTTCTCGAAAATCTTTGCCTCTGCCATCTAGAATCAGTCGCCGAATCTCACTGATCTTCTCATCATTCTTCTGCGCTTCTTTGATTTCGCGCTCCAAGGTAGGTTCCAATTCAACTGTGACTCCTCGCGAATTGTTCAGAAATCCGAGACTCAACCTGTCAAACTCCTTGGCCAACTCATAAGGCATCGGACGAGCGACCATCAGATTGACTTGACTCTTTCTGCTCAAAGCATCTGCCACTACGTTTGCTTTGCCTGGATGGTAATGGATCTCCAACTCATAGTCTTTGATCAACTCTAACCATCTTCTTTGCCTCATGTTCAATTCTGACTGAGTGAATATGTACTTCAGACTCTTGTGATCTGTGTAAACATTGCATTTCTGTCCATACAGATAGTGCCTCCATGTCTTCAGTGCGTGAACCACTGCTGCCAACTCTAGGTCATGGATTGGGTAATTCTTCTCATGAACCTTCAACTGTCGGGACGAGTAAGCCACAACTCTTCCCTCTTGCATCAACACGCATCCCAAACCTGTGTAACAAGCATCACAATACACAGAGAAGGGCTTGTGCACATCAGGCAAGACTAGGACAGGCGCTGTTGTCAACTTCTCTTTCAGCGCTTCAAAGGCCTCTTGACATTTCTGGGTCCACTTGAACTCAACCTTGTTGCCTAGCAACGCTGTCATTGGTTTCGCAATCTTCGAAAACCCTTCAATGAATCGCCGATAATATCCGGCCATTCCAATGAAGCTCTTGATTCCTCGGGCATCTGTTGGCGCTTTCCAGTTCAGAATATCTGCCACTTTCTTCGGATCCACAGCCAATCCTTCTTTGTTGATTATGTGACCCAAGAACAGGACTTCACTGATCCAGAACTCACACTTGCTCAACTTTGCATACAACTGGTGCTCTTGCAATCTCTGCAATACCATCCTCAAATGATCTGCATGCTCTTCTTTGCTTTGAGAATAAACCAGAATGTCATCAATGAATACCACCACAAACTTATCAAGATAATCCATGAATACACTGTTCATCAAATTCATGAAGAACGCTGGTGCATTGGTCAACCCAAAAGAAATCACTGTGAACTCATATAACCCATACTTGGTAATGAACGCTGTCTTCGGAATGTCTGAAGGTCGAATCCTGAGCTGATGATAACCTGACCTCAGATCGATCTTGGAGAACACACTGGCTCCTCTCAACTGGTCAAACAGATCTTCTATTCTGGGCAAGGGATACTTGTTCTTGATCGTGACTTCATTCAAAGCTCGATAATCGATACACATCCTCTTGGTGCCGTCTTTCTTCTCCACAAACAAGACAGGGGCGGCCCAAGGCGAGGTGCTTGGCCGGATGTAACCTTTCTCTGACAGCTCATCAATCTGCTTCTTAAGCTCAACCAACTCTGGTCCAGATATTCTGTAAGCTCTCTTAAAGATAGGGGCGGTTCCAGGAAGAAGCTCTATGGCAAACTCAACTTTCCGCTCTGGTGGCATACCCGGTAAGTCCTTTGGAAACACATCTGGGAATTCAGACACAACCTTGATACTCTCAATCGGGTCTGCTTCACTGCTATCGACAGCCATCTGATAACAACTTCCTTTCTTCGGCTCAGACGGGACTAACTCGGTCACCACTTCCTCTCCTAGTGGGGACACCAACTTGATTGTCCTTTTATCACAACTGATAACTGCCTGATACTTATCTAGCCAATTCATCCCTAGGATGACATCTATTCCCTGAGTACCCATTACTATAAGGTTAGCGGGAAACGCTATCCCCCTTATTTCCACACTTATATTCAAACATATGCTATCAGCTCGAATTCTACCACCAGCTGAGTCAATTTGAATGGGGGTCGACATGGCAGTAATTGGAAGATTATGTGCTTCTACCCATGATGCAGTAATGAAAGAATGCGTTGCTCCAGTATCAAATAACACTTCTGCAATATGGGAGTCGACTGGGAACATACCTACTGTCATGCCGGGGGTCTCCTGAACTGCTTCAGCCTCCAAGTGATTCAATCTTCCATGATTATAGCGCTGCTGAGGGCGGTTGCCTGCTCCAGACTGAGACACATTCTGCTTCGCTGGGGCATTGGGGCCTGACTGCTGCTGGGCTGCCTTCTTCGGACATTGCATCACCCAATGGCCTTGCTCTCCACAGTGGAAACATGCTCTGTTTCCAACCTGAGCTGGTGCTGCCTGATTGATCTGCTGGCTTGCTGGGGCAGGAAGACGAGGTGTCTGCTGATTCTGCCTCTGAAACTGGCCTCCTCCTGACTGATTGCTCTGACGGTTCTGATACTGATGCTGAGGGTACTGCCTTTGGAACTGCTGATACTGCTGACGCTGCTGATGCTGCTGAGGTGGACGCTGGTTCTGCCTGAACTGCTGAGGTTGATTGCCTGAGAAACGGGGACGACTGCTGCTTCCAGGCTGGGGTCCACTGATCTTGCGCTTATGATCCTCCATCTCCTTACGCTTCCTTTCTGTCATGATTGCTCTGTCAATCAGGTGCTGGAATGTCGGGAAGGTATGATTCATCAGCTGATACTGCAGAGGGTCAACCAAGCCTCTCAAGAAACGGTACTGTCGCTTGGCGTCGGTGTTGACATCTTCAGGAGCATAGCGAGACAACTGCAGAAACCTGTCTCGATACTCACTGACAGATGATGACCCTTGCTTAAGGGCCAGGAACTCCTCCTTCTTCACTGTCATCAGACCTGCAGGCACATGGTACTGACGAAAGCTACCTCTGAATTCTTCCCAGGTGATGGCATCGGGGTTGGCATGGGTGGCGAGGTAAGACTCCCACCATGATTGGGCTGCTCCTCTCAACAGACGGGGACCATACAAGACTTTCTCCCTGTCATCACACTGAGCGGTATGCAACTCCCGCTCCACAGTGCGCAGCCAATCTTCAGCATCCATGGGGTCAGAAGAGTGAGCGAACGTTGGGGGATGACCTCTCATGAATTCAGCACGCTTGTCTCTGGGCATCTGAGGCATCTGAGGCGGGGTGGTGCTTGCTGCTGCTGCTGCTGAATGGCGGCCAGAGTCTGACCGATGGCCTGAACTGCTTGAGTCTGCATCAGAAACATCTGCTCGATGGACATCGGGGGTGGGGGTGGCAGCTGCTGCTGGGGCGCCTCATCTTGCTGACCGGCTTGCTCCTGCTGAGCACGCCTTCCTCCTCTGCGCCTGTTCTCTGACATCTGCAGAACGCAACCACACATCAGAACTGATCTGGCAAATCTTGCAGCATAAGAAAAGAGTATAGAATTCTTCAACAGCACTGAACAGATGAGCATCTTCACTGATCTCCATCGCAGACCACACAGCTTCTCAGATAAAGAGGAAAGTAGAATAAAGGGTTTCCCAACTATATAACTAACTCCATTAACATAATATGTAAACCAAAATGCAGGGGATACCCACACTCTGGTGACAGTCATTACAAAGATCCAAACCAAACATAGTTCATCATGACAAACATAAATGCACAGGATATAGCAAACTACCCTGTCTAACTAAGACTAACTAAGACCGAGACTAACGCTAAGACCGAAGCTTCTATGTATATATATTTCGTATTAATTACAAGATCCAACTCTAACGATCTATGGTCCTAGATTTATCTTGGTCTTGCAGTCGGGATTGCCATAAGACTGGTGTCCACGCCGAGGTGAGCGGTACGGGTGCTGAGTCCCGACGGGAGCGGGGGAACCATCATCCAAGTGACGACGTTCTGCGCGCTCAGCCCGCAGCAGGGCGATCTCAGCACGAGCCCTACTCAGCTCGTCTAATGCATGGTCCAGCTCCGTGTTTAGCACGGCGGCTAGGTTGACTGTGCTGCTCAACCTAGGATTGTCCTCACCAGCAGGTGAAACAATCACGCCTCCTGTGCTGCCAGATGGACGGCGGGGGTAATACTTCAGGTCGAGGCCGTCAGCTACCCCACCGAGAACCGAGCAGTAGTGCGAAAGCGCACGCCGTGCAGCATCCTGCATGGCTGCCTCAGCTGAGTCTCGCTCAGAGATAGAATAGTGCTCTGAGCAAGCCTCCGCGCCCTGGAGACTGTTCTCCGGACGGCGCACCAAGCAGGTCGCCTCCCAGCGGTCCGGGTAGACCCCGCGACTATGCTGGTAGACCACACAGCGATACTCGATGGACCAAGTACGCCGGTCAAGTGCCCGACGTAGCAGGGTGTTGAGCGCGTCGTGGAAGTGACACCCGCGAGCAGCGTCGCGAGTGATGGGTCGAGCAACCCATCCTTCCGGCTCATGGCTAGAGAGGTCGAGGTCGGTGTCGTGGCTCGGGCTGTCGTCGCCACCTCCGTCGTCTGGGTCTCCTCCAGCAGCTACTCCAGAAGCTGGGACGCCCAATGGTGGTGCAGGGGGCGCCTCCAGGGGAAGCACAGGAGAGCAGCTCCTCACAGACTCTATCTCCTGCTGGAGCGAGAAAGAAGAGCCCTGCTGCTCCTGTCGTCGACGTTCCTGCTCCTCATGCAGGCGGTGGTGCAGTCTCTCCAAGTGGCTGGACTGTCCGGCCACGGGACGGCGAAGCGGACGCTCAGCAAGGCGGGAGGGTAAGAAGGGGATGACGGACTTTCGTGCAGTGTGTCTAAGTCGAGCCATCTACAAAGACATCGCAAGCAAAAGGGTGAGAACAGAATTAATATGACCAGCAAGTAATGAACCATAAATAAATGAAGGATCAGAATAATAATGAATCATAAATAAATGAAGGATCAGAATAAAACAAAATTTTCAGCAAGGTATAATATATAGTAGCACATAGGTTTGGTCAGTAGGACCAACTTTTGAAGGGGTACCAAAGTCAAGGCAGGGACAGAGGTCTATAGTCCTTAAAACGACCATTCTACTCTAGGTTAGCGGTCCTACAGTCAGCACGGCTTTGATACCACTTATGTCACACCCGGTTTTTAGAAGGCAAACCGAATGCGAACCATGTACGTGCCAGGATCAGTTATTCACGTACACAGCAGTTACATAACATGGACATCATCACACAGTGCTCAAATAGTATTAAAAGGGGAAATAATAGTCGATTACATCATACGTCTGAGACGTCCATATAGTTCTTACAATAAATCAAAGTGCGGAAAAGAAACGTAGATAACGCGGCCTTCACAGGCAGCCGACTGGGGGTTGCCGCTAACCCACGCCTAGAACTCGTCGTAGTCTTGGAACTCCTGGAAGTCTCCTTCCACAGCTTCATCTTCTCCTGAGCAGTGGTTGCAATGCTGACAACCTGGGGGGGGGGGGGTTTGGTGTGTAGAGCAAGGGTGAGTACACATCAACATACTCAGCAAGCATCCTGTTTGGCTGTAGTGGACTAGCTTTATGTGGGGATAAGTCAAGCAGTTGCTTTTAGTTGGTCAGGTTATTACTTACTAGTAGAAAGCCAGGTTTTAACATTAACCCAAGTTATTAGCCCAATGTATCCTTTCCAAACGGAAAGAATACCACTTACCAGCACCATAATCATAATCAGAACCATCAATCTCATTGCCACCTGTACCAAAGTATCTCTGATCAAGTATCACTAATCTCTGGAGCTCCCTTGGCCGCTCATAACCGTGAGCACGGCTGATATATCAGTTTCATAACACTCTGCAGAGGTTGCGCACTTTACCCATAAGCCGTGATTCCCTCTCTAGCCTGGGCTTGCAAGACCCTTATTCACTCCCAAGGTGAATGGCTAGGGATTCACTACGAAGCCTTTACAAAGATTCCCCAAAGCTGTAGCCGCCCGTTAGGTTTCCTAAATGTACCGCACTCCTCCCCAAGGGACAAATCAACCTTGGCAGAGCGAGCCGCATACACCGAGCCCCATTGACGGCACAACGGCTAAGCGGACTACACCCCGGTTCCTCTAATTATTCAGCTAAGGGCGTCCCATTCCACCCTCATGGTTGCACTGTTTTCCCGGGCGGTCATCCATTGAACAGGTCCTTACGGAGAGGCACTCGAGAAACCGCTCGAGTCCCCTTAAATACCACAAGTATGATCATAAATAAGAAGGGAAAACAGCGTATCATAGATAATCACATCATGTTCATTGATTAGAGTTGGGCAATAGCATCAGACTAAGCAGTAATAATCCGACCCAAATAGGTAAACAAGGACATGGATAATAAAAGCTAGTCAATCCTTAGGTATAAATGTGTAATGCGGGAGGTGAATTAAAGAATGAATAGGACAAAGATAGGTCAAAGGACACTTGCCTCCACCAACCGACTGCTGCTCAGGGGCTTCTCCTGCGAATTCCTCGGGCTCTTCGACCGGATCGTTCTCTATGCGAGCGCAAACATACATACATCCATCCACATGTTTAATACAAAAGAACAGTACACCATCCAAGGGAACAAATAAAGTGAATATGCATCAAGTATGACATTCGACATTGCATTTGTTATGGTTAGAAAGAAACGGGAAAGGGTCTCGCAGGGGTTTAAAGTCTATGCACTAATGATTAGTTACAATTGATTCTTAACAAAAGAATTCTGTTATATATATATACTAATGGGAACCTAATCATTTTTAGTTGATCAACATTGCACGGGATAAACAATTAACTACGTGAATCAATAGCATAACGGAATTTTAAATTAAACTTCCTATTTTCCATAGCATGAACAATGATCAGTCTACCTAAAATAAAGTAATTATGATCACAGAAAGTAAATAAAATAAAATAAAAAAAAATAAAAAAAACAGAGGGGGGGGGGGCGGTTGAACCGGCCCTAGGGGCGGTTGAACCGGTTTTGCGCAGGGCGGCCGAGCTGGGGCGGGCGCGCGGGGGAGGGCGGCCGAGCTGGGGCCGGGGCGGCTGAGCCGGTCGGCCAGGGCGGCTGAACCGGCCCTGGGCTGGGGCGCGGGCGCGGCCGGGGCTGGCCGGGCGGCCAGGCGGGCGCGGCTGGGGGGCGGCCGGGGCTGGCCAGCGGCCAGGCGGGCGCGGCTGGGGGCGGCCGTGGCCGGCCAGGGGCTAGGGCGGCGCGGCCAGGGCGGCCAGGGGCGCTGGGGCGCGGCCAGGGGTGGCCGGGCGGGCTAGGGGAAAGGGGAGGGGAGAGGGGAGGGAGGGAGGAGGGAGGAGGGAGGGGGGGACCTCACCGGCGATGGGCGGCCGATCCGGCAGAGGGCGGCGGCCGGCGCTAGGGCAGGGGTAGGGGCGGCGGTGGGAGAGAGAGAGGGAAAATGAGAGGGAGAGGGAGAGGGCTAGGGGAAAAGGGGAGAGAGGGGGGGGGCGGCTGGGCCTTGCCAAGGCCCAAGAGGGGGGCGCGCGCAGGGGCTTGGGCCGGCCGGGGTCGGCCCACGGCGCGGGAGAGAGAGAAAAAGAGGAGAGAGAGAAAGAAAAAGAAAGAAAAAGAAAAGACCATTTCCCTGTTTTTCGAAATCCGATCTTTTAAATGAATGCGTTTGCACTTTCAAACAATCAAAAAATGCAAGGTTCGGCATGGTGCATCAAACAACACAAAGTATTTTTAGAATTTTTTCTTACACGGGAAATCCAAACCGAACCCCGCTAGAACTTTGGAAAAGGTCAAGGTTTAGCGAGGGAAAAAGAAAAAGAAAAGGTAACGCCCGAATTTTGGCGAGTAAAGAAAAGAAAAAATTCAACTGCAAAATTCGGGGCGTTACACATAATCAAACCCATCAGGCCTCTGCAGCTTTATGCTGATGGGGGTTACCAGCTGAGAATTAGGCGTCTTGAGGGTACCCCTAATTATGGTCCCCGACAGTAGCCCCCGAGCCTCGAAGGGAGTGTTAACACTCGCTTGGAGGCTTTTGTCGCACTTTTTTGCAAGGGGACCAGCCTTTCTCGGTTGTACTTTGTTCTAGTGGGTGCGCGCGAGCGCACCCGCCGGGTGTAGCCCCCGAGGCCTCGGAGGAGTGGTTTCACTCCTTCGAGGTCTTAATGCCTTGCGTAATGCTTCGGCTGGTCTGGCGGTTCCCTCATGCGAACAGGCCGTAGCCCAGGTGCTCTGTCGGGGCCCAAGTTCTCGGGCTGGTATGTTGACGCTGTCAACGGTTTGGCCGGAGCCGGGTTTGCGAGAGCAGCCCCCGAGCCTCCGCACAGAGCGAGAGGACGATCAGGGACAGACTCGGCTTTTTTACATACGCCCCTACGTCACCTTTCCGCAAGGAGGAGGGGGGGAGAGCGCCATGTTACCCTCGATGGGCACCGAACATGGTGTCTCCGGTGAGCTGCAATCGGGTAATCCGAGTGGACGTCCGTGCCCTGTTCGTTGGGGGTCGGCTAGGGGCCTGGAGGCACGCCCAAAAGTACCTGCGGGTGATCTGCCGGACCCGGTCCCCTAGCGACGGGGTCCGAGGGCTCGTTGCCTCCCTCCGATGGGATTCCGTTACAGAGTCGTTCCCGCTGGTCTCGGAAATGTCCTAGGGTACCTCGGGAGCGCAGCCCGAGCCTTGGTTATGTATCGAACGTACCCCTGGTCATCCCTCGCTCGGTGTCTGAGGCGACTGTGAACCCTTCGGGAGGCCAGCCTTCGAACCCCTGATCAGTAATGGGCGCGGAGCCCGAGTAGCCTGAGGCGGTCGTGGGACCTTTCGGGGACCGACCTTCGAACCCCTGACCAGTAGTGGGTGTCGGGCCCACGTGATCTAAGGCGGCTGTTGAACCCTTCGGGGGGCCAGCCTTCGAACCCCTGATCAGTAAGGAGGCTCGGAGCCTAGTTCCTTCGCGGGGAAGGATCCCTTTGGGGTTATCCCCCTTTCCCGGTCCCTGTTGCAAGAGATAGAGAAAGAAGGAAAAGGGAAAAAGGATACGAAACTGAACGTCGTGGCGTACCTTTTTTGGTGTGGCCGTTTTGGCGAAGGCGAAACGTCGCCAGCTGCTCCCGCCCGTAGCGCTGCCCGTCGAGCCACGGAGTTAATGCGCCGGGGTGAGTAGTTGGCGAGGCTGCCGTTGCGCGTGCGCGAGCCGTTCGAGGAACGGGTCACGGGCGCGTCGTCTTCACACCGTGAGAGAGAGGGGGTTCTCTTGCTGCCTCCGGATGGGACGTGAGCCTGGCTGATGGCGTGATCGCTGCTCTTGCGCGCCTGCCACTGTCGTTACTGCCGGCCCGCTTTTGACCGTGTTTGACCGCTGCGTCAGGTTGGCGCAGCTGGGTCGCACGCTGGGTCACCTCGGGTCGCGGTATTGGTTCCGCAACCGAGGAGTGGTGGCGCAAGTGGCATAGTGGCTTACATGCAGCATCCGGCGCGCCGGTTGCACGACGCGTGGGCTTGAGCCTTCATGCTGGCCTGTCAGGAGTCGGAGAGGCGCGTCCACCTGGCGCGGTTGCATGCCGCCCGCATGGCTGCCCGCCCCCTTCGCCCGTTGGTCTGGGCAAAAGTGGAGGGTCACTTGTAACCGCTGGGTGGTTGCGCGCACGCCGCGCGCGGCGGTTCGGCTTCTTTTGCTCGGAGCCGGTCCGCATGACAGGTGGGTCCCAGCCCCCACGCCGCAGGGGAGGGCTTTGGAGGTGTGTTGGAGAAGACTCAGCCCGTGACGGTTGGGGGCGCAAGCATGGAGAGTTGCCTTTAAAAGGAGGGCGACCCCTTTCGTAGGGCGACCATGTCTTCTTCCTTCCCTATGCGTCGTGTTTTTCCACCTTTCAAGCCCCCGGATGGGGGAAACCGCCGTCTCCGTGCCTCGTCGTCGGGGGACACCACTCCGTGGGAGCGGGTACCTTTCGGCCATCGTTCGGCTTCAAGGATTTTCATCAGGCAGCCCGGTTGCTCCCCTCCGCTGGGGGTCACCCGAGACGGTGACCACCAACTCCTGGGTGGGGAGGAGCAAACCGGACTGCGATCTAGGTCCCACCCTCAGCTTCAAGGATGTTCATCATCCTCGCTGGGGTGGGTGCCGGACTGAGCTGGCGCCCTACCTCCCGCATGGGTTCGTGGGTCATCCTCTCCCACGATGTTCGAGGGAGAAGGCGCTCACTGGTCCTGCGGGCGGCCCGGACTTCGACAATGCGGGGTGGATCGGCGGCGGACGCCGTCACCTCCAGCGTGTCGGGTCCGCTGGCTCGGCTCTGGCGGCCCCTTCTGTTGGGGGGGGCAGCTGCCGCGCCGTGTACACGGGAGGTCCACCCTAGACGTCGCGCGCTGCTAGGGCGGCGTTCGTGTTCTGGGGTGGCCCTGCCTTTGCACCAGGGCGGCGCCTTTGCGCGGAGGCCGGTGCCCCACTCATCTGGGAGGATTTGAGTGGGGATCTGCCGGTAGGCTGGTGGCTCCTGGCGTCAGCGCCGAGGTGGAGGCGGCTCGAGAAGTCCCCGTCAGCGACGGGATCACCGCCACCATCGGCGCTTCGGGCCTCCGGCTCTTTGTACTTGTCCTCGCCCCTCGAGCGTCGGCGCGGGCGGGGGTAAGACTGCAGCCGTGCCTACCCCTGAGGCCTGCGCTGCTGTAGTTCGGCCATCCGGAGTGGGGGCCGTTGCCGTCGTAGTCGGAGCGGGCGGCGACGAGCCGCCCGTCAGTCTTCTGTAGCCCCGCAGGCCCGCCCCTACCGAGTGGGGTAGTTCGTGCCTGCGGGGGGGAACCGGAGTTCCGTTTGTAATGGCACTTCGAGTGCCAGGTTTTTTGTTCATTTTCGGCTTTCGGGGCCTGAACATGTATGTAACCACGGCACGGAGCCGTGCCTTTTCCTCATTCCCGAGCACTAAGACTCGTCTGCTGATTGTCTGAACTGCTTCACTAAGCATGAGTCGCCTCGTGTCAAGGTGACGAGTGAGGTATCCGTATCCCGGAGGCGTAGGAGTCCCTCGGCTCGGTCGGCCCTGTTGTCCGAGGCTTCTCTAGCTTAGTTAAAGAGACCCCTCGGCCGCTCTTCGATGAGCCGAGGCCGGGGGTAGCGATATCAGCATGAGCAGAGGCGGAGTTGGCTCGGAAATGAAACCTAGTTGGCCGGAGCCTAGCCGAGTTGTCCGTTGGCAGGATCGACGCCGGAGTTGGTCAGCCGAGGCTTCGGACCGGGCTTGTGCCCTCGGAAGGTAGTTGGCCGAGGCCCCGGAGGTGGCTGGCCGAGCCGCCTGCTCGGGCCGGATTCCCGGAGAAGTCCCTGATAACGATCGCCCGGGCGTGGTGATGACGCCGTCCTTTGGAGCGGAGGCCCTCGGATCGCGTCGCCGTCCGAGGCTAGTTCGGGCCTTGCCGAAGGTGCTGTCGATGCCGAGGGTGTCGCCGCCCCCTTTCAGCGCCAAGACCTGAGCCTGCAGGATCAGCTTGTCTTGTAGCGTGTGCTTTGTGCGGCCGTCGAGGCCAGAACACACATCCTTGCTGTGCTGCAAAGCTGCGTCCCCTTTCCTCTTGTTCCAAGCATCTGGACTTTTTGTCGGTAACAGGGATATTTGTGCGAGCGAAAGTTGCTTCTCGCGGAAGGTGAGGAGTGAGGTATCCGTATCCCGGAGGCGTGGGAGTCCCTCGGCTCGGTCGGCCTTGCCGCTTACGCGCACTTTTACTCATCCATGAGGCCCTATCACCGACTTAGTCGAGAAAACTCGAAGAATCGCTTCGACAGAAGAGCTTCCGAACGTAGAGACTTGTTCGATCCGCGGAGTCACTTCATCCGAGCGCGAGTTACTTATCGCAGAAGGTGATGAGTGAGGTATCCGTATCCCGGAGGCGTAGGAGTCCCTCGGCTCGGTCAGCCTTGGCTACTTACGTGTACTCTGTCGTTTCCATGACCCACTTTTCGAAGTAGTCAAAAAGCACGAAAGATATTCTGATAAAAGAGATTTTTTGTTCGAGGAAAATTTTGACGCAGAGGGGGTTTCCCCCCTTTTAGCCCCCGAGGGAGGGTCGGGCTTTGCCGAGGCGAGGCCGACCCTTCCTTGTTGACTAAACTTTGCGTGGGTGCGAGGTATATGAACAATTTGGAAATATCTCAAGGGTAGAAGCGACGTAGCTGTTGGATGTTCCAAGCGTTGCCGTAGACCTCGCCTTGACTGTTGGCCAGCTTGTACGTTCCGGGCTTAAGAACTTTGGCGATAACGAACGGCCCCTCCCAGGGGGGCGTAAGCTTGTGCCTCCCTCGGGTGTCTTGCCGCAGCCGAAGCACCAGATCGCCCACCTGGAGGTCTCGGGGTCGGACCCCTCGGGCGTGGTAGCGTCGCAGGGACTGCTGATACAGCGCCAAGTGTAGTAAGGCCCTGTCCCGAGCCTCATCCAGCTGGTCCAGCGAGTCTTCTCGGCTAGCTTGGTTGCTTTCTTCGTTGTAGGCCCTCGCCCTCGGGGAGCCGTATTCCAGGTCAGTGGGCAGGACAGCCTCGGCCCCGTAGACCAGGAAGAACGGCGTGAAACCTGTGGCTCGACTTGGCGTCGTCCTCAGGCTCCAGACCACCGAGGGGAGTTCCTTTATCCATCGCTTGCCGAACTTGTTGAGATCATTGTAGATCCGAGGCTTGAGCCCCTGTAGAATCATGCCATTGGCACGTTCTACTTGCCCATTCGACATGGGGTGAGCTACGGCGGCCCAGTCTACCCGGATGTTGTGATCCTCGCAAAAATCCAAGAATTTTTTGCCGGTGAACTGGGTGCCGTTGTCGGTGATGATGGAGTTCGGGACCCCAAAGCGATGGATGATGTTGGTGAAGAACACCACCGCCTGCTCGGATCTGATGCTGTTCAGGGGTCGGACCTCGATCCACTTGGAGAATTTGTCGATGGCGACCAGCAGGTGCGTGTAGCCCCTGGGCGCCTTCTGCAGAGGGCCGACGAGGTCCAGACCCCACACAGCGAAGGGCCAGGTGATGGGTATCGTCTGCAGAGCCTGAGCGGGCAGGCGGGTCTGCTTCGCATAGAATTGGCACCCTTCGCAGGCGCGGACAATTCTAGTGGCGTCAGCCACCGCCGTCGGCCAGTAGAAGCCTTGGCGGAAAGCGTTCCCAACGAGGGTTCGAGGTGCCGCATGATGGCCGCAAGCCCCCGAGTGTATTTCCTGCAGGAGTTCCTGACCCTCGGCGATGGAGATGCATCGCTGGAGGATGCCCGAGGGGCTACGGTGGTAGAGCTCCTTCTCATCGCCCAGCAATACGAACGACTTGGCGCGTCGCGCTACCCACCGAGCCTCGGCTCGGTCGAGGGGCAGTTCTCCTCGGCGGAGATATTGCAGGTACGGGGTCTGCCAATCCTGATCTGGCACGACCCCGCTCTGCTCCTCCTCGATGTGCAGTGCTTCGCCCTCGGGGGTCGAGGGCTCCTCAAGTTGAGCCGAGGATGGCTCGGGCTGGGCCGAGGTCGCCTCGGACGGGGCCGAGGGCACTTCGGGCTCGGGCGTGTCGCCTATCTTGACGGAGGGTTGGTGCAGATCCCGGGAGAAGACGTCCGGGGGAACCGTCGTTCGCCCCGAGGCTATCTTCGCCAGCTCGTCCGCAGTCTCGTTGTAGCGCCGGGCGATGTGGTTAAGCTCGAGCCCGTAGAACTTGTCTTCCAGGCGTCGAACCTCATCACAGTAGGCCTCCATCTTCGGGTCGCGGCAGTGGGAGTTCTTCATGACTTGGTCGATGACGAGCTGCGAGTCGCCGCGTGCATCGAGGCGTCGGACCCCTAGCTCGATGGCGATTCGCAGTCCGTTGATCAGAGCCTCGTACTCAGCCACATTGTTGGACGCCGGGAAATGGAGGCGGAGCACGTAGCGCAGGTGTTTCCCGAGGGGCGAGACGAAGAGCAGGCCCGCGCCGGCTCCCGTCTTCATCAGCGACCCGTCGAAAAACATGGTCCAGAGCTCCGGTTGGATCGGAGCCGTCGGCAACTGGGTGTCGACCCATTCGGCTACGAAGTCCGCCAGTACCTGGGACTTGATGGCCTTCCGAGGGGCGAACGAGATTGCCTCGCCCATGATTTCCACCGCCCACTTCGCGATCCGACCCGAGGCTTCCCGGCACTGGATGATCTCCCCCAGGGGGAAGGATGACACCACAGTCACCGGATGAGACTCGAAGTAATGTCGCAGCTTTCGCCTCGTCAGGATCACTGCATACAGCAGCTTCTGGACTTGTGGGTAGCGGATCTTGGTCTCGGACAGCACTTCGCTGACGAAGTAAACAGGCCTCTGAATGGGCAAAGCATGCCCCTCTTCCTGCCTTTCGACCACGATCGCGGCGCTGACCACCTGAGTGGTAGCGGCGACGTAGACTAAGAGGGCTTCTCCATCAGCTGGGGGTACCAAGACGGGCGCCTGGGTGAGGAGCGTCTTCAGGTTCCCGAGGGCTTCCTCGGCCTCGGGAGTCCAAGTGAAGCACTCGGCCTTCCTTAAGAGACGGTACAGGGGCAGGCCTCTTTCGCCGAGGCGCGAGATGAAACGACTCAAGGCCGCGAGGCATCCCATGACCCTCTGTACGCCTTTTAAGTCCTTGATGGGCCCCATGTTCGTGATGGCTGCGATCTTCTCCGGGTTGGCTTCGATGCCCCGCTCGGAGACGATGAATTCCAAGAGCATGCCTCGGGGCACTCCGAAGACGCATTTCTCGGGATTGAGCTTGACGCCCTTCGCCTTGAGACATCGGAATGTCAGTTCAAGGTCGGAGAGAAGGTCGGAGGCTTTCCTCGTCTTGACTACGATGTCATCGACGTAGGCCTCGACCGTGCGACCGATGTGTTCGCCGAACACATGGTTCATGCACCGCTGGTACGTCACGCCCGCGTTCCTCAGACCGAAAGGCATTGTGACATAACAGTACATGCCGAAGGGCGTGATGAAAGAAGTCGCGAGCTGGTCGGACTCTTTCATCTTGATTTGATGATACCCTGAGTAGGCATCGAGGAAAGACAGGGTTTCTCACCCTGCAGTGGAGTCCACAATTCGATCGATGCGAGGTAGAGGGTAGGGGACTTTCGGACATGCTTTGTTGAGACCAGTGTAGTCTACACACATCCGCCATTTCCCCCCTTTCTTCCTCACAAGCACAGGGTTGGCAAGCCACTCAGGGTGGAATACCTCTTTGATGAACCCTGCTGCCATCAGCTTGGATCTCCTCGCCTATCACCCTGCGCTTTTCCTCGTCGAATCGGCGCAGAGGCTGTCTGACCGGTCGGGCTCCGGCCCGAATATCCAGCGAGTGCTTGGCGACTTCCCTCGGTATGCCGGGCATGTCCGAGGGACTCCACGCAAAGACGTCGGCGTTTGCGCGGAGAAAGTCGACGAGCACTGCTTCCTATTTGGGGTCGAGCCCGGAACCGATTCGGATCTGCTTGGAGGTATCGCCGCTGGGGTCGAGAGGGATGGCCTTAACCGTCTCTGCTGGCTCGAAGTTGCCGGCATGTCGCTTCACGTCCGGCACCTCTCGGGAGAGGCTTTCCAGGTCGGCAATGAGAGCCTCGGACTCGGCGAGGGCCTCGGCGTACTCCACGCACTCCACATCGCATTCGAATGCGTGCTTGTACGTGGGGCCGACGGTGATGACCCCGTTGGGGCCCGGCATCTTGAGCTTCAGGTAGGTGTAGTTGGGGATGGCCATGAACTTCGCGTAGCATGGCCTTCCCAACACTGCGTGGTAGGTTCCTCGGAACCCGACCACCTCGAACGTCAAAGTCTCCCTTCGGAAGTTGGAGGGTGTTCCGAAGCAGACAGGAAGGTCGAGCTGTCCGAGGGGCTGGACGCGCTTCCCGGGAATGATCCCGTGGAAGGGCGCAGCGCCTGCTCGGACGGATGACAGATCGACGCGCAGGAGCCTGAGGGTCTCAGCGTAGATGATGTTGAGGCAGCTGCCCCCATCCATCAAGACCTTGATGAGCCTGACGTCGCCGATGACGGGATCGACGACGAGCGGGTACTTCTCTGGGCTCGGCACGTGGTCGGGGTGGTCATCCTGGTCGAAGGTGATGGGCTTGTCGGACCAGTCTAGGTAGACTGGCGCCACCACCTTCACCGAGCAGACCTCCCGACGCTCCTGCTTACGATGCCGAGCCGAGGCGTTCGCCGCATGCCCTCCATAGATCATGAAGCAGTCGCGGACCTCGGGGAACTCTCCTGCTTGGTGATCTTCCTTCTTGCCGTCGTCGTGGGCCTTGTCACCCTCTGCGGGTGGCCCGGCCCGGTGGAAGTGGCGCCGAAGCATGATGCACTCCTCGAGGGTGTGCTTGACGGGCCCCTGATGGTAGGGGCACGTCTCCTTTAGTGCCTTGTCGAAGAGGTTGGCGCCTCCGGGGGGCTTCCGAGGGCTCTTGTACTCGGCGGCGGCGACAAGGTCCGTGCTGGCGGCGTCGCGTTTCGCTTGCGACTTCCTCCTGCCTTTCTTCTTGGCGCCGAGCGGAGTAGACGCCTCGGGAGCATCTTCCGACAGGCGGCCCTGGGGCTGCTTGTTCTTTCGGAAGATGGCCTCGACCGCCTCCTGACCAGAGGCGAACTTGGTGGCGATGTCCATCAGCTCGCTCGCCCTGGTGGGGGTCTTGCGACCCAACTTGCTCACCAGGTCACGGCAGGTGGTGCCGGCAAGGAACGCACCGATGACATCGGAGTCAGTGATGTTGGGCAGCTCGGTGCGCTGCTTCGAGAATCGCCGGATGTAGTCCCGAAGGGACTCTCCCGGCTGTTGCCGGTAGCTTCGGAGGTCCCAGGAATTCCCGGGGCGCACGTACGTGCCCTGGAAGTTGCCGGCGAAAGCCTGGACCAGATCTTCCCAGTTGGAAATCTGCCCCGGAGGCAGGTGCTCCAACCAAGCGCGAGCGGTGTCGGAGAGGAACAGGGGGAGGTTGCGGATGATGAGGTTGTCGTCGTCCGTCCCACCCAGTTGACAGGCCAGGCGGTAGTCCGCGAGCCACAATTCCGGTCTCGTTTCCCCCGAGTACTTTGTGATAGTAGTCGGGGGTCGGAATCGGGGCGGAAACGGCGCCCGCCGAATGGCTCGGCTAAAGACCTGCGGACCGGGTGGTTCGAGCGAGGGACTCCGATCCTCCCCGCTGTCGTAGCGTCCCCCACGCCTGGGGTGATAACCTCGGCGCACCCTTTCGTCGAGGCGGGCCCGACGGTCGCGATGAGGGTGCTCGTCGCCGAGGTGGCCCAGGGCCGCAGGCGCGGTGTTGCGCGTGCTCCCGGTGTAGACCGAGGCTTCCCGCGTGAGTCGGGAAGTCGCGGCACGAGGTTCCGAGGGGTACCCCTGCCTTCGGGAGGCAGAGCTCTCGGCCCGCCGGGCCGCAGCGCCTTCCAGGAGATGCTTGAGTTCTCCCTGGATTCGCCGACCCTCGGTGGTTGATGACTCCGGCATCGCGCGGAGGAGCATCGCTGCGGCGGCCAGGTCCTGACCGGTTCCGCCGGATGCGGGTGGCGGTCTGTCCCTGGCATCGTTGGCGATGCGGTGCTGGAGACCTTGGGGCAGGTGACGTATTCCTCCGGCCGGGGGCTGGCTCGCCCATACCTGCCCGATGTTCTGGCGGATCGCCTCGAGCGCTCCTGCTCCCTCATCGAGCCCGGCCTGCGCCCCGCGGACTTGCTCGAGCTGTGGGTCGTGACCCCCCGCCGGAACGGGGACCACAGCTAGCTCCCGCGGGATGTCGGCGCGAGGCGCTGGCCTAGGGGGATCACCATCCTCCGGCATGCCGAGACAGCCGCCTCCGGAGGGATCCCCTAGCTCGACGTGGAAACATTCGCGGCTCGGGCCGCAGTCCTTGTCGTCAAGGCTGCGGCTGCCGTCGGAATAGTCGGAGAGGCAGTAGTTGCATGCGGTCATGAAGTCCCGCATGGCACTGGGGTTGCCAGATCCAGAGAAATCCCAGCAGATGCTGGGGTCGTCATCTTCCTCGGACCCAGAGGGTCCATAGGTCGAGACACCCATCAATCGGTCCCAAGGCGACCGCACACGAAACCCCAGAGAGGTTGCACTCGCCTCAGTGTGAGCGCCCGCCAAAGCGAGGTTGCTAGGCGGGTTGAGGCCGAGTCGAAATGACAAAGGATGGGAATCAGCCCGTACCTTTTGGTCGACGAGGAGCGACGTAGTCGCATCGGGGGCTGATCGTGCTGTCGTCCTGGGTGCGAGGGCGACGTCCTGCAGGCCCTCCGTGAGCGTGCTGGCGTCGTCGACTTGCTCGGGATCGGCGTGACGCGGGAGGACGGCGCTCGTCTTCGCCTCAAACGCGCGGGTGATGCCCGACGCGTCCTCCGTCGGGGCGCTGGGGATGTCGATTTGCTCGACAGTCGACTGAGCGCAGCCTCCCGTTCGGCCTTGGTTGCCCCGCCTCCTCCTCCGGTGGCGAGGGAGAGGATGGGGCAAGCTCGAAAGTTGTCCTTCCCCCACACGGGAAAGACGTCGTCGATTCCGCCGCCGACGGGCGGGCTGTCCGCCACCATTGTCGCTGTCGCGCGGCGGTGGAAGGAGTATCATGTCGTGGCTGCCGTTGAAAGACATGAACTCGAGACTCCCGAAACGGAGCACCGTCCCGGGTTGAAGAGGTCGTTGGAGACTGCCCATCTGGAGCTTGACGGGAATCTACTCGTCAACACGCAGCAGGCCCCTACCTGGCGCGCCAACTGTCGGCGTTCCGAGACCGGGGGGTCCCCGAGCCGACGAGTGAGTGTGCCGCGTGCCCCAGCCCAGATGGGTCGAGCGCGTGGGCGAGCGCGAAGGGGGGAGAGAGCGAGTGCGAGGCGGCCGGAGCCGGGTCGTGGGGGAGTCGGAGAATCCCGCGGCCTTCGTGTTCGTCCCGCGCCCAGGTCGGGTGCGCTTGCAGTAGGGGGTTACAAGCGTCCGCGCGAGGTGAGGGGAGCGAGCGGCCCCGAGAGAGCGCCTGCCCCTGCCCTTCGTCCCCGCGAGGCCAACCTTCTCTAAGAAGGCCCTGGTCCTTCCTTTTATAGGCGTAAGGAGAGGATCCAGGTGTACAAATGGGGGTGTAGCAAGGCGCTACGTGTCTAGCGGGGGAGTGCTAGTGCCCTAAGTACACGCCAAGGTGGCAGCCGGAGAGATCTTGGCGCCCGGCTAGTGTAGCGTCGTGGCTGTCGGAGAAGCAATGGAGCTTGGCGGAGGGACAGCTGTCGGAGTGGTTGGGCCCTTGCTGACGTCCCCCTGCTTTCGTAAGAGAGCTGAGAGCCGCCGTCGTCATGGGTCCAGCGGGGTGCCATCATTGCCTATCTGGCGGGGCTAGCCAGATGGGACGTCGGTCCTGTTCCCTGCGGCCCGAGTCGGCTCGGGGTAGGGTGATGATGGCGCTTCCTGTCGACGTGGCGGACTTGTGCCCTAGGTCGGGCGACGTGGAGGCTCCTCCGAGGCCGAGGTCGAGTCTGTCCTGCATGGCCGAGGCCGAACCTGAGCACCCGGGTCGGGCGAGGCGGAGGTCGGGGTGGAGTCCGAGCCCTGGGTCGGGCGAAGCGGAGTTCATCGTCTTCCGAGGCCTTAGCCCGAGTCCGAGCCCTGGGTCGGGCGGAGCGGAGGTCGCCGTCTTCCGGGGCCTTAGCCCGAGTCCGAGCCCTGGGTCGGGCGGAGCGGAGTTCGCCGTCTTCCGGGGCCTTAGCCCGAGTCCGAGCCCTGGGTCGGGCGGAGCGGAGTTCGCCGTCTTCCGGGGCCTTAGCCCGAGTCCGAGCCCTGGGTCGGGCGGAGCTTCCTCTGGCGCTTTCGGCCAAGCCTGGCTACCCGTCAGTCTTACCTTTTGCGTTAAAGGCCCCAGTGATTTGGTCGGTCGGTGCGGTGATTTAGTCAGGGTTACTTCTTATCGAAGGCATGGCCTCGGGCGAGCCGGAGATGCGTCTGCCGTGAAAGAGGAGGCCTCAGGCGAGACGGAATCATCTCAGGGTCGGCTGCCCTCGCCCGAGGCTAGGCTCGGGCGTGGCGTGATCAAGTCGCTCGTATGGACTGATCCCTGACTTAATCAAACCCATCAGGCCTCTGCAGCTTTATGCTGATGGGGGTTACCAACTGAGAATTAGGCGTCTTGAGGGTACCCCTAATTATGGTCCCCGACACAATGATGGGGGAGTTGAAGTATTTCTTGGGATTTCAAGTAAAGCAACTCCAAGAGGGCACCTTCATTTGCCAAACAAAGTATACTCAAGATATCCTAAACAAGTTTGGAATGAAGGATGCTAAGCCCATCAAGACACCCATGGGAACCAATGGGCATCTCGACCTCGACACGGGAGGTAAATCTGTCGATCAAAAGGTATTCCGGTCGATGATAGGTTCTTTACTCTATTTATGTGCATCTCGACCGGACATTATGCTTTCTGTATGCATGTGTGCAAGATTCCAAGCCGACCCTAAGGAATCTCACCTTACGGCCGTAAAATGAATCTCAATATTTGGCTTATACTCCTAAGTTTGGGCTTTGGTACCCTCGGGGATCCACTTTTGACTTGATTGGTTATTCGGATGCCGACTGGGCGGGGTGTAAGATTAATAGAAAGAGCACATCGGGGACTTGCCAGTTCTTGGGAAGATCCTTGGTGTCTTGGGCTTCAAAGAAGCAAAATTCGGTCGCTCTTTCTACCGCCGAAGCCGAGTACATTGCTGCAGGCCACTGTTGTGCGCAATTGCTTTGGATGAGGCAAACCCTGCGGGACTATGGTTACAAATTAACCAAAGTTCCTCTTCTATGTGATAATGAGAGTGCAATCCGCATGGCGGATAATCCCGTTGAGCATAGCCACACTAAACACATAGCCATTCGATATCATTTTCTTAGAGATCACCAACAAAAGGGGGATATCGAGATTGCATATATTAACACTAAAGATCAATTAGCCGATATCTTTACCAAGCCATAGATGAACAAACCTTTACCAGACTTAGGCATGAGCTAAATGTTCTTGATTCTAGGAATTTCTTTTGATATCTTGCATACATAGCTCATTTATATACCTTTGATCTTGTCTCTTTCATATGCTATGACTAATGTGTTTTCAAGTGAATTTCAAAACCAAGTCATAGGTGTATTGAAAGGAAATTGGAGTCTTCGGCAAAGACAAAGGCTTCCACTCCACTCTATTACTCATCCTTCACCGTCGCTCCAAGCAACTCTCCAACTTTGGTATAATCTTCACTCATATGTTTTATTTGCCAAAGGGAGAAAATAGTTAGGAAAGGGCTTATATTTCACTCAAAGTATCTGTTTTTGGCGATTCATGCCAAAGGGGGAGAAAGTATTAGCCCAAAGCAAAAGGACCGCACCACCACCTAATTTTAAAAACTAATGATTTTCAATTGGTAAATTTCAAATTGGTATCTTATTGTGTTCAAAAGGGGGAGAAAGTAGTATTTTTCAAAATTGATATCTTAAAACCCTCTTGAACACTAAGAGGAAGATTTCATTCAGGGGGAGTTTTGTTTAGTCAAAGGAAAAGCATTTGAAACAGGGGGAGAAAATTTCAAATCTTGAAAATGCTTCGCAAAATCTTATTCATTTGCCTTTGACTATTTGCAAAAGGACTTTGAAAAGAATTTACAAAAAGAATTTGCAAAAACAAAACATGTGGTGCAAGCATGGTCCAAAATGTTAAGAAAAAAAGAAAGAATCCATGCATATCCTAGGATAATATTTATTGGCTCAATTCTAAGTAACCTTTGCACTTACAATTATGCAAACTAGTTCAATTATGCACTTCTATATTTGCTTTGGTTTGTGTTGGCATCAATCACCAAAAAGGGGGAGATTGAAAGGGAATTGGGCTTACACCTATTTCCTAATTGATTTTGGTGGTTGAATTTCCCAACACAAATAATTGGACTAACTAGTTTGTTCTAGTCTATAAGTTCTATAGGTGCCAAAGGTTCACAAAAGGCCAATAAAAAGACCAAGAAAAGGGTTCAACAAAAAGAGCAAGGGACAACCGAAGTGTGCCCTGGTCTGGCGCACCGGACTGTCCGGTGTGCCACCGGACAGTGTCCGGTGCACCACCGGACAGTGTCCGGTGCACCAGGGGACTCCAAACTAAACTTCGCACCTTCGGGAAAACTCAGAGACGCCACGCTATAATTCACCGGACTGTCCGGTGTACACCGGACAGTGTCCGGTGCTCCAAGGAGAAGCGACTCTGAACTCGCCAGCTTCGGGAATTCGCTCCGCTATGATTCACCGGACATGTCCGGTGCACGCCGGACTGTCTGGTGTGACAGCGGAGCAGTGGCTAGTCCGCGCCAACGGTCACCTGCTACAACATTTAATGCGCGCCAGCGCGCGCAGAGGAGCAAGGCACGCGCGGGTGGCGCACCGGACAGTCTACAGGACTTGTCCGGTGCACCACCGGACATCCTGGCGGGCCCACAAGACAGAGCTCAACGGTCGAACCCCAACGGTCTGCTGACGTGGCTGGCGCACCGGACAGTGTCCGGTGGCGCACCGGACTGTCCGGTGCGCCATGCGACTGCAGCCTTCCAGCGGCCATTTTTTATGGTTGGGGCTATAAATACCCCAACCACCCCACATTCAATGGCATCCAAGTTTTCACCTTCCAACTACTTACAAGAGCTAGGCATTCAATACAAGACACACCAAAGAGATCAAATCCTCTCCAAATTCCACTCAAGGCTTTAGTGATTAGAGAGAGTGATTGTTGTGTTCTTTTGAGCTCTTACGCTTGGATTGCTTCTTTCTTTCTCATTCGTTCTTGTGATCAAAACTCAATTGTAACCGAGGCAAGAGACACCAATTGTGTGGTGGTCCTTGCGGGGAAGTTTTGTTCCCGGTTGATTTGAAAAGAGAAGCTCACTCGGTCCGAGGGACCGTTTGAGAGAGGGAAAGGGTTGAAATAGACCCGGCCTTTGCGGCCTCCTCAACGGGGAGTAGGTTTGCGAGAACCGAACCTCGGTAAAACAAATCCACGTGTCTCACTCTTCATTCGCTCGCAATTTGTTTTTGCGCCCTCTCTCTCGGACTCATTTATATTTCTAATGCTAACCCGGCTTGTAGTTGTGATTAAGTTTGCAAATTTCAGATTCGCCCTATTCACCCCCCTCTAGGCGACTTTCAATTTCGCTATGAGAAAGTGAAAGGGAAATAGGGTCAAACCTTTTCCATATGAATTTTGGTGGTTGAATTGCCCAACACAAATTATTGGACTAACTAGTTTGCTCTAGATTATGAGTTCTACAGGTGCTAAAGGTTCACAACAAACCAATACAAGTCAAAAGAAAGAGTTCAAAACAAAGGAGCAAAGTATACCGAAGGCAGCCCTGGTCTGGCGCACCGGACTGTCCGGTGCACCAGGGAGGATTCAATCAAACTTGCCAGCTTCGAGAATTTGGGAGGCCGCTCCGCTATAATTCACCGGACTGTCCGGTGTGCCAGCGGAGCAACGGCTACTTCGCGCCAACGGTAGTCTGCAGAAGGCATTAAATGCGCTACAGTGCACGCCTGCGCGCGCAGAAGTCAGAGCAGGCGCCAGAAGGCGCACCGGGCAGTCTACAGGACCTGTCTGGTGCACCACCGGACTGTCCGGTGGCCCCACAAGTCAGAGCTCCAACGGTCGAACCCTAACAGTTGGGTGACGTGGCTGGCGCACCGGACAGTGTCCGGCGGCGCACCGGACTGTCCGGTGCGCCCGTCGACAGAAGCCATCCCCAACAACCATTTTGGTGGTTGGGGCTATAAATACCCCCAACCACCCCACATTCATGGCATCCAAGTTTTCAACCTTCAAACCTCATACAAGAGCTATAGCATTCAATACAAGACACAAACAAAGAGATCAAATCCTCTCCCAAGTCCGTAATCACTCCAAACAAATTAGTGACTAGAGAGAGTGACCTTTGTGTTCTTTTGAGCTCTTGCGCTTGGATTGCTTTTCTTCTTCCTCATTCTTGTTTCCATAACACTTGTAATCAAAACAAGAGACACCAATTGTGTGGTGGTCCTTGTAGTGGACTTAGTGTCCCATTTGATTGAGAAGAGAAGCTCACTCGGTCTAAGTGATCGTTTGAGAGAGGGAAAGGGTTGAAAGAGACCCGATCTTTGTGACCACCTCAACGGGGAGTAGGTTTGCAAGAATCGAACCTCGTAAAACAAATCACCGTGTCTTGCATTCTTATTTGCTTGTGATTTGTTTTCGCCCTCTCTTTTGGACTCGCTTATATTTCTAACGTTAACCCCGGCTTGTAGTTGTGCTTAAGTTTATAATTTTCAGATTCCGCCTATTCACCCCCCTCCAGGCGACATTCAGAAAGGCACAAGATATCTATCTTACACCCCCTTCTAGATTGATCCAAACAATCCAGCAGGGCGTCTGAGGAAAGCCCCCTCCAGCTCTCGTGGACCTGCTGCTGCCGGACCCTCACGTCCATCTCCTGGTCGCGGATCTCCCACACCACGTGGTTGTGGTTGTGGTTGAGGTCGTGGTCGCGGGATGGGTGCTCGTCTGGCCCATGGTATTGCAGCATTCTTTTCCATGTGCAGAAATATATCTTCAGATGTGCATGAGCTGGCTCGGCGGCAGCGGGATACTGACGACAATCTTCGTCGTCAAGCTTCCTCTATGGGTAAATGGGTATGTCATTTTCCCCCTGTTTGCCTGATGTGCCTCTTCATCCTCCTCCTCCAAAAATCAATGAGTGGCACCAATAGGCATATGGGGTGCCCTTCATGTCTCCAGAAGATGAAGAAGAAGATGAAGAATACTTTGATGATTGTGAGCAGTTTGCCCCGCCTCCCCACCAGGGGGATCTGGGTCAATCCTCTTCTTATCCTCCGCCCCAGGATCCTCCGGGAAGCTATCCTCCCCCAGCTCAGTCTAGGGAAGAACACTTTGCAACTCACCTGGCGCACCAGTTCTTTGATCCTCCTCCTCCTCAGTGGTAATATGTGGTTGGTGGTTCTCTCCATTTTTGGTGTTTGTTGCCAAAAAGGGGGAGAAGGATTGGCTTAGCCCTCAGTGCTTTTAATTTCTGTAATGAACACCTTGGTTTGTAATAATTTTTATTCAACTTTGCCTGTCATGATGCATGCGGTGTTGGCCTAGGGCCACAAACATTTTATGATGTGATGACCTTATTGTAATAGCTAGTATCATTTCATATCTTATGGTATATAATGATGGATCTGTTAGTGTAATGCTATTTTTATATCATCACATCTTTTATAATTTTGTTGCATCCCTCAGTGTTTGTGTATTGTGTTTGTTTCTTTTTACTCTCTCCAAATATGTTGCAAATTGACATATCAAGTCAATTTGAATATCACAAAATTCATGCACATATTTAGGGGGAGCTGCATATACACAAGTATTTACATCCTGCCAGCGCTTTTATTCTTATCTCTACTCTAGTTTGTTTTGGCATCAATCACCAAAACGGGGGAGATTGTAAGTGCAATCAACCCTAATTGAGGGTTTTGGTGATTAAATGACAAAACAAATAGAGATTCTAACAAGTTTGCTCCTAGCATGTTCACAGTTATTCTAAAGACAGAAGAAGCACAGATCATAAGAGTATGCAAATATAAAAGCACAGCGGATTAAAAATTCTACATCTTATGGCGTGCTCCAAGTGCTTGGAAACAACGACTGTATTCATTTTATAATTCTTGAGTTATAGGAATCGCCGTTCAATTAAGAGGGATCCGCAATAGTTAGGTAAGTTATGCAATGAGCTAAGTTCAAATTCCTTCAAAATCATCTAAGAGAACACTTTTCTAGATCATGAATGTCCTTTAAGAAACCACTTTTACTCCCCACAAGAGTTCCACCTTTGTTCACTTTAGAATTTTCAAAACTTGCTCTTCAGCCTCTGAAACCGGTTCAACCGGACCTGAAACCGGTTCAACCGGTTTCTGGACTGTTTCTCTGCCACCTCTGCTCTGACCAGTCTGACAGTCAGAGCTGTCAGAAAAGTCGTGTGCAGATATTTTTTGAAAACTGGTTCAACCGAATATTTTCCCGGCTCAACCGATTTTGAGTCCGGTCGAGTCTTCGGCTGAGTAGATCAGTGAACCGAGATCTTCCTGGTGGAAACCGGTTCAACCGGTTTATAAATCGGTTCAACCGGTTTTTGGCCCTTTTCTCCCAACGGCTGCCAGCTTTTGGGGGATCCTTTAAATACCCCCCCACACTCTCTCTCTCTTCATTACTCCTGCTGTCTCCACGAATTCTCAGCTGACCAAACTCCAAACAAGAGCATTCAATTCTCATCTCACACCCAAAATCACATCTCATTCAATCGCTTGAACGATCCTTGGTGTGAGGTGAAGTCGATCTAACGCGCTGTCAATTTCATCTTGATTCTCCCATTCTCTTTGTTCTTGAGCTCATTGCAAACTTAACCTTGTGCGGATTTGTTACTCTTGGAGCCTTGTGTTCCTTGACGGTTAGAGGTTGCTTGGGAGTCTCCAAATTTGTGGACGATCCCAAGAAGTTTGTATTACCCGCTCTTTGAGCAAATTTGAGAAAAGATTGCCTTGACCTTTGTGGTCGGCTTGTGGAGGATTAGGGTTGGAAAAGACCCGGCCCTTTGTGGGCTCCTCAATGAGGAGTAGGACACCTTTGTGGTGGTTGCCGAACCTCGGGATAAATAGCGTGTTCTTGTGTGTTCTTGTTGTGTGCTTTAACTTGTTGGTTAGTGCATATTCATCTATTCGAGTGGATTTTCTCTAGGGAAAGACTTTAGCATAATCTCTAAATACTTCGTCACATTTGTTTAACTATTTATCTAATCTAAGTTGAGCAGGTTCAAACTTGTTCAGTTGTAAAACAAAATCAACTGAACCAGTTTGCACCAGTGCAACTTGAATTTGACATTATCTCGATGTTTTTAGTGGAAAATTTCAGGTGTAGCCTATTCACCCCCCCCCCCCCTCTAGGCTACTTTCAAAGCTAAAAACCGTTTGGTGGAAACCACTACAAGCTATTAAAAGTTTTTCGATATATGTTTTCACAGTTCCATCCGAAAGCCACTAAAAGCAGGTCTAGAGGTACTTTCAGTTTTGCACTACGAGAAAGTCAACTTTTAGAAAAAACTGCTTCCTAGATCCAACCCTTTGGTTTGGCTTTTAACTTTTAGGGGGCAAAAGCCAAAGCCAAAGCCAAACCAAACACGCCCTAAGTCATTCCCTCAAAGAAAAGAACCGCTATGGAGTGGTGTATTTTTTTATTTAATTTCTAAGGAAATGTCTTCTCCATCGGCGAAAAATGAACATTTGGCATGAAATCCAACACTTAATGTTGCCATTGATAGGTCTATAGAACCCCAAAATTTAACTACTGTTCTATCAGCTCGTACAATTTCTTAACAATAGGTGTGTTCGTTTCTGATCTAATGTCATAGTGAGAGAAGAGGAGAAGAAGAATAGGAGTTCATACCTTCGGGGCCAAGGTAGAGGTAGTGCTGGAGTTGTCATCGTGTTGAGTGTAGGTGTGTCACGTCATGACTTCCTTCTGCTCCTCCTCCCCATGGGTTAGGTGCCTAGGGCAACACATCGGTGGCTAGCTAGGGCCATTAGGCTCTACTCACGCCATGATATTGGACAATTCTGATCATTCAGGCACTAGAAAGATGATCAGAACCGTTGGAACTAGGAACTGTGTCAGCTAGGGTTAAACGGAAATAGGAAGCGTTGGTTTTTGTGTTGGTCTTGCCTCCATAGATATATGACTATGGTTGAGGGCCACAACCAAAGGATAGGGTTGTGTCCTTGATCAGGATGTAGTTGATTAGAATAGAGTTGAGCCGGTCTCCTTGACCGAGCCAGGGAACACACCTAACATCCTTGACTTGATCATGGACAGACCATGCGATTTAGGCCTGCTAATGTTTTTTACCATTAGATTTTTAAGACCTTTTAATCTGTTTAGATAATAATGAAAATGTGCCTAGGGTACTTAAACTTTTCATGGATTCTTGATTAAATCTTGAACTAGAAATATGTCCATCTAGGTATTCAATCTATTGCTAATTTTCACAAAGCCCACCATGCCACCGCTAGGTGCTTACGTGCCCATGCTAGTTAAAGTTGCAAAATAACCCATGTCCATATCTTCCCTTGTAGCCCATCTCTCTTTATTTGTTCCATGGCCATATGCCCCAAGAGTGCAGGTGTAGATGTTTAGTCGTAAGGCCGACAAGTGGTGCAAGGAGCATGCAACCATAGCCATAGGAAGGTGTGGGATCAACAAGAGAAATACGAGGGACTTGACATGGAGGAGACAGGGAGGGAGGGGTTTTTCTTCTGCAAGTTTCATCTAGCCTCATCTATATTGGCATAGTCACGTAGGAACTAAGTCATGGCTCAGTGGTACGCTCGGAGGTTTTTAGCTGGCCGATTCTAGGTTCAATTATCATCGTTCCTAGGAATTCCTACCATTCAAGTGGGGAGGCTCTCCCCCTAGGTGACAGTAGAAAAATATTGGCATAGTCACATAGGCATGTAGAGGTGATATGGTGAGATTCATACCTCTAATTGAACATGGATTAGATGAAGGACCAAAATGATGAAATTTTAGTTATAAATCCTAGGTGAGAAGACTTGTTAAAGGTAAAGCCTTCACATTTGCGTGGAAGACAAATTATTATGAAAGCTGGTGACAAAACCAAATTCTAGGAGGACGCTTGGCTCTCTAACGTTCCCATGTGCTTGACTGAACCGGACTTATATGACATCTATGAGAGAAACAAATTATAGTTAAAGATGCGATGAGGAAGATTTGGAATCTTCTCTTTAGAATATGGTTGAGTCTGGATTATGTGTCAGTGGAAAAATTGTTGTAGAAGAGATAAAGAATTTGATTTCCACTCTTCCCTTGAAGTGGTGATTTGGAAATGGGAACCCAACAAAAATTTCACTACAAAATCTTTGTACAATAATTTGAACAACACTACTCATGGTCCATTCCTGAAACATATTTGGAAAGGAAAAAACCCTAAATTAAAATCTTTATGTGCTTCCTAGAGAACAAGAATTTACTGAACAAAGACTCCTTGATTAGGAAGGAGTGGGTCGGAGATTCATCATGTAGTTTCTGTAATTACAACGAAGATGTTGATAACTTATTCTTCAATTACCCCATTGCCAAAGTGGTTTGGGGGACTCTATCTAGATGTGTTAATTACAGTTTATCCCACATGATCTTGAGCAGTGTTGGATTTGGCTCAATAGTTCCATATCTGATCTTAAAAGCATTCATGTGGTGTGCGTATCAGCAATTAGTTGGGCCATTTAGAAGGCAAGAAATAGAGTTTGTTTTGATAAGATTTTGAGCAACTCACCTAATGACATCATTTGTCATGCTGGTGCTTGTATCTGTCATTGGGCAGGTCTGAGCAAAAAGGAAATTCAACATTTGCTTCAGGAGGGTGCCAGGTTGCTTGTGGGTGTGGCTAATGCCAAACTGAATGATCAAATTGAAGACATGGCTGCTGAAGTTGAAGAGAACCCTCCTCAAGACGATTAAAGCTCGTGACCTGCCTTTGGGGGTCTCTTCTGCTTTTGGCGCTATGGTATCCTACATGTTGATCTGTAGTTTGTGGTTCCCGTGGTTGTACTGCCTATAGCTTGACCATTGTTGTTGTGCTTTTGGGGTAAACATTGTTTGCTGGCGATGCTTCCTTCTCATTGGTTTGCTTGAATTAGGCAAATCCCCCCAGTCTGAAAAAGAAACTTGATAATTAGATTCAAACGAGAGTACGTATCTCTAACAAGCTCATTTTATTTCATTTGAAAAAATATTCATTCAATATTAGGCAATGTTTTTGCTCATTGATATTTAAAGTGTTGTCATGGAGCTCATGTTATTTTAGCCAAATCTCATTAGCAGTTTTCAAAATAAATACTTGATTTAAAATATCCATGCTTGTAAGGAAAATGGACCCCGGGCCATTTGGCTAATTGAGTTTTGGTGTTTGATGAACAACACAATCCGTGAACTAATAAGTTTTCTAGTGTTTGTGTTTGTAGTTCATAGGATGCGAAGAGAATTGGACCAAGACAATGAGGATGCAACACCTCAAAAGAAGACATAAAAAGATGCATAGGAGTCCAATACTCAAGAACAAAGAAGCCCGAAGAAATCAGCGAAGAAATCCAAGATGAGGGCTGTCAGCCAGCGCCTGGTGGCGCACCGGACATTGGTGTCCGGTGTGCACCGGACTGTCCGGTGAGGCACCGGACAGTCTGCGCAGAGAGGCCACAGACAGGCGCTCTCTGGCTGTAGCACCGGACTGTCTGGTGTGCACCGGACTGTCCGGTGTGCCAATGGGCAGACGGCAACGGTCGGATCCAACGGTCGACTGCTATAGGCGCCAACGGTCGGCAGACGTGGCGTGCACCGGACATCTACTGTGCAGTGTCCGGTGGTGCACCGGACTGTCTGGTGCACCCAACGACAGAAAGCTGCTGCTTTCTGTCCAACGGCTAGTTTGGGGTGTGGAGGCTATAAATACCACCCCAATCGGCCATTCTCAAGTGTGAGAGCCCAAGCAACATACCAAGACACATAGTGCATATTTCCAAGAGCTCAAACACCCAAGTGCTTAATAGAATCAATCGGTGATTAGCGTAGGTGCTTTGCGAAGTGCTTAGGTTAGTTAGACCGCTTTAGCGCTTCTCTAGGTGAACCCTAGATTGTTGAGTGAGTTTAGATAAACCTCACAACCCCTCGGCTCTTGCGTGAGTCGCTGTAATTGTACCGAGTGGGGCGAGAGTCTTGCGAGACCGTGACAACTGCGTTTGTGTCACGGCCGCCACCGTGTACCGGAGGGAACGAGGCCCGCGGCGTTTCGGCCGGAAGCTCGATAGTGGAGACGGCGGGGAGCGTCCGAGAGGAGCCGGAAGCGGAGCACCACTTGCGCGTGGAGAAGGCCTGCGGCTCTCTACGGAGTTACTCGACCGTGGTGCTTGGCCCTCGCGTGGGCTTCCCTTTGCGTAGGGGCACCAACGAGGATTAGTCGGGACCTTGCGTGGTTCCGGATACCTCGGTAAAAATACCGGCGTCATCCACGAGAGTTTGCTTCTCTACTTAGCTCTTTACATTCCGCATTTATATTAAGCATTTAAGTTTCAATCTTGTAGTCATACTTATTTAGTATAGATTGAAACTTAGCCTTTGCGGTAGAGATAGCAACACTTAGACAAAACCTAGTTTGCATATTCTAGTTTTGATTATTTGCATAGGTTTTGCTCTAGGGATTTAATTGTGGCCTAGTTTAGTATAAGTTTTAGAAGTCCTAATTCACCCCCCCCCCTCTTAGGCGTCACCCGTTTCCTACAAGTGGTATCAGAGCCCGGTTTGGCTCATTTGAAACGCTTTAGCTTCACCGCTACTAGAGCCGACGCTTTTTAGAGGAAGGGATGGATACACATAGGCCACCACACTTTGATGACACTAACTTCCCATATTATAGTGCTAGAATGGCTTGTTACCTAGAGGCCGTTGATCTTGGTGTTTGGAGAGTCACTCGTGACGGGATGAAACCCCTCAAGAATCCCGAGAAACCCACCACGAGTGAGGAAAAAGAAATCCATTTAAATGCTAGAGCCAAAAATTGCTTGTTTGAATCTCTTAGCATGGATATTTTTAACCAAGTATTTACCTTGAAAACTGCTAATGAGATTTGGCTAAAATTGCATGAGCTCCATGACGGCACATCCAATGTCCGTGAGCAAAAACATTGCCTAGTCTTAAATGAGTACAATTCTTTTGCTATGAAAGATGATGAGCTTGTTAGAGACATGTACTCTCGTTTGAATCTAATAATCAATGAGCTCAACTCTATTGGCATTAATAAGCTAGGTGATGCGGACATTGTGAGGAAGATTATCTCCCTGCTACCACAACAAAGATATGGGAGCATCATCACCATCCTTCACAACATGGAGGACTTGAGCAACATGACCCCGACCATTGTGATTGGGAAAATCGCGGCCTTTGAGATGTCGCGAAAAATGAGTCGGGGAGAGGAGCCAACTTCCTCAAGGCCATATGCTTCTGCATGTGATGAAAGGAAGGGCAAAAAGAAGGCTCCCACTCCAAGTTCCTCAAGTGAAGAAGAGGAAGAAGAAGAAAGTGATGATGATGAAGATAATCAACCATGCACATCATCCTCCGAGGACGAAGAAACAATCCGACGCGTCGGAAAGGTAATGAGGATGATCCGCAAGATTAATCTAATGGGTGTGCCCCTGCAGGTCGAGGATCTTCTCTTTAACATTGACAGGAAAAAGCAAAGGAAGAGAGGATGCTTCGCATGTGGGGAGAAGGGCCACTTCAGGGACAACTGTCCAAATATGGCCAAGCCCAAAAAGGAGAGGAGCAAAGGCAAGGCGCTAACAAGTGTTAGAACTTGGGATGATTCTTCAAGTGAAGATGAACCTCCAAGGACGCGCAGCCACCGGTCCTCGTCACGATCATCACGGTCATCACACAAATGCCTTATGGCAAGAGGTAACAAAAGCATTCCATCCTCTAGTGATGAAAGTAGTAGTGATGATGAAGGTGAGGGAAAGCCCTCTCTAGATGAGCTTGCGGAAGCCGTAAAATTTTTCCTAGATGTTTGCACTAAGCAAAAAGCTCAACTTAAAACTTTGAAAAATAAGTTGGTTAGCTCTCAAAATGATTACAAAGGTTTGCTAGAAAAATTTGAAACTTTTGCAAACTTAAATAGTGAGCTGTCAACTAAAATTGAGCTATTAGAATCTAGTGCTCCATCCACTGCTACCGATGATAGCCTTATTAAAAAGAATGAAAAACTTAAGGCTAAGTTAGCTAGCTCCCAAGAAGCTATTGAAAATTTGCTAGAGAAAATGGAAATTCTTAGCATACACAATAATGAGCTAACTACTAAGCTAGAAAACATTGGTAGCACCCCAGCAGCATCTTTAGTTGAAATACCTGAAATAATTATGAAAGATGCTTCTACTTCCTGCTTTGATTTAATTGACGATTCTAACCCCTGCAACCAAGTCGTTGTTGAGAATATTGTTGTAGAGACATGTTCGGATGAGGTTGCAAAGGAAAATGAACAATTAAAGCAAGAAGTGGCTCGCCTTGGCAAGGCTTTGTATGACAAGAAAGGCAAAGCCAAACAAATCCGACCTCCACAGGATAACACCACTGCGGGAGTGAACAAGCCTGTAGAGGGAGAAACTGTGATTTGTAGGCTATGCCACAAGGAAGGCCACAAGTCTTTCCAATGCAAGGCGATGACCGGGGATAAACAAAGGCAAAAGCTCAAGCAAAAGCCATCAAGCAAAATCTCCAACACCTACATCAAAAAGGTGAACAAAAAGGATGCTACACCATATTTGATCAATAAGAAAAAGAACGGAAAGGTGATAGCAATCAAGGCCAACAAGCAAGCCAACAAAGGAAAGGAGGCCAAACGCATCTGGGTGCCAAAGGAGATAATCTCAACCATGAAAAGCACCAAGAAGGTTTGGATCCCGAAAGGGAAGTGAGTGGACCAAAGGTCTACGGGAAATTTGGAGACTTGGCAAAATTGGGATGTATATCATGGGATACATCATATTGGATCAAGTTTATTGCCAAGTGGGTTAGTGAAAACTTTGGACCCAAATTTCCCACCCATGATTAAGGTAACTAGTTTTGTTGTATTTTTTGTTTTTAGATATGCGTATCTATTTACCTTTTATCTAGTTTACCTTTCTTACCTAGTATTACATTTGTTATGTACTTTTGTTTAAAATCATGCATACTAGGTATCATATGGTAGGATTGCTTGTTTTTAATTCATATACTTAAGCAAACCTACATGGCTTAAAATGTTTATTTAAGCACGGCACATAGCTTCTATATCACTCCATAGTAAATGATGCATCAATTGAAAATTTTGATTTCTACAAGTTGTATCATTTAACTTATATGTGCCAAAGTTTGGATTATGGATAATTTGCCCCTCTTGATATCAAATCAAAGTGCATGTCTCCTACAAGTATTCAAAACTTGTATGCACACCTTTAGGGGGAGGTTACTCTATAATCTAACACTTTGAGACTAACACCTTTTCAAGTCTATTTCATGTGATAGTCTCATTGTAAGGAAAATAAGGTCCCCGGAGAAAGACAACAATCTTCCACTGCAAAATCTCCAAGAACTCTCATGTCTCTCAAGCTCACCATTGACTTTCAATTGGTATCTTTTGAGACTACTTTCAGTATCATTTACATGTCTTCTCCAAAATTTGATTAGACTATATTTCATATCATATGCTTCCATGTTGCAAAAATGCATAAGTGATTAACTCATATTCTGTTACCTATGCATAAGGGAAGTTAGTCTTTTCAAACCATGTCTTGCACCTCTAATTTTCACCTGCTTTTTCCTAAGTAGAGGATCTCTGTCAGGGGGAGTATTTCTTCATCTCTAAAAAGGGGGAGAAAACTTCTTTCTAAAGAGAACACTCACTTAGGGGGAGTTTCTTTCAACTGGTATCATTCATATGGTTTGTTTTAATATCCTTCTAGTGATATCATTTGATACAATTCTTGATTGAGGGCAAGCTTTTATTTACTTCCTACATGCTTTTAATGTCTTCCTTTTCGGTGGTTGATGCCAAAGGGGGAGAAGTTTAGGGACCAAAGCAATGAAAACTATATCAAACACCAAACACCACCAATTTAAAATTTTAAATCTCCAAATGATTTTTCAAGTGGTTTTGGTTATTTGGTCCAAAAATAAGAAGTAAGTGAATTATGGAGTTAGGGGGAGGCTTAAGTCCATAATATCACATTATGGGGACAATCATGCATCTTAGCATGTAAATTGCATATTTTCATTCAAATACTTGTATTATTTGCTTGCTTTGGTTGTGTTGTCATCAATCACCAAAAAGGGGGAGATTGTAAGGAAAATGGACCCCGGGCCATTTGGCTAATTGAGTTTTGGTGTTTGATGAACAACACAATCCATGAACTAATAAGTTTTCTAGTGTTTGTGTTTGTAGTTCACAGGATGTGAAGAGAATTGGACCAAGGCAATGAGGATGCAACACCTCAAAAGAAGACATAAAAAGATGCATAGGAGTCCAATACTCAAGAACAAAGAAGCCCGAAGAAATCAGCGAAGAAATCCAAGATGAGGGCTGTCAGCCAGCGCCTGGTGGCGCACCGGACATTGGTGTCCGGTGTGCACCGGACTGTCCGGTGAGGCACCGGACAGTCTGCGCAGAGAGGCCGCAGGCAGGCGCTCTCTGGCTGTAGCACCGGACTGTCCGGTGTGCCAACGGGCAGACGGCAACGGTCGGATCCAACGGTCGACTGCTACAGGCACCAACGGTCGACTGACGTGGCGTGCACCGGACATCTACTGTGCAGTGTCCGGTGGTGCACCGGACTGTCCGGTGCACCCGACGACAGAAAGCTACTGCTTTCTGTCCAACGGCTAGTTTGGGGTGTGGAGGCTATAAATACCACCCCAATCGGCCATTCTCAAGCGTGAGAGCCCAAGCAACATACCAAGACACATAGTGCATATTTCCAAGAGCTCAAACACCCAAGTGCTTAATAGAATCACTCGGTGATTAGCGTAGGTGCTTTGCGAAGTGCTTAGGTTAGTTAGACCGCTTTAGCGCTTGCTCTAGATGAACCCTAGATTGTTGAGTGAGTTTAGATAAACCTCACAACCCCTCGGCTCTTGTGTGAGTCGTTGTAATTGTACCGAGTGGGGCGAGAGTCTTGCGAGACCGTGACAACCGCGTTTGTGTCACGGCCGCCACCGTGTACCGGAGGGAACGAGGCCCGCGGCGTTTCGGCCGGAAGCTCGATAGTGGAGATGGCGGGGAGCGTCCGAGAGGAGCCGGAAGCGGAGCACCACTTGCGCGTGGAGAAGGCCCGCGGCTCTCTACGGAGTTACTCGACCGTGGTGCTTGGCCCTCGCGTGGGCTTCCCTTTGCGTAGGGGCACCAACGAGGATTAGTCGGGACCTTGCGTGGTTCCGGATACCTCGGTAAAAATACCGGCGTCATCCACGAGAGTTTGCTTCTCTACTTAGCTCTTTACATTCCGCATTTATATTAAGCATTTAAGTTTCAATCTTGTAGTCATACTTATTTAGTATAGATTGAAACTTAGCCTTTGCGGTAGAGATAGCAACACTTAGACAAAACCTAGTTTGCATATTCTAGTTTTGATTATTTGCATAGGTTTTGCTCTAGGGATTTAATTGTGGCCTAGTTTAGTATAAGTTTTAGAAGTCCTAATTCACCCCCCTCTTAGGCGTCACCCGTTTCCTACAATGCTAATAGATTCATACAAGCAATTTTTAGCTATATCATTCTAATGGATTTCTTTTTCTTCACTCGCAGCGAGCTTCTCAGGATTCCTAGGTGGTTTCATCCCGTCGCGGGTGACTCTGCAAACATCTAGATTGATATCTTCTAGGTAACAAGCCATTTTAGTACTATAATAGAGAAAATTAGTGATGTCAAAGTGTGGTGGTCTATGGGTATCCATCCCCTTTCTTTAAAAAGTGTTGGCTCTATTAGCGGTGAAGCTAAAACATTCCGAATGAGCCAAACCGAGCTCTGATACCAATTGAAATGAACATGGACTCCTAAGAGGGCGTTGAATTAGGACTTCTAAAAATTTCTTTCTAATATAGGCTACAAATAAATCCCTAGAACAAAACATATGCAAATATGTAAACTAGAATGTGCAAACTAGGTTTTGTCTAAGTGTTGCTATCTCTATCGCAAAAAGAGTTTTGTAACCTAAGTTCCAATCCTAACAATTCCAAACTAGGAATAGAGAGATTGAAACTCGGAGAGCTTCAATCTAAGTCCCTTAATAAAATGAATCGGGGTTCATTTTCCTTACAGTTGGAATCACTCGTAGAGCTTCTTTCAGATGTAGCATATAACACATGATTCATTTAGCTTTGTGTTCTTCATGACAGTTTTCTCTATGGCTGCTTGGGAGATCTGAAAGGAAAGAAATGGAAAAATTTCAAAGGACAAGTACCATCTTTCAACTCTTGGAAGGAGAATTTTTTGAACACGCTTAAGCTGAATATTCTTAGAATGAATCATGTTTTCTCTGCCGCTGTACATTCTTGACTTTCTACGCTCTAGGCTGCTTGTAACATATATCTCTCTCTTTTCTTTTCTCTCTTCCAGGTGTACGGTTCTCTTTAATTTCTTTGGTAATAAAATTATGTTGTAGGGGTTTCCCTACAGTTTCCCCATAAAAACAAAATATTGGTCTTAATGACCACAAAATAATGATGCGTTTCGAGAAATTTTACAATAAATTTTTGAGGCTAAATCAGATTTGTGATATTGATCTTGCAGGGGAGTGGAAACAAAGGAAGACAACGATGTGTATGCACATAAATATATACATAGAGACAATATTCAAAGTTGCAAATCAACTATCTTAAGCACAACATAATTAAAGTTGATACTTATGATATGCGTATTAGATGTATTTGAGGTTAAATTATTATTACTGGTAGTATTAACAGAAAACATATTAATTTAAAAGGTGTGAAGCTAGAAAAGTATAAAGGAATATGTTAATTATAGTTTTTTTTGAAAGGATGAACCATGAAAATTTAGTTGTCACGTTTCCATGTAGTGAACCGATATGTCTTATCAGTAACTAAATAGGTTAACATCAAGAAAGCACATTAATAAAAATTTGGAAAGGGGACATACATTAATTAATTATCTAATGTCTGAAAGTAGTACACAGAATTAGACATTTAGACATAACATAGTTTGCTAATTACGTGGTAATCTATATAAACAAAATTAAAGTTGTGTATCTCTAAGACATGCATACGTACACAAACAGAACATATTGAAACTAGCCTTTGTTTGAACAATTTTAACAGCAAATGTGGTTTTGGTTTGTTAATATTGCAAGTTATTATGAGTATTCAACCTAGTAAATTGAATAATCCTTGCCTGATATATTGAATCTATATGTATATATCTAGCTAGATACAATTATTAGAACATGCTTTTATTGTCTACATATGTACCCATGTAACATGAATAGAAAATAAATAGGTATGCTTATCGTAGAGTATCTATGACCATGTAGCAAGAAAAATAAGTTAATATAGAGATAAATCAATGGGCAAAAAAAATAAAATTTGGGGGAAAGAATCTCACTGCTACTACTCTTACACTACATATAACAACAGGGTTGGTTCCAATTCCACTTCTGAAACAATCAGCGCAATCGCTCCGTCCATCCACAGTTGCCACCCAGACTAGGTGACACGATCCAAGCCGCCATGGCGTTGACTAAGCCTCTACGCTCTAGACTATGCTGGTGGCACTAGGGAGACTACGAAGGTTCACCTGCACCTTGAAGGACTAGTTGAGGAAGGCGTTGGCGAGGATGTTGAGGGGTTTGGACAACAAAGCACCGTCTAGGACACAATTGTTCTGGCCCGTGACGAGGTGCCGCAACGCCATCTCTGAGACATGCACGCTCTCTGACGTCAGAGGTGAGAGGCTATGGTTGTAGCTTCAATCGTCGCCGTTGTGGGCTGGTCCGGCTCGATGTGAGGGGAGGGGAGCGTGAGTTGGAGTTGTGGAGGAGTTAGAGTCATCTTGCGGCTGTAGCTTTGTGGGTGTGATCTTGACCTGACGCATGCTTTAACCGGAGGCAACTTCTGAACCTTGGACGACGATCGTTTGGCTGAGAAACCAAGGGATGACATGGACGCCTCGAGTGACGAGATTTACTCATAGCTCTATTGATAGCAGGGGCCAAGCTACGACTTGTTGATGGTGTCAAATGGCACCGATAAGTTTTAAAAATACAATGTAAAATATTGTTTACAATGTTGATGGCATTCCTATAAAACTGTGCTGACACTAGCAAAACTTAAGGCTAGCTTCGTCCCTTATTGATGGTAAGGCTATGACCTAGAGATCATGTCTCAAACAAAATATTATTTTATATTATAGACTAAGCTATATATATACTAGGTATATGCCCGTGCGTTGCAACAAAAAACACATGTGTATATATAGGTCATTGTTTAGTAATGTTAGTAAGAATCAACTCAACAATCATAATAAATATTGAAGTCTATCAGTTTTATTGAAAGAGATCCAAGCAATCCTGACACACACGTTTGTATATAAATATTTACGAATTCCCATGTACCATGAAGTTGGACAGTCAAAGGCTACATATGCAGACGACGCGCACCGCGTCGCTTGCTGTTTATAGCGGTGACACAGAATCCCAACTCATCCAGGTGTTCGCCAGCATCATCATGCTCTATACATGTCAGCGTGTGTGCTGTAGCCCTGCACGAGCATGACGAAGGACACCATATTCCGCTCTAGCATTCCGACATACAATCTACATGTGGTGGCTAGAGGATCGAGCTTCACGTAGAGGTTGAGAAGGACGTTGGCACAGAAGATGTGACCAGGCACGCCCGCACAGCCTCCTCCTCCTCCTTGGATAGTGCCTGCAACAGCTTCTCGACGTCCTTGTAACTGCTGAAGATGCGCTTCTCCACCAGATCTTGTTGTTTTGAGGTCGATATCTTTTGGATCAATAACCACATCAGCTTCATCAGCTTACTATGTCATTGAAACAATATTAAGCATCAAAGAAGAAGAGGGAATTCATGTCATAAAACTCCACATGAATATCAAAATGGCCTACCTCTGCCATAGTAGTTGTTGTTGCTATTGATGCATAAATACGACCCATAGGCCATAGGCTCTATCAGGGGAACACGATGTAAATCTGACTCAAACCTCAGTTTACTATAGACTTATTTCTCCTTGACTTCCATCACGGATGTCTTGTAACCACCCATTTGGCCATTTCTGCCTGAAAGAGTCAGCTTGTAAGTATTTTTTTCTTAATCAATAGTCACGTTAAGGTTGCAAATACATACCTATGAGCAAGAAATTGACTTAAACTTCCAATTGTTGTGCTCACAGTATCTCTGATACATGCGACCTACATATAGTCATTGGCATATTTAGTTCTGGAGTATGTGAGTAAATTTGGGGATATGACGCACTAATATAGCAGAAGTATAACCGTTGTAACAACGGTAAAATGAACTAAGAAGAGCCTATGCTCCCAAAAGAAAGATTGTAATCCTACTTGCACGTTCATTATTTATTCTAGATATTGCCCATCTAACATTAAGGTATGTATGTTAGGCTTTAGTACACTACTTATTGAAAAACATTAAAAACAAATGTATAACATTTGCTAAATTGCACTCACATGGAATAAAATCGTCATCTACCTACAATGTCACCAGCCCAAATCCCAGCTTCGTTAGCACTGGTGTCTGCCCTTACTGCAGAAATGAAGGAATACAGTTAGTAGTAACTAAGATGAGGAAATAAGAGTGGATGAGAAGCACTTGAAAATGTCTAATGTATGATTTCTCCAACAAAATGTAGAAATCATCATTATAGATAGAACACATAAAGCTAAACATAATGTCCAGATTTTATGTAGCTATCATGCAGGTCATTATGTTGTATTCACCTTAATTTTTCTAAAGATTTCAACTCCTCCCTGATATTTAAATCATACCGTATGATTTAAAGCTAAAATGAACTAAGTGTCATCTACTTGCAGATATAGCAAATCATCAGTAATTTAAATATAAGTAATTTAAATATCATACCATTCATTTTAGATACTAAGTCCGATCACATTTTAGTAATTTTGCTATATAGCAAACTAAGTGCTCTTAAAATATTTAAGTATTGAGCCAAGTCTAAGTAATTTTCTAAAGATTTCAACTCCTCCCTGATGCTCATCTGAACACATAGTAAGTCTTGATTTTGCACTTTCAATGTTTTGGGTGTGAAAAGACATGAGATGCAATAGTTAAGACATTGTTGTGACATCAATATCTTAAATAGATCCATGAATAATAGAGAACAATTAACTGTGTAAATTTTATAGGTTCAAGAATCTAGTGTTCAATATAAAAGGCTAAGGAAGTTGATTTAATTACTGACCCTCATGGCTTGCTGCACCAGAAAAGCTCCTCTCTCCATGGAGAGACATCCTCATATATGACTTTGTTCTTTTCCACCTGCTGCTCTCACAAACCTTGCAGCATGTGATCTCTTGATTCATGGACTGCCATGATCTGAAGCGGTCAACAAGAGCCAGATGCATGCACTGCCATCATCTGAAGTGGTCAACAACAGCTTCAAGTGCAGCATCAGGCTCAATAACCTCTACTAGGTGAGTGCCCGTGCGTTGCAACGGGAACATATAATATCATGGTAATTTATGTACATCTAGACAGTGTTAGGTAATACATGAAAAAACAATATATATATATAAATAAAACAAATGGTCAAAGGATAATGTGTTAGGTCAAATTTCTCTGGTGGTTGAGGCAGCCAAGAGGATTGTAACGTCCTGAATTTGGGGGTAGAATTTTTCTTCTTCTTTTCTCTCACCAAATTCAGGCGTTACCCTTTTCTTTTCCTTTTTCCCCTCGCTAAACCTAGATCTTTTCCAAAGTCGTAGCGGGTTTTGGCTTTAGACCTCGTGTAAAGCAAAACCTTAAAAAAACACTTTATTTTGTGTGATGCACCATGCCGAACCATGCATACTTTTTGTTTGATTAAAATGTGAATGCTTTCATCTAGAGGAAATTAGATTTTAGAAAAAGAAAAAAAACCTTTTTCTCCTCCCCCCCCCCTCCTTCCCCATTTCGGCCCAGCCGCCCCCTCCCCCTCCCCCGCCGTGGGCCGGCCTGGCGGCCCAGCCGCGCCCCCCTCCCCCTTTGGGCCCAACCGGCCCAGCCGCCCCCCTCCCCTTTTCTTTTTTTTTCCTTTTTTTCCAAAAATCCCCTCTTCCTCCCTCTCTCTCTCTCCCTAATCCTCACCCTAACCCTAACCGCCGCCGCCCCTCACCCGCGCCGCCGCCGCCCCTCCCCGGCGCCGCCACCGCCGTCCTCCCCTCCGGTGAGGTTTCTCCCTTCCCCCCTCCCTCCTCTCCTTCCCTCCCTCCTCCTTCCCTCCCGCCGGCGTCCCCCGCTCCCGCACCATGGGCGCGCCCGCCCCGGCTCCGGCCGCCCGCGCCCCGCGCCCGCCTCGGCCCCGGCCGCTCCGGCCGCCCGCGCCCCGACCCCGCCCCGCCCCGGCTCCGACCGCCCGCGCCCCGACCCCGCCCGGCCCCGGCCACCCCGGCCGCCCGCGCCCCGACCCCACCCGGCCCCGGCCACCCTGGCCGCCCGCGCCCCGACCCCGCCCGGCTCGGCCACCCCGGCCGCCCGCGCCCCCGCTCCCGCCCCGGCCCCGGCCGCTCCGGCCGCCCGCGCCCTGACCCCACCCGGCTCGGCCACCCCGGCCGCCCTCGCCCGCGCGAGCCCCGCCCTCGCCCGCTCGGCCCCGCCCCGCGCCGCCCCGGCTCGGCCGCCCGCCTCCCGGCGAGCTCGGCCGCCCGCCTCCCGGCGAGCTCGGCCGCCCCCCTGGTTCAACCGCCCCGGCCCCCGGCTCGGCGGCCCGCGCCGCCCCTCCCCCGCGCTCGGCCCAACCGCCCCGCCCCGACCCCGGCTCGGCCGCCCCGTGCCCCGGCTCGGCCGCTCCCGTCGCGCCCCGGCCCGGTCGCCCCGCGCCCGGCCTCGCCCGACCGTGTCCTCGCCCCGTCCGTGCCTCGCTCGTAGTGGTCCGCGGCGTCCTCGCTCGCAGTGGTCCGCGGCGTCCTCGCTCACCCGTGCTCGCTTGCCCTGGCATGTTTGCCCGCTCGCCCCGCCGTGCCTTGCTCGCGTCGTGTCGGCCCTTGGCGTGGCCTCGAGCTCGGCCTAGCGTGCCTTCGGCGCGCGGCCTCGAGCTCGGCCAGCGCACGGCCCCGACGCGTGCGCGACTAGTTCGCGGCACGTTAAGTGTGGCTTTGCGCGTGCGCGTGTTCGCGCAGCGTTCTGGCGTAGCTCGTCGTGCTCGCGACGCGACGCATAGTGCCCTGTCGCGCTCGCGACACGATCGTCTACCCCCTAGCCCCGTCTACCCCCCCGTATCCTATGCGCGTTAATCACGTGTTTATATTAATAAGATAGGAGTCTCAATTTGGAAATTGGTTACGTTAGTTAAATTGTATAGCTAATCGTCTATCTTATTCAATGTTAATCTACTAAAAATGGTCACGCTTACACTAGTGCATGTAGCTAATTCTTATCATTGAAGCTAAGTAGACCTAGAGCACGTGATGTCTAGTTATTCGTCAACCCGTAGTGCGTCTCGGGCTTAAGCTTTAACTCTCGCGAAACCTTTCCCCATTTCTTTCTAACCTTGGTAAGTTCATTATAGTATGTGATATTCTATGCATATTTACTTTATTTGTTCTTTCGTAATGGTGTACTGTTTGTTTCCTAATTTGAATGGATGGATGTATGTATGCTTGCAATCGCATAGAGAACGATCCGGTCGAAGAGCCCGAAGAACTCGCAGGAGAAGCCCCTGAGCAGCAGTCGGTTGGTGGAGGCAAGTGTCCTTTGACCTATCTCTGTCCTAATCATTCTTTAATTCACCTCCCGCATTACACATTTATACTTAAGGATTGACTAGCTTTTGTTATCCATGTCCTTGTTTACCTATTTGGGTCGGATTATTATTGTTTAGCTTCATGCTAATGCTCAACTCTAATCAATGAACATGATGAGATTATATATGATACGCTGTTTTCCCTTCTCTTATGATGATGTTGTACTTGTGGCCTTTAAGGGGGCTCGAGCGATTTCTCGAGTGCCTCTCCGTAAGGACCTGTTCTATGGATGACCGCCCGGGAAAACAGTGCAACCATGAGGGTGGAGTGGGACGCCCTTAGCTGAATAATTAGAGGATCCGGGGTGTAGTTCGCTTCGCCGTCGTGCCATCAATGGGGCTCGGTGTATGCGGCTCGCTCTGCCAAGGTTGATTTGTCCCTTGGGGAGGAGTGCGGTACATTTAGGAAACCTAACGGGCGGCTACAGCCCTGGAGAATCTTTGTAAAGGCTACATAGTGAAACCCTGCCTATTCACCTTGGTAGTGTTTAAGGGTTTGATCGGCCCGAGGCAAGAGGGAATCACGGCTTGTGGGTAAAGTGCACAACCTCTGCAGAGTGTTTGAAAACTGATATATCAGCCGTGCTCGCGGTTATGAGCGGCCAAGGGAGCTCCAATGATTAGTGGTACTTGATTAGAGACATTTTGGTTTACAAGTGGCAATGAGACTGATGGTTTTGGTTACGTCTATGGTGCTGGTAAGTGGTATTCTTTCCGTTTGGAAAGGGTACATCGGGCTAATAACTTGGGCTAATGTTAAAACCTGGCTTTCTACTAGTAAATAATAACCTGACCAACTAAAAGCAACTGCTTGACTTACCCCCACATAAAGCTAGTCCACTACAGCCAAACAGGATACTTGCTGAGTATGTTGATGTGTACTCACTCTTGCTCTACACACCAAACCCCCCCCCAGGTTGTCAGCATTGCAACCACTGCTCAGGCAAAGATGAAGCTGTGGAAGAAGACTTCCAGGAGTTCCAAGACTACGACGAGTTCTAGGTGTGGGTTAGCGGCAACCCCCAGTCGGCTGCCTGTGAAGGCCGCGTTTATCTACGTTTCGTTTTCGCACTTTGATTTATTGTAAGGACTATATGGACGTCTCAGACGTATGATGTAATCAACTATTTCCCTTTTTAATACTATTTTGAGCACTGTGTGATGATGTCCATGTTATGTAACTATTGTGTACGTGAATAACTGATCCTGGCACGTACATGGTTCGCATTCGGTTTACCTTCTAAAACCGGGTGTGACAAGGATTGATCGACATTTGATGGATGTCATTCATAAACGGTACCGATTTTAGGACCACTGCCTTGCTATTAAGCGTTACTTGCTTCTTGGGCAGGGTGATTTTGTCCAGTATCTTATGGACGTTGTTGGCCCCGAATTATCAGAGCCAGCAAATAGGATTAGCTCCTTCCAATTGGCTGGCTTGCTTGAGACTACAATCCGAGCATCCAATGCACAATATAATGTGCCTCCACTTATTTGTCTCATTTTTAGATATCTGCATTTTGAAGTTTGGTAAATAGCACTGTTATTTGTTCCAAGAATTTTGGGAGTTACTAGCATAATGGAATTCTCAAAGCAAGGGCAGGCACCCATGCCAAACAACATCGGACTACAACCGCTGCCCTCTTCAAATGTCCAATCTAATCAAACAGAGTATCCATCTCTATTTTATCCATCATCATTGCCTACTGACTGGAGTTCACATATGGGAACCTCAGTACCAGTTAGCTCATATTATATTGTCCCCATGAATCAGCAATCAGTCCAGCTAGGTGCTTCGAGGCCAGAGGTTTCACGTCCGGCACAACCTTTGCTAAGTAGGGTATCATTGAGGCCACCCCAGCAGGTGCTAAATATTCAAACATCTTTTCCAGCAATGGCTGGATTACAATCCTCACCATCTATGGCAGGCAGGAAATCACAACAGAAAGTTGCTTCTCCAAAGGTTCAAATGCTGAAATCTCCATCATTCTAGTCATCTAATAAGCGGTCTGCGCAGAACAAGCCATCGTCAAAGGTCCAGCATCATCAACTTGAATCTGTTAGGTCCAAGTTTAGGGAGTCACTTATTGCTGCATTGAGTTTGGATTCAGATCAGCAGAATAGGAGTCAATCTCCTGATAATGTGCAGTCTGATGGTTCTATAGATAAATTCAAACCGGCAGCATGAGATGTGGTACAGGATTTAGTGGCAAACACATCAAAAGATGTGTGCACAACCAATTCAGGTATAGCCACAACTGTAGCTCCCAGTAGATGTGAGGAAAATGAGAAGTTAATCAGTGATTTAGCTTCAGAGATGACCATGAGCATCAACTATGGCATGCAGCAACCGTTAAATCAGGTTTCTTCAGAAGACGACTTATTGGGTCAGTGTATGGTTGCAGATGAACTTTTGCAAGGTCATGGGCTTAGTTGGGTTTCTGATCATGTTGCCGGGATTTCTAAACCTAACGCAGAACCTAATGATTTAAAAAGGCCGCGAACTTCTGATGTGGAGTCTGAGTCAAAACGAATAAAGTCTGCTAATGAATTAGCAATGGATGAGGAGTGAAAGTCGCCTAGAGGGGGGGTGAATAGGGCGAAACTGAAAATCACAAAAATAATCACAACTACAAGTCGGGTTAGCGTTAGAAATATAATAGAGTCCGCAAGAGAGGGCGCAAAAACAAATCGCAAATGAATAATGAAGTGAGACACGCGGATTTGTTTTACCGAGGTTCGGTTCTCTCAAACCTACTCCCCGTTGAGGAGGCCACAAAGGCCGGGTCTCTTTCAACCCTTCCCTCTCTCAAACGGTCCCTCGGACCGAGTGAGCTTTTCTTCTTCTCAATCAAACGGGAACAAAACTTCCCGCAAGGGCCACCACACTATTGGTGCCTCTTGCCTTGGTTACAATTGAGTTTTGATCACAAGAACAAGTGAGAAAGAAAGAAAGCGATCCAAGCGCAAGAGCTCAAAAGAACACGGCAAATCTCTCTCGCTAGTCACTAAAAGGCTTGAGTGGAATTGGAGAGGATTTGATCTCTTTGGTGTGTCTAGAATTGAATGCCTAGCTCTTGTAAGTGGTTGGAAGTTGGAAAACTTGGATGCAATGAATGGTGGGGTGGTTGGGGTATTTATAGCCCCAACCACCAAACTTGACCGTTGGTGGAGGCTGTCCTTCGATGGCGCACCGGACAGTCCGGTGCACACCGGACATGTCCGGTGCCCCCGCCACGTCATCAGTGCCGTTGGATTCTGACCGTTGGAGCTTCTGACTCCTGGGCCCGCCTGGGTGTCCGGTGCACACCGGACAACCACTGTTCATTGTCCGGTGCGCCGGTATGGGCGCGCCTGACGTCTGCGCGCAGAGCGCGCATTAAATGCGCCGCAGGTAGCCGTTGGCGCCGAAATAGTCGTTGCCCCGCTGGTACACCGGACAGTCCGATGCACACCGGACATGTCCGGTGAATTATAGCGGAGCGGCTACCGCGCGAACCCGAGGCTGGCGAGTTGAGGAGGCCGCGCGTCCTTGGAGCACCGGACACTGTCCGGTGTACACCGGACAGTCCGGTGAATTATAGCGAAGCGGCCTGAGAAATTCCCGAAGGTGGCGAGTTCGAGTTGGAGTCCTCTGGGCGCACCGGACACTGTCCGGTGTACACCGGACAGTCCGGTGCCTCCAGCCAGAGGTGCCTTCGGTTGCCTCTTTGCTCCTTTGTTGAATCCAAAACTTGATCTTTTTATTGGCTGAGTGTGAACCTTTTGCACCTGTATAACTTATACACTCGAGCAAACTAGTTAGTCCAATATTTGTGTTGGGCAATTCAACCACCAAAATTATTTAGGAACTCGGTGTAAGCCTAATTCCCTTTCAATCTCCCCCTTTTTGGTGATTGATACCAACACAAACCAAAGCAAATATAGAAGTGCATAATTGAACTAGTTTGCATAACATAAGTGCAAAGGTTGCTTGAAATTGAGCCAATACTTACATGATGCGCATGGATTGTTTCTTTATTTTTAACATATTGGACCACATTTGCACCAAAAGTTTTGTTTTTGCAAATTCTTTTGTAAATTCTTTTCAAAGTCCTTTTGCAAGATAGTCAGAGGTAAATGAATAAGATTTGCAAGGCATTTTTAAGTTTTGAAATTTTCTTTCTCCCCTTGTTTCAAATGCCTTTTCCTTTGACTAAACAAAACTCCCCCTCAAATAAATTCTCCTCTTAGTGTTCAAGAGGGTTTTAGGACATCAATTTTGAAAAATACTACTTGCTCCCCCTTTAGAACACAAAGAGATACCAATTTTGAAATTTACCAATTGAAAATCATCAAATTTAAAAATTAGGGTGGTGGTGCGGTCCTTTTGCTTTGGGCCAATACTTTCTCCCCCTTTGGCATGAATCGCCAAAAACGGATACTTGGAATGATATATAGGCCCCTAAAGTGCTTTCTCCTCCTTTGGTCATAAAACAAATAAGTGAAGATTATACCAAAGATGGAGAGTGATGCGGAGCGACGGCGAGGAATGAGTAGTAGAGTAGAGTGGAAGCCTTGTCTTCGCCGAAGACTCCAATTCCCTTTCAATATACCTATGACTTGGTTTGAAATACACTTGAAAACACATTAGTCATAGCATATATAAAAGAGACATGATCAAAGGTATTATTATGAGCTATGTGTGCAAGTTTAGCAAAAGAAATTCCTAGAATCAAGAATATTAAGCTCATGCCTAAGTCTGGTAAAAGATTGTTCATCAAGTGGCTTGGTAAAGATATCGGCTAATTGATCTTTAGTGTTAATGTATGAAATCTCGATATCCCCCTTTTGTTGGTGATCCCGAAGAAAATGATACCGAATGGCTATGTGCTTAGTGCGGCTATGCTCAACGGGATTATCCGCCATGCGGATTGCACTCTCATTATCACATAGAAGAGGAACTTTGGTTAATTTGTAACCATAGTCCCGCAGGGTTTGCCTCATCCAAAGCAATTGCGCGCAACAATGGCCTGCGGCAATATACTCGGCTTCGGCGGTGGAAAGAGCGACCGAATTTTGCTTCTTTGAAGCCCATGACACCAAGGATCTTCCCAAGAACTGGCAAGTCCCCGATGTGCTCTTCCTATTAATCTTACACCCCGCCCAATCGGCATCCGAATAACCAATCAAATCAAAAGTGGATCCCCGAGGGTACCAAAGCCCAAACTTAGGAGTATAAGCCAAATATCTCAAGATTCGTTTTACGGCCGTAAGGTGTGATTCCTTAGGGTCGGCTTGGAATCTTGCAGACATGCATACGGAAAGCATAATGTCCGGTCGAGATGCACATAAATAAAGCAATGAACCAATCATCGACCGGTATACCTTTTGATCCACGGGCTTACCTCCCGTGTCGAGGTCGAGATGCCCATTTGTTCCCATGGGAGTCTTGATGGGCTTGGCATCCTTCATTCCAAACTTGGTTAGGATGTCTTGAGTATACTTCGTTTGGCAAATGAAGGTGCCCTCTTGGAGTTGCTTGACTTGGAATCCTAGAAAATACTTCAACTCCCCCATCATCGACATCTCGAATTTCTGTGTCATGATCCTACTAAATTCTTCACATGTAGATTTGTTAGTAGACCCAAATATAATATCATCAACATAAATTTGGCATACAAACAAATCATTATCAAGTGTTTTGGTGAATAAAGTAGGATCGGCTTTGCCGACTTTGAAGCCATTAGCAATAAGGAAATCTCTAAGGCATTCATACCATGCTCTTGGGGCTTGCTTGAGCCCATAAAGCGCCTTAGAGAGCCTATAAACATGGTTAGGGTACTCACTGTCTTCAAAGCCGGGAGGTTGCTCAACATAGACCTCCTCCTTGATTGGTCCATTGAGGAAGGCACTCTTCACGTCCATTTGATAGAGCTTAAAGCCATGGTAAGTAGCATAGGCCAATAATATGCGGATTGACTCAAGCCTAGCTACGGGTGCATAGGTTTCACCAAAATCCAAACCTTCGACTTGTGAATACCCCTTGGCCACGAGTCGAGCTTTGTTCCTTGTCACCACACCATGCTCATCTTGCTTGTTGCGGAAGACCCACTTGGTTCCTACAACATTTTGGTTAGGACGTGGAACTAAGTGTCATACCTCATTCCTTTTGAAATTGTTGAGCTCCTCTTGCATCGCCATCACCCAATCTGAATCTTGAAGTGCTTCCTCTACCCTGTGTGGCTCAATAGAGGAAACAAAAGAGTAATGCTCACAAAAATGTGCAACACGAGATCGAGTGGTTACCCCCTTATGAATGTCGTCGAGGATGGTGTCGACGGGGTGATCTCTTTGTATTGCTTGGTGGACTCTTGGGTGTGGCGGCCTTGGTTGTTCATCCTCCTTGTCTTCATCATTTGTATCTCCCCCTTGATCGTTGCCGTCATTTTGAGGTGGCTCATCTTCTTGATCTTCTTGTTCAACATCTTGAGCCTCATCCTCAATTTGAGTTGGTGGAGATGCTTGCATGGAGGAGGATGGTTGATCTTGTGCATTTGGAGGCTCTTCGGATTCCTTAGGACACACATCCCCAATGGACATGTTCCTAAGCGCTATGCATGGAGCCTATTCTTCACCTATCTCATCAAGATCAACATGCTCTACTTGAGAGCCGTTAGTCTCATCAAACACAACGTCACAAGAAACTTCAACAAGTCTTGAGGACTTGTTAAAGACTCTATATGCCCTTGTGTTTGAGTCATATCCTAGTAAAAAGCCTTCTACAGTTTTAGGAGCAAATTTAGATTTTCTACCTCTTTTGACAAGAATAAAACATTTGCTACCAAAAACTCTAAAGTATGAAATATTGGGCTTTTTACCGGTTAGGAGTTCATAGGATGTCTTCTTGAGGATTCGGTGAAGATATAACCGGTTGATGGCGTAGCAAGCGGTGTTGACTGCTTCGGCCCAAAACCGATCTGGTGTCTTGTACTCATCAAGCATGGTTCTTGCCATGTCCAATAGAGTTCGATTCTTCCTCTCCACTACACCATTTTGTTGTGGAGTGTAGGGAGAAGAGAACTCATGCTTGATGCCCTCCTCCTCAAGGAAGCCTTCGATTTGAGAATTTTTGAACTCCGTTCCATTGTCGCTTCTAATTTTCTTGATCCTTAAGCCGAACTCATTTTGAGCCCGTCTCAAGAATCCCTTTAAGGTCTCTTGGGTATAAGATTTGTCCTGCAAAAAGAACACCCAAGTGAAGCGAGAATAATCATCCACAATGACTAGACAGTACTTACTCCCGCCGATGCTTATATAAGCGATCGGGCCGAATAGGTCCATGTGTAGGAGCTCCAGTGGCCTGTCACTAGTCATGATGTTCTTGTGTGGATGATGAGTGCCAACTTGCTTCCCGGCTTGGCATGCGCTACAAATCCTGTCTTTCTCAAAATGAACATTGGTTAGTCCTAAAATGTGTTCTCCCTTTAGAAGCTTGTGAAGATTCTTCATTCCAACATGGGCTAGTCGGCGGTGCCAGAGCCAACCCAAGTTAGTCTTAGCGACCAAGCAAGTGTCGAGTTCAGCTCTATCAAAATCTACCAAGTATAGCTGACCCTCTAACACTCCCTTGAATGCTATTGAATCGTCACTTCTTCTAAAGACAGTAACACCTATATCAGTAAATAGACAGTTGTAGCCCATTTGACATAATTGGGATACGGAAAGCAAATTGTAATCTAGAGAATCTACAAGAAAAACATTAGAAATAGTATGGTCAGGTGAGATAGCAATTTTACCCAAACCTTTGACCAAACCTTGATTTCCATCCCCAAATGTGATAGCTCGTTGGGGATCTTGGTTTTTCTCATATGAGGAGAACATCCTTTTCTCCCCTGTCATGTGGTTTGTGCACCCGCTGTCGAGTATCCAACTTGAGCCCCCGGATGCATAAACCTACAAAACAAATTTAGTTCTTGACTTTAGGTACCCAAACGGTTTTGGGTCCTTTGGCATTAGAAACAAGAACTTTGGGTACCCAAACACAAGTCTTTGATCCCTTGTGTTTGCCCCCAACAATCTTGGCAACTACCTTGCCGGATTTGTTAGTTAAAACATATGATGCATCAAAAGTTTTGAATGAAATAGCATGATCATTTGATGCATTAGGAACTTTCTTTCTAGGCAACTTAGCACGGGTTGGTTGCCTAGAACTAGATGTCTCACCCTTATACATAAAAGCATGGTTAGGGCCAGAGTGAGACTTCCTAGAATGAATTTTCTTGATTTTGCTCTCGGGATAGCCGGCAGGGTACAAAATGTAACCCTCGTTATCCTGAGGCATGGGAGCCTTGCCCTTAACAAAGTTAGATAAATTCTTTGGAGGGGCATTAAGTTTGACATTGTCTCCCCTTTGGAAGCCAATGCCATCCTTGATGCCAGGGCATCTCCCATTATAGAGCATACTTCTAGCAAATTTGAACTTTTCATTTTCTAAGTTATGCTCAGCAATTTTAGCGTCTAATAATGCTATATGATCATTTTGTTGTTTAATTAAAGCCATGTGATCATGAATAGCATTGATATCAACATCTCTACATCTAGTACAAATAGAAACATGCTCAACATTAGAAGTAGAGGGTTTGCAAGATTTTAGTTCTACAACCTTAGTATGCAACATATCATTCTTAGTTCTAAGGTCGGAAATTGTAACATTGCAAACATCTAATTCTTTAGCCTTAGCAATTAATTTCTCATTCTCATTTCTAAGGCTAGCAATAGAAACATTCAATTCATCAATCCTAGCAAGCAAATCATCATTATCATTTCTAAGATTGGGAATTGAATCAATACAAACATGAGAGTCAACCTTAGCAATTAATTTGGCATTTTCATTTCTAAGGTTGGCAATAGTGTCATGGCAGATGCTTAGCTCACTAGATAATTTGTTACATTTTTCTACCTCTAGAGCATAAGCATTTTTAACCTTAACATGTTTCTTATTTTCCTTGATTAGGAAGTCCTCTTGGGAGTCCAAGAGATCATCCTTTTCATGGATGGCACTAATTAGCTCATTCAATTTTTCCTTTTGTTCCATGTTATGGTTAGCAAAAAGAACGCGCAAGTTATCCTCCTCATTTTTATCATCATCCTCATCACTAGATGTTTCATATTTAGTGGAGGACCTTGATTTTACCTTCTTTTTGCCGTCCTTTGCCATGAGGCACTTGTGGCCGACGTTGGGGAAAAGGAGTCCCTTGGTGACGGCGATATTGGCGGCGTCCTCGTCGGAGGAGGACTCGGTGGAGCTCTCGTCGGAGTCCCATTCCCGGCAAACATGGGCATCGCCGCCCTTCTTCTTGTAATACTTCTTCTTTTCTCTCCTCTTTCCCTTCTTGTCGTCGCCCCTGTCACTGTCACTAGACATAGGACATTTTGCAATAAAATGACCGGGCTTACCACACTTGTAGCAAACCTTCTTGGAACGGGATTTGTAGTCCTTCCCCTTCCGTTGCTTGAGGATTTGCCGAAAGCTTTTGATGATTAAGGCCATTTCCTCATTGTCGAGCTTGGAGGCGTCAATTGGTTGTCTACTTGGTGTAGACTCTTCCTTCTTCTCCTCCGTTGCCTTGAAGGCCACCGGTTGCGCCTCGGATGTGGAAGGTTCATCAAGCTCGTTGATCTTCTTTGAGCCCTTAATCATGCATTCAAAACTCACAAAATTCCCGATAACTTCCTCGGGGGTCATTAGTGGATATCTAGGATTACCACGAATTAATTGAACTTGAGTGGGGTTAAGGAAAATAAGTGCTCTTAAAATAACCTTAACCACCTCGTGGTCATCCCATTTTTTGCTCCCGAGGTTGCGCACTTGGTTCACCAAGGTCTTGAGCCGATTGTACATGTCTTGTGGCTCCTCCCCTTGGCGAAGACGAAAGCGACCAAGCTCCCCCTCGATCGTTTCCCGCTTGGTGATCTTGGTGAGTTCATCACCCTCGTGCGCCGTCTTGAGTAGGTCCCAAATCTCCTTTGCGTTCTTCAACCCTTGCACTTTGTTGTATTCCTCCTTGCTTAGAGAGGCAAGGAGAATGGTTGCGGCTTGGGAGTTGAAGTGCTCGATTTGGGCCACTTCGTCCGTGTCATAATCCTCATCCCCTATTGATGGTACCTGTACTCCAAACTCAACAACATTCCATATACTTTTGTGGAGTGAGGTTAGATGAAATTTCATTAAATCACTCCACCTAGCATAATCTTCGCCGTCAAAAGTTGGCGGTTTGCCTAATGGAACGGAAAGTAATGGAGTATGTCTAGATGTACGGGGATAGTTTAAGGGAATCTTACTAAACTTCTTGCGCTCTTGGCGCTTAGAAGTTACGGACGGTGCATCGGAGTCGGAGGTGGATGTTGATGAAGTGTCGGTCTCGTAGTAGACCACCTTCCTCATCCTCTTGTGCTTGTCCCCACTCCGATGCGGCTTGTGAGAAGAAGATTTTTCCTTCTTCTCCTTGTGGTGAGAAGAGGAAGATCTTTTCTCCTTCCGCTTGGAGGAGTTCTTCTTCTTCTCCCTTCTCTTGGTGCGGGACTCTTCCGATGAAGTGCTCCCTTGGCTTGTAGTGGGCTTGTCGCCGGTCTCCATCTCCCTCTTGGTGTGATCTCCCGACATCACTTCGAGCGGTTAGGCTCTAATGAAGCACTGGGCTCTGATACCAATTGAAAGTCGCCTAGAGGGGGGGTGAATAGGGCGAAACTGAAAATCACAAAAATAATCACAACTACAAGCCGGGTTAGCGTTAGAAATATAATAGAGTCCGCAAGAGAGGGCGCAAAAACAAATCGCAAATGAATAATGAAGTGAGACACGCGGATTTGTTTTACCGAGGTTCGGTTCTCTCAAACCTACTCCCCGTTGAGGAGGCCACAAAGGCCGGGTCTCTTTCAACCCTTCCCTCTCTCAAACGGTCCCTCGGACCGAGTGAGCTTTTCTTCTTCTCAATCAAACGGGAACAAAACTTCCCGCAAGGGCCACCACACTATTGGTGCCTCTTGCCTTGGTTACAATTGAGTTTTGATCACAAGAACAAGTGAGAAAGAAAGAAAGCAATCCAAGCGCAAGAGCTCAAAAGAACACGGCAAATCTCTCTCGCTAGTCACTAAAAGGCTTGAGTGGAATTGGAGAGGATTTGATCTCTTTGGTGTGTCTAGAATTGAATGCCTAGCTCTTGTAAGTGGTTGGAAGTTGGAAAACTTGGATGCAATGAATGGTGGGGTGGTTGGGGTATTTATAGCCCCAACCACCAAACTTGACCGTTGGTGGAGGCTGTCCTTCGATGGCGCACCGGACAGTCCGGTGCACACCGGACATGTTCGGTGCCCCCGCCACGTCATCTGTGCCGTTGGATTCTGACCGTTGGAGCTTCTGACTCCTGGGCCCGCCTGGGTGTCCCGTGCACACCGGACAACCACTGTTCATTGTCCGGTGCGCCGGTATGGGCGCGCCTGACGTCTGCACGCGCAGAGCGCGCATTAAATGCGCCGCAGGTAGCCGTTGGCGCCGAAATAGCCGTTGCCCCGCTGGTACACCGGACAGTCCGGTGCACACCGGACATGTCCGGTGAATTATAGCGGAGCGGCTACCGCGCGAACCCGAGGCTGGCGAGTTGAGGAGGCCGCGCGTCCTTGGAGCACCGGACACTGTCCGGTGTACACCGGACAGTCCGGTGAATTATAGCGAAGCGGCCTGAGAAATTCCCGAAGGTGGCGAGTTCGAGTTGGAGTCCTCTGGGCGCACCGGACACTGTCCGGTGTACACCGGACAGTCCGGTGCCTCCAGCCAGAGGTGCCTTCGGTTGCCTCTTTGCTCCTTTGTTGAATCCAAAACTTGATCTTTTTATTGGCTGAGTGTGAACCTTTTGCACCTGTATAACTTATACACTCGAGCAAACTAGTTAGTCCAATATTTGTGTTGGGCAATTCAACCACCAAAATTATTTAGGAACTCGGTGTAAGCCTAATTCCCTTTCAAGGAGAAATTTAATCAAAGGGTTGAAAGTTTGGCGTTTAGAATTGAAGAGGAGTTGTTCAAATTGTTTCGTGGGGTAAATAAGAAGTACAAGGAAAAGGGCAGATCTCTTTTGTTTAATTTGAAAGACAAAAGCAACCTTGAGCTAAGAGAGAGGGTTTTGTCTAGGGATGGCAGTTGGACCCATGGGTATGGATACCCGTGGGTTTCGTACCCACCGGATATGGATACGGGTACAAAAACTCACCCGTGGGTCCTATTGGGTCGGATACCCGAAATACATCGGGTCGGGTATGGATAAAATACTTTACCCATGGGTATCCAGTGGATACCCGAAATATCAAACCTCTTTAAATGTGCTACATCCACTAAAAATGTGCTACATTCACTAGAAAAACTCACTCGCATGTGTTGTTGATTAATGAATATTAATTTATGTTGTGTTAACAGTCAACTGTAATGTAATCGAGACCAATGAGACATTGACAATGTTATAACTGTCAACTGTCATGAACTCATTAAGCTTTTATTCTCTGTACTCAAATTTAAATTTATTGGATGTGATAATTATGAGTTGAGATATTGTATCGACGTGTAGCCAAATATAGTCATTCTCATGTTGCATTGGTGCTTAGATGTAAACTAAAATATTTTATGCATTTATTATAACACTGACCGAATGTTTTAGTCTACAATAACATATCCACTGGATATCCGATACCCGGTAGATACCCGATGGGCATGGGTACGGGTACAATTTCTCGCCCGATTGGCTTGGTGGGTATGGATATTTGTAGAAGTCTCGGGTACAATTTCGGGTCGGGTATTATTATACCCGAACAAAACCCGACCCGCTGCCATCCCTAGTTTTGTCTGGGGATATTGTGCCTGAACGCCTTTGTTCAATGACTGCAGAAGAACTTGCCTCCAAAGAACTCTCAGAGTGGCGGCTGGCTAAAGCTGAGGAGTTTGCACAGATGGTTGTCCTTCCGAATATGGAGGTTGACCCAAGGCGTTTGGTTAGAAAAACTCACAAGGGAGAGTTCCAAGTTGAAGTCGAAGAACCAGGTGGTTTCTCAGTGGAGGTTGAACTTGGGAGTAATCTTACTAATATTCCATCAAAAACTGTCGAAGATCAGGCCAAGTCTAATGGAACAGATGGTAAAGAAGATGTTCACGAAAAAGACAAAGCATCTGATAGCACTTCACAAGATGAGGGTGGCAGAACAGGCATCAATGATATGCCAGGTGATGTACAATATATCGATAATGAGAAAGCTGATCTCACGAAGGAATTTATTTTGGATGACATGAAGGACACTGTAAATCTCCCACCGATCCCTTCTTTAGATGAATTCATGCAGGGCTTAGATTCCGAGCCACCTTTTGTTGATCTCTCAGTTGGGACTCCTCAAGAAGATGTCAATGACTCTGAGGAACCTGGCACCACCATGGAGCTTGAGGACCTTCTAGAGACAGAGGATAATGCGTCTGCACCAGAGAAATTTGAATCTGAATCTGATAAATCATCTGCACAGGTTAACGGCGAGCCTAAGCTAGAGTCACCAGGAGATATAGCGGTTCCAAATTCGGATCTTACTGAACCACGTGATGGAGAGCTGAATAAATCCTCCCCCTCCCATGGCAAAGGTGAAGCCAAGAAATTTGGTGCTTTTGTCGGATGCCGCGTCACGGCGTTTTTTCGCCATAAAAAAATCAGAATCAGAAATATATAAACACCAGACATGCGCCCGCGCGCTCTTCCCTCCCTGCCGCCCGCGTCCTCCTCTCCACACCAATGCGGCCACCACCGCACGTCGCCGCCTCCACCTCGGCTGCCCTCCACGCCGGGTCGTCCCGGCGCCGGCCTCGCCACCGCGGCGGGACGATGATGTCCGTCTCCTGCTGCCACTTGGCGGCGCTCGTGTCCATCCTCGCGGCGGGCGCGGCTACGGCGTTGCTCACCTTGTCCCTACCCTCTTCCCCTGGCGCATCCACGACGAGGAGAACCGACTTCGCTGGAGCATTGTCAGTGGCAAACGAGACCCCGCCACCGCCGCACTTGTCAGCGCCTCCGGCACCCGCCACGCCGCCCCCTGCTCCACCTTCCCCGCTCGCCGACAGGCCTCGAAAGCGAGAGGTGGGACCGAGTTGGGTGTCCTGTGTCGTGGTTCGCTCGCTCGATCGTACCGCCGTACCGTACGTAGTGGCCTGAATCCGTTTGCCCGTGTCTGTGATCAGCCGTCGTTCTGGAGGATGGCGCCGGAGGAGGCGCTGCGCTACGCCAAAAAGGAAATACGGGGCGCCGAGCCGGTGCTCGACGACCCCGACCTGTACGCGCCTCTGTTCAAGAACGTCTCCCAGTTCAAGAGGTAACCAAACGCTTCTTCTCCTAGCAATGGTGGATGCATCATGCATGTGTTGCTTGTTTTGTTATTGTTACTCCTATAATGGAGGAGCGAGTTTCCAAGTTTCCCCGTGTGCGTTTTGGCATGTTCCCCATGCAAAATCTATTACCGTGATATGCCTGCAAATGATGCCATCGTGTTGCCGTTTTTTGCTTGGCGAGTTGTCCCCGAAACAGCTCGTCTTTTTCTGAATACGAGTTCTTTTCGATGACAACCGCGATTTTATCCTCTCTTTTTTTGGTTCTATGCATATAAGCTTACTAATCCCGTGCATCGACCTAAACGCATCATAATTCTAGCAAATGTGGTCATCATCCAGGAGCTATGAACTGATGGAACGGATACTCAAAGTTTACATTTACCAGGACGGCCGGAGGCCCATCTTCCACACGCCTCCCCTCAGCGGCATCTACGCCTCCGAGGGCTGGTTCATGAAGCTCCTCAAGGAGAGCCGCCGGCACGTCGTCGCCGACGCGGGCAAGGCGCACCTCTTCTACCTTCCCTACAGCTCTCAGCAGCTGAGGCTCACGCTCTACGAGGCCGGCTCCCACAACCTCAGGCCGCTGGCCGCGTACCTGAGAAACTTCGTCAGAGGCCTCGCCAGCAAGTACCCGTTCTGGAACCGCACGAGAGGAGCCGACCATTTCCTTGTCGCCTGCCATGATTGGGTAAGATAGCTCTTCGAGCCTCGATCCATATACACAGAAATCGGTCGAGCTCAAGAACGCCAAGGTCATTGCTTGATTCTTTTCTTCCAGGGACCTTACACGACGACCGCGCACAGCGACCTCCGCAAGAACGCCATCAAGGCGCTGTGCAACGCCGATAGCTCGGAGGGCATCTTTACCCCCGGGAAGGACGTCTCCCTGCCCGAAACAACCATCCGGACACCCAGGCGGCCGCTCCGGTACGTCGGCGGCCTGCCGGTGTCCCGCCGGAGCATCCTGGCCTTCTTCGCCGGCAACGTGCACGGCAGGGTCCGGCCAGTGCTCCTCAGGCACTGGGGCAACGGGCAGGACGACGACATGCGGGTGTACAGCCTGCTGCCCAGCAGGGTGTCCCGCCGGATGAACTACATCCAGCACATGAAGAACAGCCGCTTCTGCCTCTGCCCCATGGGGTACGAGGTGAACAGCCCCCGCATCGTCGAGGCGCTCTACTACGAGTGCGTGCCCGTGATCATCGCCGACAACTTCGTGCTGCCCTTCAGCGAGGTGCTGGACTGGAGCGCCTTCTCGGTGGTCATCGCCGAGAAGGACATACCGGACCTCAAGAAGATCCTGAAGGGGATCTCGCTGCGGAGGTACGTGGCGATGCACGACTCCGTCAAGCGCCTGCAGCGCCACTTCCTGTGGCACGCCAGGCCGATCAAGTACGACCTCTTCCACATGATCCTGCACTCAATTTGGTTGAGTAGAGTCAACCAGGTTCAGCTTGAGGGATGAAATGTAGTAGTGTCAAGCTTGATCTTGTCTTAAGACAGCTTGCCTACTATGTTGTATGATACAAATCGTCATATGTTTGAGATGGTTTTATAAAGATATGTTTAGAAATCGTAGAATTTTTTTCTTGGTTCAATACAAGCCTCTGTAACGTATCTAGAGAGGACAGTGCATTTCCTCATGTTGTTGGCATGCAGCTCATGTAGAAAGGAGTGTCTCTACTCTACTCGACTCACATAAGGGTATTTGGTTTGAGAAATCAGTACTTAAATTTAGTGGAATGACCATATTATAACTATAAGGAATGAGATGGTGATAGATCAAATCATTCCATTTCATAAATCAAATAAAAAAGTGAGGAGTGAGAAGATGGACTACCACTACACCAAAAATATAAACTTCTTACGGTTTCTTAAGTTCCTATAACTTTTATAACAAACCGTAGGTCATTTCTCAAACCGAACACCCTAATAGAGAGTTGATCCATGATATGTGTTCGGCATACTACAGGTCTACAGCTAGGCATACTGCTTTGACATTGCATTCTTTTCTTTCTCCAGGTTCAAGATCACATAGCCAAGCTGACAAGGCAGTTAACCATGGTAGTGCACCTGATTGTAAGGAAGATGCAGTTAGCCTTTGCTGGTCAGTAAAAACCTTTTTCTATGTTCAGTCCCTGGACAGCAGTTTAGGCACATCTAATGTACCGATGTTAGTGCACCTGATTGTAAGGAAGATGCAGTTTAGCCCCAGCTCAATGTTGCCTCTGAATTCTGGGAAACAAACTGTGAAAACATAATTTTTGAAAACAATGTTGCCTCTGAATTCAGCTCCATGTTAGCTGAATGGTGCTCATTTAACTCACTAGAAAAAGGAGGCGCGCTTCGCGGCGCCCTACCTCCATTAGTCGAATACATTAACAAAATTTAGTTAGTATGATTGAAATGGTAATTTACAGTGAGAAAGTAAACGACGACATGTAATGTATATAGTAAGAAAAAGAAACGACAAAATTCAGCCGCACAAATCTATCAATGGCAAATCTATCAGTGGCATGTTGATTGCACGACGGCGAGGATATAGACAATACGAAATTTTTTACATGTTACGGTGATCAAAGACACAGTATGTATACAGGGCTGATGTGCACCATATACATTATATATAAACACAGTGTTGGAACACAAACACGTTGTAAGAACACAAACATATTGTAGAATACAATACGACAATATAATACATATGGCGCGGACGCAGGTTCGACAACTGTCTCTAAAAGATAGCGTACATGCAGTTGCGAAACAGTGTTCAGTACAACAATACATAACTCTAACAGTTTGCAGCTCCATAGACTATACATGTACGGTGCAACAAGCAGATGATCATTGTACACAAAAGCGCACTGTAAGCGCTGGTTTGTTGCGTAGTTCTTAAAAAGTCTTTGGCACAAACACATCAAGCCGCTTAGGCTTAAACATGAAGGGAGCGAAGCACATTCACGTCAACAAGCATAGAAATCCAGCGTGGCCTGTGCATAGCATCGATGACGAACCACGATCTAGTAGTAACCTGAAACACAGTTGTGAGAAGTATTCAGAACACTTAATTTTTTTTGGAGTAAGCCATTAATACAAACAAATTGTAGCAATAGAACGCCGACAAGACAAGATGAATTGAGAATAGAAGTGTAAGTCAGCGTCAGTAGAAATGTCTAACACTTATTACATGTAACAAAATGTGCAGACACAGTTGATTCATCATGTAAAGTCTAAGGCGTGGAACTGCGATTGTGTGGTGTATAAAATGTGCAGATCTAGACGAAGAATGTAGCATAAGATCAAACCAGCATACCTTGTTAAGTCTGCTTTGGGCCAATCTGTATCGAGCGTGTGGACATGAACATGTATCATATATCCTTCCGAAAGCAGCTGTACATAGCAGCTTGGATACAAAAGCAGTAGACAACGATCATCAAAAGAGCGAACAGCTGCAACTGTGAGCCCAAAAGACATGTGCCCCTCTGTGACTAAGCATCTTTGGTAGGGCTGAAAAGGGGACGGAGTTACAATTAGATAGTCTAGGACATATCAGTCTAGGACAGGAATCTAAACAAAAATATTTTCTTGCCTAGGAGTTCATGGACAACCTAGAGGTACGACGGAAAAGGTACCTAGGGGCAGCAGCGTTATCTGCGGCATCCTTGGAGCCAGTGGTTCCTCCATCTACGTCGGTGAACAACCTCTTTGTAACTGTCTTTGCAGGCGAAGACCTTGTCCTAGAACGAAAAGCTCGGTTAGCAATAATTTCAAAAGCTAATGATCAATTTTTGCCTCTATCCAAAGTACCAATCTGATAGATGAGGCTTTGTTTTAGAAACAGCAACAACAAAATTGACGGCGACATTGATACACACCTTGCATATGCACGAAGTACAAACAAGCATTAAAGGTGCAGAAAACAGATTATGGACAAAAAACAAACCTAACTAAGCAAACAAATGAGTATATGCATTGATAATGCAGCGACCGCTGCTCAGTAGTGACCAATGATAGAACACGGAAAATTAAATTAGCGACCGCTGCTCAGTTTTCTTCTTTTGAATCCTTGTTTGAAAGCTGAATGCTATCTTACATCCTTAGGTGAAAATTGTGAAGGCAATGCAGATCCAGAAAGCCTTTCTGACATTGACGATGCAGAGGTGCTTTCTCAACGAGTCCTTTTTGTCACATTTTTCAGGATTATCCCATTGCACAAGTAGTTATATCCTTAGAGGTGTAGTGATAACCATACAAGCCTTTGCAATTAGTTGTGATGCTATCTATCAATTTTATAGGCTGATGGGTACCTTCACAATGAGGAAGAAACACAATATAAAAAGATTATCTGGGAAGAAATGAACAAAGAGTACCTTGAGGTAGGTAACTCTGTCTATGGTCGCATTTTTCCATGTTGATCAGAGAATGGTACTACCTTCTTTTTTATTTTACAGGAACAAGCAGCTAAGGAAGCTTTGGTAGCTGAATTGGCAGCTACAGGGATTGATCCAGAAGCGGGAAAGAAAGTAAGGAACAATTTTGGGCGACCAAACTTCCGGTTTAACTTTGGCAACTGAATTGGCAGCTTGAGTCTGAATGGTTTATACTCCCCTCCATTCCAAATTGTAAAGCATTTTTCTAGATGCATAGTTTTTGTTTTGAATCTAATATATGATTTGTACAGTAATCTTTGTTACAATAGTGTAACACCGGTCATGTGTTTCTACGTTTTTAGTAAGAAATTCTGTTTTTTTTGCATGTGATGCTTCTTTTTTCCATGTCTGACCACATTTTCGTAGAATATTCATGCTAGCCCAAGTTATTGGATGAGAAGTAGACAACTATCTACAAAAGGGTTGTAGACAAGAATTATAACTTGAAGATGAAAGCATCAAGGTTTATTTTCAGTGAAATCAGCCAGAAGTTCCCAATCATGCCCTTCACTGCTAGGTCTGTGATTGCACAATGAATTTGAGTTTTGAAGTGTTCTACTTTTGTTGTCTATTGTAACATGAGCTTATGGATTGCAATAGGGCATTAGAAGAGAAGCGTGCACACTTAGGCTTGGTGGAATGCATGAACCATGAGCTATTGCAGTTGTACCCTGGACTTCATGAGAAGCCAGGTAGAGATTATACTGTGTCAACAGTGAGCAAACTCAGCTCTATGTGAAATGTATGTGAACCTTGGTGTGCCTGAGAACGTCGAAAAATGTGTAGATCTGATGGGCTGTCTGAACTATTTAAACCGTGTCAACAGTGAGCACTACGTAAATCTGATGGAGACTAAACCTAACCAAAGCTAACAGGTACCTCTATCCCATGAGAGGCATGACCTTGAGGACTGTGTCGGTGATGCAACAAAATGTTTCCTATTTGCATTTTTCTTCAAAATTGAGTATATGCACACTAATCATTATCAGTTACATTTTTTGTTTGTACGAACCATGAAGGCCTGTAGTAAAACTGTCTTGGAGTGCGATTAAGCGGAATTTACCTTTTCCTAGGCGTGGATGTCAGTTCCTTTGTTATAGCGGGAGTAGCACCTGGAACCACAGTGCCGCTGCCAATACCAATAGTCTGCATATAAGGGGTCAATAACCGAGCGTGTACTGTTTGCAACATAAATCTAAAAGTCTATGGGATGCACACCTTATCTTGCACACTGGTTGCGGAACTTTGTGGCGTGAGCAGGGTTGAAGGCATGACCAAGCTAGAGGCTTTGGTAGGAGTGTCTTCAATGCCACTGGGTGCGCCTTGCAATAGCACAGTTTGTGATTGTTTTGGCCCCGATGAAGATGCTTGTATGGAGTCCTTTGCAGTATCTATCTCTGCCATGACTGCGTTGACCTAGAAACAAATATTTCCAGTATTGATTGTGTGGTCAGAGAAACTCACATTCCATATATACGTCTTCTCGAGCAGATTTGTGATTGGATCAGGAATAAAGTCGATCGGATTGTTGGCAATGAGCATATCACACGGCTTCTTGATGATGTGTTGCGCCATCCGACCAAAGAGGATGAAGTCTGTGTCACCCGTCTCATCCCCTGCAGTGAGAAGCAGTTTGTACCTAAAACACATGGTGATACCGAGTCAACACAGTGAAAATGGGTAGGCCATGTGTATAGGAAATGGAAACATTCAGTCAGGGTGATGCATAGAAAAGTAGCCGCTGCATATTAGATGTGAGTGGGAGTCAAAACACCGAGAGCTATTGGGAGGCAATGGTAGAATGGAGGCAATTGAAGCAAAGAGATACCGCCTAACCTTTGGTTGGGCGTGCCAATGGTAGCGCAAACTTGATCGCTGCACTTGTAGGAATCCCCATGAGCCACAGCTGTGCGGGTGCATTTTTTGCATGCACTGTACCACCACCTATCACCAATATTTTTTATAGTGACTGTCACCAAGAATTCCCTAACCTGCACGAACATGTAAATATACGCTCATGCTATATTCCCAGATCCAACCAACTATGACACGACTGTAGGAAAACAGTAACAGAAGGCCATGGCAGTTGGTAAGGCAACAGTGACTAAGTGAATGAAACATGGAACATACCTTATTCTCAAATGGGTGCAGATCTCTGATGTAAGCGATTTTCTGTTCCTCGGGAACATGAGGCATAGGCTGATTCGAAGATAGAACCTCGTTCCACTTAATGGGACTATGCGCTTTCCTCGCACTAGTTTGTACATACAATGAGTCAAGCTCAAGTTAGAACAGAGCGAAGACAAACAACAGTCTTATACGTGCAGCAGGCATAGCAGAATATTACCTAGCCATGAGGGCACCTGCTTCAGGAACATCAGGATTAATGTACCACTTACAGGGTGAGCCTCCAGACAAGCACAGTCCATCTAAAACAAAGGGCATTAGGTCCCAACTATAAAAAAGCACTAAATGCAAAAGCTTAAAGTTAGTATACCCGCGTATTTCTTGACAAGCGTGCCAACAAACATCAAGATCTGTGGAGAGGACTGACCATCGTTGTAGATCTGTTCTCCAGGGAATAAGCTAACTTGCCCACCCCAGAGAACAACATTTACCGAACTGTTGTTGCTGTTTTTAGTTTAAGTATGTAGGCAGAGGAAACAAATCCCTACATGAAGGCAGAGGAAACAAATCCCTACATGGCTAAAACTACAGTAACAACTATGTATAATGAACCTGACATTGCACAGGGAAATAGTCCTCTTAGAGCTGGTTGTATGTTGCCCTCTGGATCGGTGCGGCGCCACGACCGAGATGGAAGTGACAATTCCAATGGCATCTGTATTGGATCCAATTAATGAATACAACAAAATTATAGTCTCTTAAACTTTGTAGCATATAAGTAAGAAAGTCTACCTGTGTAGTACTCCCTGTTGTCAACACACAAATGGAGCTGGTCTATCGGTGTGAGTGAATAGGTAAGCACAGGAAATGCTGGCGGAACCTCAACAACCTCCTCCAATTTTGTCCAGTTTGTAAAGGTAATCATGTTCTCATTGAAAACAGGCTTGTACAAATTGTTCGAGGCTCTGACCCGGAAGTATGTGATGTTGTAGACGACTCCTTCTTTTATCAGAGGCTTGAACTTTTGTATGACTGGTGGGAATATTGCAGCATGGATACCGTTTCCCTGCACAAAGCAGCGATGGAGGAAACAACAACATAATAACAATTAATCTCATACCAATGCCACCTTCCCTTTACCAAATAGATAAGCGTGCAGATGTTGTACCTCTTCGTCAAGCAGCACCATATCACAATGGAGCAACTTTGCTTCATCCTGAGGATCATAGAAATCCCATAAACGAGAAACACGAGCGCATATGGTCACAGAAGTGTTTCCATGCTGGAGCTCCGGGATCAACACATCTCCCATATACAAGGTAAAACAGGAAGAAAAAACATAAGAGCAAGGACATCGGAACCCATGCATGAAACAACATGTGCAAAGCATGAAAAAAAACATGGCTCTCGTACCAACCTATACATAGCACACATTAGCAGTTGCAAACGTAGAAACAAAAGTATAAGAAACAAACGCGTAGGTACTTGACGACGTTACTTATTTACAAACGCCACACGGGGCGCTACAATAACCAAGTAGAAAAACGGCTAAGTGGCAGCCGCATCAGCGGCAGCAAGGACTTCCTTGTAAACAACATTCCGAGTCTGTGAGCCGCACGAGCCATCTTCATTTTCAATCAGGATTATAAGTCCATTTCTAGACGTTGAACGGGAGACAGCCACATAAAGCTGGCCATGTGTAAAGACAGGTCTCTTGAGGTAAATACCAACTCTTGATAATGTTTGCCCTTGACTTTTATTTATCGTCATTGCATAACACAGACGTACTGGAAATTGGCGTCACTGAAGTGTGAAGGGCCACTTCACATCTGTAGTGTTGAGGGCAATCCTTGGTATTAAGACTTCTTCCCCAACATTTGATCCTGTAAGCGCTACGCAGTGCAAGATGCGTTGACCAAGTTGAGTGACAAGAAGTCGTGTGCCATTACAGAGACCTTTACTTTGATTCAGGTTGCGCAACAACATCACAATGGCACCCTTTTTTAGCTCGAGTTTGTGGGTAGGGAAATTGTTCGCATCAATTGAGTTTAAGAATTCAGTAGGGTAGAGGACGTCGAAGTCTGGTATTTTTTCCAATGATTTTGCTATAACGTCACAACTCAGGTATTGGATGGTGTCTCCAGGGACAAGCGAGAGAACGTAGTTGTTAACGTCATCGACTGTGGCATTATTTGGGCAAACAATGGCACGCGAGGAAAGGTACGTGGGATCTCGGTAATTCAACAGAAAATCTGGGTATACTTTTGATACAAGCGCAGCTACCTTATCACCCTCAACTCGGAGCAACAAATCTTCAGGGACTGTAATCCACGTAGCCTCACGCTCGCTCGCTCTTCTTTCAGCAGGCAAGGTACCATCACCAACAGATAGTACCCATTTGGCAAACATGTCGAGCTCGTTTCGCGCATCTACTTGCAAAGAGGGATCAAAAAGGCGCATGTTGGTGCACAGCCTAAGGAGGACAACATGGCGCCATAGATCAGAGTTTGTAATAGAGGCGTTAACTATGGAAGAGCGAGATCCCTTTCTAACAACAAGTAGTATTTGCCGAAAGTCGCCACCAAGAACTACAGGCTTGCCACCAAACGGGAGGAGCGCATTTGATGGAGTATGTTCTGAAAGAATATCACACATTGTCTTATCTAAAGCCTCAAAGCACCAACGATGGGTCATTGGCGCCTCACCCCATATAACGAGGGAGGACACCTGTTTAAGTTCAGAAAGCATGGTACCCCTATTGACATTGCACGTGCTAGCATCGTTTACATCGAATGGTATTTTAAATCTTGAATGTGCAGTGCGCCCTTTGGGCAAAAGTAGGGATGCGACACCAGAGGAGGCCACTGCAAGCACTATCTTCTTTTCGGAACGTAACCTTGCGATTATAGTGTTCCATAGGAAGGTTTTGCCTGTGCCACCATGGCCACAGACAAAGAAAAATCCCGGTGAGTTACTGTAAACACGCCCAAGTATGGCATCGGAAACGGTTCGCTGGTCCGCATTCAATTGTGTAACCAAGGAATCAGCGTGCATCGACAACATTAATGGCTCATGGTCAATTTCATCATTAATTAATCTGTTGTCATCCACAAAAGCGCGTTGGACATCTATCTTTGGCAGACCATAGTCATTTATGTTCCCGCCACTACTAGCAAAGGGATCTGAGAGTTTGCGTATCAGGAGGGACATGAGTTGTTCCTGTGGTACGTTGTAGTTAGGATTTCCCAATGTATCTCTAAGTTGTCGACCAATGTCATCTGTAAAAGATAGCCAGTATGTATCAAATAATGCACGCACGTTACCAACAGGGCAGAACATAACTACAGTCACAAAACGCTGTCTAAGCTGGTATGACGATGCAGATATGATCGCCTCGTCAAACAACAGCTTCCACTCATTATCGCTCTCAAGCAACCCACGCGCCTCGCACGCATCATGAAATGTGTCATACACTTGACCGTTGAACGTCCTGATATCAACATAGCTTGTCGAACCCTTAACTATCATCAATAGCATGCGTAAGTAGTATAGTTCGCCAGGAGTAGGATGTACATAGTACATGCGTCCAATTTTTTGCAGCGAGACCTCGATTTCCAACATTGGGCTGAGGCATCCCATGTCCATTTCTTTGGGAAGTCACAATACGTTAAGCATCTAGCTTGTTCATGCCTCAAATTAGTCTCAAACCATTCAGTTAGCATTGTGTTTTTGGCCGCAGAGCTAGCAAGCAACGCATGTAGGTCCGCGCCAGGTTCATAGCGCACGTGGTTTAACCCAGGAAGATGTACAATAAGTCGCTCAACAGAAGGCACTCTAAAGTGAATGTCATATTCAAATGCGCACCACAATGCCTCACATGTAGACAAATACCTAGCATCAATGTATTCCTGGATTTCATTCGGCGGTGCTATCTGCGCACTAGGCGACGCGTTAGACGTGTTTGCGGTGATTTCAAAGTACACCTTTGCTCTATCGATTCCCTTCGTAACATACTTGAATAGATATTTAATCATGTTTGACTTGTTGCACCATTCAACGTTAATGTGCGCATTATACTTTTTGAGGAGGTGCATATTATATGGAACAACGTTTCTATTATCAAGTCTCACACCATTCTTGAGAACATGTCTGCCATCAGGCCTGCGCCTATAGATAGTAAAGCCAAAGTCGTCTAAGATGGTTTCATCTTGGAAGGGCTTTGGGAAATTTTTGCTGCACTTGTCGTTTTTCATACATGGGCATCTTTTGTTGTCAGCACCACAGGGACCATGCATCATGAATTCGTCGACCAAAGCAAACCCCAAAGGGTCAGCGGCGATATCAGGAATCTCAGCACAAATGAATCTGTCAACAATAGAAGCACTAAACTCTTTGTTTCCATCGGCTAGCCACACAAAGCAGTGTATATGCGGCAAACCACGCTTTTGGAATTCAACAGTGTATAGGACTGCAAGTATCGAACCAAATGTCTTTCCCTCTCTAATATCCGCTACGAATTCGTTTACTTTCATATGGAACACACGCACCACCAAGTCAGAACGGTCGCATGGTTGTTGGCCAGGTTCAAAGCGTAAGGCATCTACTATTTCCCTCCACTTGGTATTACAAGTAAAAGTCACAAAAAGATCCGGTGGTCCGTATACCCTACATATAGCCATCGTGTCCTGGTAATTCATGACATGGTATCTTCTACCACCAGTGAAGCTGGCAGGTACAACTACCCTACCGCCAATCGAATCAGCATTAACGAAGCCCTTATCAATGGCGTCAGCTATGCCCTGAACAGTTTCTGGCCGTAGATCGCTTTGGTGGCTTGCTATGAACTGTAGCCTGTTTCCCTCGATAGTTGAATACGCATCGACATCTATTTGATCACTTAATCTACCGTAACATGTATATGGGTTTGGCTCGTCCAATCTGTAGTGCATGTGTCTCCTTACAAACTCAAGCATCATGACGTATTTTTGTTTTGATGAACCAACATCGTCATCACCAAAGTACCTAATACCAAGATGGAAGCCATGTTCACCGTAAGGAAACAACAATGGGTATTGCAAAGGCATGTATGCTGGATGCAAGCATGAAACACGTTTGAGGCCGCACTCTCTATCATGCATAAGAACATCATATGTGTATTCTCCGGTCGTGTAGTCGCCAACAATAATGGCAGCAATCTCACCATTTGAGGGTAGGCTGTATTGTACATCATGGCGTGTGTTACAGCCTAACAATCTGAGTGTTATCTTTTGATCACCCTCGCGCTCAAGGCGTTCTCTCGCGCATCGGAATGCTTTGACAAGCGAGTTGTTTTCATTCAACATATCAAGCAGCGACGACACCATTTCAGGGTCTGGCTGGCCAGCAGCACCATCATCGGTCTCAAAAATGCCTAGCCTATTCTGGGTCTCATGCTCCGTGTCATATGTGTACAGTTGGGCAAATTTTGGCTGTGTCCCACGCTGTGGAAGTAGGGTGCCAATCCTATGGTGCACCACCCCATTAATTTTGAAAACATAAGGTGCAGTGTCGTTATTTATCGTTTTGTCGATAACTGCACCGAAAGAGGTGAATGCAAACAATGAATTGTAGGACCGGATAAGCCTCAAGAAACGCCTCGAGCGAGTACCTCCATCAAATTTCAAAAGATCAGCAAGCAAAGGCGGCGGACGTTCAAATGGTTTTAGGTTCACCTTCCCTCCTTTGCAGCAAAGGTTGTACACAATTTTCCTCTGGGTGGAGAAGGAATCGTTTTTGACACGCTCTTGGAACCAGAAAACAGCGTGGCAATATGGGCATATGTGTTCAGGTCCACCGTAGTATGACCTCTCAGGGTAGGCATCTACATAGGAAGAAGAGAAAGGGTAGCACATCAACAAAGTAGGAAGAATGTTACCGGAAATGTTGGGCATAATACATACCTTTTAGAGCATCTACGTATGACTTGTCCAAAGGAAGCATGGTTGACAATGGTTGGTCAGTTACCATGTGACGTACTCTATTGCGTCAGTGTAGCCTATTGGATGTGGCAAGCGCTGAAGGGAATGACATTATAGATCTACTACCTGTGACGACATAAGTATCACTAACACCATATTTTTTGCTGCAGTAATGGCTGCACAAACACGGTTGTACGCACGTGTTCCTTGTAGCGTAGGTATCGGCTGGTTAGAAGGTCCCGGAAGGTTAGACGGGGCTATTTCGTCTTCACCATCCATAATGCGATGGCCATCAGCTGTCTCAAAGACCGGGCAATCTAAAGAGGTTGCATATTTTTTGGCCCGCAAGAGAAGCATAAAAAATTAGGATGGGTACCGGCCGTTGCGCGCATAAACAAAGAAGCGATACTATGAGCACTAACCCTGCGCAATTGCACCGTGCCTCAGGTGCTTCGGTTCGTGGCATCTCGCAACACGCATGCATGGAGAATCAGACATAGCACTATATATCGCATAGCATGGAAGAACACCACGTAACATTGGTGAAAAATTGGTTTGTAACAAACAACACATAGAAAACAGGGCAGGCGCTTAGGCACACAAACTAACCGACGATTGGAAACGCAAAATGGCGAGGGGTCTTCTCCAAGCTGTGATAAAATTCCCCCAAGTAGCAAGCACGCAAGCACCCAAATCACTGGAAAAAAACCATAAGAATTAGCGAACCAGCAACGACATATCTCTGCACATAAATAGAGAGAAACATTTACGCATCTCCTAGAAGACAACTTTGTAAAAACAAGAAAATTAACATGACGTGACTATTCAAATAATACCACTATGACTATTCAGATTGATACATATCAGACAGATTTTTGGTCGAACTATTCTCCTTAATCCAAACTTCAGCAATACCACACAACACAAAAGTGCTCTTGAACAATAGTAGAAATGGCTAGGTGCTTTTGACGCAACCGTCAAACAACTCCAAGCTTGGGTAGGTGATTTTGATGCAATCTGTTGGGTAACTTTTTCCTATTGGTTCGCCATAAGAAAATATAGTGTAGCTAAAAGGAGAACGACATAAAAAACAAGAGCACATTAAAAAACAACAAGAGATTAATTCAGTCTTCAAGTTGGTAAACAAATGAACACAATTCAGACTTCCTAGTGTTAAGACTCAAGAGACCTCATGGTCACCTTTTCTCTATTCAATGGATTATTGCATTCAGTGTCGTTTATATTTTTTAGGGAGACACAATAACATGTATGATTTGCATACTGCAGTACAAATGCAAGTACCTATTGTTCCTCCTAGGTTGGTCTAGTTTTTTTAGATTAGAAGAACAGAGTTGAAACAACTACAAGTACCCTAGGCTGAGGGCATCATGGTCAGCTGGCTGTTAACAATAGAGTATACCAGATTTGCATTAAGATAAATAGAAAGCATGGAGTACAATACTGAAAGCTACAGGCAGTTATTGGACTTTAGCAGGATCTATCTATAGATGTTCAGATGCTTACAGTTTCTGAACATACATATATCTTGACCTATTTGAGACTCCAGTCCCGAGATCCGAATGTAACCCATTGGTAATGCGTTCCATTTGGGACAGCCCCAGCAGCGAAACATCGAATCTGAATCTAGATTCCAGCATAAAGCACTGGTGTGAACCTGGACAAAAAGTTCCGGGGCCAACCTGATGCAAGGCGCTGCTTCCCTTGTTGGGATGAGCCTGCTTTCAAGGTTTGCTGCTTTGATTTTTTTCTCAAATCCTTTTGTTCTTTTAGGCACAAAGATATGAGTGCTTTTATTTGCATTACATGAAGAGGTAGAACCTTTTGTGTGGCTTACGGAGAGGGCACCATTCAAGCTTCACACTTTGTTTTCTGTCTACTCCCTTTGATTTTTTGGTGGTCTTATGTTTGCTTCTGCTTCTACTGCATTAGAGTCTTGCGTGCTAATTGTGAACAAGTTCACTTAATGGCTTCAGTCCCTTTGATCTCGTGTGAGAGTTGTTATCTCGTGTGTTAATGATTATCTAATTGTGATCTCGTGTGTTAATGATAAAACAAAACAAGGGTTTTATTCTCTACATGGACATATATGTTCTCATGCACATTGAGATTCTTTGTAGTTGTCTGTTCTTGGATCATGCAATGATTATCTAACCTCAGTCCCTTTGATCTCGTGTGAGATTTGTTTATGCAACCATATAAATTATGATTACATTTATATCACCTACATTTGATTTCTACTTCATAGAGCATAGCATTTATGCACATAATATCACTGGCATGGAAGCATATCAATTTCTGAGATATATGCCAGCCTTTTGATTTCTCGATTGTCTATCACACTCTGAAGTCATAATTCATGCATGTTAGAAGACTGTAACTATAATCTAGTAGTCTAGAACCTCTCTCACATACTCCTCTGTCCATATATAAAAGTATTTTTCCACCTTATGGTTGGTGTTTTCTATCTCTTTAGTTCTTGTCATCAGGAAGGCGTACACCAAATGGTTGAGGCCAATGTGTCTAATTTTTTTTAAAAATGGTCACAAATGGGCGACTCATATGTGTCTAATTCTCAAGGTATACCACTAAACTGTGAAGCCAATATAATTATACTGCAAAGTACAACTATCTAATCTCACCAAAGTCCAAAGTACCACTAAACTGCTAAGCGCGCCACTAACCTAACCTCTGCAGTACACCAGAGACCGACCAAAGCACGTGTGTTCCAGGAAGCAAAGAATAACGCACACTAAGCAGAGGACTAAGATGCGGAAGCAAGCGTAGTTAGCCAAACAAACCTACGACCACGACCGCCTCCACCCGAGCTAGGTCACGAACGACATCAGTGCAACAGGCAATCCCAGCGGCGTCGGCAAGAAATCAGATCTGGAAGACAAGGAAGACGGAGGAAGGAGATCCGAAAAATGCGAGGCAGAGACGGGGAAGACGAGGAAGGAGGTAAGAATAACAAAAACGGATGCTAGGTACCAACCTTATGGCCGTCCGGAGGAGGACTGTGAGGATGACCATGCCGCGGCACTGCTGCGACGTGCCCTCACTGTGGAGCACTGCTTCGGCGGGCTCGGCGAGGAGATGCATCGGAAGCCGCCGCGCGACGGCCCAAATCCTCTCCCGAAGCCGCTGCACGTGGGTCCGCGCGTGACCTGGGACCGGTACAGTAGCGGCAGCAGCTCCCGAAGCCGCTGCACGTGGGTCCGCGCGTGACCTAGGACCGGGGCACGGGGACGATTCCCGGACGACGCAGCAGGTGAAGCGACCTCGCTGAACAGGAACGGGCGTGGCGAGCGCCCATGCCGAAAACGTACGTAACCCGCCAAACGCGGGCGTGCGAGCAAACGGCTTCAGGTTTTAATGTCTCCGATTCCGCGCGAGGGGTTTTTCGCAAAACAGACATGGCAAGGACCAAGGAGGAGGAGGTGTGGTGTGAAGGGGCTTTCATGCAATTTTCGCGGCAACCGTTCGTTTGAAGATGGAAGATCAAGATGAAGTTCGCTGTGCACTGTCCTTCCGTTGTGCATATAATGAGCCATATTTGAGTCCTAAAAATTAAAATAGGATATAATTTGAAGCAGAGAATCGGGTATAGAACGCATGTGGATGGGTGGAGGAGTGGTGGTTAGAGTGCTTGGTTATAGTAATTTGGAATAAGCAATTACATATTTGCATTGGTTTTTGTTGTATTGATGTAAAACAATTTTTTCTCTATTTTTTGGCAATGAGTTTTAACATATTAAATATTGGGTGTATACCTTTTTATCGAAGCTTTCATTTTTGTGTTTGTCCTAGTTGTTAGTTTCATTTATGCACGACGAAAAGGAGTATTAGAATGGTCTTAACTAAATATTAAAAAAACAAAGATCTTCCAATGAGATAACTAGTGATTAGTGATCAATGTGTGAGACTGCGAACACATAGTTGAGATGAGTTTTTGTTTGCCATGGGTTCTTAATCATGACATGTGATTAGTGGTCTAAGTGTGGGACTGAACCAGATATGTTCATGTGTGTTATGATGATATAAGTGATTATCAAAAAATGATCTCGCTTTGGTTTGGTGTTAAGACTAATAAACCATGGTATTAGTATGGTGCAACATGTATCTTAGCTTCGGACGAGTGTATATGTTGACCGTTAAGACTTAAGACGATCGACAATGATGAAGAAGGTCAAACAAGTTTTAGAGAGTCGCAGCAACAGTTTGAGGCGCTTGCTCATGGTCTCGGGTGAGACGTGGTGGCGGGCAAGTCGGAGGCCCGTCAGCAGGACAAGTAGGAGGTAGCGCTCGTGGTGGTTATATAACTAGTTGCACATGCAAGAGATAAAGAAGGTGTTTGGTTTGAGAAATCACTCCATACAAGATGAGGTGGTGCATCATAAATTTATTTTCCAAATTTGGTGGAATGACTTTATTCCTCGTATTATTACTAACTAACTATGAGGAATGAGTTAGTGATGGATTAACTCATTCCATTCCATAAATCAAACAAAAAAGTGACGATGAGAAGATGATGAACTAACTTATTCTTTAAACAAACACCCTAAAAGTTTATATTATTTGATTATTAGGCGAAACTTAGAGGAGATAATCAGATCTGCGCGACATATGACGAACGAAACCAGTGCTTTCATGAGTAGAATAGAATACAGAGGAAGTTGTTGATAATCTTATCGTACCTAACGGCTGATCAAGAAAAAAAACATTTGAGATGCTTAGAAATCCTATATATAAACAAAAGAAAAACATTATATTAGCCCCTGATAACAAAAATCATATAAGTGTGGTCCTGATGTACCAGTTAAAAAGAACAACGTGTGCTCCGACTAATCCGTGGCTGTAGTTACTCCAAAATTTACAACTAGTAGTACTGGATCCCAACAATGTCAGGGCAGCCGTGTCAGACCATGCTGAAGAGATTAGCCGTGGAGATGAGCGCGTTCAGAGCGAGCATCAGGAACGCAATGAAGGACAGCCACAGGGCGCTGGTGATCTTCCTGTTGAAGGCGTCCGTGCCGAACCTGGACACCCACAGGTCGTTGCGCGACGCGGCCGCCGACGACGCCGACATGAGGAGGTACGCCAGAGCCTGCAGCACGGCACCACGTCGACGTCGTGGGTGGAAGCACTAACGGATCAGTTCTTGCACATGACACGAGCAGTTTCGGTGGGGAATATATAGATGCGCTGCACTTGCCTGGTCCAGGAACAGGCTGCAGTAGTAGCTTGACATGCTCCGGAATATAAACCTGGGTGAGATCAGGCGGCGAATTTCGCCGAATGATTGCGCGATCGAGTAGGCGCAGACGATCACGTTCACTGCGACGGCGTACCTGCCATATATTCGTGAAGAACGGAAAAAATGTAACTGTACTTGCCTCCAGCAAGTGGGAGGAAGAGAAAACTCTGAATGGACAACTGGACAAGCTACGAACGTGTCGTCTATCCAGTATATATGTTCGGTAGATGGTTAACCATTTCTCGATTTAGTATAGATGAGAATCCATAAAATGCAGTATAGATAGTTAAACGGGTCGGCTCAATGCGACACGGCCGTGTTGGGCATGGCCCGCTAAGCTTGGCTATTGAATCGGACTGTGCTGGATTGGCCTACGTGCCGCGGCAACACCCAGGCACGGTCCGTCAGCCTGTTAGCCGTGTCTGGATGTTCTGATAGCACACTGCCCCATCTGAGTTTATTGTACACATCCACCCATATATGTAAGAGGCTTAAACACATCCACCTAGCCAGTGCAGCTACAATTTTGTTGTGTTATATGTTGAATTCATACACTAAATATATATACTATTAATTTTAAAATAAAAAATATAATTGAGTCGTGCCCGTACCAGCACTACGGATCGAGATGTCGGCCTAGGCACAATACTATAGTCGTGTCGTGCCGTGCCAGACACTGGCTCTATGCTAGTCGGGTCGAGTTCTGAGCCGTGATTTTTTGTGTCGTGACTGGGCTGACCCATAGTGTTAGGGTCAAATTGTTGAGAAATCCTAATAAAGGGTTATGTGGGCAAATATGGAATATGCACCTGAGGGCTATCACGTCTTTATATATAGGACTTGTACCCCTCATATGGAATAGAGATGAGAAAGAGGCCAGAGGCCCAACCCTGTATCCTGTGTTTCGTGTATTTCTTTTATGATGCTTATGGGAAGGGAGACGGGTCCTCTACAGCTTCTCGCGCCTAATCTACTGACGGGAGGGAAGGAAGCAGATCTGGTGATCCGTGGTAACGTAGTTCTCAACACAAATAACCAATGCAGCGCAACTGGCAATGACCATCGGATGGATTTTTATTTATTTATTTTTCCAAATTTCGTTTCAAATTCCTTTTGTTTTAAAATGTCCTTGTAACGACTCCCGTCCACGTCCGAAGGAAATATGTAAAAAAAGAGCCGAGACGAAACGCGTGGGGGCGAAGTGGCGATCACCGTACATATGTGAGAGGTTTAAACACACCTACCTATATGCATATTAATTTTAAAATAAAAAAACTGTAACTATGTCGTGTCTATGCTGGCACTATGGTTGTCGGCCCAGCCATGACACTATAACCGTGCCATGTCATTGACATTATGATAGCTGGACCGAGTCGTGTTTGAATCGTGCTTTTTCGTGTCCTGGCTAGACTAGCCTATTATGTTAGTGTCAATTGGTCATCTATATAATGCAGAGCAACTGCCAATGACCCTCAAATGGCTTTTTATTTATTTATTTTTCCAAATTTCGTTTCCAATTCCTTTTGTTTTAAAATGTTCTTGTAATATCTCCCGTCCACGTCCGAAGGAAATACGTAAAAAAGGAGCCGAGACGAAACGCATGGGGGCGAAGTGGCGATCACTGACCTGTACTGCAGGTGGTGGGCGTAGTAGTCGCCGGCCCATCCGGACGTCCGGGCGCTGGCAATGACCGAGAAGGCCGCGAGGCTGAGCACCGCCGTGGCCAGGCGCAGCGTCACCGACAGCTCCCTCCGCTCGCCGACCGCGGCCACGGCCGCCACATCGGGGGGCACGGATGATCCCGCGTTCTCCGCCGCCGCCGCCGCGTGCTGCTCCTGCTGCTGGTCGAGGCGCGCCTTGCCGAGGTGCAGCGGCGACGTGACGGCCTCCTCGACTGGGTCGAAGCGAACCGCGACCGCAGCCGTGGCGGCCGGCGACGGCAGCGGCAGCGGCACCTTCGTCTCTGCGCGCTTGGGCGTGCTCTGGCCGCTCCTGTTATTGTTGTTGCTGCTGGTGTCGACCACGGGCGCGGGAGTCAGCGGCGACGGAGGCGTCGGCGAGGGCGACGGAGAAAGGGAGTTGGTGGCGGTGGCGAGCGACCTCTGCGAAGACGGCGACCGGGCGAGGCCCGTCGCCAGGCGGAGCGGCTCGCGCGCCGCGGCCTTCGCGCCCCCTTCTTCTCCTTGCCCGTTCTGCGCGGTGGGGGTGGGTGGGCTGGGCGGCGGCAGGAGGCGTGGCGCGGCGAGGCGCATGGGCGAGAGCTGCGGGCTCTTGGGGGGCCCGTCGCTGGGGAAGCTGGCCTCCTCCCGCGGCGACCCGTCGGCCAGAGACGGCGGCGGCGTGTGGTACTCGTCGCCCGGCTGTGACGAGGGAGACGGCGGCGGGGGCGTCTCCAGGGGCGGGGGAGGAGTGGGCACGGGCGGTGGCGACCTGTCCGGCGCCGGCGTCCGCGGTGTCGACGGCATGGTGTGCGTGACGGTTGGCGGCGACCTGTCCGACACCGGCGTTCGCGGTGTGGACGGCATGGTGTGTGTGACGGGCGGCGGCGGCGACCTGTCTGGCGCGGGCGTCCGCGGTGTGGAGGCCATGGTGTGTGTGATGGACGGGACGGGCCGATACCGCGCGCGGAGGAAGGAAGGAAGGGATCGGGGAGGGGAGGGGAGGAGTTGCCGTGTGTAATATGGCCGTATGGGAGGTTACGTGTAGCTTTCCCAGTTTTATGCGCTTCTTTCCTTTCGTTTCGTTCAGTTCCCTTCCCTCGTCGCACTTTGCTTTGTGGAACTTCCGTCCCACCTGTTTTGCTGCCTCTACGCAGAGCCCAGTGGCAGGCGCAGAGCCCAGTGCAAGCACAGCGGCTGTTACAGTTTTTTTTTTGTCATCAGAGGGCTAAACTCGTTTACGAATTATTTACGATGATTACGCTTTCATTGATTTGGTTTGGCAGCAAAACGGCGTTCGTTCCTGATCCTGGGCTCGACTAGCTCGTCCTGGAAGGTGACACGCACAGATCCAGACACGTAAGCGTGCGATGCACGTCAATCACAAACGTTGGCCGCGCGACATCGCGCGCTTTATACGCTGGCATGGCATGGCACCTGCAAATCATCTCGTGATGCAAGCCTAAAAATAATTGCGGGCGTCGACGTCGCCGGTAGGCGGCTGGAAACGACCGTACGTCTCCTTCGCTTGGCGCTGTTGGCGGGCACAAATGGGGCAGCAGTCAACTTCTCATCCCGTGTTCTTAATTTGATTGATCCACTTGTTCGGTTTGCTCAGCTTGGAGAGGACTGACTATAGTCTATAGGGCGGAGTCCGAGGACTCGTGTAGTCGTGTGTGTAGAAATACAGACGCCAGACCGCCACGCGTGATGATTATTCGATGATCATGTGGGTTTAATCCAACCACGTAATCAACAATGATGCCGGTCGGTGTCCATTGCTGGCTTGACATGTAAGTTCTGGATTCCGATAACAATCTTTACAGAATCCGCTAGCCTTACCCAAACAGCACTAACAACTACTGTGCCTCGCATAAGATCTTGAAGAGCTCAGAGTGCCATCAAACGAACGGTCTACATTAAAATCTAGGTGCAAGAAAAAAGAACTGCTTCAAAGCGGGACCTGGCAACAGAACGTCGCAACGCGTTGTGGTGACTGGCTGGCTGCAGAATGGTCATCAGCTCATGCAATCAGGCAGTGCTGCTGCTACGGACCGCAGAATATCCGGGCCTCCTCCCTAAAGCAAGGCGCAACCGTATAGCGTGCTTACGTGTTCAGATCAGTGCTAAAGACGCCCATAATGTGCAGCGTGATGGACTTGCTTTTGGGAGGAAGAGAGAGAGAGAGAGAGAGAGAGAGAGAGAAACTTTGATCCGGGTGGGGCTTGCGCTAGATCTTTCGCTTTTTTCTTTCCACCACTAGGTGAGTGCCCGTGCGTTGCAACGGAAATATATAATACCACGATAAATTATATACAAATGCGTGCTATATTGTGTCTATGATTTATTGATCTGATGATAAAATTCCAAAACCTACTGATAATAATGATAAAATCACCACGGAGTTTCTATTGGCCATAAGCCTCCAGAAATCTGCCCAGAATCTTCAATTGGTCATCGCCCAGTTCCAGTGGCTCACGAGAAAACAAGCAATTCAAGGACAGCCGCAAACATCTAGGCAGCTTTCTCATGCTGTTGGCTGAATCTTTAGACACACCGGCACGAAAACGACCAGATACGAATTCCATTATCATGACAGTCAACCTTGACAAGAGCATCTTTCATTTACCACACGCACAGGACATAGTATGAACCTTCCTTCCAAGATACAAGCAACTCAACGTATGTAAACTGTAGTGTACGCTTCACCGTTGTGAAGTATTCACGAATAAAAATACCTTCAATTCTCACAACAAAGATCAAAATACAAACGCATAATAGGATTCCTCTACAGAGCTGTAGCTGTGCAAGAACTACTTTCAACTGTCGGTGATGCACCGGCGAGTCCGCGACCCAATCCAAGCTAGAAGGGAAATTCTGGTGCAAGGTAGGAAAAATGCTTTGCTGGCATGGCCTCGCCTGCTCAAAGGATTCTATCCAGGTCGCTGATGAAATTGGAGGCGAAAGATGTCAGCTTCTTTCCAGTCTCTCCAGCTATGTCCTTGAGTGAAGACAGATCCTGTGACGCCTACAAAACCATGACAGGAAATGAGACTGTTGACTTTATGCAACTTTCACACGACGTCTCTGCATGGTATTGGTTTTTCCTTAGCACGTTTCCGCTAACTCATAGTTCAATTGTGGCTTAAAACGTATGCAAACTATGGTGCTACACGCTAAAATTCCAAGAAACAACAGGTTATGCCAACAAGTTACCTGGAAAGATATTCTGTTGATGAGATCTGCATCGCTTAGGTCCAGGTTAGAATCGTCCACATTGGTACGGCCAAAAAGATCAGAGCTTGAAATGGATGAAGAACCCTGTTCAAAACAGATGAAATATAAGAAGGAAGCAAACTTCTGAAAATGGATTATTCAAACAGATGAAATGGATGCCCTTCAACAATAGATTCAGTTTGAATATCAATGACATGGTGATTAAAGAGTAAACCCAGTAACCCACCGCGGATTTATGAAGAACCCTGTTCAAAACAGATGAAATATAAAAAATGTACAATAATTACGAGTATATAAGTCAAGAATGTTATACAACACCTGATAAAAAAATGCCAGTGTCAAATGATAAGAAAACAAATTATAATACGAAAAGGCTAGTTTTTTATTAATTTCCTGATATAAACCTATGGGTAAAATAAATAATTTATTAATTCTGAAATGAATTATTACCGATTGGTTTCTTGTCATAAGAAGATCAAGTTCATCGATCAGCAAAACAATTGGCTGGTTTGCTTGCTTTCCAATTTTAGTACCACCTGAAAAATGTTCTGTTAAATAGTTGTTGGTACTGTCTCTCGACAGCAAGGAGATCCAACACGGGTGAATGGTGATGGCAACAGGGCACTCGCGCGTGATGGCAAAAGCTCTGTTAATCCAGCCTCTCACGGGCACTGTGCGGGGGTATTTATAGGTATCCGAGTGCACGGCGCCTTGCGTTAAGGACGCATGTGCCCTCAGGTACCTAGTTTATCCCCAGAATATTCCCATAAAGCGGGGTTACAAGCTGTAATTACAAGTACGCCTTTACAAATTAGGCCCGTAACACAAACGCGGCCACGCAGGGCCCGCTACAATGGGCCAGATCTCATGTGGGCCTCGGAGCTGACCGAGGCCGCGCCGTGGGGAGGCGTCGCCGCAGGCCTTCGTCTGGTGCCGAATCGAGCGAAGGGTCTCCGTGTTGTCTCTGGTGCCGACAAGCGATGGGCGTCCCTGCCTGCTTTCTGTCAGGGCAGGGGCTAAGCGGTGGAGACTTCGGGCGAAGGGTGGCGTTTCTGCCTTCGCTCCAACATTTGCCCTCCGAGGGACCAGTTCGACAAAGTCACCTGGTGCCGAAGACGTCGCTAGATGGCGGAGACGCTGCCCTCGCTCGAAGTGGTTCCGCGGGGGTTTTTGATGTGACCGTTGATGGACAAGGATCGCCAAGGGGCGGCGCAAAAACGCCAGGCGACCGTCAGGATTCATGAAGCCCGGCCGAAAAGGCAGCGGGGAGCGGCGAAGGCTGCGGCCTCCAGCGGAGGCAAACCGCCGCTGGCGGCGAAGGCGGGCGCCTCTGCACCTAGCAAGGCGCCGGAGACAACGGCGGGCGCCGGGGTCTCCAAACTGACGAAGGTGGTGCCGCCGGCCAGCGGAGTGGCGGAGGCTGCGAAGGCGGCCAGAACGTTGCCGCCGCCGGGCAAGCGCGTTGCCGACTTCGGCACCGATATCAGTGTGGACGATTATCTTGGGGGTAAGTCACCCGGCCGCCTTTTTTTTACACTCGTTGACGCGTTGCAGGGTCGGACGAAGGCCGGCCTGCTGCGGCTGTGCCTGCCGCGGCAATTGCGACGGCTGCGCTGTCGTCGAAGGCGAGGGCGGGGCCCTTGGCACCGGAGGCGAGGTGTCGGCCCTCGCGTTGGTCAGAGACGAGGCTGGCGCGGCGACCCGCCGGCTGAAAGGAGTGACGGAGGCGCTGAGTCAGGCGACGGAGGCACTGAGTCAGGTCCGCCGAGCTCTTTTTTTTCGGCCATGGCCTTACGTGTGCTCTGCAGGTGGCTGACTTCACCAGCCGTACTGCGTCGGGGGCGCTTACGGCAGCCTTATCCGCCGAAGTCGAGAGACTTCGGACGCAACATGCTGACGCTGTCCGTGAGAGGTCGGCCTCCGACAGCAAGTGTCGTAAACTGGCGGACAAGGTGGCCGCCCTGGAGGAGGAAAAGGCTGACCTCCGGCGCCAGCTGGCGGGGGAGAGGAGGGAGGCCAACGAGGCCGTCGCCAAGGAGCAGGCCGCGCAGGCGGAGGCTAGGCTGGCACGGGCGGAGGCCAATCTTGCCAAGGATCTCGCCGAAGACCTGCGGGGGCGGCTCACCGCTCTGGAGAGCCGCACGAAGGGGACCGAAGCCGCGGCACGAACGGAGGCCGAACGGACGCGCACACAGCTTATGGCCACATACCGCGAGCTGGGTGCGCGGACCGGTGACTTCGTGGTGCCGGAGCGAGAGGCCGGGCTTCGCTGCTTGGAATGGGTGCAAGAGGAGCTGCAGGAGCTCCCCACTGTCTTGGGTGGATTAATGTCGTTCGCCTCCCTGGTCACCTGCGAGGGGGCAATGAACGCGCTCTCTCGCGAAGGGTGCCGGCACTATGAGGCCTTCGACCGGGCAGATGAAGACTTTGGGCGAGATATCTATAAGGTCGAAGACCCCGTGGTGAAGGAGTCCGCCGGTGCCCTCTATGACCGGATGTGGGGTCTGTATGGTGGTGATGTGGTCAGGGAGCGGGCCGAGGCTGCGAGGGCTCAGGTAACGTTGTCGTTTGTTTGGCGTTTGCTGAATGTGGTTTGTGCGTGTGTTTGCTGACTTTTTGTATGTTTTGTTTTAGGCGGAGCGAGGCGAGCGGGTGGACGACTTCGGAGCACTGAACGACGCCCTGCTTGACCCGGAGCCGACCACAGAAGACGCGCCAGGCGCCCCCACATCTGCTGCGACAGTGGAAGACCTGCCCCTGAAGGTGGCCGAAGGCGCTCCCGATGCCCTCGCAGCAGCTGCGCCGACCGTCGAAGATCCTGGGCCTTGTGCTCTTCGTCGCGTATCATCTGCCGCACTTTGGCGAGTGCGGACACACATAGAGAGCTGTGCCAAAAAATCTTGCTGGATGTGAGTGTAGTGTTTGATTGTTTTTGTGCTTTCACCTTGGAGTTTGCTATAAATAGATCTTGCATAACAGTACAGGGTTGGTCATTTGAGCAGACATGGTTAAGAACAAAGGATTCTTTCCTGCAACTCAATCAGAAATTCCTATTCCTATCCAGCGCATGCAGATTAGGGACATCATATTCTCCTTGCTGATTAATTTTCATTTGGTCTCTGTTTTTCTATCCAAAATAGTTTCATCAACAACGTAAATAACTTCGCTACTAATATGCGGCAAATAAAGAAGATTGTGCATTGAGTAAATAAAAGAACAACGAATTCCACAAGCACCAACTAACAGCAAGAACGTATTCAGCAAAGTCTAAAATGAAACGAACCTTGGTTGAATGTGTTGCTTGGGGATCAGTGGTTCAATCAGCGTCTTGGGGGAGCCTTGGTTCGTAGGTGGGCAGAGGTTGCTGAGGTCGAAAGCAGAGATGTGGGGGATCAACTGTAGGCCTCCCCATTTGTAGTCGTAGGTGGGCAGAAGTTGCTGAGGTCGAATCGGTGCTGGAATGGAAGGGGATTTGGCGTACGGGTCGAATCAGTGCTGGAATGGAAGGTGGAGCGCTGATGGAGGAGATTTGGCGTGGGGAGGATGGCGCGGATCCGCGAGCAGCTTCCATTCCAGCAAATGGGGATTTGGCGTGAGGAGGATGGCGCGGATCCGCGAGCAGCTTCCATTCCAGCAAATGGGGATTTGGCGTGAGGAGACTTGGCGTGAGGAGATTTGGCGTACGGGTCGGCGCGGATCCGAGAGCTGCTTCTTCTATCGGAGACGGGGCGCTGATATCGCGTTCGGGAACATTGGCACCTTCTGCTATTGGGGAGGAGTGCCCACGCCGCCGCACGCGCAGATCACGCCCATCGCCGCCGCACGCGCAGATCACGCCCATCGCCGCCGCACGGGCAGATCGCCGCACGCGCAGATCGTCGCTCATCCTGCGCGCGCAATCGACGCTGTGGGATGGGGACTTTCCTTGAAGCAGTAACGCGGGCGGCGGGGATGGGCGTTGATGGTTTCCTTCCATGGAACAGCGTGCGCGGGATCAGCAAGGCGAGGGCGCATAGAGCGCGGCCGCGAGAGCGAGCGGGCTGCAGGCAGACCCGTGCACCAAAAAAGTGTGTACGTCTACACTAAGGTCTTATATAGTAGTAGAGATTTAGGGTGATCTGGTCTGGTGTGCTGCGCCAAGTGCCATGCACACCTTAATGGTTAAGGTATCTCGCTCAGGCAAGCCAACCTTGTAGTCCTTCAGATTCTTACCTCATTCCTGACCACCGATAGGTTCGTTCCAAACTTTTCGAATCACTCCCCGATGACAACAGAATTCAGCTTTGGCGACTCAGACCGCAGCGACGAACCAACCGTGCGAAAGGCGCCCACTGTCACGCGGCTGCACGATGCAGCGCTTTTCAGCCCACTTCGGTCTCGACGACGCTAAAGTTTACTGTAATGCACTGTCTAGCATCACAAAACGACCTCAAAATTTTCTCAGGCCTCAGGACCAGTTTACTGTAATGCACTGTCTAGCATCACAAGACGACCTCAAAATTTTCTCAGGTGCACGGTGCAGAGGCAGCTGGTAGTCTCCAGGCTCTCTGAGCTGCCCCGCAGGCAGCCATCTGATCATCCCCTCTGCTGCTCTGCTGACCGAACAAAGACAGTGAGGCCACCTTGAATTAAAAGTTTGCCGAACTCAATCATTTTATCGTCTGATGTGGGCTTGGATTGGGAACCGTCGAGGGAACTCAAAGAGATGAGGTTTATCTTGCATGGGATCCCTTGGAGTAGCTCTACAAAAGACTTTTGGCATCATCCACTGCAAGCACAGTAAATCAAACAAAATTATACTACGGTTTAGGGTGTAAGCAGGTACTAGTTAACTGTGATAGCTTCGGAAAAGGTTAATACTGAAAGGGGATTCAGGATTCAGTTTGGCTACGGATTAGATACGGAAAGAAAAGATTCAATGTTCCAACTGGGCTACTGGGCTAATCATTACAATAACAGCGTCAAATATAGACTGTCGCTAGTAGTAGTAGGCCTACATGTATGCCTACTACATAAGTTAGATCTCTTAAGTTAAGATAGATCTCTTAAGGGGGTGTTTGAATGTACTAAAACTAATAATTAGCCACTAAAATTAGTTGAGACATCCAAACACCCCTAGCTAATAGTTCAGCTATTAGCTATTTTTAGTAAATTAGTTAATAGTTAGGTAGTTATTTGTTAGCTAGCTAATTCTACTAATAATTTTTAGCCAACTAACTATTAGTTTTAGTGCATTCAAACACCCCCTAAGTTAATAGAGTATCTTTTTAAGATAAGATAGATCTCTTAAGTTAGATATATTTTAATTAGGATAAGTTAGGATCTTTTTGAGATAGGATGGATCTATGAGTATAGGATAGAATCTTTTAAGATGAGATGGATATGGTTGGGCTAGATATTTTTAATGAGGGATAATCTAGTTTGTCTAATTACTTTTTAAGCATTTTTTTATATGTATATGCAGATGTAATTGTGGACATTACTCCACAACTCATCACACTCAATTAAAGATCCAAATCAGACAAGTATCATAAGAACAAACATTCAAGTATGCAAATATTTACAGAAATAGTTTTGATTTTGTTCCCAAGATTAGGTTTCCTATTCCTAAAAGTCACTTTAGGTATAGGATTTCAAAGTGTGAAATCCACATTTGTCTCTAGAAGGAAAAAGGTAAGAATAATCAGAGTAAAGCGAAAATAGATGAGAAAAGATTAAGAAAAGTTTAGAAAGAACCAGAGTAGCAGAGGTAAGTAAGTAAGGGTTATCCAGTTCTATCTAGGTTTCGTCCTATAGTCAACATTCCTCTGATACCACTTCTGTCACACCCGGGTTTCGGGGCACCAAGACCCGGGCGCGAACATAAACACCAGGTGTGCTGGGACCAAGTCTCACACATATGATGTATAGTGGCACAGGATCGAATGTCACATATTTACTATATAACAAGAGTTCTATACAAAATCAATAAATAATTACATCAAAAGGAGACAACGGTCCAGCAACCCAAAGTTGACTGGGAGACGACGGCCTAGACCTCTCACGAACACATCGCAGCATCCTTCATGCGCCTCATCCTGTGGTACCTGTTCTTGACCTGTGTGGGGGGTGTGAGACAGCAAGAGTGAGCTCACATACGTTCATAGCTCAACAAGTTGTGGGGAATAATGTGCATGAACTCGCCAAAGGTGAGAGCTCACGTGAAGTGTAAGGCTTACCAAAGAGGATGGTTGAAGCTGAGCATTGCTTTTAAAGTTGGTCAAAATTTTATTAGCAATTACTAAGTATAAGTAAATACCAAACCCAATTAAGTAGTAGAACAAAAGTAACAACATCACCTGCGATGCAATGCATATGACAAATTGAATTTAGTTGCATAAATTAATCATGTGAGTGTCCGAGCTGCTCATGACCGTGAGCACGGCTAGTATACCAGTTTTACACTCTGCAGAGGTTGTGCATCTTTACCCACAAGTCATGTTACCCATCTGCCAAGAGACGACCAATCCCATACACCTCTACCGAGGAGGCGAGGCAGGGTAACACTACGAGGCCTTTACAAAGTTCCACTAGCTTCAGAAAAACCGCTACAGTTTATAGGAAGCTCCAATGCAGGAATCCCTCGTCTGACCGCCATCGCAGCAAAATCAACCCGAGGACATCCCTACACTGACCACTCCCCTACTGCCCTTGCCCCTTTCGGGTAAGGTAGTCTTCCACTAGCTTTCCTAGTTAGTTGGCCAAGGGCGTCCCATTAAACCCTTGTGGTAGCACTGTTTTCCCGGGTGGTTCTCCATGTTCCAATTAACATAATGATCTCATCATGAACAGTAAATAACAACTGATAATAAAAGTATAATCATGAATAAATGTGTATCTCTATACCCAAAACCACATAAAGCAATAGCAAGTACTACCCAAGAATTCAGTGGTGAACAAGGTATAAAGATAGTCAAACTAGGGTAACCTATTGGGTCCCATCAAAATTAACCTATGCAGATCATTATGATTAATCAGAACATGACTGGGTAAAAAGAAGTGATCAAGGGCACAACTTGCCTGGGACTTGAGATTCCAGGTACCAGGATGATCTTCAGGTACCAACTTGCTCTTTGATGATACGTAACCTCGCGCTAGTCGTAGCAATACAAACAAACATGGTATAGGCAAAATTAAGATCACACCAAACATAAGAACAAACTGCATAAGAATATTCTACGCGTCGCTACGAGATCGTGGGTTCGAGAGTCACTACAATCTAGGTCATGGTTGAAAAGGTATGGTTTTCAGAGGACCCATGCAATTTAGGCAATTAAAACTAGACCGTTAGTTGATTTAATAGATCATGTGAGAAAATAATCTAATAAGTAATTAATTCAACTTTAAGTTAAATTGTAATTTAATTAGGGATCATATTTGAGCCAAACTATAATTATAAACATATTGACTTTGATTTAGAGAGGTTAATATACTAAACATAGGTTAAATAAATATCTAACTATAAAAGTATGTTCTATGGTACATTTAGTGTTGCCACTGCGTAGAAAATATTTTTATGAATCTAACGCAATTTGAATGGGTCAAATCGGAGTTAAAATGGATTTAATACGAATTAAACAAGTTTCTTGATTTATTTTTTTAAAACTAAAAATCATTTTCTGAATTATTTTATCCATTTTATTCAACACTTGGGCTGCGGACACAATTTACCAGAAGCAAAGGGGGTTCTGCGCAAATACTAGGACCACACTGTAATGGTTTTAACACTGACTTGGACGGCGGGTTAGTTTAGGAAAAGATGAGGGTCTCTTTAGAAAGTATTCCAAGCGAAGGGGTAAGCTTCGATCACAGCCGCCCGATCTGATCCAACCATCTAGATTAGATCGCGGCCGCCCAAGCACTCAGACCACCCGATCCGAATCCGAGGGTCAGCATCCGATCAACGAAACAATACGCGTTGGATTCGATCCAAACCGCTGGCGCACGGATCGACGACCCAGATTTCGTCACGAAGGGGTACGCTCAGGATTTGATCACAGCTGCACACTCTACATCCAACAGCCCGCACAGGTTTTCCCCTCGTCCTACCCTCATCTCTCCCCTCACCGGAACGCAAGGCGGCGGCGCCCCCAAGCAGAGCGGCGGCGGCATGGCCGGCAATCCCGCGCTGGGCCCCGATGAACGGAGTAACACGCGAAAGAGCTAAAAGCATACAGAGGACATTGCGAATCAATTGTAGGAGTTCTTGCCTCAAACGGTGGCGACTGCAGTGCTGTCCTCGATGAAGTGCGGGACCATGGCGAGGTTCTGCGCGGGTGAGCAATTCCCAAACCACCCGATCATCCATTTTCCCCCCGATTGAGCAGCGGACATCATCGGTGTTACGCCTAGGTCCTTCCTCAACCCTCCCAATGGCGCTAATCACGGCGGGGGACCCGCTGTCTTCCTCCATCCTACGACGGCGGCTGACAAAATCCCTACCCAACCTGCGCAGACACCCAATTCTCCCCTGGTGATTGGCTCGGCAATGACTTGGGGACCGGGGCGGGGCTCAGGTCTTATAGGAGGCGAGTCCGAGGCGGTTCCATATTGCATGCGCCGGCTGCGGCAGCTAAGCTGGAGCAAGCGGCGGATGCGGAGGCCGTTGCGCCAGCATCGACCGGGCAGTTACGCGGAGGAGCTAACAGCCCTGGGTCCGCATGCCATTGACTCAATCGCGGCTAGAAAAACAAGGAAAAAGAGAAAAAAAAATGGAAGTGAAGTGGGCTGCCTGCGTTAGGGAAATTGGGCTGGTGGGTGAGTTTTAGCCTAGGTAGAGATAGGCTCTCACGTCCTTTTTTTTATTTGGTGTTTTTTTTCTTATCCCGTTATCAAGTCTTTAGTAAATATTAATGCAGAAAAAATCATTATGCGATGAAAGTTATTTATTCTTTGGTAAATGTCTTGACTATGTAACGTACATACATACCCTATTTGTTTAAAAACTATTCTTGCATAGTTAAATTTAATTAGCTCATTTAGAAACTCCGTACTAATTATTAATTTATTTCAATAGAAAATACCTTTACTCTTTTTTTAGAAGGTTTTGTGAACACTTAATCCATAAAGTAATAATATCATCAATTGATTAGTTGGGAACATTTATGTTTATATAATTAAGTTAAATTCTAGGTCTCTGTTTAAATCCAAATGTTTAGCTACCAAGATTCTAATATTATCATTCATCTATTTTAGGGAGAATAACTTTCTATAGCATAATTATTCATCTAAAGATTCTTTAATTTGATTCTTTTGGAAAACTTTACTAAACCTAAAGCAAGATTTTTTTTTTGGTGCTACACCTACAATCTGCGCAGACTCTCTCTCTCTGATAGGAGCTCTAATCCTACCAACCTGGTATCGGTGATGTCCAGCGATCCTCCATCATCCACCCACCACACCCAACAACCTCCACTGTGTCGGCGCCACCCACCACCACGACGCTGGCACCACCATCCTCTTCTCCACCACCCCTCACGCTTGAAACTGTTGCCGCCGCAGTCCAGAACCTGGCCCGATCCATGGCGACCATGCAGGCCTACCAGACAGCAACCAGATTCACACAGCCACCACCGACCACAACCCTGCCACCACTGCCCCCTCCACCTACGCCACTTTACGGCCTTCCATCCACCACCATGCCAGGCATGCCCCTTCACCTCCTGCCAATGCCAGCGTCGTCATCCCCAATCCCATCATATGCGCTGGCCCCAATGGGAACAACACAATATACAATGGCAACATCATCATCGCCATCAGGGCCAACATCTACATCTCTAGAACATCAACCACCTCCATACAGCCAGGACGCTCCCTTCGGAAGCGTCGAGGGTCGGAGTTTCTATGGCGCATCGCAAGGGGGTCGACCTCCGTACATGGCGGCCATGTCGCCTAAGCCCATGCCGACCCCATAGGGATCAGCTCCCCGCTTCTACAAGGTCGACTTCCCGACCTACGACGGCACTGTCGACCCGCTCAATTGCATCAACCAATGCGAGCAGTACTTCCGTGACCAACATATGCCGACCTCGGATCGCACCTGGATGGCGTCGTACCACCTCACTGGAGTGGCCCAGACATGGTACTATGCCCTCGAGCAGGACGAGGGCATGCCAGGGTGGGGGCGCTTCTGCGAGCTCTGCTCCCTGCGTTTTGTGCCGACAATACGCGGGATCAGGCTTTCCGAGCTCGCCCGGCTACCGTTCACATCCACGGTGCACGACTATGCCAAAAGATTCAATGAGGTATTGTGTCATGCACATAACCTCTCGACGTCCCATAAAGCAAAGCTCTTTGTGGGGGGCTTCCGGATCACATAAAGATCGACTTCGAGCTACGCGATCCACAGGACCTCTAGACGGCCATGCACCTAGCGCGGGCATTTGAACGCCACACGGCCGCCCCCGCGGCGACTCCTTCAGTACGAGGCGGTCGAAGCGCGTCGTGACCACCACTTCCAGGGCCACCCTGTTCCACGCCTAGAGACCCACTGACAGGCTCCGCGGGGGCAACGGGCTCTACTCCATCAACGGGCCAGTTCCACCGTCGCACACTAGCAAAACAGATGGAGCACCGACGTCAAGGGTTGTGCTACAACTGTAACGAGCCCTATGTCCACAGTCATGTCTGCCAATGGCCCTTCTACCAAGAGTCAGCAGATTACATCGACGATGGCATCACTGCCACAGGAGACGAGGTCGTGGGGGACACGTACCAGCACGTGGCCAGCCTAGACGCAACTGTGGCCCCCACCACCACACTAACGGTCTCCCTCCATGCATCGTCAGGGTTCGCACCGAGGACGCAATGCTCCTGGTCGTGCACATCTAGGGTCGTCGTTGCGTGACCCTACTCGACTCGGGCTCCACGACGAACTTCATCAACACCGACGTACTCTACGCCCTGCAGCTCGCCACCGATCCACGGTCGTCGCTACGCATGTCGTGGCCAACGGGGACCACGTTCCATGCCAAGGCGTGGCCCGGAATGTAGCCCTTAAGATTGGCCAGAAAACATTCTCCATCAGCTGCTAAGGCATCGCATTAGGGGCATTCGACCTCATCCTCGGCGTCGAGTTCCTGAAGACGTTGGGCCCCATCCTCTAGGACTTCTCCGCCATGCGTATGTCCTTCACCAGGGCCGGGCTACCGGTCCTTTGGGAAGGCCTAGACCTTCACCGCGCCCGCCTGCCCGGCATGGTCGCGCACACTACTACCACAACCATGGAGCAGTCGTTGCTGGACGCCCTCCTGCAGCAACTCCCGGATGTGTTCCTGGAGCCGCGAGGACTACCACTGACACGGCCCTACGACCACCGCATCCACCTGTTTCTTAGTACCGCGCCAGTCGCCGTCCGACCGTACCGATATCTACAGCAACAGAAAGACGAGCAAGAACGCTAATGCACAACGATGCTCACAAAAGGCATCATCCGACCCAGCACGTCGTCATTTTCCGCCCTAGTGCTCCTAGTGCGCAAGGCGGACGGATCCTAGCGTTTCTGCATCGATTATCGCGCTCTGAACGCCAGGACATCGAAGGACAAGTAGCCCATCCCGGTGGTCGACGAGCTACTCGACGAGCTTCACGGGGCTCGCTTCTTCACCAAGCTCGACCTGCGCTCGAGGTACCACTAGGTGCGGATGCACCTCGACGACATCGACAGAATGGCATTCCGCACGCACCACGGCCACTATGAATTCCTGGTGATGCCATTCGGCCTTTCCAATGCCCCGGCGACATTCCAGGCCTTGATGAACGACGTGTTCCGCACGTACCTCCGCAGGTTCGTACTGGTGTTTTTCGATGATAATCTCATCTACAGTGCCACCTAGGCTGAGCACCTGCAGCACATCGTGATCGTCCTACACGCCCTCCGCTCACACCAACTCCACCTCAAGCACTCCAAGTGCCCATTTGGAGCTTCGTCGGTGGCCTACCTGGAGCACGTCATCTCGGCAGGCGATGTCGCCATGGACGCCGATAAGGTCGCGAGAGTCGCCTCCTGACAGGACGTCGCGGTCTGCCCAAGGCATCTGCCGATTCTTGGGCCTCACGGGGTACTACTGGAAGTTCAGCCGCGACTTCGGTGTCATCGCAGCCCCGCTTACGCGTCTCTTGCGGCGAGACACGTTTGCTTAGGACGACGAGGTTGAGGCAGCATTCCAGGCACTCAAACGTGCCCTAACGACGAGACCGGTCCTCCAGATGCCAAACTTCGACAAGCCCTTCATGGTTGACTGTGAAGCCACGGGCGTGGGGTTCGACGCGGTCCTTCATCAAGGCGTGGGACCGCTCGCATTTTTCAGCCGACCGTTCGCGGCACGCCACCTCAAGCTGGCCATGTACGAGCATGAGCTCATCGGGCTGGTATAGGCAGTGCAACATTGGCGCCCATACCTCTGGGGATGACATTTCATTGTACGGACCGACCACTACAGACTCAAGTTCCTGTTGGATCAGCGCCTCTCCACCATACCGCAGCACCAGTGCATCAGCAAGCTGTTTGGATTCAACTTTGAGGTTGAATACCGACCCGGACGGCTGAACATGGTGGTAGACGCGCTCACCCGACACGACACCGAGTACACACAGGCGACAACGTGAAACATTGAGGCTACAACCTTAGCGCTTTCGAGCCCCTCATTCACCTTCCTCAACGACATCCGATGAGCCACGAAGGAAGCCGCTGACGCCCAGCACCACCTCCAGCGCTTGCAATCGGGCACGTTGGCTGACCCGTGGCGCATGGAGGACGGACTACTACTCCATGGCTCCCGGGTCTACATCCCCAACCACGGAGACTTACGTTCCCAGGCGCTACGCCTAAACCACGAGCCAGATACGAGGGTGTACAAAAGACTCTCCATCGACTACGCTCGGAGTTCTTCATCAGGGGAGATCGCGCACTGGTCCAGGATTGGGTGCGCTCCTGCCCCACGTGCCAACAGAACGAGACGGAGACACTACGGACAGCAAGCCTACTGCAGCCCCTCGAGCTGTCGTCCTAGGTCTGGACGGATATCTCGCTCGACTTCACCGAGGGGCTGCCCAAGGTGGGAGGAAAGTCCATCATCCTCACGCTGGTCGACCACTTCTCCAAGTATGCACATTTCATCGCACTCGATCACCCCCACACAATAGCATGTGTCGCGCGCGCCTTCTTCGATGGCAATTTCCGCTTGCACGGGTTCCCCTCCTCCATCGTCAGCGACAGGGACCCCATGTTCACCGGGCACGTATGGCGCGACCTATTCCAGATGGCAGAAATAAAGTTGTGCATGAGCACAGCGTTCCATCCTTAGACGGACGACCAATCCGAAGTGGTTAATAAGGTTGTCGGGGACCATAATTAGGGGTACCCTCAAGACGCCTAATTCTTAGCTGGTAACCCCGATCAGCATAAAGCTGTAGAGGCCTGATGGGTTTGATTAAGTCAGGGATCAGTCCATACGAGCGACTTGATCACGCCACGCCCGAGCCTAGCCTCGGGCGAGGGCAGCCGACCCTGAGATGGTTCCGTCTCGCCCGAGGTCTCCTCTTTCACGGCAGACGCATCTCCGGCTCGCCCGAGGCCTTGCCTTCGATAAGAAGTAACCCTGACTAAATCACCGCGCCAACCGACCAAATCACTGGGCCTTTAACGCAAAAGGTAAGACTGACGGGTAGCCAGGCTTGGCCGAAAGCGCCAGAGGAAGCTCCGCCCGACCCAGGGCTCGGACTCGGGCTAAGGCCCCGGAAGACGGCGAACTCCGCTCCGCCCGACCCAGGGCTCGGACTCGGGCTAAGGCCCCGGAAGACGGCGAACTCCGCTCCGCCCGACCCAGGGCTCGGACTCGGGCTAAGGCCCCGGAAGACGGCGAACTCCGCTCCGCCCGACCCAGGGCTCGGACTCGGGCTAAGGCCCCAGAAGACGATGAACTCCGCTTCACCCGACCCAGGGCTCGGACTCCGCCCTGGCCTCTGCCGAGCGACCTCCGCCTCGCCCGACCCGGGAGCTCAGGTTCGGCCTCGGCCATGCAGGATAGACTCGACCTCGGCCTCGGAGGAGCTTCCACGTCGCCCGACCTAGGACACAAGACCGCCACGTCAACAGGAAGCGTCATCATCACCCTGCCCTGAGCCGACTTGGGTCGCAGAGGACAAGACCGGCGTCCCATCTGGCTAGCTCCGCCAGATAGGCAATGATGGCGCCCCGCTGGACCATGACGACGGCGGCTCCCAGCTCTCTTACGAAAGCAGGAGGACGTCAGCAAGGGCCCAACTGCTCCGACAGCTGTCCCTCCGCCAAGCTCCACTGCTTCTCCGACAGCCACGACGCCACACTAACAGGATGCCAAGATCTCTCCGGCTGCCACCTTGGCATGTACTTAGGGCACTAGCTCTCCCTCGCTAGACACGTAGCGCCTTGCTACACCCCCATTTGTACACCTGGATCCTCTCCTTACGCCTATAAAAGGAAGGACCAGGGCCTTCTTAGAGAAGGTTGGCCTCGCGGGGACGAAGGGCAGGGGCAGGCGCTCTCTTGGGAACGCTCGCTCCCTTCACCCGCGCGGACGCTTGTAACCCCCTACTGCAAGCGCACCCGACCTGGGCGCGGGGCGAACACGAAAGGCCGCGGGAATCTCCGTCTCCCTCGTCGCGACCCGGCTCCGGCCACCGACCTCTCGCTCTCTTTCCCCCCTTCGCGCTCGCCCACGCGCTCGACCCATCTGGGCTGGGGCACGCGGCACTCTCACTCGTCGGCTCGGGGACCCCCCGGTCTCGAAACGCCGACAGTTGGCGCGCCAGGTAGGGGCACGCTGCGTGTTGACGAGCAGTCTCCCGTCAAGCTCCAGATGGGCAGTCTCCAACGACCTCTCCAACCCGGGACGGTGCTCCGTTTCGGGAGCCTCGAGTTCATGTCTCTCGACAGCGGCTACGACATGGTACTCCTTCCACCGCCGCGCGACAGCGACAATGGTGGCGGACAGCCCGCCCGCCGGCGGCGGAATCGACGACGCCTTTCCCGCGTGGGGGAAGGACAACTTTCGAGTTCGCTCCGTCCTCTCCCTCGCCATCGGAGGAGGAGGCGGGGCAACCAAGGCCGAGCGGGAGGCTGCGCTCCGACAGCTGTCGAGCAAATCGACATCCCCAGTGCCCCAACGGAGGACACGCTAGGCGTCACCCTCGCGTTCGAGGCGAAGGCGAGCGCCATCCCCCCCGCAGCACGTCGACCCCGAGCAGATGGACGACGCCAGCACGCTCACGGAGGGCCTGCAGGACGTCACCCTCGTACCCAAGACGACGGCGCGATCAGCCCCCGACGAGACTTCATCGCTCCTCGTCGACAAAAAGGTACGGGCTGATTCCCATCCTTCGTCATTTCGACTCGGCCTCAACCCGCCTGGCGACCTCGCTTTGGCGGGCGCTCACGTTGAGGCGAGTGCAACCTCTCTGGGGTTTCGTGTGCGGTCGCCTTGGGACCGATTGACGGGTGTCTCGACCTACGGACCCTCTGGGTCCGAGGAAGATGACGACCCCAGCATCTGCTGGGATTTCTCCGGATTTGGCAACCCCAGTGCCATGCGGGACTTCATGACCGCATGTGACTACTGCCTCTCCGACTGTTCCGACGGCAGCCGCAGCCTTGACGACAAGGACTGCGGCCCGAGCCGCGAATGTTTCCACGTCGAGCTAGGGGATCCCTCCGGAGGTGGCTGTCTCGGCATGCCGGAGGATGGTGATCCCCCTAGGCCAGCGCCTCGCGCCGACATCCCGCGGGAGCTAGCTGTGGTCCCCGTTCCGGCGGGGGGTCACGACCCACAGCTCGAGCAAGTCCGCGGGGCGCAGGCCGGGCTCGATGAGGGAGCAGGAGCGCTCGAGGCAATCCGCCAGAACATCGGGCAGGTATGGGCGAGCCAGCCCCCGGCCGGAGAAATACGTCACCTGCCCCAGGGTCTCCAGCACCGCATCGCTAACGATGCCAGGGACAGACCGCCACCCGCATCCGGCGGGACCGGTCATGACCTGGCAGCCGCAGCGATGCTCCTCCGCGCGATGCCGGAGTCATCAACCACCGAGGGTCGGCGAATCCAGGGAGAGCTCAAGCATCTCCTGGAGGGCGCTGCGGCCCGGCGGGCCGAGAGCTCTGCCTCCCGAAGGCAGGGGTACCCCTCGGAACCTCGTGCCGCGACTTCCCGACTCATGCGGGAAGCCTCGGTTTACACCGGGCGCACGCGCAACACCGCGCCTGCGGCCCCGGGCCACCTCGACGACGAGCACCCTCATCGCGACCGTCGGGCGCGCCTCGACGAAAGGGTGCGCCGAGGCTATCACCCCAGGCGTGGGGGACGCTACGACAGCGGGGAGGATCGGAGTCCCTCGCCCGAACCACCCGGTCCGCAGGTCTTCAGCCGAGCCATTCGGCGGGCGCCGTTTCCGCCCCGATTCCGACCCCCGACTACTATCACAAAGTACTCGGGGGAAACGAGGCCGGAATTGTGGCTCGCGGACTACCGCCTGGCCTGTCAACTGGGAGGAACGGACGACGATAACCTCATCATCCGCAACCTCCCCCTGTTCCTCTCCGACACTGCTCGCGCTTGGTTGGAGCACCTGCCTCCCGGGCAGATTTCCAACTGGGAGGATTTGGTCCAGGCTTTCGCCGGCAACTTCCAGGGCACGTACGTGCGCCCCGGGAATTCCTGGGACCTCCGAAGCTGTCGGCAACTGCCGGGAGAATCTCTTCGGGACTACATCCGGCGATTCTCGAAGCAGCGCACCGAGCTGCCCAACATCACCGACTCCGATGTCATCGGCGCGTTCCTTGCCGGCACCACCTGCCGTGACCTGGTGAGCAAGTTGGGTCGCAAGACCCCCACCAGGGTGAGCGAGCTGATGGACATCGCCACCAAGTTCGCCTCCGGCCAGGAGGCGGTCGAGGCCATCTTCCGAAGAGACAAGCAGCCCCAGGGCCGCCCGTCGGAAGATGCTCCCGAGGCGTCTGCTCCGCGCGGCGCCAAGAAGAAAGGCAGGAGGAAGTCGCAAGCGAAACGCGACGCTCCCGACGCAGACCTTGTCGCCGCCACCGAGCATAAGAACCCTCGGAAGCCCCCCGGAGGTGCTAACCTCTTCGACAAGGCACTCAAGGAGACGTGCCCCTACCATCAGGGGCCCGTCAAGCACACCCTCGAAGAGTGCGTCATGCTTCGGCGCCACTTCCACCGGGCCGGGCCACCCGCGGAGGGTGGCAGGGCCCGCGACGACGACAAAAGGGAAGATCGCCAAGCGGGAGAGTTCCCCGAGGTCCGCGACTGCTTCATGATCTACGGAGGGCATGCGGCGAACGCCTCGGCTCGGCATCGTAAGCAAGAGCGTCGGGAGGTATGCTCGGTGAAGGTGGCGGCACCAGCCTACCTAGACTGGTCCGACAAGCCCATCACCTTCGACCGGGACGACCACCCCGACCACGTGCCGAGCCCGGGGAAGTACCCGCTCGTCGTCGACCCCGTCATCGGCGACGACAGGCTCACCAAGGTCCTGATGGATGGGGGCAGCTGCCTCAACATCATCTACGCCGAGACCCTCAGGCTCCTGCGCGTCGACCTGTCGTCCGTCCGAGCAGGCGCTGCGCCCTTCCACGGGATCGTTCCCGGGAAGCGCGTTTAGCCCCTCGGACAGATCGACCTCCCTGTCTGCTTCGGAACACCCTCCAACTTCCGAAGGGAGACTTTGACGTTCGAGGTGGTCGGGTTCCGAGGAACCTACCACGCAGTGCTGGGAAGACCATGCTACGCGAAGTTCATGGCCATCCCCAACTACACCTACCTGAAGCTCAAGATGCCGGGCCCCAACGGGGTCATCACCGTCGGCCCCACGTACAAACACGCGTTCGAATGCGATGTGGAGTGCGTGGAGTACGCCGAGGCCCTCGCCGAGTCCGAGGCCCTCATTGCCGACCTGGAAAGCCTCACCCGAGAGGTGCCAGACGTGAAGCGACACGCCGGTAACTTTGAGCCAGCGGAGACGGTTAAGGCCGTCCCTCTCGACCCCAGTGGTGACACCTCCAAGCAGATCCAGATCAGTCCCGGGCTCGACCCCAAATAGGAAGCAGTACTCGTCGACTTTCCCTGCGCAAACGCCGACATCTTTGCGTGGGGTCCCTCGGACATGCCTGGCATACCGAGGGAAGTCACTGAGCACTCGCCGGATATTCGGGCAGGAGCCCGACTCGTCAAATGGCCTCTGCACGGACGACGCACGGGGGCTACGCCCTTCCCCCACTCACACACGAGAATCAGTCATCAAGGAAGGGTCGGCCTCGCCCCGACGGAGCCCGACCCTCCCTCGGGGGCTAAAAAGGGGGAACCCCTCTCGTCGAGTTTGGATGAGCCTCTCCGCGTCGAAAAAATTCCTTCTTCGATCAAGATGGAGTTTTTGCGTTCTCCCGGATACGTCAGAAGCAGGGTCCCGAGGAGCGAACCTGGGTACAAATAAGCGGCGAGACCGACTGAGCCGAGGAACGCCTATGCCTCCGGGCAAGGGACACCTCGCTCATCGCCTGCCACGAAAAAAGACCCAGCTCGGGAAATCACCCTGTTGTTGACAAGTCGGGCCAGGCGCGCAAATTGAAACAGAAAAGAGTATGACTTCACGCAAGAGAAATAAAGTGTCCAGGCCTCGGCGGCCGCGGCAAATCACACATCCAACAGAAATTGTCCCAACAAAAGTCAGGCGTCACCTTGGGAAGGCGCCGCGCCCTCAGCTCCACTCCCGCCGTCGGTAGGGTCCGCCTCCGCTTCCGGCGGCGGCACAGGAGGAAGAATCTCCGCCTCGAAGATGGTCGCCAGCGCCGCGCTCGGACCCGCAGCGACCGCGTCGAGCCGCTGGACCTCCGCCAGGGCCGCCTCGTCCTCGTCAGGAAGGCAATACCCCTCGCTGACCCGCTCCAGGTCCACGACGTAGTGGGAAGCGAGCACGGCGAAGGCCCGCCTGACGCCGTGGTGTAGCGCCCCGCGGACTTTACCGCGCGCGTAACCACCTAGGGCTTGAAGACGGCTTTGGGGGGAGCTTCCTGAAGGGACGTCGCCGGGACCAAGGGTCCGATAGACATCCGAAACAGCCTCGGACATGGCCGCGAGATCAGCCTCCCTCTGCTCAGCAGCCCCAGCGAGCGCCTCGGCGAGCGCTTGGGCAGACTCGTCGAGGGCAGACTCGAGCTCTGCGAACATCCAGAAGAAAGGCCTCAAATACAAGCGGAAGAAATGGACAAGAACGGGAACCGAGGACGGCCGAGGCATACCTCCGGCTCGGACGCGCTGCTCCGAGGCCGCGACTTGGGCTGCGGCCAGATCGGCCGCGAGGGTCTTGGCCTGGCTTTCGGCCTCGGCAGCCTGGCCCCGAGATTGGTCCCGCTCCTCGGCGACCTGGACGAGCTCCGACCGCTGCCTTAGCGCCTCTGTGCGCGCCGCCGCCGCCTCGGCCCTCAGGTCAGCACAGAGCAACTGGAGGTCCGCTATCTTGGCGTCCTGCTGGGAAAGGCGCGAGGTAGCCCCGGCGAGCGAAGTCCGCAGGGACCGCAGCGAGCCCCAGACGTTGACCTCGCGGCGGATGAACGACGACTTGGCGGCGCTCCGGTCCGTCAGATCCTGGAAAGGGAGACAAGGCATCACGGCGAACGCCTCGCTCGCGGAAGGGAGAAGGTATGCCTGAAACCGTTACCTGGAGGATTTTGGGGACGTCCCCGCAGAGAACCTCCAGCGACGATCGGAGCGACCCCACCGCTGCTTCCGTACGATTGCGGAGCTCGTCCCAGGACCGGTCCTCCTGTTCGTCGTCAAGAACGAAGATAGGGTCCGGAGCCTCGCGGGTCCGGAATCGGAGCAACTGGCCCCGGGCCTCGGGGCCCCGCCGCACAGCGACAAGGCTGCTGCCCGCCTGGGTGAACTGCGCGTCCATGCCCACCTCTTCTGAAGCCCCGGGCGCCGACGCTGCGGCCGTCTCGACGCCGGCAGCAACCATATGCTCTCCGACTGGGGCGATGCCAACTGCGGTGGCGGCAGGCGCCGGCATGGCCGACACGGCAGGCGGGCTCGGGACCGCGTCGGCGCCGGCCGCCTCCCCGATCACGATGGCCGCCTCGGCAGAGGAGCCCACCTCGGGGACCTGCTCCCCCGGGACACGCGACGCCTGAGCCCCATGCGACGGGGCGCCCTGAGAAAGGGTCGGCTGAGCGGCAGGGCCCGAAATGGCGCCAGCCGCCTGGACTGTCGCCGTCTTAAGGGCCTTCCGGGGCGCCAAGTCGGTAGGGCCATGGCTCCGCTTGCTGGAAAAAAGAAGGAAGGGAAAATCACGGCCAAGACGTATGAATGAAGCGCCGGGACGGAGACACTCCAAGGAACTTACCCGCTCCGGGCCATGATCCACTGTGCCTGGGGAGAGGTCTCTTGGTTCCTGCTCCCTGGAACCACCGCCGAGGTCCGCCTCGCCAGCGGCCCCGGCGCCGCCCTCGCCTTGGACGCCCCTGACGCCCGGGAGGCGGACTGCCCAGGCGCCACCATGACAACCTGAGGATCGCTCCCCCATGCTGCCGGCGCGGGCGACGGTTCCCGAGGAACGAACCCCTCGGCCTGGCTCCCTGGAGTCGTGTCAGCTCCTCCAGCCGAGGGGACAAGAACCCTCTCGGGTTGCCCCCGCCCCTCAGGTCGGGGGTCCGGCGCCTCGGCTCCAGAAACCGACGACATCGGCCCGCTCGGGGGCTGACTCGACAGCTCCCGGCCACACCCCAAGCCGGGGCTGAGGCCGAGACGGGCGGCCATGTCGTCCTCCTCCTCTTCGTCGTCGTCGTCGTCATCGTCGGACGTCTCCGGCGACAGCTCCCTGGGAAGTCCTTCCCTCTCCTGCTGGCGACGGCGTTTCTCCAGGGCGTCCCGAGCCCGCCTCCGCTTGCGGGCCCGGGCCTTCTCCGCGTCCTTTTTCTTTTTCTCCTCCTCCGCGGCGACCCGCCGCGCTGCCCGACCCACCGCGTCCTCCGGGACCCGCGGTAAGGAGGGTTTGTGCCGCCCCACCTCCTAAAAAGGGGGAGGAGAGGGAAAGAAACCCAATCGTGAGAACCGGGGCCAACCCGGTATATGAGGAAGGAAGGAGCGAACACTCACCAGAGCGACGCACCCCTGGTCGGGGCGCATTCGAGGCTGGGAGAAGGCATGGGAGTCCGGCTTCCCCATCGCGGTCGACACCCGCCATTGGAGGGCGTCACGGGGAAGAGGATCAGGGGACATCCGTGACCCCTCCCAGTCGGCCTCCGGGGTCATCTCCTAAAGCGACAGCCGCCGTTCCGCCAGGGGGAGCACCCTCCGACGGTGGATAGCGGCAACCACTCCCGCGGCGGTGAGTCCTTCCTCCCGCAACGCCTTCAGGGCCTGGAGAAGGGGTTCGAGGTTCTTCTGCCTCTCGTGTGGAGTCCCGTGGCGCCAGGCGTCGGGAGCGGCGGTGACAACCCGCTGAGAGAACGGCGGGAGCGACTCTCCGTCGTTCCAGAGGTAGAACCACCGGCGCTGCCAACCCTTGTTTGAGGATGCGAGGACGGCTGGGATATACTGCAACAACCGCGACTGCCTCAACCAAAGGGTACAGCCGCCGGCCCGCACCGCTGCACGGACCTTCCTCTCCCCCGTCGGCGAAGCGAAAAGCTCGGCGAAGAAGAGATAAGTCCACAAATCCCAATGGGGGGCGATCCCCAGATACCCCTCGCACACCGCTACAAAGATAGCGGCCTGCGCGATGGAGTTGGGAGTGAGGTTGTGCAGTTCCACCCCGTAATGGAACAGGATGGCCCGCATGAAGCGGCTTGACGGCACACCAAATCCCCGCTCATGGAAGGAGATAAAGCTCACGACATACCCCGGCGGAGGGGATGGAGCGACTCCACCCGCGGGAGGAATCCATTCCGGCCGCTGCTCATCGGTGAGAGGGCGGAGCAAACCCTCGCCGACGAGGTCCTCCAGATCACCCGCCGTCACCGTGGAGAAGGGCCACGGGTCGCGCGGCGGGATGATGGTCACCCGGTCAGCCATCGCCCAGGCAGAAAGGGTGGCGGCACGAAGGACAGGGGAGGGCGGTTTTCTTTTCCTGGCTAGATCTCTCAGGCCGCGAAAAACCTGGGAGGGAGGCGAGAAGCGGAGTCGAGAACCGTCACCGGGCCCTCTCCGGGGTATATAAAGACCCAGGTGAAGACGGTTCCAACGCACCGCCCGAACCGGACGCGGGGTTCAAAAAGCGCAAAGCGAAACAGCCGTTCCTCGAACGGCTCGCGCACGCAACGGCAGCCTCGCCGACCGCTCGCCCCGGCGCATTAACTCCGCGACTCGACGGGCAGCGCTTCTAGCGGAAGCAGCTGGCGACGTTTCGCCTTCGCCAAAACGGCCACACCGAAAAAGGTACGCCACGTCGTTCAAATTTCGTATCCCTTTTTCCTTTCCCCTTTCTCTATCTCTTGCAACAGGGACCGGGAAGGGGGACACCCCCAAAGGGATCCTTCCCCGTGAAGGAACTGGGCTCCGAGCCTCCTTACTGATCAGGGGTTCGAAGGCTGGCCCCCCGAAGGGTTCAACAGCCGCCTCAGATCGCGTGGGCCCGACACCCACTACTGGTCAGAGGTTCGAAGGTCGGCCCCCCGAAAGGTTCCACGACCGCCTCAGGCTACTCGGGCTCCGCGCCCATTACTGATCAGGGGTTCGAAGGCTGGCCCCCCGAAGGGTTCACAGTCGCCTCAGACACCGAGCGAGGGATGACCAGGGGTACGTTCGATACATAACCAAGGCTCGGGCTGCGCTCCCGAGGTACCCTAGGACATTTCCGAGACCAGCGGGAACGACTCTGTAACGGAATCCCATCGGAGGGAGGCAACGAGCCCTCGGACCCCGTCGCCAGGGGACCGGGTCCGGCAGATCACCCGCAGGTACTTTTGGGCGTGCCTCCGGGCCCCTAGCCGACCCCCAACGAACGGGGCACGAACGTCCACTCGGATTACCCGATTGCAGCTCACCGGAGACACCATGTTCGGTGCCCATCGAGGGTAACATGGCGCTCTCCCCCCCTCCTCCTTGCGGAAAGGCGACGTAGGGGCGTATGTAAAAAAGTCGAGTCTGTCCCTGATCGTCCTCTCGCTCCGTGCGGAGGCTCGGGGGCTGCTCTCGCAAACCCGGCTCCGGCCGAACCGTTGACAGCGTCAACATACCAGCCCGAGAACTTGGGCCCCGACAGAGCATCTGGGCTACGGCCTGTTCGCATGAGGGAACCGCCAGACCAGCCGAAGCATTACGCAAGGCATTAAGACCTCGAAGGAGTGAAACCACTCCTCCGAGGCCTCGGGGGCTACACCCGGCGGGTGCGCTCGCGCGCACCCACCGGAACAAAGTGCAACCGAGAAAGGCTGGTCTCCTTGCAAAAAAGTGCGACGAAAGCCTCCAAGCGAGTGTTAACACTCCCTTCGAGGCTCGGGGGCTACTGTCGGGGACCATAATTAGGGGTACCCTCAAGACGCCTAATTCTCAGCTGGTAACCCCCATCAGCATAAAGCTGCAGAGGCCTGATGGGTTTGATTAAGTCAGGGATCAGTCCATACGAGCGACTTGATCACGCCACGCCCGAGCCTAGCCTCGGGCGAGGGCAGCCGACCCTGAGATGGTTCCGTCTCGCCCGAGGTCTCCTCTTTCACGGCAGACGCATCTCCGGCTCGCCCGAGGCCTTGCCTTCGATAAGAAGTAACCCTGACTAAATCACCGCGCCAACCGACCAAATCACTGGGGCCTTTAACGCAAAAGGTAAGACTGACGGGTAGCCAGGCTTGGCCGAAAGCGCCAGAGGAAGCTCCGCCCGACCCAGGGCTCGGACTCGGGCTAAGGCCCCGGAAGACGGCGAACTCCGCTCCGCCCGACCCAGGGCTCGGACTCGGGCTAAGGCCCCGGAAGACGGCGAACTCCGCTCCGCCCGACCCAGGGCTCGGACTCGGGCTAAGGCCCCGGAAGACGGCGAACTCCGCTCCACCCGACCCAGGGCTCGGACTCGGGCTAAGGCCCCAGAAGACGACGAACTCCGCTTCACCCGACCCAGGGCTCGGACTCCGCCCTGGCCTCTGCCGAGCGACCTCCGCCTCGCCCGACCCGGGAGCTCAGGTTCGGCCTCGGCCATGCAGGATAGACTCGACCTCGGCCTCGGAGGAGCCTCCACGTCGCCCGACCTAGGACACAAGACCGCCACGTCAACATGAAGCGTCATCATCACCCTGCCCTGAGCCGACTTGGGTCGCAGAGGACAAGACCGGCGTCCCATCTGGCTAGCTCCGCCAGATAGGCAATGATGGCGCCCCGCTGGACCATGACGACGGCGGCTCCCAGCTCTCTTACGAAAGCAGGAGGACGTCAGCAAGGGCCCAACTGCTCCGACAGCTGTCCCTCCGCCAAGCTCCACTGCTTCTCCGACAGCCACGACGCCACACTAACAGGATGCCAAGATCTCTCCGGCTGCCACCTTGGCATGTACTTAGGGCACTAGCTCTCCCTCGCTAGACACGTAGCGCCTTGCTACACCCCCATTTGTACACCTGGATCCTCTCCTTACGCCTATAAAAGGAAGGACCAGGGCCTTCTTAGAGAAGGTTGGCCTCGCGGGGACGAAGGGCAGGGGCAGGTGCTCTCTTGGGGCCGCTCGCTCCCTTCACCCGCGCGGACGCTTGTAACCCCCTACTGCAAGCGCACCCGACCTGGGCGCGGGGCGAACACGAAAGGCCGCGGGAATCTCCGTCTCCCTCGTCGCGACCCGGCTCCGGCCACCGACCTCTCGCTCTCTTTCCCCCCTTCGCGCTCGCCCACGCGCTCGACCCATCTGGGCTGGGGCACGCGACACTCTCACTCGTCGGCTCGGGGACCCCCCGGTCTCGAAACGCCGACAAAGGTGATTGCCATGTATCTGAGCTGTGTGACAGGAGATCGATCGCGAGCATGGGTCGATTGGCTGTCGTGGGCGGAGTATTGCTACAATACTTCGTTCCATACGCGCCACTCCATTTGAGGTGGTCTACGGGCGACCGCCCCCCTATGCTGCCCTACAAGCCAGGGACGACACACACGAAGACAGGGGGCGCACTGCTGCGCAACCGTGATGTGATGTTGGCCGAAATCCGACAGCGCCTCCTCCAGACCCAGCAACTCTCCAAGAAGTACTACAACACCGCACACCGGGACTTGGAGCTACAGGAGGGAGATTGGGTCTGGTTGCGCCTGCTGCACCAACCAAAGCAGCTCATGTCCGCCCACGCGAAGGGGAAGCTTGGCCCACGCTACGTCGGGCCTTTCCACGTTCTAGAACGCATTGGCCAGGTCGCCTATCGCTTGCAGATGCTAGCAGGCGCCCGCCTCCACGACGTCTTCCACATAGGACTACTGAAGCGTCACAAGGGGGAACCGCCTGCTGACCCAGTGCCGCTACCACAAGTACATGATGGACGCCTACTACCAGCGCCGACCAAAGCTTTACGAGCGCAACTATGCCGCGACGTCTGGCACGTCCTCATACAGTGGCAGGGCCTATCTTCGAAGGAAGCTACATGGGAGGCGCTCGATGACTTTCGGGGCCTCTACCCCGACTTCCAGCTTGAGGACGATCTGTTTGTGCAGGTGGGGAGAGATGTTATGACCGGCCGACACTACAGGCACCAGAGAACATCAGAGGCGGCGGCCAACAATAGGCATGCAAATTAGTTAGATAAGGATTAGAAGATTAAGGAGATAAGGTGAAAAGAGGGGATCTCAAATTTGATAGAAGGGAGTATAAATACTTGTAAGCACCACTCTATATGAATAAAGCAGAAAACTATTTAACCTACTTCCTCCAAAGGAAGCAGGCGTGTTTTCCTCTCCCAAAGCCATTGTCCAGCATCCACCGAAGAACAGCACGGCCACGGCGACCGTACGCCAGCGCGCAATGCCTCATCCCTACAATATGCGCAGTCTCTTTGATAGGAGCTCTAATCCTATCAGTTCTACTTCTTTAATATATATATATGTGTGTGTGTATCTCTACTACTTATTAAGACTGCAATAGTAGTCGGCCATTCCGCGTTCTGCCATTCTCTGTTCTGCCTTTCCAATTCCCTCCTCCCCGCGCACAGTCCATTTCCATGTTCTGCCACCATTCTATATCTATCATTCTCCCTCCCTGAAAGCCCATTCTCATTCCCTCGTACAACCGACGCCTAGCTAAAATTAAAAAATACACATGGCCCCAAGGAGATTCGAACCCACGACCTCTCAAACAAATGCTAGCAGTAGCTACCACTACACCACATGTGTGTTTATGTCTACATCTATAACAGAAAACACATCTACTACATCTCTCCCTAAGTCCACCTGCTACCCTTGCACAATGCGTGGTAGTAGATAAGTATCACCGAAATTCTTGAATTATATTTTTGGATGGAGGGAGTAGTATTTAAAGAAGAGCCTTGCATGCAATTTCTTTTGTTTGAATAATGTTTTCAACTTAAATTCCTTTTTTGCATGCGTGACATTTATTCTTCGTAATATTTTTCCATGGACCTGACTTGTGAATCATTTTTATAAACCAACGCCAAACATGAATCCATGTTTCTTACTTGAAAACCCCGAACAAACACCATTAGCAGGAGGCACTCGCGTTGGGGTCGCTCATCGATGACAAGAAGAAACTTGGCGACTGCCAATTCGACCTCTAGAAACAGTCCTACGTGGCCGCATGTGCCGCTATGTACGACAAGCTCCGGCGCAGCCGCCGCTTGGACGCGGTGCAGAGCGGCTGCTCCGCGCTGTCCATCGTCAAGCAAGGGGACCTCATGGTCGTCGCCAACGTCGGCGACTCTCGGGTTGTTCTGGGCACCGCATTCGACGACGACGCCATCACGTCGTCCGGCTCATCGTCCACCTGAAGCCCAACCTGCCACATAAGTCGCTACTGACTGGCCATGAATTCTTGTGCGCTGAGACGATGGCCGTTGCTGACGTTGTATGAGTGTCCTCGAACACGATGTATGTAGAGGAGTAGCGCATCCGGTGGTGCAACGGTCAGGGGTACTACCTTGCTGATGAGCCCGGGGTGCACTTCGTTTTACAGCCCAGCCAAGAGTCATCAGTACTCGGTATGTCGCGCGCGTTCGACGACTACTATATCGAGAACTGTGGTGTCATCTTGGCGCCAGAGGTGATGCAGAGGAGGACCAACAACAATGACCAGTTCGTCATCCTCGCCATCGTTGGGGTAGCTTTTGTGCCGGCTTGCCTTTAATTCTCTTCGCAAACACACACTTGTCTTTTTGTTTAAGCAAAAGTGTATGGTGGTACGTGTCCGATGACTAACGATGTACGAGAGAATTTCTTCCGGTATGTGTGAAACGCGCTCTCCAATAATGAGACCATGCAAATCGTGACATATATCGAAGTCTGCATGATACTGATGGTTGCAATGTAGTGGTGAAACAAATAGATTATAAATAACAAAATTTATGTATGGCCAGAATCACAAATTGATTATGAAACATTTTCTCATAATGGTATAACACACATTTTATATATAAGTTATCGTAGTATACTGGTATTATATATTCCCGTTGCAACGCACGGGCATTCAGCTAGTATATATATATATATATATATATATATATATATATATATATATATATATATATATATATATATATATATATATATATATACCGATTTCTTGTTCTATAGTTTGTTTGGTTTTGTGCTAAATATTATACGGCCTAGTCGCGTAGAGCCATACCACAAAAGAAATTCGTCCTCCGCCACTGAGTGGTAGTGACTCTCGACCAGGAAACGTCGTCCCCAACCCGGGTGCGTAGGGTCATTTTTGTTTCTACCATGTAAAAATCTCTCACATGTAGCGTACCCCGTTCCTCGACCCTATCGATCCGAGAACTTTGTGGCTATGCATAGAATTAGTATTGGCCAAGAGAAGAAAAATGCCTTGTAACATAAGTAAACAAACCTTCCAGTGAAGCAAAACTGACATTTCATGGCCCAACCAACTTCATTTGAAAAACAGACAGTTGTCCTGCCCCTAGTGCAAGGAATGATAACTGTTTAAATCACTGAACCATCTTCAATAGAAACCAGTATCTGTAACATCCTGTATTCACAAATTAATTATATCCAGTAAATCACTTCATAATATAACAGCAACACTGGAACTACCTTACGGGTTCTATCCGATGCAGTATGAATGTCCTTCACAATTAAAGCCTTGAGATCAGCATGCTCAGTTATCATCTTCCTGAAATCCTTGTTTAAACCTGAAGGATTTTAGAGATACACATAGGTGGCGTCTAATTAACTAACATCTTAACAACACATCAAATGACATACATTGAAAAGAATCATAGGTATATTGTAGGTTCTCCAACTGAAAAGCAATAGACCCCATTGGATAATAGAAAATGTTGTAAACTTAATGAGAGAAACAGGCCACGCAACTAATTCTTACCAGAGAAAAAAAAAGTATCAACATGTACAACATGAAACCAGTTTCATTATTTTTTTCATTAGATGTCTTGATAGTGAATTTATTGTACGTAACTGGTAGATGTTAATAGTTTTCAGTTAAGAGACGTTTGAGTTAGGACAAAGCTAAACCGAAGTGTGATTTGAAACACAGGCATAGATGTTAATAGTTAATAGCATATACCAATACTAAATAGATGGATTCTCCTTGACACAATGAAAAAATACCAGCCAGCTCGTCGTAAAAATGAGCCCAAACGTTGTTCCCGTACAGGCATTTCCACAGCATCAAGGCCTGGCCTGGCCGAAACCCCTGCGCCTGCACCCAATCAATGAACTACTTGAAACACACACATGTCTTAAATCATGTCCTTATCTCGGGTTCGGAGTAGTCAGTAGTCCATCCCCTTGAGCATGGCCTTGGACCGGCCTCGAAGCGGGCAGCAGCAGCGGCCGGCGGAGGGCAGAGAAGAGGCGAAGCAGCAGCGGAAGGAGGCGCTCCGGCTCCACCGGAGGAGATGCAGGACCTGCGCCGCGCCGGCGCCGCCATGGTGATTGGTGAATCGTCTGGTTCGTACGGTCTCGGGAGTTTGCGGCCTCTCGCTCGCTGTGGACGTTCGGGGTATTTGGTTTCCGCCTGATTCCTGTCACAATGGTTGAATAATAATTATGAATATTAAATATAGTCTAGTTATAAAACTAACTATATAGGTAAAACCTAAAAAAAGACGAATTTATTTAATATAATTAAAATTATATTCAATATTTATAATTAATATTTAAATATTTAATATGAAATAAACTAAACTTTATTTATGGAAATCAAACACACGATCAAGCATGGTACGATTTTTTAACTTTTTATTAAATTATTCTTAAAAATAATACTATAGTTTTTTTTAAAAAATTTTATCTATTTACCCACATGTGTGTACTAGAGCTGGATAAAATAATTGTGACTTAGTGACTTGTGAGCTTACTAGACTCATGACTGACTAAGCTCAACTTAGCTTTTTTTGTGAGGTGAACTAAAAGTCCAGCTCATCGTTTTAAGGAGTCAATTCGAAGCTAGCTTATATGGAAAGCCTAGCAAACAAATCTGTCATACTATTTTTAGGATAACTAATCAATCCAAACTTGTGAACGTGAATGAGTAATTGTGACTCATTGATTCTTCACCTTCGATATATTTAATTATCTGTCATCATGGTGCACACCAAATTATAGGCTTTAGAGAGTATTCAATTGTCGTCACTTTTGCACCTACCATAGTTTAGGTTGTCGTGACAGCATGAGTCTCTTCAAGGAGGCTATGACAAATGACTCACTTGCTTGTCTACAACCTCTGCCCTCATTAGAGCTAGGCAACCGAGACTGAAGATCGAACCCGAATAACTTGAGCGAATAACCCGATATTCTAGTATTCGGTTCTGAAAGTCGCCTAGAGGGGGTGAATAGATGAAACCTCAAAATTATAAACTTTGAAAACGAGCTTCACCCGGGGTTAGGATTAGAAATGAATAATAATGAAATCAGAGTGTGGAAGAAAGTTCTTATTGCTATGAGTTGCTTAATTAATGCAGATAACTTTGAGAGCTAACCCAAAAGGATTGAAAGGAAGGGAAATTAGAGAGAGGGGAGAGGAAGAATCAAATCGTAAGGTAATGATCAACACAAATGAACACAACGATTTGTTTCCTGAGGTTCGGTTCCGAAGAACCTACTCTCCGTTGAGGAGGCCACGAAGGCTGGGTCTCTTTCAACCATTTCTCTCTCTCTCAATGGTCACCAGTTGAGTTATTCTTCTTAATTTCGAGAACCACTTAGACCCCGCAAGGATCACCGCACAATTAGGTGTATCTTGCTAGCTTTACAAGTCACGTGAGAGTTTAGAAGGAGATGAAGAAAGCACGATTAAGAAAGTCAAGGAATAAGAGCAACAAGAAAAATACAAGATCACACTCTCTCTAGACTTTCTAAGGCACTAATCACTAATGATCACAAGTCACAATTATGACACTTGGAGAAGTATGGAAGCTTTGAATGTGTCTTGGGATGAAGTGCTTGCTCTTGTATTGAATGTGAATGAATGGGGTGCTTGGATGGATTGAATGGAGGTGATTGGGTTGTATTAGCCACCAACCACTTCCTAGTTGTTGCCTCCTTTCTACCAACCACGGATGGTTCGCGCTCCTGGTCCAGACAGTCCGCCCCTGCACATCAACGGCTGAAATCACAATCGCAACATTCAGCAGTAACGGTTATATCGATGGCTATAAGTGCATTAAATGTGTCGTCAGATGTCAGATAAAGCAGTCATGGACGGTCCGACCATGTACCTCGGACGGTCCACGAGGACGCTAAAATGCATTTTACCGAACTCGTTACCTTAGGGTTTCTCTCGCTTTTTAATGAGCGGACAGTCCGCGCCTGAGGCTAGACGGTCCAAGATTAGTCCTGCATGGTGCTCTCTTCTCCTTCAGACAGTCCGTAGTGTAAATGCGAATTTTTCATAGTGTCGGTGTTTCGAAACCCGGGGGGGTCCCTGGACCGACGAGTGAATTGTCGCCACGTTCCCCAGCCCAGATGGGTCGACGCGAGGCGAAACGCTGAAAGGGAATTAGGCTTACACCTAGTCCCTAAATAATTTTGGTGGTTGAATTGCCCAACACAAATATTGGACTAACTAGTTTGCTCTAGTGCATAAGTTATACAGGTGCAAAAGGTTCACACTCAGCCAATAAAAAGATCAAGTTTTGGATTCAACAAAGGAGCAAGAGGCAACCGAAGGCACCTCTGGTTTGGAGGCACCGGACTGTCCGGTGTACACCGGACAGTGTCCGGTGCGCCCAGAGAACTCCAACTTGAACTCGCCACCTTCGGGAATTTCTCAAACCGCTTCGCTATAATTCACCGGACTGTCCGGTGTTCACCGGACAGTGTCCGGTGCTCCAAGGAAGCGCGGCCTCCGCAACTCGCCAGCCTCGGGTTCGCGCAGCAGCCGCTCCGCTATAATTCACCGGGCATGTCAGGTGTGCACCGGACTGTCCGGTGTACCAGCGGAGCAACGGCTATTTCAGCGCCAACGGCTACCTGCGCTGCATTTAATGCGCGCGCAGCGCGCGCAGAGGTCAGGCGCGCCCATACCGGCGCATCGGACAATGAACAGTGGTTGTCCGGTGTGCACCGGACACCCAGGCGGGCCCAGAAGTCAGAAGCTCCAACGGTCAGAATCCAACGGCACTGATGACGTGGCGGGGGCACCGGACATGTCCGGTGTGCACCGGACTGTCCAGTGCACCATCGACAGACAGCCTCCACCAACGGCCACTTTTGGTGGTTGGGGCTATAAATACCCCAACCACCCCACCATTCATTGCATCTAAGTTTTCCAACTTCCAACCACTTACAAGAGCTAGGCATTCAATTCTAGACACACCAAAGAGATCAAATCCTCTCCAATTCCACTCAAGTCTTTAGTGACTAGCGAGAGAGATTTGTCGTGTTCTTTTGAGCTCTTGTGCTTGGATCGCTTTCTTTCTTTCTCACTTGTTCTTGTGATCAAAACTCAATTGTAACCAAGGCAAGAGGCACCAATTGTGTGGTGGCCCTTGCGGGGAAGTTTTGTTCCCGTTTGATTGAGAAGAAGAAAAGCTCACTCGGTCCGAGGGACCGTTTGAGAGAGGGAAGGGTTGAAAGAGACCCGGCCTTTGTGGCCTCCTCAACGGGGAGTAGGTTTGAGAGAACTGAACCTCGGTAAAACAAATCCGCGCGTCTCACTTTATTATTCGCTTGCGATTTGTTTTGCGCCCTCTCTCGCGGACTCTATTATATTTCTAACGCTAACCCGGCTTGTAGTTGTGATTATTTTTGAGATTTTCAGTTTCGCCCTATTCACCCCCCTCTAGGCGACTTTCAATTGGTATCAAAGTCCGGTGCTTCATTAGAGCCTAACCGCTCGAAGTGATGTCGGGAGATCACGCCAAGAAGGAGATGGAGACCGGCGAAAAGCCCACTACAAGCCACGGGAGCACTTCATCGGAAGAGTCCCGCACCAAAAGGAGGGAGAAGAAGAAGAGCTCCTCCAACAAAGGGAAGGAGAAGAAATCTTCTTCTCACCACAAAGAGAAGAAGGAAAAATCTTCTTCCCACAAGCCGCATCGAAGCGGGGACAAGCACAAGAGGATGAGGAAGGTGGTCTACTACGAGACCGACACTTCATCAACATCCACCTCCGACTCCGATGCACCGTCCATAACTTCTAAGCGCCAAGAGCGCAAGAAGTTTAGTAAGATCCCCTTAAACTATCCCCGTACATCTAGACATACTCCTTTACTTTCCGTTCCATTAGGCAAACCGTCAACTTTTGATGGCGAAGATTATGCTAGGTGGAGTGATTTAATAAAATTTCATCTAACCTCACTCCACAAAAGTATATGGAATGTTGTTGAGTTTGGAGCACAGGTACCATCAATAGGGGATGAGGATTATGACACGGACGAAGTAGCCCAAATCGAGCACTTCAACTCCCAAGCCGCAACCATTCTCCTTGCCTCTCTAAGCAAGGAGGAATACAACAAAGTGCAAGGGTTGAAGAATGCAAAAGAGATTTGGGACCTACTCAAGACGGCGCACGAGGGTGATGAACTCACCAAGATCACCAAGCGGGAAACGATCGAGGGGGAGCTCGGTCGCTTTCGTCTTCGCCAAGGGGAGGAGCCACAAGATATGTACAACCGGCTCAAAACCTTGGTGAACCAAGTGCGCAACCTCGGGAGCAAAAAGTGGGATGACCACGAGGTGGTTAAGGTTATTTTAAGAGCTCTTATTTTCCTTAACCCTACTCAAGTTCAATTAATTCGTGGTAATCCTAGATATCCACTAATGACCCCCGAGGAAGTTATCGGGAACTTTGTGAGCTTTGAATGCATGATTAAGGGCTCAAAGAAGATCAACGAGCTTGACGAACCTTCCACATCCGAGGCGCAACCGGTGGCCTTCAAGGCAACGGAGGAGAAGAAGGAGGAGTCTACACCAAGTAGACAACCAATTGACGCCTCCAAGCTCGACAATGAGGAGATGGCCTTAATCATCAAAAGCTTTCGGCAAATCCTCAAGCAACGGAAGGGGAAAGATTACAAATCCCGTTCCAAGAAGGTTTGCTACAAGTGTGGTAAGCCCGGTCATTTTATTGCAAAATGTCATATGTCTAGTGACAGTGACAGGGGCGACGACAAGAAGGGAAAGAGGAGAGAAAAGAAGAAGTACTACAAGAAGAAGGGCGGCGATGCCCATGTTTGCCGGGAATGGGACTCCGACGAGAGCTCCACCGAGTCCTCCTCCGACGAGGACGCCGCCAACATCGCCGTCACCAAGGGACTCCTCTTCCCAAACGTCGGCCACAAGTGCCTCATGGCAAAGGACGGCAAAAGGAAGAAGGTTAAATCTAACTCCTCCACTAAATATGAATCTTCTAGTGATGATAATGCTAGTGGTGAGGAAGATAATTTGCGTATCCTTTTTGCCAACCTTAACATGGAACAAAAAGAAAAATTAAATGAGCTAATTAGTGCCATCCATGAAAAGGACGATCTCTTGGACTCCCAAGAGGACTTCCTAATCAAGGAAAATAAGAAACATGTTAAGGTTAAGAATGGTTATGCTCTAGAGGTAGAAAAATGTGACAAATTATCTAGTGAGCTAAGCACATGCCATGACACTATTGCCAACCTTAGAAATGAAAATGCTAAATTAATTGCTAAGGTTGATTCTCATGTTTGTATTGATTCAACTTTCTATCCTAGAAATGATAATGTTGATTTGCTTGCTAGGATTGATGAGTTGAATGATTCTATTGCTAGCCTTAGAAATGAGAATGAGAAATTAATTGCTAAGGCTAAAGAATTAGATGTTTGCAATGTTACAATTTCCGACCTTAGAACTAAGAATGATATGTTACATGCTAAGGTTGTAGAATTAAAATCTTGCAAACCCTCTACATCTACCATTGAGCACACTTCTATTTGCACTAGATGTAGAGATGTTGATATCAATGCTATTCATGATCACATGACTTTAATTAAACAACAAAATGATCACATAGCATTATTAGACGCTAAAATTGCCGAGCATAACTTAGAAAATGAAAAGTTTAAATTTGCTAGAAGTATGCTCTATAATGGGAGACGCCCTGGCATCAAGGATGGCATTGGCTTCCAAAGGGGAGACAATGTCAAACTTAATGCCCCTCCAAAGAATTTATCTAACTTTGTTAAGGGCAAGGCTCCCATGCCTCAGGATAACGAGGGTTACATTTTGTACCCTGCCGGCTATCCTGAGAGCAAAATTAGGAGAACTCATTCTAGGAAGTCTCACTCTGGCCCTAATCATGCTTTTATGTATAAGGGTGAGACATCTAGCTCTAGGCAACCAACCCGTGCTAAGTTGCCTAGAAAGAAAACTCCTAATGCATCAAATGATCATAGCATTTCATTTAAAACTTTTGATGCATCATATGTTCTAACTAGCAAATCCGGCAAGGTAGTTGCCAAAATTGTTGGGGGCAAACACAAGGGCTCCAAGACTTGTGTTTGGGTACCCAAAGTTCTTGTTTCTAATGCCAAAGGACCCAAAACCGTTTGGGTACCTAAAGTCAAGAACTAAAATTGTTTTGTAGGTTTATGCATCCGGGGGCTCAAGTTGCATACTCGACAGCGGGTGCACAAACCACATGACAGGGGAGAAAAGGATGTTCTCCTCATATGAGAAAAACCAAGATCCCCAACGAGCTATCACATTCGGGGATGGAAATCAAGGTTTGGTCAAAGGATTGGGTAAAATTGCTATATCACCTGACCATACTATTTCCAATGTTTTTCTTGTAGATTCTTTAGATTACAATTTGCTTTCCGTATCTCAATTATGTCAAATGGGCTACAACTGTCTATTTACTGATGTAGGTGTCACTGTCTTTAGAAGAAGTGATGATTCAATAGCATTTAAGGGAGTGTTAGAGGGTCAGCTATACTTGGTAGATTTTGATAGAGCTGAACTCGACACTTGCTTGGTTGCTAAGACTAACTTGGGTTGGCTCTGGCACCGCTGACTAGCCCATGTTGGAATGAAGAATCTTCACAAGCTTCTAAAGGGAGAACACATTTTAGGACTAACCAATGTTCATTTTGAGAAAGACAGGATTTGTAGCGCATGCCAAGCCGGGAAGCAAGTTGGCACTCATCATCCACACAAGAACATCATGACTAGTGACAGGCCACTGGAGCTCCTACACATGGACCTATTCGGCCCGATCGCTTACATAAGCATCGGCGGGAGTAAGTACTGTCTAGTTATTGTGGATGATTATTCCCGCTTCACTTGGGTGTTCTTGCAGGACAAATCTCATACCCAAGAGACCTTAAAGGGATTCTTGAGACGAGCTCAAAATGAGTTCGGTTTAAGGATCAAGAAAATTAGAAGCGACAATGGGACGAAGTTCAAAAATTCACAAATAGAAGGCTTCCTTGAGGAGGAGGGCATCAAGCATGAGTTCTCTTCTCCCTGCACTCCACAACAAAATGGTGTAGTGGAGAGGAAGAATCGAACTCTATTGGACATGGCAAGAACCATGCTTGATGAGTACAAGACACCGGATCGGTTTTGGGCCGAGGCGGTCAACACCGCCTGCTGCGCCATCAACCGGTTATATCTTCATCGAATCCTCAAGAAGACATCTTATGAACTCCTAACCGGTAAAAAGCCAAATATTTCATATTTTAGAGTTTTTGGTAGCAAATGCTTTATTCTTGTTAAGAGAGGTAGAAAATCTAAATTTGCTCCTAAAACTGTAGAAGGCTTTTTACTAGGATATGACTCAAACACAAGGGCATATAGAGTCTTTAACAAGTCCTCAGGACTTGTTGAAGTTTCTTGTGACGTTGTGTTTGATGAGACTAACGGCTCTCAAGTAGAGCAAGTTGATCTTGATGAGATAGGTGAAGAACAGGCTCCATGCATAGCACTAAGGAACATGTCCATTGGGGATGTGTGTCCTAAGGAATCCGAAGAGTCTTCAAATGCACAAGATCAACCATCCTCCTCCATGCAAGCGTCTCCACCAACTCAAATTGAGGATGAGGCTCAAGATGTTGAACAAGAAGATGAGTCACCTCAAAATGACGGCAACGGTCAAGGGGGAGATGCAAATGATGAAGACAAGGAGGATGAACAACCAAGGCCGCCACACCCAAGAGTCCACCAAGCAATACAACGAGATCACCCCGTCGACACCATCCTCGGCGACATTCATAAGGGGGTAACTACTCGATCTCGTGTTGCACATTTTTGTGAACATTACTCTTTTGTTTCCTCTATTGAGCCACACAGGGTAGAGGAAGCACTTCAAGATTCGGATTGGGTGATGGCAATGCAAGAGGAGCTCAACAATTTCACAAGGAATGAGGTATGGCATTTAGTTCCACGTCCAAATCAAAATGTTGTAGGAACCAAGTGGGTCTTCCGCAACAAGCAAGACGAGCATGGTGTGGTGACAAGGAACAAAGCTCGACTCGTGGCCAAGGGGTATTCACAAGTCGAAGGTTTGGATTTTGGTGAAACCTATGCACCCGTAGCTAGGCTTGAGTCAATTCGCATATTATTGGCCTATGCTACTTACCATGGCTTCAAGCTTTATCAAATGGACGTGAAGAGTGCCTTCCTCAATGGACCAATCAAGGAGGAGGTCTATGTTGAGCAACCTCCCGGCTTTGAAGACAGTGAGTACCCTAACCATGTTTATAGGCTCTCTAAGGCGCTTTATGGGCTCAAGCAAGCCCCAAGAGCATGGTATGAATGTCTTAGAGATTTTCTTACTGCAAATGGCTTCAAAGTCGGCAAAGCCGATCCTACTTTATTCACCAAAACACTTGATAATGATTTGTTTGTATGCCAAATTTATGTTGATAATATTATATTTGGGTCTACTAACAAATCTACATGTGAAGAATTTAGTAGGATCATGACACAGAAATTCGAGATGTCTATGATGGGGGAGTTGAAGTATTTTCTAGGATTTCAAGTCAAGCAACTCCAAGAGGGCACCTTCATTAGCCAAACCAAGTACACTCAAGACATTCTAAGCAAGTTTGGAATGAAGGATGCCAAGCCCATCAAGACTCCCATGGGAACAAATGGGCATCTCGACCTCGACACGGGAGGTAAGTCCGTGGATCAAAAGGTATACCGATCGATGATTGGTTCATTGCTTTATTTATGTGCATCTCGACCGGACATTATGCTTTCCGTATGCATGTGTGCAAGATTCCAAGCCGACCCTAAGGAATCACACCTTACGGCCGTAAAACGAATCTTGAGATATTTGGCTTATACTCCTAAGTTTGGGCTTTGGTACCCTCGGGGATCCACATTTGATTTGATTGGTTATTCGGATGCCGATTGGGCGGGGTGTAAGATTAATAGGAAGAGCACATCGGGGACTTGCCAGTTCTTGGGAAGATCCTTGGTGTCATGGGCTTCAAAGAAGCAAAATTCGGTCGCTCTTTCTACCGCCGAAGCCGAGTACATTGCTGCAGGCCATTGTTGCGCGCAATTGCTTTGGATGAGGCAAACCCTGCGGGACTACGGTTACAAATTAACCAAAGTTCCTCTTCTATGTGATAATGAGAGTGCAATCTGCATGGCGGATAATCCCGTTGAGCATAGCCGCACTAAACACATAGCCATTCGGTATCATTTTCTTCGGGATCACCAACAAAAGGGGGATATCGAGATTTCATACATTAACACTAAAGATCAATTAGCCGATATCTTTACCAAGCCACTTGATGAACAATCTTTTACCAGACTTAGGCATGAGCTTAATATTCTTGATTCTAGGAATTTCTTTTGCTAAACTTGCACACATAGCTCATAAGAATACCTTTGATCATGTCTCTTTTATATGCTATGACTAATGTGTTTTCAAGTATATTCCAAGTCATAGGTATATTGAAAGGGAATTGGAGTCTTCGGCGAAGACAAAGGCTTCCACTCCGCTCTACTACTCATCCTTCGCCGTCGCTCCGCATCACTCTCCAACATTGGTATAATCTTCACTCATTTATTTTATGACCAAAGGAGGAGAAAGTACTCCAAAAGGGCCTATATTTCATTCTAAGTATCCGTTTTTGGCGATTCATGCCAAAGGGGGAGAAAGTATTGGCCCAAAGCAAAAGGACCGCACCACCACCCTAATTTTAAAATTAATGGTTTTCAATTGGAAAATTTCAAATTGGTATCTCTTTGTGTTCTAAGGGGGAGCAAGTAGTATTTCAAAACTTAATAAATCAAAACCCTCTTGAACACTAAGAGGAGACTTTATTTGAGGGGGAGTTTTGTTTAGTCAAAGGAAAAGCGTTTGAACAAAGGAAGAAAATTTCAAAACTTGAAAATGCTTTGCAAAATCTTATTCATTTACCTTTGACTATCTTGCAAAAGGACTTTGAAAAGAATTTACAAAAGAGTTTGCTAAAACAAAACTTTTGGTGCAAATATGGTCCAATATATCAAAAACAAAGAAAACAATCCATGCGCATCATGTAAGTATTTATTGGCTCAATTCCAAGCAACCTTTGCACTTACCTTATGCAAACTAGTTCAATTATGCACTTCTATATTTGCTTTGGTTTGTGTTGGCATCAATCACCAAAAAGGGGGAGATTGAAAGGGAATTAGGCTTACACCTAGTCCCTAAATAATTTTGGTGGTTGAATTGCCCAACACAAATATTGGACTAACTAGTTTGCTCTAGTGCATAAGTTATACAGGTGCAAAAGGTTCACACTCAGCCAATAAAAAGATCAAGTTTTGGATTCAACAAAGGAGCAAGAGGCAACCGAAGGCACCTCTGGTTTGGAGGCACCGGACTGTCCAGTGTACACCGGACAGTGTCCGGTGCGCCCAGAGAACTCCAACTTGAACTCGCCACCTTCGGGAATTTCTCAAGCCGCTTCGCTATAATTCACCGGACTGTCCGGTGTTCACCGGACAGTGTCCGGTGTTCACCGGACAGTGTCCGGTGCTCCAAGGAAGCGCGGCCTCCGCAACTCGCCAGCCTCGGGTTCGCGCAGCAGCCGCTCCGCTATAATTCACCGGACATGTCCGGTGTGCACCCGACTGTCCGGTGTACCAGCGGAGCAACGGCTATTTCGGCGCCAACGGCTACCTGCGCTGCATTTAATGCGCGCGCAGCGCGCGCAGAGGTCAGGCGCGCCCATACCGGCGCACCGGACAATGAACAGTGGTTGTCCGGTGTGCACCGGACACCCAGGCGGGCCCAGAAGTCAGAAGCTCCAACGGTCAGAATCCAACGGCACTGATGACGTGGCGGGGGCACCGGACATGTCCGGTGTGCAACGGACTGTCCGGTGCACCATCGACAGACAGCCTCCACCAACGGCCACTTTTGGTGGTTGGGGCTATAAATACCCCAACCACCCCACCATTCATTGCATCCAAGTTTTCCAACTTCCAACCACTTACAAGAGCTAGGCATTCAATTCTAGACACACCGAAGAGATCAAATCCTCTCCAATTCCACTCAAGTCTTTAGTGACTAGCGAGAGAGATTTGTCGTGTTCTTTTGAGCTCTTGCGCTTGGATCGCTTTCTTTCTTTCTCACTTGTTCTTGTGATCAAAACTCAATTGTAACCAAGGCAAGAGGCACCAATTGTGTGGTGGCCCTTGCGGGGAAGTTTTGTTCCCGTTTGATTGAGAAGAAGAAAAGCTCACTCGGTCCGAGGGACCGTTTGAGAGAGGGAAGGGTTGAAAGAGACCCGGCCTTTGTGGCCTCCTCAACGGGGAGTAGGTTTGAGAGAACCGAACCTCGGTAAAACAAATCCGTACGTCTCACTTTATTATTCGCTTGCGATTTGTTTTGCGCCCTCTCTCGCGGACTCTATTATATTTCTAACGCTAACCCGGCTTGTAGTTGTGATTATTTTTTAGATTTTCAGTTTCGCCCTATTCACCCCCCCTCTAGGCGACTTTCAAACGCGAAGGGGGGAAAGGGAGCAGCCGGAGGGAGGCAAGCGTGAGAGAGTGGATCCCGCGGCCTTCGTGTTAGCCCCGCGCCTGAGTCGGGTGCGCTTGCAGTAGGGGGATACAAGCGTCCACGCGGGAGTGGGAGCGAGCGGCCTTGCGCGAGCGCCGTCCCGTCCTTCTCCGCGCGGGCCAACCCTCTATAAGAGGGCCCTGGTCCTCCCTTTTATAGGCGTAAGGAGAGGATCCAGGTGTACAATGGGGAGTGTAGCAATGTGCTAACGTGTCTAGCGGTGGGGAGCTAGCGCCCTAAGTACATGCCATCATGGCAGCTGGAGAGGTCTTGGCGCCCAGTTCGCGTGGTGTCGTGGCCGTCGGAGGAGTGCTGGAGCCTAGCGGGAGGACAGCTGTTGGGGATGTCGAGTCCTTGCTGACGTCCTCTTGCTTCCGTAAGGGGGCTGAGAGCCGCCGTCGTCACAGGGCATGCGGGGCGCCATCATTACTCGCATGGTGGGGCGAGCCAGATGGGACGCCGGTCTGGTTCCCCGTAGCCCGAGTCAGCTCGGGGTAGGGTAATGATGGCGCTTCCAGTTGACGTGGTCGGTCCGTGCCCTAGGCTGGGCGAGGTGGAGGCTCCTCCGAGGTCGAGGTTGAGGTCGAGCCCCCGGGTCGGGCGAGGCGGAGTTCGTCGTCTTCCGGGGTTGAGCCCATGTCCGAGCCCTGGGGTCGGGCGAGGCGGAGTTCGTCGTCTTCCGGGGTTGAGCCCATGTGCGAGCCCTGGGGTCGGGCGAGGCGGAGTTCACCGTCTTCTGGGGCTGAGCCCGAGTCCGAGCCCTGGGTCGGGCGGAGCGGAGTTTGCCGTCTTCCGGGGCTGAGCCCGAGTCCGAGCCCTGGGTCGGGCGGAGCGGAGTTCGCCGTCTTCCGGGGCTGAGCCCGAGTCCGAGCCCTGGGGTCGGGCAAGGCGGAGTTTCCTATGACGCCCGAGGCCGGCCTTGGCTCCTGTCAACCTCACTCTGTCGGGTGGCTCAACAGTCGGAGCGGCGCAGGCGGCGCTGTCCTCTTGTCAGACCGGTCAGTAGAGCGGCGAAGTGACTGCGGTCACTTCGGCTCTGTCGACTGGAGGGCATGCGTCAGGATAAAGGTGTCAGGCCACCTTTGCATTAAATGCCCCTGCGATTTGGTCGGTCGGCGTGGCGATGTGGCCAAGGTTGCTTCTCGGTGAAGACTGGGCCTCGGGCGAGCCGATAGTGTGCCCGTTGCTGGAGGGGGGTCCTCGGGCGGGACGTAGGTTCTCCGGGGTCGGCTTCCCTTGCCCGAGGCTAGGCTCGGGCGAGGCACGATCGTGTCCCTCGAATGGACCGATCCTTGACTTAATCGCACCCATCAGGCCTTTGCAGCTTTGTGCTGATGGGGGTTACCAGCTGAGATTTAGGGGTCTTGAGGGTACCCCTAATTATGGTCCCCGACAGTAGCCCCCGAGCCTCCAAGGGAGTACTAATACTCGCTTGGAGGCTTTTGCCGCACTTTTTTGCAAGGGGACCAGCCTTTTTCGGTTGCATTCTGTTTCGGTGGGTGCGCGCGAGCGCACCCGCCGGGTGTAGCCCCCGAGGCCTCGGAGGAGTAGTTTTACTCCTTCGAGGTCTTAGTGCGTTTCGCAACACTTCGGCTGGTCTAGTTGTTCCCTCATGCGAGCTGGTCGTAGCTCGAGTGCACGGTCGGGTCCCAAGTTCTCGGGCTGGTATGTTGACGTTGTCAACGGTTTGGCCGAAGCCGGGTTTGCGAGAGCAGCCCCCGAGCCTCTGCACAGGGCGAGAGGACGGTCAAGGACAGACTCGTCTTTTTTACATACGCCCCTGCGTCGCCTTTCCACAAGGAGGAGGGGGGAAAGCGCCATGTTGCCCTCGGAGGGCGCCGAACATGGTGTTTCCGGTGAGCTGCTGGCGGGTAATCCGAGCGGACGCCCATGTCCCATTTGCTAGGGGTCGGCTAGAGGCCCGGAGGCGCGCTCCAAAAGTACCTGTGGGTGATCTGCCGGACCCGGTCCCCTTTGACGGGGTCCGAGGGCTCGATGCCTCCCTCTGATGGGATTCCGTTACAAGATCGCTCCCGCTGGTCTCGGAAATGTCCTAGGGTACCTCGGGAGCGTAGCCCGAGCCTTGGTTATGTATCGAACGTACCCAGGGTCATCCCTCGCTCTGTGTCTGAGGCGACTGTGAACCCTTCGAGGGCCAGCCTACGAACCCCTGATCAGTAATGGGCGCGGAGCCCGAGTGGCCTGAGGCGGCCGTTGAACCCTTCGAGGGGCCGGCCATCGAACCTCTGACCAGTAGTGGGCGCAGAACCCAATCGATCTGAGGCGGCCGTTGAACCCCTCCGAGGGGCCGGCCTTCGAACCTCTGATCAGTAGGGAGGCTCGGAGCCTGTTTCCTTCACGGAGAAGGGTCCTTTTCGGGGTATCCCCCTTTCCCGGTCTCTGTTGTAAGAGAGAGAAAGAGGAAAAGGAAAAGGATACGAAGTTGAATGACGTGGCGTACCTTTTTCGACGCGGTCATTATGGCGAGGGCGAAGCGTCGTTTGCTTCTCCCACCTGAGGCGCCGCATGTCCCGCCGCGGAGTTAATGTGACAGGGCGAGCGGTTCGCGAGGCGGTTGTTGCGCGTGTGCGAGCCGTTCGAGGAACGGATCACGGGCGCACCGTCTTCACGCCGTGAGAGAGGGCTCCCTCGCTGCCCCTGGATGGGACGTAAGCTTGGCTGACGACGTGACCGCTGCTCCTGCCCGCCTGTCACCGCCATTACTGCTGGCCCATTTTTGACTGCATTTGACCGTCGTGCTTGGCTGGCACTGCAGGGTTGCCTCGAGTCGCGGTATTGACTCCGCAGTCGAGGAGGCGCGGTAGTGGCGTGAGTGGCGGTGCAGTTGCTCGCACGTAGCAACCGGCGTGCCGGTTGCATGACGCGTGGGCTTGGACCTCCATGTCGGGCGCGTTGGAGTCGAAGGGGCGTGCCCACTTGGCACGGTTGCATGCCGCCTGCATGGCTGTCCGCCCTTTCACCCGCTGGTCTGGGCGAAAGTGGAGGAGTGCTTGTAACCGCTGGGTGGTTGCATGCACCGCGCGCGTGGCGGTTTGGCTTCTTCTCCCCTGGACCGGCTTGCATGACGTGTGGGACCCAGCCCCCGCGCCCTGGGGGGGAGAATCTTGGAGCGTGTTGGAGAAGACTCAACCCGCAACGGTTGGGGGCGCAAGTGGGGAGAGTCGCCTTTAAAAAGGGGGGCAACCCCCTTGAAGGGCAACCATGTCTTCGCGCTCCCCTTATGCATCGTGCCTTTCCACCTTCCGAGCCCCCCCGGATGGGGGACGCCCGCAATCCTTCCGCCTTGTCATCGGAGGAACGCAACTTCGTGGAAGTTGGTACCTTTCAGCCATCGTTCGGCTTCAAGGATTTTCATCGTGCAGCCCGGCTGCATCCCTTCGCCGGCGGTTACCCAAGACGGTGACCACCAGCCTCTTAGTGGGGAGGAGCAAGTCGGGCTGCGATCTTGGTCCCACCCTCAGCCCCAAGGATGTTCATCATCCTTGCTGGGGCGGAGGCCAGGCTGAGCCGGAGCTCTACCTCCCGCGCGGGCCGGCTGGCCACCTCCTCTTCCAGCTTCTGGTGGTGGAAACCATCCTCCAGCCTTGCGGAGGAGGCGTCCTCCAGCCATGTCGGGGAAGGCGAACTGTTGTTGTCTAGCTAGGATGCAACATTCCATCCTTCTCCTCGCTTTCGCGGCGAGGACGGGAGTGAGGACCTGCCGGTGCGCCTTGCCGACCGTCGGCGTTGGTGGAGAGGCGGACGTCGCCGTCCGTGCTGATGTGGTGGCAGCCGGAGGAAGCTCCCCCCCATTGAGGCCGTCGGCGCCGCCCACGGGCCGGCCCCCGGCTCTTTGGCTTTGATGTCTGTTTCGCGTCCCTTGAGTAGGGACGCGAACGAAAGCCTTCCGGTGGCCGCGTCCGTACTGGGATCATGGCTGCCGCTGTGGGGTTGGAACCGGAGTTCCGTTTGTAATGGCACCTTAAGTGCCGGTGTTTTGTTCAATGCGACTGTCGAGGCCTGAACGTGTATGTATTTTCGGCACGGAGCCGTGTTTTTTCTTCATTTCGAGCACTGAGACTCGCCTTGTCGATTATCTGAACCGCTTCACCGAGCGTGAGTTGCCTCGTGCAAAGGTGACAAGTGAGGTATCCGTATCCCGGAGGAGTAGGAGTCCCTCGGCTCGGTCGGCCTTGTTGTCTGAGGCCCCTCTTGTTTAGTTAAAGGAACCCCTCGGCCGCCCTTCGATGAGCCGAAGCCGGAGGTAGCGGTGTCAGCACGGACGGAGGCAGAGTTGGCTTCGAAAAGGAGGTGTAGTTGGCCAAAGCCTGGCCGGGTCATCCACTGGCGGAACTGACGCCGGAGTTGAGCTGCCGAGGCCACAAGCCGAGCTGATGTCTTTGGGGGACAGCTGGCCGAGGCCTTGGGGTGGCCGGCCGAGCCGCCTGCTCGGGCCGGATTCTCAAAGAAGACCCTGGCGGCGATGGCCCGGGTGTGGTGCCGATGTCGTCCTTCAGAGTGGGGGCCCTCTGACCCGAACTTTTTGTTTTTTAGCCCTTTTCGTGACAAAAATTTATATTTGGACCCCCAGAATTTTTATTTCCACGTTTGGACCCGATGCTCGGCGCCATAGGCTGTGGCGCCGAGGTAACACAGCTCGGCGCCACAGCCTATGGCGCCGAGCTTCGTGACGTGGCAGTCCGCGTGGCACACCTAGCTCGGCGCCGAGCTAGGAAACTTAACCGTGACCCCCTTTCCTCTTCGTTTGTTCTCTGTTTCACTCGACGCCCGCTGCCGCCGTTTCCTACGCCCGCCGCCGCGCCTACCACCGCCGCCGCCGCCAGCGCTCGGCGAGAGCGCCCCGCCCGCCGCTCGCCGAGCTCGCCGAGAGCGCCCCGCCAGCCGTGGCCGCCGAGCTCGCCGCGGAGCTCCCGCGCCGTCGCGGCCGTGGAGCTCCCTCGCCGCCGCGCCACCGCCCCGGCCCGGCCACCGCCCCGGAGCGCCTGCGCCACCGCCCCGGCCCGGCCACCGGCTGCCGCTAGGTATTTTTTTATTTTTTAGTTACTAAATTGTTAGCTATTGTTAGGTATTGTTAGGTATTTACTTAGTTAGTAAATTGTTAGCTATTGTTAGGTATTAGTTAGTAAATTGTTAGCTATTGTTAGGTATTTTTTTATTGTTTAGTAAATTGTTAGCTCTTGTTCGTGTTTATTAAAATAGTTAGCTAGTTTCTTGCTTAGCATATTGTTACTGTTTAGTAAATTCTTAGTGATTATATAGTTAGCATTTTGTTTAGCGCATTGATATTACATGTTTTCTGTGTTGGCAACCATCGTGTTGTCGTTTATTCGCAGGTTCTATAAACATCACTTTACAGGGGAGGTGCTGCCAAATTTTTTTACTGATAATAGGTTTTTTGTACGTAGGTGTTCGTCCGACTTGATCTTCTCCACCGTTAGCTGGACTCGTACGCGTTCTCAGGTATACAATGTTTTCGTACATTATTTCATAGATTATGTAATTTCGTTTGATGTGTTCATTTAATATTTACTATATAGTTATTAGTTAATATATATTTATTATTTAGTAAGTTAGTAGGCTTAAGTATATAGCCATTATTGAGTTAGTAATCCATTTTTGTAATAGATGGACAGCCTAGTAACACTATACCATGGAGAAAGGGTGGAGATAGATGCTTATGGGAGTGTTACTTTTGATGGTATGAAGATCGTGACCATGTTGTTCGATGAAAGACCATCTTTTGACAAGCTTTTGGCTCGAGCTTGTGAGGAGATTAGTTGCGACATAAACGACCCTAGAATATCAATTCAGGGTTTGTTGTCCCATATTACATATGGAACAGTTGTCCGACGGTTGATCTCCATTACCTCAGAAGATGATTGGGTGATATATTTAAGAATTGTGAAGACGATGGTTCCACCATGTTTGGATGTGGTTGTTCAAAAGTCACCTGTTAGTCATTGCGATGGTCCAGTCGGGTTGTCTCCACAAATGCCAAATGCATCTCGTATTGAAGCTCCTTTGGTAGAGCTTCATGAAGAAGTGGTTGTTGTGCCCGATGCTCAATCGGGTCCGCACGAGTATGGGATTTCTCGTCCTCTTCCTGGCGTTTGTGGGGCTTCTAATGCAGTGGTACCCCCCCAAGAGATCCCATTGACCTAGGATCCAGTGCACGATCATCCTAGTAAGTGTCTTCGACACATTGTTCGTATCCATCGTTATTTCGTTTGATTAGACTTTTTAATGTGGTTTTTCTTGCTCCGACACGATGCAGGATCTCCACATATGGATAATGCTGCTTATCTTGATGTGCCTATGTCATATAATATGGACAACATATGCAGGGCATCCAATAGTGTTGATGTTCAGATTGAGGATGAGGAGGAGCCATATGAGGCTGCACGGGCCTTAGATTCTGATGATGACCGTCCGGTTCAAGAAATGACGGAGCAAGAAATTGAACTCATAAGACGTTTGTGTCCGGAGCGAGACCCTGCAGTACATGAATTTAGCAGTTTAAGTCATTCCACCCGTGCTTATGCTGAAGGACGTGACGATGAACTGCTAGAGGCTCCGGATAACGCCGACAGCATTGAGATTAAGGTAGGCTTACTTTTCAAGGACCTGCCTACACTGAGACAATGGCTACAGGAATATTCAGTGAACCGGAAGAGGCCGTTCAAGGTGAGACATTCGTATGCACAGCGTCGTTACACTGTTGTGTGCGAGGTGTCGGAATGTAATTGGAGGGTATGTGCCCGAAGGCAGAAGGACACCGGAAAGTTTAAGATCACCAAAATTGTAGGTCCACACACTTGTGCCCAGACAGAGCTGAGCACTAAGCATCGTCAGTTGACATCTACCCTGATTGCGAAAAGGATATTGGGGATATTGAAGGGTCAGCCAAACTTGAAGGTGAAGTCAATTATGACCATGACTTTGGAGCTGTTTGGTTACAAGATCAAATATGGGAAAGCATGGAGGGCAAAGCAGCGAGCATGGAAGATGATATACGGGGATTGGGAGGAGGGTTATGAGAAGTTACCAGCATTGTTCAATGCAATGAAAGCAAAAAACCCAGGCATGCATTACGAGTACATCCCCAAACCTAATGAATGGAGGAACGGCGGAGAGATATTTTTTCGTGCTTTCTGGTGTTTCTCGCAGTGCGTAGAGGCCTTCAGGCATTGTCGTCCCGTGCTCTCTATTGATGGTACTTTTCTGCTTGGGAAGTATAAGGGCACATTGTTGGTTGCCATATCATGCGACGCAGACAACGCACTGGTTCCTTTGGCATTTGCTTTGGTGGAGAGAGAGAACAGAGATAGTTGGTCTTGGTTCTTGCGGCTTGTATGCATCCATGTCGTAGGCCCTAGACGCGAGGTTGGTGTCATATCTGACAGACACCAAGGTATTCTTAATGCAGTGCAAGAGCAGATTCCTAGCTACGCACCCATGCACCATAGATGGTGCACTCGACATCTAGCAGAAAATCTTCTTCGAAAGGATCATAGCAAGGCTAACTTCCCCCTTTTTGAGGAGGTATGTCGACAGTTGGAGGTTTCGTTTTTCGAGGATAAGTTGAAGGAACTAAAAGATGCAACAAATGCTGAAGGTAAGAACTGGATTGCTGGATTGCTGAGGGAACCGCAGAAATGGACAAGGGCCTACGACGAAGGTGGCTGGCGGTTCGAGTTTCAGACTAGCAACATGGCCGAGTCATTTAACAGTGTGCTCAAGGGTATACGGGGCATGCCAGTCAATGCTATAGTAACATTCACTTTTTATAGGCTTGTGGCTTGGTTTAATGAGAGACACGCGCAGGCCAAGGTAATGCAGACCCGAGGGCAGAGATGGGCACCTAAACCAACATCACACCTTAATAATGCAAAGGAACGTGCCCATAGACATGAGGTACAATGCTTTGATGAGGAGTTGGGTAAATACGAGGTAACAACACTAGGCGGCATAACTTCCGACGGTGAGGTGCGACCTTCGAGGACACATGTCGTGTTACTTGATGCATTCTGGTGCGGATGTGGTAAACCTAGACAATACCATTTTCCATGTTCTCATTATGTTGCGGCCGCACGTCATCGTAACTTTGCATTTGAGAGCAGAATACCTTCTGAGTTCAGTGTAGAGAGCTTAGTACGTACCTGGAGCTCTCGTTTTGAGCCATTTCTTGATGAGTCACAATGGCCAACGTACATCGGTCCGGTATACGTTGCTGATCCAGCGCATCGATGGGACAAACGTGGTAGTAGGAAAAGGAGCCGGTGCAACATGGTTATGGATCAGGTTTCCGGTCGCAGTAGGAGAGGTCGAGCGTCCCCCTTTCTCGTGGACCCAGAGCAGAATGAATGCGGAAAATGCGGTAGACTTGGCCACAACTCACGTACATGCATTTGGACACTTAGTCAGGTGTGATATATTTTTTTATACACAAATTTTATTCTAATATGTCGATGTTTTTGTTACACTTTGTACACAAGTTATATTCTAATATGTTGATATCTTAATTTGCAGGATGGCGCAGTTCCACTTGCTGGACCCTCACTACGACGAGCACCACAGGGGCCGTCTCACCGCAGAGGGAGAGGTAATATTTTGTACATAAATTAAATTTTCGAATTAATATATGCGACCTATATTTGACTAACGAAAATTCTTTTGATTGATAGGTGTTGCCCGTTCTGCGGGTCCGGACCCACGACCGGTTTCTGGAGGAGATGAGGTACGATGAGAGGTACACTCCTCTCCTACAGAGGGCTGGCTTGGACGTCTTATCGTACCAGGTCCGCCGTGGGCTGCCCACTTTCAACCCAGCGGCGTTGACAGCTCTGGTCGACAGGTAAAGACTTCTCTAGTTGTTTAATATTTACAATTATCAAATCTACTTTGCATACTAATGATTTTGTATTCGTTTGTCTTCCAATAGGTGGCGGCCAGAGACTCACACTTTCCACCTTCCCTGCGGTGAGATGACCGTGACGCTTGAAGATTGCCAGAAGATTCTTGGTCTCAGCATTATTGGTCGTCCAGTGACCGGTCAGGCATCACCAGGCGGTTGGAGGCAGAGGGTGGAGGCCTTTCTTGGGAGACTGCTTCCGGATGAGCTACGAGGTAGCCACAACACCGGAGTCCCACTGACCTGGCTTAGGCAGACCTTTGGGCAGTGTCCACCTGGTGCAGATGAGCAGACGGTTGGATACCATTGTCGAGCTTGGATTCTCCATCTCTTTGGTTCAGTTCTTTTTCCAGACGCGACAGGCGACAGCGCGTCATGGATGTTTCTGCCCTGCCTGACTGACTGGGATACGACCGGAGGTTACAGCTGGGCTTCAGCAGTGTTGGCCTTCCTGTACAGGCAACTTTGCGAGGCTTGTCGTCGTTTGTCGAGGACCACCAGCTTAGGTGGATGTGTCTACCTACTACAGCTGTGGATGTGAGCACACATACCCGTCGGGCGACCCAGAGAGTTTCCTCCTCGTGAGTGGTTCGTGGTAGCCGGACATCGGCTTAAGCCCACGGCTGCTTACCGCTGGGACCAGGTCGAGGAGCCATTCGCACGACACCAGCGTGCTTACGTGGAGTACTCAAACGAGCTCGACGCACTTACTCCTTCGATGGTGAGTTGTCTCCTTTTATCTTTTTACATGTCCTTTCTACTTTTATCGCACGACACCAGTGTGCTTACATGGGCTTTCTAAAACTTTTATAGGTGACTTGGCAACCGTATCTTGATCCATATTTCGCCAGCATACAGTTGAGCAGCATGTGCTCAATAGACGAGAACCTCTACCTCATGAGGTGTCCACTCATCTGTTTTTATGCTGTTGAGTACCACTTGCCCCACAGAGTTGCTCGACAGTTCGGATTGCGCCAGGAGTTTCCGGTGGAGCCATTCTCGACTTCAATAGAACTTCATAAGTGAGTTACTACATGCACTTGTTATTCTAACTAATAATTGAAATATCAGTTAGTCGCTAATATATGGTTCTAACTTTTGCAGGTTCGACAGACAGAGACAGAAGAAGGTCACGGACTTCGAGACACACCATCGTGATTACATTGATGAATGGGACCAGCAGAGGGATCTTAACTATGAGAATGACCAGGCGCACACAAACTACAACTTCCGGAGGTATTTGATTTGGTATTCTGGTGTGACTAGGTGCAAGCTGAAGGGACAGTGGACAGCTGCAGACTACGCCGAGCAAGAATCGTCAGACGACGAAGACACAGCTTTCGACATAGCTGCTCGGCACGGGTCCCAAATTGAGGCTGCTCCAATCCTTGATAGAGTGGTAACTATTTCTTTACTAAAATTAGAGATTTCAATTCAATGTTTTATGTCTAGTTTTGAGCATCCTAATGTCTTAACTTGTGATAGGGAAACTCTATGCTCGTATCTGTTGTTGAACTCGAGCGTATCTCACAGAGAACTTCAGATACTACTACGCTATCGTTACTATCAGTGAGTATCAATGTCTAACAGAAAACTTGTTTATTTGTATGTTGTAACATATGTCTTTAACTAACATTTCGATTACAGAGGGTATCACGTCGTCTTCGTCGAGCAGCGGCTCGGTGTGGATGCCGGTCTCTAGCGGGCGTTGACGTGCAGCTGCCTGTGCCTCGTATGCAGCAGGATGTTCAGCCTCCCATTTGTGCAGTTGGACCATCTACAGCAGGACTCAGCTCGTCGCGATCGACGCGGGACACGTTTGAGAACGTAGCCCAGGACGACGATGACGATGACGACGACGACGACGACGCTGGCACTGGCGCTGGCGCCGCAGGTCAGGTGGAGATTGGACCTCAGTTGCAGGATGCTCCTACAACTCAGCCATCACAGCTGACACCACGTAGAAGGCGTCCACGAGACCCTTACACTCCAGGCACCGACGCTCTTGGGGCCAAGGGCAAGGGTAAGACTAGGAGGAAATGAATACTTTTGTGATGTTGGTCTCTATCCTGAAAACTGTGTGATTTGGACTCATGCTGGAGACGTTGTAATATGAACTATGTTATGTGTTTTGGACTATGTGTTGTGGAACTTGTATTTTGGACTTTGTTTGTGGACATTGTATGAAGAACTATGTTCTGTGGATGTTTTTATATTTGATGTTATTTTGTGATGTATTATATGTTGAAATGCTTATATGTCTTATAATATGTGATTATTTGAAGTGTGGTTGTTAATAAAACAAGGGGAACTCTTGCAAAAAAATTTTGTGAACTGTAAAAAACATAATAAGCAATAAGTAACGCATCTTTAGAGTTCTAAATTATTTTTGATACGTAAATACTACATAATAGGCTACAATTCTTCAGTCTGAATCACAATCTATGAGTAACTCATCTTCGGAGTCATCCGTCGCGCAATCCTCAACAACAAACTCATTCCACTTGCTGCATTGTCCTGCATCACACTTGTCACCAGTTCTTTTGTAATAATTGGCTTCTGCTTCATCTGCAGCTTGGGAGAATAACTCATCCTCAGCCTCAGCCTCATCAGACTTCTTCTTGTAATAAGCTGCCTCTACCTCTGCGGCGGCCTGAGACATAAACTCATCCTCTTCCTCTTGAGCACGTAATCCTGCCTCAGCTAGTGCGATGAGCTCACTCAACCTTGACGTGTTGTCCTCCTCTTCTTCATGTAATCCTGCCTCTGCGAGGGCGATAAGCTCACTCAATCTAGATGTGTCGTCGTCCTCCACCTCCATCAGCTCAACCGTTGCCATTTTATCCTGAACATATCTCGCATGCGCCTCATCGGCCAAATAGTTTACGCCGCTTCCAATCTCTGCAAATATAATGAGAAAATTAAGTTAGCAAAGTCAGGATAAATAAATTGTACTAACATAATTATAATATCATTTATCTCACTTACTTCCCTTGAGGCGATCAGCAAGATTATCCAACATCTGTTTCTCGGCTTGAGCCGCTTCCCATTCCCTTGCATCCTGTGCTCTCTTCTCATCTGCCGCCTTCAACCTCCTATACTCTGCACGCTTCGGGCTATCATAAAAGGCAGATTTTGCTTCCCTACGCATGTCGCGTATGCGATCATTAATGTACGAATCGACGAGCCGAGATCCACAACGCATCTTCTGTCCCATTATTCTCTTGGACTCTATTGTGCGCATCACCTCTCCTTTGTCGTCGTAACTCTCCCAACTGCATTTCCTCGTCTCCTACAAAAAAATAGTAAGTACCGCTATAACATTACATCTGGTGCAAAAAAATACCAACCTCATCGTAATCGACCATATGTCCACAAAAATATCCAACACCAAGCTCCGAAGGAACTAATCCATACTTAGCTTCAATACCACATTTGCAGAGTACTGGATCAAATTTGACCTCTTCTGCCGCCCACCCCATGTATCTCTTTTCCTTTACCTCTGGCTCTGGCCAATGGGACAAAGGACCATACAACCACTCTCTGAAACGACACTTACGCCACCCGTATGGCTGCAGGAGAAAAAATTAGTAATTTATTGTAAATAAAAACTAGTTCATACATTTAGCGTATCAATGGGCTCACATAATCAATGTTCGGACAACAGAACTGCTTGTCATAGTCTTCGTCGATGACAGCACGGTCTCCACAATCGCATCGAGGCGGTGAGTCCATCCGTCTTTCTGTTGCTACCTCCTTCTCCGCATCCGTCATTGGTCGAGGATTCGGGGGAGGAGGTACCCAACGCTTAAAACGCTCATGACTGGTCTTTCCACTCAACCAATTAACGAAAAGAAGATATCGAGGGTCAAATTTATCAGGACCATCGATCCACTGGAAAAAGAAACACCTCTGATGTCCCTAAAATAATGGAAAGATGCACTATTACATATCTACAAAATAATGAATGCGAACAAAATTAAGTGACAAGTCATAAGCTACGTACGTCCAAAGTGCCACAAAGGTAGTAGCAGCGAGCAGCCGTGTCTGGATGTTGTGATTGATGTACCCAAGCCAGTCTGCCACAGTCACAGTTAGGCACGGGGAGTTCAGGAGGAACAGGAGCATCCTTACTAGATACGTCCGGATATAACTCCCGAGGACGACCTCTCTTCTTCCACAACGCCTCTCGGTACATGTCTTTCATCTAATAAACGATTATAATTATCACTTGTACCTATTATGCTTTATAATAAGTTTACACAAACTAATAATCGAAATGATAATATAATAGGTGTATACAAATTATTAACCTAACAACCCAATATACAAAACGAATCAGTTGGAAATCATACCATGGTCTACGAAGTGAACTAACTCAAATCTTTGAATCCAGCAATTTTTGACGAAGTTTGGAAATGTGATGAAATGAGCTGCTCTCGGCCAGCCGCGCGGGCGGTTTTATAGGAATTCGTAGCTCGGCGCCAAGATCTGTGGCGCCGAGCTACGAGGCCGCGCCGCCACTGATAGTCGCCTAGAGGGGGGGTGAATAGGGCGAAACTGAAATTTACAAAAATAATCACAACTACAAGCCGGGTTAGCGTTAGAAATATAAACGAGTCCGCGAGAGAGGGTGCAAAACAAATCGCAAGCAAATAAAAGTGTGACACGTGGATTTGTTTTACCGAGGTTCGGTTCTCGCAAACCTACTCCCCGTTGAGGAGGCCACAAAGGCCGGGTCTCTTTCAACCCTTCCCTCTCTCAAACGATCCCACGGATCGAGTGAGCTTTCTCTTCTTCTCAATCAACCGGGAACAAAAACTTCCCCGCAAGGGCCACCACACAATTGGTGCCTCTTGCCTTGGTTACAATTGAGTGATGATCACAAGAACAAGTGAGAAAGAAAAGAATGCGATCCAAGCGCAAGAGCTCGAAAGAACACAAGCAAATCACTCTCTCTAGTCACTATGGTGTTGTGTGGAATTTGGAGAGGACTTGATCTATTTGGTGTGTCTAGAATTGAATGCTAGAGCTCTTGTAGTAGTTGAGAAGTGGAAAACTTGGATGGCAATGAATGTGGGGTGGTTGGGGTATTTATAGCCCCAACCACCAAAAGTGACCGTTGCTGGAAGCTGTCTGTTCGATGGCGCACCGGACAGTCCGGTGCACACCGGACAGTCCGGTGCCCCTGCCACGTCACCATTGCCGTTGGATTCTGACCGTTGGAGCTTCTGACTTCTGGGCCTTCCTGGGTGTCCGGTGCACACCGGACATGTACTATTTGATGTCCGGTGCACCGGTATGGGCGATCCTGACGTCTGCGCGCGCTGCGCGCGCATTAAATGCACCGCAGGGAGCCGTTGGCGTCGCAGAGAGCCGTTGCTCCGCTGGCACACCGGACAGTCCGGTGCACACCGGACAGTCCGGTGAATTTTAGCGGAGCGGCTGCTGCGCGAACCCGAGGCTGGCGAGTTCCGGAGACCGCGCTTCCTTGGAGCACCGGACATGTCCGGTGCACACCGGACAGTCCGGTGAATTATAGCGCGCCGGCTTCCGAGAATTCCCGAGGGCGAAGAGTTTGAGTTGGAGTCCTCTGGGCGCACCGGACACTGTCCGGTGCACACCGGACAGTCCGGTGCCTCCACCCAGAGGTGCCGTCGGTTGCCCCCTTGCTCCTTTGTTGAATCCAACACTTGGTCTTTTTATTGACTGAATGTGAACCTTTTGCACCTGTATAACTTATGCACTAGAGTAAACTAGTTAGTCCAATATTTGTGTTGGTCAATTCAACCACCAAAATTATTTAGGAACTAGGTGTAAGCCTAATTCCCTTTCAATCTCCCCCTTTTTGGTGATTGATGCCAACACAAACCAAAGCAAATATAGAAGTGCATAATTAAACTAGTTCACATAATGTAAGTGCAAAGGTTGCTTGGAATTGAGCCAATATAAATACTTATATGATGCGCATGGATTGTTTCTTTGTTTTTGACATATTGGACCTCATTTGCACCATAAGTTTTGTTTTTGCAAACTCTTTTGTAAATTCTTTTCAAAGTCATTTTGCAAGATAGTCAAAGGTAAATGAATAAGATTTTGCAAAGCATTTTCAAGATTTGAAATTTTCTTCCTTTGTTCAAATGCTTTTCCTTTGACTAAACAAAACTCCCCTTCAAATAAGGTCTCCTCTTAGTGTTCAAGAGGGTTTTCCATCAATTTTGAAAATACTACTTGCTCCCCCTTTAGAACACAAAGAGATACCAATTTTGAAATTTACCATTGAAAATCATCAAATTTATAAAATAAGGTGGTGGTGCGGTCCTTTTGCTTTGGGCTCATATTTTCTCCCCCTTTGGCATGAATCGCCAAAAACGGAATCATTAGAGCCCAAAGAAGTACTTTCTCCCCCTTTGGTCATGAAATAAATGAGTGAAGGTTATACCAAAGTTGGAGAGGTGATGTGGAGCGACGGCGAAGGATGAGTAGTGGAGTGGAGTGGAAGCCTTGTCTTCGCCGAAGACTCCAATTCCCTTTCAATATACCTATGACTTGGTTTGAAATACACTTGAAAACACATTAGTCATAGCATATATAAAAGAGACATGATCAAAGGTATATTCATGTGCTATGTGTGCAAGTTTAGCAAAAGAAATTCCTAGAATCAAGAATATTGAGCTCATGCCTAAGTCGGGTAAAAGATTGTTCATCAAGGGGCTTGGTAAAGATATCGGCTAATTGATCTTTAGTGTTAATGTAAGAAATCTCGATATCCCCCTTTTGTTGGTGATCCCGAAGAAAATGATACCGAATGGCTATGTGCTTAGTGCGGCTATGCTCGACGGGATTGTCGGCCATTTTGATTGCACTCTCATTGTCACATAGCAAAGGGACTTTGGTTAATTTGTAACCGTAGTCCCGCAGGGTTTGCCTCATCCAAAGCAATTGCGCGCAACAATGGCCTGCGGCAATATACTCGGCTTCGGCGGTGGAAAGAGCGACCGAATTTTGCTTCTTTGAAGCCCATGACACCAAGGATCTTCCCAAGAACTGGCAAGTCCCCGATGTGCTCTTCCTATTTATCCTACACCCTGCCCAATCGGCATCCGAATAACCAATCAAATCAAATGTGGATCCCCGAGGGTACCAAAGCCCAAACTTAGGAGTATAAGCCAAATATCTCAAGATTCGTTTTACGGCCGTAAGGTGTGATTCCTTAGGGTCGGCTTGGAATCTTGCACACATGCAAACGGAAAGCATAATGTCCGGTCGAGATGCACATAAATAAAGCAATGATCCAATCATCGACCGGTATACCTTTTGATCCACGGACTTACCTCCCGTGTCGAGGTCGAGATGCCCATTGGTTCCCATGGGTGTCTTGATGGGCTTGGCATCCTTCATTCCAAACTTGCTTAGAATATCTTGAGTATACTTCGTTTGACTAATGAAGGTGCCCTCGTGGAGTTGCTTGACTTGGAATCCTAGAAAATACTTCAACTCCCCCATCATTGACATCTCGAATTTTTGTGTCATGATCCTACTAAATTCTTCACATGTAGATTTGTTAGTAGACCCAAATATGATATCATCAACATAAATTTGGCATACAAACAAATCATTATCAAGAGTCTTAGTGAATAAAGTAGGATCGGCTTTGCCGACTTTGAAGCCATTTGCAATAAGGAAATCTCTAAGGCATTCATACCATGCTCTTGGGGCTTGCTTAAGCCCATAAAGCGCCTTAGAGAGCCTATAAACATGGTTAGGGTACTCACTGTCTTCAAAGCCGGGAGGTTGCTCAACATAGACCTCCTCCTTGATTGGTCCATTGAGGAAGGCACTCTTCACGTCCATTTGATAAAGCTTGAAGCCATGGTAAGTAGCATAGGCCAATAATATACGAATTGACTCAAGCCTGGCTACGGGTGCATAGGTTTCACCGAAATCCAAACCTTCGACTTGTGAATACCCCTTGGCCACGAGTCGAGCTTTGTTCCTTGTCACCACACCATGCTCGTCTTGCTTGTTACGGAAGACCCACTTGGTTCCTACAACATTTTGATTAGGACGTGGAACTAAGTGCCATACCTCATTCCTTGTGAAATTGTTGAGCTCCTCCTGCATCGCCATCACCCAATCCGAATCTTGAAGTGCTTCCTCTACCCTGTGTGGCTCAATAGAGGAAACAAAAGAGTAATGTTCACAAAAATGAGCAACACGAGATCGAGTAGTTACCCCCTTATGAATGTCGCCGAGGATGGTGTCGACAGGGTGATCTCGTTGTATTGCTTGGTGGACTCTTGGGTGTGGCGGTCTTGGTTGTTCATCCTCCTTGTCTTCATCATTTGCATCTCCCCCTTGATCGTTGCCGTCATTTTGAGGTGGCTCATCTTCTTGATCTTCTTGTTCAACATCTTGAGCCTCATCCTCAACTTGAGTTGGTGGAGATACTTGCGTGGAGGAGGATGGTTGATCTTGTGCATTTGAAGGCTCTTCGGATTCCTTAGGACACACATCCCCAATGGACATGTTCCTTAGCGCTATGCATGGAGCCTGTTCTTCACCTATTTCATCAAGATCAACTTGCTCTACTTGAGAGCCGTTAGTCTCATCAAACACAACGTCACAAGAAACTTCAACAAGTCCGGAGGACTTGTTAAAGACTCTATATGCCCTTGTGTTTGAGTCATATCCTAGTAAAAAGCCTTCTACAGTTTTAGGAGCAAATTTAGATTTTCTACCTCTTTTGACAAGAATAAAACATTTGCTACCAAAAACTCTAAAATATGAAATATTGGGCTTTTTACCGGTTAGGAGTTCATAAGATGTCTTCTTGAGGATTCGATGAAGATATAACCGGTTGATGGCGTAGCAGGCGGTGTTGACCGCCTCGGCCCAAAACCGATCCGGTGTCTTGTACTCATCAAGCATGGTTCTTGCCATGTCCAATAGAGTTCGATTCTTCCTCTCCACTACACCATTTTGTTGTGGAGTGTAGGGAGAACAGAACTCATGCTTGATGCCCTCCTCCTCAAGGAAACCTTCAATTTGAGAGTTCTTGAACTCCGTCCCGTTGTCGCTTCTAATTTTCTTGATCCTTAAGCCGAACTCATTTTGAGCCCGTCTCAAGAATCCCTTTAAGGTCTCTTGGGTTTGTGATTTTTCCTGCAAAAAGAATACCCAAGTGAAGCGAGAATAATCATCCACAATTACAAGACAATACTTACTACCGCCGATGCTTATGTAAGCGATCGGACCGAACAAATCCATGTGAAGGAGCTCCAGTGGCCTGTCGGTAGTCATGATGTTTTTGTGTGGATGATGGACACCAACTTGCTTCCCGGCTTGGCATGCGCTACAAATCCTGTCTTTCTCAAAATGAACATCGGTTAGTCCTAAAATGTGTTCTCCCTTTAGAAGCTTGTGAAGATTCTTCATTCCAACATGGGCTAGTCGGCGGTGCCAGAGCCAACCCAAGTTAGTCTTAGCAACTAAGCAAGTGTTGAGTTCAGCTCTATCAAAATCTACCAAGTATAGCTGACCCTCTAACACTCCCTTAAATGCTACTGAATCATCACTTCTTCTAAAGACAGTAACACCTTTATCAGTAAAAAGACAGTTGTAGCCCATTTTACATAATTGGGATACGGAAAGCAAATTGTAATCTAACGAATCTACAAGAAAAACATTGGAAATAGTATGGTCAGGTGATATAGCAATTTTACCCAATCCTTTGACCAAACCTTGATTTCCATCCCCGAATGTGATAGCTCGTTGGGGATCATGGTTTTTCTCATATGAGGAGAACATCCTTTTCTCCCCTGTCATATGGTTTGTGCACCCGCTGTCGAGTATCCAACTTGAGCCCCCGGATGCATAAACCTACAAAACAAGTTTAGTTCTTTGTTTTAGGTACCCAAACGGTTTTGGGTCCTTTAGCATTAGATACAAGAACTTTGGGTACCCAAACACAAGTCTTGGAGCCCTTGTGTTTGCCCCCAACAATCTTGGCAACTACCTTGCCGGATTTGTTAGTCAAAACATAAGATGCATCAAAAGTTTTAAATGAAATGCTATGATCATTTGATGCATTAGTAGTTTTCTTTCTAGGCAACTTGGCACGGGTTGGTTGCCTAGATCTAGATGTCTCACCCTTATACATAAAAGCATGATTAGGACCAGAGTGAGACTTCCTAGAATGAATTTTTCTAATCTTGCTCTCAGGATAGCCGGCAGGGTACAAAATGTAACCCTCGTTATCCTGAGGCATGGGAGCCTTGCCCTTAACAAAGTTAGATAAGTTCTTTGGAGGGGCATTAATTTTGACATTGTCTCCCTTTTGGAAGCCAATGCCATCCTTAATGCCAGGGCGTCTCCCATTATAGAGCATGCTTCTAGCCAATTTAAATTTTTCATTTTCTAAGTCATGCTCTCTAATTTTAGCATTAAGTTGTGCTATGTGATCATTTTGTTTTTTAATTAAGGCTAGGTGATCATGGATAGCATTAACATTAATATCTCTACATCTAGTACAAATGGAAACATGCTCAACCTTAGATGTAGAGGGTTTGCAAGATTTAAGTTCAACAACCTTAGCATGCAACATATCATTTTTAGTTCTAAGGTCGGAAATAGTAGCATTGCAAACATCAAAATCCTTAGCCTTAGCAATTAATTTTTCATTCTCATTTCTAAGGCTAGCAATGGAAACATTCAACTCATCAATCCTAGCAAGCAAATCAACATTATCATTTCTAGGATTAATGCAAACATGAGAATCAACCTTAGCAATTAATTTAACATTTTCATTTCTAAGGTTGTCTATAGTGTCATGTCATGTGCTTAGCTCACTAGATAATTTGTTACATTTTTCAACTTCTAGAGCATAAGCATTTTTAACCTTAACATGTTTCTTGTTTTCCTTGATTAGGAAGTCCTCTTGGGAGTCCAAGAGATCATCCTTTTCATGGATGGCACTAATTAGCTCATTTAATTTTTCTTTTTGTTCCATGTTAAGGTTGGCAAAAAGAATACGCAAATTATCCTCCTCATTTTTATCATCCTCATCACTAGATGTTTCATATTTAGTGGAGGACCTTGATTTTACCTTCTTTTTGCCGTCCTTGGCCATGAGACACTTGTGGCCGACGTTGGGGAAGAGGAGGCCCTTGGTGACGGCGATGTTGGCGGCGTCCTCGTCGTCGGAGGAGTCGCTTGAGCTTTCGTCGGAGTCCCACTCCCGACAAACATGGGCATCGCCGCCCTTCTTCTTGTAGTATCTCTTCTTCTCCTTCCTCTTGCCCTTCTTGTCGTCGCCCCTGTCACTATCACTAGATATAGGACATTTTGCAATAAAATGACCGGGCTTACCACACTTGTAGCAAACCTTCTTGGAACGGGATTTGTAATCCTTCCCCTTCCGTTGCTTGAGGATTTGCCGGAAGCTTTTGATGATTAGGGCCATCTCCTCGTTGTCGAGCTTGGAGGCGTCAATTGGTTGTCTACTTGGTGTAGACTCCTCCTTCTTCTCCTCCGTTGCCTTGAAGGCCACCGGTTGCGCCTCGGATGTGGAAGGCTCGTCAAGCTCGTTGATCTTCTTGGAGCCCTTAATCATGCATTCAAAACTCACAAAATTCCCGATAACTTCCTCGGGGGTCATTAGTGGATATCTAGGATTGCCACGAATTAATTGTACTTGAGTGGGGTTAAGGAAAATAAGGGCTCTTAGAATAACCTTAACCACCTCGTGGTCATCCCACTTTGCGCTCCCGAGGTTGCGCACTTGGTTCACCAAGGTCTTGAGCCGGTTGTACATGTCTTGAGGCTCCTCCCCTTGGCGAAGACGGAAGCGACCGAGCTCCCCCTCGATCGTTTCCCGCTTGGTGATCTTGGTGAGTTCATCACCCTCGTGCGCCGTCTTGAGTAGGTCCCAAATCTCCTTGGCGTTCTTCAACCCTTGTACTTTGTTGTATTCCTCCTTGCTTAGAGAGGCAAGGAGGATGGTTGCGTCTTGGGAGTTGAAGTGCTCGATTTGGGCTACTTCGTCCGTGTCATAGTCCTCATCCCCTACGGATGGTACCTGTACACCATACTCAACAACATCCCATAATCTTTTGTGGAGAGAGGTTAGATGAAATCGCATCAAATTACTCCACATAGCATAATCTTCACCATTAAAAATTGGTGGTTTGCCTAATGGGACGGATAGTAAAGGTGTATGTTTAGGAATGCGAGGGTAGCGTAGGGGAATCTTACTATACTTCTTACGCTCTTGGCGTTTAGAAGTGACGGATGCCGCGTCGGAGCCGGAGGTAGATGTCGATGAAGTGTCGGTCTCGTAGTAGACCACCTTCCTCATCCTCTTGTGCTTATCCCCACTCCGATGCGGCTTGTGAGAAGAAGATTTTTCATTCTTCTCCTTGTGGTGAGAAGAGGAAGATCTTTTCTCCTTCCGCTTGGAGGAGTTCTTCTTCTTCTCCCTTCTCTTGGTGCGGGACTCTTCCGATGAAGTGCTCCCTTGGCTTGTAGTGGGCTTGTTATCGCCGGTCTCCATCTCCCTCTTGGTGTGATCTCCCGACATCACTTCGAGCGGTAGGCTCTAATGAAGCACCGGGCTCCGATACCAATTGATAGTCGCCTAGAGGGGGGGTGAATAGGGCGAAACTGAAATTTACAAAAATAATCACAACTACAAGCCGGGTTAGCGTTAGAAATATAAACGAGTCCGCGAGAGAGGGTGCAAAACAAATCGCAAGCAAATAAAAGTGTGACACGTGGATTTGTTTTACCGAGGTTCGGTTCTCGCAAACCTACTCCCCGTTGAGGAGGCCACAAAGGCCGGGTCTCTTTCAACCCTTCCCTCTCTCAAACGATCCCACGGATCGAGTGAGCTTTCTCTTCTTCTCAATCAACCGGGAACAAAAACTTCCCCGCAAGGGCCACCACACAATTGGTGCCTCTTGCCTTGGTTACAATTGAGTGATGATCACAAGAACAAGTGAGAAAGAAAAGAATGCGATCCAAGCGCAAGAGCTCGAAAGAACACAAGCAAATCACTCTCTCTAGTCACTATGGTGTTGTGTGGAATTTGGAGAGGACTTGATCTATTTGGTGTGTCTAGAATTGAATGCTAGAGCTCTTGTAGTAGTTGAGAAGTGGAAAACTTGGATGGCAATGAATGTGGGGTGGTTGGGGTATTTATAGCCCCAACCACCAAAAGTGACCGTTGCTGGAAGCTGTCTGTTCGATGGCGCACCGGACAGTCCGGTGCACACCGGACAGTCCGGTGCCCCTGCCACGTCACCATTGCCGTTGGATTCTGACTGTTGGAGCTTCTGACTTCTGGGCCTTCCTGGGTGTCCGGTGCACACCGGACATGTACTGTTTGATGTCCGGTGCACCGGTATGGGCGATCCTGACGTCTGCGCGCGCTGCGCGCGCATTAAATGCACCGTAGGGAGCCGTTGGCGTCGCAGAGAGCCGTTGCTCCGCTGGCACACCGGACAGTCCGGTGCACACCGGACAGTCCGGTGAATTTTAGCGGAGCGGCTGCTGCGCGAACCCGAGGCTGGCGAGTTCCGGAGACCGCGCTTCCTTGGAGCACCGGACATGTCCGGTGCACACCGGACAGTCCGGTGAATTATAGCGCGCCGGCTTCCGAGAATTCCCGAGGGCGAAGAGTTTGAGTTGGAGTCCTCTGGGCGCACCGGACACTGTCCGGTGCACACCGGACAGTCCGGTGCCTCCACCCAGAGGTGCCGTCGGTTGCCCCCTTGCTCCTTTGTTGAATCCAACACTTGGTCTTTTTATTGACTGAATGTGAACCTTTTGCACCTGTATAACTTATGCACTAGAGTAAACTAGTTAGTCCAATATTTGTGTTGGTCAATTCAACCACCAAAATTATTTAGGAACTAGGTGTAAGCCTAATTCCCTTTCAGCCACCACGTCAGAGCCAGGTCAGCCCTAGACGCAACTAGCCGTTGCTGCCACGTCATAGCTCGGCGCCATAGGATGTGGCGCCGAGCTATGTTAGCTCGGCGCCATAGCCTGTGGCGCCGAGCTAAGGGTCCAAAACTGAGTTTAAAATTTTTTTAGGTCTAAACGTGATTTTACTTCTATTTAAGGGCTAAAATACAAAAAATTCGGCCCTCTGACCGCGTTGCCGTCCGAGGTTAAGTCAGACCCCGCCGAAGGTGTAGTTGATGCCGAGGGTGCTGCTGCCCCCTTCGGCTGTCGACGTCCGAGCCTGCAGGATCAGGTTGTCTTGTAGTGTGTGTATGTTTTCTGCGGCCGCCGAGGCCTAAACACACCGTCGTCGTGTTGTAAAGCTGCGTTTCTTTTCCTCTTGTTTCGAGTATCCGGACTCATTTGTCGGTAACAGAATTATTTGTGCAGGCGAGAGTTGCTTTTCACGGAAGGCGATGAGTGAGGTATCCGTATCCCGGAGGCGTAGGAATCCCTCGGCTCGGTCGACCTTGCCACTTACGCGCGTTCTTACTCGTCCATAGGGTTCTGTTACCGACGCAGTCGAGAAGGCCCGAAAAATCATTTCGGCAGAGGAGCTCTCGAGCATGAAGACTTGTTCGGTCCGTGGAGTCACTTATCCGAGCGCGAGTAACTTATCGCAGAAGGTGATGAGTGAGGTATCCATATCCCGGAGGCGTAGTGTAACGCCCCGAATTTTTTACAGTCGAATTTTTTCTTTTCTTTACTCGCCAAAATTCGGGCGTTACCTTTTCTTTTTCTGTTTCCCTCGCTAAACCTTGATCTTTTCCAAAGTTTTAGCGGGATTCGGTTTGGAATTCCCGTGTAAGAAAAACTCTAAAAATACTTTATGTTGTTTGATGCACCATGCCGAACCATGCATTTTTCGATTGCTTTGAAAGTGCAATTGCATTCATCTAGAAAGATCGGATTTCGAAAATGAGGAGAAAATCTCTTCTTTCTTTTTCTCTCTCTTTCTCTCTCCTCTTTTTCTCTCTCTCCCGCGCCGTGGGCCGACCCCGGCCGGCCCAGGCCCCTGCGCGCCCCCCTCTTGGGCCTTGGCAAGGCCCAGCCGCCCCCCCCCCATCCTCCCCTTTTTTTCCCTAACCCTCTCCCTCTCATTTTCCCTCTCTCTCTCCCTAGCCGCCATCCCCTACCCGCCCCTGCCCTAGGCCGCCGCCGCCCTTGGCCGCCCCCTGCCGCCGGCCGCCCCTCACCGTCGCTCCCCGACGCCGGTGAGCCCCCCCCCTCTCTCCCTCCCCCTCCCCTCTCCCCTCCTTCCCCCCCTCCCTGCCCGGCCAAGGCCCGGCCGCCCCTGGCCGCGCCGGCCGCCGCCCAGCCCCGCCCGGCCGGCCCCTGGCCAGCCCCGGCCGCTCCCCAACCCCGCTCGGCCAGCCCCAGCCCGGCCCCGGCCAGCCCCCAGCCGGCCTCGGCCGCCCCCCGGCCCGCCCGCCTGGCCGCGCGCCTGGCCCCCGGCCAGCCCCGGCCAGCCCCTGGCCGCGCCCTCGACCGCCCTGGCCCCTTGGCCGCGCCCCCTGCGCAGGGCCGGCTCAGCCGCCCTGGCCGCCCAGCTCAGCCGCCCCGGCTGCCCAGCTCGGCCGCCCTCCCCCGCGCGCCCGCCCAGCTCAGCCGCCCAGCCCAGGGCCGGTTCAACCGCCCTAGGGCCGGTTCAACCGCCCCCCCCCTGTTTTTTTTTATTTTTTTTATTTTATTTTATTTACTTTCTGTGATCATAATTACTTTATTTTAGGTAGGCTAATCATTGTTCATGCTATTACAACAGGAAGCTTAATTTAGAATTCCGTTATGCTAATTGATTCATGTAATTATTGTTTATTTCATTCAATGTTGATCAACTTAAAATGACTAGGTTTCATTTGTGCATATAACAGAATTCTTTTGTTAGGAATCAATTGTAATTGATTATTAGTGCATAAACTTTAACCCCCTGCGAGATCTTTCCCGTTTCTTTCTAACCATAACAAATGCGATATCGAATGTCATACTTGATGCATATTCGTTTTACCTGTTCCCTTGTATGGTGTACTGTTCTTTTGTATTAAATATGTGGATGTATGTATGTTTGCGCTCGCATAGAGAACGATCCGGTCGAAGAGCCCGAGGAATTCGCAGGAGAAGCCCCTGAGCAGCAGTCGGTTGGTGGAGGCAAGTGTCCTTTGACCTATCTCTGTCCTATTCCTTCTTTAATTCACCTCCCGCATTACACATTTATACCTAAGGATTGACTAGCTTTTGTTATCCATGTCCTTGTTTACCTATTTGGGTCAGATTATTACTGCTTAGTTTGATGCTATTGCTCAACTCTAATTAATGAACATGATGTGATTATCTATGATACGCTGTTTTCCCTTCTTATTTATGATCATACTTGTGGCATTTAAGGGGACTCGAGCGGTTTCTCGAGTGCCTCTCCGTAAGGACCTGTTCAATGGATGACCGCCCGGGAAAACAGTGCAACCATGAGGGTGGAATGGGACGCCCTTAGCTGAATAATTAGAGGAACCGGGGTGTAGTTCGCTTAGCCGTTGTGCCGTCAATGGGGCTCGGTGTATGCGGCTCGCTCTGCCAAGGTTGATTTGTCCCTTGGGGAGGAGTGCGGTACATTTAGGAAACCTAACGGGCGGCTACAGCCTCGGGGAATCTTTGTAAAGGCTTCGTAGTGAATCCCTAGCCATTCACCTTGGGAGTGAATAAGGGTCTTGCAAGCCCGGGCTAGAGAGGGAATCACGGCTTATGGGTAAAGTGCACAACCTCTGCAGAGTGTTATGAAACTGATATATCAGCCGTGCTCGCGGTTATGAGCGGCCAAGGGAGCTCCAGAGATTAGTGATACTTGATCAGAGATACTTTGGTACAGGTGGCAGTGAGATTTATGGTTCTGATTATGATTATGGTAATGGTAAGTGGTATTCTTTCCGTTTGGAAAGGATACATTGGGCTAATAACTTGGGTTAATGTTAAAACCTGGCTCTCTACTAGTAAGTAATAACCTGACCAACTAAAAGCAACTGCTTGACTTATCCCCACATAAAGCTAGTCCACTACAGCCAAACAGGATACTTGCTGAGTATGTTGATGTGTACTCACCCTTGCTCTACACACCAAATCCCCCCCCAGGTTGTCAGCATTGCAACCACTGCTCAGGAGAAGATGAAGCTGTGGAAGGAGACTTCCAGGAGTTCCAAGACTACGACGAGTTCTAGGTGTGGGTTAGCGGCAACCCCCAGTCGGCTGCCTGTGAAGGCCGCGTTATCTACGTTTCTTTTCCGCACTTTGATTTATTGTAAGAACTATATGGACGTCTCAGACGTATGATGTAATCGACTATTATTTCCCTTTTAATACTATTTGAGCACTGTGTGATGATGTCCATGTTATGTAACTGCTGTGTACGTGAATAACTGATCCTGGCACGTACATGGTTCGCATTCGGTTTGCCTTCTAAAAACCGGGTGTGACATAAGTGGTATCAAAGCCGTGCTGACTGTAGGACCGCTAACCTAGAGTAGAATGGTCGTTTTAAGGATTATAGACCTCTGTCCTTGCCTTGACTTTGATATCCCTTCAAAAGTTGGTCCTACTGACCAAACCTATGTTCTATTATATATTATACCTTGCTGAAAATTTTGTTTATCCTGATCCTTCATTTATTTATGATTCATTATTATTCTGATCCTTCATTTATTTATGATTCATTACTTGCTGGTCATATTAATTCTGTTCTCACCCTTTTGCTTGCGATGTCTTTTGTAGATGGCTCGACTTAGACACACTGCACGAAAGTCCGTCATCCCCTTCTTACCCTCCCGCCTTGCTGAGCGTCCGCTTCGCCGTCCCGTGGCCGGACAGTCCAGCCACTTGGAGAGACTGCACCACCGCCTGCATGAGGAGCAGGAACGTCGACGACAGGAGCAGCAGGGCTCTTCCTTCTCGCTCCAGCAGGAGATAGAGTCTGTGGGGAGCTGCTCTCCTGTGCTTCCCCTGGAGGCGCCCCCTGCACCACCACTGGGCGCCCCAGCTTCTGGAGTAGCTGTTGGAGGAGACCCAGCCAACGGAGGTGGCGACGACAGCTCGAGCCACGACCTCGACCTCTCTAACCATGAGCCGGAAGGATGGGTTGCTCGACCCATCACTCGCGACGCTGCTCGCGGGTGTCACTTCCACGACGCGCTCGACACCCTGCTATGTCGGGCACTTGACCGGCGTACTTGGTCCATCGAGTATCGCTGTGTGGTCTACCAGCATAGTCGCGGGGTCTACCCGGACCGCTGGGAGGCGACCTGTTTGGTGCGCCGTCCGGAGAACAGTCTCCAGGGCGCGGAGGCTTGCTCAGAGCACTATTCTATCTCTGAGCGGGACTCAGCTGAGGCAGCCATGCAGGATGCTGCACGGCGTGCGCTTTCGCACTACTGCTCGGTTCTCGGTGGGGTAGCTGACGGCCTCGACCTGAAGTATTACCCCCGCCGTCCATCTGGCAGCACAGGAGGCGTGATTGTTTCACCTGCTGGTGAGGACAATCCTAGGTTGAGCAGCACAGTCAACCTAGCCGCCGTGCTAAACACGGAGCTGGACCATGCATTAGACGAGCTGAGTAGGGCTCGTGCTGAGATCGCCCTGCTGCGGGCTGAGCGCGCGGAACGTCGTCACTTGGATGATGGTTCCCCCGCTCCCGTTGGGACTCAGCACCCGTACCGCTCACCTCGGCGTGGACTCCAGTCTTATGGCAATCCCGACTGCAAGACCAAGATAAATCTAGAACCATAGATCGTTAGAGTTGGATCTTGTAATTAATACGAAATATATACATAGAAGCTTCAGTCTTAGCGTTAATCTCGGTCTTAGTTAGTCTTAGTTAGACAGGGTAGTTTGCTATATCCTGTGCATTCATGTTTGTCATGATGAACTATGTTTGGTTTGGATCTTTGTAATGACTGTCACCAGAGTGTGGGTATCCCCTGCATTTTGGTTTACCTATTATGTTAATGGAATTAGTTATATAGTTGGGAAACCCTTTATTCTACTTTCCTCTTTATCTGAGAAGCTGTGTGGTCTGTGTTGGAGATCAGTGAAGATGCTCATCTGTTCAGTGCTGTTGGAGAATTCTATACTCTTTTCCTATGCTGCAAGATTTGCCAGATCAGTTCTGATGTGTGGTTGCGTTCTGCAGATGTCAGAGAACAGGCGCAGAGGAGGAAGGCGTGCTCAGCAGGAGCAAGCCGGTCAGCAAGATGAGGCGCCCCAGCAGCAGCAGCTGCCGCCCCCGCCCCCGATGTCGATCGAGCAGATGTTTCTGATGCAGACTCAGGCAGTTCAGGCCATCGGTCAGACTCTGGCCGCCATTCAGCAGCAGCAGCAGCAAGCACCACCCCAGCCTCAGATGCCTCAGATGCCTAGAGACAAGCGTGCTGAATTCATGAGAGGTCATCCACCAACGTTTGCTCACTCTTCTGACCCCATGGATGCTGAAGATTGGCTGCGCACTGTGGAGCGGGAGTTGCATACCGCTCAGTGTGATGACAGGGAGAAAGTCTTGTATGGTCCCCGTCTGTTGAGAGGAGCAGCCCAATCATGGTGGGAGTCTTATCTCGCCACCCATGCCAACCCTGATGCCATCACCTGGGAAGAGTTCAGAGGTAGCTTTCGTCAGTACCATGTGCCTGCAGGTCTGATGACAGTGAAGAAGGAGGAGTTCCTGGCCCTTAAGCAAGGGTCATCGTCTGTCAGTGAGTATCGAGACAGGTTTCTGCAGTTGTCCCGCTATGCTCCTGAAGATGTCAACACCGACGCCAAGCGACAGTACCGTTTTCTGAGAGGCTTGGTTGACCCTCTGCAGTATCAACTGATGAATCATACCTTCCCGACATTCCAGCACCTGATTGACAGAGCAATCATGACAGAAAGGAAGCGTAAGGAGATGGAGGATCGTAAGCGCAAGATCAGTGGACCCCAGCCTGGAAGCAGCAGCCGTCCTCGTTTTTCAGGCAATCAACCTCAGCAGTTCAGGCAGAACCAGCGTCCACCTCAGCAGCATCAGCAGCGTCAGCAGTATCAGCAGATCCAAAGGCAGTATCCTCAGCATCAGTACCAGAATCGTCAGAGCAATCAATCAGGAGGTCAGTTTCAGAGGCAGAATCAGCAGACACCTCGTCTTCCTGCCCCCGCAACTCAGCAGAACAATCAGGCAGCACCAGCGCAGGTTGGAAACAGGGCATGTTTCCACTGTGGAGAGCAAGGCCACTGGGTGATGCAATGTCCGAAGAAAGCAGCCCAGCAGCAGTCAGGCCCCAATGCCCCAGCGAAGCAGAATTTGTCTCAGCCTGGATCAGGCAACCGCACTTAGCAGCGCTATAATCATGGAAGATTGAATCACTTGGAGGCTGAAGCAGTTCAGGAGACTCCCGGCATGACAGTAGGTATGTTCCCAGTCGACTCCCATATTGCAGAAGTGTTATTTGATACTGGAGCAACGCATTCTTTCATTACTGCATCATGGGTAGAAGCACATAATCTTCCAATTACTACCATGTCAACCCCCATTCAAATTGACTCAGCTGGTGGTAGAATTCGAGCTGATAGCATTTGTTTGAATGTAAGTGTGGAAATAAGGGGGATAGCGTTTCCCGCTAACCTTATAGTAATGGGTACTCAGGGAATAGATGTCATCCTAGGGATGAATTGGCTAGATAAGTATCAGACAGTTATCAGTTGTGATAAAAGGACAATCGAGTTGGTGTCCCCACTAGGAGAGGAAGTGGTGACCGAGTTAGTCCCGCCTGAGCCAAAGAAAGGAAGTTGTTATCAGATGGCTATCGATAGCAGTGAAGCAGATCCAATTGAGAGTATTAAGGTTGTGTCTGAATTCCCAGATGTGTTTCCAAAGGACTTACCGGGTATGCCACCAGAGCGGAAAGTTGAGTTTGCCATAGAGCTTCTTCCTGGAACCGCCCCTATCTTTAAGAGAGCTTACAGAATATCTGGACCAGAGTTGGTTGAGCTTAAGAAGCAGATTGATGAGCTGTCGGAGAAAGGTTACATCCGGCCAAGCACCTCGCCTTGGGCCGCCCCTGTCCTGTTTGTGGAGAAGAAAGATGGCACCAAGAGGATGTGTATCGATTATCGAGCTTTGAATGAAGTCACGATCAAGAACAAAGACCCTTTGCCCAGAATAGAAGATCTGTTTGACCAGTTGAGAGGAGCCAGTGTGTTCTCCAAGATTGATCTGAGGTCAGGTTATCATCAGCTCAGGATCCGACCTTCGGACATTCCGAAGACGGCATTCATTACCAAGTATGGTTTGTATGAGTTCACAGTGATGTCTTTTGGTTTGACCAATGCACCAGCGTTCTTCATGAACTTGATGAACAGTGTATTCATGGACTATCTCGATAAGTTTGTGGTGGTATTCATTGATGACATTCTGGTTTATTCTCAAAGTGAAGAAGAGCATGCAGATCATTTGAGGATGGTATTGCAGAGATTGCGAGAGCACCAGTTGTATGCAAAGTTGAGCAAGTGTGAGTTCTGGATCAGTGAAGTCCTGTTCTTGGGTCACATAATCAACAAAGAAGGATTGGCTGTGGATCCGAAGAAAGTGGCAGACATTCTGAACTGGAAAGCGCCAACGGATGCCCGAGGAATCAAGAGCTTCATTGGAGTGGCCGGATATTATCGGCGATTCATTGAAGGGTTTTCGAAGATTGCGAAACCAATGACAGCGTTGCTAGGCAACAAGGTTGAGTTCAAGTGGACCCAGAAATGTCAAGAGGCCTTTGAAGCGCTGAAAGAGAAGTTGACAACAGCGCCTGTCTTAGTCTTGCCTGATGTGCACAAGCCCTTCTCTGTGTATTGTGATGCTTGTTACACAGGTTTGGGATGCGTGTTGATGCAAGAGGGAAGAGTTGTGGCTTACTCGTCCCGACAGCTGAAGGTTCATGAGAAGAATTACCCAATCCATGACCTAGAGTTGGCAGCAGTGGTTCACGCACTGAAGACATGGAGGCACTATTTGTATGGACAGAAATGCGATGTTTACACAGACCACAAGAGTCTGAAGTACATATTCACTCAGTCAGAGCTGAACATGAGGCAACGAAGATGGTTAGAGTTGATCAAAGACTATGAGTTGGAGATCCATTACCATCCAGGCAAAGCAAACATAGTGGCAGATGCTTTGAGCAGAAAGAGTCAAGTCAATCTGATGGTCGCTCGTCCGATGCCTTATGAGTTGGCCAAGGAGTTCGACAGGTTGAGTCTCGGATTTCTGAACAATTCGCGAGGAGTCACAGTTGAGTTGGAACCTACCTTGGAGCGAGAAATCAAAGAAGCGCAGAAGAATGATGAAAAGATCAGTGAGATTCGGCGACTGATTCTAGATGGCAGAGGCAAAGATTTTCGAGAAGATGCTGAAGGCGTGGTATGGTTCAAAGACCGCTTGTGTGTTCCCAATGTCCAGTCCATTCGGGAGTTGATTCTTAAGGAAGCTCATGAGACAGCTTATTCGATTCACCCTGGCAGTGAGAAGATGTATCAGGATCTGAAGAAGAAATTTTGGTGGTATGGAATGAAGAGGGAAATCGCAGAGCATGTGGCTAAGTGCGATAGTTGCCGAAGAATTAAGGCAGAGCACCAGAGACCTGCTGGATTGTTGCAACCGTTGCAGATTCCTCAGTGGAAATGGGATGAAATCGGCATGGATTTCATAGTCGGATTGCCTCGCACTCGAGCCGGCTACAATTCCATTTGGGTAGTAGTGGACCGTTTGACCAAGTCAGCCCGCTTCATACCTGTCAAGACCAGCTACAACAGTGCAATATTGGCAGAGTTGTATATGTCTCGGATCGTTTGTCTTCATGGTGTGCCAAAGAAGATAGTGTCAGACAGAGGAACGCAGTTCACCTCTCATTTCTGGCAGCAGTTGCATGAAGCTTTGGGCACACATCTGAATTTCAGTTCAGCTTATCATCCGCAGACAGATGGTCAGACTGAAAGAACCAATCAAATTCTTGAAGACATGTTGAGAGCATGTGCGTTGCAAGATCAGTCCGGATGGGACAAGCGATTGCCCTATGCAGAGTTTTCCTATAACAACAGTTATCAGGCCAGTTTGAAGATGTCACCATTTCAAGCGCTTTATGGAAGAAGTTGTAGAACTCCGTTGCAATGGGATCAGCCTGGAGAGAAGCAAGTGTTTGGGCCAGACATTCTGCTTGAAGCCGAAGAGAACATCAAGATGGTCCGAGAGAATCTGAAGATAGCGCAGTCGAGGCAGCGAAGCTATGCAGACACAAGAAGAAGAGAGCTGAGTTTTGAAGTCGGAGACTTTGTCTATCTGAAAGTGTCACCGATCAGAGGAGTCAGAAGATTCGGAGTGAAAGGCAAGCTAGCACCCCGCTACATTGGTCCGTACCAAATCCTCTCAAAGCGTGGAGAAGTGGCTTATCAGCTCAGTTTGCCAGAGAATTTGTCAGCTGTGCACGACGTCTTTCATGTGTCTCAGTTGAAGAAGTGTTTGCGTGTGCCAGAAGAGCAGTTGCCAGTGGAAGGTCTGGAAGTCCAGGAAGATTTGACCTATGTTGAGAAGCCAGCTCAGATTCTTGAGATTGCAGATAGAGTCACCCGAAGGAAAACCATCAGAATGTGCAAAGTCAGGTGGAATCACCACTCTGAGGAAGAAGCAACCTGGGAGCGTGAAGATGATTTGATGGCTAAGTACCCAGAGCTCTTTGCTAGCCAGCCCTGAATCTCGAGGGCGAGATTCTTTTAAGGGGGATAGGTTTGCAACGCCCCGAATTTTTTGCAGTCGAATTTTTTCTTTTCTTTACTCGCCAAAATTCGGGCGTTACCTTTTCTTTTTCTGTTTCCCTCGCTAAACCTTGATCTTTTCCAAAGTTTTAGCGGGATTCGGTTTGGAATTCCCGTGTAAGAAAAACTCTAAAAATACTTTATGTTGTTTGATGCACCATGCCGAACCATGCATTTTTCGATTGCTTTGAAAGTGCAATTGCATTCATCTAGAAAGATCGGATTTCGAAAATGAGGAGAAAATCTCTTCTTTCTTTTTCTCTCTCTTTCTCTCTCCTCTTTTTCTCTCTCTCCCGCGCCGTGGGCCGACCCCGGCCGGCCCAGGCCCCTGCGCGCCCCCCTCTTGGGCCTTAGCAAGGCCCAGCCCCCCCCCCATCCTCCCCTTTTTTTTTCCCTAACCCTCTCCCTCTCCCTCTCATTTTCCCTCTCTCTCTCCCTAGCCGCCATCCCCTACCCGCCCCTGCCCTAGGCCGCCGCCGCCCTTGGCCGCCCCCTGCCGCCGGCCGCCCCTCGCCGTCGCTCCCCGACGCCGGTGAGCCCCCCCTCTCTCCCTCCCCCTCCCCTCTCCCCTCCTTCCCCCCCTCCCTGCCCGGCCAAGGCCCGGCCGCCCCTGGCCGCGCCGGCCGCCGCCCAGCCCCGCCCGGCCGGCCCCTGGCCAGCCCCGGCCGCTCCCCAACCCCGCTCGGCCAGCCCCAGCCCGGCCCCGGCCAGCCCCCAGCCGGCCTCGGCCGCCCCCCAGCCCGCCCGCCTGGCCGCGCGCCTGGCCCCCGGCCAGCCCCGGCCAGCCCCTGGCCGCGCCCTCGGCCGCCCTGGCCCCTTGGCCGCGCCCCCTGCGCAGGGCCGGCTCAGCCGCCCTGGCCGCCCAGCTCAGTCGCTCCGGCTGCCCAGCTCGGCCGCCCTCCCCCGCGCGCCCGCCCAGCTCAGCCGCCCAGCCCAGGGCCGGTTCAACCGCCCTAGGGCCGGTTCAACCGCCCCCCCTGTTTTTTTTTTATTTTTTTTATTTTATTTTATTTACTTTCTGTGATCATAATTACTTTATTTTAGGTAGGCTAATCATTGTTCATGCTATTACAACAGGAAGCTTAATTTAGAATTCCGTTATGCTAATTGATTCATGTAATTATTGTTTATTTCATTCAATGTTGATCAACTTAAAATGACTAGGTTTCATTTGTGCATATAACAGAATTCTTTTGTTAGGAATCAATTGTAATTGATTATTAGTGCATAAACTTTAACCCCCTGCGAGATCTTTCCCGTTTCTTTCTAACCATAACAAATGCGATATCGAATGTCATACTTGATGCATATTCGTTTTACCTGTTCCCTTGTATGGTGTACTGTTCTTTTGTATTAAATATGTGGATGTATGTATGTTTGCGCTCGCATAGAGAACGATCCGGTCGAAGAGCCCGAGGAATTCGCAGGAGAAGCCCCTGAGCAGCAGTCGGTTGGTGGAGGCAAGTGTCCTTTGACCTATCTCTGTCCTATTCCTTCTTTAATTCACCTCCCGCATTACACATTTATACCTAAGGATTGACTAGCTTTTGTTATCCATGTCCTTGTTTACCTATTTGGGTCAGATTATTACTGCTTAGTTTGATGCTATTGCTCAACTCTAATTAATGAACATGATGTGATTATCTATGATACGCTGTTTTCCCTTCTTATTTATGATCATACTTGTGGCATTTAAGGGGACTCGAGCGGTTTCTCGAGTGCCTCTCCGTAAGGACCTGTTCAATGGATGACCGCCCGGGAAAACAGTGCAACCATGAGGGTGGAATGGGACGCCCTTAGCTGAATAATTAGAGGAACCGGGGTGTAGTTCGCTTAGCCGTTGTGCCGTCAATGGGGCTCGGTGTATGCGGCTCGCTCTGCCAAGGTTGATTTGTCCCTTGGGGAGGAGTGCGGTACATTTAGGAAACCTAACGGGCGGCTACAGCCTCGAGGAATCTTTGTAAAGGCTTCGTAGTGAATCCCTAGCCATTCACCTTGGGAGTGAATAAGGGTCTTGCAAGCCCGGGCTAGAGAGGGAATCACGGCTTATGGGTAAAGTGCACAACCTCTGCAGAGTGTTATGAAACTGATATATCAGCCGTGCTCGCGGTTATGAGCGGCCAAGGGAGCTCCAGAGATTAGTGATACTTGATCAGAGATACTTTGGTACAGGTGGCAGTGAGATTTATGGTTCTGATTATGATTATGGTAATGGTAAGTGGTATTCTTTCCGTTTGGAAAGGATACATTGGGCTAATAACTTGGGTTAATGTTAAAACCTGGCTCTCTACTAGTAAGTAATAACCTGACCAACTAAAAGCAACTGCTTGACTTATCCCCACATAAAGCTAGTCCACTACAGCCAAACAGGATACTTGCTGAGTATGTTGATGTGTACTCACCCTTGCTCTACACACCAAATCCCCCCCAGGTTGTCAGCATTGCAACCACTGCTCAGGAGAAGATGAAGCTGTGGAAGGAGACTTCCAGGAGTTCCAAGACTACGACGAGTTCTAGGTGTGGGTTAGCGGCAACCCCCAGTCGGCTGCCTGTGAAGGCCGCGTTATCTACGTTTCTTTTCCGCACTTTGATTTATTGTAAGAACTATATGGACGTCTCAGACGTATGATGTAATCGACTATTATTTCCCTTTTAATACTATTTGAGCACTGTGTGATGATGTCCATGTTATGTAACTGCTGTGTACGTGAATAACTGATCCTGGCACGTACATGGTTCGCATTCGGTTTGCCTTCTAAAAACCGGGTGTGACACGTAGGAGTCCCTCGGCTCGGTCAGCCTTGGCTGCTTACGTGTACTCCGTCGTTTTCAGGATCCACTTTTGAAGTAGTCGAAGAGCACGAAAGGCATTCTGGCAGAAAAGATTTTTTTCTTTTTTCGAGGAAAATTTTGACGCAGAGGGGGTTGCCCCCTTCTAGCCCCCGAGGGAGGGTCGGGCTTTGCCGAGGCAAGGCTGACCCTTCCTTGACGACCAGACTTGGTGTGTGAACGAGGTATACGAGCAACTTGAAAGCATCTTAAGGGTAGAAGCGACGTAGATGTTGGATGTTCCAAGCGTTGCTGTAGACCTCGTCTTGGCTGTTGGCCAGCTTGTACGTTCCGGGCTTCAGAACCTTGGCGATGACGAACGGCCCTTCCCAGGGAGGCGTGAGTTTGTGCCACCCTCGGGCGTCTTGTCGCAGCCGAAGCACCAGGTCGCCCACCTGGGGGTCTCAGGACCTAACCCCTCGGGCGTGGTAGCGTCGCAGGGACTGCTGGTACCGCGCCGAGTGTAGTAAGGCCATGTCCTGAGCCTCCTCCAGCTGGTCCAGTGAGTCTTCTCGGTTGGCTCGGTTGCTTTGGTCGGTGTAGGCCCTCGCCCTCGGGGAACCGTATTCCAAGTCTGTGGGCAAGATGGCCTCGGCCCCATAGACTAGAAAGAACGGTGTGAAGCCCGTGGCTTGGCTCGGCGTTGTTCTCAAACTCCAGACCACCGAGGGGAGTTCCTTCATCCACCGCTCGCCGAACTTGTTGAGGTCGTTGTAGATCCGAGGCTTGAGTCCTTGTAGGATCATGCCGTTAGCCCGCTCCACTTGCCCATTCGTCATGGGGTGAGCCACGGCAGCCCAGTCTACCCGGATGTGGTGATCCTCGCAGAAGTCCAGGAACTTTCTGTCGGTGAACTAGGTGCCGTTGTTGGTGATGATGGAGTTCAGGACCCCAAAGCGATGGATGATGTTGGTGAAGAACGCCACCGCCTATTCGGACCTGATGCTGTTTAGGGGTCGGACCTCGATCCACTTGGAGAATTTGTCGATGGCGACCAATAGGTGCGTGTAGCCCCGGGTGCCTTCTGCAAGGGGCCAACGAGGTCCAAACCCCACACAGCAAACGACCAGGTGATGGGTATGGTCTGCAGAGCCTGAGCGGGCAGATGGGTCTGCCTCGCGTAGAACTGACACCCTTCGCAGGTGCGGACAATTCTAGTAGCGTCGGCCACCGCCGTCGGCCAGTAGAATCCTTGTCGGAAGGCGTTTCCAACGAGGGTCCGAGGTGCTGCGTGATGGCCGCAAGCCCTCGAGTGTATCTCTTGCAAGAGCTCCTGGCCTTCGGCGATGGAAATGCATCGCTGGAGGATGCCTGAGGGGCTGCGGTGATAGAGCTCCTTCCCATCTCCCAGCAAGACGAAAGACTTGGCGCGCCGCGCCAACCGCCGAGCTTCAGCTTGGTCGAGGGGCAGCTCTCCTCGGTGGAGATATTGCAGGTACGGGGTCTGCCAGCTTTGATTAGGCGTGACCTCGCTCTGTTCCCCCTCGATGCGCAGTGCCTCACCCTCGGGGGCCGAGGGTACCTCGGGGGCCGAGGGTACCTCGGGCTGAGCCGAGGGTACCTCGGACCGTGCCGAGGGTACCTCGGACTGGGCCGAGGGTATCTCGGACTGAGCCGAGGATACCTCGGACTCAGCCGAAGGTGCCTCGGGCGGAGCCGAAGGTGCCTCGGGCTCGGGCGTGTCCTCGGTCTTAACGGAGGGTTGATGCAGGTCTCGGGAGAATACGTCCGGGGGAACGGTTGTTCGTCCCGAGGCTATTTTAGCCAGCTCGTCCGCAGTCTCGTTGTAGCGTCGGGCGATGTGGTTGAGCTCGAGCCCGTAGAACTTGTCTTCCAGGCACCGAACTTCCTCGCAGTAGGCTTCCATCTTCGGGTCGCGGCAGTGGGAGTTCTTCATGACTTGGTCGATGACGAGCTGCGAGTCACCGCGAGAGTCGAGGCATCGGACCCCTAGCTCGACGGCGATTCGGAACCTGTTTACCAGAGCCTCGTACTCTGCCACATTGTTGGACGCCGGGAAGTGGAGGCGTAGCACGTAGCGTAGGTGCTTCCCGAGGGGCGAGACGAAGAGGAGGCCTGCGCCGGCCCCCGTCTTCATCAGCGACCCGTCGAAAAACATGGTCCAGAGCTCCGGTTGGATCGGAGCCGTCGGGAGCTGGGTGTCGGCCCATTCAGCCACGAAGTCTGCCAAGACCTGGGACTTGATGGCCTTCCGAGGGGCGAACGAGATCGTCTCGCCCATGATCTCCACTGCCCACTTCGCAATTCTACCCGAGGCCTCTCGGGACTGGATGATCTCTCCCAGGGGGAAGGATGACACCATAGTCACTGGATGAGACTCGAAGTAGTGTCGCAACTTCCGCCGTGTCAGGATCACCGCGTACAGCAGCTTCTGGATTTGCGGGTAGCGGATCTTGGTCTCGGACAGTACCTCACTGATGAAGTAGACTGGCCTCTGGACGGGCAATGCATGCCCTTCTTCTCGTCTCTCAATCACGATCGCGGCGCTAACCACCTGGGTGGTTGCGGCGACGTAGATCAAGAGGGCTTCTCCGGCAGCGGGGGGCACCAAGATGGGCGCGTTTGTGAGGAGCACCTTCAGGTTCCCGAGGGCTTCCTCGGCCTTGGGAGTCCAAGCGAAGCACTCGGCCTTCCTTAAGAGGCGGTAGAGAGGTAGACCTCTTTCGCCGAGGCGCGAGATGAAGCGGCTCAGAGCCACGAGACATCCCGTGACCCTCTGTATGCCTTTCAAGTCCTTGATTGGCCCCATGCTGGTGATGGATGCAATCTTCTCTGGGTTGGCTTCGATGCCCCGCTCGAAGACGATGAACCCCAAGAGCATGCCTCGGGGGACCCCGAAGACACACTTTTCGGGATTAAGCTTCACCCTTTCGCCTTGAGACATCAGAATGTCGCTTCAAGGTCGGAAAGGAGGTCGGAGGCCTTCCTCGTCTTGACTACGATGTCATCGTCGTAGGCCTCGACCGTTCGGCCGATGTGTTCGCCAAACACATGGTTCATGCATCGCTGGTACATTGCCCCCGCATTCCTCAAACCAAACGGCATTGTAACATAGCAGTACATGCCGAAGGGTGTGATGAATGAAGTCGCGAGCTGGTCGGACTCTTTCATCCTGATCTGGTGATACCCTGAGTAGGCATCGAGGAAAGACAGGGTTTCGCACCCAGCAGTGGAATCCACGATCTAATCGATGCGAGGCAGAGGGTAGGGAACTTTCGGACATGCTTTGTTTAGACCAGTGTAGTCTACACACATCCGCCATTTCCCCCTTTCTTTCTCACAAGCACAGGGTTGGCAAGCCATTCGGGATGGAATACCTCTTTGATGAACCCTGCCGCCAGTAGCTTGTGGATCTCCTCGCCTATGGCCCTGCTTTTTTCTCCGTCGAATCGGTGCAGAGGTTGCTTCACGGGTCGGGCCCTAGCTCGGATGTCCAGAAAGTGCTCGGTGACTTCCCTCGGTATGCCGGGCATGTCCGAGGGACTCCACGCAAAAACGTCGGCGTTCGCGCGGAGAAAGTCGACGAACACTGCTTCCTATTTGGGGTCGAGCTCGGAACCGATCCGGATCTGCTTGGAGGCGTCGTTGTAGGGGTCGAGAGGGACGGACTTGACTGTCTCCACTGGTTCGAAGTTGCCGGCGTGGCGCTTCACGTCGGGCGCCTCCCTAGAGAGGCTCTCCAGGTCAGCGATGAGGGCCTCGGATTCGGCGAGGGCCTCGGCGTACTCCACGCACTCCACATCGCATTCGTATGCGTGTCGGTATGTGGGCCCGACGGTGATGACCCCGTTGGGGCCCAGCATCTTGAGCTTGAGGTAGGTGTAGTTGGGGACGGCCATGAACTTGGCGTAGCATGGTCTCCCCAGCACTGCGTGGTAGGTTCCTCGAAACCCGACCACTTCGAACGTGAGGGTCTCCTTTCGAAAGTTGGAGGGCGTCCCGAAGCAGACAGGTAGGTCGAGTTGTCCGAGGGGTTGAACGCGCTTCCCGGGGACGATCCCGTGGAAAGGCACAGCGCCTGTCCGGACCGAGGACAGATCGATCCGCAGAAGCCCGAGGGTCTCGGCGTAGATGATGTTGAGGCCGCTGCCTCCGTCCATGAGGACCTTGGTGAGCCTGACGTTGCCGATGATGGGGTCGATAACGAGTGGGTATCTCCTCGGGCTCGGCACGTAGTCTGGATGGTCAGCCTGGTCGAAGGTGATGGGCTTGTCGGACCAGTCTTGGTAGACTGGCGCCACCACCTTTACCGAGCAGACCTCCCGACGCTCTTGCTTGCGGTTCCGAGCCGAGGCGTTCACCACTTGCCCGCCGTAGATCATGAAGCAGTCGCAGACCTCGGGGAACCCTCCTGCCTTGTGATCTTCCTCCTTTGCGTCGTCGAGGGCCTTGCCACCCTCCGCGGGTGGCCCGGCCTTGTGGAAGTGTCGTCGAAGCATGGCACACTCCTCAAGGGTGTGCTTGACGGGCCCCTGATGATAGGGGCACGGCTCCTTGAGCATCTTGTCGAAGAGGTTGGCACCTCCGGGAGGCTTCCGAGGGTTCTTGTACTCGGCGGGTGGTGACAAGGTCCACGTCGGCGGCGTCGCGTTTCGCTTGCGACTTCTTCTTGCCCTTCTTCTTGGCGCCGTGCTGAGTTGACGCCTCGGGAGCATCTTCCGGTGGGCAGCCCTGAGGCTGCTTGTCCTTCCGGAAAATGGCCTCAACCGCCTCCTGGCCAGAGGCGAACTTGGTGGCGATGTCCATCAGCTCGCTCGCCCTGGTGGGGGTCTTGCGACCCAGCTTGCTCACCAGGTCGCGGCAGGTGGTGCCGGCGAGGAACGCGCCGATGACATCTGAATCGGTGACGTTGGGCAGCTCAGTGCGCTGCTTTGAGAATCGCCGAATGTAGTCCCGGAGAGGCTCTCCCGGCTGCTGGCGGCAGCTTCGGAGATCCCAGGAATTCCTAGGGCGCACGTACGTGCCCTGGAAATTGCCGGCGAAGGCTTGGACCAGGTCGTCCCAGTTGGAGATCTGCCCCGGGGGCAGGTGCTCGAGCCAGGCTCGAGCGGTGTCGGAGAGGAACAGGGGGAGGTTGCGGATGATGAGGTTGTCATCGTCCGTTCCACCCAGTTGGCAGGACAGCCGATAGTCCGCGAGCCACAGTTCCGGTCTCGTCTCCCCCGAGTACTTTGTGATAGTAGTCGGGGTTCGGAACCGGGTCAGGAACGGTGCCCGTCGTATGGCGCGGCTGAAAGCCTGCGGACCAGGTGGTTCGGGCGAAGGACTCCGATCCTCCCCGCTGTCGTAGCGTCCCCCACGCCTGGGGTGGTAGCCTCGGTGCGCCCTGTCATCGAGGTGGGCCCGATGGCTGTGATGATGGCGCTCGTTGCCGAGGCGACCCGGGGCCGCAGGCGCTGTGTTGGGGGCCTTCGTCCTCCGAAGGTCCTCAAAAACATGATTTGACAATGTTTTCCAAGTGGATTATGTGAACAGGTATCTTCGGACTCAGAATTATGAACATGAAGTACGGTCAGGACGAAGCCTGAACCAGACGAAGGGGGATTAAAATGGAGGACGGGCTGATTACCAAGCTCCACGAAGGATGGTGCACAGCCGAAGCTGTGCGCAGGGAAGCTTCGTCGCGATAGCAGAGAGGGGAACCGACTTAAAGATGAAAAGACTACTTGGGCCTTGACAGATTTCCATAAGTCATTGGCAAATGTAATGGACATGAATGTAATTTTACGTGGGCTGTGTCCCGCGTCTATAAATAGATGAACAGTGCTCCCGTACTGTTCACGCTGATCTGGCATTTACTTTTGCGTCATCCGTGTACTTTTGTCTTTCTGCAAGCCGAAGGTACACTTGTAATTTGAAATCATTTCTATTGATATACGATAATAAAATAGAAATGACATGATAATAAAGTTTAAATGTTTATATTACTTTTAATGTTGCTCATAAGTCCTTCGTCATAACTTATCGCACTTACGAAGGTATATTATTTGTGACCTTCGTCCGGAGTACATTATATCCTGAAGGGAAATAATGTTTCGAGGGACGAAGGACCTCATCATTTAACACTTTTTATGTTGCCTTGTTCTTAATCCGAAGCATTTGAGAACAAGTCCCCAACATTGGCGCCCACCTCCGGTGAACTCACTTCCATTTCGAGTTTTTCAAACACCTTCGGAAGCTATAGACCCTCGCTACGGCGCCGAAGAAAGCTTCAGCGACTGGGGCTGCAGCACTGCAACCGCTGGACCCCAACCAGGAGACCGTCTCTCTTCGGGAGGCCCGAAGCCAGAAGAGGAAGGCCGTCAGCCCGACGCTTCAGGAGGATGAACTAGACCAAGAGATCAGGGATATGGAGATGCTTCATCAACAGGTGCAGAGGAAAAAAGAAAAGATGGCCAGGCTCGCTGAGCTGCAAAGGCAGATAGACGAAGCTTCTGAAGAAGTCCGTCATCTTACCCACGATGAGCAGAACCGAAGGCCTCAACAGAAAGACCTTCGTCAGGAGGGCTTCTTCAACGAAGATGACTGGTATGACAATTTCCATCATGGAAATTTTGTTTTCGATGATGCTTCTCCTCTATCCGCTGAGCTGCAGGCTACACCTTGGCCTCCGTCCTATAAGCCACCCCAGCTTCCCATGTTTGATGGCCATTCAGACCCGAAGCAGTTCTTGATGAGTTACGAAGCAACAGTGTCTTCGTATAGTGGCAATGCTGCAGTCATGGCAAAGTCTTTCGTTATGGCCGTCAGGAATGTTGCTCAGACCTGGTATTCCTCCCTTCGACCAGGAACGATCACTTCATGGCAGAAGCTGAAGGATATGTTGTTAACCAGCTTTCAAGGATTTCAGACGAAGCCGGTCACTGCTCAAGCCTTGTTCCAGTGCACTCAGGATCATGAAGAATACCTTCAGGCGTATGTCAGAAGGTTCTTGCGTTTGAGGGCGCAAGCACCAACGGTGCCCAATGAAATTGTCATCGAAGCCATGATCAAGGGGCTTCGTCCTGGACCTGCAGCTCAATACTTTGCTAGGAAGCCTCCTCAAACTCTGGAGAAGCTGCTCCAAAAGATGGACGAGTACATTCGTGCCGACAACGACTTTCGACAAAGAAGGGAGGAGGCTTTCAGATTTTCTGAAATGACCAGGGGCTTCGGAGGAAGATTTTATCCGAGGCATGTCAGGTCCATCCACAACACTCAAAATGATGATAAGGGGAGTCAGCAGAACAGACCGCAGAGCTCCTCACAGGCTTCGGGGCAACAGCAAACTTTCTTCCGGCCACCAGCTCCAAGAGGCAGAGGCGCCAGGGGCTTCGGCGGAAGATTTGGAGATCAACCAAGGAGGGTATTTTGCTTATTCTGTGGTGAAAACAAGGGCCATACCACCAGGATGTGCCATGTTACCATCCAAAAACAAAAGGAGCTAGCAGAAGCTGCAGCGCAACAGGGCCAGCTGAACCAGGTCATGCATACTGCTTCGTACCATCAGCCTTACATCCCGGAATACGTGGGCAACCACCCTGCAGTTTCCGTAGCTTCGGCGAGTCAACCTCAAGCTTCATGGCAACAGCCCCCGCCCCCACCTCCGCTGCAACAAGGCCAACAGCCAGAAGGGAGCCAATATGTTCCGCACCAAAGGGATCTCAGAGAGCAATCTGAAGCTCGCACAGTCAATAGTACTGTGCCAGAGTCGAAGCACATTTATTGACAAATATCCTACTTTGATAGCAGTCTTTTCCGTTTAGTTCTATTTTCTGTGTAATAAAGAACATTTCAGTTTTCATGTAATAGTTTCATGGTTGGTTATCAGGAAAACCTATCTTCTCCACAGGCTTAAGTTGCTGAAGCTTAAAAATTTGCGGTAATAAGGAGGACCCTCGAATTATTAAAAATCCTTCGAAGCAACAAAAAGTCGTTCTAAGGAACGCAGAGTAAGTTGCCGAAGTTACAAAAAGCCGTTCCAAAGGGAGCGCAGTGTAAGTTTTTTGCTCCAAAGACGTTCCTAAGGGAATGCAGAGCATACAGCGAAAAGTCAACGCTGATACCACCTAAAGTAAAAGGCGAAGAAGCTCCAAAGACGTTCCTAAGGGAATGCAGAGCTTACAGCAAAAAGTCAACGCTGATACCGCCTAACTAAAAGGCGAAGAAGCTCCAAAGACGTTCCTAAGGGAATGCAGAGCTTACAAATATATTTTGTGTGTATCTTCGGAACAAACGTCATTTGCATAACATAACATCATCACATCATTTTGCATAGCATAAGCATCATACATCATGTTGCATCTGGCAAAAGAAGGGGACACAGTATCAACCTTCGAAATGACGCTTTGAGAAAGCGAAAATTGTGTAAAGTCACGAGGGAATACAATGATAATCTTCGGAATACAGCTTCGGAGAATGTTTTCACAAAGCATGGACATGCTTCATCAGAGTAATATCGAAATTGCACAGCTTCGGAGAATGTTTTCACGAAGCGTGGACGTAAGTCATCAGAATAGTTTTAACGGAGAATGTCTTCTTCACGAAGCATGAAAAGAAGGGAAGGTGTTTTTTCGCCGAAGGCTCAAAAATGGTATGTATGTAGAATTTCATGCATCGTAAAGAATTGAATAATGAAAAGAGACTTGTATATTACATTCAAATGTACAAAATATTACATAGATCACACTTCAAATGTTTTTTCTAATAACACCTAGTCTTCTCTTAATACTACTTCGGCAGCCTCATTTAGAAGTTGTTCAACAACTTTATCCATGATAGCTTCGACCATTTGTTTGATTTCGTCATCCTCTTTTGTGTGAGGGTCAACAGACGATCCAGCAGGTTCTGAGGGAAGAGAATATTTTTGCATTATTATTACAAACCGCGAGCAAAGTTTGAAATAAAAATTACAACACAATAAGAGCGACTAATTAATACCTATTTGCCCTTCGGCAACTTCTGTCACTTTCCTAGCATCATGGATGCCTTTTTCACTCCTTTGAATAATTTCTTGCGCCATTTCTCGGCTGCCGTTGTCCCAGACATCAGTAAAGAATTTGCCACCAACCATGCTTGCTTCGGCCGAGGGGTCTTTGATGTCTTCGGAGGATAAGGCAGCTTCGGACTGAGCTAAAGATTTTACATGTTCACAACCTTTCTTCTCCAAGACAGTAGCAACTCCCCTGGCGCCCGAAAAAGCGCATATGTCACCGCGGCTACTCAGGATTTCCTCGAAGGCCTCTGCTTTGTGACTGATCCATTCTATTGGACCTTCGGGATTGCCTCTTGAGAAATTCTCTTCACTGGAAAATGCGCCCACGCTGGCGAAGCTGGTTTTAATTTTCTTTACGCATTCCATGGATTTTTCGAAGCATTTTTTCTTAGAAGACCGAAGCTCTTCCACGGTTGCTTCCAAATGATCAGCCCATTGGTCGCTGCATTCCCGTCTTGTTTCTTCAAGTATGCGTTCTTCTTTCGCCCGGGCCAATTGCTTCTGAAGATCTTTAATTTCGCGTCTCTGAGCTTCGGCCTGAACCTTTGCAGCAGCTTCGTCCTTTTTTATTTTGTCTACTAATGTAAGCAGAATTTTATCTTTTTCTAGAGCTTCGTTTCTCAGTTTAATAACTTCTGAGCGTAAGTTGTTGAACGCAATTTCATAGCTCTCATCTTCGGCACTCTTTTGTGCTCTTAATGCGTTGCTTAGGATTAAGCCCTATACGAAAAAGAATCCATATAAGAATAAAAGAATGAATTATGTATTAAAAAAAAAATTTCAAGCGTCTAATTCCCATACCTTTAGGCTATTGTACGCAAGACTGTCCGCGAGATCCTCCTTTGTCATAGCACATAATCCAGCTTCGAGCTTCGGGAACCCCATACTTCTAGCCATCTCTCGGCAGACAGATAGTTCTTTATTATCAGGAAGGCAGTACAGGAAGTCATCTTCATTTGTCCCATTAAACACTACTGCCCCCTTCGGATATTTTAGCTCTCTGGCATAGTAGTTGGCTTCGCAAGTCTCTTCTTCAGATAATTTCTTCCCCGAAGCATGTCGTACGATGTAATTGCATATGCTGGAAGGAGCTTCGGGGGCGGCAGTGTCAATTTCTTCAACCAAATTTGGTTCTGATATTTTTGTTTCCAAAGATTGTTCCTTGGTGGGCTCTGAAGGCCCAGCTTCAGCTTCAGGTTGTTGCTTCGAAGCTTCAGCAACTACAGCTTCGGTAGACACTTCAGCAACTTCAGTAGTCTTCTTTGGAGTTGTGCTTGAAGACTTAATTGTCTCCAAAACATCTAGCACGTTCACCATTCTTTTTCTTTTCGGGGTCACCGACGGGCCCTTTTGATTTTTTATTGTTTCGACATTTGCTGAAGGACTTAAGATTTCCGATATTTTTGGCTCTTCAATCTTCGGTTTCTCTGCTTTTTCTGCTGAAGGCGCTTCAGTCTTTTCTTCCATCTTCGGCACTGGAGCTGGTTCTGTAGCTTCAGAGGCCAAAGAGACTTCACCAATAAATTCTGGCACTGTGGCCGGCTCAATAAAACGCGCTCGGTGAGTGAGCACCTTTATCTTTTTCCTTTGCGGCGCTGGCTCGCTAGTGGCACTCGTGGTAGCTTCTGTCGCAGGAGAAGTATTTTTTCTTTTGCGACCCGACACCGGATAGTGATAGTCAGGGTAGACAAACCCGACTGCGTCAAATACCCGGTTGAGCCTTTTCTTCTTTCGGCCTCCGAAGGCTGCTGATAACGCAGTGTTCTCGGCCTTCGAGTACACCCCAAGCAGTTCGTCACTTAATGTTTCAATGTTTTTCAACCAGTCGTCATCAGGTTCAACAAATTTATCCCCGTATTTGAATGTGTATTTCAGTCTGACCAGTCCGCCTTCGTCGGACTCTTTGATGGTCTCCTTCGGCATTTCCCACTTTCCTGCAAGTGGCCACACCCTGAAGGCAATATGTTCTTGAATCAAGTCCCTTGTCCCAATAAAAGAGCAGACTACGCCGAAGGCTCTTTGGCATTCCTCGGCTGCTTCATCCATTTCAACCTTCGGCCTTCGAAGTCCGAAGCGTTGCCAGATGGGGCGCATAATGATACTCTTGACATCTTCTTGCGTTGTTAAGTCATTCTTTACATAGAACCATTCAGTCATCCAGGCTCCGGGCCACCTCTTCCGAAAGGTCGGCACAGGGCGGCTTGACCCGGAGCGGGCACCGAAGCTGTAACACCCAAAGTTGTTGTGATATTGTTCTTTCCCTGGCTTCGTCTCATATAACAACTCATGAATGTTGCAAAAGCTTTTAGCATTTGGTTCTAAACCTTGGCTTCTCGCAGCCCAGACAAACATCCCCATTCTTATGATAGCTTCGGGAGTAATTTGATGAAGGTAGACTTGAAATGTCTTCAGGACTTCAACAACAAAGTTGCTTAGGGGGAATCGAAGCCCAGCCTTGAGAAAGCTTCGGAAGATTACGACTTCATCTTCTTCGGGGGTGGGAGAAGTCTTTTCTCCAGCATCAACCCTCACAATAGATATATCTCGAAAATACCTCCCCCTCATATTATCAATATGATTCTACTTAATAGTGGTTTTCCCGAAAACCGTGTGACTTGGCCGCCATGGTCGATCTTCGGACTCTTCCCCACCACTTTCTACATCATAACTGTCGCTGTCACCAGTATCTTCGGATAAACCTTCAAGAATCTCCTTGGTGATTTTCTCCGTATTGGTCTCCGCCATCGCTATAAGGAACCCCAAGTTCTTCTCTTCGTCGAGACTCAGCTTCGTCTCAGCAGGGATCTTCTTACCTTCAGACATCTTCGGAAACGCTAAAAAACTGTTTTCAAGGCCGAAGCTTCAAAATCAAAAAGATCAGCAAATCTTAGTGCACAAGAGCTAAAAATTTAGTGGGCCAAAGCAGATGGCAAGTGTGCGTACCAAATAAGTTTGCGGTATGATCTTATTTATACCCCCAGGGCGTTGAAAATTGAAAGACCCCGCTTGTCAGTGAATGTTGCTATTCTAGCAAAGGGAAGGTGTTTTTTCGGACCTTCGGCTCAAGGCCTTCGTCCATATCGCAATCTGAATTTATCATTAACAAATTAATATTGCGAGGGGCTACTGTTGGGGGCCTTCGTCCTCCGAAGGTCCTCAAAAACATGATTTGACAATGTTTTCCAAGTGGATTATGTGAACAGGTATCTTCAGACTCAGAATTATGAACATGAAGTACGGTCAGGACGAAGCCTGAACCAGACGAAGGGGGATTAAAATGGAGGACGGGCTGATTACCAAGCTCCACGAAGGATGGTGCACAGCCGAAGCTGTGCGCAGGGAAGCTTCATCGCGATAGCAGAGAGGGGAACCGACTTAAAGATGAAAAGACTACTTGGGCCTTGACAGATTTCCATAAGTCATTGGCAAATGTAATGGACATGAATGTAATTTTACGTGGGCTGTGTCCCGCGTCTATAAATAGATGAACAGTGCTCCCGTACTGTTCACGCTGATCTGGCATTTACTTTTGCGTCATCCGTGTACTTTTGTCTTTCTGCAAGCCGAAGGTACACTTGTAATTTGAAATCATTTCTATTGATATACGATAATAAAATAGAAATGACATGATAATAAAGTTTAAATGTTTATATTACTTTTAATGTTGCTCATAAGTCCTTCGTCATAACTTATCGCACTTACGAAGGTATATTATTTGTGACCTTCGTCCGGAGTACATTATATCCTGAAGGGAAATAATGTTTCGAGGGACGAAGGACCTCATCATTTAACACTTTTTATGTTGCCTTGTTCTTAATCCGAAGCATTTGAGAACAAGTCCCCAACACGCTGTGTTGCGCGTGCGCCCGGAGTGGACCGAGGCTTCCCGCATGAATCGGGAAGTCGCGGCGCGATGTTCCGAGGGGAACCCCTGCCTTCGGGAGGCAGAGCTTTCGGCCCGTCGGACCGCGGCGTCCTCCAGGAGATTCTTGAGCTCTCCCTGGATACGCCGCCCCTCGGTGGTTGATGGCTCCGGCATCGCGCGGAGGAGTATTGCCGCTGCAGCCAGGTTCTGGCCGACTCCGCTGGAATCCGGCGGCGGCCTCATCCTGACGTCGTCGGCGATGCGGTGCTGGATGTCCTGGGGGATATGACGCGCTTCTCCAGCCGGGGGTTGGACCGCCCATTCCTGCCCGATGTCCCGACGGATCGGCACAAGCGTTCCTGCTCCCTCGTCGAGCCTGGCCTGCCTCTCGTGGATTTGCTCGAGCTGTGGGTCAGGACCCCCCGCCGGGACGGGGACCACAGCTAGCTCCCGAAGGATGTCAACGCGAGGCACGGGCCTAGGGGGATCACCGTTTTCCGGCATACCAAGATGGTTGCCTTCGCCGGGACCCCCTAGATCGACGTGGAAACATTCACGACTTGGGCCGCGGTCCTCGTTGCCGAGGCCGCGGCTGCCGTCGGAACAGTCGGAAAGGCAGTAGTCACATGCGGTCATGAAGTCCCGCACGACACTGGGGTTACCAAGTCTGGAGAAATCCCAACAGAGGTCGGGCTCGCCATCTTCCTCGGACATTGAGGGCTCGTAGGTCGAGTCGACCGTCAGTCGGTCCCAGGGTGACCGCACACGATACCCCAGAGGGTTTGGACTCGCCTCTAAGAGAGTGCTCACCGGAGCGGAGTCGCTTGGTGGGTCGAGGCCGAATCCAAAAGACGCGAGATGGGAATCGGTCGGTACCTTTCGGTCGACGGGCGGTGACGAGGTCGCGTCTGGGACTGACTGCACCGTTGTCTCAGGTACGAGGGTGACGCCCAGCAAGTCCTTCGCGAGTGTGCTGGCGTCGTGCGTTTGCTTGAGATTGGCGTGTTGTAGGGAGGCGACGCTCGTCTTTGTCTCAGACGCGAGATCGATGCCCGACGCGCCCTCCATTGGGGCGCTGGCGCCGTCGACTCGCTCGACAGCCAACGAGGTGCCGCTTCCCGCTTGGCCTTGGTTGCCCCGCCTCCTCCTCCGTCGGCGGGGGAGGGGACGGGACAAGCCCGAATGTCGTCCTTCCACCATGTGGGGAAGGCGTCGTCGATTTCCCCGCCGGCGAGCGGGTTGTCGACCGCCATTGTCGCTGTCGCGCGGCGGGGGAAGGAGTATCATGTCGTAGCTGCCGTCGAGGGACACGAACTCAAGATTCTCGAAACGGAGCACCGTCCCGGGCTAGAAAGGTTGCTGGAGACTGCCCATCTGGAGCTTGACAGGAAGCTGTTCGTCAACACGCAGCAGGCCCCTACCTGGCGCGCCAACTGTCGGTGTTTTGAAACCCGGGGGTCCCTGGACCGACGAGTGAATTGTCGCCGCGTGCCCCAGCCCAGATGGGTCGATGCGAGGCGGAACGCGAAGGGGGGAAAGGGAGCAGCCGGAGGGAGGTAGGCGTGAGAGAGTGGATCCCACGGCCTTCGTGTTAGCCCCGCGCCTGAGTCGGGTGCGCTTGCAGTAGGGGGATACAAGCGTCCACGCGGGAGTGGGAGCGAGCGGCCTTGCGCGAGCGCCGTCCCGTCCTTATCCGCGCGGGCCAACCCTCTATAAGAGGTCCCTGGTCCTCCCTTTTATAGGCGTAAGGAGAGGATCCAGGTGTACAATGGGGAGTGTAGCAATGTGCTAACGTGTCTAGCGGTGGGGAGCTAGCGCCCTAAGTACATGCCATCGTGGCAGCCGGAGAGGTCTTGGCGCCCAGTTCGCGTGGTGTCGTGGTCGTCGGAGAAGTGCTGGAGCCTGGCGGGAGGACAGCTGTTGGGGCTGTCGAGTCCTTGCTGACGTCCTCTTGCTTCCGTAAGGGGGCTGAGAGCCGCCGTCGTCACAGGGCATGCGGGGCGCCATCATTACTCGCATGGTGGGGCGAGCCAAATGGGACGCCGGTCTGGTTCCCCGTAGCCCGAGTCAGCTCGGGGTAGGGTAATGATGGCGCTTCCTGTTGACGTGGTCGGTCCGTGCCCTAGGCTAGGCGAGGTGGAGGCTCCTCCGAGGTCGAGGTCGAGGTCGAGCCCCTGGGTCGGGCGAGGCGGAGTTCGTCGTCTTCCGGGGTTGAGCCCATGTCCGAGCCCTAGGGTCGGGCGAGGCGGAGTTCATCGTCTTCCGGGGCTGAGCCCGAGTCCGAGCCCTGGGTCGGGCGGAGCGGAGTTCGCCGTCTTCTGGGGTTGAGCCCGAGTCCGAGCCCTGGGTCGAGCGGAGCGGAGTTCGCCGTCTTCCGGGGCTGAGCCCGAGTCCGAGCCCTAGGGTCGGGCGAGGCGGAGTTTCCTATGATGCCCGAGGCCGGCCTTGGCTGCTATCAGCCTCACTCTGTCGGGTGGCTCAGCAGTCGGAGCGGCGCAGGCGGCGCTGTCCTCTTGTCAGACCGGTCAGTAGAGCGGCGAAGTGACTGTGGTCACTTCGGCTCTGTCGACTGGAGGGCGTGCGTCAGGATAAAGGTGTCAGGCCACCTTTGCATTAAATGCCCCTGCGATTTGGTCGGTCGGCGTGGCGATGTGGCCAAGGTTGCTTCTCGGTGAAGATTGGGCCTCGGGCGAGCCGATAGTGTGCTCGTTGCTGGAGGGGGGTCCTCGGGCGGGACGTAGGTTCTCCGGGGTCGGCTTCCCTTGCTCGAGGCTAGGCTCGGGCGAGGCACGATCGTGTCCCTCGAATGGACCGATCCTTGACTTAATCGCACCCATCAGGCCTTTACAGCTTTGTGCTGATGGGGGTTACCAGCTGAGATTTAGGGGTCTTGAGGGTACCCCTAATTATGGTCCCCGACACATAGTTTTTGTCCAAGGCACACCTTGGTGTTGCGGACGGTCCGCCGAAAGGGCACAGACGGTCCATGCTCTGATGAATTTTCCAAAAAACTTCTGTCCGGAATAATCTATGGTATTTTAGACAGTCGACTTAGAATTGAGATAGATGGACTTACGCACCTGAGAATTAATCAGCTAGGCAAACTAGTTAGTCCATAAGATTTGTGATGAGAGTCAAGCACCAAAATCAATTATAGAAAATGTTAAGGTTATTTCCCTTTCAATCTCCCCCTTTTTGGTAATTCATGCCAACACAAACCAAAGCAAATATAAAGAACATAATTATAGCTAGTTTACATTTTGACAGATGTGCATAAGTTACTTTAAATTGAAAGCAGTTCTAAGTATATATGAATGTTTTGATATAGTTAAAATTTTGGACCGCATTTGCACCACTTAGCTTGTTTTTGTAAATCTTTTGGTAAAGTCTTTTTAAATTCTTTTGCAATTATCCAATGATACAAGAATATAATTTTCCAAAGGCATTTTCAAGTTTTGAAAGATTCTCCCCTTTTTAAAATGTTTTTCCTTTGACTGAATAAAAGCCCCTCCTAAAGAAGTTCTCCCCTTAGTTGTCAAGAGGGTTTTTGCAAACGCAATAGTTCCAATTTGAAACATAAAAAGTTTTTAGAAAAGGGTGGTGGTGCGTGCAGTGTTTTAAAATTCTTTTTATGTTTGTATCTTGAATTTACAAAAAGTCGTACTATCAAGGGGGACTCAAGGACAATTAGTCAAACTGTTGATCCAGATGCTCAGTATCCAAGATTGACATCCCTATACCCAGCCAAACCAACAACTAAAATTTTAGATCCTATCTCTTGATTTGGCTAAGGCAGCAGTGCCATCCTTTAAGACCAGCAGTGTCGCCCTTAACATAGTCGTTGGAACCCTAAGTATAAATACTCATTTGTTCACCCACAATAGCTATTGCTTCTTCCTCGCATTTGACTGTTACAGAACAGAAAACTACTCAGCCCTCTCTCCTCCATCGATCCCTCTCAAGCTCCCAAGAAAATCTTTGATTCCAACCATCAAAACTTGAGAGAAAAGGCAGTAAACTTCAATTGGAGAGATGATTCATTAATTTCCCATCTCAAAGAGCATTTGGTTCACATTTGGCCACCTATTCTAGGGTTTGTTACTCTTGGAACTTGCTCTTGGCTGGCTAGGCATCGCCCTTGCGCTTGCCAAGTGTTGTGGCAACCTAGAGAGGTTTGTAACACTCGAATCACATCTAAGAAATCACCCCTCACTTCAAGAGTTTGGTCTCTTGATTTGAGAATGAGAGAAGGGCAAGCCTTGGTGGCAAGCCTAAGCCTTTTGTGGCATCCTTAACAACATGGACTTAGGCAAGCCTTCGTGGTAAGCCAAACCATGGGATAATCTATGTCCTGTGTGCTTCATTTACATTCTTGCAAGTTCATTTTGTTGGATTAGGGTTTGTGATCGATCTACTTTCTCACTAGTGATATACTTGATTTAGCTCTCGATCTATGATCTGTATATTTGAAGAAAGCCTATAAATTTTTACATGGTCAAAGTTTTGTATGTTACATTTTGAATTTGGTTTAAATTTTCTTGTAGGTCGGTAGTTGATGGAGGGTGAGGCCTGATCTTCTGTGAGGTAGGATAACTTGATTGGGTGGAGATCTCGATGTTGATGATCCAAGGCTCGAGCGAATGGATCCTCGCATCACTACACCACTGCTCTGTTGATTATCACCCATGACACATGAGTGACCTCGCTACGAAGGTTTATCCCTGCAAGCACAATCAAGAATAGGAAGAACGCAACCAAAATTGTGTTGATTATGAGGTGGGGTCTCACAAACCCATCAATGACGACATTGTTCAATGAAAATTATGATCTAAGCAAAACATAAATCCTAATGTGGCGTGGTTGCTGATAAAATATAGGTTAGGGTAATGCAAAACCCTAGAGGTACCCTTAATGGGCTCCAACATGATACACGGGCCAACAACCCAATAGACGGTGTCGTAGCATCGAAACAGAATCTAAACACTGATTTATTTCGACGATTCCTATTGACTCGAATGAATTTTAAGTTGGTTTTAGTTGGGTTGGAAAGCTTATCTCCTTAGCTTCCCATTCATATAAAGTCCGACCTAATCAGATTTCGGATGCATCTTGGGCGTCCATTTTAGTGCAAACTGATCCTAGACTCCGAGGTGGTGGAGACAAAGTTGATTTGAACTTGGCTCCCTCTTGTCATGAACATCCTAGCTTCTCCTCCTTGACATCTTGGCCTTTCCCAAGTCATTGTTGGTCCTCTCCAAGGTTCCTAGAGATTCAGCTCTCGTGCACGTGCTCGTGTTATCGGTCCATACATTATTTGTATGGGAGTGATATCCTCATCATTCTCCCCATCTTGAATTGGAGTCATCCTCGACTCAAGCGGTGATCAAGGGGGTGGCCAAGCAACACTATGGTATATAAGACCTTCAGACTCAAAAATAGGCATTGCCGATTTCTGGCATATTCTGGTTGTCATGTTTCTACGACGATTCCCGTCAACTCCGGACATATTTTGATGTGGGACTAGTTAGGTTGGAAAGCTCATATTCTTAGTTTTCCAACAGTATCTAGAACGTCGAAAAAGGAGTTTGTATGTGGCCTTGGCGTTCGTTTTCGTGAGACCCACTCTTGTAGTCCAAACCAGATTCATGAATAAACTAGACTTTAAGTCCTCTTGAGCTTGGAAATCTATGATTGATTGGCCTTGACCATATAGTTGATGTCCATGTACTCATCTCTCCCCTTCTTGGTTTTGAGTCGTCCTTGACTCAAAATTGTTGGTGCCTACATAAGGTATTGTTTTAGGTCTCGACATCGTCCAACCTTGCTCCCCTTCTTGAAGTTGACCCTGTTGTTACAAATCATACAAAGAAGGACAAGTTGAAATAGACATGATTTGATTAGCTTTAACACAACCCTCTAGTTGATCATATTGTTTCATGATAAAAGGAGAATTCATATACTCAATGTACCATATATTCTCCTTTCTAATTATATCTTCCAATAAAATGATATGTATGTTTACTTATCCATGGAAAATCAGTACTAAAAGAAAGTTTCTCTTCTAAATTATTCAGGTTACATAGAACATCAAATTCAATATAACCCAAAGCTCATCATGCACACTACTTATGGGATTAAAATTCTAATTTCAGCGCAACTAATAGGATTAGAAGCAACAATATTAAGTTTGTTATCTAGTTGTGGCATATAAGTAATGAATCATCACTCAACTCTTTTCTATCACAAGAATGAGCAGTATAATCATTATGTAACAAAGTTGTCGGAGAGAAATCTCCAGCCAGGTGGCAGATAGCACTCGCCCTAATCCTAAGATGGGGAGGGGGCTTAAGGTTTTAACCTCTATAGATGGATGAACACAAGAACATACATGGGTTTAGAGTGGTTTGGGCCGCTAGAGCGTAATACCCTACTCCACTATGAGTTGCCCTATTGGTGACTTGAGAAGGTTTGTGTCCGAATCATGTAGCCATCCTGGCCTAAATAGCTTCAGACCGGTCTACTTCCTACCGAGTGCACCCTCTTTTTTATAGCCTAAGGGAGGGGCTTACATGGTGCCTGAACCCCGACAAGTGGGACCAGGCCCCAGGGATACAAAGAGATCACAAGGTAATGCTAGTGGATTGAGGTCTTCCCCGTCCGGTCTTGTCCTCTGCCTGATCTTGTTTGTGTGTGGGCAAAGGCTACAACATAGGTTGCAACGTAGGTGAGCATTGGGAGAATACGGACAGTGTCATCTTGTCCCCTCCACCTGTCCCTTCACACCTCTATAAAACACGAGGAACAGTAAAACTCATAATGAGGGGCTCCCAAGTAGGGATGGCAATGGGTACCCGAAACCCGAAACCCGATGGGTAAAAACCCTATTAGGGCACGGGTATGGCGGATTTTGATACCCATGGGTATTTTATTGGGTCATTTGTTATGCCCATCGGGTACGGTGGGCGTGGGTACGTTCTCTGTTGCCCCATACCCGCTACCCGATGGGGAACCCGCTAATATATGACACGTGGGTCCGGATTTATATGTCTCATATAAAATACATTTTCTCTCGCTATTTCCTAACCCTAATACGTAATACCCTGTGTCTCTGTCCCTAACGCCGCCACCGCCCACCAGAGTCCCTAACGCCGCCACTGCCCACCAGAGTCCAGCGTCCGTCCAGGAGACCAGAACTTCAGGCCTCTAGTCCAGCCGTCCAGGGCACCACGCCCACGCTCCAGTACTCCACGGCTCCAGCTCGGCAGCTCGCAAGTCAGCTGCTCCAACTCGCACCACGGCACCAGGCCACCAGCCGTCCCAGCGCACGGGCGGGATCCCAGCGCACGGACTCCCCGCCGCAGTGCCGCACATCCACAGCTCACCAGGCGTCCGGCGTCCCGCCGCCCGCGTCCAAGACAGACCGAGTCCCGCGCCGGCCGCCCGCGTCCAGGGATCCAGGCAACCGCCACTCCACCAGCCGTCTCCCAGGTACGCCGCCGTTGCAGATGTCTTTGTCGGTATCGGCTACGTCGAGCCCACAGTCCACAGAGAACGGTGACCATGACCCAAGCACTAGGCCAGCAGCCTCGTCCCCTCCTCTACAGATTCAGGCAGGGGACGTATCATCCTCTCTGGAGACGACCAGCTCAGACAACGTAAGGTGAGCTGTGAGCACTGAGCACAATCTATTTGTTTGATTTTTGGTATATTCGATTCAATATATGGTTGTTCTTGTTGTGTTTGTTATCTATGCGATTGTACTGAGCACCGATTGTGAGTAAACTTTCATTGAACTAACATCGTGACGACGACCTCGCGAAGGGACGCCGCTGCTGCTACCGTTGTCACGGCCGACGCTACTGTTAAAGATAATCTAATGGGTAAAACAGTGGCCTCGCCATTCAAGAAGAGTCGCGTCACCGCCAATCGAAGTCGCCTCGCTGTTGAAGGACCACCAGCTACGCCCGCTAAAGATTCTTCCACCATCTCCAGCGTAGAGTTGTTGAAATCAACGGGGTTCGATGCACGCAAACCCCTCTTTTTTTTTACTTGAATGTGTTCTTTATTTATCACGATTCCATGTAATATTTTTTATCACATCTCAATGTATAACTGTATGCTAGAATTTAATCCGTTGCTAATTTTAGACTCATTTGATGTTAGTTTCAGATTATGTTTGTTAATATGGTAGTAGTACTTCCAATTATAATCTCTAATTTCTACATCTGTAGTTATGCATTCTCTAATTTCTACATCTGCTTATGTATACTAGACTTACAACATCAAAGAGGAGCTTAGACAGTGAGAGCAGCAGCTTGCCTCAAGGAACTAGTTCTGAAGCTGCTACAGAACCTAAATCTGGTAATGGTTCACAACCAATTGAAATAGATGATGAAGAAGATTGGCAGGATGTTGGTTCAAAGAGGAAGCTAACTTTAGAGATTTGGAAAGAGTTCAAGAGAGTGAAATTGTTAGATGAGATTAAGGCACAATGCATGCATTGTGGTAAGAAGCTTTCAACAAAGTCCAAAAGCGGAACTAAGCATCTTCATGTACATTTGACGGGTTGCCCATATCGGAGGAGCAAACTTGCAAGCAAGGATAAGGTGTTGGCACAAACTTCTCTAAGGTTTTCTTCCAAGCAACCGGGATCTTTATCTTTGGAGAATTATTCATTTGACCCAGATGTAGCTAGAAGAGAGCTTGCTGCCATGATAGTCTTGCATGAGTACCCTTTATCTATGGTTGACCATACTGGCTTTCGAAGGTTTGTGAGTGCACTTCAACCATTATTCAAGATGGTGACAAGAAACACAATCAGGTATGAGTGAACATTATTTTTGATTCGTTGTTTACATTTGTGTTGCATTATCTAATTTTGGAGAATCTAATTTTAGAAAGGACATTATGGATGCATATCTAGAAGAGAAAAAGAAGGCATTGGAGTACATGTCTGCAACTAAGTCTAGAGTTGCTATCACTACAGACATGTGGACCTCTGATAATCAAAAAAGAGGCTACATGGCTGTAACAGCCCATTTCATTGATGACTCTTGGACACTTAGAAACATCATCACAAGGTAACATTTGTAATATGGTTCATTGATTTGTGCAAATACATGATGACCTCTAAGTTGGTTGCATTTATTCATATAGGTTCATATATGTGCCTGCACCACATACTGATGAAGTTATTTGTGACCAATTGTATGAAGCTTTGGTTGAATGGAATCTTGATGAGAAAATCTCAACTGTGACTTTGGACAATTGTAGTACAAATGATGCCATTATTCCTAAACTCGTGAAGAAGATTGGGAAAGGTAAACTTATGTTAGAAGGTGAGTTGTTACACATGCGTTGCTGTGCGCATATTCTAAACTTGATTGTGAAAGATGGTCTACAAGTGATACAACCTGCGATTGCAAAAATCCGTGAAAGTGTTTCTTTTTGGACAGCCACACCTAAAAGAGTTGAAAAATTTGAAGAAATTGCTAAGTATTGCAAAGTCCCCATTGATAACAAGCTTGGTCTTGATTGCAAAACGAGGTGGAATTCTACATATAAGATGCTTAGTGTAGCTTTACCTTATATGGTTGTTTTTAACCGGGCAGCACGTGTAGAGAAGCTATATGATTGTGCTCCAAGTAATGAAGAGTGGGCCTTTGCTAGAGAGGTGATTAATAGGCTAAAGATGTTTGATGACATTACTGTTTTATTTTCTGAAACCAATTATGTGACTGCCAATGTGCAACTTCTCAAAATTTGTGAGGCTAAGACAAAAATGAGGCAGTGGAGTACATGTGGGATCCATATTATAGAAGAGATGACAGCTAGAATGATTGAGAAATTTGATAAGTACTGGAAGGCTATTCAAGGACCAATGGCCATAGCTACTGTCCTTGATCCCCGTTTTAAGATTGATTACCTATATGGATTCTTTGAGACCTTGTTAGGCCAGTCTAGTGACTTGTGTGGTGAAAGAGTTGATGAAGTCAAAGCCTCTCTATGTGATTTAATGAGGGAGTATCAATTGGATGGTGATGAGGACAACAGTGAGTCAGCTGCTCCTTCGCTTGATAGTTCTGGTTTTTTGTCTACTTTGAGTGCTCGTGTTGCAAGTAGAAGGCCAATGGGTGCAAGATTTCGAACTGAGCTAGACAGGTACTTAGATGATGAGTTGGTTCCATATGACACAGAAAACTTCAAGATTCTAGACTGGTGGAAGGTGGCTGGTACTAGATATCCTATTTTGAGAAAGATAGCACGTGATATTTTTGCCATTCCAATTAGCACAGTTGCCTCAGAGTCCGCTTTTAGCACAAGTGGTCGTGTTCTTAGCGAGCACCGCAGCCGACTTACTCCAGAGATCTTGGAGGCGCTTATGTGCTCACAAGATTGGATGTGACGCAAGTATCTAGGTATAATTGCTTTGCACAATTCATACTTGTTCTTTTTTTTCCAAAAAATATGCTACGTACATATAATGATATAATTACACTTTTGTTTTATAGATGCATCTAATGCTGACCAACCTGAAACATTTTGGAGTTGCCTTCAAGAGATGCAGGAAGGGATGCAGGTGATATTTTTGAGCTGTCACGCATGTGTATACTCTACATGTTTAAATAGACAAATACTAATACTTCTTTTACTGCTTTGTAGAAGCTTTTACTCTGAGCAACAAGACTGGAATTGGAAGAGAAGGATGCCCTTAAGCTCCAACAGCTTAGAAGTCTTATATATTCAAATATTAAGTATTGTGTATTGAACAATTAGACTCAATGCTATGTTTTGTGTGATTTGAAGGCATGATATTGCCATGTAATGTTGAATATTGTTGAACTTATGATAAAATTATGTTGGGTTCGATATATTTGTTATGTTGGTACTTATTTTTGCGATTCAAATGATCATGTCTATCGTAATATTAATGGGTATGGGTACCCGATGGGTACCCGCTACCCATGGTGGGTATGGGTATGGCGTAATTTTGTACCCATGATGGGTAGTGGGTATGGGTATGGGTCAATTTTTTCTTAGTGGGTATGGGTATGGCTTCGTGTGCCCATTGGGTACCTTACCCACTGCCATCCCTACTCCCAAGTGGCTCATTGAGTCAATGGTCTTGCCTTGGAAACGTGCGGGCTTCTGACACGGTGCAAACCTTACGGTCTGCGCACACCACCTACATTCGTCGTTGGGTGTGTGCCACCTATCACTGGTGTGAACAACCATGCAATCTACTAGCCTTTAATGCAGGTGGCCCACTTCTGCCAGAGGTTTACGTCAGGTTCTCCCCAATAGCTTACGTCATGCACCATAAGACATGTGGCAGCACTGGGTCTTCACCCGAGTAGGGAGCAACCATCCATGAGTGTATGTAGGTGTGGTAGATCCGGACCACCCCTAACTAGGGTCTAGAAAGTACTAGGATGAGCCCGGGTCCCTCTGTCATAGGCCTGGACACGTGGTAGCACTGGACCTCTTAAAGTCAGAAGTCCAAGTAGCATACGTAGGTGGGCACATGGTGGCTCCGGAGCCCTACAGCTGGGGATCCGGTGAGCCCTACGTGGAAGCTGACCCCCTCATGAGGCCAACGAACTCGTTGGACGGGCCTATATTTTGAGCCAGGGAGGACCACATGCAGCTCTACGACTAGGGATAGCCATATGGATCCTACCTTGATCCAATAGGAGTGGGTACCCTAGTCTCGAGGTACCAACAATGACCCCCGGGCCCACCTTGGGTGAGGCGGTGAACCCACAGGTGGGCCCATCTCTGTATCTTGTTCTGAAAGTCGCCTAGAGGGGGGTGAATATGGCAAAACTGAAATTTACAAAATTAATCACAACTACAAGCCAGGTTAGCGTTAGAAATAATAATGAGTCCGAGAGAGGGCGCAAAACAAATCGCAAGCGAATGAAGAGTGTGACACGCGGATTTGTTTTACCAAGGTTCGGTTTTTGCAAACCTACTCCCGTTGAGGTGGTCACAAAGACCGGGTCTCTTTCAACCCTTTCCCTCTCTCAAACGGTCCCTCGGACCGAGTGAGCTTCTCTTCTCAAAACAACCGGGAACAAAACTTCCCCACAAGGACCACCACACAATTGGTGTCTCTCGCCTCGGTTACAATTGAGTTTTGATCACAAGAACAAATGAGAAAGAAAGAAGCAATCCAAGCGCAAGAGCTCAAAAGAACACAACAAATCTCTCTCGCTAATCACTAAAGCCTTGTGTGGAATTGGAGAGGATTTGATCACTTGAGTGTGTCTAGAATTGAATGCTAGAGCTCTTGTAAGGTGTAGAAGTGTGAAAACTTGGATGATTTGAATGTGGGGTAGTTGGGGGTATTTATAGCCCCAACCACCAAACTAGCCGTTTGGTGGAGGCTGTCTGTCGCATGGTGCACCGGACAGTCCGGTGCACACCGGACAGTCCGGTGCACACCGGACAGTGTCCGGTGCGCCAGCCACGTCACCAGGCCGTTGGGTTCCGACTGTTGGAGCTCTAACTGCTGGGCCCGCCTGGATATCCGGTGGCGCACCGGACATGTACTGTAGAGTGTCCGGTGCGCCACTTCGCGCGTGCCTGACTTCTGCGCGCTCTGGCGCGCATTTAATGCCGCTGCAGGTGACCGTTGGCGCCGAAGTAGCCGTTGCTCCGTCGTTACACCGGACAGTCTGGTGTACACCAGACATGTTCGGTGAATTATAGCGGAGCGGATTCCCGAAGCTGGCGAGTTCAGAGTCGCTTCTCCTTGGAGCACCGAACACTGTCCGGTGTACACCGGACACTCCGGTGAATTATAGCGCGGCGCCTCTGAGTTTTCCCGAAGGTGCGAAGTTGAGCTTGGAGTCCCCTGGTGCACCGGACACTGTCCGGTGGCACACCGGACAGTCCGGTGCGCCCGATCAGGGTGCCTTCGGTTGTCCCTTTGCTCCTTTGTTTGAACCCTTTCTCTTGATCTTTTTATTGGCTTATTGTGAACCTTTGGTACCTATAGAACTTATAAACTTGGGCAAACTAGTTAGTCCAATTATTTGTGTTGGGCAATTCAACCACCAAAATCAATTTAGGAAATAGGTGTAAGCCTAATTCCCTTTCATGTTCCCAGTGTGCTGATGACGAGAGGTGTTCCGTAGCTTCAGTCCGCTGTCCCCACGTCCGGTGGCACCTTGACATCACTACAAAGACAAACTGAGAGCAAGTAATTCTCTTCAAATATAAGTACACTTGGAATGTACTAGGAAGCTCAGGTTTTTCAGGGTCAGACCCCTATTGGACTGAACCTTGTTGCCTGTTGTAAAAATAAGTTTTTTCCTCTATCGCCCCATAGTATACTGGTTATCATAACCGTCCGAGATTGATATTGTACTAGGGGCCGACCTTGGGTATCGCTTAAGGTTGGTGTATAGCAGCACCCTTAGAACCCTTACTTCTATTGTATTCAATCCATCGAATCATGCATCTGAGTCTTACAGAACCTAGTTTTGGGACCAGCCATTGAATCAGTATAAGGTTCAGACTTTGAGGTACCTGGTTCGGATTGTACTAAGTGAGCTATTCTATGGCAGTGGAAGGTGTAGGCTTTCGATACGGGACCAGGCTAAGCGGCTGCCTAGCTCCAGACCATGTAGGAGAATGTGAACTTTCCCCCTAGACCAAGTTCCTAGTAATCCAATCCTCATTCATCATCAAGTCAGGTCCAAAACCAGGTGCAAGGCTATATACATGATTCTGACTTCATGATTACAACAGAAGTTTGGACCCACTGAATGGGTAGAGAAAAACAACATGTGTAAACAGGAAAAGAAATTGATGGATGAGAATAGATTCTTCCTTTATAAATGGATACATGAGATCTGTGCAATAAACACTAGATACTGGCTTATGTGGGCGGCCCTTGCTGGGTCGGTCCATAGATGGCACCGATGGTCGAACTTATCAGGGTCGAGCCTTCCCGGTTGGGCCACATACAAATGCTATCCTATTACAGAGGAAGAGTACATTCTTATGATTTCTTTCAGACAAAAGGTATGAGACTGACCTATGTCGTGCGAGCACTGCTTACCTTCATATTTGAAGGTCAAGCAGTGGCTCGTTCTGCCATGACGATAATCAAAGATAGAGCTTGACGGTGGTCGTCGGCATCTACCCCGAATGCCATGGGCTTATGCCATGGTCGACGAGTTGGGTCTACCACCACGAATTCCAGCAGTAGGTCGACGCAGGGGCGACGTGGGTCTTAGCACTGCCCTTGAAAACCCAACAGGGCACGTGGTGGGCCCCTAGGCCCCCACGGCCGGTAGGCCACCTCCAACTTGATGAGGTTGACAAAGGCGTAGCCCTTGTTGGCCTCCCTTATGAAATCCATTGGTAGGTAGAGGAAGTCACGATGTGATTTCCCCTATCTAGCTAAATCGTTCCAAGAAGGAGAGCCAACAAGGGCCAGGTGACGGGAAGCACCCGCCTTGGCCCGGTCGGTTGTCGGAGGAGAACTTCATTGCCTAGCTGGGATAATCATATTCTGGATTCTCCCTACTATGACGAGGAAGTGGCTCATAGAGGAAAACATCTCCAATTCCCCCATCCCTCTAGCGTAAAATGTCAGAGATGTAGACTCCGGCCGGGTGATGGATTGCACTAGCCAGAGGCGCTAGAGGGAGGGCATAAGAACTTACTAGGGCTTAGCATTCCCCTACCTAGCGTGTCAAATGTCAGATAGAAATCTCTAGCTAGGTATGGAAGTTTAGCCTAGAGTTTGGCGATAGAAGGAGGGTGACACTTATGAACACTTCAAGATATTTTTAAAGATGGATGGAGATGCCCTTGGTGTTTCCCTATGGAGCTATCCCAGCCTGAACAACTTCAGGTCGGTCTACTTTCTATTGAGAATGCCCTCCCTTTTATAGCCTAAGTGAAAGGGAAATAGTCTCAAACATTTTCTATAATCGATTTTGGTGTTTGACGACCATCACAAACCTTGTGGACTAACCAGTTTGCCTAGTTGATCATTTTATAGGTGCATAAGTTCATCTGCAACTATTCTAAAGTCGACTGTCTGGAATACCATAGATTATTCCGGACAGGAGAAGCTTTTTGGAAAATCACCTAAGCACGGACCGTCCGGGCCCTTGTGGCGGACCGTCCGCGACACCAGGATGACCCTCGGACAGGAACACTGCATAAACACAAGTCAACACTATGGACTGTCCGATGGAAAGCGAGCACTGTCCGATACCAAGCGTGGACCGTCCGGCCACAGGCGTGGACCGTCCAGTCGGTGAAGAACCAGAAAAACCCAAAGGTGACGGGTTCAAAAAAATGAATTATAGCATCCTCGCGGACCGTCCGGGGTGCACGACCGGACCGTCCGCGACTGTGGTACCTGACATCTGATGACGCATTTAATGCATAGTAGCCATTGATATAGCCATTACTGCTGACCATTAGGATTTCAGTCGTTGATGTGCAGGGGCGGACCGTCTAGACCAGGGGCGCGGACCGTCCGCGGTCGGCAGAAAAGAAGCAATGGCTAGGAAGTGGTTGGGAGCTATAAATACAACCCCAACCACCTCCATTCAATAGAACCAAGCACTCCACTCATATACATTCAATACAAGAGCTAGCAATCCATTCCAAGACACAATCAAAGCTTCCAATCTCTCCAAGTTCTACAATTGAGACAAGTGATCATTAGTGTTTAGTGACTTGAGAGAGAGTGATCCGTGTGTTAATTGTCGCTCTTGTTGCTTGGCTTTTGCAATCGTGCTTTCTTATTTTCCCACACTTATTCTCAAGACACTTGTAATCAAAGCAAGAGACACCAAGTTGTGGTGGTCCTTATAGGGGTCTAAGTGACCCGTTTGATTAAGGAGAAAGCTCACTCGGTCTAGATGACCGTTTGAGAGAGGGAAAGGGTTGAAAGAGACCCGATCTTTGTGACCACCTCAACGGGGAGTAGGTTCTCAAGAACCGAACCTCGGTAAAACAAATCACTGTGTCATCCGCTTCATTTGCTTTTGATTTGTTTTTCACCCTCTCTCTCTCGGACTCGGTTTTAATTCTAACGCTAACCCCGGCTTGTAGTTGTGCTTAAAGTTTATAATTTTTTGATTCCGCCTATTCACCCCCCTTTAGGCGACTTTCAATTGGTATCAGAGCCCGGTACTTCATTAGAGCCTAACCGCTCGAAGTGATGTCGGGAGATCACGCCAAAAAGGAGATCATGACCGGCGGTGACAAGCCTACAAGCCATGGGAAGGCTCCATCGGGGGAGTCCGGCAACAAGGTGAAGGGATCCCCTTCACATGTCAAGTCGCATCGGAGCGGCAACAAGAAAAAGAAGATGAAGAAGGTGGTCTACTACGAGACCAATTCTTCGTCGCCATCCACCTCCGGCTCCGACGCGCCGTCCGTCACTTCTAAGCGCCATGAGCGCAAGAAGTATAGTAAGATGCCACTTTGTTATCCCCGTATTTCTAGACACACTCCTCTTCTTTCCGTCCCACTAGGCAAACCACCCGTTTTTTTATGGTGAAGACTATTTTATGTGGAGTGATAAAATGAGGCACCATCTAACCTCACTCCACGCTAGCATATGGGACATTGTTGAATTTGGAGCACAGGTACCATCGTCAGGGGACGAAGGCTATGATTTGGACGAGGTCGTCCAAATCAAGCACTTCGATTCCCAAGAAACTACTATACTCCTCGCCTCTCTATGTCGAGAGGAGTATAATAAGGTGCAAGGGTTGAAAAGTGCCAAGGAAATTTGGGACATACTCAAAACCGCGCACGAAGGAGATGAGGTGACCAAGATCACCAAGCGGGAGACAATCGAGGGGGAACTCGGTCAATTCATCCTCAACCAAGGGGAGGAGCCACAAGCCATGTACAACCGGCTCAAAACCTTGGTCAACCAAGTGCGCAACCTCGGGAGCACAAAATGGGATTACCATGAAATGGTCAAGGTTATTCTAAGATCACTTGTTTTTCGCAATCCTACACAAGTTCAATTAATTCGTGGTGATCCTAGATACAAGCTAATGTCTCCCGAGGAAGTTATAGGAAAGTTTGTGAGCTTTGAATTGATGATCAAAGGCTCCAAACAAATCATCAACTTGGAGCAAGGCGGCACCTCCATGCCCGAGGTGCAACCCGTCGCATTTAAGGCGACGGAGGAAGAAAAGAAGGAATCTACACCAAGTAGGATTCCAATCGACGCCTCCAAGCTTGACAACGAAAAAATGACGCTTATCATCAAAAGCTTTCGCCAAATCCTCAAGCAAAGGAAGGGGAAGGATTACAAACCCCGTTCTAAAAGGTGTGCTACAAATGTGGTAAGTCTGGTCATTTCATTGCTAAATGTAAATTATCTAGTGATAGTGACAGGGGCGACGACAAGAAGGGAAAGAGGAAGGAAAAGAAGAGATACTATAAGAAGAAGGGCGGCGATGCCCACATCTGTCGGGAATGGGACTCCGATGAGAGCTCCACCGACTCCTCCGACGAGGACGCCGCCAACATCGCCGTCAACAAAGGCCTCCTCTTCCCCAACATCGGCCACAAATGCTTCATGGCAAAGGACGACAAAAGGAAGAAGGTAAAATCTAGAGCCTCCATAAAAAATACCACATTTAGTGATGAGGCTAGCTCTAGTGATGATGAAGATAACCTGCTTACTCTTTTTGCCAACCTTAATATGCAACAAAAGGAAAAATTGAATGAATTGATAGGAGCCATTCATGAGAAGGATAAACTCTTGGATAGCCAAGAGGAATTACCTATTAAGGAAAATAAAAAGCATGTTAAGGTAAAGAATGCTTATGCTCAAGAGGTAGAAAAATGTGAAAAATTGACTAATGAGCTTAGCATATGCCATGACACTATCTCCAACCTTAGAAATGAGAATGCTAATTTGATTGCTAAGGTTGAAAAATTAAATGCTTGTGATGATTCAATTGCCAATCTTAGAAATGAAAATGCTAGTTTAATTGCTAAAATTGGTAAATTGAATGAATCTATTTCTAGCCTTAAGATTGAGAATGATGAATTAATTTATAAGGCTAAAGATTTAATTGTTTGCAATGATGCCATTTCCAATCTTAGAAATGAGAATGTTATTCTAAATACTGAGATTGATGAATTAAATGCTTGCAAACCCTCTACATCTTTTGTTGATCTTGTCACTATTTGTACTAGATGTAGAGATATTAATGTTGATGCTATCCATGATCACCTAGCTTTAATTAAACAACAAGATGACCACATAGCTCAACTTACTGCTAAAATTAATGAGCATGAGATAGAAAATGAAAATTTTAAATTTGCTAAGAGCATGCTCTATAGTGGGAGACGCCCTGGCATTAAAGATGGCATTGGTTTTCAACAGGGAAGCAATGTCAAACTTAATGCTCCTAAAAAATTGTCTAACTTTGTTAAGGGCAAAGCTCCCATGGTTTAGGATAACAAGGGTTAAATTTTATATCCTATTGGTTATCCTGAGCATAAAATTAGGAAAATTCATTCTAGAAAGTCTCATTCTGTTTCACATCATGCTTTTATGTATAAAAATGAGGCTTCTAGCTCTAGGCAATCAACCCATGTTAAATTGCATAAAAAGAAAACTCCTACTGCATCAAATGAGCCTATTATTTCATTTAAGACTTTTGATGCTTCTTATGTGCTGACTAACAAATTAGGCAAAGTAGTTGCCAAATATGTTGGGGCCAAACACAAGGGGTCAAAGATTTGTGTTTGGGTACCCAAGGTGCTTGTTTCTAACGTGAAAGAACCCAAGACTATTTGGGTACCTAAGAACAAGGCCTAAAATTGTTTTGCATGTTTATGCATCCGGGGGCTCAAGTTGGATCATTGATAGCGGGTGCACAAACTATATGACTGGGGAGAAAAGGATGTTATCCTCCTATGAGAAAAACCAAGATCCCCAAAGAGCTATCACATTCGGGGATGGAAATCAAGGTTTGGTCAAAGGGCTTTGTAAAATTGCTATATCACCTGACCATTCTATTTCCAATGTTTTTCTTGTAGATTCTTTAGATTACAATTTGCTTTCTGTTTCTCAATTATGCAATATGGGCTACAACTGTCTATTTACAGATATAGGTGTTACTGTCTTTAGAAGAAGTGATGATTCAGTAGCATTTAAGGGAGTGTTAGAGGGTCAGCTATACTTAGTTGATTTCAAAAGAGTTGAACTCGACACTTGCTTAATTGCTAAGACTAATATGGGTTGGCTCTGGCATCGCCGACTAGCCCATGTTAGGATGAAGAATCTTCACAAGCTTCTAAAGGGAGAACACATTTTGGGACTAACAAATGTTCATTTTGAGAAAGACAGGGTTTGTAGCGCATGCCAAACAGGAAAGCAAGTTGGTGCCCATCATCCACACAAGAACATCATGACAACGGACAGGCCACTTGAGTTACTCCACATGGATCTATTCGGACCTATAGCTTACATAAGCATCTGCGGGAGTAAGTATTGTTTAGTTATTGTGGATGATTATTCTCGCTTCACTTGGGTATTCTTTTTGCAGGATAAATCACAAACCTAAGAAACTTTAAAGGGATTCTTGAGACAGGCTCAAAATGAGTTCGGATTGAGGATCAAGAAAATAAGAAGCGACAATGGAACGGAGTTCAAGAACTCTCAAATTGAAGGCTTCCTTGAGGAGGAGGGCATCAAGCATGAGTTCTCTTCTCCCTACACGCCACAACAAAATGGTGTAGTGGAGAGAAAGAATAGAACTCTATTGGACATGGCAAGAACCATGCTTGATGAATACAAGACACCGGACCGGTTTTGGGCCGAGGCGATTAACACCGCCTGCTACTCCATCAACCGGCTATATCTTCACTAAATCCTCAAGAAGACATCCTATGAACACCTTACTAGAATCCGAAGAGCCTCCACAAGCACAAGATCAACCTTCATCTTCAAATCAAGCATCTACACCAACTCAAGACGAGGAACAGGCTCAAGATGATGATGAAGAAGATCAAGAAGATGAGCCATCTCAAGAGGAGGACAAGGATCAAGGGGGAGATGAAGTTGATCAAGACAAAGAAGATGATCAAGAAGTACAGGGTCAAAGACCGCCACACTCAAGAGTCCACCAGGCAATTCAAAGAGACCACCCCGTGAACACCATCCTCGGCGATATTCATAAGGGGGTAACCACTCGATCTCGAGTCACTCATTTTTGTGAACATTACTCTTTTGTCTCCTCTATTGAGCCATACATGGTAGAGGATGCACTAAGAGATTCGGATTGGGTGTTGGCAATGCAAGAGGAGCTCAACAACTTCACGAGGAATGAGGTATGGCATTTGGTTCCACGTCCTAATCAAAATGTTGTAGGTACCAAGTAGGTATTTCGCAACAAGCAAGATGAGCATGGTGTGGTGATAAGGAGCAAAGCCCGACTTGTCACCAAAGGTTATTCACAAGTCGAAGGTTTGGACTTTGGTGAAACTCATGCACCCATAGCTATGCTTGAGTCAATTCGCATATTACTTGCCTATGCTACTTACCATGGCTTCAAGCTCTATCAAATAGACGTGAAGAGTGCCTATCTCAATGGACCAATCAAGGAAGAGGTCTATGTTGAGCAACCTCTCGGCTTTGAAGATAGTGAGTACCCTGACCATGTTTATAAACTCTCAAAGGCGCTTTATGGGCTCAAGCAAGCCCCAAGAGCATGGTATGAATGTCTTCGAGATTTTCTAATCACTAATGGCTTCAAAGTTGGAAAAGTCGATCCTACTCTATTTACTAAAACTATTGCAAATGATTTGTTTGTATGTCAATTTTATGTTGATGATATCATATTTGGGTCTACTAACAAATCTACTTGTGAAGAGTTTAGTAGGATCATGATTCAAAAATTCGAGATGTCTATGATGGGGGAGTTGAAGTATTTCTTAGGATTTCAAGTCAAGCAACTCCAAGAGGGCACCTTCATCAGCCAAACAAAATATACTCAAGATATTCTTAACAAGTTTGGAATGAAGGATGCCAAGCCCATCAAGACACCCATGGGAACCAATGGGCATATCGACCTCGACACGGGAGGTACATCCGTAGATCAAAAGGTATACCAGTCGATGATAGGATCTTTACTCTATTTATGTGCATCTCGACCGGATATTATGCTTTCAGTATGCATGTGTGCAAGGTTCCAAGCCGACCCTAAGGAAGTTCACCTTAGGGCCGTGAAGCGAATCATGAGATATTTAGTTTACACTCCTAAGTTTGGGCTTTGGTACCCCAGGGGATCAACTTTTGATTTGATAGGTTATTCCAATGCCGATTGGTCAGGGTGTAAAATTGATAGGAAGAGTACATCAGGGACTTGTCAGCTTCTGGGAAGGTCCTTGGTGTCTTGGGCTTCAAAGAAACAAAATTCAGTAGCCCTATCAACCGTCGAAGCCGAGTATATTGCCGCAGGCCATTGTTGTGTGCAATTACTTTGGATGAGGCAAACCCTCTGGGACTATGGCTAGAGATTGAGCAAAGTCCCTCTCCTATATGACAATGAGAGTGCAGTCCGCATAGCGGATAATCCCGTTGACCACAGTCGCACTAAGCACATAGATATTCGACATCACTTTCTGAGAGATCACCAACAAAGAGGGGATATCGAGATTGCTTATATAAACACCAAAGATCAATTAGCCGATATCTTTACCAAGCCATTAGATGAGAAAACTTTTTGCAAACTTAGGAATGAGCTAAATATACTTGATTCTCGGAATTTTGATTGAAACATTGCACATATTGCTCATTTATATACTTTTGATCATATATCTTTCTTTTGCTATGACTAATGTGTTTTTCAAGTATGTCCTTAAGCTAGTCATAGATTGAAAGGGAAATTGGAGCACTCGACGAAGAGAAGGCTTCCACTCCACTCTATCGGTATCATCCTTCGTCGCTACTCCACATCACTCTCAAATTGGTATAATCTTTCACTCATATATCCTTGTACCAATGAGGGAGAAAGTAAAAGGGCTCTCAAATGTCTCCGTTTTTGGCGATTAATGCCAAAGGGGGAGAAAGTATTAGCCCAAAGTAAAAGGACCGCACCACCACCATATTTTAAAAGAAGTTTTCAAATTGGTATCTTAATATGTTTTCAAAAGGGGAGAAAGTTTTCAAAAGTTGGTAAAACCCTCTTGACCACTAAGAGGAGAGTTTCATTCAGGTGGAGTTTTATTTAGTCAAAGGAAAAGCATTTGAAACAGGGGGAGAATTTTCAAAACCTAAAAATGCCTCTAGAAATCTTATTCATATACCTTTGACTATTTGCAAAAGACTTTGAAAATATTTTTTCAAAAGATTTGCAAAAACAATCTGGGTGGTGCAAATGTGGTCCAAAATGTTAAAATATCAAATCAAACTTATCTGCTTAGAAATGCTTTCATTTCAAAATAATTTATGCACATCTGTCAAAATGCAAACTAGTTACATTTCTACACTTTGTTTTTACTTTGGTTTGTGTTGGCATCAATCACTAAAAAGGGGGAGATTGAAAGGGAAATAGTCTCAAACATTTCCTATAATCGATTTTGGTGTTTGACGACCATCACAAACCTTGTGGACTAACTAGTTTGCCTAGTTGATCATTTCACAGGTGCATAAGTTCATCTACAACTATTCTAAAGTCGACTGTCCAGAATACCGTAGATTATTCCAGACAGGAGAAGCTTTTTGGAAAATCACCTAAGCACGGACTGTCCGGGCCCTTGCGGCGGACCGTCCGCGACACCAGGATGACCCTCAGATAGGAACACCTCATAAACACAAGTCAACACTATGGACCGCCCGATGGAAAGCGAGCACCGTCTGAGACCAAGCACGGACCGTTCGGCCTCAGGCGCGGACCGTGCGGCCTCAGGCGCGGACCATCCGGTCGGTGAAGAACCAGAAAACCCCGAAGGTGACAGGTTCGGAAAAATGAATTATAGCGTCCTCACGGACCGTCCGAGGTGCACGACCGGACCGTCCGCGACTGCGGTACCTGACATCTGACGACACATTTAATGCATAGTAGCCGTTGATATAGTCGTTACTGCTGACTGTTGGGATTTCAGCCGTTGATGTGCAGGGGCGGACCGTCCGGACCAGGGGCGCGGACGGTCCATGGTCGGCAGAAAAGGAGCAACGGCTAGGAAGTGGTTGGGGCTATAAATACAACCCCAACCACCTCCATTCAATAGAACCAAGCACTCCACTCATATACATTCAATACAAGAGCTAGCAATCCATTCCAAGACACAATCAAAGCTTCCAATCTCTCTAAGTTCTGCAATTGAGACAAGTGATCATTAGTGTTTAGTGACTTGAGAGAGAGTGATCCGTGTGTTAATTGTCGCTCTTATTGCTTGGCTTTTGCAATCGTGCTTTCTTCTTTTCCCACTCTTATTTTCAAGACATTTGTAATCAAAGCAAGAGACACCAAGTTGTGGTGGTCCTTGTAGGGGTCTAAGTGACCCATTTGATTAAGGAGAAAGCTCACTCGGTCTAGGTGACCGTTTGAGAGAGGGAAAGGGTTGAAAGAGACCCGGTCTTTGTGACCACCTCAACGGGGAGTAGGTTCTCAAGAACCAAACCTCGGTAAAACAAATCACCGTGTCATCCGCTTCATTTGCCTTTGATTTGTTTTTCACCCTCTCTCTCTCGGACTCGGTTTTAATTCTAACGCTAACCCCAGCTTGTAGTTGTGCTTAAAGTTTATAATTTTCAGATTCCGCCTATTCACCCCCCTCTAGGCGACTTTCACTAAGGGAGGGCCTTACATGGTGCCTAAACCCCGACAAGTGGGCCTAGGGATATGAAGAGATCATAGGGTAATGCTAGTGGATTTAGGTCTTCCGTGTCCGATCTTGTTCGCGTGTGGGCAAAGGCTACGACGTAGATTTCGACGTAGCTGAGCATAGGGAGAATTCGGAAGGTGTTGTCTTGTCCCCTCCACCTATCCCTTCATGCCTCGGTAACACAGTAGAAGTCATAATGAGGGGCGCCCAAATGGTGCATTAAGTCAATTGTCTTGCCTTGGTAACGTGCGGGCTTCTAACGCCGCACAGGCCTTGCGGGCTGCGCATGCCACCTGCATTCAATGCGGGGTGTGCACCACCTATCACTGCTATGAAAAGATGCACGCTCTGCCTACCTTGAACGCAGGTGCTCCCTTCAGTTAGAGGATTATGTTAGGTTCTCTCCGGTGGCTTACGTCATGCACCATATGACACATGGCAGCACCGGGTCTTCACCTGAGTATGGAGCAACAAGCCATGAGTGTATGTAGGCGTGGCAGATCCGGACCACCCCTAGCTGGGGTTTGAAGGTACTCAAAGGAGTCTGGGTCTCTCTGGCATAGGCCTAGACACGTGGTAGCACCAGACCTCTTAAATTCGGAAGTCTAGGTAGCATACGCAGGTGTCCGAGTCATCTAGAGAGGGTCCGGCCCCTGGGCATAAATGTAGGGAGTTTCCATGCTTGGCGCACATGGTGGCTCCGGAGCCCTACTGTTGGGGGTCCAGAGAGCCCTATGTGGAAGATGGTCCCCTCCTAAGGCCAGTGGCCTCGTCGGACGGGCCTATATTTTGAGATAGGGCGGACCACCTGCGGCTATGCGACAAGGGATAGCTTTAGAGATCCCGCCTTGATACAGTAGAAGTGGGTACCCCAGTCTCAAGGTACCGACAAAAGGTAACTCAAATTTATTTGAAGACATGACATCATGGGAAAGAAACAAATTGTTCTCTCATAAGCGCTTTCATATCAGTCCACCAAACTAATGCATGATTCATTGAAGTACTAGCCACATTTTTATTTTTTTCTCCTATCACATATACGACATCGTGCAAAAATCTTATCCATTGATACTTCCCATTTAGTATATTCATTTGCTATATTTTCATCAAAAGAAGAGAAAGATGGATACATAGAACCTGAGGGAGACGAATCAACATCAATGGTGTTGCTCTCAAAAGCTTTAGTCAATGAGCGCATCATCTTCTTCAATTCCAGATGTGAGACACACTCACCATCAGTAGGCTTAGGGCCCTTATCCTTATTCGTTTGGGTCTTTGGTCCTGTCATTGTTAGTACAAAACAGAAATAAAGGCAACAAACAAGCAATATAAACCCTATAACTACTCTCAGGGGTGGTGGTGGAACACAAGCTATGAAGCATTTTACCCCGCTCTTAAAACATTCTTACCAGCACTGCATGTGGCAAGTAGTGGCTGATGTGACAACACTTAGAGCGTGGTTGTGATTGCAAAGGAATATCTATCCTGCTCAAGAGAAAGCTGGAGCTTTGGAAAGACTCACTAAATATATATGTGGCACACAAGTCAGTAACAGATAACAATATTGAATAAGTGTCCCAAGTACTCGTTCTAGTTGCTGGCCTAGAAAATGTATTAGTACAATTGGAGAGAGACATGAAGGAGGTAACAAGAATCTAGGTACAACAAGGTAACAAGTTGGAAGGGAAAACAATCACAGAGGTGCACAGATTAATGATGTTCATGCTTATGCACACTCTTTTTTCTTTTTTTTCTGATTTTCTTCTTATTTTTCTTTGTTTTGTGTGGTTTTTCGCATTTGCCTTTTTATATTATCATTTTATAAAATGTCACAAAACAAGATATAACACAAGAGTATCAAAAAAATTCATGTATGTCTATCACATATTTTATGCTCTAACTTCAACATACTGTTTGACAATTTTAGAGACCTCAAATGCAAAAACTCACAACAAGAAAGTTGTAGGCCTCATTTTTCTCTTTCTTTTAGACATATGAAACGCCTATTTTGGATAAATGAAGTGGAAGATATTTACTTCCAATATAGATAACTCCTTGAAACTTACGTTTTATGGAAATCCCATAAATAAGAAAGTTGTAGAAAATTTTCTAAGCATTCCTTATAGTACAAGAACACTAAATTCCAAGTTTTTATGTGAGGTTTATGCTTAAAATACCGAACTAGACAGAAACTAATCTGATAAAGACGAGATGATGAGATGAAAAATGTTGGGATCTATTTTGGTGATTGAATTTGTGAGATGGCAGCAGTTGAAAAGGATTAAACTGAATGAAAACAAATCTAATAAACCACCAATCAAACTCAACCTAGGACACAAACTCAGAGCTATGGAATCTGAAACAGAATTGTGCAAAGGCTAAGGTGATGGTTCTAGGTCGATGAATAATTGATTTCTATCTTTGTTGGCTTTTGTGGACTATGGGACAAAACAAAATAAATCTAAAGGTAAGATTATACCTCATGGGCAACCTAAATCTTGATACCACTCGATGGAGCGAACGACCAGATCTTCCGTGAGGTAGGATAACTTGGTTGAGTGGAGATCTCGACGTTGATGATCTAAAGCTCCGAGTGAACGGTCCTCGCAATCACTGAGAGCACCTAGAGGGGGGTGAATAGGTGATCCTGTAAAACTTGAAACTTAGTGCCACAAAAACTTGATTAGGAGTTAGCACAATAAGGCCAAGTGGCTAGGGAGGAGTCTTAGCAAAACATAATAACCACAAAGAGATCAACACAGAGATGGCACAGTGGTTTATCCCGTGGTTCGGCCAAGTCCAATACTTGCCTACTCCACGTTGTGGCGTCCCAACGGACGAGGGTTGCACTCAACCCCTCTCAAGCGGTCCAAAGACCCACTTGAATACCACGGTGTTTTGCTTTCACTTTACTATATCCCGCTTGCGAGGAATCTCCACAATTTGGAGCCTCTCGCCCTTACAAAGATGTTCACAAAGAAGCACGGGAGTAAGGATGGGATGAGCAACGCACATAAGACACAAAATTAGAGCAACACACGCACACAAGTCACAACACGAGCTCTCAACACAACTCAAAGAGTTCTCTACTCAAACGGAGCTCTAGTTGCTATCACAAAGAATCGAATGCGTGGAATTGAAGTCTTGGTGCTTAGGAATGCTTGGTATATTCCTCCATGCGCCTAGGGGCCCCTTTTATAGCCCCAAGGCAGCTAGGAGCCGTTGAGAGCATTCCAGGAAGGCAATTCTTGCCTTCTGTCGCCTGACGCACCGGACAGTCCGGTGCACCACCGGACACTGTCCGGTGCGGATTTCTTTCCTTCTGTGGCGCAGCCGACCGTTGAAGATCCAGAGCCGTTGGCGCACCGGACACTGTCCGGTGCACACCGGACAGTTCGGTGCCCCCTTCTGACCGTTGGCTCTGCCATGCGTCGCGCGTGGCTTACGCGGCCGACCGTTGGCTCACCGGACAGTCCGATGCACCACCGGACAGTCCGGTGATTTATAGCTGTACGCCGTTGATCGCTTCCCGAGAGCGACGACTTCGCCTGTGAATGGCTCACCGGACAGTCCGGTGCACCATCGGACAGTCCGGTGATTTATAGCCGTACGCCGTTGATCGCTTCCCGAGAGCAGCCAGTTGACATTCGCCAGTCTGGCGCACCAGACACTGTCCGGTGCACCACCGGACAGTCCGGTGCACCCAGACTGCGCAGAGTCTTGGCTGCATAGCCAAGTCTTTTCCAAATTGATCTTTTCCTGTTTCTAGCACTTAGACACAATACATTAGTCTCCAAAACAATGTACTAAGTCTTAGAAACATACCTTTTCTTTTGATTTGCACTTTGTCCATCAATTGGCATAGATTAACACTTAAGCACTTGTGTTGGCACTCAATCACCAAAATACTTAGAAATGGCCCAAGGGCACATTTCCCTTTCAATCTCCCCCTTTTTGGTGATTTATGCCAACACAACAAAAAGCAACTAAAGAAGTGCAACGTCAATGCAAATGAGAACACAAATTTGTTTTGATTTCAATTTGGCATATTTGGATCATTCTTTGCCACCACTTGGTTTTGTTTTTGCAAATCAACCTCAATTTCCTATCTCTAAGTCAAACACACTTGTTGAGACATAAAGAGAGTTGTTCCAAGAGAAATTGATCAAAGATTTCAAAAACTCCCCCTTTTTCCCATAATCAACTATTCTCCCCACAAGAAACCAACTTTTGACAAAAGAGACAACAAGAGAGTTTTGACAAACCAAAAGTTCTATTCTACTATTTTCAAAATTCTCAAGTGGTAGCTAATCCATTGGTTGCTTTGGCCTTATTTTCTCCCCCTTTGGCATCAAGCACCAAAACGGGATCAATCTTGGCCCTTAAACCCCATTGCCTCACCAAAATTTTCAAACAAGAGTACCAAGGCAATAAGGATATTGAGATGGACCTGGAGTAAGTTACCCTCTCATCGGAGTGCAGTGGAAGTCTTGCATGGTCCAAGTCCACCTTTCCCTTTCAATCCACCTTTGAGGCTAAATCAAGCCAACTCAAAACACATGGTTAGTCTCGAAGGGTCAAGTTGTAGCACATCTCCCCTAAATATGTGCATCAATCACACATGGACTTTTGAGGTTCGGGGAGTGTTTGTACAACTTGAGCACCATAAATAAACAACAAAATGCGTAAGGAACATGATCAAAGGCATAAACACATGTATGCTATAAATCAATCCAAGTTCCGCGAATCTAAGACATTTAGCTCACTACGCAGCCTGCAAAAGGTCTTCTCATCTAAAGGCTTGGTAAAGATATCGGTTAGCTGGTTCTCGGTGCTGATATAAAACACTTCGATATCTCCCTTTTGCTGGTGGTCTCTCAAAAAGTGATGTCGGATGTCAATGTGCTTTGTGCGGCTGTGCTCAACAGGATTGTCCGCTATGCAGATAGCACTCTCATTGTCACATAGGAGTGGGACTTTGCTCAGATTGTAGCCAAATTTCTGGAGGGTTTGCCTCATCCAAAGTAGTTGCGCGCAACACTGTCCTGCGGCAACATACTCGACCTCAGCGGTGGATAGGGCAACGGAGGTTTGTTTCTTAGAACTCCATGACACCAGGGACCTTCCTAAAAATTGGCATGTCCCTAATGTACTCTTCCTATCGACCTTACATCCAGCATAATCGAAGTCTGAATATCCAATTAAGTCAAAGGTAGACCCCTTTGGATACCAGATCCCGAAGCAAGGCGTAGCGACTAAATATCTAAGAATTCGCTTCACAGCCACTAAGTGACACTCCCTTGGATCGGATTGAAATCTAGCACACATGCATACACTAAGCATAATATCCGGTCTACTAGCGCATAAATAAAGCAAAGAACCTATCATGGACTGGTATGTTTTTTGATCAACGGACTTACCTCCTTTGTTGAGGTCGACGTGTCCATCAGTTCCCATCGGAGTCTTTGCGGGCTTGGCGTCCTTCATCCCAAACCGCTTTAGCAAGTCTTGCGTGTACTTTGTTTAGGAGATGAAGGTGCCGTCCTTGAGTTGCTTCACTTAGAACCCAAGGAAGTAGTTCAACTCGCCCATCATCGACATCTCAAACTTTTGAGTCATCACCCAGCTAAACTCTTCACAAGACTTTTGGTTAGTAGAACCAAATATTATATCATCGACATAAATTTGGCACATAAATAAGTCACCATCACAAGTCTTAGTGAATAAAGTTGGATCGGCTTTCCCAACCTTGAAAGCATTAGCAATTAAAAAGTCTCTAAGGCATTCATACCATGCTCTTAGGGCTTGCTTAAGTCCATAGAGCGCCTTAGAGAGCTTACATACGTGGTCGGGGTACCGTTCATCCTCGAAGCCAGGGGGTTGCTCCACGTACACCTCCTCCTTGATTGGCCCGTTGAGGAAAGCGCTCTTTACATCCATTTGGAACAACCTGAAAGAATGGTGAGCGGCATATGCTAGCAAAATACGAATGGACTCTAGCCTAGCCACAGGAGCAAAAGTCTCCTCAAAGTCCAAACCTGCGACTTGGGCATAACCTTTTGCCACAAGTCGAGCCTTGTTCCTTGTCACCACCCCGTGCTCGTCTTGTTTGTTGCAGAACACCCACTTGGTTCCCACAACATTTTGCTTGGGACGAGGCACTAGTGTCCAAACTTCATTTCTCTTGAAATTATTGAGCTCCTCTTGCATGGCCAACACCCAGTCCGGATCTAGCAAGGCCTCTTCTACCCTGAAAGGCTCAATAGAAGAGACAAAGGAGTAATGCTCACAAAAATTAACTAATCTAGAACGAGTAGTTACTCCCTTGCTAATGTCACCCAAAATTTGGTCAACGAGATGATTCCTTTGAATCGTCACCTGAACTTGGGTTGGAGGTGCCGGTTGTGCTTCTTCCTCCATCACATGATCATCTTGTGCTCCCCCTTGATCACACACCTCCTCTTGATGAACATGTTCATCATCTTGAGTTGGGGGATGCACCACTGTTGAGGAAGAGGGTTGATCTTGCTCCTTTTGTTCCTGTGGTCGCACGTCTCCAATCGCCATGGTACGAATCGCGTCCGTTGGAACGTCTTCTTCATCTACATCATCAAGATCAACAACTTGCTCTCTTGGAGAGCCATTAGTCTCATCAAATACAACGTCGCTAAAGACTTCAACCAAACCCGATGATTTGTTGAAGACTCTATACGCCTTTGTATTTGAGTCATAACCTAACAAAAACCCTTCTACAGCTTTGGGAGCAAACTTAGAATTTCTACCTTTCTTTACTAGAATATAACATTTGCTCCTAAATACCCGAAAGTAAGACACATTGGGTTTGTTACCGGTTAGAAGCTCATACGAAGTCTTCTTGAGGAGGCGATGAAGGTACACCCGGTTTATGGCGTGACAAGCCGTGTTCACAGCTTCCTACCAAAATCGCTCGGGCATCTTGAATTCTCCAAGCATCGTCCTCGCCATGTCTATAAGCGTCCTGTTCTTCCTCTCTACCACACCATTTTGCTGTGGTGTGTAGGGAGCGGAGAACTCGTGCTTGATTCCTTCCTCCTCAAGGTACTCCTCCACTTGAAGATTCTTGAACTCGGACCCGTTGTCGCTCCTTATCTTCTTCACCTTGAGCTCAAACTCATTTTGAGCTCTCCTTAGGAAGCGCTTGAGGGTCCCTTGGGTTTCAGATTTATCCTGCAAAAAGAATACCCAAGTGAAGCGGGAAAAATCATCAACAATTACTAAACCATACTTACTTCCCCCGATGCTTAGGTAGGCGACGGGTCCGAAGAGGTCCATATGCAGCAGCTCCAGGGGTCTTGATGTAGTCATCACGTTCTTGATGTGATGAGCACTTCCCACTTGTTTACCTGCTTGACAAGCTGCACAAGGTCTATCTTTTTCGAAAGTTACATTAGTTAGACCTATCACGTGTTCTCCCTTTAGAAGTTTGTGAAGGTTCTTCATCCCTACATGTGCTAAGCGGCGATGCCACAGCCAGCCCATGCTAGTATTAGCAATTAAGCATGCATCTAGACCAACCTCCTCTTTTGTAAAATCAACTAAATAGAGTTTGTCGTCTAATACACCCTTAAAAGCTAATGAACCATCACTCCTTCTAAAGACAGACACATCTACGTTTGTGAATAAGCAGTTATATCCCATATTACAAAGCTGACTCACAGACAATAAGTTATATCCAAGCGACTCAACTAAAAACACATTGGAAATGGAGTGCTCGGATGAAATAGCTATTTTTCCTAACCCTTTCACCTTGCCTTGATTCCCGTCACCGAATATGATTGAGTCTTGGGAATCTTTGTTCTTGACGTAGGAGGTGAACATCTTCTTCTCCCCCGTCATGTGGTTTGTGCATCTGTTGTCGATAATCCAGCTTGAACCCCCGGATGCATAAACCTGCAAGGCAAATTTAGGCTTGGGTTTTAGGTACCCAACTCTTGTTGGGTCCTACAAGGTTAGTCACAATGGTCTTAGGGACCCAAATGCAAGTTTTATCTCCCTTGCATCTTGCCCCTAACTTCCTAGCAATCACCTTCTTATCCTTTCTACAAATAGAAAAGGAAGCATTGCAAGTATGAAAAATTGTAGAAGGTTCATTGTTTACTTTTCTAGGAACATGAACAACATTTCTTCTAGGCATAGCATTTTTCCTAGCCAAATTTCTATCATGCATAATAGAAGAACTAGAAGCAACCATGGCATGAGAATCAAAAACATCATAACTTCTATAAGCATTCCTAGAATGTCTCCTATCATGATACATGAAAGCATGGTTCTTTTGAGTACTACTAGCCATAGGGGCCTTCCCTTTCTCCTTGGCGGAGATGGAAGCCTTATGGCTTGTTAAGTTCTTGACTTCCCTCTTGAAGCCAAGACCATCCTTAATTGAGGGGTGTCCACCAATCGTGTAGGCATCCCTTGCAAATTTTATTTTGTCAAATTCAGTCTTGCTAGTCTTAAGTTGGGCATTAAGACTAGCCACTTCATCATTCAATTTAGAAATTGAAACTAGTTGTTCACTACAAGCATCAACATTAAAATCTTTACACCTATTGCAAATTGCAACATGTTCTACACAAGATGTTGATTTATTAGCTATTTCTAACTTAGCATTCAAATCATCATTTATGCTCTTTAAGCTAGAAATAGAGTCATGGCATGTAGACAATTCACAAGAGAGCATTTCATTCCTTTTAATTTCTAAAGCAAGGGATTTTTGTGCCTCTACAAACTTATCATGTTCTTCATACAAAAGATCCTCTTGCTTTTCTAATAACCTATTCTTATCATTCAAGGCATCAATTAATTCATTAATCTTATCAACCTTAGTTCTATCTAGGCCCTTGAATAAACATGAATAGTCTATTTCATCATCGCTAGATTCTTCATCACTTGAGGAAGCGTAAGTACTAGTATCACGAGTGCTTACCTTCTTTTCCCTTGCCATGAGGCAGGTGTGATGCTCGTTGGGGAAGAGGAACGATTTGTTGAAGGCGGTGGCGGCGAGTCCTTCATTGTCGGAGTCGGACGACGAACAATCCGAGTCCCACTCCTTGCCGAGGTGTGCTTCGCCCTTAACCTTCTTGTAAGTCTTCTTCTTTTCCCTCTTGTTCCCTTGTTCCTGGTCACTATCATTATCGGGACAATTAGCGATAAAATGACCAATCTTACCACATTTGAAGCATGAGTGCTTCCCCTTTGTCTTGTTCTTGTTGGGATGCCCCTTGCGACCCTTTAGTGCCGTCTTGAAACGCTTGATGATGAGGGCCATTTCTTCATCATTAAGCCCGGCCGCCTCAACTTGCGCCACCTTGCTAGGTAGCACCTCCTTGCTCCTCATTGCTTTGAGAGCAATGGTTTGAGGCTCTTGGATTGGGCCATTCAACGCATCATCAACGTATCTAGCCTCCTTGATCATCATCCGCCCGCTTACGAACTTTCCAAGTATCTCCTTGGGCGACATCTTGGTGTGCCTAGGATTCTCACGAATATTGTTCACTAGATGTGGATCGAGGACAGTAAAAGACCTTAGCATTAGGCGGACGACGTCGTGGTTCGTCCATCGCGTGCTTTCATAGCTCCTTATTTTGTTGACGAGGGTCTTGAGCTGGTTGTACATTTGGGTTGGCTCCTCGCCCCTGATCATTGTGAATCTCCCAAGTTCGCCCTCCACCAACTCTATTTTGGTGAGCATGGTGACGTCGTTCCCCTCATGTGAGATCTTGAGGGTGTCCCAAATCTGCTTGGCGTTATCCAAGCCGCTCACCTTATGGTATTCATCCCTGCACAATGAAGCTAGAAGAACAGTAGTAGCTTGTGCATTTTTGTGAATTTGCTCATTAATGAACATGGGACTATCTGTACTATCAAAGTGCATTCCATTTTCTACTATCTCCCATATACTTGGATGGAGAGAGAACAAGTGGCTACGCATTTTGTGACTCCAAAATCCGTAGTTCTCTCCATCAAAGTGAGGGGGTTTGCCGAGGGGAATGGAAAGCAAATGAGCATTGGAACTTTGCGGAATACGAGAATAATCAAAGGAAAAGTTTGAATTAACCGTCTTCCTTTTCTCGTAGTCGTTGTCGTCGTCCTTTTGGGAAGAGGAAGATTCGTCGCTGTCGTAGTAGATTATCTCCTTGATGCGCCTTGTTTTCTTCTTCCTCCCGTCTTTTCTTTTGTGGCCCGACCCCGAGTCAGTAGGCTTGTCATCCTTTGGATCATTGACGAAGGACTCCTTCTCCTTATCATTGACCACCATCCCCTTGCCCTTAGGATCCATCTCTTCGGGCGATTAGTCCCTCACGTGAAGAGAACGGCTTCGATACCAATTGAGAGCACCTAGAGGGGGGTGAATAGGTGATCCTGTAAAACTTGAAACTTAGTGCCACAAAAACTTGATTAGGAGTTAGCACAATAAGGCCAAATGGCTAGAGAGGAGTCTTAGCAAAACACAATAACCACAAAGAGATCAACACAGAGATGACACAGTGGTTTATCCCGTGGTTCGGCCAAGTCCAATACTTGCCTACTCCACGTTGTGGCGTCCCAACGGACGAGGGTTGCACTCAACCCCTCTCAAGCGGTCCAAAGACCCACTTGAATACCACGATGTTTTGCTTTCACTTTACTATATGCCGCTTGCGAGGAATCTCCACAACTTGGAGCCTCTCGCCCTTACAAAGATGTTCACAAAGAAGCACGGGAGTAAGGATGGGATGAGCAACGCACACAAGACACAAAATCAGAGCAACACACGCACACAAGTCACAACACGAGCTCTCAACACAACTCAAAGAGTTCTCTACTCAAACGGAGCTCTAGTTGCTATCACAAAGAATCAAATGCGCGGAATTGAAGTCTTGGTGCTTAGGAATGCTTAGAGAATGCTTGGTATATTCCTCCATGCGCCTAGGGGCCCCTTTTATAGCCCCAAGGCAACTAGGAGCCGTTGAGAGCATTCCAGGAAGGCAATTCTTGCCTTCTGTCACCTGGCACATCGGACAGTCTGGTGCACCACCGGACACTGTCCGGTGCGGATTTCTTTCCTTCTGTGGCGCAGCCGACCGTTGAATATCCAGAGCCATTGGCGCACCGGACACAGTCCGGTGCCCCCTTCTGACCGTTGGCTCTGCCACGCATCGCGCGCGGATTACGCGGCCGACCGTTGGCCCGACCGACTGTTGGCTCATCGGACAGTCTGGTGCACCACCGGACAGTCCGGTGATTTATAGCCGTACGCTGTTGATCGCTTCCCGAGAGCGACGACTTCGCCTGTGAATGGCTCACCGGACAGTCCAGTGCACCACCGGACAGTCCGGTGATTTATAGTTGTACGCCGTTGATCGCTTCCTGAGAGCAGCTAGTTGACAGTCACCAGTCTGGCGCACCGAACACTGTCCGGTGCACCACCGGACAGTCCGGTGCACCCAGACTGCGCAGAGTCTTGGCTGCATAGCCAAGTCTTTTCCAAATTGATCTTTTCCTGTTTCTAGCACTTAGACACAATACATTAGTCTCCAAAACAATGTACTAAGTCTTAGAAACATACCTTTTCTTTTGATTTGCACTTTGTCCATCAATTGGCATAGATTAACACTAAAGCACTTGTGTTGGCACTCAATCACCAAAATACTTAGAAATGGCCCAAGGGCACATTTCCCTTTCAATCACTACACCACTGCTCCGTTAGTTATCTCCCATGACACACGAGTGACCTCACCACAGATGCTTATCCCTGCAAGCGCAATCAAGAACACAAGAAAGAACTGGAGGAACACAATCAAAATTGTGCTGATTATGAGGTGGGGTCTCACAAACTGATGAACAATGACACTATTTCATGATAAATATGATCTAAGCAAAACCCAAAACCTGATGTGGTGGCTGCTGATAAAATAAAGGTTATGGGCGTGCAAAACCCTTGGAGGTACCCCTAATGGGTTCCAACACGATACATGAGCCAATAACCCAATAGACGGTGTTGCAGCACCGAAACATAATCTAAACGCTGTCTTTTTCGACGATTCCCATTGAATCTAGATGAATTTTAAGTTGGTTCTAGTTGGGTTGGAAAGTTTATCTCCTTAGCTTTCCATCCATATAAAGTCTGACCTAATCATAGTTCGGATGCATCCTAGGCGTTCATTTTAGTGCAAACTAGTCCTGAACTCCGAGGTGGAGACGAAGTTGAGTTGAACTTGGCTCCCTCTTGTCACGAATGTCCTAGCTTCTCCGCCTTGACATATTGGCCTTTCCCAAGTCCTTGCTGGTCCTCTCCAAGGTTTCTGGAGATTCAGCTGTTGTGCACGTACTCGTGTTATCGGTCCATGCTCTCGATATAAATGAGCAAAAGACCCGTAGCCCGATGGCCTAACACCAGGCGCATTTTTTTGTTTGACCAAAACACGTCTTGACACAATGACCACCATGTTCGAGCTAGCCCAACATAGCATCAATTCTATCATTGGGGCGACCTGACTTGGCTGTGGAGGCCCAATGGCCTAATGGGAGGGTGGGTCGGGAATATGTAATCTCTTCGTGCGGCCTCTCACCCTCTCCAAACCATATCTCTCGACTCCACGCATGGCTGCTTGGCTTCCTTTATGGTTTATGCCTCTCTCACACACATCTCTATCTCTCATCTCTCATTGTTGCTTGCCACTATTGTCACCTCACCCATCTTTGGTTATATATCAACAGTTGGATCTTACAGGCCTTCATTGTATCCATGCCTCTCTAGTTGTAGGTATTTTGCTCATCTATACTCTTTGGCCATTGTTGTGAGCATGTGACCTCTCTCATCGTCTTCCCATCTCTGATGACCACTCCATCGCTGGATCTTGTTGGTCTCATCTTGTCCTCCTCTCCCGTCCTCCTCTCGTACTCCCATCCTCCTGACTCCTAACTCCCCCTAGGTCTCGCCATTCATCATTAGTCAGGGTGGTGCTCTTGTCGCAGGTCATCATCATCTCCACCTCTCTGCTCTTCGACTTTAGGATCTAGTGATGTGTAGGTAGACCTTAAACACTAACACTAACCTAACTTTAGACCCCTAACCCAATTTGTCTTGTTTTACTTGCAGGTTGTTGATCGATTAGTTGTGCTGGTGCTATGCATGCCATTAAGGTATCAAATCGATAGGGAGAGCTAGAGAAGACAATGAGGTTGGGGTGAGCATGGATGATAGTGATGTCGTGTACCCTAGAACCATGAATGACAACCTAATCAAAGTAGGGTTTCATCTAGGATAACATCAATGATGTGGGTGACGATGTTGTTGTCTTGTTCGGTAGCAGTGCTTCTCCGATCAACTTGGATGCAACGTCGGTAAGTGATGTTGTTAGCTCTAATTATCATGACTCACTGACTTCTACCTCTAGTAAGTGCTCTCAATCTGCTAGTTGAGATGACTACATTGAAATCTATGAAAATATGAATTGCATGTCTATTCGTGTAGGTGTTGTTTATAATTTATGTAAAGCTAAATTGTCTACTAATTACACTGCTAGCACTAGTCATTTTTGTAGGCATCAGAAGTCATGTAAGAAGAAGTATGATCATGTTGTTAGGGTTTAGAGTAGACTAGCATTAAACCTTGATGGAACTATTAAGAACTAGTAGTTTAGACCTAATGTTGCTAGGGCTAAACTGTATAGATTGATTTATATACTTGATCTGAATGACTTACAGAGATCATGATTATATTCAGCATGCTCATAACCCTATATATGTTGTATTAGATTTACAACATATAGATACCTTGGTAAGATATTCAATGAAATTGTTAATCACCCTAAAAATGTTGTTTTTTCTAGTGTGTATTTTGTTGTTTCACCTCTAATATCAGGTCTGGTAACGCTAAGGAAGATTACAGTTTTTCTCATCTTATTATTGTCGAATGGCGACATAATAAGTCTGTGATAGGTTTTAAAACGACTGAAGTGTCTCACAGTGGTATTAACATTGATGAACATGTTACTGGTGTCATTCAAGACTATTTCTTGTTTGATAAAGTGTTCTCTGTTACATTAGATAGTGCATCTACTATGCTTACTTTGGCACCCATGTTTGCTGGTTACTTAGGTGATGATCCTGACACTCTAGAACCTAATGCAAAGACCTACAATGTTGTGCTTGTTATATAATTAACCTGAGCATGAAGTCTAGCTTGAAAATCTAAAGCCTTACACATGTGTTTTTAGAGCTACCATTAACTTTTTAGCTTCATCAAAACATTACATTATTATGTTTAAAGACTACTAGTGTGTTAGACCTCATAAGTTTGGTTTAGATATGATGGTTAGATGGAACTCAACATATCTTATGGTGAATCACCTCTTGCCATATATGAGTGTCTTTTCCGTGTTCATAAACACTCACTATGGCTCTCCACTTTTGAATGGACAACATTGGTATGTTGCCGAGAAGGTTTTGGAGTTTCATGCATTGTTCCGTGATGCAATTGTTGTTCTATATAGTGCGTATTTCCCCATAAGTTCTTTGATATTGCATCATATTATTTAGATTGCTAGCCATTTGCATGAGCATAAACATGATAACCAACTTATAAGTGTTGCAGTGCCAATGAAATATAACTTTTCAAGTACCGGAAGACTACACACACGGTGTATTCATTTGCATGTGTTGTGGACCATATATGTGAAATGAGAGGTTTGTATAATGCACTAGAACTGCAAGCTCAGTCAAAAAAATTGACAGTCAAAAAATCCGAGTTACACTAACTACTTTGTTGATGTTAAGTCTAAGTTGTATAAGCTATATAACAAGTATGAATCATAGTCTGGTGCAACTAGGCCAACTAGAACTAGACATCCGTTAGGACTAGACGGTAAGAAGAAAACAAGCTTGGTGTAAGACTTTGGAGGATCGGGGTTAGAGATATCTAGTCCTTCAATTGTCACTACTTCATCCAACAGATGTATGACTCCTAGACCTAGAACTAGTATATGTGAGCTCATAGTTTACCTTGACAATGACAATATTGTGGCCTATGAGGATGGCATTGATATCCTTAAATGGTGGCATAAGCATAAACTAACCTATCTAGTTCTCTCTATAATGGTCAAGGAGATTATGTTAATTTCTATCTCAACTACTTCAGAGTCTTGCTTTAGTCTTTTTTGGCAAGACCCTTGACGAGCGGCATTGATGCTTGAACCTAGAGATGGTGGAGATGTTGATCTACATCAAGGATTGTGAGTTAGACCAACAAAGCACACAATATGTTGTGTAGGACAAGGAGTTAGAAGACTCCTTGAAGAACTTATTGTGAGTTAGAGTGAGTGTTGGAGCTTCTACATGAGTATGAGCGAGTGTTTTTGTTGGTGCTTCTGCATGAATTTATGTGTTAGAGTGAGTGTGAATCTGACTGTGAGTTAGAGTGAGTGTGAGCCTGTGATGAGATTCGAAACTATGGTTTTTAATAACTTTGAACATTTGGATTTGAAAATGAGCTAGTTGTACTCTTTTCTCCTAGGTTTCACATGAGGTGGGACCGTGGGAGTTTTACCTAAAAGGTTTTTAATGAAGTAGCATTGCACAAGCAACTCAAAATGTGATCATCCTAAACTTCATTTAGGTTCTTTTAGTTTTAGTAACTTGTGGTTCGTGAATGAGTTTAGTACCTTGTAAATTTATGATCTTAAATGTAAGTAACTTGTGATATATAACTGATAGTGAACTTGTGGTCTTTTATGTATGTGAGATTTTATTTGACACAACACAACATTTTAGCTATGCTTTTCAATTCAGCCCAACACAAAAAGTAGCCCAATAAACCGTACTTGGACCACTGGCCAAACATGAAGTCTAGCTAAACATGATCCAATGGCTCGATAAACCTTACCTATCTCAACATCGTTAGGTACTTAGGTCTAACGAAGACCGTAGTTGGTTGTTCATCCATAGAGCTTGGTGGGCAATCTGCTGACGAGTTATTTACAAACTTAGCACTCTTAATGTTGCACTTTTCACTTCTAGACCACTGTGTGCGCTTCTTTCACTTATAGAACTGAGAAAGGCTATCTAAAATCAAAACATATGGTTGTCAGCTAACAAGCCAAACATGACTAACCACTAAGTCCTTTTGACCTCACCGCACCTCCTCCATTTCCTTAGTTTGGCAGTACTCCCGAGTGTTCTAGACTTGGTCTACTCAATGTTGAGTGCTGCTGAGCGCTACCCACTTCCGAGCTCTCCTCCCTGTAGTGCTCCCCTCCCTACCAAGCGACACTGTGCACTGCTCACTAACCAACGCCACCGAGGCATCCTCTGTCCCTGCCTAGCTCTCTCTTCTAACTTCTAAGCAACACCGAGGGTTATTCACTGTCGAGCGTTAGTTCTCTATCCCCGCGTAGCTCTCCTCTGCCGAGCGATGTCGATGGCTATTCATTGCCGAACGCTAGTCCTCTATCCCCGCCTAGCTCTTCTCCCTACAGTACTCCCCTTGTGTTTGAATAGACGAGTCCAATATGGTTATGAAACAACAGCTACCACAAGGTAGTAGTAGTAGGTACCAACGAGCAAGCAAGGCAGCTGGGAGCCCCCTTCTGCTCTAGCAGCAGTAGGGCATCACAACAACCCTCTTCTTCTACTCCTAGCAGCAGCATCCCTATCTTCTACTCCCCAAACAAGGAAGTTAGTAGTCCCCTTCTGCTCCGAGCAGTCGCAATAGCAAGGCAACATGAAGGATGACTCACTGACTCGGGAAAAGAACAGAGGATGACTCATTATGGATAGGGTCGAGCGCTCGATAGGGAGGGGCAAACTTGTCCCTTATATTTACTTGTCTTTGATTATGTGACAACGGCAAGGATTAGAGGGAGACAACCTTTCTCGGTTCTATAAGTGAAAGAAGAGTGCAAAGTGGTCTACAAGTGAAAAGTGCAACATTTAAAGTCCTATGTTTATGTATAACTCTCTACTGAAAGACTGCGAGAACATATCATATACATAAGATTCTCTTTGTGCACAAATGCACAAATCTAACCTATACATTTTATCTAACGATCAATAGTTGAGCGTGCAGAGTTTTTTTTTCCAAATGTGCAGCTGAACACGGGTAAGCGTGGAAGGATTTTTTTTATAAAACACGTTACCTGTTAGTTGTTGAATGAAAGATCCGGATTGAATTTGTCGATTTGTACACGAACGGGTCCGTGCACAGACATGTTCACAGGCGAACAGCGCTAGGTCCAAGTGCACACACGAAACCCCTTGTGGGACCCACAACCGCAACACGAGTCCTCGGCTACTGACCTCCGGGTCTGGCCTCCGGCGTCACTTGCCCTCCCGTACCCCGTGCGGCCGTGCCTACTTCGGCAACCCACTGTCTCATGCGCTCACATGGAGACTCCCGCACGAACTCGAATCACCTCCGCCTCGCCACCTCTTCATCTTCTTCCCCAGTAGCCGCCGCCACCACCACTGCAGCAGCCAAACCACGTGACACCTCCCGCGCCGCTCAACCCCACAGCATCCGTTGCCACCGCCGCTCACCTCCCCGGCGCTCCCGGCTACAACCACTGCAAGCATGAGGCAGCCAACCAGCGCGGGCGGCGACGCTGGGTTCTTGCGCGCGGACCAGATCGACCTCAAGAGCCTGGACGAGCAGCTCGAGCGCCACCTCGGACATCCCGCAGAGCGGGTAGTTGGCCCAGTCTCTGGGACAGGGAGCCGCCGCGGCGAAACGGCCAAGCTGGGTCCGGAGGAGCTGACGCCACTGCAGCGGTGCCGTGAGGACTGGGAGATCGACCCTACCAAGCTCATCATCAAGGGCGTCATCGCGCGCGGCACCTTTGGCACCGTCCACCGCGGCGTCTACGACGGCCAGGACGTCGCTGGTATCGTTCAAGCACCCACACTACTTACTTTTTGTACAGCTGACGCTTACGCGTGCAATAGCGATGACGAGCCAATTTTCATTGCCCATGAACTGTTCGACGACATTGCCACGCTAGTTATCTTTAGCTTTTCATGCCGTGCGCTAGAATTTGGTTTTCTAATCTGATCGATTTCTCCGCAAGTCCATACTAAACTGTGAGTCTGTGACTCATTCTTCATTTTCTGTTCCCTGCTTAGAATGGTGAGCAGAATTGATCGTTAGATAGCAATGCCATTTGCTATAGGTGGTTGTTCTAAATGGTTTATTTGGCGAGTTGTTTTCGCCTGTCGTGTCATCTGTGCCTTTGCTTGCCGGCAAATTGCTAAAGTTGACACCTCTGCTTTTTCTCGGCTCCTTGGTGTATTCCGTGACTTCTGTTAGATAAGTCCCCTTACAGCTTTTTGGTATGTAGCCCCTCATGTGATTCGAGCCAACCAACAGTTAAAGTTTTTCGTAGGCATGATTCATGTGTTCATCTTATGATGAGCCACTAGAAGTCAGGAGGTTAAAGAATAAAGCTGGCGATTTAGGCAAAAAGTCGCAACATGCGATTGATGTTGCACTTTTCAGGGGACCAGGGAAATTGGAAAGCATCTGAACCGGGTCAATGTTTCAAAAAAAAAGATAATAAATACACTGAAATTTGCAGCCAGAAGTTTAAATTAACATTTTGGCATTGTCCCGCTAAAGCAAAATCACATGACTCATGAAAAAGCAGAAGCAATTTGTATGTCCAGAACTTTATCTCCCTTTGCATGCTGCCCTCTCAATATGTTTGGCCCACCATCCAATTTATTCACTTATATTCTTAAAATTGGATTAGAATGTTATATCAAATGTGTCCTAGGCATCCATAAGTGCTTTTCAATTATTCGTTACTTTGGCTGTGTGATGGTTCCAGTTTCCTCACTGTCCTCCATAAAGTACCTCCTATCAGCTGTCACGCTTTACTTCCGTGTGTGCTTCATGCTCATGCTAGAATATTAGGTGTCTCATTGTTCCATTTTAGACACCATGCATAAAAGGATGGTAAGTTTGACCCTTTACAAATTATTGTTTGCCATGCGCAACAAAGTGCATCCTATTCGTCAAGAATGTGCTACCTTTGGTCCCCATCAAGTGCTAACCTACACTTTTGAGTTTTGGAATGCGCTTTGTCCATCCTTGGGCAATCATACTTTCATTCATAAGTTATAACAGATATGGAGTAAAATGCACGTTCACATGAGCAACTTTGTGTTTACCATCTTAACTTACATTTCTCAACACTGATTGTCAAATGTTACCATATTCTAGTAAAATTGCTTGACTGGGGCGAAGATGGTCATAGATCAGAACAAGAAATTGGTGCACTAAGAGCAGCGTTTGCACAAGAGGTCGCTGTCTGGCATAAGCTTGAGCATCCAAACGTTACTAAGGTAATTGTTGCCTGAAGAAGCCCTTTTCCTCCCCCTTCTAATTTCTTAGTTTAAGCCACTCTGCTGATATAAGACACTTCTTCAGTTATTGTATATCTTTGGTTCATAAGACAAAAGTCTAAAATTGTTGTCTGATATTATTACTATCAACCCTATGGTTAAACTTGGTTACTAACACACGAGGTATCTATTTCAATGTACTGAAATATTGTAACACCCGGTTTTAAAGAACAAAGCCGGGTGCATCTCATACATGCGCCAAGAAGACAACATATATAATAACAGAGTGTATAGAGATAAATGTCATTAACATCAGAGTATTTATTACATAGCGGAAGACTTATTACAAAATAAAGTAATAAAGATAAAACAAACTAAGGATCGACGGCGCAGATGTCGACTGGGAAACGCCACCTAGATCAGATCGAACTCCTCAGTGTTAGGCGGCTCCTCCTGAACCACCTGATCATCTCCTGTGGGGGGGGTGTGAGACAGCAAGGGTGAGCTCACACATGATCATAGCTCAACAAGTTGTGGGGAACCAGTGGACATAAACTCACAAAGGTGTGAGTTCATGTGATGTGTAAGGCTTAATCAAAGACAGGGGTTAAAGCTGGGCATTGCTTTTAAGTAGTTGGTCAAAATTTTATTAGCAGTTACTAAGTGTAAGTAAATACCAAACCATAAGTAAAGTAATAGAACAAAATTAATAACAAACCCATGCATATGCGAATGACAAATTGAATTTAAGTTCCATAATTAAACATCAGAGAGTCCTGAGCCGCTCATGACCGTGAGCTCGGCTAGTATACTAGTTTTACACTCTGCAGAGGTTGTACCCTTTACCCACAAGTCATGTTACCCATCTGCCAAGGGGTCATGAATCCCATATACCTCTACCTAGGAAGCACGGCAGGGCAACACTACGAGGCCTTTACAAAGTTCCACTAGCTTCCGAAAACCCGCTACAGTTTATGGGAAGATCCAGTAAAGGGTTCCTGGCTGATAGCCATCGCAGCAAAATCAACCAGGGACCTCCCCGCACTGACCTCTCCCCTACTGCCCTTGCCCCTTTCGGGTAAGGTAGTCTTCCACTAGCTTTCCTAATTAGTCAGCCAAGGGCGTCCCATTCCACCCTTGTGGTGGCACGTGGTTCTCAAGTTAAGCTCTATGTTCCAATTAACATTAATGATAACAACATGAACATAAACAGAATAACAACAAGAATTGGAACATAGAGGTAATAAATGATTATCCCAAAACCATATAAAGCAATAGCAAACTACCCAAGTGATTCAGGGGTAAACAAGGTAATGAGATAAACAATCTAGGGAATCCTATTGGGTCCCATCAAAATTAACCTATGCATGAGTATGTGATATTAAAGAACATTATTGGGTAAAAAGTGGTCAAGGGCACAACTTGCCTTCAATGAGCTCCTGCTCAGCTACTTCAACTTGCTGCTCACCAGGATCCTCAGCAACGGGCTCTTCTACTCGCCACAATACAAACAAGCACAGGATATAGGGAAAATTAACATTACACCAAGCATGTAAACAAAATACACATAGTTATTCTACATATTAAAATAAAATCCTAGGAACAGAACTCATATTTTTCTGAGTTATAGATTTTAAGTTACGCATTTTCAAAGGTTTTATGTGCTTTAAATAGGATTATGTGATAAATAAATTTCTTTACTGTTTTCATGACATAACAGAGGCTCTAGGTGATAAAGAATAAAATTACAAAAATTTAGAAAGTGGAATGGCTCAATTTGGAGTTAGTATGAATTTTCTATGAATTTATAAAGTTCTAGCAATTATTTTCCTATTAAAAATCTATTTAATAATCCTTTTCTCTGGTTTTATTACGCTCTGGACTAGGCCTCAATTAACGGGAAGCGCAGGGGTCACGAGGTAAGTTACCAGAGACCCAGAGCACAGTCCACAACGGACGGCGGGTTCTATTTCGAACAAACAGAGGGGTTCAACTGTAAATCGCGCAGCCGAAGGGGTATGGAGCTCTGCTGGCCGCTGGATTAGACTTTAGCGGCCAGGATTAGATCTACTTAATACCGAACCGGTATTCAACAGGCGCCCCTAGATCCGAATCTAACGGTCACTATCTTATGAGAGCGAGATCGGATCGGGTCCGTCCGATTTCATCCAACGGCGCACGATCACAATCCGAAAAGGTATCCCTGGTTTCTAATCTCAACCGCTCATCTCGAGATCGACGGCCCCGGCTCGTCATCCACACTACGCACGCGACACGGCTGAGTCAGCCGGTCCGCACGGCGGCGCTCTCCCGGCGAGCACGCACGCCGAGGACGCAGAGCCCAAAGCCCAAATTGGACGGAGCTACACGATGCAGGGGTAAGGGTGAACGCGCGAAGAAGGTTCTCACCGACGGAAGAGGCTCAGTCGAAGCAGTCCACGGCGGAGGGCGAATGTCGGGGTAGGAGCTTGCTCCGATGTGAAATTCCGGCGATGTGTGTTGGTCCCGAGCACCGGTGAGCCCTGGATGTGCACCCACGGTCAATTGTCGAAACCCCGAGCTCCTTCCCCCGGGGCGAATCGATGGTAGGGCGTGATTGGAAGGTGGCGGCCGCTCCCTCACTCTGGATGTGTCTACGGCGATGGAGCTTCTCCAATGGTGGGCGCGGACGGGTTCCGGGGGCTAATAAGGGCACGAGCGCGGCCGAAGAGTCCGGGAGGTGGCCGTTAGCTGGTCCGGAGAAATCGCGGCGGCCGATGCGGTCGTTTCCGCCATACGCGGCGGCCGGTTGAAGACGATCCTTACACCCCGGGCCCACGCGTCAAAGAGACAGACGAGAGCGAACGCGAGCGGGCGTGAGGCTGCGCTGTGGGTCCCGCGGCGCAGCGACACGGATGCAGACGCGCGCGCGAGAGTGGCTGACGTCTGGGCCCGTTGTGTCGGCGCTGAAGGCAGCCGAGCGGTGGGTCCCACGTGTCAGTGGGTCGCGCGCAGGGGGAGCCGATCGGGCCGCGCGGGTGACTTCCTCTGGTGGGCCGTAACATGGTAAGCCGGCCCAGTTAGCATCTTTTCCTTTTTTTTTCTTTTTATTTTTCTGTTTCCTTTTCTTTCTATTTTTCAATTCCCAATTTGAATTCCAAATTTGACTTTGAACTTGTACTCAAACTTTAGATAAATTTTAATCATACCAATATAGTTGAGTTTGTATATTTATAAATTTTTGTTTTATATTTTATATTATTTCTTTCTTTCTTTCCAAAGTTTAGCATTTCTTTTAGGTTTTAATTTCTCATTTGAATATTTAACTTTTTTTTTTTTTCTTATCACAAAATGCACACAAAAATAAAATATCCAGCATGATGCAACAATTTAGTAGCATATCTTTTCATTATCTGTTCTTGGACATGGTGTTCTCATACGATGATGAATAAAGACCACACTCACATAAAGAGAGAAATTGTTTTCTCTATTGACATTATTCCTAGCAATTACAAAGTGGGTGTTACAAATCCTACCCCCCTTAAAAATAATCTCGTCCTCGAGATTTAAGAAGAACTAGAGAAAAGGTGGGGAAAATCTATACGAAGCTCTTCTTCTCTTTCCCAAGTTGCTTCATCTTCACCATGGTGGCTCCATTGCACCTTGCACATTTTAATCACCTTATTCCTTGTAACTCGAGTCAAAGTATCCAAAATCTTGATGGGGTACTCCGTGTAAGTCAAATCACCTTGAACACTGAGCTCTTCCATGGGTAACTGTTCCTCGGGAACACGGAGACACTTCTTGAGTTGAGATACGTGAAACACATTATGCACATCCGATAGACTAGCAGGTAACTCCAGTTGGTATGCCATCTCTCCAACTCTTCTAAAGATCAAGAATGGCCCAATGTAGCGAGGGGACAATTTGCCCTTAACTTTGAATCTCCTCATTCCACGAAGTGGTGACACTTTGAGGTACACATAATCTCCTTCTTCAAATTCCAGTGGTCTCCTTCTATTATCAGCATAACTCTTCTGCCTGGTTTGAGCCACTCTCAAATTCTCTCGAATTATACGGACTTGTTCTTCTGCTTCTTGAATCAACTCAGGCCCAAAGAACTGTCTCTCTCCAGTCTGATCCCAATATAGAGGAGTCCTGCACTTTCTCCCATATAAAGCTTCAAAAGGTGACATCTTCAGACTGGCCTGATAACTATTGTTATATGAGAACTCAGCATAAGGCAGACTCTTATCCCAACTTCCTCCATGCTGAAGAGCACATGCTCTCAACATATCTTCCAATACTTGATTAGTCCTTTCAGTCTGTCCATCCGTCTGAGGGTGATAAGCTGTACTGAAATTCAACTTTGTACTCATGTTCTCATGAAAGCTTCTCCAAAATCTTGAGGTAAACTGTGAACCTCGATCAGACACAATCTTCTTTGGTACTCCATGTAAACACACAATCCGAGCCATATATAACTCTGCTAACTGAGAACCTTTATAAGTAGTCTTGACAGGAATAAAGTGAGCCACTTTAGTCAATCTATCCACAATCACCCATATAGCATCATATCCTTTCTGGGTGCGAGGCAATCCAGTAATAAAATCCATACCAATCTCTTCCCATTTCCACTCGGGTATCTTTAGTGGATGCAGTAGTCCAGCTGGCCTCTGATGTTCAGCCTTAACTCTTTGACATACATCGCACATAGCTACATATGCAGCCACATCTCTTTTCAATCCATACCACCAATATTTTCGTTTCAAATCCTGATACATCTTGGTACTACCAGGATGAATAGAATAGTCCGAGTCATGGGCCTCCATCAATATAGTCTCTCGAAGGCTTTTAATATCAGGAACACATATTCTGTCCTTGAACCATACAGTGCCCTGCTCATCTTCCGTGAACTCCGGAACTCGACCTTCAGTAATCAGATCCTTAATCTCTTTTATCTTATCATCACCCATTTGTCCCTTGCGGATCTCTTGCTCCAAAGTAGGTTCCACATCAATAGTAACTCCCTCAGTATGAGCAACTATCCCCAGGTTAAGTCTCCTGAAATCCTCAATAATCTCATCGGGTAGCTGGGCAACCACAGCTGAATGAACATGCTCCTTGCGACTCAAGGCATCTGCAACCAAATTTGCCTTGCCCGGGTGATAGTGAATCTCCAAATCATAATCTTTAATAAGCTCCAACCAACGGCGTTGCCTAAGGTTGAGATCCTTCTGAGTGAATATATACTTCAAACTCTTATGATCCGTATATACTTGGCACTTGGTCCCCATGATATAATGTCTCCAAATCTTAAGTGCATGCACAACTGCAGCAAGTTCCAAGTCATGAGTGGGGTAGTTCAATTCATGCTTCCTCAACTGACGAGATGCATAGGCAATCACATGTCCTTCTTGCATAAGCACACACCCAAGTCCTTGGCCACATGCATCACAATAAATATCAAATCCTTTTTGTAAGTCTGGCATAACCAATACTGGTGGGGACATCAACCTCTTCTTCAATAGATCAAAGCTGTCTTGACACTTCTTGTCCCACTTAAATTCTCTTCCTTTCTCCAAAAGCGAAGTCATAGGTTTGGCAATCTTAGAGAATCCTTCGATAAACCTCCGATAATATCCAGCAAGTCCTAAGAAACTTCGAATCTCAGTAACTGTAGTGGGTACTCTCCACTCCATTATCTCCTTAACTTTAGCAGGATCCACTGCTATTCCTCCATTAGAAATAATATGGCCAAGAAATGGCACTTCGCCAATCCAAAACTCGCACTTGCTGAACTTGGCATAAAGTTGATTATCTCGTAGCTTCTGTAGCACCATCCTCAGATGTTCCTCGTGATCACTATCACTCTGAGAATAAATAAGAATATCGTCGATGAATACCACGACGAATCTGTCCAAATACTCCATAAACACCTTGTTCATTAAGTTCATAAAATAGGCTGGTGCGTTAGTCAATCCAAACGACATAACTGTGAACTCATATAATCCATATCTAGTCGAGAAAGCCGTCTTGGGAATATCCGATGGTCGAATCCTCATCTGATGGTAACCGGATCGGAGATCAATCTTCGAAAATACTCTAGCACCTCTCATTTGATCAAACAAATCTTCAATACGGGGCAACGGATACTTGTTCTTCACCGTAACATCATTAAGAGATCTATAATCCACACACATCCGTTGCGATCCATCCTTCTTTTGTACAAACAAGACCGGTGCTCCCCAAGGTGAGGAACTCGGACGAATGTACCCAGCCTCTTGTAACTCAGTTAACTGCTTCTTAAGTTCCTTCAACTCCTCTATGGACATTCTATATGGCCGTTTAGAAATAGGGGCGGTTCCAGGTAAGAGATCAATAACAAACTCAACTTCTCTTTCAGGTGGCATTCCTGGTAACTCCTCTGGAAAGACATCCGGAAAATCTCTAACCACCCGGATATTGTCACCAACAAACTCCTTAGGCATGAAGAACATTGCACGCATAGATGAGGAGGTTACTGCAATGTTAACTTGAAACCTTTCTCCTTTAGTAGTAGTGAGTTCTACGGTACCTCTACCACATGCTATAACGGCCTTTGCCTTCCTTAGCCATGACATACCAAGAATCAAATCTATACTGCTTGACTCCAATATTATAGCAGTAGCTCCAAATTCTCTACCCATAATAGTTAATGTCAATCTACGTGTCATTTGATTTGCCTCAACATGCCCTTTAGGTGTAATTACTATCAGGGGTTTTCTCATTTTTAGCAGTGGTATTTCATTTGTGTTGGCATATCTAGCAGACATGAATGAATGTGTAGCACCAGAATCAAATAATATTGTTGCAGGAATTGCATTAACATAAAACATACCAATTACGAGGTCCCCTCCATCCGGAGTAGCATCCACGCTGACTTGATTAACCTTGGCAATAGAATATCCCTTGCCAGTTCCTGGAGTTTGCTGCCTGTTCTGAACTGGAGTAGTAGCAATCCTCTGTGGGCAGACATTTGCATAATGACCAATCTTCCCACACTTGTAACATTGAGTGCCCGGACTCTGTTCTGAAAACTTCGTCGGGGTGCCAGTAGGGGTAGCCTGTCGAGGGGGTGGAGTCCTCAGTGGTGATTGCGGAGCTGGGCGTGGTCCTCCGGGTCGAGTCGGTGTACCCTGGGGTGAACTGTAGCGAGGACGAACACTGCTGCTTCCTTGTCCCTGAGATATGGCCTTCCTCTTCAAATCTCCCAGTTGAACACGCTTGTGTTCAATAGCCAGTGCCTTATCAAGCAGCCTCTGAAATGATGGAAATGTGTGTGCCACCAGAGCATACTGCAAGGGTCCATTAAGTCCTTCAATAAAATGCTCCTGCTTCCTCTCGTCTTCAGCAACTTCTTCAGGGGCATATCTGGATAACTGAATAAACTTGTCTCTGTACTCACTGACTGACATACTCCCTTGCTTCAGCGACAGAAATTCCTTCTTCTTAATCTTTATCATACCAGCTGGAATATGATAGTTCCGGAACTGCGTACTGAACTCTGCCCAAGTAATAGTATCCGCAGCATCGTGGGCAGCAGTATAAGAATCCCACCAGTCAGCAGCAGGACCAATCAGACGTCCCGAAGCATATAAAACCTTCTCACGGTCCGTGCATTGTGCAATATTCAGCATCTTCTCAATTGCTTTCAGCCAATCATCTGCATCAAGTGGATCTGGTGAGCTTGCAAATGTGGGTGGCTTATGGCTCATGAACTCCCTATGCTTGTCTCGGGGTGGAACTGGTGGTGGTGGTGGAGGCAGTGGTACTTGTTGCTGCTGTTGCTGTTGTTGCATTTGCTGTTGCAGCTGCTGTTGTTGCGCCCTCCTTTCCTGACGTATCTCATCTCGCTCCTGGCGCAACTCCTGTCGTATATCCTCTCTTTCTTGTCGCATCTCCTGGCGTTCTTGCTGCATCTGAGCACGCATATCAGCCATAGTATCTGCCATCTGCTGCATCATTGCCATCTGAGCAGCAACCAGTGGGTCAACTCCGCCTGGTGGAGGATTAGGAGGATTCATCCCAGCAGGTGGTGGCTGAGGTTGTCTTCGAGTGTGTTGGTTAGGAGGCAAGTCAATTCCACCACCCCGCCTGGTATTGACCATCTGAGTTAGATACATATGGTAAGAAAATAGTAGACAAGGCAGGTATTTACAAATCAGGTTACTTTGGGGGATTTATTAGCTAAGCAGATTAATAATTTACATATCCTAGCTAATTCAATACCTTATGGTGGTACATACTGAGATGTCCATAGTTCAATCAATCAAAGAAGCAAATCAGGCATTTAGCATCAGCACATTCAAACAACATTTTAATAGAGAAAATAATTTTTTTTTTTTTAATTTGGTCTTAGGCCTCCTATCTCTTAAAAATGTCATAGGGGTAGGGATTCCAAGGTTTGAAATCCATCTTGTCTTAGAGTGGAAAAGGTAAGAATGATAAGAGTAGAACAGTAGAAGGTGAGACAGGATCAAGATAAGTGTAGAAGGAATCAGAGTAAGGTGAGTGTAGAATGGATCAGAATGAGATAAGTAGGTAAGGGTTTGTCCATTTCTATCTAGGTCTCGTCCTACAGTCAACATTCCTCTGATACCACTTCTGTAACACCCGGTTTTAAAGAACAAAGCCGGGTGCATCTCATACATGCGCCAAGAAGACAACATATATAATAACAGAGTGTATAGAGATAAATGTCATTAACATCAGAGTATTTATTACATAGCGGAAGACTTATTACAAAATAAAGTAATAAAGATAAAACAAACTAAGGATCGACGGCGCAGATGTCGACTGGGAAACGCCACCTAGATCAGATCGAACTCCTCAGTGTTAGGCGGCTCCTCCTGAACCACCTGATCATCTCCTGTGGGGGGGGTGTGAGACAGCAAGGGTGAGCTCACACATGATCATAGCTCAACAAGTTGTGGGGAACCAGTGGACATAAACTCACAAAGGTGTGAGTTCATGTGATGTGTAAGGCTTAATCAAAGACAGGGGTTAAAGCTGGGCATTGCTTTTAAGTAGTTGGTCAAAATTTTATTAGCAGTTACTAAGTGTAAGTAAATACCAAACCATAAGTAAAGTAATAGAACAAAATTAATAACGAACCCATGCATATGCGAATGACAAATTGAATTTAAGTTCCATAATTAAACATCAGAGAGTCCTGAGCCGCTCATGACCGTGAGCTCGGCTAGTATACTAGTTTTACACTCTGCAGAGGTTGTACCCTTTACCCACAAGTCATGTTACCCATCTGCCAAGGGGTCATGAATCCCATATACCTCTACCTAGGAAGCACGGCAGGGCAACACTACGAGGCCTTTACAAAGTTCCACTAGCTTCCGAAAACCCGCTACAGTTTATGGGAAGATCCAGTAAAGGGTTCCTGGCTGATAGCCATCGCAGCAAAATCAACCAGGGACCTCCCCGCACTGACCTCTCCCCTACTGCCCTTGCCCCTTTCGGGTAAGGTAGTCTTCCACTAGCTTTCCTAATTAGTCAGCCAAGGGCGTCCCATTCCACCCTTGTGGTGGCACGTGGTTCTCAAGTTAAGCTCTATGTTCCAATTAACATTAATGATAACAACATGAACATAAACAGAATAACAACAAGAATTGGAACATAGAGGTAATAAATGATTATCCCAAAACCATATAAAGCAATAGCAAACTACCCAAGTGATTCAGGGGTAAACAAGGTAATGAGATAAACAATCTAGGGAATCCTATTGGGTCCCATCAAAATTAACCTATGCATGAGTATGTGATATTAAAGAACATTATTGGGTAAAAAGTGGTCAAGGGCACAACTTGCCTTCAATGAGCTCCTGCTCAGCTACTTCAACTTGCTGCTCACCAGGATCCTCAGCAACGGGCTCTTCTACTCGCCACAATACAAACAAGCACAGGATATAGGGAAAATTAACATTACACCAAGCATGTAAACAAAATACACATAGTTATTCTACATATTAAAATAAAATCCTAGGAACAGAACTCATATTTTTCTGAGTTATAGATTTTAAGTTACGCATTTTCAAAGGTTTTATGTGCTTTAAATAGGATTATGTGATAAATAAATTTCTTTACTGTTTTCATGACATAACAGAGGCTCTAGGTGATAAAGAATAAAATTACAAAAATTTAGAAAGTGGAATGGCTCAATTTGGAGTTAGTATGAATTTTCTATGAATTTATAAAGTTCTAGCAATTATTTTCCTATTAAAAATCTATTTAATAATCCTTTTCTCTGGTTTTATTACGCTCTGGACTAGGCCTCAATTAACGGGAAGCGCAGGGGTCACGAGGTAAGTTACCAGAGACCCAGAGCACAGTCCACAACGGACGGCGGGTTCTATTTCGAACAAACAGAGGGGTTCAACTGTAAATCGCGCAGCCGAAGGGGTATGGAGCTCTGCTGGCCGCTGGATTAGACTTTAGCGGCCAGGATTAGATCTACTTAATACCGAACCGGTATTCAACAGGCGCCCCTAGATCCGAATCTAACGGTCACTATCTTATGAGAGCGAGATCGGATCGGGTCCGTCCGATTTCATCCAACGGCGCACGATCACAATCCGAAAAGGTATCCCTGGTTTCTAATCTCAACCGCTCATCTCGAGATCGACGGCCCCGGCTCGTCATCCACACTACGCACGCGACACGGCTGAGTCAGCCGGTCCGCACGGCGGCGCTCTCCCGGCGAGCACGCACGCCGAGGACGCAGAGCCCAAAGCCCAAATTGGACGGAGCTACACGATGCAGGGGTAAGGGTGAACGCGCGAAGAAGGTTCTCACCGACGGAAGAGGCTCAGTCGAAGCAGTCCACGGCGGAGGGCGAATGTCGGGGTAGGAGCTTGCTCCGATGTGAAATTCCGGCGATGTGTGTTGGTCCCGAGCACCGGTGAGCCCTGGATGTGCACCCACGGTCAATTGTCGAAACCCCGAGCTCCTTCCCCCGGGGCGAATCGATGGTAGGGCGTGATTGGAAGGTGGCGGCCGCTCCCTCACTCTGGATGTGTCTACGGCGATGGAGCTTCTCCAATGGTGGGCGCGGACGGGTTCCGGGGGCTAATAAGGGCACGAGCGCGGCCGAAGAGTCCGGGAGGTGGCCGTTAGCTGGTCCGGAGAAATCGCGGCGGCCGATGCGGTCGTTTCCGCCATACGCGGCGGCCGGTTGAAGACGATCCTTACACCCCGGGCCCACGCGTCAAAGAGACAGACGAGAGCGAACGCGAGCGGGCGTGAGGCTGCGCTGTGGGTCCCGCGGCGCAGCGACACGGATGCAGACGCGCGCGCGAGAGTGGCTGACGTCTGGGCCCGTTGTGTCGGCGCTGAAGGCAGCCGAGCGGTGGGTCCCACGTGTCAGTGGGTCGCGCGCAGGGGGAGCCGATCGGGCCGCGCGGGTGACTTCCTCTGGTGGGCCGTAACATGGTAAGCCGGCCCAGTTAGCATCTTTTCCTTTTTTTTTCTTTTTATTTTTCTGTTTCCTTTTCTTTCTATTTTTCAATTCCCAATTTGAATTCCAAATTTGACTTTGAACTTGTACTCAAACTTTAGATAAATTTTAATCATACCAATATAGTTGAGTTTGTATATTTATAAATTTTTGTTTTATATTTTATATTATTTCTTTCTTTCTTTCCAAAGTTTAGCATTTCTTTTAGGTTTTAATTTCTCATTTGAATATTTAACTTTTTTTTTTTTTCTTATCACAAAATGCACACAAAAATAAAATATCCAGCATGATGCAACAATTTAGTAGCATATCTTTTCATTATCTGTTCTTGGACATGGTGTTCTCATACGATGATGAATAAAGACCACACTCACATAAAGAGAGAAATTGTTTTCTCTATTGACATTATTCCTAGCAATTACAAAGTGGGTGTTACAAATATGTGTCCAATCATCCCTATGCTGTTGGTCTTCATATTATTCCCTATGTCTGGGTATCTGACAGCATAGTGAGGGGCATATGCAGCACTAGTGCACTACCATCTCTTTTGATGCTCCGATGCGTCCTAATTTGTTTCAAAGCATGCAATATATCCCAAAGCTAGTCTTGTAACTACTGGTAAGGGACAACAAAACCTTTCTTGTACCATTTGATACATTAAAATTTTAAGAAAAATAGAAATTTGGAGGTTTTATGGCATTGATTTAGTTGCATATACTATGTGAATTTATTTCAACATGCTAGCAAATTTACCTAGGAATATGTAGGAGGTTTGTTTTCTTTTACATCTTTAAAATTCAATATAGATCATCAACTACTATTATTATCTGTTCTTGTTTCTTGTTGCTGAATATTACTGATATCTTTCCAATCGCAACTAGCTGTCCTAACAACATCTTGAACTTTTACCAAACAGTTTATTGGGGCTATAATGGGCGCAAGAGATTTAAATATACAAACGGAACATGGACAGCTTGGCATGCCAAGTAATATTTGCTGTGTTGTTGTTGAGTACCTTGCTGGAGGTGCGCTGAAAAATTTTCTGATAAAGAACAGGAGAAGGAAGCTTGCCTTTAAAGTTGTGGTCCAAATAGCTCTTGACCTTGCCAGGGGGTAAGTAATTGATCGCTTTTTTCTTTGTTGATCTTTGCCTGGAATTTTGTTGCTACGTGTCTTCACTCTTTAGTCTCAGAAGATATAATTGTGATATATGTTGTTTCAATAGATTATGCTACCTCCACTCAAAGAAAATAGTGCACCGTGATGTCAAGACTGAAAACATGCTTCTGGACAAGACGAGAACGGTAAAGATCGCTGATTTTGGTGTTGCTCGAGTTGAGGCTTCAAATCCTAGCGATATGACGGGCGAAACAGGGACGCTTGGTTACATGGCTCCTGAGGTATTTGATTTTAGCCATCCGTCTGTGCTCCTAAATCTAAAACTGCACACCTGGAGAAGCTATCCTTTATATCGATAGGTATTTGCACAGAAACTACTTAAGTATAAGCTGGAAACATGCCCTGCATGTTACAGCTGAAGTATCTTAAAGGCCACACAGATTGCGTGGCCTCTAATATCTCCAGTAAATTGGTCGAAACTGTTCTCTTCTTGAAGCTGCATTATCCATTGTCTCACACCGATGCATCACCTGCAAGGCAGCACGATTTTTTCATTGATCTGAAATTCGGGATCCTTTCTCTGCACTTGCACTTTTATTTCCTGTTTCTTGAAAGAGCGTATCTGTGGCCTGTGGGTTACATTGGCATATGCATGCAGGTTCTCAATGGTCATGCTTACAACAGGAAGTGTGACGTGTACAGCTTTGGGATCTGCCTGTGGGAGATATACTGCTGTGACATGCCGTACCCTGATCTCAGTTTTTCTGAGGTCACCTCTGCCGTCGTTCGCCAGGTGAAAATAAAGACATGCCTCGTGTCTCGTTCGGCGTTTCTCGCTGCCATGTTTGTCACTGGAAGCCTGAGGTGAAATGAAAATTTTGCACAGAATCTGAGGCCTGAGATACCGCGCTGCTGCCCGAGCTCGCTAGCGAATGTGATGAAGCGATGCTGGGACGCGAACCCGGACAAGCGTCCCGAGATGGCGGAGGTGGTGTCCATGCTGGAGGCGATCGACACGTCCAAGGGTGGCGGCATGATCCCTAAGGACCAGACGCAGGGCTGCCTCTCGTGCTTCCGCCAGTACCGAGGTCCCTAACGCAGGGTTGTTTATTTATACCCGGTGAAATGATGATATTGGTCTCTACGCTACAACTCAGTGTAATCTAATCGCAGAACTGGCTATATAATGGAGAAGCTTATCATTGCTTGCCATGGGTGTAAATGGATGGGGCGGGGTGGTTGACGATTGGTGTGCTTGTATGCTCGCTTCGAGTTATAATGCTTGCTGTAAGTTAAGGTGTGGACGGAGTTGCTGTTGCCGTTTGCTCACATCGTTAAATTCGTGGGCGTGACATGAAGCAAGGTTATGTACTACGTATTGGATTAACCATCTATTTACATAATGTTAATTATTAAATTACACGTGAACCGTCAGGATATCGGGGGGGTTTTAGAGCGAAGGTAAACTTTTGCTGTTATTATTGTGTGCTAAATCTCTACTATGCACCAAAAACCTTGGGTTCCGCGGGGTAAATCCATTTAAAAAGGCAAATTTTAGCGGAGGGAGCAGCTACAGTTGGCGGGGAACTTGCTTTAGGATAGAACGTTTTAGTAGCTTATATGCCCCGGAGGGTTACAATTTTGAAGAAGCGGTACTAATTAGTGAACGTTTGGTATATGAGGATATTTATCACATCCGAAAATATGAAATTCATACGGATACAACAAGCCAAGGCTCCGCTGAAAAAATCACTAAACAAATACCACATCTAAACATTTACTTTGCAATTTGGACAGAAATAGAGTTGTAAGGTTGGGATCCTGGGTAGAAACTGGCGAAATTTTAGTAGGTAAATTAACGCCTCAGATAGCGAGCGAATCGTCCTATATCGCAGAAGCTGGATTATTACGGGCTATTTTTGGTCTTGAGGTATCCACTTCAAAAGAAACTTCTCTCAAACTACCTATAGGTGGAAGAGGCCGCGTTATCGGTGTGAAATGGAGTACGGGATCAGCCCAGAAAGCACAACGAGACAAATTGTTTCTACATAAGAAAGTAGAAAATTAGCTCTCCATAATGATGGGTTTGTTCAAAGTTATGAGCTTAGTTCAGACAAGTGCCTAGTAACATGCAAAAATGTCAGAAGTTTGGATTTACTGAAGCTTAGTTCAGACCGCCCTACTTATGCTGCTGTTCAAATCTCCGCGGTTTGACCGTCGCCGTGTATTACCTCTTCTCTTCCCATTTTATGCAAAAAATAGGATAAACTTATGCGCAAACGAGGATTTAAACCTTGGTTGTTAGCTTCATGCCTTCACGTTCGCACTCACCTAACCTGCTAACCAATAGAACACATATTTTTTAGAATATGTGATATATAGAAACCGCAGAATATGGAAACCGTAGCAATACACATCATGAATTTTAGAATCAAACATAAATTATAAAAAACATGGATTTATTTAATTAAACATAAATGTATATAATTAAACATAAATTTATACAAACAAACACGTATTTATAGAACTATACATGAATTTATACAAATAAACATAAATTTATGAAATTATACGTTAATGTATAGAATTAAACATGGATTGATACAAATAAATATGAATTCATAGAATTAAACATAAATTTATACGAATAAATATGAATTTATAGAATTATACATGAATTTATACAATTAAACATGAATTTATACAAATAAATATGAATTGATAAAACTATACATGGATTTATACTACTAAAATTTTTAATGCACCAATCATGTGACTGAAATCTTCTAGGACCTATGGAGTGAAGTATTTCTAGATTTTTTATGCAATACTATGTTTTGAGTAATACCGTAGTATTTTATGTCATAAGCTATTTGGTTATGTTCATAAAAACATGTTTTGCAAATATATGATATTTTAGATACCAAGATATTTTTAGGTATTGGAAACTCCGGTCCAAAAAATTCCATGACATTGCTTTCGTTGTTTAATATCATAGTTTACAATATTATATCAAACAATGTTTTTTAAGTTGCCAAAACTACGATATTATTATGACAATAGTAAAGTATAATATTATAAAACTATAGCTTTTTTAATAAATATTGTTACAGTAGTCAGTCAGCACAGCCCGGCCGGCGTCGTTCATCTGTGGTCGTTCCGACGGTCGGATGCTCACAAGAGAAAAGAGATGCTGTGTGCAAGCTGCAGAGACTGGCGTCCGATCCGATCCCACTCCCACGGTCCCACCTCGCCTCTCGCGCTCCTGCCCACCCAGCCTGTCCGCCGTCTGGTGTCCGCCTGTTCCCCAAAAGCAAAGAGAGGCGCAGAGCCGCCGCCGTTGATCTCTGACCTTTCCGATCCAGAGCCTAGCTCTCACCGTCTACCGGAGCTCTCACCATGGCGGTGAGCTCGCGGTTTCCCTCCCAACCCGCGGCGCGTGGCCTCCTGCGCCGCACCCCGCAGCGCATCCTCCCCGTCGAGCGCACGCCGCGCCGCCTCGCCCTGGTCGTCACCGCCGTCTCTGGGGGACCTGTACCTGGCGGATCGCCCGTTTCCAGGCGGCCGCCACCGCCGGAGGACGCCGCGACCGTGGCACCGACCTCAGTGCCGTCGTCGGCCGCCTCGGCCATCGATTTCCTCACCCTGTGTCACCGCCTCAAGGTACAAGATACTGCTCATCGTGCTCGTACTAATCAGTCGCCCCCTGACATGTTGTTCCAAGGCCGCTAGGGTCACACCGGAGATGCTCACAATGTTTGTAAGAAATTCTGAAGTGCACACAGAAAGTAAAAGTAGCTGCACCGCCTTGTGCATGTGCAATGATTTGGATCAATTCATTCATGCCCCTAATTTCTTTGATGCTTAGGTCCATCATATCACATGATTCTGGTGCTTATTCCTTTTGTTTATTCTTTAGACCACCAAAAGGAAAGGATGGATAAACCATAGCATCAAGGGCCCTGAGTCCATTGCTGATCACATGTACCGAATGGCCTTGATGGCTCTGATTGCTGGTGATCTGCCTGCTGTGGATCGAGAAAGGTCCATCTCTTCAAATTAATCTTTCGCTTTATTGTTTCGTTATGCTTTAGCCTTTGTCATATCTTAGTTTTCTGCTTGGTGTTGACCATCATTCTTTAATCAGGTGTATCAAAATTGCTATTGTGCATGACATTGCAGAAGGTAGGTCAAGGTCATGTGTGCCATGCAGTACACAAATTGTTGGTGTCTTGTATGTCCAATGCACTTATCTGATCATGAAAACTACACTTCACCTGCGAATACTTTATTAGCTTAAATGCTTATTTCATCCACAAATCCCTTTAGTAAATTAGTCAAATATTTAAAATTCTTTGTTTAATAGCTATTGTTGGTGACATTACCCCATCGGATGGTATACCTAAGGCTGAAAAAAGCCGGCGCGAACAAGCAGCACTAGATGAAATGTGCCAAGTTCTTGGTGGTGGGCCAGCTGGTGGGTGCACATTTTCTATCTTAAATGTCAGATCATGTAGAAACTTCCAACACCAAAAGACGAACTATTTATCTATAATACTTTTGTTTTGCAGCTGATGAGATTAAAGAGTTGTGGGAAGAATATGAGAACAATTCTTCTATTGAAGCCAATCTTGTAAAAGATTTTGATAAAGTAAGAAGGCAATTGTTTCTATAATGTTCTTTTATTATTGTTATTTGTCTTTCCAGTGTCTGATCATCATGACTGCTAGTTGTAGCTATGTATATGTTTGTTTTTACTTAGCAGATCCGTCAGATTTACCAATCTTGGTAGATTACATGGTTTTAAAGGCAGCTAGGCGGAACTAGGCGCTCAGCCACCGCCTGAACGCCTAGGCGACGCCTTACTAGCCAAATACCAAGCAACCAAACAGCTGTTACAGGGGGCAGGGAAAGCAGGGGAGGAGGAACATCATTCTTGAGTCTTGACACCTGAGAGAAAGCAGGGGAGAAGGAAGCAGGGGAGGAGGACCTACCAGTCTACCACTCTACCAGTGAGGGGTGCCCAGGGAGGGGGAGCAGCCAGCCAGTCGCGCGCCCAGCGAGCAGCAGCCGCGAGCGGCGAGCACAGGGCACGCAGGGAGGAGCAGCCGCGCGCACAGGAAGAGCCGCGCGCGCAAGGGGAGGAGCAGCCGCGCACAAGGGGAACGCCCGCCAATTTACAGGGGCAACGCCCGCCAAAGCTAGCGCATCGGGCGCCAAAATCCAGCGCCAACAAACCCTAGGTTAGGCATCGCCCAGGGGGGAGAAAAGCGTCGCCCAGACGCCTACCGCGCCTAGGCGGACGCCATACTCAAGTTTACCTGAGCGCCGCGGACGCCAAGCAAAAAATGTCGCCTGGACACCTAGGCGTCGCCTAGGCGACGCCTTTTAAACAATGGTAGATTATGAACTTTTAGAGCAAGTTCATCACAAGTACTTGCTCCTGGTTTGTTTTCAATTAGATTGGTGATCAACGATTTGCTTGCTTGTTTGTATGACCTAATAGACTTCTTGTTCTTCATGGCCTTATTTACCAAGTTGCAACTTGTGCATGTTAGTCTTAATTCCAAGGAATGTTAAAGTTACTTTGAGGTTTCTTCCTCATATGCCATAGGTTTAATTCTTCAAAGTATGCAAATTTGTTTTTGTTACATGATGGATATTTCGTGTTTTTTAATTTTTAGTAATACAATTAGTCTCTCCACATTTGCGGGGGAGGGGGGAGGCTTATCTCAGTTTATCTCTTTCTTAGACCTCACTCATGTGGGAGCCTCCGACAATGGGTCGACAATGGGTCTGACCTTTTTTATGTTTAGCAATACAGTTACTTTCATGCATTTTCTTTTCTTTTATTTCTTCGTTATCATGTGTTTTGTGTGTTGTGTGTTGCATTTCATCTTTTTTTCAGGTGGAAATGATTCTTCAGGCATTGGAATATGAGAAAGGTAATGACTTTTTGTAATGGCACAATGATTCAAAACATAAGCCTCCTTTAATTGTCCTTGACTATAGTTGGCTGTATGGTATGTTCAGTTAAAGTATTCCTGTTGTGAACACTCCAAGGGAGTAAACTGCTTTGTTGATATGAAATGATTTACTCCTAGAATGAAGTATGGATAATAGATTATATTGTTTTTTATGTTATTCTTGATAAATCATTATGATCTATGAGTTTATGCAAAACACATGTAAGTACTTGGCTTGTTGAACTAGCGTCACAGCTTAGGAATGGTGAGTATTGATTGCATTATAACCATACCAATTGCACTTTGTTACCAAACTTTTCACTTTAAAACTGAGGGCCTGTTTGGCAATAATGAACAATGTTTCTCAAAGCCATGGTTTTACAATACTATACTTTACAATTGTCAATGACAATACCATAGTTTTGGCCAACTCTAAAAACACCATGGTTTTAGAAACACTGTTCGGATACAATGTTGCAAACCATAGTATTTAAGCAAAAGCTAGTCATGCCATGAAAACTTTGGGTTAGAGTGGAATTTTCAATACTCCAAAAATACCATGGTATTCAGAATATTATGCTTTTGAAAACATAATTTTTATTTTTAGGAAAGCAATGTTTTCGACCTCCGTAAGGAGTCGTTTGTACCCCGGTCTGTTCTCAGACCTATCTCTTTCTTAATATAAATTATACGCAGCTCTCCTGCGTGTTTCGAGAAAAAAAATTAGGAAAGCAACCAAACACCTTATGGCATAAAATTCTCTCGTATTCCTATAAACCATGTATTGCATAGAAACTACAAAAATACTCCACTTCCAAACAGGCCTCGAAAGACTTCACAATAAATGGATGTCGTCATGTATTGGTGTTTCACTCATATTGGCATGTACAAAGCATTTTAATGCACTATGTCTTGAGGTGTGTCTAGGGAGATAAGTGTAAAAAACGAAGACACTATATCTTCATGAAGACACACGTCTGGCTCGGTTTTTTAAGCAAAACACAGCTTCACTCAGCTTCACTAGTACAACCCACATAAATAGGTTATGTCTTAGAAAATTTTATTAAATAAGACATAATATTTAGATAAACCCCAGTACCTACAGTGTTGTGTCTTCCATTTTAAAAACCGTACCACCATGTCTAGGTTGTACATGCCCTGCTAGCTTAATTCATTTATCCTTCTAACTTAATGCATCTTGAAATTTACAGAACATGGCAAAGTGCTAGATGAGTTCTTTCTCTCCACTGCCGGTACTTTAATCAATCTCTGTTTCCTAACTCACGATGTCCAAAGTGACAATCGTTTCCAGCTGTCCCCTTTTCACTAAACATGTTCTTAACATGTGTTTCAGGCAAGTTCCAGACAGAGATCGGTAAGAGCTGGGCCGCTGAAGTAAACTCGAGGAGAAAGGAGGGATGCGGAAAGCAGGAGCCTTCATCAAACTTCCACGGAAACGTGTTGTGATGCGAGGGACGGTGTGGCCAACTAGAGCCTGGCAAGTTTAAGTGGCCCTGGAGCCAACTTCAACGGTGGGCTGATGGCAGTTCACCGATTGACACGGCTGTTCAGCCTTCCTAAAGAATAACAGGAGGGTTATGGAGTGAACACTAGATTTTAGTCTGGTTAGCTGAAAGGTTCGTAGTTGCTCGAAGACCAAGGGGTAGGTAAAACTGTGTAGTGTTTCGTTGTAGCCTGGAATCCAGCGAGGATGAGATACTTTTTTTTTTTCAACTCCGTGAATAATGAAAGGGCGATGGTGTTTGCCCTTCTCATCTTCCCTGCCCATTTTTATTGGGCAAAATCTATGCACACAGTTACTTGGGGCCTGTTTGGAAGCACCAGTTTTTAAAAATCTAGTTTATAAAAACTGAGATGGTTTTCAAACATATCAATTTATAGTCTAGTTTATAGAAACTAGATTTCAAACATATCAATTTATAGTCTAGTTTATAGAAACTAGATTCTCAGTCTTTCCTAGTTAAACTAGTTTATGAAAAACTGAGATGGTTCCAAACATCATTATATATTTTTTTCCATACTAGTTTATGAAAAACTGAGATGGTTCTAAACATCATTATATAATTTTTTTTCCATATTAGTTTATGAAAAACTGAGATGGTTCCAAACACCATTATAGAATTTTTTTTCTATAAACCAGATTCTATAAACCAGAGATAAAAATTAGATTCTTAAAAACTAGGTTGCTTCAAAACATGACCTTATTTGAATTTAGAAAATAGTCTATTTTTTGTGTTAGCCTGCGTTGCAATATTCTTAATTTTTGATGGGAGGTTTCAGCTGCTCTTACATTAGGGACTTTTGTACACAGCTTATTTCGCATGAAAGTGGTATGAAACAGGATACTTTGCAACAGTTTATCACTTTAGTTGTTTCACTTTCTTAGAATGAACTAAAAGCAAACAATAAATAGAGGTTCTTAGACAAGCTACTTTTCCAACAAGCATAAAGGGCCTCAATTTTTTTAGCTTTCTTTATAATCTAAATGTTTAATGATTAATCATGCATACCTAAAATTTTAATAACCCGCTATTTTGATCATTGCCAATAATTTTCACAGGAATAACTTTATCTATCATATTTCTAAATTAAGGCCTCTTTTGGAATGCATTAATTTCGGAGAAATAATATAAGAATTTATAGAAATCAGATCATTTTCACAGAAAATACACAGAAAACGAGAAAAAATTCCGCATTCCAAAGGGGGCCTATAAGTTGTTCTAGTTTCGGTATGTTGGTTTTTACCATGTTTTCTTAGATACTCTACTATGTATTTAAGCGCAACATATACCTAGGACATAAATACATGCACATAGAAAAAAAATAGACGATTTATAATTTGAAATAGAGAAAGTGCAGTAATTCTAGTCTATTTGGAGTAAAAAAAGGGCTACTTAAAAAAACGGACTTGTACATGTGGTATTATTGAAGTTTTAGATAAACTTGAATAAAAAAAATATTCTTCCTAGGTACCTTTGCGTGCCAATATGCTGGCCCATGCTTAGCTGGCGACCAGTGGAAGTAGCGGGTTATGACTATTTGATGCCACATTAACATCTTTTAATTCATAATACCATCTCTCTCGTCTCTCCTATGTGGTTATGTGAAGAGGCAGTCTTGTTCTCTGCGTGTGACTATTTTTTTTCTTCTAAATAGCTTTATTGACAATACAATCACCTGAATAATCTAGCTGCTACGAGAATTACGTGCATGGTTTAGGGTTTAGAACGTGACGGATGCTGTTGCGACAACTTAGCAGATTCTGCATTTACGTTGACTAGGGTGATTTTCATAGAAGCAATTTTTACAGAAATGGGCTGAGAAGGCGAAGCGCTTGGCTGCCAGAAACTGCTTCTGACGATCAGAAACCGAAACAAACAGGACCTATAGATGAACAATTCGGTCGGTCCTGGTCCAAGTCAGGTCTAAGTCCGATCATGTTGGGCCAGGCAAGGCCCACCATGTCATCAGACCAATTCTAGTTGGGCTTCGTGCTTGGCCAGCGGCCTAGGCATGACATATCGTGCCATTTTTCATGCCGAGCCGGTCCAAAAAACTTGGCTAAAATGTTGTGTTGTGTCGGCCTAAAACCCACACACATAGAGAAGACGAGCTACGACAGCAACACCACTTTGAATAGTGGTGAACGATGAAATCTAGGGTTTGGAGGAGAGTCGAGACTAGGGTCGAGAGTACGAGAGGACAAAAGGTGAGGATGACAAGAGGAGATCAAGATCCGAAGGTGCGGTCACAAGAAAGATGACAAGATAGGTCACAGGCTCACAACAGTGGCCAAATAATATAGATGAGTAAAAGGCCCGCAGCTAGAGAGCCATAATGACAAGAAAATTCCACAAGATTTGATCGTGGAGATATTGTTGTAGACGGATGAAGTGACAATAGTGGCAGGCGAGAGAAGCGAAAGCGAGACACGAGAGATAGGCAGAGAGCATAGAGGAAGCCAATCAGTTATGGCAGAGAGATAGGGTTCGAAGAAAAGCGAGGGATTGTAGTGGAGATTATATATCCCGTCCCCTGCCCTCCCGTTGGGCATCCATAACGGCAAGTTGATAGACTAACCAGGTCGAGGCTAGGCTGACCTTAAGGGTGTGTTTGGTTAAATGTACAAGGAGTGATGGAAGGAACGAACATAATTTCTATAATGTTTAGATGAGAGTTACGTGGAGCGAGATAAATACAGAAGTATTTTTTTGTGGCGGCGTGATACTAAAAAATCGAGAGGAAGGTGCCGTCTCCATCTTATCATATTTTGACCTCAAACAAACACGTCCTAATTGACTAGGCCAGACCGGACCCGATGCTGGGTCATGTCTCGTGTCAGGCTAAGGAGGCGGCCTAGTCACGGTCTGGTCCCTGGTGCCTCATGCTGGACTGGAGCAGCCCCAGCATGGTGCCTGTCATGTTGGCCGTGCTTGGGTCAAGAAAAAAAAACAGACCACATGCTGGGCCATCGGGCTGTGGGCATTTTGTTCATCTATATGTGTGATAGGCATTGTCTAAACGGCTTAGTGGCATTGAGCGTGCGCTAATCACCCACACTCCCACAGGGTTTGTTAAGCAAAAAACATAGTCATGAATTATTAAACGTTTGTTAAAAAAATACTCCTTTAGTCCCAAATATACACCTTTCTTTGCCTCCTCCGTTTTGTAGTTCATTTTGGGTGGTGCTGAAGCCGGTATCCCCTTACACAACAGTGTTCTGGTCGCCAGAGCCCCAAATCACACCAAACAGGCCCGACCAGCGTCCATTCCACAAAGATATCATACTATACTATATCGGTCTATTCAAACTTATTACTATCGATATTTTACTTGAATGTAAATCATTATCATTACCATTTATATTACATTTTATGAACCAAACAGCACTCATTATCATTTACATTTTGTGAACGAAACGGCATCTAAAAAATCAGATCATTAAACCAAGCTATGTGCATTTGGACAGTAACCATACTACCAATATCCAAATACGTAGTTGAGTCCGATGGTGATTCCTTTTAGTAAAACAGGATAATGTTGCTTTTTGTACACTTCGACTAAGACTGTGCAATGGGTGAACCATATAACACGTAGAATAGTAACATCCTTTTGATAACACTGATATGTGGCCAGCAATAGTCAGAAGAATAAAAACAATTCGGTCACAATAATAACCTCCCCATCTAACTTCAGTTCATGCCAAACAGGCTAAGATCTCGACTAGCTCTAGCTAAACAAGAGTTAAGAGTTACTGATCATGCTAACTACTAAATTGTCATCAGCTCAAAGCCACACAAGGGACTAATCACACCACTCCCAAGCAGCAGTTTTCTCAAAGATTCTCTTTGGGTCAAATGTAAAATAATACCATAAACATACTTGCATCTCTTTACATGACTAACATTGCTGCATTCAACCTACCTAAACCACCATCTCATGCCAGCATTTATCGGGTCATGAAGAAAAGGGGTGTAACGGTGGATATAAGGGTTAATTGTCCGCCCAATTTTAAGCCAGATAGCTCTATGATAAGCGGCAGTGAAGGGAGAATGGTACATGAGCTTCAGCAACTGCACCACCAGCAAAAGAGAATGAGATTAGAATTTAATGAACCATCATATTCCACAAATATTATAAAGGCTATTGGTACAGTCCTCACGTTCTAAATGTGGTGGATGTAACAGAGTTCAGCCATGCAGAAGCAAAGATTGTTGCCTAGATTCCCTTCTAATTGCGAATGGGCATGGTTATATTAGACAATTTGGCATAGCCATTGGATGACTTGTCTGCTCCTACCATTAAATTCTTACCTATCCATCCACATATATGCAAGTCCACATGCATTACAAAATTTCAATCTGATGACTGATTATTCTAATATTTGCCCACCAGCAAGCATTAGCTATGGGGAGGAGATTTGCAGCAAGTGAAATATCATTATGCTAGGTCAAAGGTATGCCAACAAGGGCCAGCCATGTAAAACATATACACCTAATGTGTGATGACAAAATAACATATTAGTATATCCAAGACAGCGTAATGATACTCTTTGGGTTAGGTTTCTTGCACTGTTTATAAAGCAGGTGAATCTCCATTCACTAACCTGCCAATACATGAATGTTTGCATAAGATTTCGCTGTCGCCTGCACAGGTAGTAATAGGCATTGGAAGTTAGGTGACAAATAGAAGAGAGGGAGAGGGAGAAAAATAAAGGAAAAGACTAGAATCAACTCACGAGAACAGGGATAGGATCAAAAGAAAGCCCGTCAAAATCTCTGCATTTGAACGTAGAAAGTGGACTGCATTTGTGTTTGTCTCAACCCATGTACAAGGTTGCTCCAAGTATGTCCTGCAAATTAACACGTTCATATGTGATAATAATTTTACCAACAGATCAAAAGGACAAATATTATTTTCATTACATAAAAGGGAACATGTATGTGTTTTTTTCGGGAATACGCAAGAGAGCTGCGCATCAATAATATTAAGGAGATACCAGAGATCCAAAATGGACCAAGTACAAGAAAACCTCCTTACGGAGGCCAGAATTTAGAGTACAGAAACACACGCACATCGAAGAACTCTACAGCAGTGGCGGAGCCAGCCACGGATCCAAGCCTGGACACCGTCAGGAGAAAGCAGCTCCACCTCCGGCTGCTGGCTTGCTGAGGATGGGCGTCGGACGGCCGGCTGCTGGTGCTGGGCGCTGCACGGGGTGGCCGGGGCTAGCCTGCTGTGAGCCGCGCCGAAGGAGGAAGGAGTCGGCCAAGCCGGCAGAGGGCAGCCAGCTGCAGCACTGGCGCGGGCGCGGCCAGGCCCTGGGGGAGACGGTTGGCTGTTGGTGCTAGGCAGCTACCATCTAGCGTTTGGCGTCGGTGACCGTGAGGGACTGAGGGTGAGGCCATGACGGTTAGCTGCCGTGGGGAGGCCATGGTGTGACCACGTCTGCGGCTGATGAATGCAAGCTGGTCACTTGCATCTCGCCGAAGGCGAAGCCCGGGCACGTGCCCAGGCTGGCCGGGCGGTGCCTCCGCCACTGCTCTACAGACAACTCAGCACTAGCTAGGCCAAAACTCTACCACATAGCTAGAACCGGAGCTCATCGATCCGAAGGAAAGACAAAGCTTTGATCTCTGTTAGAGACCAAAGGACAACTTCCTCCCTAGCTGCCTGAAAGGCCGCAACCAGACTCTGGCTGCAGCCATTGAACACACACTTGTTCCTATGCTTCCAGATAATCCAAGCTCCTAAAATAACCAAAGAGTTGAAGTCTTTCCTTGCCACCTCAATCACTCTGGAACTACAACTCATCCACCATGTCTCGAAGGAATGGTCATCCTGTTGGGGACAGAGTCCTTGCCAGCATCCAATCTTCAAGAGCTCAAACCAAAATTGTTTGGCAAAGATGCACCAGACTAGCAAATGATTGATTGATTCAGCAGCCTGATCACACAACAAGCACCTCTCTGAATGGTTGGACCTTGCTTGGCAAGTCTATCGGTTGTCCAACATCTGTCATGCTCAACAAACTAAATGATAATTTTGCACTTTCTAGAAGCCCAAGACTTTCATACCCTTTCAGCCGGTCCAAACTCCACAGTTCCTTGAAAGAGAGCCCTATAAGCTGAACCTGTAGAAAAGGAACATGAAGCAGCAAACTTCTAGATATGTTGGTCTTGTACCCCGGCTGCAGCACCCTGCCTTCTAAAGCTTCACAAAGGTCAAGAAACTCAGCAGTAACTCTTACTGAAAGTGTGCCTCTCAAGCTTGCCATCCACTGAAAACTTGGGAGATCATCTTGGACCGTCAAGGAATCAATCAGAAGTCTAAGAATCAGCCCCAACAACAAGTCTAGGAATCAACCCCAACAATGCAGGTGCAAAGTCTTGGATACAGTTGTCATTCAGCCAACAATCTTTCCAAAAAAGAGTGTTAGAGCCATCCCCAAGCTATGTCACAACTTCTCCCACAAGAGATCGCACTTCCGGGCACACATGAATGGGGAAAGAAGACCATGATCTGCTAGGATCAGTTTTTGTAACCATGACCATCGTGCTTGCAAAGCCCAGTAAGGTTCCAGAGGTCACTGATCCCAAGACCACCTAGATCTTTGGGCCTAGTAACCTTCGGCCAAGCTAGAAGACAATGACCTCCCTTGGCCTCCTTCCTTCCTCTCCAAAGGAACCCTTTTTGCAACTTGTCAATCGCCTTAATGGGCCAAGCTAGGAGATATAATGCCGATGTCCCAGTGGAGGCTAGTCTGGGGGATGGCGGAGGATGCTTCGATTCAGGTGATGCGTGATGGGCCCTGCTTTTGGCGGGCACCGAGGAGACAGGGTTTTTTGCTGACCCGATTGATGAGTAAGTCCAAACGCTGGTTGTTGCTGGTATTGCTCTGGGCCTACAGCCGGCTGGACAGGAGCACCTTCTAGTTGCGCCAGTGCCTGGGGTTGCCTCTGCAGAAGCGGCGAAATGTGGAGATCATGCTAGGCAGCTGGGGCGAGCTCGCCCCCTTGTCACCTACTTCCGTCGGAGAAGGGCGGCTCGTTCAAAGACACATTCTCCCAGTGTGAGGACTTCTCCCTCTCGCTCCTCCCCTCCTCCCTCCAATGCGGTAAAGTTCATTGACAGAATGACCAAAGAGGCCTGTGGTGCTCTACCGGTTCCTAGTGGGAGTTATCGGCGGGCTGCTGCTCCCACTCCCGCTGGTGGTAAACCTCGGCGAAGCAGGATGATTGCTAGAGTCGGGGTTGAGCGCTTGCCAGTTCCGTTGCCAGCTAAGCTGGGTAGGAAGAGGATTCTCATGGAACAAGGTATTGTTGGGTCTGATCGGTCAGAGTTCGTCTCCTCTAAGACTCTTGACGAGTATGCCCGAGTGTTCAGTAAGCAGCTGTCGGAGGTCCAGATCAAAGCCTTAGCTGCGCTTTTTGGCTGGACTATTCAAGTGGAAATGCAAGGGTACCACTGATTTATTTTTTTGGGCTGGTGCTGGTAGTTCACTAATTAATTGTTTCCAATGCATCCTTCCAAGTTTTTGATCTGGAATGTTTGTGGCCTTAACCCAGCTAGAAAAGACACAGTGTGTTCTCTAGTCGATGATGCACGTGTTGATGTGGTTTGCCTACAGGAAACTAAGATGATGAATATGTCCAGATTTTGTGTTATGAGGACTTTGGGGCTAGATTTTTGCATTTTTTTTATTCGGCCCTCTAATGGTGCTAGTGGAAGGATCCTGGTGTCATAGAAGAGTCACGTAGGTTTTCGAGATAATGGTCGAGTGGATGATCGTGGAAGAGTCACGTAGGTTTCCTGGTGTCTTGATGGAATTCTGTCCGGAGAATGGTTACCCATGGTGGCTGACCTGTGTCTACGGGCCTCAAGGAAACCAGGAAAAATTCAGTTCTTACAATCGTTGCGAGATATTCGAGCTCACTATAGTGAGCCTTGGCTTGTTTTCGGCGATTTCAATCTCATTCTAAATGAGGAAGATAAGAATAATCCCAATCTAGACCGTGTCATGATGGGGAGGTTTAGAAAATGGGCTGACGATATGGTTCTTAAGGAGGTTCGCTTGTTGGTCGCAAATTCACTTGGTCAAATGGTCAGGACAGCCCTACTCTGGTGAAGCTGAACAGGGTTTTCTGCTTTGCATCTTGGGAGGATCGTTTCCCTGATTGTTACAGAGTTCTGCTTTCCAACAACTCCGACCACTGTCCACTGTTGTTGGGGCTCCATGACTTTAGTAGAGTTAAGGGAAGATTTCACTTTAAGGCCTTTTGGACCAAGATGGAGGTGTCTCGAGCCTAGGAATCTGTCCCAGCTGGCTGATGTCCTCTCATCTCATTCTAAAAAAATAACAACATCGAAATGTTTGCAGAACTGGAGTGATATGAAAATTGGGGATGTCAAAATTCAGCTTGAAATGGCAAAAGATCTTTTACACCATTTGGAGATTGTTAGACTGTGTATGTGTATGGGCCGGCACCACTGTTGGGCTGTCGGCCCATTAGGGTTAGGGTTAATTCTCTCTATATATGTAACCTTCTCCTATGCAATACGACAAGAAATTACATTCCAACATGGTATCGGCTAGGTCATCTCCTTTCCACTCTACAGCCGCCAGCCCCTAGGTCCGGCGGCAGCTGCTTCCGCGCTGCTGCCCCCGGGAGCAGTGTTCTTAAGGCGTCCAGGCGCTTGGAGAATACTTGGCGCCTTGCCCGCCTAGGCGCTAAGGCGGTGATCCCATTTGCTTGCTCGCCTTACAGCCGTAAGTAAGAACACTGCTCGGGAGGTTCATCCTTCACTCCCGGGGGCGGCCTCCCTTCCCAACCTGCCACCCCTCAACGCCGGCGCGCCCCTGCCTCCTCTCGCCCGGCCCCAGCGTGGCCATGGTGGCCTTGAGCTCCTCTCCTTGCCAGCCCTGGCGGTTGGCGGCCTCGCTCCCCTACCCAACGACGATGCCGACGCAGCCATGGGCGTCGCCCTGCGCGCTCCCTCTCTCCGGCGACCCTCTCTCGTGGATCCGCGCCCCCACCGCCGGTCGGCCACTCTCCTCTGACCGGCGCGGCCATCCTCCCTTCATCCGCGCGCCTGGATCCGGCCCCCACTGCCGGTCGACCGCTCTACTCCGACCGACGCGACTGCCTTGCTCCTGGCCGGTGCGGCTGCCCTCCTCCAGGCCAACACGGTCGTCCCCCCTCCAAGCTGACGCGGGCACGCGGTTGTTCGTCCACCCCATCTTCTACCTCCGATGTCGTCTTCCTCGTCAAGCCCCATCGCGGCCGGACTCACCTCCACTAGCCGTTGGATCCCGCCCCCTCCCTGTGCGAGACCGCGCCTCTCCTTTCCCCTCTACAAAACGCCGACCTTCTGCTGGAGGCGTGGCCGCTGCCCCCCTTCCCCGGCCTCGATGCGGTGGCCCCTAACCGTTGGCTCTCCCTCCTACCGCCGCTAGCGCTGCTCCCCAAACCGACGCGCTCGCAGCCCACACGCCGGCGTGGCCCCACATGCCCGCGTGCCTGCCACCGGTGGCAGCGCGACCCTTCTCCAATTCGCTGGCATGGCTGCCCCCTCCTGCGCGGCCAGGCCCGCCGTCGACGCCTCCTAGGCCGGATCCATCCTGAGCACCGACGGGAACGCCTCCACGGGCGCCGTCATAGCCCAGATTCGGCGGCTAGCAGCGCGCCCGTGACTCCTCTCACCTCCCCTCCCCTCATGGGTCGCTGCCGCCCTCCCCGGCAACTTCCCCGACAGCACTGACATACACGTGGCCTCCCCTTCGAGCTTCTCCCGTCGCCGACATCAAACCACCCCTTGCTAGCTCATGGAGCAAGCCCCTGCCCGGCTAGACCCGCCCCGTCGCCCTCCCCTTCATCGCCATCATTGGATCCGTCGTTGTCGCGGCCTTCTCGGACGGATTGAACGTTGTTGCGACCTTTCCGGCTAGATCTGTCGTCCCTTTGGCTAGATCGCCGTCTTCCCGACTGGATCTGTCGCTGTCATGGCCTTCCCGACCGAATCTGCCGTTACCCCTTCTATTCTGCCGCGTGCGCAGCCACCATGACCGGCGCAGACGCGTGTGCTGCTGTCAGCCTCCCTGGCGGGGCTCCTCGACGTCCGAACGATTGAAGAAGCAAGAAGGTCGGCCTGCTGGTGCTCTTTTGTTGTGTTGCCCTACCGAACGTTGACGCTCGAACGTCGACCCCTCCTGAAGAACAGGCTACTGCTGCGTGTCTCCCGACCACGGCCACCTCGACTTCGGCTACCTCGGCATCCAGGGGCTATCGTCTTCTTGGAGGCCACACCGGTCTGTCCTCCAGCCACAACATTCGCACCCTCACAGCGCTGTGACTACGGGGGATTTGAACATGTCGGCTCCTACCTTCGGTTTCTACTCCAGTCTCATCGTGTGCGGTGCCCCCGTTGCGACTGCGGGGGGACGTTAGACTGTGTGGGTGGGTGGGCCAGCGCCACTGTTGGGCTGTCGACCCATTAGGGTTAGGGTTAAGTCTCTCTCTATATGTAACCTTCTCCTATGCAATACGAAAGACATCACATTCCGACAGAGATGGCTCAAAATAATCGTGTTTTATCCCATGCTGAAGTTTGGCTCAGGAATTCTCTCAAGAAACATTCCCTAGCCTTATCTTCTCTCTCAAGGACTATGACCCGGTTGACATCAAGAATTGCATGGCTAAAAGATGGAGATGCTGATACTTCCTTATTTCATGACCAAGCAAGATTAAGAAAGGGAACATGTATGTTTTACAAGCCATAAAAAGTTAAAAACTAATGGTTGTGTCTTATTAGCTCATCATGTCATGGGAGACCAACAATATTAGATTGAATTAGATAATTGATTCTAGTGATTGGTTCCATAAGAGTCAAGCCACCCCATCTATATATCTCTTTGTTTAAGCAAGAAACAGTTCAAGTTTCCTATGGGATACCAACAATAAAATGATGTTACTGTTTGTAGACTTTGCAGCAGTGCAGCACCAACCCATATCTGAATACTGCCCCTCGCATCACCCCATAGGCGGAACGGGCGGTTCCCCTGCTTCACAGCCTCCGGGACAAAGCCAGCGCTGCCACTCTCCCTCGCCGACGCCGGCAATGGTAACGTCTTTGGTGCCACGGTCCTTGTTGGAGGCATTGTCTTGAGGTCTCCTCCCTCCCAGGGTTTAGGTTGAAAAAACTTGGTCCCTCAATTGGCTTTTGGCAGCATCTATGGATATCGTTTCCTCCTTGGAGGCATCATGGTAGGACCGTCCCAATATCCAACCTCTTCGCCTGTTCGTTGCGGCGTGCAAGGTAGATTTTTCTTCGTCGCTGGTTAGGTAGCTCTGTGGGCAGCTTATTATTGTGGTGGTGCCGTGGTGGTTGTGTTGTAGCTTCCACTGTGTGGGTGGTTTTTTTTAGTGTTTTTTTGTTGTATGATGTTTCTTCTCTATTAATAAATGCCCAGCAATTCTCTTGCACAAGGATTTTTTTTTAAAAAAAAAGGTTATTGTTTGTGCGAACAGTGCGCTGCCTCGAGCATGGCTTAGGGCTTTTCCATCTCATGGCCCTAATGGGCTGCATATGACACATTAATATCCAAGTCCCAATATATAAAGAATTTATGTTTTGCGATTTACAAGGGGCAAGGGGTGTTCAACTTTGCAACTGTCAAGAGAATCAAAATGCATCGCCAGTATGCAGAAAGCCAGAAACTGATATGTTATGGCTTTGTAGGAAGTAGAAGCTCATGAGCTATGAAAATTACATGGTAACCAAGATAACAATACAAACCATGACTAGATACAGCATGCCTAATCAATTGTTTTCTCAATCCTAAAAGTCAATGACCACAATGAACTACATAACTCCAGAAATTCAAGTAATTTACCTGTACAAAGATGAGCTAGTAAAATGGCGACGTAGAAATCGAGCGACATGTTCAAGTGCCCAACAAATTACAGGTACCAAAACAACTGCCAGAAAAGACTATCTCATTATGCACAACGAAACTCAGACGGTTAGGTAATAATGTGACTGAGTTTCATGTCAAGTGAACAGCTTATGCTTACGCTTCAAGTGCAGTTTGGATGTAGAAAACATAAGGCAGTACATGAATGGTATAAAATCCTTTGATGCAGTTACATGGTGACACCACACCTGAACAGCCTGCATGTTCCCTGCTCGGGGTAGCTGATAGGAAGGAAATGGTTTATCAGTACAAATCACTTAAATAGTAAAGGCATCAAAAGTGAAGAGGATCAAATATTAATTAAAAAATCAATTCCATGTCACATACCCTGTACAAAGCAAACAAAGCATAGCCTGTAGTACATGTTGTGCCAAGAAGTGACAACCGATATCCCTTATACTGAAGGGAATGTGGTGCCAATGGAAAGATGCCAATCAAGGCAACAATAAGAACCTATTAGAAAAAGAAGAAAGTTAATGGTATATGATCCAGATAAGATGGCTATTAGTAACTACATATACTAGACACATCAACACAAAAGGTTGTTATTGTTCTTCACTCATATATGGAAGCGATTAGCCAAGAAACATTCATAAATCAAGCTACCGCATGTTGGAACACTGAAACTGATAAACTGTAGATACTGAGGATACAGAATTGATAGTACATTAATAATATGAAAAATCCCAGAGAAACATGTATGATAGCTTGCTAAGAGTAGGCAAGAAATATTACAAGGCAAAAGTGATGTAGATTCAGCCATTAAGCCCATGGTCAAGTGAGAACAGGCACTGAGGACCTATTCCTTTGCCCATGATCCCTATGAAGACTGGCTGTCTGAACTGGCTAAAATAAAACACGCTTGAATTGGTCTAGATAAGATATTAACTCCACAATCCAACTGTTGTTTACAAACCTTTCAACTAAGCCTCAATTTTGTTTAGTACTATCCTTTACCTAACTGAGAATGGTCCGGTACTCCCAATAGATAGACAAACCAACTGGACTTAAGAGATGAATTTCTTAAAACATATAGAAAAATTCTATGAAACAACAGCTGTCGCCAAATTTTTTTTTTTTGCAAGACTATTACCCAAGCACTAACAGAAAAATGTAATGACCGCTGGTCCAACTGTAGAGACAATATGCTTCGTGCTGGTCCAGAAGAATTAGTGCCTACAAAACCCATTCTCAGAAAGAACTAAAGAAAAATGTGAGATGATAATTCACAAGGTGAAGGAGTGTGCTCCTTATCACCTGAATCAGGAGGCCTTGCATTCTCATCAGCTGAAGTAGATGCACCACCTGAAGATGCTGAGGGCTGAATAGATGTGGTTGAGGACATTCCTCCAACAGAAAAATCAGAATCCTGCATCCAAAGTCAGCAGATAAACCATCATAGAACCATGTTGTGCTTATGAAAGAGTGTCACTTAAACTCTAAATACTGATCGAGGTTGTCGTCGTTCAGAAAATTATCAGGCAATATAGCAGGTTAATCATTGCTAAACAGCCATCTTAGCATTTAAACAACATTTAAACGGGCTAAACAGATGTTTAGGCATATTAGGCGTGCAATGACATCAAACACAAGTATATCACCAAAACGATGTAGACAAATATATTAAATTATTCATGACAACTGTTCAGTAATCTCATTGATTGAGTTTTGTTGAGGTGGGAGGGTTGATAAATAAATACTCCTAAATAAATGAGCAGAAGTCACCAAATCATATTGTTACTGACTCAGGTTGTCGATAGACCAATGAGGCACAATATAGAGCTCGAGACAGAGCCGCATCAGTACTCTGCTCTGTTGCTGAAATCTTTCCTAAATGAACTGCTGACTGAATTACAAAGATGGCATTCAGTCATACTTCATCAGATAAGTACAAGATGAACAGATCATTTCAACAGTCCATAGCAAAATTGTACAGTCCCAGAGTAACATGCTGAGCTAACCGAATATCTGGACAAGTTACAAGGAACAGGTACCAAATTAAAATAGAACCTAAAAAAACATTCCACGGATATCTGCAGCAGTGTCACCTGCTACAGTTGAGAAGAGATCAAATACGTCCCAGAACAAACTTGGCCAGACTCCAGAGAGAATGACTCTGAAAGATACCCACATAACGAGGCAAGAATATGGTGAGTTTCTTAAAGAAAGAAACGAACGGAAGCTCTATTTCTTCCGTCCTTCATATCCAGTGAAAGACGAATGGGCTCCCCAGGCCACAAGCTTGGAACCGGCCAAGGAGGATGGGGCATCACCACAGGCCACAACAGAACGAGAGCATGATGATGCCTCCGCGACCAATTTTCTCTGAAACTAAGCCTGCCTCGGCCTTGCAGGCTTGTAGCACTCGATCTTTACTCTCTCGCTGAAGATCCGCTCACGCATCACCATCCCATCTTTGTTGCAGAAAAAATATGGCCAAGGAAACTCAGGCTTATGCGGCGGCAGTGGGAGCAGCGGCGGCACTTGTGCGCAATGCGGGGAGCCAAATCAGATTTGGGGATTTGCACCCACCAAAAACAAACAGGCATACAGAAGCGCAGAAGAGAGATAAGCAGCAAACCTGACCTGCGTAAAATAATTTTCGGCCTGCACTGTAGGACAGAGAGCGCCAATCGCACCTTCCGATGCAGGCCAAGCAAGGAAAGAGAGGGAGCCCGCTCCTCGAATCTAGGCTTGGCAAGACTCCGAAGCAAAGGAGCAGCACGGGGACAAAGGAAGACGACTGACCCCTCCCTGTCTCCCTTCCCACTCCCTCGTCTATCTCAATTCCGCCTCTGAAATTTCCTTGGCAATGGAGGCCGTTTATTATTCGGTGTGGTGACCAAGTAGCCCCACAGGGTACCGAAAGCAACAGCACCGCGGGGGAGGCCGTGATTATGGACAGTTCAGGGGGCTGGGTCGCAAAATGGATGGTTCCAGCCTTCCAGCCATTGCTCCAAGATTCCTCTTTATTTTTTGCTCTTTTTTTGTGGTCGAAAAGAAACGAAGGGAATTCGAGCGGACGAGCGGAATGGAGCGATGAAAGCAACCGCGCCAGATGCCCAGATCTCGAAAATCCCCGGGCGAGTGCAGCGGTGCAGGCGCTCGGCAGTGCGATGCTGACGAAACTGCCGGTACACAAGCACACCCTATCCAAATGCACATCGCAAGCTCCTGGGGGAGCACGGAGATGAGAGAACTGCGGCATGGCGGAGTGGAGTAGTACGTACGACGAAGCGGCGGTAGAACTTTTGCTGGAGGTGCGCGCGGACATAGGGGTGGGAGAAGAGGTGCGGCAGGACGGCGGAGCTCGCAAGGTACTCCGCCCACCGCGGATCTGCTGGTAGTCGTACGCCGCCGTGGCAACCGTGGATAGCCAGGACGTGGAAGACGCGTCGCGCATCCGCTTCCAAACCTCTCGAGCAGATACTCTATTTCATCGTCTATTTCTATTTCAAACTTCTCTGCAAACTGTATTAAACAATATTATCTTCAATTTTATATTCCCTATTTTACATATTCTACTTAAGACAATTTGAAAACTTGTTTGAGAGCAAGGATATCGGCAAGGATATGCAATCTTCTCTGGTATCTTTACTCTCTAGTTACAGTATCTTTGCTCTCAAATAAACCCTAAGTCTATCCTGGGCATCCCGGTAATGTTGAATTAATGTGGGTCTAGACCAAATTAATATTCAATAATAGTCAATATTAAATGCTCACTTTAATGTTACGGTATACTAGTACTTTAGTACCATACCGAAAGTTCAAGAGACAATTCAATCAACTTAAATAGGTGGACCTTTACTGCATCTATTGAGAAGCTGAGAAAATGACGAAGGAATGCCACATGCGCGCGCCGCCGGCCGGGCCGGACCGTGGCCGTGGTAGATCAGATCATGGTCCAAATCGTTAGTAACGGACGGACTGTAATGTCTATCAGCTAGTGACGGACATCACTGATGGCGTCAGTTTCTGGCTAGCTGTAACGATAACTCTGATGGTGACCGTTACGGTCCGTTCGCCTACGGAGGAGGGGGTTGCTTCTGGTTACAACACGTACGAACAGTTTCAGATGCGTTGCACACAGTCATTCCTGTCTCACCTTCTGCGAGCACAGAGAGTGTGAGAAAACAGGCCTTCTGAAATCACCGTCCGCAGAGCTACACTTGCACGGGTATGCGGGCGATCAGGTTTTTGGGGAGCGTACTCGCGACTGCTCGCTTCGTCAACATACACACGATGTGTCTCGTATGAATGGAGCCACTGATGCCTTGAGCATCGATCCCTCCGCAGGGTATATTTTGTTCAGTGCATATACATGTCGTTACATACATCACTCTGGTTTTCTGGATTAAATTAAAACTGGAAATGTCTATTTCTCTAACAGTTAGGGACTTGTGTTGCGGCTTGCGGCAAAAAAAAAGGAAAAAAAGGTGTGCGTCCCTAGGGATGGTAACAGGTCAGGTGTAGCATCCCAAAAATTCAAATCCTGAAATTTTCTCAAACTCGCCCTAAATTCAAAATGAATTTCAAGTTTCATTTCAAAATGTTTGTTTGCGAGTTGATATCAACAAATAAAATATAGTGATCTATATTATCTCCAAAATCCTCCTCAAAATATCCTACAAATATTTCCCGAGTGATCCCCTCAAATTCTTTCCAGAAATACTGCCTAGATATTTCCCTCGTGATCCCCTTCGAGTTCTTTCCAGAAATACTGCCCAAATATTCCACCGATATATCTCCAGATATTTTCCTCTTGAGAAATACCTTCAGAATCATTTTTCAAGTCCCTACAAATATTTTCTTCATAACTTTCCTCATGCTCATACGTATACGTATGCCTCCAGTGTCATACGGTGAGCTCTACAAGCTAATTACACTCATACAAGACAAATCCATGCTAATCTCCCACTAGTCATTTTATCCTCCCACTAATCCTCTCATCTCTCCCCCTAATCCCCCCACCATGGCTATAAATAGAGAGGCAAGGGCCTCCTCTCATCCCACCCCAAGCCATTTCAGGGCAACTCTCTCCCCCCCCCCACACACACCCACTCCATGTTCCACACAAGCACACACTAGCACAAGGATCGTTCGGTCGTTCTTCGATCGTTCGTCCCCCTGTTCTTAGTTTGTTCGTTCGTTCGTCCGATCGTTCGATCGTTCGTCCGATCGTTCATGGTTCCTTCATCCGTTCGTCCGATCGTTCGTCCGTTCGTTCGTCCAAATAATCTTTTCCCTGCTGTTATGCTACCAAAATTCCGATCGTTCGTTCGTTCGATCATTCGATCGTTCATCGTTCGTTCATAGTTCCTATTCATCATTCATCGTTCGTTCATAGTCCCTATTCATCGTTCTTCCAGATAATCTTTGTCCTGCCGTTATGCTGCCGAAATTCCGATCGTTCGTTCGTCCGATCATTCGTCCGTTCGTTCATAGTTCCTATTAATCGTTCATCGTTCGTTCATACGAACTATTCATCATTACTATTCACTGTTACTATTCACCATTGTTACTATTCATCATTACTATTCATCATTGCTATCCATTGGTCATCCGATCACCCCAAATTTCAACTACTCATCCATCATGCTGTCCAGTCCACCTAAGACCAGCCAGACCCATATTCCAGTCATACAAACTCTGGTGACTGTGATTTTCCTTCCAGTAGGGAACTTCCCATCTGGCCACCCATCCCAGGTTTCTCCAAGCTTAACTTTGAGATTCCTTCGAACCAGGCTTCCAAACTCAGATTCCAATAATTCTTGTTTCTAAATTCTTATCAAACTATTCCCTATCCAACCATGTCATCCCTCAAGTATGGTTCATGTTCAAGAAAACTCCCAAAATACTCTTGTCCCATATTCTGCCTATAACTCTCCTGTTCATACTAAGTCAGACGATTCATTCGTCACTATTCTCACCAACAGTGAACTTCACTATGCTACACCACATACACCCAACTATAAATACACCCAGCTACCCTCTCCCTCTCCACACACACTCAACACCCTCAGCCAAGGCAAACACCCCACCCACTCAGTTACTCTACTCTGCCAGCTACACGCATAGTGTCGCTTCGCCTCCAATCCACCCTCCTGGTAAGCACCTTCGCTCCACCACCAGTAGTATCTCAACACCACATGACACAGATTCTACTCAAGACTGTACCCATCAATATATCGCTATTCTGACCACTATACTAAATATTTGTTGGTATACTTGCTGGTTTGTATGTTTGCTTGTTCATGTTGCATAGTTATCGGAGCGTTCGTGTCGTCTCGTGGAGGCCAGATCTGCAAGTCTACGTCAGGCGGTGGAGCTAGAAGCCAGTTCCGCGAGCTCTCCTTCCCCCTTCGCCGGATAAGCACGGCAAGCTTACTGAATCCCTTTGATGCATAAATTACCTATGATTTTTCAACCACAACCCTCAGCCTGTTATTTTATGCATGATATGATTTTTAGACAAGTTATTATGGCCACCCAGCCGCTTGCCACAATCAATCCTTGATATATTTGTTCCAAATGATTTTAAGAAAAGGTGTGAGTTTTCAAAAGAAAATGCTTTTCAAAATATGTATGATGAAGGGTTTTCACCCTTATCACCTTTGAGTAGGGATGATCAGGGACTCCCTGGTTTAGGGGAGGGCCTAAGGTGATGGCTCAGCTGGTTTAGGCGTGAGCAGAAGGATTGTCCCCTCATATAAGGACCGGTTTGTCATCTTTCACTACCTATACTCATGATAAGTACAACCACTCGAGACTGTGTGGGTAGTCACTCAATCTGAACTCATACGGTCCAACCCCAGGGTTATGAAGGCTGGGGAGCACCGGAAGGATAAGGATGGGGAATGTTTTGTCCGGCTTGGACATGGCGGTGTCCTGACTCCTTCTGGTATAACCGTTAAGGTTAGGACGTGCGAGGAAAGAAATAGATTCGGATTCGGGTCTCATTGATCATGAGATCGCAGAGCCGGACTAGTGGGTAAAGTGTACCCCTCTGCGCAGAGTTCAAACATATTCGAATAGTCTGTGTCAACAGGAATGGACGAGTCTAGTGTGGTATGGCAATTAGTGTTTTGTTTAAAAAAAGGTGCGTTTGAGAAAAGTGATTTTTAAAAGGTCCGGCGGTCGAGCCGTGAGCTATGGTGGACGGGAAGTCCAATAGCTGTTTTTGAAAATGAAAACCAGTGGGAAACTGCTGAGATACCTGGATGGTTTAGTCCAGGGGATTTTGTTCTAATATTGAAAAAAACTTCCTGCTCCTTTTGGAGAGGATGCGCTTTGCAAAAATACAAAATGTTTTTCAAAACAACCCTGCATAAAATATTGTTGTTTCTGCAAAATATCCTGAGCTCCACATATTCCATGCATTATATCTAATTTCCCCATTCCGCGGGTGAAGGTGGGCTGCTGAGTACGTTTGTACTCACCCTTGCTTATTTGTTGTTTTTCAGAAAAAGAAGATCAGGTAAGAGTTACGACTGTTCCCAACCTTGGCTGTGGCTGTTGGACCGCTGATTTGCTTCGCTACGTATATCGGGCTGCTTCAGCCCCACTCTAATGATATGTCCCGAGTTGTAGACCAACTCTTAAAGTTGATCACCACCTTTATAGGTTTAAGCAGATCTGGAATCATCTGTTGTATAAATGTGTTTACTAGCCTCCTGGGACTAGTAATTGTATCACATTTGAGTCCCAAAGGATTGGAGCGCTTCAGGTGGTATCAGAGCTGTTAGGTTGGCCGTAGGACGTAACCCTTAGCCTGATCCAAAAGTTTTTGAGTCAAAACTATTGTCTTAAAAAAAATCTTGCTCTCATCCCTTCATTTCAAAAATGCTTTCCCCCTTTCCTTCTCTCAGAAGTCAGATGGAGGTTCGCTGCCAAACCAGCTTTTGCCAGAATGAAGATGGTTTCCCCAAGTTGCTGAGAGCATGCACAGTTGGCCTTGGAATCAGGAGCCAGCCAGAGTATGATGGTCATGAATTCATCGAGCATGGCATAGAGAAGTGTGTCGTGACTGTATACATTGGATCCAGTCCGCACCATGTGGAATGGAGTGTCACTGCTACTGGGCACAGATTCAAAGACACCTGCCAAGTCGTCACCCGCAAGGCATTGAGGGTCCTGTGTCAGATCTATGAAGAAGAAGTGGTCGACACACCGCTTAGATTCTTTCCGCCCTTTCAGAGAGACCGTCCAGTTTGGATGGCCAGGATGCGTGCATTGGAAGGGAAGCAGCTGCTTGAGGATGACCCCACAGTCGTGTACCTCACTACATACCTGCTCACCCTGGATGCACAATATGATTTCTTGGCTCGGCACCACCGTCAGATGATTGCTCGAGCAGAAGATGCAGAGAAACGCAACCGTTAGCTCCACGTGGATCTCACCACAGTTCAAGCCCGTGTAGCTGCCTTGGAAAGTCGTGAAGTCATTGCTGTTGAAGCCCTGAAGCAAGCCAAGGATGAGCACATCCAAAAGTTGATGGAGGCCTACTTGGTAACCCATAACCAACGTAGAGCCCTGCGGATCCAAGAGCCCGCTTCATCCAACCCTGTTCAACCCATGAGAGCCGAAGATCCCCAGATTCTTAAAGGTCACCCGGTCTCTACCAGAGGAGAAAAGAAGGCTTGGGAACTCCCGGAAAGAGCCATAGTCTTGGAAGGAATTCCAGTCTCCCCTAAGGCTATGGATAAGCAAGAGCATCCTGAATCCTCCCAAGATCCCCCACCAGAGTTGTTTGAGCCCCTCACCATGAAGAAGATTCCAGCACCATCCCTTGAAGTCAAGGAAGAAGCTGCAAGCACCCCGCCAGCACCACCGCCCTCTGAGGAGCTACAAGAGCCAGTCCCGCTTGAAGAAGAGTTCGACCCCGTGCTGCCATCTTAGTCACCTCCAGAAGAAGTCATCAACATCAGCTCCCTCTTGACCCATCTAGGAGATGTCTCAGATTGAAGTTGTGTGCAAGCCTCGCCAGAAGAGAAGTTGCCTGGTCTGAAGTTAGTTATGCCCAATCCTCTGCATGCATTGGGTAGTGAAGTTTTTCTTCACTTTGGGTAAAGCCCTGCATGTATGAGAGGTAATTGTGTAGACTCGTGTTTTGCAAAACTCTAATTGTGTGCCCCCCTAGGGCATTTCAAAATGAATTTCGCTTGATGTTTGCCCCTCTTTTGAGTGCATATGTGATGCTTTAACGTTAGTGCTCATAAGTCGCATTTAGCATAGTTCTCAATTCAAGAGCCAAGCAATAGTCGTTATGCTTAGCCCCCGAATCTGAGTAGTCCGTGCTTTGGAAAAACTCTATTCTTCTCTTATTCAAAACATTTGATTTGTTTGTGCTTATCATTGCTGAGCTTGCGTGTTTTCTTTCTTTTTTTAAGAAAGGTTTTCTCTAAGAACAAAGATCACAAATTAGAGCTAATCCTCACCTTATGCTTCCATTCTCATCTTAACCCATCTCAAGAGAAAAGCAACTTACCCAAGAAGATACTGGAAGCTTACCCTTGAAGTCTAGAATAAGCTACAGAGGAACCTATCCAGTCGCTCAGTCAAAAGGACCGACCGTGATAATCAAAGCACTGCCCCTGAGTCAAAGTAAACAGGAAAAGAGGACAGAAGAAGTTATTACCATACAGAGAGGCAAAGATTCTTGGAACCAGAGACCACAAACATCAGGGTCATTGACCCCACCACTCACCCGTGCCCCTCGCACGCGTGCCCGCCTCCATGCGCACTACCACCGCCCCACGCCCCCTTTACAGCGCACTACCGCCACCCATGCCCCCTTTTGCAGCGCACCCACCGCCATCGTCGACGGCAATAGGCCCCCCTTCCCCTTGTCGCACCTGCTGCCTCGTGTCACCTGCTCCATCACTACCACTCCACCCCCCAGCACCCTCGCTCGCCTATACCCCCCCACCAGCTCCCTCAACTCCCATCTCGCTCAAAGCAAAGCACACTCCAGATAAATCCCCTCTGCCAAATTGCAAGCAACTCCATTTTCCACTCCCTCACCCCTAAGATCACAATGCTTGATGATTCTTGGGTTGAAGACTGTTGTATATGGTTCAACGTCTTTGGTTTCCTCCTCTGTGTGATGGTAATAGTCTTTGATAGAATCCTCCAGTGGGAAGAGCAAAGAGAAAGAAAGAAAGAAGCAGTAAGAAGAGAAAAGAAAATAGTGAAGAGAAGATGTGAAGAAGGTTCTCCCAAAATCAACTCTATGTCAGTCATCTCTCCGCAGCCAGCTCAAGCAGCAACAACAGAAGAAGGCCTCGTAACACCCTTATTATGAGATACTTCAAGGAGTTCAAATCCCCAAGATTCAAGAGTTCTACCCTCATTATTTTAAGTGGGGTAGTGTTCCAATAAGGCTCCTGCTATGGAGAAAAAGAAGAAGGCCTGTAGCAAGCTTGTTGAGGACCAGACCATCAAAGCATATAAGTTTCTGGATGAGAAGTGGTCACCCAAGTTTTGTTGATGAAGCACCAGAAGACTAATCAAGGAAGGTGTAAGGAAAATGGACCCCAGGCCTTTTGGCTAATTGAGTTTTGGTGTTTGATGATTAACACAACCTGTGGACTAATATGTTTGCTAGTGTTTATAATTATAGTTCACAAGATGCGAAGAGAATTGGACCAAGGCAATGAGGAGGCAACACCTCAAAAGAAGACATAAAAAGATGCATAGGAGTCCAATACTCAAGAACAAAAGAAGCCCGAAGAAATCAGCGAAGGAATCCAAGATACGGGCTGTCAGCCAGCGCCTGGTGGCGCACCGGACTGTCCGGTGCACCACCGGACAGTCTGCGCAGAGAGGCCACAGACAGGCGCTCTCTGGCTGTAGCACCGGACTGTCCGGTGTGCACCGGACAGACGGCAACAGTCGACTGCTACAGGCGCCAACGGTCGGCTGACGTGGCGTGCACCGGACACTGCACAGTGGCTGTCCGGTGGTGCATCGGACTGTCCGGTGCACCCGACGATAGAAAGCTACTGCTTTCTGTCCAACGGCTAGTTTGGGGATTGGAGGCTATAAATACCACCCCAACCGGTCATTCTCAAGTGTGGGAGCCCAAGCAACATACCAAGGCACATAGTGCACATTTCCAAGAGCTCAAACACCCAAGTGCTTAATAGAATCACTCGGTGATTAGCGTAGGTGCTTTGCGAAGTGCTTAGGTTAGTTAGACCGCTTTAGCGCTTGCTCTAGGTGAACCCTAGTTAGTTGAGTGAGTTTTGTAAAACCACACAACCCCTCGGCCCTTGCGTGAGTCGTTGTAATTGTACCGAGTGGGGCGAGAGTCTTGCGAGACCATGACAACCGCGTTTGTGTCACGGCCGCCACCGCGTACCGGAGGGAACGAGGCCCGCGGCGTTTCGGCCGGAAGCTCGATAGTGGAGACGGCGGGGAGCGTCCGAGAGGAGCCGGAAGCGGAGCACCACTTGCGCATGGAGAAGGCCCGTGGCTCTCTACGGAGTTACTCGACCGTGGTGCTTGGTCCTCGCGTGGGTTTCCCTTTGCGTAGGGGCACCAACGAGGATTAGTCGGGACCTTGCGTGGTTCCAGATACCTCGGTAAAAATACCGGCGTCATCCACGAGAGTTTGCTTCTCTACTTTGCTCTTTAAGTTTCTGCATTTATATTAAGCATTTAAGTTTCAATCTTGTATTCATACTTATTTAGTGTAGATTGAAACTTGGCCTTTGCGGTAGAGATAGCAACACTTAGACAAACCTAGTTTGCACATTCTAGTTTGATTATTTGCATAGGTTTTGCTCTAGGGATTTAATTATGGCCTAGTTTAGTAAAAGTTTTAGAAGTCCTAATTCACCCCCCCTCTTAGGCGTCACCCGTTTCCTACAAGTGGTATCAAAGCCGGTTTGGCTCATTTGAAACGTTTTAGCTTCACCGCTAAAAGAGCCGATGCTTTTTAGAGGAAGGGATGGATACCCATAGGCCACCACACTTCGACGGCACTAACTTCCCATATTATAGTGCTAGAATGGCTTGTTACCTAGAGGCCGTTGATCTAGGTGTTTGGAGAGTCACTCGTGACGGGATGAAACCCCTCAAGAATCCCGAGAAACCCACCACGAGTGAGGAAAAAGAAATTCATTTAAATGCTAGAGCCAAAAATTGCTTGTATGAATCTCTTAGCATGGATATTTTTAATCAAGTATTTACCTTGAAAACTGCTAATGAGATTTGGCTAAAATTGCATGAGCTCCATGACGGCACATCCAATGTCCGTGAGCAAAAACATTGCCTAGTCTTAAATGAGTATAATACTTTTGCTATGAAAGATGATGAGCTTGTTAGAGACATGTATTCTTGGTTGAATCTAATTATCAATGAGCTCAATTCTATTGGCATTAATAAGTTAGGTGATGCGGACATTGTGAGGAAGATTATCTCCCTGCTACCACAACAAAGATATGGGAGCATCATCACCATCCTTCACAACATGGAGGATTTGAGCAACATGACCCCGACCATTGTGATTGGAAAAATCGCGGCCTTTGAGATGTCGCGAAAAATGAGTCAGGGAGAGAAGCCAACTTCCTCAAGACCATATGCTTTTGCATGTGATGAAAAGAAGGGCAAAAAGAAGGCTCCCACTCCAAGTTCCTCAAGCGAAGAAGAGGAATAAGAAGAAAGTGATGATGATGAAGATAATCAACCATGCACATCATCCTCCGAGGACGAAGAAACAATTCGACGCGTCGGAAAGGTAATGAGGATGATCCGCAAGATTAATCTAATGGGTGTGCCCCTGCAGGTCGAGGATCTTCTCTTTAACATTGACAGGAAAAAGCAAAGGAAGAGAGGATGCTTCGCATGTGGGGAGAAGGGCCACTTCAGGGACAACTGTCCAAATATGGCCAAACCCAAAAAGGAGAGGAGCAAAGGCAAGGCGCTAACAAGTGTTAGAACTTGGGATGATTCTTCAAGTGAAGATGAACCTCCAAGGACACGTAGCCACCGGTCCTCATCACGCTCATCACGGTCATCACACAAATGCCTTATGGCAAGAGGTAACAAAAGCATTCCATCCTCTAGTGATGAAAGTAGTAGTGATGATGAAGGTGAGGGAAAGCCCTCTGTAGATGAGCTTGCGGAAGCCATAGAATTTTTCCAGGATGTTTGCACTAAGCAAAAAGCTCAACTTAAAACTTTGAAAAATAAGTTGATTAGCTCCCAAAATGATTATAAAGGTTTGCTAGAAAAATTTGAAACTTTTGCAAATTTAAATAGTGAGCTGTCAACTAAAATTGAGCTATTAGAATCTAGTGCTCCATCCACTGCTACCGATGATAGCCTTATCAAAAAGAATGAAAAACTTAAGGCTAAGTTAGCTAGCTCCCAAGAAGCTATTGAAAATTTGCTAGAGAAAATGGAAATTCTTAGCATACACAATAATGAGCTAACTACTAAGCTAGAAAACATTGGTAGCACCCCAGCAGCATCTTTAGTTGAAATACCTGAAATAATTAAGAAAGATGCTTCTACTTCCTGCTTTGATTTAATTGATGATTCTAACTCCTGCAACCAAGTCGTTGTTGAGAATATTGTTGTAGAGACATGTTCGGACGAGGTTGCAAAGGAAAATGAACAATTAAAGCAAGAAGTGGCTCGCCTTGGAAAGGCTTTGTATGACAAGAAAGGCAAAGCCAAACAAATCCGACCTCCACAGGATAACACCACTGTGGGAGTGAACAAGCCTGTAGAGGGAGAAACTGTGATTTGTAGGCTATGCCACATGGAAGGCCACAAGTCTTTCCAATGCAAGGTGATGACCGGGGATAATCAAAGGCAAAAGCTCAAGCAAAAGCCATCAAGCAAAATCTCCAGCACCTACATCAAAAAGGTGAACAAAAAAGATGCTACACCATATTTGATCAAGAAGAAAAAGAACGAAAAGGTGATAGCAATCAAGGCCAACAAGCAAGCCAACAAAGGAAAGGGGGCCAAACGCATCTGGGTGCCAAAGGAAATAATTTCAACCATGAAAAGCACCAAGAAGGTTTGGATCCCGAAAGGGAAGTAAGTGGACCGAAGGTCTGCGGGAAATTTGGAGACTTGGCAAATTTGGGATGTATATCATGGGATACATCATATTGGATCAAGATTACTTGCCAAGTGGGTTAGTGAAAATTTTGGACCCAAATTTCCCACCCATGACTAAGGTAACTAGTTTTATTGTATTTCTTGTTTTTAGATATGTGTATCTATTTACCTTTTTATCTAGCTTACCTTTTCTTGCCTAGTATTACATTTGTTATTTACTTTGTTTAAAACTATGCATACTAGGTAAATCTCATGGTAGGATTGCCTGCTTTCAATTCACATACTTAAGCAAACCTACACGGTTTAAAATGTTTAGTTAAAGCACGACACATAGCTTTTATATCACTCCATAGTAAATGATGCATCGGTTGAAAATTTTTGATTCCTACAAGTTGTATCATTTAACTTATATGTGCCAAAGTTCGGATTATGGATAATTTGCCCCTCTTGATATCAAATCAAAGTGCATGTCTCCTACAAGTATTCAGAACTTGTATGCACACCTTTAGGGGGAGGTTACTCTATAATCTAACACTTTGAGACTAACACCTTTTCAAGTCTATTTCATGTGATAGTCTCATTGTAAGGAAAATAAGGTCCCCGGAGAAAGACAACAATCTTCCACTGCAAAATCTCCAAGATCTCTCATGTCTCTCAAGCTCGCCATTGACTTTCAATTGGTATCTTTTGAGATTATATCTAGTATCATTTACATGTCTTCTCCAATATTTGATTAGACTATATTTCATATCATATGCTTCCATGTTGCTAAAAATGCATAAGTAGTTAACTCATATTCTTTTACTTATGCATAAGGGAAGTTAGTCTTTTCAAATCATGTCTTGCACCTCTAATTTTCACATGCTTTTTCTAAGTAGAGGATCTCTGTCAGGGGGAGTATTTCTTCATCTCTAAAAAGGGGGAGAAAAATTCTTTCTAAAGAGAACACTCGTTTAGGGGGAGTAATCCTTTCAACTGATATCATTCATGTGGTTTAATTTAGTATCCTTCAAATGGTATTATCTAGTATGAGGGCAAGCTTTTATAAACTTCCTATATGCTTTTAATGTTTTCCTTTTCGGTGGTTGATGCCAAAGGGGGAGAAGTTTAGGGACCAAAGCAATGAAAATTATATCAAACACCAAACACCACCAATTTAAAATTTTATATCTCCAAATGGTTTTTCAAGTGGTTTTGGTTATTTGGTCCTAAAATAGGAAGTAAGTGAATTATGGAGTTAGGGGGAGGCTTAAGTCCATAATATCACATTGTGGGGTCAATCATGCATATTAGCAAGTAGATTGCATATTTTAATTCAAATACTTGTATTATTTGCTTGCTTTGGTTGTGTTGTCATCAATCACCAAAAAGGGGGAGATTGTAAGGAAAATGGACCCCAGGCCTTTTGGCTAATTGAGTTTTGGTGTTTGATGATTAACACAACCTGTGGACTAATATGTTTGCTAGTGTTTATAATTATAGTTCACAGGATGCGAAGAGAATTGGACCAAGGCAATGAGGAGGCAACACCTCAAAAGAAGACATAAAAAGATGCATAGGAGTCCAATACTCAAGAACAAAAGAAGCCCGAAGAAATCAGTGAAGGAATCCAAGATACGGGCTGTCAGCCAGCGCCTGGTGGCGCACCGGACAGTGCTGTCCGGTGTGCACCGGACTGTCCGGTGCACCATCGGACAGTCTGCGCAGAGAGGCCACTGACAGGCGCTCTCTGGCTGTAGCACCGGACTGTCCGGTGTGCATCGGACAGACAGCAACAGTCGACTGCTACAGGCACCAACGGTCGGCTGACGTGGCATGCACCGGACATAGCACAGTGGCTGTCCGGTGGTGCACCGGACTGTCCGGTGCACCCGACGACAGAAAGCTGCTGCTTTCTGTCCAACGGCTAGTTTGGGGATTGGAGGCTATAAATACCACCCCAACCGGCCATTCTCAAGTGTGGGAGCCCAAGCAACATACCAAGGCACATAGTGCACATTTCCAAGAGCTCAAACACCCAAGTGCTTAATAGAATCACTCGGTGATTAGCGTAGGTGCTTTGCGAAGTGCTTAGGTTAGTTAGACCGCTTTAGCGCTTGCTCTAGGTGAACCCTAGTTAGTTGAGTGAGTTTTGTAAAACCACACAACCCCTCGGCCCTTGCGTGAGTCGTTGTAATTGTACCGAGTGGGGCGAGAGTCTTGCGAGACCGTGACAACCGCGTTTGTGTCACGGCCGCCACCGTGTACCGGAGGGAACGAGGCCCGCGGCGTTTCGGCCGGAAGCTCGATAGTGGAGACGGCGGGGAGCGTCCGAGAGGAGCCGGAAGCGGAGCACCACTTGCGCGTGGAGAAGGCCCGTGGCTCTCTACGGAGTTACTCGACCGTGGTGCTTGGCCCTCGCGTGGGTTTCCCTTTGCGTAGGGGCACCAACGAGGATTAGTCGGGACCTTGCGTGGTTTCGGATACCTCGGTAAAAATACCGGTGTCATCCACGAGAGTTTGCTTCTCTACTTTGCTCTTTAAGTTTCCGCATTTATATTAAGCATTTAAGTTTCAATCTTGTATTCATACTTATTTAGTGTAGATTGAAACTTGGCCTTTGCGGTAGAGATAGCAACACTTAGACAAACCTAGTTTGCACATTCTAGTTTGATTATTTGCATAGGTTTTGCTCTAGGGATTTAATTGTGGCCTAGTTTAGTAAAAGTTTTAGAAGTCCTAATTCACCCCCCCTCTTAGGCGTCACCCGTTTCCTACAGAAGGAATCCATGTGGGAGTTCGCAAGAGGAAGGTTTGTGTGTTGGCATCGATGCTTCTTCAATAAGCTAGTTGCCAAGCGAAAGCTAGAAGCCTGAAGATGATCTTGAGTAGCCAGAATCAGCGTTTGCAATCAGCAGCCGGATGCTCCGGAAGGGCCAGATTTTGTTGAAGTTCCATCTCCTCGAAGAGTTGCAAAGTGAAGATATGTAGCTGAAGTAAAGCTATACCCATAACCCTTCTAAGCCGAATCTTGAGGACGAGATTCCTTTTAAGTGGGGTAGATTTGTAGCATCCCAAAAATTCAAATCCTGAAATTTTCTCAAACTCGCCCTAAATTCAAAATGAATTTCAAGTTTCATTTCAAAATGTTTGTTTGCGAGTTGATATCAACAAATAAAATATAGTGATCTATATTATCTCCAAAATCCTCCTCAAAATATCCTACAAATATTTCCCGAGTGATCCCCCTCAAATTCTTTCCAGAAATACTGCCCAGATATTTCCCTCGTGATCCCCTTCGAGTTCTTTCCAGAAATACTGCCCAAATATTCCACCGATATATCTCCAGATATTTTCCTCTTGAGAAATACCTTCAGAATCATTTTTCAAGTCCCTACAAATATTTTCTTCATAACTTTCCTCATGCCCATACGTATATGTATGCCTCCAGTGTCATACGGTGAGCTCTACAAGCTAATTACACTCATACAAGACAAATCCATGCTAATCTCCCACTAATCATTTTATCCTCCCACAAATCCTCTCATCCCTCCCCCTAATCCCCCACCATGGCTATAAATAGAGGGGCAAGGGCCTCCTCTCATCCCACCCTAAGCCATTTCATGGCAACTCTCTTCCCCCCCCACACACCCACTCCATGTTCCACACAAGCACACACTAGCACAAGGATCGTTCGGTTGTTCTTCGATCATTCGTCCCCCTGTTCTTAGTTTGTTTGTTCGTTAGTTCGATCGTTCGTCCGATCGTTCATGGTTCCTTCGTCCGTTCGTCCGATCGTTCGATCGTTCGTCTGTTCGTTCGTCCAAATAATCTTTTCCCTGTTGTTATGCTACCAAAATTCCGATCGTTCGTTCATTTGATCATTCGATCGTTCATCGTTCGTTCATAGTCCCTATTCATCGTTCATCATTCGTTCATAGTCCCTATTCATCGTTCTTCCAGATAATCTTTGTCCTGCCGTTATGCTGCCGAAATTCCGATCGTTCGTTCGTCCGATCATTCGTCCGTTCGTTCATAGTTCCTATTCATCGTTCATCGTTCGTTCATCGTCACTATTCATCGTTCATCGTTCATTCATGCGAACTATTCATCATTACTATTCACCATCGTGGTCTATATTATCTCTAAAATCCTCCTCAAAATATCCTACAAATATTTCCCGAGTGATCCCCCTCAAATTCTTTCCAGAAATACTGCCCAGATATTTCCCTAGTGATCCCCTTCGAGTTCTTTCCAGAAATACTGCCCAAATATTCCACCGATATATCTCCAGATATTTTACTCTTGAGAAATACCTTCAGAATCATTTTTCAAGTCCCTACAAATATTTTCTTCATAACTTTCCTTATGCCCATACGTATACGTATGCCTCCAGTGTCATACGGTGAGCTCTACAAGCTAATTACACTCATACAAGACAAATCCATGCTAATCTCCCACTAATCATCTCATCCTCCCACTAATCCTCTCATCCCTCCCCCTAATCCCCCACCATAGCTATAAATAGAGGGGCAAGGGCCTCCTCTCATCCCACCCCATGTCATTTCATGGCAACTCTCTTCCTCCCCCCACACACACTCCCACTCCATGTTCCACACAAGCACACACTAGCACAAGGATCGTTCGGTCGTTCTTCGATCGTTCGTCCCCCTGTTCTTAGTTTATTCGTTCGTTCGTCCGATCGTTCATGGTTCGTTCATCCGTTTGTCCGATCGTTCGATCGTTCGTCCGTTCGTTTGTCCAAATAATCTTTTCCCTGCCGTTATGCTGCCAAAATTCCAATCGTTCGTTCGTTCGATCATTCGATCGTTCATCATTCGTTCATAGTTCCTATTCATCGTTCATCATTCGTTCATAGTCCCTATTCATCGTTCTTCTAGATAATCTTTGTCCTGCCGTTATGCTACCGAAATTCCGATCGTTCGTTCATCTGATCATTTGATCGTTCGTCCGTTCGTTCATAGTTCCTATTCATCGTTCATCGTTCGTTCAGTGTCACTATTCATCGTTCATCGTTCGTTCATACGAACTATTCATCATTACTATTCGCCATTACTATTCACTGTTACTATTCACCATCGTTACTATTCATCATTAGTATTCATCATTACTATTCGTTGTTGCTATTCATCGGTCATCCGATCACCCCAAATTTGAACTACTCATCCATCATGCTGTCTAGTCCACCTAAGACCAGCCAGACCCATATTCCAGTCATACAAACTCTGGTGACTGTGATTTTCCTTCCAGTAGGGAACTTCCCATCTGGCCACCCATCCCAGGTTTCTCCAAGTTGAGCATGCTTAACTTTGAGATTCCTTCGAACCAGGCTTCCAAACTCAGATTCCAATAATTCTTGTTTCTAAATTCTTATCAAACTATTCCCTATCCAACCATGTCATCCCTCAAGCATGGTTCATGTTCAAGAAAACTCCCAAAATACTCTTGTCCCATATTCTGCCTATAACTCTCCTGTTCATACTAAGTCAGATGATTCATTCGTCACTATTATCACCAACAGTGAACTTCACTGTGCTACACCGCATACACCTAGCTACAAATACACCCAGCTACCCTCTCCCTCTCCACACACACTCAACACCCTCAGCCAAGGCAAACACCCCACCCACTCAGTTACTCTGCTCTGCCGGCTACACGCATAGTGTCGCTTCGCCTCTAGTCCACCCTCCTGGTAAGCACCTCCGCTCCACCACCAGTAGTATCTCAACACCACATGACACAGATTCTACTCAAGACTCTACCCATCAATATATCGCTATTCTGATCACTATACTAAATATTTGTTGGTATACTTGCTGGTTTGTATGTTTGCTTGTTCATGTTGCATAGTTATCGGAGCGTTCGTGTCGTCTCGTGGAGGCCAGATCTGCAAGTCTACGTCAGGCGGTGGAGCTAGAAGCCAGTTCCGCGAGCTCTCCTTCCCCCTTCGCCGGATAAGCACGGCAAGCTCACTGGATCCCTTTGATGCATAAATTACCTATGATTTTTCAACCACAACCCTCAGCCTATTATTTTATGCATGATATGATTTTGAGACAAGTTATTATGGCCACCCAGCCGCTTGCCGCAATCAATCCTTGATATATTTGTTCCAAATGATTTGAGAAAAGGTGTGAGTTTTCAAAAGAAAATGCTTTTCAAAATGTGTATGATGAAGGGTTTTCACCCTTATCACCTTTGAGTAGGGATGATCAGGGACTCCCTGGTTTAGGGGAGGGCCTAAGGTGATGGCTCAGCTGGTTTAGGCGTGAGCAGAAGGATTGTCCCCTCATATAAGGGCCGGTTTGTCATCTTTCACTACCTGTACTCATGATAAGTACAACCACACAAGACTGTGTGGGCAGTCACTCAATCTGAACTCGTACGGTCCAACCCCAGGGTTATGAAGGCTGGGGAGCACCAGGAGGATAAGGAGGAGGAATGTTTTGTCTGGTTTGGACATGGCGGTGGCCTGACTCCTTCCGGTATAACCGTTAAGGTTAGGACGTGCGAGGAAACATGAGATCGCAGAGCCGGACTAGTGGGTAAAGTGTACCCCTCTGCGCAGAGTTCAAACCTATTCGAATAGTCTGTGTCCATAGGAATGGACGAGTCTGGTGTGGTATGGCAATTAGTGTTTTGTTTTAAAAAAGGTGCATTTGAGAAAAGTGTTTTTTAAAAGGTCCGGCGGTCAAGACGTGAGCTATGGTGGACGGGAAGTCCAGTAGCTGTTTTTGAAAATGAAAACCAGTGGGAAACTGCTGAGATACCTGGATGGTTTAGTCTAGGGGATTTTGTTCTAATATTGAAAAAAACTTCCTGCTCCTTTTGGAGAGGATGCGCTTTGCAAAAATACAAAATGTTTTTCAAAACAACCCTGCATAAAATATTGCTGTTTCTGCAAAATATCCTGAGCTCCACATATTCCATGCATTATATCTGATTTCCCCATTTCGCGGTTGAAGGTGGGCTGCTGAGTACGTTTGTACTCACCCTTGCTTATTTGTTGTTTTTCAGAAAAAGGAGATCGGGTAAGAGTTACGACTGTTCCCAACCTTGCTTGTGGCTGTTGGATCGCTGATTTGCTTCGCTGCGTATATCGGGCTGCTTCAGCCCCACTCTGATGATATGTCCCGAGTTGTGGACCAACTCTTAAAGTTGATCGCCACCTTTATAGGTTTGTCTCGTTTAAGCAGATCTAGAATCATATGTTGTATAAATGTGTTTACTAGCCTCCTGGGACTAGTAATTGTATCACATTTGAGTCCCAAAGGATTGGGGCACTTCATCAGGTTTGGGTCTGATTGAGCAAAAACCTGTTCGTGACCGTACCCATAAAGTCTATCTAAATTCACTGTGATTATATCCACTGCACAATTTCAAACTCCGCAATCAAACCCGTCAATTTTTAGTCACACATGGGTTTTACTTAGAGTACATTTTTAAAAAATAATTTAGAAACAATCAAGTATCAGCAATAATTGAGTTATATCTACATACTTTAAGCCTTATCACATTGAGCAGCAACAAAATATTTCATGAATCATTAGCCAAGTTACTTATTCAAAATAAATACTATTGTATCTTAACCACTTTGCGCAAAGTAAAGAATTAATCAAATTTTGGGTCGGGTGCGGACCACATGTGGGTTGAAATAGAAACTCGCACTCACACTCAATGAAAGGGAGATGGTCTCTAATTCATTTCTACATTTGTTTTGGTGATTGATGACCATCACAATCGTTTGAGCTAACTAGTTTACTAAGTTTATTGCTCATAAGATCGACAATTATGTTTCTAAGTCAGAAAACAACTCAAATCTAGACAAAAAGGGGTAAACCTTAGAAGATGATCTTACAATTGTTCCACTTTGGATAAGTTCTAAACACCCCTAATAACCTATTTGATCTATCTAGGGAGGTTGGAAAACTCAGATTCAAAATTTCACTCTTTTGGAGCTAAGTTGAGTAAAAATCAGAATATGAGTTGGAGAAATCAAAACAATTAAAATCCATAACTTAGACTAGTTGGAAAGTCACTAAATATGTATGTCTAATTCATAGGAACACTATCAAGTACAACCAAATCAACTTGAAGAAAATATGATAAAGATTGTCAAAAAAATCAGTTATATTGGGAGCACGAGACTATGGTCTGGTAAGCACCGGACCAATTTACCAGAGAGGGTCTGGAGAGGCTATTTGGCCTGGCACACCAAACCATGGGTTCATGTGCACTGGACTAGTTTACCAGAGAAGACTTCAAGAGCCCTTGAACCGCCTGGTTCACCGGATCATGGGTTCGTGTGCACTGGACCATCAAGCTTCAACGACTATCTTCAAATTCCAACAATCATGCTGATGTGGCGGAGGTACGGTGATGCACAGATCTGATCTATGTGCCCTGACAGGACTACTCCCTGTTAGAACAGTCACCTGTAATGGCAGACCGATAGAGGTTCGGTGTGCACTGGACCAACACTGTTGGAGGCCTGATGTGACCATAGACAGAGTAGTTTTTTTGCTTCAGACCAACAGTTATATGGCGATGCTTGGGGGCTGGGGCTATAAATGCCCTAACATGCATTCGAGACACGTAAGAGCTACACCAAACATCCATTCACCGCAACAACTGAAAGTTCCAAGAGTTCTTGTAGACGTTGGAACAAAAAACAAGAAAGTGCACAGAAATCAGGGGCACCAGTTCGAGTCCTATAGCCCAGTCTCAGCGATCTAATTTGGCGGCTTCCTTTTCTGGTGGTTGCGGGATCGGTCTGGTGCATTACCAGACCAGGTGCCACGTCAACTAGCGGACAACTCCTATTCATGGTCCAGTGAATTATAAAATATATTTCCCAAGGGTTGCCTATTCATCCATAATGGTGGTCCGGTGCACCTCACCACCCAAAGGCCTGCTCTTGGAGTCCTTGCAGACTCGGTCCGGTGGGCCACCTGATTGGTAATGTAGATAGTCTGGTGCACCTCGATAGTCTGTACATGATCTTTTTTCTCTATTTCTTTCTCCTTTTGACTTCAAGTTCTTGGAGGACTTTTTCGTGACTTAGACACACATAATTACAGTATAACTCAATGGACTAAGTCATAGATTCTTGCCTCTTTCTCATCCTCTCCTTAGCTTTTCTGTTTCTTCTCAAACACGACCTATAATGGTACTTTTGCTATAAATCAAGTTATACAGCAAACCAAAGTGCCAAATGCATAGTAAAATATGTATGTAACTTTCAAACCTTGCATATTAACTTTTTTACTGTTTTGCTCCTATTGGCTTGTTTGAGGTTGGGGATGGACTTTAGAACTCCAAGTCTCTATGACTTGATCATTATAGCCATCACTGAGCTCCAACACCCTAAAATGGTCAATACAGACATCTCCAAACATAAGAATGACTGAAAGTTGCCTAGAGGGGGGTGAATAGGCGAAACCTGAAATTTATAACTTTATACACACACTATAAGTCGGGGTTAGTGTTAGAGTTAAATTCAAGTCGAAAAGAGAGGGGAAAACAAATCAAACAAGAATCAAGCGGATGAACACGGTGAATTGTTTTACCGAGGTTCGGTTCGAAAGAACCTAGTCCCCGTTGAGGAGGTCACAAAGACCGGGTCTATTTCAACCCTTTCCCTCTCTCAAACGGTCACTTAGACCGAGTGAGCCTTCTTCCTTAATCTCACGGGTCACTAAGACCCTGCAAGGACCACCACACACTTGGTGTCTCTTGCTTCGCTTACAAAGCACTTGAGAATAAGAGTGGGAAAAGAAAAAGGCCATGCCAAGCAACAAGAGCAACAATGAACACAAAAACACCCTCTCTTAAGTCCCTAATGGAATTGAGTTGATTTGGAGGCTTAGAGAGGATTCAATCTATTTGATGTGTCTTGGAGTGGAGTCTTTTGCTCTTGTATTGAATGAGATGTTTGGAATGCTAGGATGGATATGAATGAGGTGGTTGGGGGGTATTTATAGCCCCCAACCACTTCCATAGTCGTTGGGGAGGCTCTAGGCGATGGGCGCACCGGACAGTTCGGTGCGCCACCGGACAGGCATTGTTCCTTATCCGGTGCGTCGCCACGTCACCCAACTGTCGGGGTTCAGAGCTGGGTCGACTGTTGGAGCTTTGTCTTCTTGCGGCACCGGACAGTCCGATGCCCCTTTGACTTCGTTGCTCTGACTTCTGCGCGACATTGTAGCGTACTGTTCATCTGTGCAGAGTCGACCATTGGCGCAGATAGCCGTTGCTCCACTGGCACACCGGACAGTCCGATGAATTATAGCGGAGCTCGCCATTGAATTCCCGGGAGTGGCTGCTTCGAGTGTATGGCCCTGGTGCACCGGACACTGTCCGGTGGCACACCAGACAGTCCGATGCGCCATTCTTCAGCACACTCAAGTCCTTTTGCTCCTTTAAAATTATATCCCTAACTTGATTATTTTATTGGTTTGTGTTGAACCTTGTGTACCTGTAATACATCAATTCTAGAAAAACTAGTTAGACCATGCATTTGTGTTGATCATCAACCACCAAAATTAATTATAGAAAATGGTTAACCCAATTTCCCTTTCAATGACCCAAACTACAAGTCAAAGTGTACTTAGCTCTGTTGGGTCCTTTCCAGGTTCTGACTTTTATACTTCTCCGCTTTCTTTTGACCATGTTCTTCTTACTTGAGCTAGGATCTTGAGCCTTATGACTTGAATCATACATCCTATGAATTACCTCAATGGTTCCAAGTCATGTCCTTATGTTGTGATCCTCGATGCGCCATGACTCTTCTCAGCTTGACCAACGTTGACTCCTTGCAAGCCATCTTATTCACCCCTAGCTTTAGGTACCTTGGTCTTCTTGACTTTATCCCATGCACTCAATCCCATGAAGTTCTTATTGCCTTCATCCTCAGTTCGATCAGCTGCTTCCAAGTTATGCACATCGAGTACCACATAGTCATTGTCCATCCTTTCAACTTCACTTGTGATGTTCACAAACCATAGTCATCTTAGCTTGTATGGATCATCACAACTGACTCCATGCGTTGAACTTCTTAGTCTTTTCACTTAGCACATGTTCAACACTTAACACCCTAGTTAGACCTTTAATTGTGTTGACACTTAAGACAACAAAACCCATAAGGGAGATTTCAACAACTCCAAGTCATTCAAAGCCTCCCAAGTGCCACATTTAAGAGATTTGAGTTAATGAATTGTCTGTGTCTTGTGGATAGTTTGCATTTGAGTTTATTGCTACAGTTCTTGTGCTCTTGAGTTTCTTTCTCACTTTCACTCTCATTCTAATTCTTGTAAAAGCTAGCGAGATACTCTAAAATTTTGTCGAGATCCTCGTGGAGACTTTGGTCTTTTTAATTGAGACATGATACTCAAGCTCGATCTAGGTGCGTTTGACAGAGGGAAAGTGTTGAAAGAGGCCCGTCCCAAGTTGACTCCTTGACTGAGATGTAGGTTCTCTTTGGGAGCCGAACTCCAGTAAATAAATCATATGTGTCTCTTATGTTGTGTTTGCTTGCGATTTATTCCTTTCTCCCTCTATCTAAGTTCTCTTATTTGTGTTTGATTCTAAATCACTTGTGTTGCTCCCAAAGTAATTTTGTTATTATAAGAGCAACACTAGCAAGAAGAACTACTCTCCCTCACTTCGATTGATTTGCTTCTCGTTCTAACACCTATCTGGGGTTTGATTTTTTGTGTTAAGTGATAAATTTAAGGTTTCGTCTATTCAACCACCTCCAGGTGACTTTCACCCATGAAACTTAGGGTCGTATGGGGGTGCACCTGTGGTCAAAATCTTCACCTGTACCCGTTGAGTCGTGCGTGTTATATTGCCATCCTCATGCGGCGATGATGGGATCCATATCAATTTTTTTGCATTGATAACAAATGACTTATGTCTTAATTGTAATTTTAGCGACGATGGGATCCCTGTCGGGGATTTATCCTGCGAGGGAATGGGAGTGCGAAAGAAACATCCCCATAAACGTTCGTGGGGATCCTATGTGGAATTTTTTCATCATAGAAATGAGGATAAGAAGCTATTCCTGACGAAGAATTCTCTATGCCATTTGTAGCCGAGGAGCCTCGAGCCCACACGCTCTCGAGGGCATTCTATGCATGCAAGCATCGTTGACATGGTTTTCTTTTCCTCCACAATTAATGGCAATAATCTCTTTAAGTCTCGATTCATTTCTAAAAAGAATTTTAAGGGGTGATTGATATGACTCTGCTCTACTTCAGAGTAACTCTACTTCAAAATGTTGCGTGAAACAGCTATACTTCGAAGCCTAGATTGCTTACTCATAACCAATGACAATGATAGTTAAATATAATCAAACTCTATGCCTAAGTTACTTTTTTATGAATTTCTAGAGCAACAAAAAAGATAATCTAAAAAATTGAACTTTAGCTCTCAAAACTCCACAGGCCCTAGAGTAGAAAGCCCCCGACCATTACAAACACTGGGCCGAATGATGGCTTTAGAAATAACATTATTAGTGTTGTGTGTGACTAGCCCGATCAGCCACTTAACACCGCTCCAACAGCTTATCTAAAATCCTAGGTAAATATAGAGTTTTGCGTCGGAGTTTTTAAAATAGAAAAATTTCTTTGGGTGGGGTTAACCAACGGACTAGCTATTTGTTAGCTTTTCTCCTAGTGAGTCAAGCAAGATGAGATTTCTCCATGAGAGTAGTAAGGGTTTGTTTGGTTCATGGCTAAATGTACCACACTTTGCCTAAGGTTAGTCGTTCAAATTAAAGAACTAACCTTAGGCAGAAAAGTTAGGCAAAGTGTGGCAAGTTAGGCATCAAACCAAACAAGCCCTAAAAGAAGCTCCGCTAGGATCGCTACTATGGCGGACAACAACATCGCGCTGATCTGGGTCACTATAGTCGGCCTCGACTTCCTCACCCTCAACTCCGGCGTGGCTATCTACTACTCTTGGGGCGACCTTGCCTTTCTTAGAATTATAGGCATTTTCTATATCATTTTAATTCCATAAATTAACATTATGATGATGACATATAAAAGGTAATTAATCATAGAAATCGTGATCTCAATTATATCCATAACAATATAGATCATGAGAACACGAAACATATAAATCATATAAATATGATAAGCATATAAACTGACTGAACAATTGAAAATAAACAGATAGCAACATAAATAGCATGACTGTAAAATTAAAAGAAACATGTATGGTATTTTAATAGTATGAACAGACTTTATAAATATCATGATATGATATGACAGAACAGTTTGGATAAATCTATGGCTACATACGAAACAGTAGAGATGAACAACATATATAATCTGCAGGACGTAAAACAGTAAGAAGCTGTATTGATCATACCCTGCCATGCGCTCCAAGGATCCTGTAACACCCTGAATTTTGGGGTACAAAATTTCTTTTCTAATATCCGCCAAATTCAGGTGTTACCCTCTCTTTTCCTTGCTTTTCTTTTCTTTTTCCTAAATAGTGAAGGCAAGTGTCCTCTGACCCATTATGTCCCATTTACTGTATAATTCACTGTCCCGCATACTGTGAACAACATAAGGATTGACTAGCTTTCTATTTACCTTGTCCTTGATTACCTTTTGGGTTACTATGGTTAGCTTCATGCTAGCGCTTTACTTTAATCAATGAACATGATGAGATACAATGATGATACTATGGTTTTATTCTGGATATGATGATATACTCGTGGCATTTAAGGGGACTCGAGTTGTTTCTCGAGTGCCTCTCCGTAAGGACTGGTTCGTTGGATGACCGCCCGGGAAAACAGTGCAACCATGAGGGCGGAATGGGATGCCCTTAGCTGAATAATTAGAGGAACTGGGGTGTAGTTCGCTTCGCCGTCGTGCCGTTAATGGGGCTCGATGTATGCGGCTCGCTCTGCCAAGGTTGGTTCGCCCCTTGGGGAGGAGTGCGGTGCATTTAGGAAACCTAATGGGCGGCTACAGCCTCAGGGAATCTTTGTAAAGGCTTCGTAGTGAATCCCTGGCCATTCACCATGGGAGTGAATAAGGGTCTTGCAAGCCCGGGCTAGAAGGGAATCACGGCTTGTGGGTAAAGTGCGCAACCTCTGCAGAGTGTTATGAAACTGATATATCAGCCGTGCTCGCGGTTATGAGCGGCCAAGGGAGCTCAATTGATTAGAGATACTTGATCAGAGATGGTTGGTTTACAGGTGGTGACGAGGATGATGTTTATGACTATGGTAATGGTAAGTGGTATTCTTTCCGTTTGGAAAGGGTACTTTGGGTTAATAACTTGGGTTAACGCTAAAACCTGGCTTTCTACTAGTAATAATAACCTGACCAACTAAAAACAACTGCTTGACTTAACCCCACATAAAGCTAGTCCACTATAGCCAAACGGGACATTTGCTGAGTACGTTGATGTGTACTCACCCTTGCTTTCACAAAACACCAGGTTGCCTTTGGTGCAATCTATGCTCAAGTAAAGAAGGCGTCGAGGCGGATCTCCAGGAGTTCCAGGACGTCGACGAGTTCGAGGATTAGGCTAGCGACCTCCCCCAGTCAGCTGCCTGTGGTGGGTTGTTTACGTTGGCCACGTTTCGATTCTGTGTACTTTGATTTATATTATGTAAATGGCTCCAGTCTGTAATATTATTACTTACTCTTTATTGTAATTCGAAGCATTGTGCTATGATGAGTCATTTATGTAATCACTGTGTACGTGAATTACTGATCCTGGCACGTACATGGTTCGCATTCAGTTTACCTTCAAAACTGGGTGTGACATAAGTGGTATCATGAAGCGTCCCGATCCTTTGGGACTCAAATGTGATACACTTACTAGTCCCAGGAGGCTAGTAAACACATTCCTTACTTCAAATAGTACAGAGTTTAAATAGAGGTTATTACAATACCGGGGTACAAGCTCGGGAGAGCCAGATTAAAAAGCACAGTAGGGAAAAATACTAGCCCAAGCCACAGGCAGAACTGGGTGCAGATGCAGCCCTCTCAATCAAGCATAGCAGAAAAGAAGTCTTCGGCTGCTGAAAAACATGAATAAATCTGGGTGAATACACTAGGTATTCCGCAAGCCCACCCCGCTCCCGTAAAGAGAAAGAGACCTATATCATACATGCTTTATTTGGTGGAGTTGAAGTCACTCTTCATTCTCTTAGAGAAAGGCAATTGCTGTGAGATTTTTCCCAAAGACTTAAAAGTAACAAAAATACTCAAATCACCACTGAGCTTCCCGCTCCCGTGGCCTTGTTTTCTTTTTCCGTATGCACTTACACACGCATTTCCCTGTTTACGGAGGTTATGAAAACACTAATTGTCATACCACACCAGACTCATCCATACCAGTGGACACGGACTATTCGAATAGATTTCAACTCTGCGCAGAGGGGTACACTTTACCCACTAGTCCGGTTTCTGCGATCTCACAATCGCGAGACCCGAATGCCGGAGCTCTTTCCTTCCTCGCACGTCCTAACCTTAATGGTTATACCGGAAGGAGTCAAGCCACCGCCATGCCCAAACCGGACAAAACATTCCCCCTCCTTATCCTCCCGGTGCTCCCCAGCCTTCATAACCCTGGGGTTGGACCGTACGAGTTTAGATTGAGTGACTGCCCACACAGTCTCGAGTGGTTGTACTATTAAAGAGTACGGGTAGTGAAGATGACAAACCGGTCCATATATGAGGGGACAATCCTTCTGCTCACGCCTAAACCAGCTGAGCCAACACCTTAGGCCCTCCCCTAAACCAGGGAGTCCTTGATCATCCCACTCCCAAGGTGATGAGGGTGAGTCCCCTTCATCGCACACCTCTTTTCAAAAGAAACCTTATTTGAAGCATCATATTCCACATTCTCCCAACCCACATTTCGCATCCGAAAAATGTATGTTAATGCAGGCTATATCTTTGCTCATAATGCAAATATCCCACCCTAAAATCCTGGCCTAGGTAGTGGTAGAAGGAATAGGAAACTTATGCATCAAGGGAAGGATGGACTTGCCTTCGTCGAAGCTTTCCTGGCACAAAAGATCTACTTCCGGGAGATCGGGCTCCGGCCCTTCTTCCGGGGCTACGTGTTCCGGATCAACGGTCCCCGCTTCTTCTAGTAAAAACAGTCAATAAAACAATACATCAACAGTGGTTTTCCAAATGCAATGTGTCATTTTCTAACATTATTATTACTTGTGACCTTAGGAATCATTTTGATAATTTTTGGTGCATAAAATATTGAGAAACACTAATTGAATGAGAAAAGGTTGGAAAAAGGAAAAAGAAAAGGGATTTCCTCGCAGGTGGGCCGGAGGGAGATTTTTGGCCCAGCCAGGCGCAGCGCGCGCGCGCGAGGGCGCCGGCCCAGCTGCGGCCCAAGGTGAGGAGACGGCGCGGGCGCGCGGGAGCGACGGCGTCACCTCGGGGCCCACACGTCAGCAAGAGCGGAGGGGGAAACGGCGCCACGGGTCGATGGCGCGGGCGAACCGGCCGCCCGCGGGGGAAGAAACCCGGCCGCCGGTGGGCTCGGCGGCGATTCGTCGCTGGTGGTGAAAGCTCTCTTGTGGGTTTTGGTGTTTGGATGACAACCCAATTAAAGGACTAACAAGTGTGCTAAGTGTTGAACAGGTGCTTAATGCAAAGATAACAGGGTTCAACACAAGTGAATAAGTGTGATGGTCCAAAGACTGATTTATCTATAGATAATGAACACTGCTTAAGTGAGACTCAGTGTGCGTAACTCAGAGACAACCGATCAAGCCAAGGATGGAGGCAAGAAGAGCTTCGAGGTACTGAGTGCACGGGAGAAGGTCAAGGAGACCAGGAACCCAAAGCCAGGGGTGAAGAAGAAGACTTGCAAAGTCAAGGTTGATCGAGTTAAGAGTTATGATGCATCAAGGATCACTACATAAGGACATGACTTACAACCAATGAGGTAACATCTATAGTTATGTGGTGTAAGTCATAAGGCTCAAGATCAAGCTCGAGAAATGAACAAGGGAGTTGGAGCTCAGATATATCAATCTAGATCAAGTCAAGTTGACTTAATGGTTTAGAGTCCAACATCGACCTCAAACATACCAAATTGGGTAAAATGGTGAAAAAGGTTAAGTATGTAAGGTTTGAGTGTTCAACCATGTTGCATACACCTCTTACTACAAATTTGGTGCTTTGGTTTGCTCTCTAACTCTTTCTGTAGAGAAAGTACCATTCTGAGCTCTATTGGAGGAGAAACAGAAAAGCTAGGAGAAGAACAAGAAAGATGTAAGTTTCTAGGACTAAATCAATTGGATTATACTCTAAATGTGTTTGTTTAAGTCTCAGGAAAATCCTCTCAAAAGTTGAAGTCAAACGGAGAAAGAACGGAGGAAAAATCACTTAGTGTGTTGTTGGCTGGTGCACAGGACAGTGAATAGTAGCTGTCCGGTGCACATGACATTGAATAGTAACTCTGTCCGGTGCACAGGACAGTGAATAGTCCCTGTCCGGTGCACATGACAGTGAATAGTCGCTGCGTCCGGTGCACAGGACAGTGAATAGTAGCTGCGTCCGGTGTACAGGACAGTGAATAGTACCTGTCCGGTGCACCAACGGCTAGCTGTTCCAGAGAAGGAAACTGCCAATCAGATCCGTTACTGTTCACTGTCCGGTGCGCCACCGGACAGTCCGGTGCACCCGCAACCAGGGAAGGCTGGGAGCTTCCAAATGAAGCTCCAATGGCTCCTAGGCCATTTGGGGCTATAAAAGGGACCCCTAGGCGCCTCAAACAAGAACACAAGTGCAGCCAACAAGTCCATACACCATTTGGATCAATTCTTTCTCTCTCTCTCTCTCTTGTGTATCTCTCTAGTTTGTGTAGAGGCAAAGTTATAAGCCTTTAGAGAGAGGGGAAGTGCTGCTGAGAGCTAGAGCAAAATCTTGAGCGCATTGTTACTCTGTCAGAGTGCTGTTGAGAAGATTGTAAGCAGCCACGATATCGTTGTAACTGATATCAACATAGTGGAAGGCTCTATCTGTCGCTCGACAGATCTGAGCAAACGGAGGAAGGAGTTGAAATAGACTCCAAGCCAAGGTGTGGCTAACTCCAACGAGGACTAGACAAGCATTTTAGGCTTGGCCGAACCTCGAGATAAATCTCTGTGTCTGTGTGCTCTGCTCTGTGCTGTGTGATGTTTCTCTGTCTTATTTGTTGTTTATACTTGCACTTCAATATTTATATGTGCTATAAGCTGTCTTCGAAGTGCAGGGTATTTTAAGACAGGAACTTCAATTCCGCTGCAACATACTCGAAGGGTCCTTCATTCCACTGCGATCCAGCCTTCGAGTAGAGTAAGAATTTCCAGTTATAAAGTGATAATTTTTATTCGCCTATTCACCCCCCTCTAGGCGACATCTAGATCCTGTTCCCGGGCAAAGGGAAAACAATACATCAACAGTGGTTTTCCAAATGTAGTGTGTCATTTTCTAACATTATTATTACTTGTGACCTTAGGAATCATTTTGATAATTTTTGGTGCATAAAATATTGAGAAACACTAATTGAATGAGAAAAGGTTGGAAAAAGGAAAAAGAAAAGGGATTTCCTCGCAGGTGGGCCGGGGGGAGATTTTTGGCCCAGCCAGGCGCAGCGCGCGCGCGCGAGGGCGCCGGCCCAGCTGCGGCCCAAGGCGAGGAGACGGCGCGGGCGCGCGGGAGCGACGGCGTCACCGCGGGGCCCACACGTCAGTGAGAGCGGAGGGGTAAACGGCGCCACGGGTCGATGGCGCGGGCGAACCGGCCGCCCGCGGGGGAAGAAACCCGGCCGCCGGTGGGCTCGGCGGCGATTCGCCGCTGGTGGCCCGGTTCTCGGACAACGGGGAGGTGCCTTAGCACGAGGAGGGGCTGGCGAACCTAGGGGTGGGCTCAATTTGGCTAGAGGGGGCCGGGAGGGGGCTGTCCGCGGGGAGGTGGTAGAGCTCCGCGGCGGGGATCGCCGTCGGTGAGCTTCGGGCGAGGGATTGGGGTGGGGGAGTGGTGTTCTGAGTTCGCGGCAATGTGATGAAGCTGGTAGGCCAACTTAATCGCTCGCTGGACCAACAGAGAGGGAGGGGAGCAGAGGGGGAAGGGCTCACCAGAAAGGGAGAAGACGGCGGCGCTTCGCGAATTGAGCTCAGGCGAGGGGAGGAGGGTGGTGGCTGAGGCCAGTGCGGGGAGGGAGGTGCCCGGGGCGACCTTTTTATAGGCGCCCGAGGGAAGGGGAGCGGCGGAGCTCGGCGGGCGCCGGTGAGGTGCACAGCGCCGGCATTAATGCCGCACAGCGGCGACGACGAGACCTCACGGCGGGGGCGGTACCGGGTAAGGACGCGGTCAAGCGGCGAGGACGGGGCGGTGCCGAACTCTCCTGTGCGGCGAGGGGATGGGAGAGGGGACGGCGATGGAGGGGACGGCGGTGCGTCGTACGTGGGGAAGACGACGAAGCGGCTGACCGATGGGGCCGGTCTGCCAGCGAGAGGGAGCGCGCGAGAGGGAGTGGCTGGCAGGTGGGGCTGGCTTGTCAGCGAGAGAGAGGGAGGGGAGCGCGGAGCGGCTGCGCGCGCGGGGGAGCGGGCCGGCAATGGGCCGAAAGGGGGAAACGCGGGCGCGAGGAGGAGGGGAGGCGGCCGCGGCGTGGGCCGGATTCGGCCCAGCAGGGGGGAGGAGAGCTTTCTCTTTTTCTTTTTATTTTCTAATTCCCATTTCCATTTTTGTTTCTTTTCTTTTTGAACAATTTATTTAGTAGATAATCTAGGTGCTGGAAAATAAAATCTAAGTGTGGTGTTCATAATCAAACAAAGTGCATGCATATGATGGGAAGAATCTAAGGGAGTTTTGGGATAGATAATAAGTAAAGGGGGGGTTAGATTAGGGTTTCAAACCTGGGTTAGAATTTGGGATGTTACAAACCTACCCCACTTAAAGGAATCTCGCCCTCGAGATTCAGACGGGGTTTGAGAAAAGGTAAGGGTATTCCTTCCTCAGAGAGTCCTCACTTTCCCAGGTGGCTTCCTCTTCTCCATCTCTGCTCCACTGAACCTTACAGAGTCTCACTTTCGAGTTGCGGGTCCTTCGGACTGCTGAGTCGAGAATCTTTATTGGCTTCTCTCGGTACTGGAGATCCTTTTGAATCTGAATTGCCTCTGCCTCGATGTGGTTCTCAGGTACTTGCAGGCATTTGCGGAGCTGGGACACATGAAACACATTGTGAATATATGACATGGATTCTGGTAGCTCAAGGCGGCATGCTGCGGATCCCACTATGCTAATGACGGGGTAGGGGCCGACAAAATGCGGTGCTAGCTTTCCTTTCATTTGGAACCTTTTGACACCACGCATCGGGGAGACCTTGAGATATACGAAATCTCCTTCCTCAAATCTGAGTTCTCTCCGTTTGTTGTCTGCGTAACTTTTCTGTCGACTCTGAGCTTCAAGTAACCTCTGGCGGATCAGGGCAACTTTCTCTTCGGCTTCTTTGACAAAGTTGGGTCCTTCTAGTGTCCTTTCCCCTACATTGGACCACATTAGGGGGGTCTGGCACTTCCTTCCATACAATGCTTCGAACGGTGACATTTTGATACTGGCCTGATGGCTGTTGTTGTATGAGAAATCGGCGTACGACAAACTAGACTCCCAATCCCTGTCAAACGTTAACACACAAGCTCTTAGCAAATCTTCGAGGACCTTGTTGACTCTTTTTGTTTGACCATCTGACTGGGGGTGATAAGCGGTGCTGAAATCTAACTTGGTGCCCATAGCTTGCTGAAAGCCTTTCCAGAATTTTGAGGTGAACTGCGTCCCTCTGTTTGACACTATCTTCCGAGGAATACCATGGAGCCTGACTATCTCTTTAAGATATATCTGGGCAAGGGCGGCTCCTCCAAAAGTGGTTTTTACTGGAATGAAGTGGGCCACCTTGGTGAGACGGTCAATTATTACCCAGATAGAGTCATTCCCTTTTTGCGTCCGGGGGCAGTCCGGTTATAAAATCCATACCTATCTCCTCCCACTTCCATTCAGGCACTAGGAGGGGTTGCAGTAGGCCTACAGGCTTCTGGTGTTCGGCCTTTGTTCGCTGGCAGGTGTCACACCGGGCCACATACTGTGCTATCTCCTTCTTCATCCCTTTCCACCAGTATCTGGCTTTGAGGTCCAGGTACATCTTGGTGGTTCCTGGGTGGATGGAATAAGCTAAGTTGTGGGCTTCATTGAGCAGGACTTCTCGTGCCTCTCCCGTTGGTACACATAGACGGTTCTTGAACCAAAGAACTCCTTGTTCATCTGTCCTAAGATCCGGAAGTTGCTCCTTGCGAGCTCTTTCCATAAGTCTGGCTGTCTCTGCGTCCAGGCGTTGAGCCTTGCATATGAGATCTTCTAATATTGGCTTGACTTCCAGGCTACCGTTGTCTCCCAGACATGCATTTAGTTGAGCTGACTCCTCCTTCCAATCTTCTAAAAAGTTGGTCCCCTTTATCCCGAAAGGTTTTCGGCTGAGGGCGTCCGCTACCACGTTGGCCTTTCCGGGGTGGTAATGGATTTCGAGGTCATAATCCTTGATTAATTCAAGCCATCTTCTTTGACGGAGATTGAGGTCTGGCTAGGTGAAGATGTACCTCAGACTCTTGTGATCGGTGAAGATGTGGCATTTGTTCCCAATCAGATAGTGCCTCCATATTTTCAGGGCGTGCACTATGGCTGCCAACTCCAAGTCGTGGGTGGGGTAGTTCTGCTCGTGTGGCTTGAGTAAGCGGGATGCATAGGCAATAACTTTCTCATTTTGCATTAAGACACACCCTAAGCCTTGCCTTGAAGCATCACAAAAGATGACGAAATCCTGGTGTATATCTGGTAGTGTTAAAACGGGCGCGGTCGTAAGCTTCTCCTTGATGATCTGGAAACTTCCCTCACATTTTGGAGTCCATACAAACTTATTGTCCTTTTTGAGGAGTTCGGTCATAGGTTTTACTATGCTGGAGAATCCCTTGATAAAGCGGCGGTAATACCCTGCCATTCCCAGAAAGCTTCGCACTTCACTGACGTTGGATGGATGTTTCCATTTTGAAACGGCTTCTACCTTGGATGGGTCCACTTCTATACCCTCTGCAGTCAAGATATGCCCAAGGGAGGCTATCTTTCCTAACATGAATTCACACTTGCTGAGCTTAGCATAAAGTTGATGTGCCCTGAGTCTTTCGAGGACGATTCAAAGGTGACGCTCATGGTCCTTGCGACTCTTGGAACAGATAAGGATGTCATCGATGAAGACTACGACAAACTTATCCAATTCTTCCATGAATACCTTATTCATGAGATTCATGAAGAAGGCGGGGGCGTTTGTTAGCCCAAACGGCATCACTGTAAATTCATATTGTCCGTATCGGGTGACGAATGCAGTCTTCTGGATATCTGCTTCCTTGATCCTTAGTTGGTGGTAACCTGACCTGAGGTCTATCTTGGAGAAATATTTGGCTCCCTGCAGCTGGTTGAAGAGGTCATCGATCCAAGGGAGTGGGTACTTATTCTTGATTGTAACTTCATTCAAGGACCGGTAATCAATACACATTCTCATACTTCCATCCTTCTTGGTAACAAAAAGGACGGGTGCTCCCCAGGGAGATGAACTGGGACAGATGTACCCTTTTTGTTGCAGCTCTGAAATCTGGAGTTTCAATTCTGCTAACTCTGTGGGGGCCATGCGGTATGGTCTCTTTGCGATGGGCGTAGTGCCAGGAATGAGATCTATATAGAACTCCACTCCTCTTTCTGGTGGCATTCCAGGCAACTCTTCCGGAAATACATCCACGAACTCTTCTATTATGGATATGTTTTCTGCTGCCAGATTAAACATCATTGGATCATTGGCGGGTGGTTGGGCCTGACAGGAAACTGCTTTTCCTTGGCGGTCAGTGAGAAGGACGGTCTTACTTGCGCAACTTATGATACCCTTGTGCTTAGTTAGCCAATCCATTCCTAGGATCACATCAATCCCTTGGGATGGCAAGACGGTTAAGTCTGCCAGAAACACTACCCCACTTAAAAGAATTCTGACTTGGGAAAACCTGAGTTGGCATAGGAGGTCTGACCCTGGGGTCCGAGTGACCAAAGGGATTGCTAGGGGTGTAGAGGGGATGCGATGCTTTTCCACAAACTTAGTGGCTATAAAAGAATGGGATGCTCCTGAATCAAAAAGCACAGTAGCGGGAGTAAATTCAACAAGGAACTCACCGAGCACTACTCTCGGAGCTTGCTGGGCTTCTTGAGCGTCGACGTGGTTGACTCGTGCTCTGACCTGGTACTGGGTCCTGCTCTGCTGACTTTTGGAGGGAGGTGCCTTGGGGGCAGGTGCCGAGGGAATCTTGGGGCCATTCACCGAGTTGGAATAGGTGGGTCAACTGGGGGCAGTTATTCTTGAAGTGGCTGGGGTCTCCGCAGTGCCAACAGGCATTTGCAGGCGGTTGGTTGCTTGCAACAGAGGGGGCCTGAAGGGAGCTCTGACGCTGCTGACTGTAGCGTGACGGAGTGGGTCCAGCTGGTCTATTGGAGCTTGGTCCCCTGGGTGGAAGCCCAAAGGGTCGAGCTCTCTGGTGACGATCTTGCTGCTGAGCTCGGAGAACCTGGAATTTCCTCTTGAGGTGCCCTTTTTCTTCCTCTTTTGCCCTTTCCACTTGGATGGCTTTGTTGGAGAGGTGAGAGAAGTTGAGGAAGTCTTGGCTAGCGAGGATGGTCTTAAGCTCGGGTCTTAGTCCTTTCAGGAAACGGGCTATCTTTCTGGACTCGGTGCTAACATCGTCAGGCGCGTAACGGGCCAACTCTGTGAACTTGTGCACATACTCACTGACAGTTCTTCCACCTTAAGTTAGTTCCCGGAACTCATCTTCCTTGAGTTGAACTATCCCTTGGGGTACATGGTGCTCACGGAAGGCTGTTTCGAATTCTGCCCAGGTAGCATCTCTGACGGCCTCGCTGAAGGTATCCCACCATGCTAAGGCCATTCCTGAAAGTTGATGAGCAACCAGTTGAACTCGTTGGTTTTCGGGGCATCCGATGGCCTCCAGTTTTCTCTTGATCGTGCGCAGCCAATCATCTGCATCAAGGGGATTGCTGGACCTCGCGAACGTGGGAGGCTTGAGTCTCAGAAATTCTCCCATCCTGTCCTGTGGTCTCCCACCACCTGGGCGTTGGTTTTCCAGACTTCTAGTGAGGACTTCAATGAGTCGGGTTTGATTGGCTAGAACTTGGGACAGATCTAGTGGTAGTTTCGAAGGTGCGGGGAGGTGGGTCCCATCCCCTTCTCCGCCAGCTTCTCCTTCTGCTCTTAGGGGAAAACCTGCTCCAATCCCGGAGGCGGTAGGCGTGGTTTTATCCGAAGCCATCTGCCAGGGAAAAGAGTTACTACCATGCACATGCCATTTTTTCGCTAAGTTACTTTATTCATTAAACCAGTTCATTACACCAGTTCATTACAGCACACAACTACCAAAAGTTTATTACACGCGAGTGCTATCGAGGGTACTCCCGAACTCCTTCTCTAAAGTGTCCCCAAATTCCTTGAGAAGGTCATCAAGGCTGGCTAGGGACATTTCCTTGGTGTCAGACGAGTTTCTTATCCTGGTAGGGGGTAGGGCTGGAGGGGCATCTTCCTTCTGCTCAGTCTGACATCCTTGACTTTTGGTCTTCTTGCGGATTTTCCTTGCAGGGGCGAGCTTCTTCAGTTTCTTGTCGTAATCCATTTTTAGTGTGCGGTAGGCCTCACGGGTGTTGGTTTCCTCACCTTCTGCTATCTCGAGGCTCTCTTGAAGGGACACCTTTTCCCTTGTAAGTTCCCTAACTTTTTGCTCCAGGCTTTCCACCCGGGAGTTTAGGTGAGTGCAGTGGAAGGCAAGGTCATCGTATTGGTTATTGAGGGTGTGGAGGTATCCAGCCATGTAGACGATGGTGGGGTCATCTTCGATAGGATCTCCTCCTGACAGGGCCTGAAGTCTTTTCCTCCATGTGGGGGTATCTTTGTTGCTGGGTGGGAAGTAGCGAAGGGGGGGTTTCAAAGATCACTCTGTTGTAGCTCTGGCATAGTTGTCGGAGGGCTTTCTGGGCAACATTTTGGCAAGTATCTGGGAAGCGGTATCCGGTGAAAGTGACTTGGAAAGAAGGATGGTTCGGGTAGTTTTGGCTTTCTCCCAGGTAGACTGCCATAGAGCACTTCTCCATTCCGTTCTCGAGATACTCCTTCCAGACATATTCTGGCTTTTTGCGGATTCCCATGCGAAGCGCACAACTTCGCAACAGATGTGGGAACCCCTCCACTTCTGAGCAGTAGGATGTCCTAATGGCCAGAGAGTCTTCCATCTGGAATAGGAGAAGAAAGGTTTGTTAATATCGTAGAAGAGGAGAGAAGTCTTTTCTTGGGGTAAGAGGTATTCTTAAGGCAAGCTTTAAGGTCAGGGCTGCGACCTACGACCAGTTCTATGGGCTCTGATACCACCTGAAGCGTCCCGATCCTTTGGGATCAAATGTGATACACTTACTAGTCCCAGGAGGCTAGTAAACACATTCCTTACTTCAAATAGTACAGAGTTTAAATAGAGGTTATTACAATACCGGGGTACAAGCTCGGGAGAGCCAGAATAAAAAGCGCAGTAGGGAAAAATACTAGCCCAAGCCACAGGCAGAACTGGGTGCAGACGCAGCCCTCTCAATCAAGCATAGCAGAAAAGAAGTCTTCGGCTGCTGAAAAACATGAATAAATCTGGGTGAATACACTAGGTATTCCGCAAGCCCACCCCGCTCCCGTAAAGAGAAAGAGACCTATATCATACATGCTTTATTTGGTGGAGTTGAAGTCACTCGTCATTCTCTTAGAGAAAGGCAGTTGGTGTGAGGTTTTTCCCAAAGACTTAAAAGTAACAAAAATACTCAAATCACCACTGAGCTTCCCGCTCCCGTGGCCTTGTTTTCTTTTTCCGTATGCACTTACACACGCATTTCCCTATTTACGGAGGTTATGAAAACACTAATTGTCATACCACACCAGACTCATCCATACCAGTGGACACGGACTATTCGAATAGATTTCAACTCTGCGCAGAGGGGTACACTTTACCCACTAGTCCGGTTTCTGCGATCTCACAATCGCGAGACCCGAATGCCGGAGCTCTTTCCTTCCTCGCACGTCCTAACCTTAATGGTTATACCGGAAGGAGTCAAGCCACCGCCATGCCCAAACCGGACAAAACATTCCCCCTCCTTATCCTCCCGATGCTCCCCAGCCTTCATAACCCTGGGGTTGGACCGTACGAGTTTAGATTGAGTGACTGCCCACACAGTCTCGAGTGGTTGTACTATTAAAGAGTACGGGTAGTGAAGATGACAAACCGGTCCTTATATGAGGGGACAATCCTTCTGCTCACGCCTAAACCAGCTGAGCCAACACCTTAGGCCCTCCCCTAAACCAGGGAGTCCTTGATCATCCCACTCCCAAGGTGATGAGGGTGAGTACCCTTCATCGCACACCTCTTTTCAAAAGAAACCTTATTTGAAGCATCATATTCCCCATTCTCCCAACACACATTTCGCATCTGAAAAATGTATGTTAATGCAGGCTATCTCTTTGCTCACAATGCAAATATCCCACCCTGAAATCCCGGCCTAGGTAGTTGTAGAAGGAATAGGAAACTTATGCATCAAGGAAAGGATGGACTTGCCTTCGTCGAAGCTTTCTTGGCACAAAAGATCTACTTCCGGGAGATCGGGCTCCGGCCCTTCTTCTGGGGCTACGGGTTCCGGATCAACGGTCCACGCTTCTTCTAGTAAAAACAGTCAATAAAACAATACATCAACAGTGGTTTTCCAAATGAAGTGTGTCATTTTCTAACATTATTATTACTTGTGACCTTAGGAATCATTTTGATAATTTTTGGTGCATAAAATATTGAGAAACACTAATTGAATGAGAAAAGGTTGGAAAAAGGAAAAAGAAAAGGGATTTCCTCGCAGGTGGGCCGGGGGGAGATTTTTGGCCCAGCCAGGCGCAGCGCGCGCGCACGCGAGGGCCGGCCCAGCTGCGGCCCAAGGCGAGGAGACGGCGCGGGCGCGCGGGAGCGACGGCGTCACCTCGGGGCCCACACGTCAGCGAGAGCGGAGGGGGAAACGGCGCCACGGGTCGACGGCGCGGGCGAACCGACCACCCGCGGGGGAAGAAACCCGGCCGCCGGTGGGCTCGGCGGCGATTCGCCGCCGGTGGCCCGGTTCTCGGACAACGGGGAGGTGCCTTATCACGGGGAGGGGCTAGCGAACCTAGGGGTGGGCTCAATTTGGCTAGAGGGTGTAACACCCTGAATTTGGGGGTATAAAATTTCTTTGCTCATATTCACAAATTCAGGTGTTACTTCCCTTTTCTCATCCTTCCCCAATCTTCTCTTTCTCATTTCTATAGGAGAAAAGTGGTTATTTTATTTATAATTATAATCTATTAGCTCAAACTCCAAGGGAGTATGAACTGTTGCATCATGTTGAACCCTAGATTTCACTTTTGTTTGGTGCATAATTCTTAGAAAGTCTAATTTGAATTTGTGGCTTATTTGAATTTGAATCAAATAGAGAAAATAAAAACAAAAGAGAAAACAAAAAAATCAGAATAAAAGAAAAAGGGAAAAGAGCCCAAACCCCCGCCCCCTCGGCCTTTTGGCCCATCAGGCCCATCCCGCGCGCGCGCTCTCCCCCCCGCTCTCTCTGCCCGGGCGGGCCCGGCCTGTCGGCGCGGCCGCCGTCTCCGCGCCCGCCTCCCTCTCTCTCTGCCCGCGGGCCCGGCCTGTCGGCGCGGCCGCCTTCCCCGCACCCGCATTCGCTTCCCCCGCTCTCTCTGCTCGCCCGGCCCCACCTGTCGGCGCTGCCGCTTCCCCGCGCGTGCGCCCGCTCCCTCGCTCTCTCTCTCTGCCCGTGGGCCCCCTCAGTCAGCCCCGTCGTCCCCGCGTAACCGCCGCCGCGCGTGCCGCGGACTCCGCGCCCACGTCGCGCGTGGAGCTCGCCCCACCTCGCCTCGGCCACTAGAGCCCAGAGCCCCACTCGCCCTCTCCCCCTCCCTCATTTGCGCACCTGCCGACCTCTCTCTCGCCTCCCCCTCGCTGCGCGCACGCCAGAGCGCCATCGCCGCGAACCGCCGCCGTCCCGAGCTCGTTTCCCCGTCATCGTTGGAGCTCCGCCGTGCCTTTTGCCACGGTAAGCTTCGCCCCGACGTCCACAACCCGGAACGCGCTCCAATTTCCCCTTTCCCTCCCTATTTCTCTCTGCCCGCGCTCACCCACCGTCCGCCGTGCAGCCGCGGAGGTCCGCCACCATCGCCCCGGGCCACCGTCGCGTCATCGCCGCCACCGAGGAGTCCCCAGAGTTCGCCTTGAGGTAAGGAACCTCCCATGCCCCCTCCCTTCCCCTCTTTTGCACTCTGTCGCGCTTAATTCCTCGTCGGAGTTGCTTAACGCCGCCGCCGAGCCGCTTCGCCGTGGACCGCCCTCCTCCGGTGCCCCTGTCCCGACTTAGTCCCCACCAAAAGGTTCCCCGCGCCCTCCCCAACCTTCCCGGTCACTCAGGTCGCCCCGGGGACCCGCAGGGCCCCCGCGCCCCTCGTCTCCGGCGAGTTCTCCGCCGCGGGACGGGCGCCGCCGCCTCAGCCGGCTGGGGAAGGAGACAGAAGCCAGCCGCCCCATCTCCGCCGTCTATCTTAGATCGGACGGCCCTGTTTCAAATAGCCCGAACCCAACCTCAGCCGTTCGCCTGAGATCCGACGGCCCAGAGCCGTTTCCCCCGCGCCCCGCCTCCCTGCCAACTGGGCCCCGCCTGTCAGCCGCCCGCGCCCGCTCTGCCCGCCCGGCCCCGCCTGTCAGCCGCTCTCGCCGCCGCGCGCTCGCGCGCCCGCCCGCAGGATCTAATCCTGGCCGTCGACCCGAGATCCAACGGCTGTAGGAGCCCGATACCCCTTCGCCCGCGCGTTTTCTTAAAGAGACCCCCGGTTTTCTGGAATTTGAACCCGCCGTCCCTGGTTTCTTACAGTTAGGTCCTCGGACCTTTTATTTAATTCAAAATAGGTCCTTAGGGTATATTTTTAACCCCTAAACTTGTAAAATTCATAACTTTGCCATATGAACTCCAAATTAGGTGCTTCAAATTGCAAAATGTTCATAATATTATTATCTATCTGTTTATGCAATGTTTCTCTGCTGTTTCCATGTCCCAATTAATGGTTAATCATTAGGATAGGATTAAGGTTATTGGAACCCTATTTGAGATAAATAAAAGATAGTAGACTTTAATAAAAGTTGGAGCACTTAAGTTTACAGATTTAACACTATGTAATGATTTAACCCCCACCACGGACTTAAACCTGATTAGTGGATAATGAATCATTTTGTATAGTCCTCTACCCTAGACCTAGAGAGTATCAGAGTGCCTATCCCTTTTCTATTATGAACTTGTGATCTCTCTCTGCTGCATATGTTTGGTATATTGTTTTTGTTTGTTACTTCCCAAGTGCATAGTGTGAATGATTACTTTACGTAGACAACGAGCAGTCTGTGTTTTCCGAGGAAGTTGCAGAGGAAGTTCCTGATCAATAGTTTGGTGAAGGCAAGTGTCCTCTGACCCATTATGTCCTATTCATTTATAACTTACTACCCCGCATTACTTACTTGAAACCTAAGGATTGACTAGCTTTACACTTTACTTTATCCTTGATGACCTTATGGGCTGTTATGGTTAGCATTCTGCTATTGCCTTAACCTAATCAATGAACATGATGTGACTATTTATGATACGATACTGTTATCCTGATTATGTTGATGATCTTGTGATACCCTAGGGGGCTCAGGCTGTTTCCTGAGTACCTCTCCGTAAGGACCTGTTCGTTGAGAGACCACCCGGGATAACAGTGCAACCATGAGGGTGAAATGGGACGCCCTTAGCTAATTAATTAGAGGAACTAGAGGTGTAGTTGCTTCGCCGTCGTGCCGTCAATGGGGTCCAGGCACAGTGCTTGCTCTGCCGAGGCTGAGTGCCGAGGTTCTTTCGTTTTGCTTTTTGTTAGTCACTCTCCTGCGGGGAGGAGTACTGTGTTTATCAAACTGGAGAAACCTAACGGGCAGCTATGATCTCTAGGGAATCTTTGTAACAGCTACGTAGTGATACCCTGCCGGACCACCTAGGTAGTGGTCAATGGGGATTAGCTCTCCCCGGGTAGAAAGGGAATCATGACTCATGGGTAAAGTGTGCGACCTCTGCAGAGGGTAGTGAAACTGATATATCAGCCGTGCTCACGGTTAAGAGCAGCCTTGGGATCCTCTTTGATTAGAGATACAGATGGTTCGAGATACAAGGATTATGTTATGGTTTTGGTTCGAATATGATGATGTTGTTCCTCGATGAGGAAATGGTTCATGGGTTGGTTAATGCTAAAATCTGGCTTCTACTAATGATAAATACCTGACCAACTAAAAGCAACTGCTTGAGCCTAACCCCACATAAAGCTAGTCCACTTCAGCCAAACGGGACATTTGCTGAGTACGTTGATGTGTACTCATCCTTGCTTTACCACAAAACACCAGGTTGTCCGCATTGTAACCACTGCTCAGGAGAAGGCGAAGCCGTGGAAGGAGACTTCCAGGAGTTCCAAGACTATGACGAATTCTAGGTGTGGGTTGGCGGCAACCCCCAGTCAGCTACCTGTGAAGGCCTTATCTTTACTGCGTTTCGCTTAGCACTTTGATTTACCAATTAAGTTGATGACTATGTGGATGTCTCTGACTCTGTGATGTAATAAGTTAATACTTTCTCAAGTTATTATTCGAGCAATGTGCATTGATGTTCATTTATGTAATCGCTGTGTACGTGAGTTCTGATCCTGGCACGTACATAGTTCGCACTTGGTTTGCCTTCCAAAACCGGGTGTGACATAAGTGGTATCAAAGCCGTGCTGACTGTAGGACCGCTGACCTAGAGTAGCACTGGTCGTACTAAGGACTATTGACCTTCCCTCTCACCTTGACCTCTGATGTTACTTCAAAAGTCGGTCATCTCGACCAACCCTATGTTTTACTATATATATATATATATACTATATTATACCTTGTTAAAATTTTTTATCTTATTCTGTCTATGGTTTATTCACTTGTCATATTAGTTCTGCTCTTACTCTTATGCTTACGGTGTCTTTTGTAGATGGCTCGTCTTAGACACACTGCACGTAAGTCGGTGATTCCTTTCCTGCCGTCTCGACTTGCGGAGCGTCCTCTACACCGCGCCGTGTCCGGTCAGTCGAGTCACCTGGAGAGACTGCACCACCGCCTGCGTGAGGAGCAGGAACGCCGGTGCCAGCACAGAGAGCAGCAGGGCTCTTCCTCCTCATCCCAGCGAGAGGTGGAGTCCGTGAGGCCCCGTTCCTCTGTTGCCCCGCTGGAGGCGCCCCCTGCACCACCGCGGGACGCCCCGGCTGTTGGAGGAGCTACTGGAGGAGGTCTTGGAGGAGACCCCGACGACGACGACTCAGACCACAGCACGGAGTCTTCTGAGCCGCAGGAGGCGGAAGGATGGGTCGCCCGACCCATCACCCGTGACGCCGCTCGCGGTTGTCACTTCCACGACGCACTCGACACCTTGCTGCGCCAGGCTTTTGACCGGCACACCTGGTCGATCGAGTATCGTTGTGTAGTCTACCAGCACAGTCGCGGGAGGTACCCGGACCGCTGGGAGGCTACCTGCCTAGTTCGCCGTCCGGAGGATGACCTCCGGGGTGCGGAGGCCGTTTCGGAGCACTATTCTATCTCCGAGAGGGACATTGCAGAGGCGGCTATGCAGGATGCAGCACGACGTGCACTCTCCCAGTACTGTTCTTTGTTCGGTGGCGTGGCCGACGGTCTTAACCTTCGGTACTACCCCCGCCGCCCTACTGGCAGCACAGAGAGTGTGGTTGTCTCACCTGTTGGTGAGGCTAACCCTAGGTTGAGCAGCACAATCAACCTAGTCGCAGTGCTTAACACTGAGCTGGATCACTCTCTGGACGAGCTGAGCAGAGCTCGAACGGAGATTGCGGAGTTGCGTGCTGAGCTGGCAGAGCGCCATCACCAGGAGGGTGGATCTCCCGCTCCTGTTGGGACTCAGCACCCTTACCGCTCGCCGCCACGTGGTCACCACACTTATGGTTCCCCTGCCTGTAAGACCAGGATAGATCTGGATCCTTAGATCGTTAGCGTCGAAGTTTGTAATAATTCTTAAGTCAGATGTCTCAGTCTTAGATAGTTAGTTTAGTTTGCTTATCAGCTGTTCCCAATTAGCTTAGTTTGCTTATCAGTCGCTTGCATGCTTGTTATGATGAACTTGTGCTGGATTTGAATCTTTGTAATGACTGTTGCCAACCTGTGGGTTTCTCCTGCAGTTTGGCCTAGCTATAATGTTAGTAAAGTCAGTTATTTAGTTGGGAAGCCATTTACTTCTACTTTCCTTCTTATCTGAGAAGCTGTGTTGAATCGTAATGAGGATCAGTGAAGCTCTTTGTTCACTCAGTGTCATGAAGAATTCTGTATTCTCTTTTCTTATGCTGGAGGGTTGTAAGATCAATGCTGATGTATGAATGTCCTCCACAGATGTCGGACAACAGGCGCCGATGCAACAGGCGTGCTCAGCAAGAGCAGCATGACCAGCAGGAGGAACAACAGAGGCAGCCTCCCCCACCACCCCCGATGTCAGTGGAGCAGATGTTCTTGATGCAGACTCAGGCAGTGCAGGCCATTGGGCAGACTCTGGCAGCCATGCAGCAGGCTCAACAGCAACCCCAACCCCAGTTGCAAGTGCAAATGCCCCAGATGCCACGGGATAAGCGTGGTGAGTTCATGAGAGGGCACCCTCCTACCTTCGCCCATTCTGCCGACCCCATGGATGCAGAAGACTGGCTGCGCGCAGTGGAGAGAGAACTGCGCACCGCCCAATGTAACGACAGGGAGAAGGTTCTGTATGGTCCCCGTCAGCTAAGGGGAGCAGCCCAGTCCTGGTGGGAGTCCTACCTCGCCACACATGCTGACCCCGAAGCCATCACCTGGGAAGAATTCAGCGAGAGTTTCCGCAGGTACCATGTGCCAGAGGGACTGATGATCGTGAAGAAGGAGGAGTTTCTGGCTCTGAAGCAGGGACCCCTGTCTGTTAGTGAATACAGAGACAAGTTTCTGCAGCTATCTCGTTATGCACCTGAGGATGTCAACACTGATGCTAAAAGGCAGTACAGGTTCATGAGGGGTTTGGTGGATCCCCTGCATTACCAGCTGATGAATCACACCTTCCCCACCTTCCAGCACCTGATCGATAGGGCAATTATGACTGAGAAGAAGCGTAAGGATATGGAAGACCGGAAGCGCAAGATGAGTGGACCCCAGTCCGGAAGCATCAGCCGTCCACGTTTCTCAGGCAGTTCATCTCAGCAAGGCAGGCCTGGTCACCCACAGGGATATCAGAATCAGAACCAGCGTCCGCATTAGCAGCAGTTTCAGAGGCAGCACCCACAGCAGCAGCAGCAGTATCGTCAGCACAGCCAGCAAGGAGGTAATCAGTATCAGAAGCAGAACAACCAGGCACCTCGCCTTCCTGCCCCAGCAGCAAACCAGAGCAACCAAGCAGCCCCAGCACAAGGAGGAGGCAGAGGATGTTTCCACTGTGGAGAACCAGGCCACTGGGCGATGCAGTGCCCGAAGAAGGCGGCGCAGCAGCAGACCAACCCCAATGCTCCACCAAGGCAAGGTGTACTGCAGCCGACAGCAGGCAATCGTAACCAAGCGTACAACCGTGGAAAGGTGAACCACTTGGAGGCCGAAGCGATCCAGGATGCACCAGATGTGGCAGTAGGTATGTTCTCGGTCGAATCTCATCCCACGAAAGTGCTATTTGATACTGGTGCAACTCATTCATTTGTCACTGCAACCTGGGTAGAATTGCATAACATCTCAGTAGAGGCAATGATGCCGCCCATGAGGATTAATTCAGTTGGTGGCAAGGTGCAAACAGATAAAATATGCTCAAATATAAGGGTGGAAATAAGGGGGATAGGATTCCCCAGTGACTTAATAGTAATAGACACCCCTGGGATAGATATTATTCTAGGGATGAATTGGTTAATGAAGTATGAAGCGAATGTTAGCTGTGACAAGAGGACAGTAACATTAAAGTCCCCGTCAGGAGAAGAGGTAGTGGCTGAGCTAAGGATGCCTAAATCAGCGGAGGGTGTCTGTCACCAGATTTCAGTTGATAGTAAGGAGCCCAACCCGCTTGAGGCTATCAAGGTTGTGTCGGACTTTCCGGACGTATTTCCCGAGGAGCTAACGGGCATGCCACCCGAGAGAAAAGTCGAATTTGCCATAGAGCTTATCCCTGGTACCGCCCCCATTTCCAAAAGAGCCTACCGAGTGTCTGGACCAGAATTGGTGGAACTCAAGAAGCAGATAGATGAGATGTTAGAGAAGGGTTACATCAGACCAAGTACCTCGCCTTGGGCCGCTCCGGTGTTGTTTGTAGAGAAGAAAGATGGTACCAAAAGGATGTGCATAGACTACAGAGCCTTGAATGAAGTCACTGTCAAGAACAAGTACCCCCTGCCAAGGATAGAAGATTTGTTCGACCAGCTCAGAGGTGCCAGCGTATTCTCGAAGATAGATCTGAGGTCAGGCTACCATCAACTCAGAATCCGACCCTCGGACATACCGAAGACAACATTCATCACCAAGTACGGGTTATATGAATTCACAGTTATGTCCTTTGGTTTGACCAATGCGCCAGCCTTCTTTATGTACCTGATGAACAGTGTGTTCATGGATTATCTGGACAAGTTTGTGGTAGTGTTTATTGATGATATTCTCATATACTCTCAAAGTGAGGAAGATCATGTAGAGCATTTGAAGATGGTATTGCAAAGACTTCGAGAGCATCAGCTGTATGCCAAGCTGAGTAAATGCGAGTTCTGGATTCATGAAGTCTTATTTCTGGGACACATCATAAATCAAGATGGGTTGGCAGTGGATCCAAAGAAAGTGGCAGATATCCTGAACTGGAAAGCACCAAAGGATGTTCATGGGATCAAAAGCTTCATTGGAATGGCTGGGTATTACAGGCGTTTCATCGAAGGCTTCTCAAAGATTGCTAGACCAATGACAGCGTTACTAGCGAAGAAAGTTGAGTTTAAGTGGACCCAAAAGTGTCAGGAAGCATTTGAAGAACTGAAAAATAGATTGACTACAGCTCCGGTGTTAGTCCTGCCTGATGTTCACAAGCCATTCTCAGTGTATTGCGATGCTTCTTACACCGGATTGGGGTGTGTGCTAATGCAAGAAGGAAGGGTTGTAGCATATTCATCTCGACAGCTGAAGATCCATGAGAAAAATTATCCCACACATGACCTGGAGTTGGCAGCAGTAGTTCATGCCTTGAAGACCTGGAGACATTACTTGTATGGACAGAAGTGCGACATCTACACAGATCATAAAAGTCTGAAGTACATATTCACCCAGTCAGAGTTAAACATGAGACAGCGAAGATGGTTGGAATTGATCAAGGACTATGAGTTGGAGATACATTACCATCCAGGCAAAGCCAATGTTGTTGCAGATGCTCTGAGCAGGAAGAGTCAAGTCAATATGATGGCCACATACCCAATGCCATATGAGTTAGCCAAGGAGTTCGACAGACTGAGTCTCGGTTTCCTGAACAGTACGCAAGGAGTAACAGTGGAATTAGAGCCCACCCTAGAGCGGGAGATCAAAGAAGGGCAGAAGGATGATGAAAGCATCAACAAGATCCGGCAGCTAATCTTAGAAGGAAGAGGCAAAGACTTTCGAGAGGATGAAGAGGGAGTAATATGGTTCAAGGACCGATTGTGTGTCCCCGACCTCAAACCTATTCGGGAGCTGATCCTAAAGGAGGCTCATGAGACAGCCTACTCCATACACCCGGGAAGCGAAAAGATGTATCAGGATTTAAAAAGGAGGTTTTGGTGGTATGGCATGAAAAGAGAGATCGCAGAATACGTCGCCATCTGTGATAGCTGTCAGAGAACCAAAGCAGAGCATCAAAGGCCCGCCGGATTGTTGCAGCCATTGCGAATTCCTCAGTGGAAGTGGGATGAGATCGGGATGGATTTTATAGTTGGCCTACCTCGTACCCGGGCCGGCTATGATTCCATCTAGGTGGTTGTGGACCGCTTAACAAAGGTGGCCCATTTCATACCTGTGAAGACCACATACACCGGAGCAACGTTAGCTGGGTTATACATGTCACGGATAGTCTGCCTTCATGGTGTGCCAAAGAAGATAGTGTCAGATCGAGGAACGCAGTTCACCTCTCATTTTTGGCAGCAGCTACAAGAAGCTTTGGGCACCCATTTGAACTTCAGCTCGGCTTATCACCCGCAGACAGACGGTCAGACTGAAAGAACTGACCAGATCCTAGAAGATATGCTGAGAGCCTGTGCGTTGCAAGACAAGTCAGGATGGGACAAAAGGTTACCTTATGCAGAATTCTCCTATAACAATAGCTATCAGGCTAGCTTGAAGATGTCACCGTTTCAGGCACTCTATGGGCGGAGTTGTAGGACTCCGCTGCATTGGGACCAGCCTGGAGAGAGACAGGTGTTTGGCCCCGACATCCTGCTTGAAGCCGAAGAGAATATCAAAATGGTTCGCGAGAACCTGAAGATAGCCCAGTCAAGACAGCAAAGCTATGCGGACCGAAGGAGAAGAGAACTGAGTTTCGAAGTGGGGGATTTCGTCTATCTGAAGGTGTCACCTATCAGGGGAGTCAGAAGGTTCGAAGTTAAAGGCAAGTTAGCACCCCGGTACGTTGGACCATATCAGATTCAAGCAAAGCGTGGAGAAGTGGTTTACCAACTCAACCTACCAGAAAGTTTGTCCGCAGTGCACGATGTGTTCCACGTGTCACAATTGAAGAAGTGTCTGCGAGTACCAGAAGAACAGTTGCCAGTGGAGGGTTTGGAAGTCCAGGAGGATCTGACATACATAGAGAAGCCAACGCAGATTCTGGAGTTTGCAGACAGAGTCACCCGGAGGAATACCATCACAATGTGCAAAGTCAGATGGGGTCACCACTCCGAGGAAGAAGCAACCTGGGAACGAGAAGATGATCTGAAAGCCAAATACCCTGAACTCTTTGCTGACCAACCCTGAATCTCGGGGCGAGATTCTTTTAAGGGGGGATAGGTTTGTAACACCCTGAATTTGGGGGTATAAAATTTCTTTGCTCATATTCACAAATTCAGGTGTTACTTCCCTTTTCTCATCCTTCCCCAATCTTCTCTTTCTCATTTCTATAGGAGAAAAGTGGTTATTTTATTTATAATTATAATCTATTAGCTCAAACTCCAAGGGAGTATGAACTGTTGCATCATGTTGAACCCTAGATTTCACTTTTGTTTGGTGCATAATTCTTAGAAAGTATAATTTGAATTTGTGGCTTATTTGAATTTGAATCAAATAGAGAAAATAAAAAGAAAAGAGAAAACAAAAAAATCAGAATAAAAGAAAAAGGGAAAAGAGCCCAAACCCCCGCCCCCTCGGCCTTTCGGCCCATCAGGCCCATCCCGCGCGCGCGCTCTCCCCCCCCGCTCTCTCTGCCCTGGCGGGCCCGGCCTGTCGGCGCGGCCGCCGTCTCCACGCCCGCCTCCCTCTCTCTCTGCCCGCGGGCCCGGCCTGTCGGCGCGGCCGCCTTCCCCGCACCCGCATTCGCTTCCCCCGCTCTCTCTGCTCGCCCGGCCCCACCTGTCGGCGCTGCCGCTTCCCCGCGCGTGCGCCCGCTCCCTCGCTCTCTCTCTGCCCGTGGGCCCCCTCAGTCAGCCCCGTCGTCCCCGCATAACCGCCGCCGCGCGTGCCGCGGACTCCGCGCCCACGTCGCGCGTGGAGCTCGCCCCACCTCGCCTCGGCCACTAGAGCCCAGAGCCCCACTCGCCCTCTCCCCCTCCCTCATTTGCGCACCTGCCGACCTCTCTCTCGCCTCCCCCTCGCTGCGCGCACGCCAGAGCGCCATCGCCGCGAACCGCCGCCGTCCCGAGCTCGTTTCCCCGTCGTCGTTGGAGCTCCGCCGTGCCTTTTGCCACGGTAAGCTTCGCCCCGACGTCCACAACCCGGAACGCGCTCCAATTTCCCCTTTCCCTCCCTATTTCTCTCTGCCCGCGCTCACCCGCCGTCCGCCGTGCAGCCGCGGAGGTCCGCCACCGTCGCCCCGGGCCACCGTCGTGTCATCGCCGCCACCGAGGAGTCCCCGGAGTTCGCCTTGAGGTAAGGAACCTCCCATGCCCCCTCCCTTCCCCTCTTTTGCACTCTGTCGCGCTTAATTCCTCGTCGGAGTTGCTTAACGCCGCCGCCGAGCCGCTTCGCCGTGGACCGCCCTCCTCCGGTGCCCCTGTCCCGACCTAGTCCCCACCAAAAGGTTCCCCGCGCCCTCCCCAACCTTCCTGGCCACTCAGGTCGCCCCGGGGACCCGCAGGGCCCCCGCGCCCCTCGTCTCCGGCGAGTTCTCCGCCGCGGGACGGGCGCCGCTGCCTCAGCCGGCTGGGGAAGGAGACAGAAGCCAGCCGCCCCATCTCCGCCGTCCATCTTAGATCGGACGGCCCTGTTTCAAATAGCCCGAACCCAACCTCAGCCGTTCGCCTGAGATCCGACGGCCCAGAGCCGTTTCCCCCGCGCCCCGCCTCCCTGCCAACTGGGCCCCGCCTGTCAGCCGCCCGCGCCCACTCTGCCCGCCCGGCCCCGCCTGTCAGCCGCTCTCGCCGCCGCGCGCTCGCGCGCCCGCCCGCAGGATCTAATCCTGGCCGTCGACCCGAGATCCAACGGCTGTAGGAGCCCGATACCCCTTCGCCCGCGTGTTTTCTTAAAGAGACCCCCGGTTTTCTAAAATTTGAACCCGCCGTCCCTGGTTTCTTACAGTTAGGTCCTCGGACCTTTTATTTAATTCAAAATAGGTCCTTAGGGTATATTTTTAACCCCTAAACTTGTAAAATTCATAACTTTGCCATATGAACTCCAAATTAGGTGCTTCAAATTGCAAAATGTTCATAATATTATTATCTATCTGTTTATGCAATGTTTCCCTGCTGTTTCCATGTCCCAATTAATGGTTAATCATTAGGATAGGATTAAGGTTATTGGAACCCTATTTGAGATAAATAAAAGATAGTAGACTTTAATAAAAGTTGGAGCACTTAAGTTTACAGATTTAACACTATGTAATGATTTAACCCCCACCACGGACTTAAACCTGATTAGTGGATAATGAATCATTTTGTATAGTCCTCTACCCTAGACCTAGAGAGTATCAGAGTGCCTATCCCTTTTCTATTATGAACTTGTGATCTCTCTCTGCTGCATATGTTTGGTATATTGTTTTTGTTTGTTACTTCCCAAGTGCATAGTGTGAATGATTACTTTACGTAGACAACGAGCAGTCTGTGTTTTCCGAGGAAGTTGCAGAGGAAGTTCCTGATCAACAGTTTGGTGAAGGCAAGTGTCCTCTGACCCATTATGTCCTATTCATTTATAACTTACTACCCCGCATTACTTACTTGAAACCTAAGGATTGACTAGCTTTACACTTTACTTTATCCTTGATGACCTTATGGGCTGTTATGGTTAGCATTCTGCTATTGCCTTAACCTAATCAATGAACATGATGTGACTATTTATGATACGATACTGTTATCCTGATTATGTTGATGATCTTGTGATACCCTAGGGGGCTCAGGCTGTTTCCTGAGTACCTCTCCGTAAGGACCTGTTCGTTGAGAGACCACCCGGGATAACAGTGCAACCATGAGGGTGAAATGGGACGCCCTTAGCTAATTAATTAGAGGAACTAGAGGTGTAGTTGCTTCGCCGTCGTGCCGTCAATGGGGTCCAGGCACAGTGCTTGCTCTGCCGAGGCTGAGTGCCGAGGTTCTTTCGTTTTGCTTTTTGTTAGTCACTCTCCTGCGGGGAGGAGTACTGTGTTTATCAAACTGGAGAAACCTAACGGGCAGCTATGATCTCTAGGGAATCTTTGTAACAGCTACGTAGTGATACCCTGCCGGACCACCTAGGTAGTGGTCAATGGGGATTAGCTCTCCCCGGGTAGAAAGGGAATCATGACTCATGGGTAAAGTGTGCGACCTCTGCAGAGGGTAGTGAAACTGATATATCAGCCGTGCTCACGGTTAAGAGCAGCCTTGGGATCCTCTTTGATTAGAGATACAGATGGTTCGAGATACAAGGATTATGTTATGGTTTTGGTTCGAATATGATGATGTTGTTCCTCGATGAGGAAATGGTTCATGGGTTGGTTAATGCTAAAATCTGGCTTCTACTAATGATAAATACCTGACCAACTAAAAGCAACTGCTTGAGCCTAACCCCACATAAAGCTAGTCCACTTCAGCCAAACGGGACATTTGCTGAGTACGTTGATGTGTACTCATCCTTGCTTTACCACAAAACACCAGGTTGTCCGCATTGTAACCACTGCTCAGGAGAAGGCGAAGCCGTGGAAGGAGACTTCCAGGAGTTCCAAGACTATGACGAATTCTAGGTGTGGGTTGGCGGCAACCCCCAGTCAGCTGCCTGTGAAGGCCTTATCTTTACTGCGTTTCGCTTAGCACTTTGATTTACCAATTAAGTTGATGACTATGTGGATGTCTCTGACTCTGTGATGTAATAAGTTAATACTTTCTCAAGTTATTATTCGAGCAATGTGCATTGATGTTCATTTATGTAATCGCTGTGTACGTGAGTTCTGATCCTAGCACGTACATAGTTCGCACTTGGTTTGCCTTCCAAAACCGGGTGTCACAGAGGGGGCCGGGAGGGGGCTGTCCGCGGGGAGGTGGCGGAGCTCCGCGGCGGGGATCGCCGTCGGTGAGCTTCGGGCGAGGGATTGGGGCGAGGGAGTGGTGTTCTGAGTTCGCGGCAATGTGATGAAGCTGGTAGGCCAACTTAATCGCTCGCTGGACCAACAGAGAGGGAGGGGAGCAGAGGGGGAAGGGCTCACCAGAGAGGGAGAAGACGGCGGCGCTTCGCGAATTGAGCTCGGGCGAGGGGAGGAGGGTGGTGGCTGAGGCCGGTGCGGGGAGGGAGGTGCCCGGGGCGACCTTTTTATAGGCGCCCGAGGGAAGGGGAGCGGCGGAGCTCGGCGGGCGCCGGTGAGGTGCACAGCGCCGGCATTAATGCCGCACAGCGGCGACGACGAGACCTCACGGCGGGGGCGGTACCGGGCAAGGACGCGATCAAGCGACGAGGACGGGGCGGTGCCAAACTCTCCTGTGCGGCGAGGGGATGGGCGAGGGGATGGCGATGGAGGGGACGACGGTGGAGGGGATGGCGGTGCGTCGTACGCGGGGAAGACGACGAAGCGGCTGACCGGTGGGGCCGGTCTGCCAGCGAGAGGGAGCGCGCGAGAGGGAGTGGCTGGCAGGTGGGGCTGGCTTGTCAGCGAGAGAGAGGGAGGGGAGCGCGGAGCGGCTGCGTGCGCGCGGGAGCGGGCCGGCAATGGGCCGAAAGGGGGAAACGCGGGCGCGAGGAGGAGGGGAGGCGGCCGCGGCGTGGGCCGAATTCGGCCCAGCAGGGGGAGGAGAGCTTTTTCTTTTTATTTTCTAATTTCCATTTCCATTTTTGTTTCTTTTCTTTTTGAACAATTTATTTAGTAGATAATCTAGGTGCTGGAAAATAAAATCTAAGTGTGGTGTTCATAATCAAACAAAGTGCATGCATATGATGGGAAGAATCTAAGGGAGTTTTGGGATAGATAATAAGTAAAGGGGGGGGGGGGGTTAGATTAGGGTTTCAAACCTGGGTTAGAATTTGGGATGTTACATATCAAAGCCGTGCTGACTGTAGGACCGCTAGCCTAGAGTAGCATTGGCCATTTTAAGGACTTATTGACTATTACTTCACCCCATCCTTGGTTCTACTTCAAAATATTAGTCACCTCGACTAATTCTATGTTGTGCTCCTATATGCCCCCTTGCCAAAAGTATTTTATTCTAGTATGGTCTATACTTCTCTCAATTTATTAGATCTGATCTCACTCTTGTGCTTGCGACATCTTTGTAGATGCCCCCTGACCATAGCCTTTAGTCTTTTGGGACTCTTTCCTCGTCCATTATTAAATTGCTACCATTTGACCATCTCCATTACATTTTGTTATTGACATGCTCGTATCCTTGCATTTTTAATACCCTTATCTCTTAATCTAAAGTACTTACCCTTGTACCTCTATTGCCTATTTAAACAGTTCAGTTTATGTGTCCATGACCTTCTTGTCTTCTGAGATCATTTCTTATTCTGTTGTTAAGTTCTTATCTTTCGGCAATTTATTGTCTCTTGGTATTGGCATGCTCGTACCCCTAGATTCTTCAATACTCTTGTTTTAAATACCCACATCTGAATTTCTCGTGCCTACTTAAACACTCTAGTTTATATGTCCATGAACTTCTTGTCTTCCGTCGTTAAGTTGTTATCCTTTGGCCTTTTCAGTTCCCTTGTCTTGGCATGCCTGTATCCTTGGAATCTTGCATACTCTCATGTTTTTATGTATTGTCGGCGTTCCGAGACCGGGGGGTCCCGACGAGTGAATGTCGCCGCGTGCCCCAGCCCAGATGGGTCGAGCGTGAGGGCGAGCGCGAAGGGGGGAGAGCGAGGCGGCCGGAGACCGGCGTGAGAGAGGTGGGAATCCCGCGGCCTTCGTGTTCGTCCCGCGCCCAGGTCGGGTGCGCTTGCAGTAGGGGGGTTACAAGCGTCCACGCGGGGAGGGAGCGAGTGGCTCCAAGCGAGCGCGTGTCTCGTCCTCGTCCCCGCGCGGCCAACCCTCTCTAAGAGGGCCCTGGTCCTCCCTTTTATAGGCGCAAGGAAAGGATCCAGGTGTACAATGGGGGGTGTAGCAGAGTGTTACGTGTCTAGCGGAGGAGAGCTAGCGCCCTAAGTACATGCCGTCGTGGCAGCCAGAGAGATTTTGGCACCCAGCTGGTGTGATGTCGTGGCCGTCGGAGGAGCGATGGAGCCTGGCGGAGGGACAGCTGTCGGAGCGGTTGAATCCTTGCTGACGTCCTCTTGCTTCCGTAAGGGGGCTGAGAGCCGCCGTCGTCATAGTATGCGGGGCACCATCATTGCCTATTCTGGCGGGGCAAGCCAGACGGGACGCCGGTCTTGTTCCCTGCGGCCCGAGTCAGCTCGGGGTAGGGTGATGATGGCGCCTCCTGTTGACGTGGCTGGTCTACGCCCTAGGTTGGGCGATGTGGAAGCTCCTCCGAAGCCGAGGTCGAGTCTATCTTCCGTGGCCGAGGTCGGGTCCGAGCCCCAGGTTCGGGCGAGGCGGAGATCGCCGGCTGGTGCTGGGGCGGAGTCCGAGCCCTGGGGTCGGGCGAAGCGGAGTTCGTCGTCTTTTGGGGCCGAGCCCAAGTCCGAGCCCTGGGTCGGGCGAGGCGGAGATCGTCGTCTTCCGGGGCCGAGCCCATGTCCGAGCCCTGGGTCGGGCGAAATGGAGATCGTCGTCTTCTGGGGCTTAGCCCGAGTCCGAGCCCTGGGTCGGGTGGAGTTCGCCGTCTTCCGGGACTTAGCCCGAGTCCGAGCCCTGAGTCGGGCGGAGTTCGCCGTCTTCTGGGACTTAGCCCGAGTCCGAGCCCTGGGTCGGGCGGAGCGGAGCTTCCTATGGTGCCTTTGGCCGGGCCTGACTGCCTGTCAGTCTCACCCTGTCAAGTGGCACCGCAGTCGGAGTGGCGTAGGCGGCGCTGTCCTTCTGTCAGGCCGGTCAGTGGAGCAGCGAAGTGACGGCGGTCACTTCGGCTCTACAGGCTGGGGCGTGCGTCAGGATAAAGGTGTCAGGCCACCTTTGCATTAAATGCTCCTGCGATTTGGTCGGTCGGTGCGGCGATTTAGTCAGGGTTGCTTCTTGGCGAAGGCAGGACCTCGGGCGAGCCGGAAACGTGTTCACCGCTGAAGGGGGGCCTCGGGCGAGACGGAAATCCTCCGGAGTCGGCTGCCCTTGTCCGAGGCTAGGCTCGGGTGAGGCGTGATCGAGTCCCTTGAATGGACTGATCCCTGACTTAATCACACCCATCAGGCCTTTGCAGCTTTGTGCTGATGGGGGTTACCAGCTAAGAATTAGGAGCCTTGAGGGTACCCCTAATTATGGTCCCCGACAGTAGCCCCCGAGCCTCGAAGGGAGTGTTTGCACTCGCTTGGAGGCTTTCGTCGCACTTTTTGCAAGGGGACCAGCCTTTCTCAGTTGCGCTTTTGTTCCGGTGGGTGCGCGCGAGCGCACCCGCCGGGTGTAGCCCCCGAGGCCTCGGAGGAGTGGTTTCACTCCTTCGAGGTCTTACTGCCTCACGTAGTGCTTCGGCTGGTCTGGTCGTTCCCTCATGCGAGCTGGCCGTAGCCCAGGTGTACGGTCGGGTCCCAAGTTCTCGGGCTGGTATGTTGACGCTGTCAACGGTTCGGCCGGAGCCGGGTTTGCGAGAGCAGCCCCCGAGCCTTTGCACAGAGCGAAAGGGCGGTCAGGGGTAGACTCGGCTTTTTTACATACGCCCCTACGTCGCCTTTCCACAAGGAGGAGGGGGGGAAAGCGCCATGTTGCCCTCGATGGGCGCCGAACATGGTGTCTCCGATGAGCTGCAAGCGGGTAATCCGAGTGGACGTCCGTGCCCCGTTCGTTAGGGGTCGGCTAGGGGCCCAGAGGCACGCCCAAATGTACCTGCGGGTGATCTGCCAGACCCGGTCCCCTGGTGACGGGGTCCGAGGGCTCGATGCCTCCCTCTGATGGGACTCTGTTACAAGATCGTTCCCGCTGGTCTCGGAAATGTCCTAGGGTACCTCGGGAGCGCAGCCCGAGCCTTGGTTATGTATCGAACGTACCCATGGTCATCCCTCGCTCGGCGTCTGAGGCGGCTGTGAACCCTTCGGGGGCCAACCTTCAAACCCCTGATCAGTAATGGGCACGGAGCCCGAGTAGCCTGAGGCGGCCGTGGAACCCTTTCGAGGGGCCGGCCTTCGAACCTCTGACCAGTAGTGGGTGTAGGGCCCACGCGATCTGAGGCGGCTGTTGAACCCTTCCGGGGGGCCAGCCTTCGAACCTCTGATCAGTAGGGGGGCTCGGAGCCTGGTTCCTTCTCGGGGAAGGATCCTTTTCGGGGTATCCCCCTTTCTCGGTCCCTGTTGCAAGAGAGAGAAAGAGGAAAAACGGAAAAGGATACGAAATCGAAAGATGCAGCGTACCTTTTTTGACGCGGTCATTACGGCGAAGGCGAAGCGTCGCTCGCTTCTCCTGCCAGAGGCGTCGCGTGTCCCGCCGCGGAGTTGATGCGACAGGGCGAGTAGTTCGCGGGGTAGCCGTTGCGCGTGCGTGGGCCGTTCGAGGAACGGGTCACGGGCGCGTTGCCTTCACGCCGTGAGAGAGGGGGTTCTCTCGCTGCCCCCGGACGGGACGTGAGCTTGGCTGACGACGTGATCGCTGCACCTGCCCGCCTGCCACCGCCATTACTGCCGGCCCGTCTTTGGTTGTATTGACCGTCGTGCCAAGCTGGAGCCGCCGGGTCGTGCGCTGGGTGGCCTCGAGTCGCGGTATTGGTTCCGCAGTCGAGGAGGCGCGGCGGTGGCGCAGGTGGCGGTGCAGTTACTCACACGTAGCAACCGGCGCACTGGTTGCATGACGCGTGGGCCTGGGCCTCCATGCCGGATGTGTTGGGAGTCGGAGAAGTGCGCCCACCTGGCGCGGTTGCATGCCGCCTGCACGGCTGCCCGCCCTTTCGCCCGCTGGTCTGGGCAAAAGTGGAGGGTCGCTTGTAACCGCTGGGCGGTTGTACGCACCGTGCACGGCGGTTTGGCTTCTTCTGCTCTGAGTCGGCTTGCATGACGTGTGGGACCCAGCCCCCGCGCCGTAGGGGAGGACCTTGGAGTGTGTTGGAGAAGACTCAGCCCGTGACGGCTGGGGACGCGAGTTGGGAGAACCGCCTTTAAAAGGAGGGTGACCCCCTTGGAAGGCGACCATGTCTTCGCGCTCCCTTATGCATCGTGTCTTTCCACCTTCCAAGCCCCCGGATGGGGGAGACCCGCCGTCTTTCCGCCTCGTCGTTGGGGGGAACATAACTCCGTGGGAGTTGGTACCTTTCAGCCATCGTTCGGCTTCAAGGATTTTCATCATGCAGCCCGGCTGCACCCCTCCGCTGGTGGTCACCCAAGACGGTGACCTCCAGCCCCTGGATGGGGAGAGGCAAGCCGGGCTGTGATCTTGGTCCCGCCCTCAGCCTCGAGTGTGTTCGTCTTCCTCGCTGGGGCGGGGAGCGAGGCGAGCCGGGGCTCTACCTCCCGCGCGGGCCGGCAGACCACCTCTTCTTCCAGCTTCTGGTGGTGGCAATCGCCCTCCAGCTCTGCGGAGGAGACGTCCTCCAGCCATGCCGGGGAAGGCGAACTGTTGCTGCCCAGCTAGGATGCAACATTCCGCCCTCTTCCTTGCATTCGAGGCAAGGACGGCAGCGAGGACCCGCCAGTGCGCTTGGGAGCGGCCCGCTCTTTGGCTTTAATAGCTGGTTCGCGTCCCTTGAGCGGGAACGCGAACGAGAGCCCTCCGGCGGCCGTGTCCGTCTTGGGATCATGGCCGCTGCTGCAGAGGTCGCTAGCGGGTCCCCCGGTGTTCGTCGCCCCGCAGGCTCGAGGTTGTTCATACCCGCGGGGACGGAACCAGAGTTCCGTTTGTAATGGCACTTCGAATGCCAGTGTTTTTGTTCATTGTGGCTGTCGGGGCCTGAACATGTATGTATTTTTTGGCGTGGAGCCATGTTTTTTCCTCATTTTCGAGCACTAAGACTCGCCTGTTGGTTGTCTAAACTGCTTCACCAAGCGTGAGTCGCCCCGTGTAAAGGTATCGAGTGAGGTATCCGTATCCCGGAGGCGTAGGAGTCCCTCGGCTCGGTCAACCTTATTGTCCGAGGCTTCTCTAGCTTAATTAAAGGAACCCCTCGGCCGCTTTTCGACGAGCCGAGGCTAGGGGTAGCGGCGTCAACATGAACAGAGGCGGAGTTGGCTCGAAAAGAAAAACCTGGTTGGCCGGAGCCTGGCCGGGTCGTCCGTTAGCGGGACTCCCTGGTGTGATCGACCGAGCCGCCTGCTCCGGCCGAATTCCCGAGAAGACCCTGGTAGCGATGGCCCGGGCGTGGCGATGACGTCGTCCTTCGGAGTGGAGATCTTCTGACCGCGTCGCCGTCCGAGGCTAGGTCGGACCTCGCCGACGGTGTCGTCGATGCCGAGGGTGCTGCTGCTCCCTTCAGCCGTCAAGATCTGAGCCTGCAGGATCGGATTGTCTTGTAGCGTGTGTTCCCTGCGGCCGCCGAGGCCAAAACACACCCTCGCCGTGTTGTAAAGCCACGTCTTTTTTCCTCTTGTTTCGAGTATCTGGACCTTCTTGTTGGTAACAGAAATGTTTGTGCGAGCGAGGGTTGCTTCTCATGGAAGGTGACGAGTGAGGTATCCGTATCCCGGAGGTGTAGGAGTCCCTCGGCTCGGTCAGCCTTGCTGCTTACGCGCACTCTTACCCGTCCATGGGGCTCTGTTCCCGACGCAGTCGAGAAAGCTCGAGGAATCGCTTCGGCAGAAGAACTTTCGAACGTGAAGACTTGTTCGGTCCGCGGGATCACTTATCCGAACGTGAGTTACTTATCGCAGAAGGTGACGAGTGAGGTATCCGTATCCCGGAGGCGTAGGAGTCCCTCGGCTCGGTCAGCCTTGGTTGCTTACGTGTACTCCGTCATTTTCAGGATCCACTTTCGAAGTAGTCAAACAGCCCGAAAGGCCTTATGGCAGAAAAGATCTTTTTTCGAGGAAAATTTCGACGCAGAGGGGGTTCCCCCTCTTTTAGCCCCCGAGGGAGGGTCGGGCTTTGCCAAGGCGAGGCCGACCCTTCCTTGACGACTAAACTTTTGCTGGGCGCGAGATATATGAACAACTTGAAAACATCTTAAGGGTAGAAGCGACGTAGCTATTGGATGTTCCAAGCGTTGCCGTAGACCTTGCCTTGACTGTTGGCCAGCTTGTACGTTCCGGGCTTCAGAACTTTGGCGATGACGAACGGCCCCTCCCAGGGGGGCGTGAGCTTGTGCTGCCCTCGGGCGTCTTGTCGCAGCCGAAGCACCAGGTCGCCCACCTGGAGGTCTCGGGACCGGACCCCTCGGGCGCGGTAGCATCGCAGGGACTGCTGGTATCGCGCTGAGTGCAGTAAGGCCTTGTCCCGAGCCTCCTCCAGCTGGTCCAGCGAGTCTTCTCGGCTAGCTTGGTTGCTTTGGTCGGAGTAGGCCCTCGCCCTCGGGGAGCCGTATTCCAGGTCTGTGGGCAAGACAGCCTCGGCCCCGTAGACTAGGAAGAACGGCGTGAAGCCCGTGGCTCGGCTTGGCGTTGTCCTCAGACTCCAGACCACCGAGGGGAGTTCCTTTATCCATCGCTTGCCGAACTTGTTGAGGTCGTTGTAGATCCGAGGCTTGAGCCCTTGTAGAATCATGCCGTTGGCACGCTCTACTTGTCCATTTGACATGGGGTGGGCCACGGCGGCCCAGTCCACCCGGATGTGATGATCCTCGCAGAAGTCCAGGAACTTCCTGCCGGTGAACTGGGTGCCGTTGTCGGTGATGATGGAGTTCGGGACCCCGAAGCGATGGATGATGTTGGTGAAGAACGCCACCGCCTGCTCGGACCTGATGCTGTTCAGGGGCCGGATGTGACACCCCAGTGTCACTCAGGGTTTTTCTCAAAAAGCCAAACCAAGAGCCATCATTTTATGTGAACCAAAGTAAGCATGAGCATCAAAATAACTTAAGTAATGATGAAGTCACCAAGTATATACTTAAAAGTGTCATGATCAAAGCAATTGAGTCCTTTAAAAGATAAGATTATGCAACCCTAGTTTAAAAACCCTAAATGAGCCCCATGAGCAAAATTCAAAAAAAGTAAGAAAAAGGGAGTGAAAAGTTTAAAATTTTGAGTTGAGCCAATTATAAAAATTGAAGTATATTTAATGGGCAACAAGAAAGGTTGAGAAAGCTTAGCCAAAATAGCTCAAATAAAACCCCAAATCAAGCTTTCCATGTGTGGACTTAATGAGAATTCTGAATTTCAGATTTCTGAAATTCAGACCTTGAGCCAAATATCAGGGATGTTCACCTTGATCCCTAACTCGAATCCTAATGGCCCCATTGACAAAAATGTGTCTAACTAACCCCTCTGTCGTGTGCCAGAAGATGGCATTGGGACACGAGCCCTAGACACGACTAAACCTTGGATTTGCCTCGGATTTGCGCAGGGAGACAGACCAGATTTCCTGGCTCCATATCTCTGCGACCAGTAGGCAAAATCCTATGACCCCCACACAAGAATGGTAGCTTGTAGGGAGGAGAAGAGGTTTTGTGCACTGACCAAGGCGAGAGCAGGCTCGGATGAGCGACTACACGCGCCAGAACTTGGGCAGAACGCACGGGCACACGTGTTCGACCCTGGTCGGCACGCCAGAGCTCGCCCAACCCCCACGCGCGCGCTCCCCGGCATCCAGTCAAGTCCGCCGCGCGCTCACGCCCTCGGCCGTGCCCGCCCGCGCCTATAAAGCCTCCCCGGGCGCGCCTCACTTCGCCCCGCACTCACCCTCTTCGGCCAGCCACTTTTCCTTAGCTCCGGCGAGCTTAATTTCCGCCCGCCATTGCCGCCCGAGCTTCGGCCACCGTGGCCAGCTCCCTCCAGCCACCCTCAAGTCAAGCCAGCGCTTCGGCCAGCTCCGCCAGTAGCCCGTGAAGCTTGCCAAGCCCTCGGACCCGGCCGGACTTCACCGGAGGCCCGAAATTGACTTCACCGGACTTCGGTCTTCCGCCGTCGCGCGTGGACCGAGCTATCCAGTGAGTCTCCACCCAATTCCTCTCGCTCATGACTTCTCTGGCATCCCGTGGACCTCCCTGACCCATTTGATTGAACTATCTCGCCGTGACCAGGCCGGTCTCCTTGCCGCCGACGAGCATCCCCGCCTGCGCGCGTGGACCGACCGACTCCGGCCATCTCCGACGGCGTTCCGCACACCGTTGTGATCCCCGAGACCTCCCCTTCATCCTCGACCTCTTCACCGGAACAGTCTCGCCGCCGGTAAGCCCCTCCGCCCTTTTCCCCGCCGCGGCTACTGTTTAAGGTAGAAGAAGGACCTCGGGTTAGGTTTTTGTAGAACCCAAGGGGTTTTCTGTAATGTCAGAGACTCAGGTGAATAGTAGCCTGAGGACTGATTCGCGAAGAAAACTTAGAAAACCGCCAGGGACCCCAGTGCAAAGTAGATTTTCAATTAAATCGATTCTGATATTCTTTTTAAATAACCAGAGAACTTGTAAAATTCATAACTTGATGAATTCTTAATCAAAAAATGTCAAACCAATTTTGCTAGCCTCTGTATATTATAATCTATCATTTAAAAATAGTAGACCTTATGCTTTCTGTTCAAAATTTTGGAGTTTAAAATTAAAAACAGAAACCCACTAAACCTTATTTAATCAAGGAAAATTAGTTTTTCTTCTGTGCTAGACTTAAGAAAATTTGTGGGTATTCAAACCTCTTTTAGACACTGTTTAAAAATAGTAGGAACCCCAGCATTAGAAATTATGATGTAGTTTCTCATTTAAAGATGTTTTGTCCAAAACTTAGAGAAAATCAGAAAGATATTAGAAATTAATGAGCAGTGATTAATATTATTTTTCCTAGTTTACTTATGTAACAGAGGACTTAGGAAAAATACAGAGACCATTAATTTGGATCAGTTTTAAATTAAAATGATTTGTTTAGCCTAAATAAGACTGAAAATCAATTATTAAAGAGGCAAAACTATAACCAAAATGCTTAACAAAAATCCAGTGAACTTATAACCACCAGAGCCCCACTACAAAAATACAGAGCACCTCAGTCCAACTTTTTAAGTAAGGGAAATAAATACAAGGTGATAATAAGGCATTTTCCAACTAAATCATGAACAACCTCAAATAATGTGATAATGGGCAACCAAAAATTAGCTAAGTCTATGATGAGGTAAACTACCAGAGAAAAATGCAAACCCATGAAAAGGAGGCAAACTCTTACCAATTGCTAATGATTTAAGAGAAAAGCCATTTAATTCAAATAATGCATACCACCCCTTCCCTTAAGCAAAAAGATGCCAAACTTCAGAATGATTGCTCTTGCACAAAATAATAACCAAGAAAAATAAGAACTCTGTTGTTTGATATTTTTCAAGTGTAGTGGTAGTAGAAAGCACCCATTTGGCTAGAAACTTGAGAAAACCATAGAAAAATAATTAAAAGGTATTAATGACTAGAAATTTGTATCAAGCCATGTTATAACACCTAAAAGCCAGCAAAAATAAGTTCTGAAGAATTACCCACTGTTAAATAGTAGTTGTAGTTCAAAGCACCCCTTCTACCCTAGAGTTTAATAATTTTGTGCAGAGAAAACTATTCACTTTCTGATCCCCAAATTTTAAGACAGAGAAACACACACCAGTAGCAAGCCACTGTAATTTTTACAGAAGTTTTAGAATTTTATAAAAGCAACTTGTAATTCAAACCTACTCCAAAACATTAAAGAGAATAAAGGAAAAGGAAAGAAGAAATAAACCCCACCTCAATAAGTCTAACTTGAGTACTTATCATTTATCCCTAAGACTTAAAAAGAATTCAGAGGAACCCCAAAATTAAACCTACCTTTTACCTTAGCTAAATTTGAACCAGTTACCAAGTATACCACCCAAGGGTCTTGCATAAGTAAAGTTAACTTTGTTTAACTCAAGAAAGATCATACACCTTTTAAGTTGTGATTTCTAAAAGCACATATCATATCATGCATATATCTTACGCATTGCATTCATTAGATTGTAATCTTGCCGACGGAGAGTACGTGCTCATCCCCGAGCAAGGACCTGTCCAAGAGGAGGACCAGGAGCAGGCTTCAGAGGCTGCTATCGAGGATCTCCCCGCAGCCCCAGCAATTGAAGGCAAGCCCCGGTTTTATGCATAACCTATTAATTATGCTATTTTACTACACTTAATGCTTGTAGGATTGCAATGTGCACTTAAGTGTAGGAGTTGCTTGAAACCTCTAGTTGCATGAACTTAGGATTCCTTTTTGAGATGAATACTAGCATACTAGGTCGAGTAGCTGCTTGCTAATCAGGATCTCGGTAGAAGTCGAGTGATTTTTCTAGCACTCGCGCGAGGTCAGGAATTGATTGTATTCATCTTGATAATGGGATATATGTTGGTCTATGGACTTGGATCCAGGGAGGATGCCTTGTCCATGAGACGGGAAAATGAATTAAGGATTAATGTGTGGATACCTGAGTCAAGCTTTTGAACGTACTAAGCACATGCCGGGAAATATGGTGACCGGTAAACCTAGTACCTGAGTGAAGCCGGGCGCGGACTTTATCCCTCATGCGACCTGAGACTGGGTCTCCCATGCTAGCTATGGTGGGTACAAGTGCGGTCACTGCACGGCGGCAGCCGGGGTCAGTGGAGCATTGTATGCCAAGGCGGTGAGGCCTGGACGCGAACGGGGAATCGATGGGGACGGTTGTCATGTGCAGGGTCGAAGTACCCTGACATGCTGTGTGTTTAGGTTTACCTTGCAAGGTTAAAACTTGATTTGAATCGTCTGCTTCTCACAGCTAATGAGACTGCTTGATTCCTTGTACTGCATCGAGTAAGAAGTGAAATGTGGTTACATGAGATAACTTGTTGATTGAACTAATTGATTGTTACCATGTATGCTTAGAAGGAGCAAATCTAGCTAAGTTAATGATGGTAAAATTTGGAAAAGCTAAAAATTGCTTTTAGTAATAGCTAGTGCTTTTGGCAAACCAAACCCCTCAGCCAAACAGCTGCATAGTCTAGAGGTAGAGGAGTAGACTCCTCACACCGGGTAAGTCTAGCTGAGTATTAGTATACTCAGCCTTGCTTGTGGCACCATTTTTGCAGGTACCATGCAGGATTTGATTGATGGTGTGACTTGGCCTACCACCCTGCCACCGGGTTGGACGGTCGAGTGGGATGTTGCTCCGGCAGGAGAGGAGCATGAGGAGTAGTGGGCTAGGCCTTGCCCATTTCCTCATTACCGACGACATCGATTATCCGCTGCACTTTACTTTATGAACTTTATTTGCTACTCCAGAACTCCGATTTATGTAATAATTCAGTACTTAATTTGAGGTTTCCTGTTTTATTGTATTTCTTCTGTGACTCACCTTCGAGTGAGATTGTGGAATTTGATCCTGGTTAAGTGGCTCTATCAGACTAGATCTGAAGGACTGACAGGTTATTCCGATTTAAGTGTGTCATGGCCCTTGAGGCATGACTTAGGCACTTAAGCTGGAATAATTCGGGTGGTTCTGCCACAGCTGGTATCGGAGCAAATTCCACCCCAGAGAAGGACAATAAACCATGAATACCAATTTTCAAAATCTAAAACTTGCTTAGAAATTTCTATAGATCGTCAGGACTAGACCGCTAGACCTAGAACGAAAGGCCTTAGGCATAGAGGGAAATAGGTGGCTAATTAATTAGGCCCCGTGGGCCAATACTTATATTTTAGGATGCCCTAAAAAAGGCACCCTATTTTCTTTTTGAGAGGTAACGTTTCTTCCAGCATGCATGCATTATAAAACATGAAGAGGAATTAAAATTTGAGCTAACCCCTTTTTCTTTAAAACCATCCGGGCTCTCTTTTTCTTTTTCCTTCCACCATAATCTTTATCTTTGATTCCCTTCCGCAGATGAATTCACCCACCCCCGCCAGTGGAGGAGACTCTCGTTTCAGTTCTGACTTCCTTTCTCGCGATGGCTTTCCTTCCATCTTGTGGGAAGTGCTTAACTCCGCCGCTTACCCTACGCCCCCTTTGTACACGGTGCAGTTGTATGAGGAGCATCGGGTACCTCGTTGTCGGGTCTGGCTGACTTTGGAGGCTCATCCCCTTCAGCCGGGTTGGCGTTCTCTTGACTCTGAGACGATTGGACTCAGGACAGACGACACCGTTGAGGTAGCAGCCATGAAGGCTCTGACGACTTTCTGTGGCTACCATCCCCTGGAGATGGTGATGCACCCCTTGGGACTCTTCCCTGCTGAGAAGAAGGATGATCCCATGTGGTGTAACCGCGTGAGCCACGTGAAGGATGTGTGGGCCATGTATCGTGACTTGGTTGGGAGGGTCACTATTCAGTGCATGAGTGCGCTGTACCGCCTTCAGGCCCTTCAGAGCGATGCTATGACACTTCTTGCTAACACCGCTCGGACTGCCAAGCTCACTCTCGACAGTCGGGAAGATTTTGTGGTCGACCTATCCACAGAGTTGGTGGAAAAGGATCTGCAGGTGGAGAGGCTGAGCCAGCGTATCGCTACCCTGGAGCAGCAAGTGGAGATCCGAGACAACACTATTGATGTCTTGGAGAACCAGCTTCACGATGTGCAGAGGGAACTCGAGGAAGCAAATGACCACTTGGACATGCACCACCTGGAGATGGAGGCCAATGAAGTAGGAAGCGAGGGAGAAGAGGCTCCCGAGGAGCTAGAACCAGCCCCTGGTGCCAATGGGACTACCTCCGCGATGCCCCCTTCACCCGTATCCAGTGTCGCTTCCACCGCTCAGGGTTAAGCAGTCATTTCGACGTTTTTAGGTGGATAGAAACCTATGCGAGCTTAATAGTATCACATTTTGGACTAGGCTTGTGGGTACTTTCCCCTGATTAATGTAACCCTGTGAACTTTTGGAATCTGTGGGATCTTTGTCACCATGTTATCTTCATTTCGAACCTAATATTATGACTATGGCATTTTTTCCCATATGAAATGATATCTTGCCGTTCGAAACCGTGAGTTGGAATAACAATGGCGACAATCTCTGTTTTCAGATGGCAGCTAGGCAGCGTCGCGGGCAGAACGAGCAAGTTCCCCCGCCACCTCCTCCAGCTCCCACAGTGCAGGAGCTGATGGCCCAGCAGAATGAGATTCTGCGACAGCTCTTGCAGCGCCAGCCCCACCCCCAGCAGCATGGTGGAGGCCAGCCTCAGCGACCTCCGGCTATGGCAACATACCAGGAGTTTCTGAGCACGCAGCCGCCCTTGTTCGCCAAGGCAGAGGATCCGTTGGACGCCGACGTATGGCTTCGCGTCGTCGAGTCCAAGTTTCCCCTCCTCACGGGAGACTGCCCTGATGCTACCAAGACCCGCTTCGCCGTGCAGCAGCTTCGCGGATCTGCTCGGACTTGGTGGGATCACTTCCGTGCTATGCTCCCCGCTGATCGTGAGGTATCTTGGGAGGAATTCAAGACTACCTTCAGAGGACACCACATTCCAGCTGGCATTCTTGATCGGAAGTTGAATGAATTTTTGGCCCTCAATCAAGGAACCCGCACGGTACTGCAGTATGCGCAAGCCTTCAACGACTTATGCCAGTATGCAGGGTATCATGCTGATTCTGATGAGAAAAAGAGGGATCGCTTCCGCAGGGGTCTCAATACCAAGCTGCGGGAACGACTCAACACTGTCCGGGCTGATAGCTTCAATGAGTTGGTCAACATGGCCATCTCCCAGGAGGATTGCATTGTTGCTCACCGGGCAGAGAAGAAGAGAAAGGCACCAATGGCAGCACCATCTGCTCAGGCTCAGAGGTTCCAGATTGTTTCCCACAATCAGAGCAGGGGTTTTCAGCAGCAGGCAGGCAGATGGGTGATCAGGCCACCTCAGCAGCAGCAGCATCCGGCACCCAACCGCTACCCAGCTCCCGCCCCAAGGAACAATCAGCCTCCGCAGCAGCAGCAGTTCCGCCAGGGCAATGGGAACAAGTGTTTCACTTGTGGCAATGTGGGCCACTATGCCAAGAATTGTCCCAGGAACCAGCAGAAACAGATGCCAGCACCAAATCAAGACAAGGGAAGAAAGCAGAAGGTGCAAGTCAGGCAAGGGAAGCTCAACTTCACTGCTCTAGAGGAAGTGCCAGAAGGAGCTCCTATCATGACTGGTATCTTTTCAGTTTATAATCAACCTGCTTTAATTCTATTTGATTCTGGTGCATCTCATAGTTTCATTAGCCAAAGGTTCAGTGCTAATTGCAAACTGCCATTCTCTCACTCAAAAGGGTCATTCATGATAGTCACACCTGGGGGTAAAATTGCAACTAATCAATTAAACCAAAGTGTGCCTATTCAACTGGGAAGCCACATTATCAAAACCACTCTTCTTGTGTTGGGATTGGAGAATGTGGATATTATTCTAGGGGCAAATTGGATGACCTTGCACCAAGTTGTGCTTGATGTTGCCAATCGTACCGTGGAAGTTAATTCTCCTTTCTGCGGGAATTTCACTTTGATTTTGCCTAGTCAGGGTTCTTCTCAGTCATGTGCTTTCTCTATGACGGAGATACCCCTGAAGAAGATCCCAGTGGTCTGTGAGTATGCAGATGTCTTTCCTGATGAATTGCCAGGAATGCCACCGGACCGGGATATTGAATTCGCCATCGAGTTGCAACCGGGAACGGCCCCAATTTCCAAGAGGCCCTACCGAATGCCACCCGCTGAGTTGGCAGAGTTGAAGAAGCAATTGCAAGAGTTGCTGGATAAGGGTTTTATTCACCCAAGCACTTCGCCTTGGGGATGTCCAGCACTGTTTGTGAAGAAGAAGGATGAAAGCTTGAGGCTGTGTATAGATTACCGCCCTCTTAATGCGGTAACTATCAAGAACAAGTATCCTTTGCCTCGTATTGATGTTCTCTTTGACCAGTTGGTCGGAGCCAAGGTGTTTTCCAAAATAGACCTTCGCTCTGGCTACCATCAGATCAAAATAGAGCAAGTGATATTCCGAAGACGGCATTCTCAACCAGATATGGGCTATATGAATTCTTGGTGATGTCATTCGGGCTGACAAATGCAGCAGCATATTTCATGTATCTGATGAATTCTGTTTTTATGCCAGAATTGGATAAGTTCGTGGTGGTTTTCATCGATGATATTCTGGTATACTCAAAGAACGAAGAAGAACATGCCGGGCATTTGCATGTAGTACTTCAACGTCTGCGAGAGCACCACCTTTATGCCAAGTTATCCAAGTGTGATTTTTGGCTAAAGGAAATCAAATTCTTGGGTCACACTATCTCTCAAGCTGGAATAGCTGTTGATCCTGATAAAGTGCAAGAGGTGATGAACTGGAAGCCACCAACGACTGTTCGCCAGATTCGGAGTTTTCTGGGATTAGCCGGTTATTACCGAAGATTTATTCCGGACTTCTCTCGAATTGCGAAGCCTATTACTGAGTTGCTGAAGAAAGAGGTCAAATTTGTGTGGAGTCAGAAGTGCGAAGATGCCTTCCATGCATTAAGGCAGCATCTGACCACAGCACCAGTATTGGCGCAACCCGACAGCAGCAAACCTTTTGATGTATATTGTGATGCCTCGGGCACCGGGCTAGGTTGTGTCTTGATGCAAGACAACCGAGTCATTGCTTATGCTTCAAGAGCACTCAGGCCTCATGAGCAAAATTATCCCACTCATGACCTTGAGTTAGCAGCAGTGGTTCATGCATTGAAGATGTGGAGGCACTATCTAATAGGGACCCACTGCAACATCTTCACTGATCATAAGAGCCTTAAGTACATTTTTACTCAGGCTGATCTTAACATGAGGCAGAGAAGATGGCTAGAGCTGATCAAGGATTATGACCTGGAGGTACATTACCACCCAGGAAAAGCTAATGTGGTAGCTGATGCCTTGAGTCGGAAGTTGCAGTGCAACTGTGTTCTGATGGATTCTCGCATTAACACCTTGTGTGATGAGTTGAGCAAGATGCAAATTGAAGTAATTCCTTCTGGTTCTTTGTCTCAGTTTCTGTTGAGCCAGCTTTGCAAGACCAGATCATCATGGCCCAGCTCAGTGACAAGGGAGTGCAGATTATCAAGAAGAATCTCCATCAGAAGGTTGAGAAGTATAATTGTTTCCGCCAGGATGAGAAGGGTGTGTTATGGTTCAAAAGCAGATTGGTAATTCCTAAAGGCCAGGATCTCAAGAGGAAAATTTTGGATGAAGCTCATCTCTCCAAATTCTCTATGCATCCGGGAAGCACCAAGATGTACCATGATTTGAAGCCTTTGTACTGGTGGACCAGAATGAAGAGGGAGATAGCCCAGTATGTATCAGAGTGTGACACCTGTCAGAGGGTAAAGGCAAGCCACTTGAAGTCAGCTGGAGCTTTGCAACCACTACCCATACCTTCGTGGAAGTGGGACGACATCAGCATGGATTTCATTGTGGGTCTGCCCAACACCTCTCGTCATCATGATTCAATTTGGGTTATTGTGGACCGATTGACGAAAGTGGCACATTTTCTTCCTGTGCACACCACTGATAAGGCTCAAAGATATGCAGAATTGTATATTGACCGGATCGTGTGTTTGCACGGACTGCCTCGGACCATTGTTTCTGACCGAGGAGCCCAATTTGTTGCCAGATTTTGGGAACAATTGCAAAAGTCTTTGGGAACCAAGCTAATCAGGAGTTCAGCTTACCACCCACAGACTGATGGTCAGACGGAAAGGGTAAACCAAATCCTGGAAGATATGCTGAGAGCTTGTGCGATCGATTGTGGCAAGAACTGGGATAAGCACCTCTCCTTGGCAGAGTTTGCTTATAACAATAGTTATCAATCCAGCCTAAAGATGGCACCTTTTGAAGCTCTCTATGGAAGAAGGTGCAGGACACCACTCAATTGGTCTCAGCCTGGTGAAAGAGAAGTTTTTGGACCTGATTTAGTGACTGAAGCCGAAAGGAAGGTCAAGCTAATCAGGAAGAATCTAGAAGCTGCTCAGGCCAGACAGAAGAGTTATCATGATAGAAGAAGGAAACCTCTCCAGTTCGAGGTGGGAAGTTTTGTATACCTCAAGGTATCACCCACCAAGGAAATGCAGAGGTTTGGGATCAAAGGCAAGCTAGCCCCTCGTTACATTGGACCTTATGAGATCATAGAAGCATGTGGACCCGTGGCATACAAGCTGAAGTTACCTTCAAAGATGTCTGCCATTCACAATGTTTTCCATGTATCTCAGCTGAAGAAGTGTGTTCGATTACCGACTGAAATCTTAGCAGAGCCAGAATTGGAGATAGAGTCAGATCTATCGTACCAAGAGTACCCCTCCAAAATTCTGGATTGCAAGGAAAGATCAACTCGGGCTAAATCGATCAAGATGTTCAAGGTCCAGTGGAGTAATCACTCAGAGGAGGAAGCTACTTGGGAAACCGAGGAATTCCTAAGATCCAACTTTTCCTATTGCCTACCTAAGGAAGCTGGTACGTAATCACCCCCAAACCCCTCCTCCTGCCTTTCGAATCTAATTTCCAAAAATATGATCTTAATTCAGAATGAAGTAACTATAAAGTAAAACTTAAAAGGACTTCCTTCTGAAGTTGCAAAGAGAATGACATTCGAAGAGCAGTTTATCCTAATAATGGCAATCATCACCCTTTTTCGTATCAGTCTCACCCTTCGCTTTACCCCGGGAGGACTCTGGCCCGAATCTCGGGACGAGATTCCTTTAAGGGGGGAAGGCTGTGACACCCCAGTGTCACTCAGGGTTTTTCTCAAAAAGCCAAACCAAGAGCCATCATTTTATGTGAACCAAAGTAAGCATGAGCATCAAAATAACTTAAGTAATGATGAAGTCACCAAGTATATACTTAAAAGTGTCATGATCAAAGCAATTGAGTCCTTTAAAAGATAAGATTATGCAACCCTAGTTTAAAAACCCTAAATGAGCCCCATGAGCAAAATTCAAAAAAAGTAAGAAAAAGGGAGTGAAAAGTTTAAAATTTTGAGTTGAGCCAATTATAAAAATTGAAGTATATTTAATGGGCAACAAGAAAGGTTGAGAAAGCTTAGCCAAAATAGCTCAAATAAAACCCCAAATCAAGCTTTCCATGTGTGGACTTAATGAGAATTCTGAATTTCAGATTTCTGAAATTCAGACCTTGAGCCAAAGATCAGGGATGTTCACCTTGATCCCTAACTCGAATCCTAATGGCCCCATTGAAAAAAATGTGTCTAACTAACCCCTCTGTCGTGTGCCAGAAGATGGCATTGGGACGCGAGCCCTAGACACGACTAAACCTTGGATTTGCCTCGGATTTGCGCAGGGAGACAGACCAGATTTCCTGGCTCCATATCTCTGCGACCAGTAGGCAAAATCCTATGACCCCCACACAAGAATGGTAGCTTGTAGGGAGGAGAAGAGGTTTTGTGCACTGACCAAGGCGAGAGCAGGCTCGGATGAGCGACTACACGCGCCAGAACTTGGGCAGAACGCACGGGCACACGTGTTCGACCCTGGTCGGCACGCCAGAGCTCGCCCAACCCGCGCGCGCGCGCTCCCCGGCGTCCAGTCAAGTCCGCCGCGCGCTCACGCCCTCGGCCGTGCCCGCCCGCGCCTATAAAGCCTCCCCGGGCGCGCCTCACTTCGCCCCGCACTCACCCTCTTCGGCCAGCCACTTTTCCTTAGCTCCGGCGAGCTTAATTTCCGCCCGCCATTGCCGCCCGAGCTTCGGCCACCGTGGCCAGCTCCCTCCAGCCACCCTCAAGTCAAGCCAGCGCTTCGGCCAGCTCCGCCAGTAGCCCGTGAAGCTTGCCAAGCCCTCGGACCCGGCCGGACTTCACCGGAGGCCCGAGATTGACTTCACCGGACTTCGGTCTTCCGCCGTCGCGCGTGGACCGAGCTATCCAGTGAGTCTCCGCCCAATTCCTCTCGCTCAAGACTTCTCTGGCATCCCGTGGACCTCCCTGACCCATTTGATTGAACTATCTCGCCGTGACCAGGCCGGTTCCTCGCCGCCGACGAGCATCCCCGCCTGCGCGCGTGGACCGACCGACTCCGGCCATCTCCGACGGCGTTCCGCACACCGTTGTGATCCCCGAGACCTCCCCTTCATCCTCGACCTCTTCACCGGAACAGTCTCGCCGCCGGTAAGCCCCTCCGCCCTTTTCCCCGCCGCGGCTACTGTTTAAGGTAGAAGAAGGACCTCGGGTTAGGTTTTTGTAGAACCCGAGGGGTTTTCTGTAATGTCAGAGACTCAGGTGAATAGTAGCCTGAGGACTGATTCGCGAAGAAAACTTAGAAAACCGCCAGGGACCCCAGTGCAAAGTAGATTTTCAATTAAATCGATTCTGATATTCTTTTTAAATAACCAGAGAACTTGTAAAATTCATAACTTGATGAATTCTTAATCAAAAAATGTCAAACCAATTTTGCTAGCCTCTGTATATTATAATCTATCATTTAAAAATAGTAGACCTTATGCTTTCTGTTCAAAATTTTGGAGTTTAAAATTAAAAACAGAAACCCACTAAACCTTATTTAATCAAGGAAAATTAGTTTTTCTTCTGTGCTAGACTTAAGAAAATTTGTGGGTATTCAAACCTCTTTTAGACACTGTTTAAAAATAGTAGGAACCCCAGCATTAGAAATTATGATGTAGTTTCTCATTTAAAGATGTTTTGTCCAAAACTTAGAGAAAATCAGAAAGATATTAGAAATTAATGAGCAGTGATTAATATTATTTTTCCTAGTTTACTTATGTAACAGAGGACTTAGGAAAAATACAGAGACCATTAATTTGGATCAGTTTTAAATTAAAATGATTTGTTTAGCCTAAATAAGACTAAAAATCAATTATTAAAGAGGCAAAACTATAACCAAAATGCTTAACAAAAATCCAGTGAACTTATAACCACCAGAGCCCCACTACAAAAATACAGAGCACCTCAGTCCAACTTTTTAAGTAAGGGAAATAAATACAAGGTGATAATAAGGCATTTTCCAACTAAATCATGAACAACCTCAAATAATGTGATAATGGGCAACCAAAAATTAGCTAAGTCTATGATGAGGTAAACTACCAGAGAAAAATGCAAACCCATGAAAAGGAGGCAAACTCTTACCAATTGCTAATGATTTAAGAGAAAAGCCATTTAATTCAAATAATGCATACCACCCCTTCCCTTAAGCAAAAAGATGCCAAACTTCAGAATGATTGCTCTTGCACAAAATAATAACCAAGAAAAATAAGAACTCTATTGTTTGATATTTTTCAAGTGTAGTGGTAGTAGAAAGCACCCATTTGGCTAGAAACTTGAGAAAACCATAGAAAAATAATTAAAAGGTATTAATGACTAGAAATTTGTATCAAGTCATGTTATAACACCTAAAAGCCAGCAAAAATAAGTTCTGAAGAATTACCCACTGTTAAATAGTAGTTGTAGTTCAAAGCACCCCTTCTACCCTAGAGTTTAATAATTTTGTGCAGAGAAAACTATTCACTTTCTGATCCCCAAATTTTAAGACAGAGAAACACACACCAGTAGCAAGCCACTGTAATTTTTACAGAATTTTTAGAATTTTATAAAAGCAACTTGTAATTCAAACCTACTCCAAAACATTAAAGAGAATAAAGGAAAAGGAAAGAAGAAATAAACCCCACCTCAATAAGTCTAACTTGAGTACTTATCATTTATCCCTAAGACTTAAAAAGAATTCAGAGGAACCCCAAAATTAAACCTACCTTTTACCTTAGCTAAATTTGAACCAGTTACCAAGTATACCACCCAAGGGTCTTGCATAAGTAAAGTTAACTTTGTTTAACTCAAGAAAGATCATACACCTTTTAAGTTGTGATTTCTAAAAGCACATATCATATCATGCATATATCTTACGCATTGCATTCATTAGATTGTAATCTTGCCGACGGAGAGTACGTGCTCATCCCCGAGCAAGGACCTGTCCAAGAGGAGGACCAGGAGCAGGCTTCAGAGGCTGCTATCGAGGATCTCCCCGCAGCCCCAGCAATTGAAGGCAAGCCCCGGTTTTATGCATAACCTATTAATTATGCTATTTTACTACACTTAATGCTTGTAGGATTGCAATGTGCACTTAAGTGTAGGAGTTGCTTGAAACCTCTAGTTGCATAAACTTAGGATTCCTTTTTGAGATGAATACTAGCATACTAGGTCGAGTAGCTGCTTGCTAATCAGGATCTCGGTAGAAGTCGAGTGATTTTTCTAGCACTCGCGCGAGGTCAGGAATTGATTGTATTCATCTTGATAATGGGATATATGTTGGTCTATGGACTTGGATCCAGGGAGGATGCCTTGTCCATGAGACGGGAAAATGAATTAAGGATTAATGTGTGGATACCTGAGTCAAGCTTTTGAACGTACTAAGCACATGCCGGGAAATATGGTGACCGGTAAACCTAGTACCTGAGTGAAGCCGGGCGCGGACTTTATCCCTCATGCGACCTGAGACTGGGTCTCCCATGCTAGCTATGGTGGGTACAAGTGCGGTCACTGCACGGCGGCAGCCGGGGTCAGTGGAGCATTGTATGCCAAGGCGGTATCGATGGGGACGGTTGTCATGTGCAGGGTCGAAGTACCCTGACATGCCGTGTGTTTAGGTTTACCTTGCAAGGTTAAAACTCGATTCGAATCGTCTGCTTCTCGCAGCTAATGAGACTGCTTGATTCCTTGTACTGCATCGAGTAAGAAGTGAAATGTGGTTACATGAGATAACTTGTTGATTGAACTAATTGATTGTTACCATGTATGCTTAGAAGGAGCAAATCTAGCTAAGTTAATGATGGTAAAATTTGGAAAAGCTAAAAATTGCTTTTAGTAACAGCTAGTGCTTTTGGCAAACCAAACCCCTCAGCCAAACAGCTGCATAGTCTAGAGGTAGAAGAGTAGACTCCTCACACCGGGTAAGTCTAGCTGAGTATTAGTATACTCAGCCTTGCTTGTGGCACCATTTTTGCAGGTACCATGCAGGATTTGTTTGATGGTGTGACTTGGCCTACCACCCTGCCACCAGGTTGGACGGTCGAGTGGGATGTTGCTCCGGCAGGAGAGGAGCATGAGGAGTAGTGGGCTAGGCCTTGCCCATTTCCTCATTACCGACGACATCGATTATCCGCTGCACTTTACTTTATGAACTTTATTTGCTACTCCAGAACTCCGATTTATGTAATAATTCAGTACTTAATTTGAGGTTTCCTGTTTTATTGTATTTCTTCTGTGACTCACCTTCGAGTGAGATTGTGGAATTTGATCCTGGTTAAGTGTCTCTATCAGACTAGATCTGAAGGACTGACGGGTTATTCCAATTTAAGTGTGTCACGGCCCTTGAGGCATGACTTAGGCACTTAAGCTGGAATAATTCGGGTGGTTCTGCCACACCGGACCTCGATCCACTTGGAGAATTTGTTGATGGCGACCAGCAGGTGCGTGTAACCCCCGGGTGCCTTCTGCAAGGGGCCGACGAGGTCTAGACCCCACACAGCAAAGGGCCAGGTGATGGGTATCGTCTGCAGAGCCTGAGCGGGCAGGTGGGTCTATCTTGCGTAGAACTGGCACCCTTCGCAGGTGCGGACGATTCTAGTGGCGTCGGCCACCGCCGTCGGCCAGTAGAAGCCTTGCCGAAAAGCATTCCCGACAAGGGCTCGAGGCGTTGCGTGATGGCCGCAAGCCCCCGAGTGTATCTCTCGCAGGAGTTCCTGACCTTCGGCGATGGAGATGCATCGCTGGAGGATGCCGGAGGGGCTGCGGTGGTAGAGCTCCTTCTCATCACCCAGCAAGACGAACGACTTCGCGTGTCGCGCCCCTCGCCGAGCCTCGGCTCGGTCGGAGGGTAGCTCTCCTTGGTGAAGATATTGCAGGTACGGGGTCTGCCAGTTCTGATCAGGCGTGACCCCGCCTTGCTCCCCCTCGACGTGGAGCGCCTCGCGCTCGGGGGCCGAGGGTACCTCGGGTTGAGTCGAGGATGCCTCGGACTGAGCCGAGGGTGCCTCGGGCTGATCCGAGGGTACCTCGGGCTGGGCCGAGGGTGCCTCGGACTAGGCCGAGGGTGCCTCGGGCTCGGGCGTGTCGTCGATCTTGACGGAGGGTTGATGCAGATCCCGGGAGAAGACGTCTGGGGGAACCATCGTTCGCCCCGATGCTATTTTAGCCAGCTCGTCCGCAGTCTCGTTGTAGCGCCGAGCAATGTGGTTGAGCTCGAGCCCGTAGAACTTGTCTTCCAGGCGCCGAACTTCATCGCAGTAGGCCTCCATCTTCGGGTCGCGGCAGTGGGAGTTCTTCATGACTTGGTCGATGACGAGCTGCGAGTCACCACGAGCGTCGAGGCGTCGGACCCCTAGCTCGATGGCGATCTGCAACCCGTTGACTAGAGCTTCGTACTCAGCCACATTGTTGGATGCCGGGAAATGGAGGCGTAGCACGTAGCGTAGGTGCTTCCCGAGGGGCGAGATGAAGAGTAGGCCTGCGTCGGCTCCTGTCTTCATCAGCAACCCGTCGAAGAACATGGTCCAGAGCTCCGGTTGGATCGGAGCCGTCGGTAACTGAGTGTCGACCCATTCAGCTACGAAGTCCGCCAAGACCTAGGACTTGATGGCCTTCCGAGGGGCGAACGCGATTGTCTCGCCCATGATCTCCACCGCCCACTTTGTAATCCTACCCGAAGCCTCTCGGCACTGGATGATCTCCCCCAGGGGGAAGGATGACACCACAGTTACCGGATGAGGCTCGAAGTAGTGTCGCAGCTTCCGCCGCGTCAGGATCACCGCGTACAGCAGCTTCTGAACTTGTGGGTAGCGGATCTTGGTTTCGGAAAGTACCTCACTGACGAAGTAGACTGGCCTCTGAACGGGCAACGCATGCCCCTCTTCTTGCCTCTCGACCACGATCGCGGCGCTAACCACCTGAGTGGTCGCGGCGACGTAGACCAGGAGGGCTTCTCCGGCAGCTGGAGGCACCAAGATAGGCGCCTTTGTGAGGAGCGCCTTCAGGTTCCCGAGGGCTTCCTCGGCCTCAGGGGTCCAAGTGAAGCACTCAGCCTTCCTTAAGAGGCGGTACAGAGGTAGACCTCTTTCGCCGAGGCGGGAGATGAAGCGGCTTAGAGCCGCGAGGCATCCCATGACCCTCTGTACGCCTTTCAAGTCCTTGATGGGCCCCATGCTGGTGATAGCTGCGATCTTCTCCGGGTTGGCTTCGATGCCCCGCTCAGAGACGATGAACCCCAAGAGCATGCCTCGGGGTACTCCAAAAACACACTTTTCGGGATTGAGCTTGACGCCTTTCGCCTTGAGACATCGGAACATCGCTTCAAGGTCGGAAAGGAGGTCGGAGACTTTCCTCGTCTTGACTACGATGTCATCGACGTAGGCCTCGACCGTGCGGCCAATGTGTTCACCGAACACATGGTTCATGCATCGCTGGTACGTCGCGCCCGCGTTCCTCAGGCCGAACGGCATGGTGACATAGCAGTACATGCCGAAGGGTGTGATGAAAGAAGTCGCGAGCTGGTCGGACTCTTTCATCCTGATTTGATGATACCCTGAGTAGGCATCGAGGAAAGACAGGGTTTCGCACCCAGCAGTGGAATCCACGATTTGGTCGATGCGAGGCAGAGGGTAGGGAACCTTCGGACATGCTTTGTTGAGACCAGTGTAGTCTACACACATCCGCCATTTCCCCCTTTCTTTCTCACAAGCACAGGGTTGGCAAGCCATTCGGGATGGAATACCTCTTTGATGAACCCTGCCGCCATTAGCTTGTGGATCTCCTCGCCTATGGCTCTGCGCTTCTCCTCGTCGAATCGGCGCAGCGGCTGCTTGACGGGTCGGGCTCCGGCTCGGATGTCCAGCGAGTGCTCGGCGACATCCCTCGGTATGCCAGGCATGTCCGAGGGACTCCACGCGAAGACGTCGGCGTTCACGCGGAGAAAGTCGACGAGCACTGCTTCCTATTTAGGATCGAGCCCGGAGCCGATCCGGATCTGCTTGGAGGTGTCGCCGCTGGGGTCGAGGGGGACGGTCTTAACCGTCTCCGCTGGCTCAAAGTTGCCGGCGTGACGCTTCACGTCTGGCACCTCCTTGGAGAGGCTCTCCAGGTCGGCGATGAGGGCCTCGGACTCGGCGAGGGCCTTGGCGTACTCCACGCACTCCACGTCGCATTCGAACGCGTGTTTGTACGTGGGGCCGATGGTGATGACCCCGTTGGGGCCCGACATCTTAAGCTTCAGGTAGGTGTAGTTGGGGACGGCCATGAACTTCGCGTAGCACGGCCTCCCCAGTACCGCGTGGTAGGTTCCTCGGAACCCAACCACCTCGAACGTCAGGGTCTCCCTTCGGAAGTTGGAGGGTGTTCCGAAGCAGACGGGAAGGTCGAGCTATTCGAGGGGTTGGACGCGCTTCCCGGGAATGATCCCATGGAAGGGCGCAGCGCCTGCCCGGACAGAGGATAGATTGACACGTAGGAGCCCGAGGGTCTCGGCGTAGATGATGTTGAGGCTGCTGCCTCTGTCCATGAGGACCTTGGTGAGCCTGACGTCGCCGATGACGGGGTCGACGACGAGCGGGTATTTCCCCGGGCTCGGCACATGGTCGGGGTGATTGTCTCGGTCGAAGGTGATGGGCTCGTCGGACCAGTCCAGATAGACTGGCGCCACCACCTTGACCGAGCAGACCTCCCGGTGCTCCTGCTTGCGGTGCCGAGCCGAGGCGTTCGCCGCTTGCCCACCATAAATCATGAAGCAGTCGCGGACCTCGGGGAACTCTCCTGCCTGGTGATCTTCCTTCTTGTCGTCGTCGCGGGCCTTGCCACCCTCCGCGGGTGGCCCGGCCCTGTGGAAATGGCGCCGAAGCATGACGCACTCCTCAAGGGTGTGCCTGACGGGCCTCTGGTGATAGGGGCACGGCTCCTTGAGCATCTTGTCGAAGAGGTTGGCACCTCCGGGGGGCTTCCGAGGGTTCTTGTACTCGGCGGTGGCGACAAGGTCCGCGTCGGCGGCGTCACGTTTCGCTTGTGACTTCTTCTTGCCCTTCTTCTTGGCGCCGCGCTGGGTTGATGCCTCGGGAGTATCTTCTGATGGGCGGCCCTGGGGCTGCTTGTCCTTTCGGAAGATAGCCTCGACCGCCTCCTGGCCGGAGGTGAACTTGGTGGCGATGTCTATCAGCTCGCTCGCCCTGGTGGGGGTCTTGCGACCCAGCTTGCTCACCAGGTCGCGGCAGGTGGTGCCAGCGAGGAACGCACCGATGACATCCGAGTCGGTGATGTTGGGCAGCTCGGTGCGCTGCTTCGAGAATCGCCGGATGTAGTCTCGAAGAGACTCTCCCGGCTGCTGTCGGCAGCTTCAGAGGTCCCAGGAATTCCCGAGGCGCACATACGTGCCCTGGAAATTGCCGGCGAAAGCTTGGACTAGGTCATCCCAGTTGGAGATCTGCCCCGGAGGCAGGTGCTCCAACCAAGCGCGAGCGGAGTCGGAGAGGAACAGGGGGAGGTTGCGGATGATGAGGTTGTCATCGTCCGTTCCACCCAGTTGGCAGGCCAGACGGTAGTCCGCGAGCCACAGTTCCGGTCTCGTCTCCCCCGAGTACTTTGTGATAGTAGCCGGAGGTCGGAAACGGGTCGGGAACGGCGCCCGTCGGATGGCTCGGCTGAAGGCTTGCGGACCGGGCGGTTCGGGCGAGGGACTCCGATCCTCCCCGCTGTCATAGCGTCCCCCACGCCTGGGGTGGTAGCCTCGGCGCACCCTCTCGTCGAGGTGGGCCCGACGGTCGTGGTGATGGTGCTCGTTGCCGAGGCGACCCGGGGCCGCAGGCGCGGTGTTGCGCGTGCGCCCGGTGTAGACCGAGGCTTCCCGCATAAATCGGGAAGTCGCGGCATGAGGTTCCGAGGGGTACCCCTGCCTTCGGGAGGCGGAGCTCTCGGCCCGTCGGACCGCGGCGCCTTCCAGGAGATTCTTGAGCTCTCCCTGGATTCGCCGCCCCTCGGTGGTTGATGGCTCCGGCATCACGCGAAGAAGCATTGCTGCTGCCGCCAGGTTCTAGCCGACCTCACTAGATGCGGGTGGCGGCCTGACCCTGACGTCGTCGGTGATGCGGTGCTGGAAGCCCTGGGGTAGATGACGTATTTCTCCGGCCGGAGGTTGGCCCGCCCACGCCTATCCGACGTCCCGACGGACCGGCTCAAGCGCTCCTGCTCCCTCGTCGAGCCTGGCCTGCACCCCGCGGATTTGCTCGAGCTGTGGGTCATGACCCCCGCCTGAACGGGGACCACAGCTAGCTCCCGTGGGATGTCAACGCGAGGCACCGGCCCAGGGAGGTCACCGTCCTCCGGCATGCCGAGATGGTTGCCTTCGGGGGGACCCCCTAGATCGACGTGGAAGCATTCGCGACTTAGGCCACAGTCCTCGTCGCCGACGCTGCGGCTACCGTCAGAACAGTCGGAAAGGCAGTAGTCGCATGCGGTCATGAAGTGCCGCATGGCACCGGGGTTGCCAAGTCCAGAGAAATCCCAACAGATGCTGGGCTCGTCGTCTTCCTCGGACCCAGAGGGCCCGTAGGTCGAGACGTCCGTCAGCCGGCCCCAAGGTGACCGCATACGAAACCCCAGAGGGTTTGGACTTGCCTCTACGAGAGCGCCCGCCAAAGCGAAGTCGCTAGACGGGTTGAGGCTGAATCCGAAAGACGTGGGATGGGAATCGATCGGTACCTTTTGGTCGACGGGCGGCGATAAGGTCACGTCGGGGACTGACTGCGCCGTCGTCTCAGGTACGAGGGTGATGTCCAGCAAGCTTTTCGCGAGCGTGCTGGCGTCGTCTGCTTGCTCGGGATTAGCGCGTCGTGGGGAGACGGCGCTCACCTTCGTCTCAAACGCGGGGTCGACGCCCGGTGCGCCCCCCGTTGGGGTGCTGGAGCCGTCGACTCGCTCGACAGCCGACGAGGCGCTGTCTCCTGCTTGGCCTTGGTTGCCCCGCCTCCTCCTTCGTCGGCGGGGGAGAGGACGGGGTGAGCTCGAAGATTGTTCTTCCACCACGCGGGGAAGACGTCGCCGATTCCACCGCCAGCGAGCGGGTTGTCGGCCGCCACTGTTGTTGTCGCACGACGGTGGAAGGAGTATCATGTCGTAGCTGCCGTCGAGGGACATGAACTCAAGACTCCCGAAACGGAGCACCGTCCCGGGCTGGAGAGGTTGCTGGAGACTGCCCATCTGGAGCTTGACGGGAAGCTGTTCGTCAACACGCAGCAGGCCCCTACCTGGCGCGCCAACTGTCGGCGTTCCGAGACCGGGGGGTCCCGACGAGTGAATGTCGCCGCGTGCCCCAGCCCAGATGGGTCGAGCGCGAGGGCGAGCGCGAAGGGGGGAGAGCGAGGCGGCCGGAGACCGGCGTGAGAGAGGTGGGAATCCCGCGGCCTTCGTGTTCGTCCCGCGCCCAGGTCGGGTGCGCTTGCAGTAGGGGGGTTACAAGCGTCCACGCGGGGAGGGAGCGAGCGGCTCCAAGCGAGCGTGTGTCTCGTCCTCGTCCCCGCGCGGCCAACCCTCTCTAAGAGGGCCCTGGTCCTCCCTTTTATAGGCGCAAGGAAAGGATCCAGGTGTACAATGGGGGGTGTAGCAGAGTGCTACGTGTCTAGCGGAGGAGAGCTAGCGCCCTAAGTACATGCCGTCGTGGCAGCCGGAGAGATTTTGGCACCCAGCTGGTGTGATGTCGTGGCCGTCGGAGGAGCGATGGAGCCTGGCGGAGGGACAGCTGTCGAAGCGGTTGAATCCTTGCTGACGTCCTCTTGCTTCTGTAAGGGGGCTGAGAGCCGCCGTCGTCATAGTATGCGGGGCGCCATCATTGCCTATTCTGGCGGGGCGAGCCAGACGGGACGCCGGTCTTGTTCCCTGCGGCCCGAGTCAGCTCGGGGTAGGGTGATGATGGCGCCTCCTGCTGACGTGGCTGGTCTACGCCCTAGGTTGGGCGATGTGGAAGCTCCTCCGAAGCCGAGGTCGAGTCTATCTTCCGTGGCCGAGGTCGGGTCCGAGCCCTAGGTTCGGGCGAGGCGGAGATCGCCAGCTGGTGCCAGGGCGGAGTCCGAGCCCTGGGGTCGGGCGAAGCGGAGTTCGTCGTCTTCTGGGGTCGAGCCCAAGTCCGAGCCCTGGGTCGGGCGAGGCGGAGATCGTCGTCTTTCAGGACCGAGCCCATGTCCTAGCCCTGGGTCGGGCGAAACGGAGATCGTCGTCTTCTGGGGCTTAGCCCGAGTCTGAGCCCTGGGTCGGGCAGAGTTCGCCGTCTTCCGAGACTTAGCCCGAGTCCGAGCCCTGGGTCGGGCGGTGAAAGGGAATTAGGCTTACACCTAGTCCCTAAATGATTTTGGTGGTTGAATTGCCCAACACAAATATTGGACTAACTAGTTTGCTCTAGTGTATAAGTTATACAGGTGCAAAAGGTTCACACTCAGCCAATAAAAAGATCAAGTTTTGGATTCAACAAAGGAGCAAAGAGGCAACCGAAGGCACCTCTGGTCTGGAGGCACCGGACTGTCCGGTGTACACCGAACAGTGTCCGGTGCGCCACCGGACAGTGTCCGGTGCACCAGAGGACTCCAACTCGAACTCGCCACCTTCGGGAATTTCTCAGGCCGCTCCGCTATAATTCACCGGACTGTCCGGTGTACACCGGACAGTGTCCGGTGCTCCAAGGAAGCGCGGCCTCCGCAACTCGCCAGCCTCGGGATCACGCAGTAGCCGCTCAGCTATAATTCACCGGACATGTCCGGTGTGCACCGGACTGTCCGGTGTAACCCCGGAGCAACGGCTATTTCGGCGCCAACGGCTCCCTGCGGCGCATTCAATGCGCGCTCTGCGCGCGCAGAAGTCAGGCGCGCCCATACTGGCGCACCGGACAATGAACAGGTGATGTCCGGTGTGCACCGAACATCCAAGTGGGCCAGCTCCAACGGTCAGAATCCAACGGCATTGATGACGTGGCGGGGGCACCGGACATGTCCGGTGTGCACCGGACTGTCCGGTGCACCATACGACAGACAGCCTCCACCAACGGTCAAGTTTGGTGGTTGGGGCTATAAATACCCCAACCACCCCACCATTCATTGCATCCAAGTTTTCCAACTTCCAACCACTATACAAGAGCTAGCATTCATTGCAAAGCACACCCAAAAGAGATCAAATCCTCTCCCAACTCCACACAAAGCCCTAGTGACTAGAGAGAGTGATTTGTAGTGTTCATTTGAGCTCTTGCGCTTGGATCACTTCTTTTTCTTTGGCATTCTTTCTTGTGATCAAACACTCACTTGTAATTGAGGCAAGAGACACCAATTGTGTGGTGGTCCTTGCGGGAAGTTTGATTCCCAAGTGATTTGAGAAAGAGAAGCTCACTCGGTCCGAGGGACCGTTTGAGAGAGGGAAGGGTTGAAAGAGACCCGGCCTTTGTGGCCTCCTCAACGGGGAGTAGGTTTGAGAGAACCGAACCTCGGTAAAACAAATCCGCGTGTCTCACTTCATTATTCGCTTGCGATTTGTTTTGCGCCCTCTCTCGCGGACTCTATTATATTTCTAACGCTAACCCGGCTTGTAGTTGTGATTATTTTTGTGATTTTCAGTTTCGCCCTATTCACCCCCCCTCTAGGCGACTTTCAATTGGTATGGGAGCCCGATGCTTCATTAGAGCCTAACCGCTCGAAGTGATGTCGGAAGATCACACCAAGAGGGAGATGGAGACCGGCGACAAGCCCACTACAAGCCAAGGGAGCACCTCATCGGAAGAGTCCCGCACAAAGAGAAGGGAGAAGAAGAAGGACTCCTCCAAACGGAAGGAGAAAAGATCTTCCTCTTCTCACCACAAAGAGAAGAAGGAAAAATCTTCTTCTCACAAGTCACATCGGAAAGGCGACAAGCACAAAAGGATGAGGAAGGTGGTCTACTACGAGACCGACACTTCATCAACATCCACCTCCGACTCCGATGCACCGTCCGTAACTTCTAAGCGCCAAGAGCGCAAGAAGTTTAGTAAGATCCCCTTACACTATCCCCGTACATCTAGACATACTCCATTACTTTCCGTTCCATTAGGCAAACCGCCAACTTTTGACGGCGAAGATTATGCTAGGTGGAGTGATTTAATGAAATTTCATCTAACCTCACTCCACAAAAGTATATGGAATGTTGTTGAGTTTGGAGCACAGGTACCATCAATAGGGGATGAGGATTATGATACGGACGAAGTGGCCCAAATCGAGCACTTCAACTCCCAAGCCACAACCATTCTCCTCGCCTCTCTAAGCAAGGAGGAATACAACAAAGTACAAGGGTTGAAGAATGCAAAGGAGATTTGGGACCTACTCAAGACGGCGCACGAGGGTGATGAGCTCACCAAGATCACCAAGCGGGAAACGATCGAGGGGGAGCTCGGTCGCTTTCGTCTTCGCCAAGGGGAGGAGCCACAAGATATGTACAACCGGCTCAAAACCTTGGTGAACCAAGTGCGCAACCTCGGGAGCAAAAAGTGGGATGACCACGAGGTGGTTAAGGTTATTTTAAGAGCTCTTATTTTCCTTAACCCCACTCAAGTTCAATTAATTCGTGGTAATCCTAGATATCCACTAATGACCCCCGAGAAAGTTATCGGGAATTTTGTGAGCTTTGAATGCATGATTAAGGGCTCAAAGAAGATCAACGAGCTTGACGAACCTTCCACATCCGAGGCGCAACCGGTGGCCTTCAAGGCAACGGAGGAGAAGAAGGAGGAGTCTACACCAAGTAGACAACCAATTGACGCCTCCAAGCTCGACAATGAGGAGATGGCCTTAATCATCAAAAGCTTTCGGCAAATCCTCAAGCAACGGAAGGGGAAGGATTACAAATCCCGTTCCAAGAAGGTTTGCTACAAGTGTGGTAAGCCCGGTCATTTTATTGCAAAATGTCCTATGTCTAGTGACAGTGACAGGGGCGACGACAAGAAGGGAAAGAGGAGAGAAAAGAAGAAGTACTACAAGAAGAAGGGCGGCGATGCCCATGTTTGCCGGGAATGGGACTCCGACGAGAGCACCACCGAGTCCTCCTCCGACGAGGATGCCGCCAACATCGCCGTCACCAAGGGACTCCTCTTCCCCAACGTCGGCCACAAGTGCCTCATGGCAAAGGACGGCAAAAGGAAGAAGGTTAAATCTAAATCCTCCACTAAATATGAATCTTCTAGTGATGATAATGCTAGTGGTGAGGAAGACAATTTGCATAACCTTTTTGCCAACCTTAATTGGAACAAAAAGAAAAATTAAATGAGCTAATTAGTGCTATCCATGAAAAGGATGATCTCTTGGACTCCCAAGAGGATTTCCTAATCAAGGAAAACAAGAAACATGTTAAGGTTAAAAATGTTTATGCTCTAGAGGTAGAAAAATGTGAAAAATTGTCTAGTGAGCTAAGCACTTGCCATGAGACCATTAACAACCTTAGAAATGAAAATGCTAGATTAATTGCTAAGGTTGATTCTCATGTTTGTATTGATTCAATTCCCAATCTTAGAAATGATAATGATGATTTGCTTGCTAAGATTAAGGAATTGAATGAGTCTCTTGCTAGCCTTAGAGTAGAAAATGAAAATTTGATTGCTAAGGCTAAAAATTTTGATGTTTGCAATACTATTATTTCCGACCTTAGAACTAAGAATGATATGTTACATGCTAAGGTTGTAGAACTAAAATCTTGCAAACCCTCTACATCTAATGTTGAACATGTTTCCATTTGTACTAGATGTAGAGATGTTGACATCAATGCTATTCATGATCACATGGCTTTAATTAAACAACAAAATGATCATATAGCATTATTAGATGCAAAAATTGCCGAGCATAACTTAGAAAATGAAAAGTTTAAATTTGCTAGAAGTATGCTCTATAATGGGAGACGCCCTGGCATCAAGGATGGCATTGGCTACCAAAGGGGAGACAATGTCAAACTTAATGCCCCTCCTAAGAACTTGTCTAACTTTGTTAAGGGCAAGGCTCCCATGCCTCAGGATAACGAGGGTTACATTTTGTACCCTGCCAGTTATCCCGAGAGCAAAATCAAGAAAATTCATTCTAGGAAGTCTCACTCTGGCCCTAATCATGCTTTTATGTATAAGGGTGAGACATCTAGCTCTAGGCAACCAACCCGTGCCAAGTTGCCTAGAAAGAAAACTCCTAATGCATCAAATGATCATACTATTTCATTTAAAACTTTTGATGCTTCTTATGTGCTTACTAGCAAATCCGGCAAGGTAGTTGCCAAGATTGTTGGGGGCAAACACAAGGGCTCCAAGACTTGTGTTTGGGTACCCAAAGTTCTTGTTTCTAATGCCAAAGGACCCAAAACCGTTTGGGTACCTAAAGTCAAGAACTAAAATTGTTTTGTAGGTTTATGCATCCGGGGGCTCAAGTTGGATACTCGACAGCGGGTGCACAAACCACATGACAGGGGAGAAAAAGATGTTCTCCTCATATGAGAAAAACCAAGATCCCCAACGAGCTATCACATTCGGGGATGGAAATCAATGTTTGGTCAAAGGATTGGGTAAAATTGCTATATCACCTGACCATACTATTTCTAATGTTTTTCTTGTAGATTCTCTAGATTACAATTTGCTTTCCGTATCCCAATTATGTCAAATGGGCTACAACTGTCTATTTACTGATATAGGTGTTACTGTCTTTAGAAGAAGTAATGATTCAATAGCATTCAAGGGAGTGTTAGAGGGTCAGCTATACTTGGTAGATTTTGATAGAGCTGAACTCGACACTTGCTTGGTTGCTAAGACTAACTTGGGTTGGCTCTGGCACCGCCGACTAGCCCATGTTGGAATGAAGAATCTTCATAAGCTTATAAAGGGAGAACACATTTTAGGACTAACAAATGTTCATTTTGAGAAAGACAGGATTTGTAGCGCATGCCAAGCCGGGAAGCAAGTTGGCACTCATCATCCACACAAGAACATCATGACTAGTGACAGGCCACTGGAGCTCCTACACATGGACCTATTCGGCCCGATCGCTTACATAAGCATCGGCGGGAGTAAGTACTGTCTAGTTATTGTGGATGATTATTCTCGCTTCACTTGGGTGTTCTTTTTGCAGGATAAATCTCATACCCAAGAGACCTTAAAGGGATTCTTGAGACGGGCTCAAAATGAGTTCGGCTTAAGGATCAAGAAAATTAGAAGCGACAATGGAACGGAGTTCAAGAACTCTCAAATTGAAGGCTTTCTTGAGGAGGAGGGCATCAAGCATGAGTTCTCTTCTCCCTACACTCCACAACAAAATGGTGTAGTGGAGAGGAAGAATCGAACTCTATTGGACATGGCAAGAACCATGCTTGATGAGTACAAGACACCGGATCGGTTTTGGGCCGAAGCGGTTAACACCGCTTGCTACGCCATCAACCAGTTATATCTTCATCGAATCCTCAAGAAGACATCCTATGAACTCCTAACCGGTAAAAAGCCAAATATTTCATATTTTAGAGTTTTTGGTAGCAAATGTTTTATTCTTGTCAAAAGAGGTAGAAAATCTAAATTTGCTCCTAAAACTGTAGAAGGCTTTTTACTAGGATATGACTCAAACACAAGGGCATATAGCGTCTTTAACAAGTCCTCAGGACTTGTTGAAGTTTCTTGTGACGTTGTGTTTGATGAGACTAACGGCTCTCAAGTAGAGCAAGTTGATCTTGATGAGATAGGTGAAGAACAGGCTCCATGCATAGCGCTAAGGAACATGTCCATTGGGGATGTGTGTCCTAAGGAATCCGAAGAGCCTCCACATGCACAAGATCAACCATCCTCCTCCATGCAAGCATCTCCACCAACTCAAATTGAGGATGAGGCTCAAGATGGTGAACAAGAAGATCAAGATGACGGCAACGATCAAGGGGGAGATGCAAATGATGAAGACAAGGAGGATGAACAACCAAGGCCGCCACATCCAAGAGTCCACCAAGCAATACAACGAGATCACCCCGTCGACACCATCCTCGGCGACATCCATAAGGGGGTAACTACTCGATCTCGTGTTGCACATTTTTGTGAACATTACTCTTTTGTTTCCTCTATTGAGCCACACAGGGTAGAGGAAGCACTTCAAGACTCGGATTGGGTGATGGCGATGCAAGAGGAGCTCAACAATTTCACAAGGAACGAGGTATGGCACTTAGTTCCACGTCCTAATCAAAATGTTGTAGGAACCAAGTGGGTCTTCCGCAACAAGCAAGACGAGCATGGTGTGGTGACAAGGAACAAAGCTCGACTCGTGGCCAAGGGGTATTCACAAGTCGAAGGTTTGGATTTTGGTGAAACCTATGCACCCGTAGCTAGGCTTGAGTCATTTCGCATATTATTGGCCTATGCTACTTACCATGGCTTCAAGCTTTATCAAATGGACGTGAAGAGTGCCTTCCTCAATGGACCAATCAAGGAGGAGGTCTATGTTGAGCAACCTCCCGGCTTTGAAGACAGTGAGTACCCTAACCATGTTTATAGGCTCTCTAAGGCGCTTTATGGGCTCAAGCAAGCCCCAAGAGCATGGTATGAATGCCTTAGAGACTTCCTTATTGCAAATGGCTTCAAAGTCGGCAAAGCCGATCCTACTTTATTCACCAAAACACTTGATAATGATTTGTTTGTATGCCAAATTTATGTTGATGATATTATATTTGGGTCTACTAACAAATCTACATGTGAAGAATTTAGTAGGATCATGACACAGAAATTCGAGATGTCTATGATGGGGGAGTTGAAGTATTTTCTAGGATTTCAAGTCAAACAACTCCAAGAGGGCACACTCATTTGCCAAACAAAGTATACTCAAGACATTCTAAGCAAGTTTGGAATGAAGGATGCCAAACCCATCAAGACTCCCATGGGAACAAATGGGCATCTCGACCTCGACACGGGAGGTAAGTCCGTGGATCAAAAGGTATACCGGTCGATGATTGGTTCATTGCTTTACTTATGTGCATCTCGACCGGACATTATGCTTTCCGTATGCATGTGTGCAAGATTCCAAGCCGACCCTAAGGAATCACACCTTACGACCGTAAAACGAATCTTGAGATATTTGGATTATACTCCTAAGTTTGGGCTTTGGTACCCTCGGGGATCCACTTTTGATTTGATTGGTTATTCGGATGCCGATTGGGCGGGGTGTAAGATTAATAGAAAGAGCACATCGGGGACTTGCCAGTTCTTGGGAAGATCCTTGGTGTCTTGGGCTTCAAAGAAGCAAAATTCGGTCGCTCTTTCTACCGCCGAAGCCGAGTATATTGCCGCAGGCCACTGTTGCGCGCAATTGCTTTGGATGAGGCAAACCCTGCGGGACTACGGTTACAAATTAACCAAAGTTCCTCTTCTATGTGATAATGAGAGTGCAATCCGCATGGCGGATAATCCCGTTGAGCATAGCCGCACTAAACACATAGCCATTCGGTATCATTTTCTTCGGGATCACCAACAAAAGGGGGATATCGAGATTTCATACATTAACACTAAAGATCAATTAGCCGATATCTTTACCAAGCCACTTGATGAACAATCTTTTACCAGACTTAGGCATGAGCTTAATATTCTTGATTCTAGGAATTTCTTTTGCTAATCTTGCACACATAGCTCATAATAATACCTTTGATCATGTCTCTTTTATATGCTATGACTAATGTGTTTTCAAGTGTATTCCAAACCAAGTCATAGGTATATTGAAAGGGAATTGAAGTCTTCGGCGAAGACAAGGCTTCCACTCCACTCTACTACTCATCCTTCGCCGTCGCTCCGCATCACTCTCCATCTTTGGTATAATCTTCACTCATTTATTTTATGACCAAAGGAGGAGAAAGTACTTCTATGGGCTCTAATATTTCCGTTTTTGGCGATTCATGCCAAAGGGGGAGAAAATATGAGCCCAAAGCAAAAGGACCGCACCACCACCCTAATTTTAAAATTGATGATTTTCAATTGGTAAATTTCAAAATTGGTATCTCTTTGTGTTCTAAAGGGGGAGTAAGTAGTATTTTCAAATTTGATGTCTTAAAACCCTCTTGAACCTAAGAGGAGACTTTATTTGAGGGGGAGTTTTGTTTAGTCAAAGGGAAAGCATTTTGAACAAAGGAAGAAAATTTCAAAACTTGAAAATGCCTTGCAAAATCTTAATCATTTATCTTTGACTATCTTGCAAAAGGACTTTGAAAAGAATTTACAAAAGAGTTTGCAAAAACAAAACTTTTGGTGCAAATGTGGTCCAATATGTCAAAAACAAAGAAAACAATCCATGCGCATCATGTAAGCATTTATATTGGCTTAATTCCAAGCAACCTTTTCACTTACATTATGCAAACTAGTTCAATTATGCACTTCTATATTTGCTTTGGTTTGTGTTGGCATCAATCACCAAAAAGGGGGAGATTGAAAGGGAATTAGGCTTACACCTAGTCCCTAAATGATTTTGGTGGTTGAATTGCCCAACACAAATATTGGACTAACTAGTTTGCTCTAGTGTATAAGTTATACAGGTGCAACAGGTTCACACTCAGCCAATAAAAAGATCAAGTTTTGGATTCAACAAAGGAGCAAAGAGGCAACCGAAGGCACCTCTGGTCTGGAGGCACCGGACTGTCCGGTGCGCCACCGGACAGTGTCCGGTGCAGAGGACTCCAACTCGAACTCGCCACCTTCGGGAATTTCTCAGGCCGCTCCGCTATAATTCACCGGACTGTCCGGTGTACACCGGACAGTGTCCGGTGCTCCAAGGAAGCGCGGCCTCCGCAACTCGCCAGGCTCGGGATCGCGCAGCAGCCGCTCAGCTATAATTCACCGGACATGTCCGGTGTGCACCGGACTGTCCGGTGTAACCCCGGAGCAACGGCTATTTCGGCGCATTCAATGCGCGCTCTGCGCGCGCAGAAGTCAGGCGTGCCCATACTGGCGCACCGGACAATGAACAGGTGATGTCCGGTGTGCACCGGACATCCAAGTGGGCCAGCTCGAACGGTCAGAATCCAACGGCATTGATGACGTGGCGGGGGCACCGGACATGTCCGGTGTGCACCGGACTGTCCGGTGCACCATACGACAGACAGCCTCCACCAACGGTCAAGTTTGGTGGTTGGGGCTATAAATACCCCAACCACCCCACCATTCATTGCATCCAAGTTTTCCAACTTCCAACCACTATACAAGAGCTAGCATTCATTGCAAAGCACACCCAAAAGAGATCAAATCCTCTCCCAACTCCACACAAAGCCCTAGTGACTAGAGAGAGTGATTTGTAGTGTTCATTTGAGCTCTTGCGCTTGGATCGCTTCTTTTTCTTTGGCATTCTTTCTTGTGATCAAACACTCACTTGTAATTGAGGCAAGAGACACCAATTGTGTGGTGGTCCTTGCGGGAAGTTTGATTCCCAAGTGATTTGAGAAAGAGAAGCTCACTCGGTCCGAGGGACCGTTTGAGAGAGGGAAGGGTTGAAAGAGACCCGGCCTTTGTGGCCTCCTCAACGGGGAGTAGGTTTGAGAGAACCGAACCTCGGTAAAACAAATCCGCGTGTCTCACTTCATTATTCGCTTGCGATTTGTTTTGCGCCCTCTCTCGCGGACTCTATTATATTTCTAACGCTAACCCGGCTTGTAGTTGTGATTATTTTTGTGATTTTCAGTTTTGCCCTATTCACCCCCCCCCCCCCTCTAGGCGACTTTCAGGCGGAGTTCGCCGTCTTCTGGGACTTAGCCCGAGTCCGAGCCCTGGGTCGGGCGGAGCGGAGCTTCCTATGGTGCCTTTGGCCGGGCCTGACTGCCTATCAGTCTCACCCTGTCAAGTGGCACCGCAGTCGGAGTGGCGCAGGCGGCGCTGTCCTTCTGTCAGGCCGGTCAGTGGAGCGGCGAAGTGACGGTGGTCACTTCGGCTCTGCAGGCTGGGGGCGTGCGTTAGGATAAAGGTGTCAGGCCACCTTTGCATTAAATGCTCCTGCGATTTGGTCGGTCAGTGCGGCGATTTAGTCAGGGTTGCTTCTTGGCGAAGGCAGGACCTCGGGCGAGCCGAAAACGTGTTCGCCGCTGAAGGGGGGCCTCGGGCGAGACGGAAATCCTCCGGAGTCGGCTGCCCTTGTCCGAGGCTAGGCTCGGGTGAGGCGTGATCGAGTCCCTTGAATGGACTGATCCCTGACTTAATCGCACCTATCAGGCCTTTGCAGCTTTGTGCTGATGGGGGTTACCAGCTGAGAATTAGGAGCCTTGAGGGTACCCCTAATTATGGTCCCCGACATGTATGCTTATCTTTCATACCCCAATGAATGTTCAAGACATTTCATTTTTCATGCCCTTGATCACCCTTGTTTCTTAATGATCCATGAGCGGTCATTTTATTTTGCACATCCTTGGTGATCTCATTAATTCCTTATAACTTCCCTCGGTAATAATTTCTTTTACCAAACCATTCTGTTGGAACCTTACTGTCGGCGTTTCGAGACCGGGGGGTCCCTAAGCCGACGAGTGAGTGTGCCGCGTGCCCCAGCCCAGATGGGTCGAGCGCGTGGGCGAGCGCGAAGGGGGGAAGCGAGGTGGCCGGAGACGGGCGTGAGAGAGGTGGAAATCCCGCGGCCTTCGTGTTCGTCCCGCGCCCAGGTCGGGTGCGCTTGCAGTAGGGGGTTACAAGCGTCCACGCGGGTGAGGGAAGCGAGCGGCCCCAAGAGAGCGCCTGCCCCGTCCTCGTCCCCGCGCGGCCAACCTTCTCTAAGAAGGCCCTGGTCCTTCCTTTTATAGGCATAAGGAGAGGATCCAGGTGTACAATGGGGGTGTAGCAGAGTGCTACGTGTCTAGCGGGGGAGAGCTAGCGCCCTAAGTACATGCCAATGTGGCAGCCGGAGAGATCTTGGCACCCAGCTGGTGTGGTGTCGTGGCTGTCGGAGGAGCAACGGAGCCTGGTGGAGGGACAGCTGTCGGAGCGGTTGGATCCTTGCTGACGTCCCCCTGCTTCCGTAAGGGAGCTGAGAGCCGTCGTCGTCACGGGGCCAGCGGGGCGCCATCATTGCCTATCTGGCGGAGCTAGCCAGATGGGACACCGGTCTTGTTCTCTGCGGCCCAAGTCGGCTCGGGGTAGGGTGATGATGGCGCTTCCTGTTGACGTGGCGGGCTTGTGCCCTAGGTCGGGCGACGTGGAGGCTCCTCCGAAGCCGAGGTCGAGTCTGTCTTTCATGGCCGAGGCCGAGCCCGAGCTCCTGGGTTGGGCGAGGCGGAGGTCGTTCGGCAGAGGCCAGGGCGGAGTCCGACCCCTGGGGTCGGGCGAAGCGGAGTTCGTCGTCTTCCGGGGCCTAGCCCGAGTCCGAGCCCTGGGTCGGGCGGAGCGGAGTTCGCCGTCTTCCGGGGCCTTAGCCCGAGTCCGAGCCCTGGGTCGGGCGGAGCGGAGTTCGCCGTCTTCCGGGGCCTTAGCCCGAGTCCGAGCCCTGGGTCGGGCGGAGCGGAGTTCGCCGTCTTCCGGGGCCTTAGGCCGAGTCCGAGCCCTGGGTCGGGCGGAGCGGAGTTCGCCGTCTTCCGGGGCCTAGCCCGAGTCCGAGCCCTGGGTCGGGCGGAGCTTCCTATGGCGCCATTGGCAAGGCCTGACTGCCTGTCAGTCTCACTCTGTCAAGTGGCACTGCAGTCGGAGTGGCGCAGGCGGCGCTGTCCTTCTGTCAGACCGGTCAGTGGAGCGGCGAAGTGACGGCGGTCACTTCGGCTCTGCCGGGGGACGCACGTCAGGATAAAGGTGTCAGGCTACCTTTGCGTTAAATGCTCCTGCGACTCGGTCGGTCGGCGCGGCGATTTAGTCAGGGTTGCTTCTTAGCGAAGGCAAGGCCTCGGGCGAGCCGGAGATGTGTCCGCCGTTAAAAAGGGGGGCCTCGGGCGAGACGGAAACCCCTCGAGGTCGGCTGCCCTTGCCCGAGGCTAGGCTCGGGCGAGGCGTGATCGAGTCGCTCGTATGGACTGATTCCTGACTTAATCGCACCCATCAGGCCTCTGCAGCTTTATGATGATGGGGGTTACCAGCTGAGAATTAGGCGTCTTGAGGGTACCCCTAATTATGGTCCCCGACAGTAGCCCCCGAGCCTCGAATGGAGTGTTAGCACTCGCTTGGAGGCTTTCGTCGCACTTTTTTGCAAGGGGACCAGCCTTTCTCGGTTGCATTTTGTTCCGGTGGGTGCGCGCGAGCGCACCCGCCGGGTGTAGCCCCCGAGGCCTCGGAGGAGTGGTTTCACTCCTTCGAGGTCTTAATGCCTTGCGTAATGCTTCGGCTGGTCTGGTGGTTCCCTCATGCGAACTGGCCGTAGCCCGGGTGCACGGTCAGGGCCCAAGTTCTCGGGCTGGTATGTTGACGCTGTCAACGGTTCGGCCGGAGCCGGGTTTGCGAGAGCAGCCCCCGAGCCTCCGCACAGGGCGAGAGGGCGATCAGGGACAGACTCGGCTTTTTTACATACGCCCCTACGTCGCCTTTCCGCAAGGAGGAGGGGGGGAGAGCGCCATGTTACCCTCGATGGGCACCGAACATGGTGTCTCCGGTGAGCTGCAAGCGGGTAATCCGAGTGGACGTCCGTGCCCCGTTCGTTGGGGGTCGGCTAGGGGCCCAGAGGCACGCCCAAAAGTACCTGCGGGTGATCTGCCGGACCCGGTCCCCTGGCGACGGGGTCCGAGGGCTCGATGCCTCCCTCCGATGGGATTTCGTTACAAGATCGCTCCCGCTGGTCTCGGAAATGTCCTAGGGTACCTCGGGAGCGCAGCCCGAGCCTTGGTTATGTATCGAACGTACCCCTGGTCATCCCACGCTCGGTGTCTGAGGCGACTGTGAACCCTTCGGGGGCCAGCCTTCGAACCCCTGATCAGTAATGGGCGCGGAGCCCGAGTAGCCTGAGGCGGCCGTGGAACCCTTCGGGGGGCCGGCCTTCGAACCTCTGACCAGTAGTGGGTGTAGGGCCCACGCGATCTGAGGCGGCTGTTGAACCCTTCGAGGGGCCAGCCTTCGAACCTCTGATTAGTAAGGAGGCTCGGAGCCTGGTTCCTCCACGGGGAAGGACCCCTTTCGGGGTATCCCCCTTTCCCGGTCCCTGTCGCAAGAGATAGAGAAAGAGGAAAAAAAGGAAAAAGGATACGAAACCGAACGACGCGGTGTACCTTTTTTGGCGCGGTTGTTTCGGCGAAGGCGAAGCGTCGCCCGCTGCGCCTGCCAGAAGCGCCGCCTGTCCAGCCGCGGAGTTAATGCGACGGGGCGAGTAGTTGGCGGGGCCGCCGTTGCGCGTGCGCGAGCCGTTCGAGGAACGGACCACGGGCGTGTTGTCTTCACGCCGTGAGAGGGGGTACCCTTGCTGCCCCCGGATGGGACGTGAGCTTGGCTGACGACGTGTCCGCTGCTCCCGCGCGCCTGCCACCGTCATTACTGCCGGCCCACCTTTGGCCGCGTTGGCCGCCACGCTAGGCTGGCGCTGCTGGGTCGCGCGCTGGGTCACCTCGAGTCGCGGTATTGGTTCCGCAATTGAGGAGGCGCGGTGGTAGCACAGGCGGTACAGTTGCTTGCATGCAGTATCCGGCGCGCCGGTCGCGCGATGCGTGGGCCTGGGCCTCCATGCTGGCGTGTCGGGAGTCGGAGAAGCGCGTCCACTTGGCGCGGTTGCATGCCGCCTGCATGGCTGCCCGCCCCTTTCGCCCGTTGGTCTGGGCATGTATGTAACGTCGGCACGGAGCCGTGTTTTTTCCTCATTTTCGAGCGCTAAGACTCATCTGCTGATTATCTGAACCGCTTCACCAAGCATGAGTCGCCCCGTGTCAAGGTGACGAGTGAGGTATCCGTATCCCGGAGGCGTAGGAGTCCCTCGGCTCGGTCGGCCCTGCTGTCCGAGGCTCCTCTAGCTTAGTTAAAGAGACCCCTCGGCCGCTCTTCGACGAGCCGAGGCCAGGGGTAGCGATATCAGTATGAACAGAGGCGGAGTCGGCTCGAAAATGAAACCTAGTTGGCCGGAGCCTAGCCGGGTTATCCGTTGGCGGGATCGACGTCGGAGTTGATCAGCCGAGGCCTCAGGTCGGGCTGGCTCCCTTGGAAGATGGTTGGCTGAGGCCCCAGGGGTAACCGGCCGAGCCGCCTGCTCGGGCCGGATTCCCGGAGAAGTCCCTGGGAGCGATTGCCCGGGCGTGGTGATGACGTCGTCCTTCAGAGCGGAGAACCTCGGACCGCGTCGCCGTCCGAGGCTAGGTCGGGCCTCGCTGAAGGTGCCGTCGATGCCGAGGGTGTTGCTGCTCCCTTCCAGCGTCAAGACCCGAACCTGCAGGATCAGATTGTCTTGTAGCGTGTACCTTGTGCGGCCGTCGAGGCCAGAACACACACCCTCGCTGCGTTGTAAAGCTGCGTCTCTTTTCCTCTTGTTTCGAGTATCTGGACTTTTTGTCGGTAACAGGGATGTTTGTGCGAGCGAGAGTTGCTTCTCGCGGAAGGTGATGAGTGAGGTATCCGTATCCCGGAGGCGTGGGAGTCCCTCGGCTCGGTCGGCCTTGCCGCTTACGCGTACTTTCACCCATCCAGGAGGCCCTGTCACCGACTCGGTCGAGAAGGCTCGAAGGATCGCTTCGGCAGAAGGGCTTCCGAACGTAAAGACTTGTTCGATCCGTGGAGCCACTTTATCCGAACGCGAGTTACTTATCGCAGAAGGTGATGAGTGAGGTATCCGTATCCCGGAGGCGTAGGAGTCCCTCGGCTCGGTCAGCCTTGGCTGCTTACGTGTACTCCGTCGTTTCTAGGACCCACTTTTCTAAGTAGTCAAAAAGCACGAAAGATATTCTGGTAAAAGAGATTTTTTTTTCGACGAAAATTTTGACGCAGAGGGGGTTTCCCCCCTTTTAGCCCCCTGAGGGAGGGTCGGGCTTTGCCGAGGCGAGGCCGACCCTTCCTTGTTGACTAAACTTTGCGTGGGTGCGAGGTATATGAACAACTTGGAAACATCTTAAGGGTAGAAGCGACGTAGCTGTTGGATGTTCCAAGCGTTGTCGTAGACCTTGCCTTGACTGTTGGCCAGCTTGTACGTTCCGGGCTTCAAAACTTTGGCGATGACGAATGGCCCCTCCCAGGGGGGCATGAGCTTGTGCCTCCCTCGGGCGTCTTGCCGCAGCCGAAGCACCAGGTCGCCCACCTGGAGGTCTCGGGGTTGGACCCCTCGGGCGTGGTAGCGTCACAGGGACTGCTGATACCGCGCCGAGTGTAGTAAGGCCCTGTCCCGAGCCTCTTCCAGCTGGTCCAGCGAGTCTTCTCGGCTAGCTTGGTTGCTTTGATCGTCGTAGGCCCTCGTCCTCGGGGAGCCGTATTCCAGGTCAGTGGGCAAGACGGCCTCGGCCCCGTAGACCAGGAAGAACGGCGTGAAACCCGTGGCCCGGCTCGGCGTTGTCCTCAGGCTCCAGACCACCGAGGGGAGTTCCTTCATCCATCGCTTGCCGAACTTGTTGAGGTTGTTGTAAATCCGAGGCTTGAGCCCTTGTAGAATCATGCCGTTGGCACGCTCTACTTGCCCATTCGACATGGGATGAGCTACGGCAGCCCAGTCCACCCGGATGTGGTGATCCTCGCAAAAATCCAAGAATTTTCTGCCGGTGAACTGGGTGCCGTTGTCGGTGATGATGGAGTTTGGGACCCCGAAGCGATGGATGATGTTGGTGAAGAACGCCACCGCCTGCTCGGACCTGATGCTGTTCAGGGGTCGAACCTCGATCCACTTGGAGAATTTGTCGACGGCGACCAGCAGGTGCGTGTAGCCCCGGGCGCCTTCTGCAGAGGGCCGACGAGGTCCAGACCCCACACAGCGAAGGGCCAGGTGATGGGTATCGTCTGCAGAGCCTGAGCGGGCAGGTGGGTCTGCTTCGCATAGAATTGACACCCTTCGCAGGTGCGGACAATTCTAGTGGCGTCAGCCACCGCCGTCGGCCAGTAGAAGCCTTGCCGGAAAGCGTTCCCGACGAGGGCTCGAGGCGCTGCATGATGGCCGCAAGCCCCCGAGTGTATCTCTTGCAGGAGTTCCTGACCTTCGGCGATGGAGATGCATCGCTGGAGGATTCCCGAGGGGCTGCGGTGGTAGAGCTCCTTCTCATCGCCCAGCAAGACGAACGACTTGGCGCGTCGCGCTACCCGCCGAGCCTCGGCTTGGTCGAGGGGTAGCTCTCCTTGGCGGAGATATTGCAGGTACGGGGTCTGCCAATCTCGATCAGGCGTGACCCCGCTCCGCTCCTCCTCGATGCGCAGCGCCTCGCCCTCGGGGGCCGAGGGTACCTCGGGCTGAACCGAGGACGCCTCGGGCTGGGCCGAGGGTACCTCGGACTCGGGCGTGTCGTTGATCTTGACGGAGGGTTGGTGCAGATCCCGGGAGAAGACGTCCGGGGGAACCGTCGTTCGCCCCGAGACTATTTTTGCCAGCTCGTCCGCAGTCTCGTTGTAGCGCCGGGCGATGTGGTTAAGCTCGAGCCCGTAGAACTTGTCTTCCAGGCGCCGAACCTCATTGCAGTAGGCCTCCATCTTCGGGTCGCGGCAGTGGGAGTTCTTCATGACTTGGTCGATGACGAGCTGCGAGTCGCCGCGAGCGTCGAGGCGTCGGACCCCTAGCTCGTTGGCGATTCGCAATCCGTTGATCAGAGCTTCGTACTCAGCCACATTGTTGGACGCCGGGAAATGGAGGCGCAGCACGTAGCGTAGGTGTTTCCCGAGGGGTGAGATGAAGAGCAGGCCCGCGCCGGCTCCCGTCTTCATCAGCGACCCGTCGAAAAACATGGTCCAGAGCTCCGGTTGGATCGGAACCGTCGGCAGCTGGGTGTCGACCCATTCGGCTACGAAGTCCGCCAATACCTGGGACTTGATGGCCTTCCGAGGGGCGAACGAGATTGTCTCGCCCATGATTTCCACCGCCCACTTTGCGATCCTGCCCGAGGCCTCTCGGCACTGGATGATCTCCCCCAGGGGGAAGGATGACACCACAGTTACCTGATGAGACTCGAAGTAATGTCGCAACTTTCGCCTCGTCAGGATCACTGCGTACAGTAGCTTCTGAACTTGTGGGTAGCGGATCTTGGTTTCGGACAGCACCTCGCTGACGAAGTAAACTGGCCTCTGAACGGGCAATGCATGCCCCTCTTCTTGCCTTTCGACCACAATCGCGGCGCTAACCACCTGAGTGGTCGCGGCGACGTAGACCAAGAGGGCTTCTCCATCAGCTGGGGGTACCAAGATAGGCGCCTTGGTGAGGAGCGCCTTCAGGCTCCCGAGAGCTTCCTCGGCCTCAGGGGTCCAAGTGAAGCACTCGGCCTTCCTTAAGAGGCGGTACAGAGGCAGGCCTCTTTCGCCGAGGCGTGAGATGAAACGGCTCAAGGCCGCGAGACATCCCATGACCCTCTGTACACCTTTTAAGTCCTTGATGGGCCCCATGCTGGTGATGGCTGCGATCTTCTCCGGGTTGGCTTCGATGCCCCGCTCGGAGACGATGAACCCCAGGAGCATGCCTCGGGGCACCCCGAAGACACACTTCTCGGGATTGAGCTTGACGTCCTTTGCCTTGAGACACCGGAATGTCACTTCAAGGTCGGAGAGGAGGTCGGAGGCTTTCCTTGTCTTGACTACGATGTCATCGATGTAGGCCTCGACCGTACGACCGATGTGTTCGCCGAACACATGGTTCATGCACCGCTGGTACGTCGCACCCGCGTTCCTCAAACCGAACGGCATGGTGACATAGCAGTACATGCCGAAGGGCGTGATGAAAGAAGTCGCGAGCTGGTCGGACTCTTTCATCTTGATTTGATGATACCCTCTTTGATGAACCCTACTGCCATTAGCTTGTGGATCTCCTCGCCTATCACTCTGCGCTTCTCCTCGTCGAATCGGTGCAGAGGCTGCCTGACCGGTCGGGCTCCGGCCCGAATATCCAGCGAGTGCTCGGCGACATCCCTCGGTATGCCGGGCATGTCCGAGGGACTCCACGCAAAGACGTCGGCGTTTGCGCGGAGAAAGTCGACGAGCACTGCTTCCTATTTGGGGTCGAGCCCGGAACCGATCCGGATCTGCTTGGAGGTGTCGCCACTGGGGTCGAGAGGGACGGCCTCAACCGTCTCCGCTGGCTCGAAGTTGCCGGCGTGTCGCTTCACGTCTGGCACCTCTCTGGAGAGGTTCTCCAGGTCGGCGATGAGGGCCTCGGACTCGGCGAGGGCCTCGGCGTACTCCACGCACTCCACGTCGCATTCGAACGCGTGTTTGTACGTGGGGCCGACGGTGATGACCCCGTTGGGGCCCGGCATCTTGAGCTTCAGGTAGGTGTAGTTGGGGACAGCCATGAACTTCGCGTAGCATGGCCTCCCCAATAACGCGTGGTAGGTTCCTCGGAACCCGACCACCTCGAATGTTAAAATCTCCCTTCGGAAGTTGGAGGGCGTTCCGAAGCAGACAGGAAGGTCGAGCCGTCCAAGGGGCTGGACGCGCTTCCCAGGAATGATCCCGTGGAAGGGCGCAGCGCCTGCTCGGACGGAGGACAGATCGACGCGCAGGAGCCTGAGGGTTTCGGCGTAGATGATGTTGAGGCAGCTGCCTCCATCCATCAGGACCTTGGTGAGCCTGACGTCGCCGATGATGGGGTCGACGACGAGCGGGTACTTCCCCGGGCTCGGCACGTGGGCGGGGTGGTCAGCTTGGTCGAAGGTGATGGGATTGTCGGACCAGTCTAGGTAGACTGGCGCCGCCACCTTCACCGAGCAGACCTCCCGACGCTCTTGCTTGCGATGCCGAGCCGAGGCATTCGCCGCATGCCCTCCGTAGATCATGAAGCAGTCGCGGACCTCGGGGAACTCTCCTGCTCGGTGATCTTCCTTTTTGTCGTCGTCGCGGGCCCTGCCACCCTCTGCGGGTGGCCCGGCCTTGTGGAAGTGGCGCCGAAGCATGACGCACTCCTTGAGGGTGTGCTTGACGGGCCCCTGATGGTAGGGGCACGGCTCCTTGAGCATCTTGTCGAAGAGGTTAGCACCTCCGGGGGGCTTCCGAGGGTTCTTGTACTCAGCGGCGGCGACAAGGTCCGCGTCGGCGGCGTCGCGTTTCGCTTGCGACTTCTTCTTGCCTTTCTTCTTGGCGCCGCGCGGAGTAGACGCCTCGGGAGCCTCTTCCGAGGGGCGGTCCTGGGGCTGCTTGTCCTTTCGGAAGATGGCCTCGACCGCCTCCTGGCCAGAGGCGAACTTGGTGGCGATGTCCATCAGCTCGCTCGCCCTGGTGGGGGTCTTGCGACCCAACTTGCTCACCAGGTCGCGACAGGTGGTGCCGGCAAGGAACGCGCCGATGACATCTGAGTCGGTGATGTTGGGCAGCTCGGTGCGCTGCTTCGAGAATCGCCGGATGTAGTCCCGAAGAGACTCCCGGTTGTTGCCGGCAGCTTCGGAGGTCCCAGGAATTCCCGGGGCGCACGTACGTGCCCTGGAAATTGCCGGCGAAGGCTTGGACCAAATCATCCCAGTTGGAGATCTGCCCCGGAGGCAGGTGCTCCAACCAGGCGCGAGCAGTGTCGGAGAGGAACAGGGGGAGGTTGCGGATGATGAGGTTGTCGTCGTCCGTTCCACCCAGTTGGCAGGCCAGGCGGTAGTCTGCGAGCCATAATTCCGGCCTCGTTTCCCCCGAGTACTTTGTGATGGTAGTCGGGGGTCGGAACCGGGCCGGAAACGGCGCCCGCCGGATGGCCCGGCTGAAGGCCTGCGGACCGGGTGGTTCGGACGAGGGACTTCGATCCTCCCCGCTGTCGTAGCGTCCCCCACGCCTGGGGTGGTAGCCTCGTCGCACCCTTTCGTCGAGGCGGGCCCGACGGTCGCGACGATGGTGCTCGTTGCCGAGGTGGCCCGGGGCCGTAGGCGCGGTGTTGCGCGTGCGCCCGGTGTAGACCGAGGCTTCCCGCATGAATCGGGAAGTCGCAGCATGAGGTTCCGAGGGGTACCCCTGCCTTCGGGAGGCAGAGCTCTCGGCCCGCCGGGCCGCAGCGCCTTCCAGGAGATTCTTGAGCTCTCCCTGGATTCTCCGACCCTCGGTGGTTGATGGTTCTGGCATCGCGCGGAGGAGCATCGCTGCGGCTGCCAGGTTCTGACCGACCCCGCTGGATGCGGGTGGCGGCCTGTCCCTGACATCGTTGGCGACGCGGTGCTGGAAACCCTGGGGCAGGTGACGTATTTCTCCGGCCGGGGGTTGGCCCGCCCATACCTGCTCGACGTCCCGGCGGATCGACTCGAGCGCTCCTGCTCCCTCGTCGAGCCTGGCCTGCGCCCCGCGGACTTGCTCGAGCTGTGGGTCGTGACCCCCCGCCGGAACGGGGACCACAGCTAGCTCCCGCGGGATGTCGGCGCGAGGCACCGGCCTAGGGAGATCACCGTCCTCCGGCATGCCGAGATGGTTGCCTTCAGAGGGATCCCCTAGCTCGACGTGGAAACATTCGCGGCTTGGGCCACAGTCCTTGTCGTCAAGGCTGCGGCTGCCGTCGGAACAGTCGGAGAGGCAGTAGTCACATGCGGTCATAAAGTCCCGCATGGCACTGGGGTTGCCAAATCCAGAGAAATCCCAACAGACGCTGGGATCGTCATCTTCCTCGGACCCAGAGGGCCTGTAGGTCGAGACGTCCGTCAATCGGTCCCAAGGCGACCGCATACGAAACCCCAGAGGGGTTGCACTCGCCTCAACGTGAGCGCCCGCCAAAGCGAGTTCGCTAGGCGGGTTGAGGCCGAGTCGAAATGACGTAGGATGGGAATCAGTCGGTACCTTTTGGTCGACGAGGAGCGACATAGTCACGTCGGGGACTGATTGCGCCGTCGTCTTGGGTACGAGGGCGACGTCCTGCAGGCCCTCCGCGAGCATGCTGGCGTCGTCCACTTGCTCGGGATTGGCGTGTCGCGGGGGGACGGCGCTCGCCTTCGTCTCAAACGCGAGGTCGATGCCCGACGCGCCCTCCGTTGGGGCGCTGGGGACGTCGATTCGCTCGACAGCCGACGGAGCGCGGCCTCCCGCTCGGCCTTGGTTGCCCCGCCTCCTCCTCCGATGGCGGGGGAGAGGACGGGGCGAGCTCGAATGTTGTTCTTCCACCATGCGGGGAAGACGTCGTCGATTCCGCCACCGGCGGGCGGGCTGTCGGCCGCCATTGTCGTCGTCGCGCGGCGGTGGAAGGAGTATCATGTCGTAGCTGCCGTCGAGAGACATGAACTCGAGACTCCCGAAACGGAGCACCGTCCCGGGTTGGAGAGGTCATTGGAGGCTGCCCATCTGGAGCTTGACGGGAAACTGCTCGTCAACACGCAGCAGGCCCCTACCTGGCGCGCCAACTGTCGGCGTTTCGAGACCGGGGGGTCCCTAAGCCGACGAGTGAGTGTGCCGCGTGCCCCAGCCCAGATGGGTCGAGCGCGTGGGCGAGCGCGAAGGGGGGAAGCGAGGTGGCCGGAGACGGGCGTGAGAGAGGTGGAAATCCCGCGGCCTTCGTGTTCGTCCCGCGCCCAGGTCGGGTGCGCTTGCAGTAGGGGGTTACAAGCGTCCACGCGGGTGAGGGAAGCGAGCGGCCCCAAGAGAGCGCCTGCCCCGTCCTCGTCCCCGCGCGGCCAACCTTCTCTAAGAAGGCCCTGGTCCTTCCTTTTATAGGCGTAAGGAGAGGATCCAGGTGTACAATGGGGGTGTAGCAGAGTGCTACGTGTCTAGCGGGGGAGAGCTAGCGCCCTAAGTACATGCCAATGTGGCAGCCGGAGAGATCTTGGCACCCAGCTGGTGTGGTGTCGTGGCTGTCAGAGGAGCAACGGAGCCTAGTGGAGGGACAGCTGTCGGAGCGGTTGGGTCCTTGCTGACGTCCCCCTGTGTCACACCCGGTTTTGGAAGGTAAACCGAATGCGAACCATGTACGTGCCAGGATCAGAAATTCACGTACACGGCGATTACATAAATGACTCATCATAGCACAATGCTTCGAATAATAATAAAGAGTAAGTAATAATATAAAGACCAGAGTCATTTACATAATATAAATCAAAGTACGCAGAATCGAAACATAGCCAACGTAAACAACCCACCACAGGCAGCTGACTGGGGGAGGTCGCTAGCCTAATCCTCGAACTCATCAACGTCCTGGAACTCCTGGAGATCCACCTCGACACCTTCTTCTTTACCTGAGCATAGATTGCACCAAAGGCAACCTGGTGTTTTGTGAAAGCAAGGGTGAGTACACATCAACGTACTCAGCAAATGTCCCGTTTGGCTGAGGTGGACTAGCTTTAAGTGGGGTTAAGCTCAAGTAGTTGCTTTTAGTTGGTCAGGTATTTATTATTAGTGGAAGCCAAGTTTTATCATATAACCAACCCATGAATCATTTCCTCATCGAGGAACATCATTATCGTCATCGAACCAAAATAATAAATAGAACCATTGTATCTCAGATCATTTGTATCTCTAATCAAAGAGGATCCCAAGGCTGCTCTTAACCGTGAGCACGGCTGATATATCAGTTTCATTACCCTCTGCAGAGGTCGCACACTTTACCCATGAGCCGTGATTCCCGTTTTGCCCGGGGATTATGACTCCCCATTGATCACTTCCTAGGTGGTCCGGCAGGGTATCACTACGTAGCTTTTACAAAGATTCCCTAGAGGTTATAGCCGCCCGTTAGGTTTCTCCAGTTTGATAAACACAGTACCCCTCCCCGCAGGAGGGTGACTAACAAGAGCAAATCGAAAGAACCTCGGCACCCAACCTCGGCAGAGCAAGCACTGTGCCTGGACCCCATTGACGGCACGACGGCGAAGCAACTACACCTCCAGTTCCTCTAATTAATTAGCTAAGGGCGTCCCATTTCACCCTCATGGTTGCACTGTTATCCCGGGTGGTCTCTCAACGAACAGGTCCTTACGGAGAGGTACTCAGGGAAAATGGCCCGAGCCCCCTAGGGTATCACAATATCATCATTGGGATAACAACATCGTATCATGAATAATCACATCATGTTCATTGATTAAAGTAAAGCAATAGCATAAGCTAACCATAATAACCCAAAAGGTAATCAAGGACAAGGTGAATAGAAAGCTAGTCAATCCTTAGGTTTCAATTAAGTAGTGCAAGACAGTGAATTATAAATAGATAGGACATAATGGGTCAGAGGACACTTGCCTTCACCAAACAGATGCTCAGGGTCTTCAACTTCGTGGAACTCGAAGAGCTAGATCACTTGGTCGCCGAAGCTTGACCGTCGATTCCTCGAAGCTCAGGAACAGATCGCAATCTATTCGCGTCGCACATCGAATACAAACAGGCACAAACAAACAACCATATATATGCATAAGAACATTACACCATTCAAGTAAAACATAATAAAATACGCAAAATAAAATAGAGTGTGTTACTATGGTCACACGAGGACAAAGAAACGCGACGGTCGAGGCTACGGTCCTGAGGTTATCACGTCCACACTAAACGAGCGTTAATCATAATATCTAATCCGACATTGTAAACTATAAGTAATATCTATAATTTAGTTCGATTAATCTGCTATGCTAGCGAATGTCAGTCAAATAAGTAATTTAATTAACACGAGAGATTCTACGCGAGGCGAACTTACGATACACGAAATGACACGACAGCGTGAAAACGATGCGCGGACACGCGCGACACAGCACGCTGACAAGACACGAAACAGCTCACGCGACCAACGCGAATGACGCGCGAATCAGCACGCCACCACGTGTGGAACAGCACGCGCGACACCGCTACGGCACGAACAGCACGACGATGCGCACGCGGCGCACGACTGGTACACGAAATAATGTGCGCGACAACGCGCGATACTCGCTAACAGATAACGAGATTACACTAAACAAGTATTGTTAGAACATTAGTTCGACATAATTATATTGATTGTCATTTATCAAATGAAAATTAACAACTACAATTTAGTTTTGACTAAATTACTGTTTTAATGGTGGACGATTAAACTAATAATTAATTAACTGACCAGAGTGATTATAAGTGAACGATTATAATGAAACGATTAATTAATATGCGTGGACGGCGTGCGATGCACGCGAACGACACACGGCATTATGCGCGACACGCGAAAACAGCGTGTGCGACACACGCGAAACCATGTGCACGACAGCGCGCGAGTCAGCGCGACTACGCGCACGACATGCACAGAACGAGCGCGAACGACGCGCGGCGACTTGACGCCGAACGACACAATATAAGAGAATTATTAAGTTACGTCGTGCTTATACTAAACAAATATTAATTAAAACATTTGAGTAGATATAATCCTATTAACAGATATAAATAAAGTGTGGCTAAAATTATAAATTAGTTTAAGTAAACTACTACTTTAATAACTCGGATAAATAAATAATCAACTAATCAATTAAAACACGCCTCGCGACGAAATAATGTTACTAACATGTAATCGACATTATTATAAAGCTAACGCGACTGAAACGTTTAGAAACGGGTCTGCGACCCAAAATATATCGACTATCTAATAGCCTGAGGAATTACAACGATGTGGCACATTTCCATTGGCTCGAAACAAAGCCACACGATGGACCACAAAGAGCATGGCTGCTGAAAATCGTTCACAACTAGGCCTATGGGACCCTGACACATGACGAGATGGTTTTTTATCTAAAGCACAGCGCATGTACAATAATGGGATCGTGGGGGAAACGGCATGCAGGTGAGCCGAGACGGTTTCCTCTCCACAGTTTTGATGGATGCATGCACACGGAGCACCCTCAGAGTCTCAGACGGCGAGGCTTCGCCGACGGGGCTGGGGCATTGCGTTCGGCCACGCTTGCCCACACGCTGGCCAGGGAGGGAGGCCGGGCTCGGGCGAGCTTGGCTCGCCGTGGGCTCGACCATGCCCACCGCTCAAGGAGCAGGGCGCCCACGGGTGGGAACAGCCGGGTGAGGCGGGGGCTTCGCAGCAGGGGACGCCGCGCCGTGGGCGCCTAGGCGAGCAAGGCCATGAGAGAGGAGAGCGACTGGATGCACTCCGAGGTGCTGTGGAGCAGCGACGACATAACGGCGAGGCCGGGTCGGCACGGAGCGCGCGCGCAGCTTCACAGGGGCTCGGACGAGGGATGAACGAGGGCTTTGGGCGCCAGCGCTCGACACCAGGGGCCGCCATGGCTGCGTGTTAGAGAATGGGCGGGCTGCGTTCACCGGCTGTGCACAGGGGTTCGGCCACAAGGGGCTGCGAGCATCGCGCTTTGCCTGGGGAAAGTTTGGACGGGGGGAAGAGAGCTCGCTAAGAGCCGAGCATGGCAGCGCATGAGGAATCGCCCGATAATGAAAGGGAGAATGGAGAAAATTCATCACCTGCGCTCGATGAACCGTGCTTCTCCTCTCCTGTTGCTGCAGCGCCTGGGAACTTCTCGTCTGGGTAACTCCTTCATGCGCAGGAAGAGTGAAGGGAACTGGCTTACGCGAAGGCGAGAAACATGGGCACGGCAAGACGAGAAAGAGATGGTTTAGGAAGATGAACAGGGCTCTGGCGGCGGCTGGTGTAACACCCTGAATTTGGGGGTATAAAATTTCTTTGCTCATATTCACAAATTCAGGTGTTACTTCCTTTTCTCATCCTTTCTCTTTCTTTTCTCTCTCAATTCTATAGGAGCTAAGTGCTTGTTTTACTTGTAATTATAGTCTATTATGTTAAACCCTAGTGGAGTATGAATTGTTGCATCATGTTGAACCCTAGATTTCACTTTTGTTTGGTGCATAATTCTCAAAAGGTCTAATTTGAATTTGGGGCTTATTTGAATTTGAATCAAATAGAATAAATAAAAGAAAAGGGAGAAACAATTCAGAATAAAAGAAAAAGGTAAAACAGCCCAACCCAGCCGCCCCCCCGGCCTTTCGGCCCAGCCGGCCCATCTCTCCCGCGCGCGCGCCTCCCTCCCCTCCCTCTCTCTGCTCGGCCAGCCCCACCTGTCGGCGCCCGCTTTCCCCGTGCGCGCTCGCTCCCTCGCTCTCTCTCTGCTCGCGGGCCCGGGGTGTCAGCCCCGTCTTCCTCGCGTAACCGCCGCCGAGTCGCGCGCGCCCGCGGTCTCCGCGCCCACGTCGCGCGTGGGGAGCTCGCCCCACCTCGCCCTCGGCCACTTGAGCCCCGAGTCCCACTCGCCCTCGCCCCCTCCCTCATTTGCGCACCAACCGGCCCCCTCTCTCGCCCTCTCCCTCGCTGCGCGCACGCGCAGAGCACCGCCGCCATAACCCCCGCCGTCCCGAGCTCGGTTCCTCGTCGCCGGTGGAGCTCCGCCGCGCCCGTAGCCCCGGTGAGCTCCGCTCTGGCGTCCGCAACCCGGAACGCGCCCCAATTCCCTCTTCCCCTCCCTAATTCTCTCTGCCCGCGCTCACCCGTCGTCCGCCGTGCAGCCGCCGCCGTCGCCTCGGGCCACCGTCGCGTCTCCGTCGCTGCCGAGAGGTCCCTGGGTTTCGCCGTGAGGTAAGGAACCTCCCCCGCCCCTATTGCCCTTTGTCTTGCTCTCTGTTGCATGTGATTGCTCGCCGGAGTAGAGAAACCCCGCCGCCGAGCCGCCCCGCCGTGAATCGCCCCCCTCCGGTGCCCCTGCCCCGGCCCAAACCCCACCAGAGAGTTCCCCGTGCCCTCCCCAGCCTCTCCGGCCACTCAGGTCGCCCCGGGAGCCCGCCAGGCCCCCGCTCCCATCGTCTCCGGCGAGCCCCTCCGCCACTGGCGCGAGCGCCGCCGCCCCAGCTAGCCGTAGGAGAGGCTCAGCCTGGCCACCCAATCCCCGCCGTTCACCCGAGATCGGGCGGCCCTGATTTAATTAGCCCCGCCTCTCTGCCACCCGACCCCGCTTGTCAGCTCGCCCGCGCGCTCGCGCTGTCCGCCCGGCCCCGCCTGTCGGTCCGCCCGCGCGCTCTGCCCGCCCGGTCCCACCTGCCAGCCGCCCGCGCGCGCTCTGCCCGCCCGGCCCCGCCTGTCAGCCACCCCGAGCCGCCGCGCGCCCGCGCGCCCGCCGCAGGATCTAATCCTAGCCGTTGATCTGAGATCTAACGGCTGTAAGCGCCCGATACCCCTTCGCCCGCGCCTTTTCTTAAAAGACCCCTCGGTTTTCTGGATTTTGCGCCCGCCGTCCCTGGTTTCTCGCAGTTAAGTCCTCAGCCCTTTTACTTAATTCAAAATAGGTCCCTAGGGCATATTTTTAACCCCTAAACTTGTAAAATTCATAACTTTGCCATATGAACTCCAAATTAGGTGCTTCAAATTGCAAAATGTTCATAAAATTATTATCTATCTGATTATGCACTGTTTTCCTGCTGTTTCCATGTTCCAACTAATGGTTAATCTTTAGGATAGGATTAAGGTTATTGGAACTCTATTTTGGGATAAATGAAAGGTAGTAGACTTTAATAAAAGTTGGAGCACTTAAGTTTATGGACTCAAACCCTTAAGTTTAGGAACTTAAACCAGATAATTATTTAATTCCACCCCTGACTTAAACCTGAGTAGTGGATAATGACTCATTTTGTATAGTCCTCTACCCCAGACCTAGGGAACACCAAAGTGCCTATCCCTTTTCTGTTATGAGCTTGTGACCACTCTCTGCTGCATATGTTTGGTTTATTGTTTTTGTTTGTTATTTTCCCAAGTGCATAGTGTGAATGATTGCTTTACGTAGACAACGAGCAGTCTGTGTTTCCCGAGGCAGTTGCAGAGGAAGTCACTGATCAGCAGTTTGGTGAAGGCAAGTGTCCTCAGTCCCATTATGTCCCATTTACTTTATAATACACTGTCCCGCATTACTTACTTGAAACCTAAGGATTGACTAGCTTTACACTTTACTTTATCCTTGATGACCTTATGGGCTATTATGGTTAGCATTCTGCTACTGCCTTAACTTAATCAATGAACATGATGTGAATATTTATGATACTGTTATCCTGGTTATGTTGATGATCTTGTGATACTCTAGGGGGCTCAGGCTGTTTCCTGAGTACCTCTCCGTAAGGACCAGTTCGTTGAGAGACCACCCGGGATAACAGTGCAACCATGAGGGTGAAATGGGGTGCCCTTAGCTAATTAATTAGAGGAACTAGAGGTGTAGTTGCTTCGCCGTCGTGCCGTCAATGGGGTCCAGGCACAGTGCTTGCTCTGCCGAGGCTGAGTGCCGAGGTTCTTTCGTTTTGCTTTTGTTAGTCACTCTCCTGCGGGGAGGGGTACTGTGTTTATCAAACTGGAGAAACCTAACGGGCAGCTATGATCTCTAGGGAATCTTTGTAAAAGCTACGTAGTGATACCCTGCCGGACCACCTAGGTAGTGGTCAATGGGGATTAGCTCTCCCCGGGCAGAAAGGGCATCATGACTCATGGGTAAAGTGTGCGACCTCTGCAGAGGGTAGTGAAACTGATATATCAGCCGTGCTCACGGTTAAGAGCAACCTTGGGATCCTCTTTGATTAGAGATACAAATGGTTCGAGATACAAGGATTATGTTATGATTTTGGTTCGAATATGATGATGTTGTTCCTCGATGAGGAAAGGGTTCATGGGCTGGTTAATGATAAAATCTGGCTTCTACTAATGATAAATACCTGACCAACTAAAAGCAACTGCTTGAGCCTAACCCCCCACATAAAGCTAGTCCACCTCAGCCAAACGGGACATTTGCTGAGTACGTTGATGTGTACTCATCCTTGCTTTACCACAAAACACCAGGTTGTCCGCATTGTAACCACTGCTCAGGAGAAGGTGAAGCCGTGGAAGGAGACTTCCAGGAGTTTCAAGACTACGATGAATTCTAGGGGTGGGTTGGCGGCAACCCCCAGTCAGCTGCCTGTGAAGGCCTTATCTTTACTGCGTTTCGCTTAGCACTTTGATCTAACTGTTAAGTCGATGACTATGTGGATGTCTATGACTCTGTGATGTAATAAGTTTTTACTCTTTTATGTTATTATTCGAGCATTGTGCGATGATGTTCATTTATGTAATCGCTGTGTACGTGAGTTCTGATCCTGGCACGTACATAGTTCGCATTCGGTTTGCCTTCTGAAACCGGGTGTGACAGCTGGGCAACCTGCCCATATGGGGACGTGCGCGTCGTGCGGCTGGGGCAGAGCAACGTGGGGGCATGGGCTGGGGCGCGCTGGGCCGAGCTAGCCTGGCAGCCTGGGCGTGGGCGCGACTCGCTGCGCGCAACTACTGACCGCGCGAGGGGCTGTGGAGGTGGACCGCGCGCGCTGCGGGGTAGGCCGGGGGATGCGGGGAGGGCGCGGCGAGTTGCGCTGGGCCGCGGGTGGGCTGCGCAGGCGGCTGGGGTGCTTGGGCGCGGAGCTGGACCAAGCGGTCGAGATGGGCCAGGGCGAGGACAGTTTGGGGGGGGAAGCGGCTAGGCTTTTCTATCTCTTTCATATTTCCTATCTCTATTTTATCTTCTTCCTACTACTTCAAATTGAATTCAATATTAAGTGCATGCTTCACGAATTCACTCATCAAACAAAGTGAAAAAAAAACTCCAATATGATGCGACAATCAAAACACCACTAGAATTTTATTTTTATTAGGCTTACAAATCAGAAAATTCTTCACTATTATGAAAAGGAAAAGGAAAGTAAGGAAAAGAGAGAGAGTAACACCTGAATTTGGTTGGTATTAGAAAAAGAAATTTTATACCCCCAAATTCAGGGTGTTACAAATCTAACCCCCTTAACAGGAATCTCGCCCCCGAGATTCAAGAAGCTAGCAAGAAAACAAGGTTGGTTCATTGGCTATTCACAGCTTTCTTGAGTTGACTTCTCTACAAGATTAACTTGTGGACTGGTTGCTTTGACATTCAGACGCTTGAGACCAAGCGATACAGTTCTTGAGGATCCCTTGGACTTGTGGGTTAGGACCCATACACGCTTCCGCTGCGCCACTTTGATCTTGTTGGTTGATGTTGATCGTATTGCCATCATCGGGGTTAGCGGCTAACCCCATTAACAGGAGCGTTGATATGCATTTGATGAAGATGATGCCAACTCTGATCTTGACTGATTTGGAGAGGTTAGAGGTTGCTAACTGGATAGGTGCAAGTGGATAGAATATAGATAGAGATGATAAGCATCGACATATTAGACAGAGCAGGGGGGGTGAACCCAACTACCTAACTCTATGACACTCACTTAGTAAACTGATGTCCTTGCGGACCAAGAGCCACAACACATCAACACTCATCACAAAGAAGCAAATCAGTCATCACACAAGGATAAACATCACAAGCATACAACAAAAAACATATCGTTCCTATACGTTAATGTTAACTAAATGGTGGTCTTTCTTGAAAAGGGAATAACTACTCTCTAAGGTTGTTGAAAGAAGAGGGGAAGAACAAGACATGCAGGATAGGGGCATGAGCACAATAAAGGATGGAGTTAAAGCAAGCATTGTAAGCGACCAGAAAAAGGATACGACTAAGGGCATAATGGGTAGAACACCACTCCCAAGTTGAGATGGAAAAGGGGAGATTCCAAAAAGCAGACTTAAGATAAGCATCAAGGCAAGATCTAGTGATTACAAAGGTAAGAGTGATATCAAACAAAAGCTAAGAACTGCAATGCGGTAGAGGAAAAGGGAACGACCAAGAGCGGGATGGGTAATACAACACTATTCGACTGAGATGAGAGTGGAGGCTTTAAAATGCAGATAAGGGATAAGCATCGAGTTTAAGATCGAGGGGTGACAGGGGTTAAAGTGATAACAGACAAACACACAACACCGGATGTATTTAAGACAAAACTTGCAAGTTGACAAAGAAGGGGAGGAGTCAATTATGAAATAGACGAGGCATAATCCTCGAACAGGGATGGAAAAGAAGAGGCTTTAAAGGGTAAGTTCAAAGTAAGCATGATGGTAAGGGGTATAGATATCACGAGGGTTTTAAAAAATAACAGACAAGGATGTAAGAGAGGAGGTAGATAGGCATAAGACAAAATATATAAGTACCATAAAGGATGGAGTTAAGATGGGACCTGCGAATGGAAAAGGAGAGGGTACGTCCAATGGCTAGATAGGTAAGCAGCCACTTTCCAATGGAGGTGGAAGAGAGGAGATTTTTAAGGAGCCAGAATAAAGATGAGTATCAAGGCAAGATTGATGGATGACAAGGAGATGGTGATAGCAAATAAAACACACAGAAAAGGATGGAATTAAGACATAACTTGTAAGGCGACAAGGAGTGAAAAGAAATCAAGGGAGAGATAGGTAACTCACATCCCTCAAACTAGATTAAAAAAAGGGGAGGCTTTTAAAGGATAAGTTCCAGGTAAGAATTTAGGTAGAAGGCATAAATATCACAGGGGTCAAAGGCGATAATAGACAAGGGCATAAGGGAAAAGACGAAGGCACAGAGGAGCCAGTGGTACAAGTACAATAAAGAATGGAGTTACATCAAGGCTTACACGCGGTAAAGAAGAGGATATTGTCAAGGATAAGATAAGTAAAACAACATTCTCAAATTGGGATAGGAGATTGGAGATTTCATATAACGGGCATAGGGTAATCACCAAGGTAAGACCGAGAGATGGGATAGGTGGAGGCAATAACAAACAAAAGCACAACAAAGGATGAAGTTACAAACTTGCAAGCCAAAGAAGAGGATTCTACCAAGGTAAAGATAGGTAAAGTATAGCTCTCAGAATAAGACGGGAGAGAGGTGATTTTAAAGGGCAGGTATGAGACAAACATCAATTAAGATATAGAGGTGTCTAAGGTGAAAGTGATAATAACAAAAGGCATGACAAAGGATAGAGTTAAGGCAAGACTCATGAAGTGGCGAAGTGGAGAAAACAACCAAGGGTAAGATAGGTAAGGTTCCAATAGAAGGGTTGAAGTAAAGATTCATTACCGAAGGAAGTCATAAGGAATTAACGAGATCACCAAGGATGTACAAAATAAAGTGACTACTCATGGATCATTAAGAAACAAGGGTGGTCAAGGGCATGTTAACTGAAATGTCTTAAACTGACATTAGGGTATAAAGACAAGCGAATATAAAAAGATAAGAGTATGCAATATCCCAAGGATACAGGCATACCAAGACAAAGAGAATAGAAATTGCCGAAGGATAACGACATAACAATAGAATAGGGAAGGGTCTCAAAAGACACGAAGGTCATGGACATATAAACTAAAATGTTTAAATAGACAACAGAGTTTTTTTATTAGAGGTAGGTATTGAAACAAGAGTATTAAAGAATCTAGGGATACGAGCATGTCAATACCAGGGGTATAGAGATTGCCAAATGGTAGCAATTAATAATGGAAGAGGAAAGAATCCCAAAAGACTAAAAGCTATGGTCGGGGGCATCTACAAAGATGTCACAAGCACAAGAGTGAGATCAGATCTAATAGATTGAGAGAAGTATAAACCATACCGGAATAAAATAATTTTGGCAAGGAGGCATATAGGAGCACAACATAGAATTAGTCGAGGTGACTAATATTTTGAAGCAGAATCAAGGATGAGGTGAAGTAATAGTCAATGAGTCCTTAAAACAGCCAATGCTACTCTAGGCTAGCGGTCCTACAGTCAGCACGGCTTTGATACCACTTATGTCACACCCGGTTTTGGAAGGTAAACCGAATGCGAACCATGTACGTGCCAGGATCAGAAATTCACGTACACGGCGATTACATAAATGACTCATCATAGCACAATGCTTCGAATAATAATAAAGAGTAAGTAATAATATAAAGACCAGAGTCATTTACATAATATAAATCAAAGTACGCAGAATCGAAACATAGCCAACGTAAACAACCCACCACAGGCAGCTGACTGGGGGAGGTCGCTAGCCTAATCCTCGAACTCATCAACGTCCTGGAACTCCTGGAGATCCACCTCGACGCCTTCTTATTTACCTGAGCATAGATTGCACCAAAGGCAACCTGGTGTTTTGTGAAAGCAAGGGTGAGTACACATCAACGTACTCAGCAAATGTCCCGTTTGGCTGAGGTGGACTAGCTTTATGTGGGGTTAAGCTCAAGTAGTTGCTTTTAGTTGGTCAGGTATTTATTATTAGTGGAAGCCAAGTTTTATCATATAACCAACCCATGAATCATTTCCTCATCGAGGAACATCATTATCGTCATCGAACCAAAATAATAAATAGAACCATTGTATCTCAGATCATTTGTATCTCTAATCAAAGAGGATCCCAAGGCTGCTCTTAACCGTGAGCACGGCTGATATATCAGTTTCATTACCCTCTGCAGAGGTCGCACACTTTACCCATGAGCCGTGATTCCCGTTTTGCCCGGGGATTATGACTCCCCATTGATCACTTCCTAGGTGGTCCGGCAGGGTATCACTACGTAGCTTTTACAAAGATTCCCTAGAGGTTATAGCCGCCCGTTAGGTTTCTCCAGTTTGATAAACACAGTACCCCTCCCCGCAGGAGGGTGACTAACAAGAGCAAATCGAAAGAACCTCGGCACCCAACCTCGGCAGAGCAAGCACTGTGCCTGGACCCCATTGACGGCACGACGGCGAAGCAACTACACCTCCAGTTCCTCTAATTAATTAGCTAAGGGCATCTCATTTCACCCTCATGGTTGCACTGTTATCCCGGGTGGTCTCTCAACGAACAGGTCCTTACGGAGAGGTACTCAGGGAAAATGGCCCGAGCCCCCTAGGGTATCACAATATCATCATTGGGATAACAACATCGTATCATGAATAATCACATCATGTTCATTGATTAAAGTAAAGCAATAGCATAAGCTAACCTTAATAACCCAAAAGGTAATCAAGGACAAGGTGAATAGAAAGCTAGTCAATCCTTAGGTTTCAATTAAGTAGTGCAAGACAGTGAATTATAAATAGATAGGACATAATGGGTCAGAGGACACTTGCCTTCACCAAACAGATGCTCAGGGTCTTCAACTTCGTGGAACTCGAAGAGCTAGATCACTTGGTCGCCGAAGCTTGACCGTCGATTCCTCGAAGCTCAGGAACAGATCGCAATCTATTCGCGTCGCACATCGAATAACAAACAGGCACAAACAAACAACCATATATATGCATAAGAACATTACACCATTCAAGTAAAACATAATAAAATACGCAAAATAAAATAGAGTGTGTTACTATGGTCACACGAGGACAAAGAAACGCGACGGTCGAGGCTACGGTCCTGAGGTTATCACGTCCACACTAAACGAGCGTTAATCATAATATCTAATCCGACATTGTAAACTATAAGTAATATCTATAATTTAGTTCGATTAATCTGCTATGCTAGCGAATGTCAGTCAAATAAGTAATTTAATTAACACGAGAGATTCTACGCGAGGCGAACTTACGATACACGAAATGACACGACAGCGTGAAAACGACGCGCGGACACGCGCGACACAGCACGCTGACAACACACGAAACAGCTCGCGCGACCAACGCGAATGACGCGCGAATCAGCACGCCACCACGTGTGGAACAGCACGCGCGACACCGCTACGGCACGAACAGCACGACTGAAAGGGAAATGTGCCCTTGGGCCATTTCTAAGTATTTTGGTGATTTAGTGTCCAACACAAGTGCCTAAGTGTAAAAAGGTGGACAAGGTACAAATCAAGAATTAAGGTATGTTTCTCAGACTTAGTACATTGTTTTATGTACTAATATACTTGTCTAAGTGTTAGAAACAGAAAGAAGAAGAAAAGAAAAAGGGTGAAAAAGACTTGGCTGTGTGCAGCCGAGACTCAGCTCGGTCTGGCACACCGGACTGTCCGGTGTGCATGTAACACCCAATTGTGTACATCATATGATAAGAGGTTATTCCCTTGAATATTTTGTCTCTATTTAATGGAGCATGTGAACACCACATTTAAAAAAACAAGTAATTAATAAATACCACAAAATTTTGCATCATGCTGGTTTTCACTCTTGTGTGCACTTTGTGACAATCTAAAAATAATGTAAAAAGAAATATATAAAAAAATCCAAATTTAGAGATTTAACCTTAATTTGAGTTTAGAGAAGAGATAGAAAATGTTATACAAAAATAAAGAAATATGTATATAAAATAGCTAGGTCACCCATATTAGTATGTTCAATTTGTATATTTAAAATGAGCATAAGTTCACAGCTGCAATAGAATTCAAATTTGAATTTGAGAAAATAAAAAGGAAAAGGAAAACCAGAAAAAGAAAAGGGAAAAAAAGAAAAGAACTCGGCGTGGGCCGTAGCCCGTGATCACCACTCGGCCCAGATCACCATGAGGACCGCGCAGTCGACCTTCTCCGCTGCGCACTCACCGGATGGGCGGACCCACTTGCCAGTCGCAAACACGTCGTTCACCCAAACGCACAACCCTGGCTACCAACGCAACACACTGACCGGTGGGCCCCGTTTGTCGGCACGTTCTTCTCCATTGACCTGCCTCAATCATACTCGGCCGTGGCGGCTGGAGAACATATTGCTCCGCACCTACCGCGCGTGATCCCAGCTGGTTAGTTGGTCGCTCGCCCATGCCCCCCTGTAATCGCCAACGATCTCCGCGATGGCACGTCCGCGTGCGCGGCCCGTGGACCATATATGCGGGTGCGCCATCGCCCCGAGAGAGAGAAGAAAGGGAGTAGAGAGAGAACGTGGGGATAATCGCTCGTCGGGGTAATCGCGGCGGCTTCAAGCAAGGTGCCGGGCAGGGTGCTGGGTGCGGTGCTGTGTGGGGAGCAGAAATCCTCCATCGTCGCTTGCAGCACCGTGGGTCTGCACGTCGCCGGAGCTGGGCGCCTTCACCCGACAAATCCCGGTATGCGTCGCCCATCCATGTCCGCCTTCTTCCCCTTTCTCTTCGGTGTAGGTTTCCTCTGGTTGGGTCGGCAAAATGTCATGGGACCATGGTCCGGCCATGGCGCCTCCGCACTGGATACCGGCGTTGGCCGTGAGAGGGAGCCCGGGGTTGAAGGCGACATACGGGCCATGGACTCGGATTTCAGCGGCCAGGATTAACACAGTGAAGCTGCGCGCGGTCCTCTATCCGAATCGTAGATCATAGGATGGATGGTTCTGATTGGGTCGCTGGAGTTTTAGATCATAGCCGTAGATCTCTGATCCGAGGGGTAGCATTGCGTACCGGTTCATTTATGGGCCGATCTAATCTCGGCCGTCCGCGCTCGATCGGATGGCCGTGCTCGGCCGATACCCCTTCGGCTTGCGCGTTTTGCTAAAGAGTCCCTGTGCTTAATTGAAATCAACCCGCAATCCAGTGAATAGTAGCCTGAGTCTATAGAAATCTTACCCGAGACCCCCTGCGTTTTCTGGTATTCGAGGCCCGATCTAGAGAACTTTAAAAATCAGAAATTAATATCAGAAATTAATTTTTAGTGCAAAAATAAATGTTAAAACTTGTTTAATTCATAGTAAATGCATATGAACTCCAAATTAGACCATTCCAGTTCCTAAATTTTCATAAAATTATTGTCTGTCTATTTGTGCCACTGTTTTGGCATGAAAAGCACATTGGAATTATTTTGGTACTTAATCTTGTATTAAGCACATAAAACCTTAGAAAATCCATAACTTAAAATATATAACTCTAAATTTAATGATTCCAGTTCCTGTGATCTTATTTTAATGTCTAGTTTATTACTGTATATTCTATTTGCATGTTTGATGTGATGTTAATTTATGCTATGCCATGTATGTATTGTATTGATGCGAGTAGACGAGCAACCCACTGTGGAACCTGAGCTTCAACAAGTTGAGACAGCTGAGCAGGAGCTCGTTGAAGGCAAGTTGTGCCCTTGATCACTTCTTTTACCCATTCATGTTCTTATTATTCATAATGATCTGCATAGGATAATTTTGCTGGGACCCAATAGGATACCCTAGATTTGACTATCTTTATACCTTGCCTCACCACTGGTTTTACTACTAAAGTTTTGGGTAGTACATGCTATTGCTTTATGTGGATTTGGGTATAGAGATATTCATCACTCATTGTTATACTATTTATTGTTATCTGTTTTATTCTTCCTTGTTCATGTTAAGATCATTATGTTAATGGGAACATGGAGAACCACCCGGGAAAACAGTGCTACCACAAGGGTTTAATGGGACGCCCTTGGCTGATTAACTAGGAAAGCTAGGGGAGGGCTACCTTACCCGAAAGGGGCAAGGGCAGTAGGGGAGAGGTCAGTGCAGGGAGGTCCCTGGTTGATTTTGCTGCGATGGCGGTCAGCCAGGAACCCTGTACTGGATCTTCCTATAAACTGTAGCGGGTAGTCTGAAGCTAGTGGAACTTTGTAAAGGCCTCGTAGTGGTACCCTGCCTCGCTTCCTAGGTAGAGGTGTATGGAGTCTGATCAACTCTGTGGCAAATGGGTAACACGACTTGTGGGTAAAGATGCGCAACCTCTGCAGAGTGTAAAACTGGTATACTAGCCGTGCTCACGGTCATGAGCGGCTCGGACACTCACATGATTAATATATGGAACTTAAACTTAACCTGTCATTTCATTGCATTTGGGATTATTTTATTATTACTTTTACTTATTATTACTATGGTTTGGTATTCACTTACACTTAGTAATTGCTAATAAAATTTTGACCAACTTATAAAAGCAATGCTCAGCTTCAGCCTTTATTTTATTGATCAGCCTTACACTACATGAACTCCCACCTTTGGTGAGTTCATGCCACATTATTCCCCACGACTTGTTGAGCTATGAACGTATGTGAGCTCACTCTTGCTGTCTCACACCCCCCCCCACAGGAGAAGAGCAGGTGGTTCAGGAGGAGTCGCCTAACACTGAGGAGTTCGATCTGATCTAGGTGGCGTTTCTCAGTTGACATTGGCGCCGACGATCCTTAGTTCGTTTTATATTTATCTTTATTTTGTAATAAGTCTTCCGCTATGTAATAAATACTCTGATGTTTATGACATTTATCTCTATACACTCTGTTATTGTATATGTTGTCTTCTTTGGCGCATGTATGAGATGCACCCGGCTTTGTTCATTAAAACCGGGTGTTACAGAAGTGGTATCAGAGGAAATGTTGACTGTAGGATGAGACCTAGATAGAAATGGATAAACCCTTACCCACTTATTCTGATTCATTCCACACTTACCTTACTCTGATTCTTTCTACACTTATCTTGATCCTGTCTCACCTTCTATTGTTCTACTCTGATCATTCTTACCTTTTATACTCTTAGACAAGATGGATTTCACACCTTGGAATCCCTATCCTTATGACATTTTTAAGAGATAGGAGGCCTAAGACCAAACCAAAACTATTTTCTATATTTAAAAAAATGTTGTTTGATTGTTCTGATGATCAATGCCTGATTTGCTTCTTTGATTGATTGAAATATTATATGGACATCTTAGCATGTACCATTATAAGGTATTGTATTAGCTTTAGTAGGTGACACACTAATCTACTTAGCTAGTAAATCCCCCAAAGTAACATGATTGTAATTACTGCCTTGTCTACTGCTTTTTCTTACCATATGTATCTAACTCAGATGGTCAATACCAGGAGGGGTGGTGGAATTGACTTGCCTCCTAACCAACACACTCGAAGACAACCTCAGCCACAACCTGCTGGGATGAATCCTCCCAATCCTCCACCAGGCGGAGTTGACCCACTGGTTGCTGCTCAGATGGCGGTGATGCAGCAAATGGCGGACACTATGGCGGATATGCGTGCCCAGATGCAGCAAGAACGCCAAGAGATGCGTCAGGAAAGAGAAGACATACGCCAGGAGTTGCGCCAGGAGAGAGATGAGATACGCCAAGAAAGGAGGGCGCAACAACAGCAACTGCAACAACAAATGCAACAGCAACAACAGCAGCAACAAGTGCCATTGCCTCCACCACCACCACCAGTTCCACCCCGAGACAAGCATAGAGAGTTTATGAGTCATAAGCCACCTACATTCGCTAGCTCACCTGATCCACTGGACGCGGATGATTGGCTGAAGTCCGTTGAGAAGATGCTGATTATTGCACAGTGCACGGACCGGGAGAAGGTTTTATATGCTTCTGGACGTCTGACTGGTCCTGCTGCTGACTGGTGGGATTCTTATACAGCTGCCCATGATGCTGCGGATACTATTACTTGGGAAGAGTTCAGTACGCAATTCAGGAACTACCATATTCCAGCTGGTATGATCAAGATCAAGAAGAAGGAGTTTCTGTCACTGAAGCAAGGTAACATGTCAGTCAGCGAGTACAGAGACAAATTCATTCAGTTGTCGAGATATGCTCCAGAGGAAGTTGCTGAGGATGAGAGGAAGCAGGAGCACTTTATTGAAGGACTTAATGGACCACTGCAGTATGCTCTAGTGGCACACACATTTCCATCATTTCAGAGACTATTGGATAAGGCTCTTGCTATTGAACACAAGCGTGTTCAACTGGGTGATTTGAAGAGGAAGGCTATCTCACAGGGACAGGGTAGCAGCAGTGTTCGTCCTTGCTACAGTTCACCACAGGGTACACCGACTCGACCCGGAGGACCACGCCCAGTTCAGCAATCACCGCTGAGGACTCCACCTCCTCGACAGGCTACTCCCACGGGCACCCCGACGAAGTTTGCAGGACAGAGTCCGGGCACTCAATGTTTCAAGTGTGGGAAGATTGGTCATTATGCAAATGTCTGCCCACAGAGGATTGCTACTACTCCAGCTCAGAACAAGCAACAGACCCCTGGCAAGGGATATTCTATAGCCAGGGTGAATCAAGTCAGCGTTGATGATACTCCAGATGGAGGGGACCTCGTAATTGGTATGTTTTATGTTAATGCAATTCCTGCAACAATATTATTTGATTCTGGTGCCACACATTCATTCATGTCTGCTAGATATGCCAACACAAATGAAATACCACTGCTAAATATGAGAAAACCCCTGATAGTAATTACACCTAAAGGGCCTGTTGAGGCGAATCAAATGACACGTAGATTGACATTAACCATTATGGGTAGAGAATTTGGAGCTACTGCTATAATATTAGAGTCAAGCAGTATAGATCTGATCCTTGGTATGTCATGGCTAAGAAAGGCAAAGGCCGTTATAGCATGTGGTAGAGGTACCATAGAACTCACTACCACTAAAGGAGAAAGATTTCAAGTTAATATTGCAGTAACCTCCTCATCCATGCGTGCAATGTTCTTTATGCCTGAGGAGTTTGTTGGTGACAACATCCGGGTGGTTAGAGATTTTCCGGATGTCTTTCCAGAGGAGTTACCAGGGATGCCACCTGATAGAGAAGTTGAGTTTGTTATTGATCTCTTACCTGGAACCGCCCCTATTTCTAAACGGCCATATAGAATGTCCGTAGAGGAGTTGAAGGAACTGAAGAAGCAGTTGACGGAGTTACAAGAGGCTGGTTACATTCGTCCAAGTTCCTCACCTTGGGGAGCACCGGTGTTATTCGTGCAGAAGAAGGACGGATCGCAACGGATGTGTGTGGATTATAGATCTCTTAATGATGTTACGGTGAAGAACAAGTACCCGTTGCCCCGTATTGAGGATTTATTTGATCAGATGAGAGGAGCCAGGGTATTCTCGAAGATTGATCTCCGATCGGGATACCATCAGATGAAGATTAGACCATCGGATATTCCTAAGACGGCTTTCTCAACCCGATATGGATTATATGAGTTTACTGTTATGTCATTTGGATTAACCAATGCACCAGCATATTTCATGAATTTGATGAACAAGGTGTTTATGGAGTACTTGGACAGATTCGTCGTGGTGTTCATCGACGATATTCTTATCTATTCTAGGAATGAAAGTGATCATGAACAACATCTGAGGTTGGTGCTACAGAAGTTACGAGATAATCAACTCTATGCTAAGTTCAGCAAGTGCGAGTTTTGGATTGACAAGGTGCCATTCCTTGGTCATATTATTTCTAATGGAGGAATAGCAGTGGATCCTGCTAAAGTGAAGGAGATAATGGAGTGGAGAGTGCCCACTACAGTTACTGAGATTCGGAGTTTCTTGGGACTCGCAGGATATTATCGGAGATTTATTGAAGGGTTCTCTAAGATTGCCAAGCCTATGACATCGCTTTTGGAGAAAGGAAGAGAATTTAAGTGGGATGAGAAATGTCAAGAAAGCTTTGATCAATTGAAGGAGAAATTGATGTCACCTCCAGTATTGGTTATGCCAGACTTGCAGAAAGGATTTGACATTTACTGTGATGCATGTGGCCAAGGACTTGGATGTGTGCTTATGCAAGAGGGACATGTGATTGCCTATGCATCTCGCCAGTTGAGGAAGCATGAATTGAACTACCCCACTCATGACTTGGAACTAGCTGCCGTTGTGCATGCACTTAAGATTTGGAGACACTACATTATGGGAACTAAGTGCCAAGTATACACGGATCACAAGAGTTTGAAGTATATATTCACTCAGAAGGATCTCAACCTTAGGCAACGCCGTTGGTTGGAGCTTATTAAGGATTATGATTTGGAGATTCACTATCATCCGGGCAAGGCGAATTTGGTTGCAGATGCCTTGAGTCGGAAGGAGCATGTTCACTCCGCTTTCATTGTCCAACTGCCCGATGAATTAGCAAAAGACTTTGAGAGACTCAATTTGGGAATTGTTACTCATACTGAAGGAGTTACCATTGAGTTGGAACCTACCTTGGAGCAAGAGATTCGTAAAGGTCAGGTTGGTGATGCTAAGATTCAAGAGATTAAAGATCTGATTACGGAAGGTCGAGTTCCGGAATTCACGGAGGATGAGCAAGGTACTATATGGTTCAAAGATCGGATATGTGTTCCAGAGATCGATAGCCTCCGTGAGGCTATATTGAAAGAAGCTCATGATTCTGATTACTCCATCCACCCTGGAAGCACTAAGATGTATCAAGATTTGAAGCGAAAGTATTGGTGGTATGGACTGAAAAGAGATGTGGCTGCTCAAGTGGCTAAGTGTGATGTATGTCAAAGAGTTAAGGCTGAACATCAAAGACCCGCTGGATTATTGCACCCATTGAAGATACCCGAGTGGAAATGGGAAGAAATTGGTATGGATTTTATTGTTGGACTACCCCGCACTCCAGCAGGATATGACTCTATTTGGGTAATTGTGGACAGATTAACAAAAGTGGCTCATTTCATACCAGTGAGGACTAATTACACGGGAGCCAAGCTAGCAGAATTGTATATGACTCGGATAGTTTGTCTACATGGAGTGCCTAAGAAGATCGTGTCTGATCGAGGATCACAGTTTACTTCTCGATTTTGGAAGAAGTTGCATGAGAGTTTGGATACGAAGTTGAATTTTAGTTCAGCCTACCATCCCCAGACTGATGGACAGACAGAGAGAACCAATCAAGTGCTGGAAGATATGTTAAGAGCTTGTGCACTTAAACATGGTGGCAGTTGGGAGAAGAGTTTACCATATGCTGAGTTTTCTTATAATAATAGCTACCAGGCCAGTTTGAAGATGTCACCATTTGAGGCTCTATATGGCAGAAAATGCAGGACTCCCCTATATTGGGATCAGACTGGAGAAAGACAGTTCTTTGGGCCTGAACTTATACAAGAGGCAGAAGAACAAGTTCAAATGATAAGAGAAAATTTGAGAATTGCACAATCAAGGCAAAAGAGCTATGCTGATAATAGGAGAAGATTACTGGAGTTTAAGGAGGGTGATCATGTCTACTTGAAGGTGTCACCACTTCGTGGTATGAGGAGATTTAAAGTTAAAGGAAAGTTGTCCCCTCGCTTCATTGGACCTTTCTTGATCTTAAAGCGAGTGGGAGAAGTTGCATATCAACTGGAGTTACCCGATCATCTGTCAGATGTACATGATGTATTTCATGTGTCTCAGCTAAAGAAGTGCCTCAGGGTACCTGAGGAGCAGCTACCACTGGAGGACCTTAGTGTTTAAGATGACCTGACTTATGCGGAGTACCCTATCAAAATTTTGGACACCCTGACTCGAGTTACAAGAAATAAGGTGATAAAGATGTGCAAAGTTCAATGGAGTCACCACGGTGAAGATGAGGCCACTTGGGAAAGAGAAGAAGAGCTTCGTATAGACTTCCCCCACCTTTTCCCTAGTTCTTCCTAAATCTCGAGGACGAGATTATTTTTAAGGGGGGTAGGATTTGTAACACCCAATTGTGTACATCATATGATAAGAGGTTATTCCCTTGAATATTTTGTCTCTATTTAATGGAGCATGTGAACACCACATTTAAAAAAACAAGTAATTAATAAATACCACAAAATTTTGCATCATGCTGGTTTTCACTCTTGTGTGCACTTTGTGACAATCTAAAAATAATGTAAAAAGAAATATATAAAAAAAATCCAAATTTAGAGATTTAACCTTAATTTGAGTTTAGAGAAGAGATAGAAAATGTTATACAAAAATAAAGAAATATGTATATAAAATAGCTAGGTCACCCATATTAGTATGTTCAATTTGTATATTTAAAATGAGCATAAGTTCACAGCTGCAATAGAATTCAAATTTGAATTTGAGAAAATAAAAAGGAAAAGGAAAACCAGAAAAAGAAAAGGGAAAAAAAAGAAAAGAACTCGGCGTGGGCCGTAGCCCGTGATCACCACTCGGCCCAGATCACCATGAGGACCGCGCAGTCGACCTTCTCCGCTGCGCACTCACCGGATGGGCGGACCCACTTGCCAGTCGCAAACACGTCGTTCACCCAAACGCACAACCCTGGCTACCAACGCAACACACTGACCGGTGGGCCCCGTTTGTCGGCACGTTCTTCTCCATTGACCTGCCTCAATCATACTCGGCCGTGGCGGCTGGAGAACATATTGCTCCGCACCTACCGCGCGTGATCCCAGCTGGTTAGTTGGTCGCTCGCCCATGCCCCCCTGTAATCGCCAACGATCTCCGCGATGGCACGTCCGCGTGCGCGGCCCGTGGACCATATATGCGGGTGCGCCATCGCCCCGAGAGAGAGAAGAAAGGGAGTAGAGAGAGAACGTGGGGATAATCGCTCGTCGGGGTAATCGCGGCGGCTTCAAGCAAGGTGCCGGGCAGGGTGCTGGGTGCGGTGCTGTGTGGGGAGCAGAAATCCTCCATCGTCGCTTGCAGCACCGTGGGTCTGCACGTCGCCGGAGCTGGGCGCCTTCACCCGACAAATCCCGGTATGCGTCGCCCATCCATGTCCGCCTTCTTCCCCTTTCTCTTCGGTGTAGGTTTCCTCTGGTTGGGTCGGCAAAATGTCATGGGACCATGGTCCGGCCATGGCGCCTCCGCACTGGATACCGGCGTTGGCCGTGAGAGGGAGCCCGGGGTTGAAGGCGACATACGGGCCATGGACTCGGATTTCAGCGGCCAGGATTAACTCAGTGAAGCTGCGCGCGGTCCTCTATCCGAATCGTAGATCATAGGATGGATGGTTCTGATTGGGTCGCTGGAGTTTTAGATCATAGCCGTAGATCTCTGATCCGAGGGGTAGCATTGCGTACCGGTTCATTTATGGGCCGATCTAATCTCGGCCGTCCGCGCTCGATCGGATGGCCGTGCTCGGCCGATACCCCTTCGGCTTGCGCGTTTTGCTAAAGAGTCCCTGTGCTTAATTGAAATCAACCCGCAATCCAGTGAATAGTAGCCTGAGTCTGTAGAAATCTTACCCGAGACCCCCTGCGTTTTCTGGTATTCGAGGCCCGATCTAGAGAACTTTAAAAATCAGAAATTAATATCAGAAATTAATTTTTAGTGCAAAAATAAATGTTAAAACTTGTTTAATTCATAGTAAATGCATATGAACTCCAAATTAGACCATTCCAGTTCCTAAATTTTCATAAAATTATTGTCTGTCTATTTGTGCCACTGTTTTGGCATGAAAAGCACATTGGAATTATTTTGGTACTTAATCTTGTATTAAGCACATAAAACCTTAGAAAATCCATAACTTAAAATATATAACTCTAAATTTAATGATTCCAGTTCCTGTGATCTTATTTTAATGTCTAGTTTATTACTGTATATTCTATTTGCATGTTTGATGTGATGTTAATTTATGCTATGCCATGTATGTATTGTATTGATGCGAGTAGACGAGCAACCCACTGTGGAACCTGAGCTTCAACAAGTTGAGACAGCTGAGCAGGAGCTCGTTGAAGGCAAGTTGTGCCCTTGATCACTTCTTTTACCCATTCATGTTCTTATTATTCATAATGATCTGCATAGGATAATTTTGCTGGGACCCAATAGGATACCCTAGATTTGACTATCTTTATACCTTGCCTCACCACTGGTTTTACTACTAAAGTTTTGGGTAGTACATGCTATTGCTTTATGTGGATTTGGGTATAGAGATATTCATCACTCATTGTTATACTATTTATTGTTATCTGTTTTATTCTTCCTTGTTCATGTTAAGATCATTATGTTAATGGGAACATGGAGAACCACCCGGGAAAACAGTGCTACCACAAGGGTTTAATGGGACGCCCTTGGCTGATTAACTAGGAAAGCTAGGGGAGGGCTACCTTACCCGAAAGGGGCAAGGGCAGTAGGGGAGAGGTCAGTGCAGGGAGGTCCCTGGTTGATTTTGCTGCGATGGCGGTCAGCCAGGAACCCTGTACTGGATCTTCCTATAAACTGTAGCGGGTAGTCTGAAGCTAGTGGAACTTTGTAAAGGCCTCGTAGTGGTACCCTGCCTCGCTTCCTAGGTAGAGGTGTATGGAGTCTGATCAACTCTGTGGCAAATGGGTAACACGACTTGTGGGTAAAGATGCGCAACCTCTGCAGAGTGTAAAACTGGTATACTAGCCGTGCTCACGGTCATGAGCGGCTCGGACACTCACATGATTAATATATGGAACTTAAACTTAACCTGTCATTTCATTGCATTTGGGATTATTTTATTATTACTTTTACTTATTATTACTATGGTTTGGTATTCACTTACACTTAGTAATTGCTAATAAAATTTTGACCAACTTATAAAAGCAATGCTCAGCTTCAGCCTTTATTTTATTGATCAGCCTTACACTACATGAACTCCCACCTTTGGTGAGTTCATGCCACATTATTCCCCACGACTTGTTGAGCTATGAACGTATGTGAGCTCACTCTTGCTGTCTCACACCCCCCCCCCCCACAGGAGAAGAGCAGGTGGTTCAGGAGGAGTCGCCTAACACTGAGGAGTTCGATCTGATCTAGGTGGCGTTTCTCAGTTGACATTGGCGCCGACGATCCTTAGTTCGTTTTATATTTATCTTTATTTTGTAATAAGTCTTCCGCTATGTAATAAATACTCTGATGTTTATGACATTTATCTCTATACACTCTGTTATTGTATATGTTGTCTTCTTTGGCGCATGTATGAGATGCACCCGGCTTTGTTCATTAAAACCGGGTGTTACAGTGCACCGGACAGTGTCCGGTGCGCCAGGCTGACTCGGCGCGAAGTGGCCGCTCTCGGGATTTCGCCGACGGCGTACGGCTAAAATTCACCGGACTGTCCGATGTGCACCGGACTGTCCGGTGAGCCAACGGTCGGCCGCGCAATCTGCGCGGGACACATGGCTGAGCCAACGGCTAGAAGACGGCACCGGACTGTCCGGTGTGCTCCGGACATGTCCGGTGCGCCAACGGCTCCCAGATCTGCAACGGTCTGCAACGGTCGGCAGCGCCGTTTAAGGAAAGAAATCGGGCACCGGACAGTGTCCGGTGTACACCGGACTGTCCGGTGCACCCGACGACAGAAGGTAAGGATAGCCTTCCAGATTTGCTCTCAACGGCTCCTAGCTGCCTTGGGGCTATAAAAGGGACCCCTAGGCGCATGGAGGAGACATCCAAGCAACCTTAGAGCATTCTTGATCATCCACACTCATTCTTTGCGCATTCGTTTGTGATTCTAAGTGATTCGAGCTCCGTTCTAGTGAGAACTTTGAGATAGTCATTCGAGCTCGATTCTTGGCCGTTTGTGTGCACATTTCGCTGTGGATTTGTGTGTGTTGCTTCCCTCCCTTACTCTGTGCTTCTTTGTGATCATATACTTGTAAGGGCAAGAGACTCCAATTTGTGGAGATTCCTTGCAAACGGGATAAAGAAAAGAAAGCAAAACACCGTGGTATTCAAGTGGGTCTTTGGACCGCTTGAGAGGGGTTGATTGCAACCCTCGTTCGTCGGGACGCCACAACGTGGAGTAGGCAAGCGTTGGTCTTGGCCGAACCACGGGATAAACCACTGTGTCATATCTGTGATTGATCTTCTGTGGTTTCTGTGTTTTGTTGAGACTCCTCTCTAGCCACTTGGCATTATTTGTGCTAACACTTAACCAAGTTTTGTGGCTTAAGTTTGAAGTTTTACAGGATCACCTATTCACCCCCCCCCCTCTAGGTGCTCTCAATTGGTATCAGAGCCGTTCTCTTCAAAGAGGGGACTAATCGCCCGAAGAGATGGATCCTAAGGGAAAGGGGATGGTGGTCAACAACAACGAGAAGGAGTCTACCTTCAACGAGCCAAGGGATGACAAGCCTACTAACTCGGGCTCGGGCCACAAGCGCAGAGACGGGAAGAAGAAGAAGACAAGGCGCATAAAGCAGATCATCTACTACGACGATAGTGATGAGTCTACTTCTTCCCAAAAGGATGACGACAACGACTACAAAAAGACGGTCAATTCGAACTTTTCATTTGATTATTCTCGTATTCAACATAGTTCGAATTCGCATTTGCTTTCCATTCCTCTTGGCAAACCTCCACACTTCGATGGGGAGGACTACGGATTTTGGAGTCACAAAATGCATAGTCACTTATTCTCTCTCCATCCAAGCATATGGGAGATTGTGGAGAATGGAATGAAATTTGATAGCTCGGATAGCCCTATGCTTATAAATGAACAAATTCATAGAAATGCACAAGCTACTACTGTTCTCTTAGCATCTTTGTGCAGGGAAGAGTACAATAAGGTGAGCGGCTTGGACAATGCCAAGCAGATATGGGACACCCTCAAGATCTCTCACGAGGGGAACGACATCACCATGCTCACCAAGATGGAGTTGGTGGAGGGCGAGCTTGGACGATTCGCCATGATAAGGGGAGAGGAGCCAACTCAAACGTACAACCGGCTCAAGACCCTTATCAACAAAATAAGGAGCTACGGAAGCACGCGATGGACGGACCACGACGTCGTCCGTCTAATGCTAAGGTCCTTTACCGTTCTTGATCCTCATCTCGTGAACAATATTCGTGAGAATCCCAGGTACACGATGATGACGCCCGAGGAGGTACTCGGAAAATTCGTAAGCGGGCGGATGATGATCAAGGAGGCGAGATACGTCGACGAGGCGTTGAACGGTCCAATTCACGAGCCTCAACCCATTGCTCTCAAGGCAACAAGGAGCAAGGAGTCGCTACCCAGCAAGGTGGCACAAGTTGAGGCGGCCGGGCTCAATGATGAAGAGATGGCTCTCATCATCAAGAGATTCAAGACTGCGCTAAATGGTCGCAAGGGGCAACCAAGGAAGACCAAGACAAAGGGAAAGCGCTCGTGCTTCAAATGTGGTAAGGTTGGTCATTTTATTGCTAACTGTCCCGAAAATGATAGTGATCAGGAGCAAGGGAAGAGGGAGAACAAGAAGGTTTACAAGAAGGCCAAAGGCGAAGCACACCTTGGAAAGGAGTGGGATTCGGATTGCTCTTCGTCCGACTCCGACGACGAAGGACTCGCCGCCACTGCCTTCAACAAATCGGCCCTCTTCCCAAACGAGCATCACACTTGCCTCATGGCAAGGGAGAAGAAGGTAATCACTAGTAATGCTAATACTTATGATTCTTCTAGTGATGATGAGTCCAGTGAGGATGAAATAGATTATTCTAGTTTATTCAAGGGATTGGATAGAACTAAGATAGCTAAGATTAATGAATTGATTGATGCCTTGAATGAAAAGGATAGAATCTTAGAAAAACAAGAAGATCTTTTATATGAAGAGCATGATAAATTTGTTAATGCACAAAATTCACTTGCTCTAGAAGTTAAAAGAAATGGAATTCTTTCTTGTGAACTTTCTACTTGTAATGAAACCATTTCTTCTCTAAAAGGTGAAATTAATGATTTAAATGCGAAACTAGAAGTAGCAAGTAAATCTAACTCTTGTGTTGAACATGTTGAAATTTGCACTAGGTGTAAGGATGTTGATATTAATGCTTGTTGTGAACAATTAGTTTCAATTTCCAAACTAAATGATGAATTGGCTAGTCTTAATGCCCAACTTAAGACTAGCAAAAGTGAATTTGATAAGTTAAAATTTGCAAGGGATGCCTACACAATTGGAAGACATCCCTCAATTAAGGATGGGCTTGGCTTCAAGAGAGAAGCCAAGAACTTAACAAGCCATAAGGCTCCCATCTTCGTCAAGGAGAAAGGGAAGGCTCCTATGGCTAGTAGTGCTAAAAAGAACCATGCCTTCTTGTACCATGATAGGAGACAAACTAGAAATGCTTATAGGAGTTTTAATGCTTATGATGATTTTGACTCTCATGCCATGTTTGCTTCTAGTTCTTCCTATATGCATGGTAGAAATATGTCTAGGAGAAATGCTATTCATCATGTGCCTAGAAAGAATATTATTCATGCTCCTAGGAAAGTAGTGAATGAACCTTCTACAATTTATTGTGCTTTAAATGCTTCCTCTGCTATTTGTAGAAAGGATAGGAAAATAGTTGCTAGGAAGTTAGGGGCAAAATGCAAGGGAGACAAAACTTGCATTTGGGTCCCTAAGGATATTTGCACTAACCTTGTAGGACCCAACATGAGTTGGGTACCTAAGACCCAAGCCTAAATTTGCCTTGCAGGTTTATGCATCCGGGGGTTCAAGCTGGATTATCGACAGCGGATGCACAAACCATATGACGGGGGAGAAGAAGATGTTCACCTCCTACGTCAAAAATAAGGATTCCCAAGATTCAATTATATTCGGTGATGGGAATCAAGGCAAGGTAAAAGGGTTAGGTAAAATTGCAATTTCCAATGAGCACTCAATTTCCAATGTGTTTTTAGTTGAGTCTCTTGGTTACAATTTGCTATCTGTTAGTCAACTATGCAATATGGGATATAATTGTCTTTTTACAAATGTAGATGTGTCTGTCATTAGAAGAAGTGATGGTTCACTAGCTTTTAAGGGTGTATTAGACGGCAAGCTTTACTTAGTTGATTTTGCAAAAGAAGAGGCCGGTCTAGATGCATGCTTAATGGCTAAGACTTGCATGGGCTGGCTGTGGCATCGCCGCTTAGCACATGTGGGGATGAAGAACCTCCACAAGCTTCTAAAGGGAGAACACGTGATAGATCTAACCAATGTTTATTTCGAAAAGGATAGACCTTGTGCAGCTTGTCAAGCAGGTAAACAAGTGGGAGGAGCACATCACAGCAAGAATGTGATGACCACGTCAAGACCTCTGGAGCTGCTGCATATGGACCTCTTCGGACCCGTCGCCTATCTAAGCGTAGGAGGAAGTAAGTATGGTCTAGTTATTGTTGATGACTTTTCCCGCTTCACTTGGGTATTCTTTTTGCAGGATAAGTCTGAAACCCAAGAGACCCTCAAGCGCTTCCTCAGGAGAGCTCAAAATGAGTTTGAGCTCAAGGTGAAGAAGATAAGGAGCGACAACGGGTCCGAGTTCAAGAACCTTCAAGTGGAGGAGTTCCTTGAGGAGGAAGGGATCAAGCACGAGTTCTCCGCTCCCTACACACCACAGCAAAATGGTGTGGTAGAGAGGAAGAACAGGACGCTGATCGATATGGCAAGGACGATGCTCGGAGAGTTCAAGACCCCCGAGTGCTTTTGGTCGGAAGCCGTTAACACGGCTTGCCACGCCATCAACAGGGTCTACCTTCACCGCCTCCTCAAGAAGACGTCGTATGAGCTACTAACCGGTAACAAACCCAATGTATCTTACTTTCGTGTATTTGGGAGCAAGTGCTACATTCTAGTGAAGAAGGGTAGAAATTCTAAGTTTGCTCCCAAAGCTGTAGAAGGGTTTTTGTTAGGTTATGATTCAAATACAAAGGCGTATAGGGTCTTCAACAAATCATCGGGTTTGGTTGAAGTCTCTAGCGACGTTGTATTTGATGAGACTAATGGCTCTCCAAGAGAGCAAGTTGTTGATTGCGATGATGTAGATGAAGAAGATGTTCCGACGGCCGCCATACGAACCATGGCGATTGGAGAAGTGCGGCCACAGGAACAAGATGAACGAGATCAACCTTCTTCCTCAACAACGGTGCAACCCCCAACTCAAGACGATGAACAGGTTCATCAAAAGGAGGCGTGTGATCAAGGGGGAGCACAAGATGATCACGTGATGGAGGAAGAAGCGCAACCGGCACCTCCAACCCAACTTCGAGCGGTGATTCAAAGGGATCATCCCATCGACCAAATTTTGGGTGACATTAGCAAGGGAGTAACTACTCGATCTCGATTAGTTAATTTTTGTGAGCATTACTCCTTTGTCTCTTCTATTGAGCCTTTCAGGGTAGAGGAGGCCTTGCTAGATCCAGATTGGGTGTTGGCCATGCAGGAGGAACTTAACAACTTCAAGCGCAATGAAGTTTGGACGCTGGTGCCTCGCCCCAAGCAAAATGTTGTGGGAACCAAGTGGGTGTTCCGCAACAAACAGGACGAGCACGGGGTGGTGACAAGGAACAAGGCTCGACTTGTGGCAAAAGGTTATGCCCAAGTCGCAGGTTTGGACTTTGAGGAGACTTTTGCTCCTGTGGCTAGGCTAGAATCAATTCGTATCTTGCTAGCATATGCCGCTCACCATTCTTTCAGGTTGTACCAAATGGATGTGAAGAGCGCTTTCCTCAACGGGCCGATCAAGGAGGAGGTGTACGTGGAGCAGCCCCCTGGCTTCGAGGATGAACGGTACCCCGACCACGTGTGTAAGCTCTCTAAGGCGCTCTATGAACTGAAGCAAGCCCCAAGAGCATGGGTAATGACGCAGAAATTCGAGATGTCGATGATGGGCGAGTTGACCTACTTCCTTGGGTTCCAAGTGAAGCAACTCAAGGACGGCACCTTCATCTCCCAAACGAAGTACACGCAAGATTTGCTAAAGAGGTTTGGGATGAAGGACGCAAAGCCCGCAAAGACGCCGATGGGAACCGACGGACACACCGACCTCAACAAAGGAGGTAAGTCCGTTGATCAAAAAGCATACCGGTCCATGATAGGCTTGGATTGAAATGTAGCATACATGTGTTTATGCCTTTGATCATGTTCATTCTGCATTTTGTTGTTTATTGTGGTGCTCAAGTTGTACAAACACTCCCTGGACCTCACAAGTCCGTTGCAAAGTGATGCACTGTTTTAGGGGGAGATGTGTTACAACTTGACCCTTTGAGACTAACCATATGCTTGAGTTTGCTTGTTTTAGTCTCAAAGGAGAATTGAAAGGGAAAAGGTGGACTTGGACCATGAAAGACTTCCACTGCACTCCGATGAGAGGGTAACTTATTCCAAGTTCATCTAATGCACTCTTATTGCCATTTGCTCTTAATTGAAGATTTTGGTGAGGCAATGGGGTTATAGGGCCAAGATTGATCCCGTTTTGGTGTTTGATGCCAAAGGGGGAGAAAATAAAGGCCAAAGCGATAAATGGATCAGCTACCACTTGAGAGATTTTGAAAATAGTAGAATAGAGCTTTTTGTTTGTCAAAACTCTTTTGTTGACTCTCTTGTCAAAAGTTGGCTTCTTGTGGGGAGAAGTATTGATTATGGGAAAAAGGGGGAGTTTTTTGAAATCTTAAATCAATTTCTCTTAGAATGACTTTCTTTATGTCTCAACATGTGTGTTTGACTTAGAGATAGAAATTTGAGTTTGATTTGCAAAAACAAACCAAGTGGTGGCATAGAGTGATCCATATATGTCAAAAGTGAATCAAAACAATTTTGAGTTCTTATTTGATTTGATTTTGTACTTGCTCTACTTGCTTTATGTTGTGTTGGCATAAATCACCAAAAAGGGGGAGATTGAAAGGGAAATGTGCCCTTGGGCCATTTCTAAGTATTTTGGTGATTTAGTGTCCAACACAAGTGCCTAAGTGTAAAAAGGTGGACAAGGTACAAATCAAGAATTAAGGTATGTTTCTCAGACTTAGTACATTGTTTTATGTACTAATATACTTGTCTAAGTGTTAGAAACAGAAAGAAGAAGAAAAGAAAAAGGGTGAAAAAGACTTGGCTGTGTGCAGCCGAGACTCAGCTCGGTCTGGCACACCGGACTGTCCGGTGTGCACCGGACAGTGTCCGGTGCGCCAGGCTGACTCGGCGCGAAGTGGCCGCTCTCGGGATTTCGCCGACGGCGTACGGCTAAAATTCACCGGACTGTCCGGTGTGCACCAGACTGTCCGGTGAGCCAACGATCGGCCGGGCCAACGGTCGGCCGCGCAATCTGCGCGGGACACGTGGCCGAGCCAACGGCTAGAAGACGGCACCGGACTGTCCGGTGTGCACCGGACATGTCCGGTGCGCCAACGGCTCCCAGATCTGCAACGGTCGGCAGCGCCGTTTAAGGAAAGAAATCGGGCACCGGACAGTGTCCGGTGTACACCGGACTGTCCGGTGCACCCGACGACAGAAGGCAAGGATAGCCTTCCAGATTTGCTCTCAACGGCTCCTAGCTGCCTTGGGGCTATAAAAGGGACCCCTAGGCGCATGGAGGAGACATCCAAGCAACCTTAGAGCATTCTTGATCATCCACACTCATTCTTTGCGCATTCGTTTGTGATTCTAAGTGATTCGAGCTCCGTTCTAGTGAGAACTTTGAGATAGTCATTCGAGCTCGATTCTTGGCCGTTTGTGTGCGCATTTCGCTGTGGATTTGTGTGTGTTGCTTCCCTCCCTTACTCTGTGCTTCTTTGTGATCATATACTTGTAAGGGCAAGAGACTCCAATTTGTGGAGATTCCTTGCAAACGGGATAAAGAAAAGAAAGCAAAACACCGTGGTATTCAAGTGGGTCTTTGGACCGCTTGAGAGGGGTTGATTGCAACCCTCGTCCGTCGGGACGCCACAACGTGGAGTAGGCAAGCGTTGGTCTTGGCCGAACCACGGGATAAACCACTGTGTCATATCTGTGATTGATCTTCTGTGGTTTCTGTGTTTTGTTGAGACTCCTCTCTAGCCACTTGGCATTATTTGTGCTAACACTTAACCAAGTTTTGTGGCTTAAGTTTGAAGTTTTACAGGATCACCTATTCAACCCCCCCCCCCTCTAGGTGCTCTCAACGACGATGCGCACGCGGCGCACGACTGGTACACGAAATAATGTGCGCGACAACGCGCGATACTCGCTAACAGATAACGAGATTACACTAAACAAGTATTGTTAGAACATTAGTTCGGCATAATTATATTGATTGTCATTTATCAAATGAAAATTAACAACTACAATTTAGTTTTGACTAAATTACTGTTTTAATGGTGGACGATTAAACTAATAATTAATTAACTGACCAGAGTGATTATAAGTGAACGATTATAATGAAACGATTAATTAATATGCGCGGACGGCGTGCGATGCACGCGAACGACACACGGCATTATGCGCGACACGCGAAAACAGCGTGTGCGACACACGCGAAACCATGTGCACGACAGCGCGCGAGTCAGCGCGACTACGCGCACGACATGCACGGAACGAGCGCGAACGACGCGCGGCGACTTGACGCCGAACGACACAACATAAGAGAATTATTAAGTTACGTCGTGCTTATACTAAACAAATATTAATTAAAACATTTGAGTAGATATAATCCTATTAACAGATATAAATAAAGTGTGGCTAAAATTATAAATTAGTTTAAGTAAACTACTACTTTAATAACTCGGATAAATAAATAATCAACTAATCAATTAAAACACGCCTCGCGACGAAATAATGTTACTAACATGTAATCGACATTATTATAAAGCTAACGCGACTGAAACGTTTAGAAACGGGTCTGCGACCCAAAATATATCGACTATCTAATAGCCTGCGGAATTACAACGATGTGGCACATTTCCATTGGCTCGAAACAAAGCCACGCGATGGACCACAAAGAGCATGGCTGCTGAAAATCGTTCACAACTAGGCCTATGGGACCCTGACACATGACGAGATGGTTTTTTATCTAAAGCACAGCGCACGTACAATAATGGGATCGTGGGGGAAACGGCATGCAGGTGAGCCGAGACGGTTTCCTCTCCACAGTTTTGATGGATGCATGCACACGGAGCACCCTCAGAGTCTCAGACGGCGAGGCTTCGCCGACGGGGCTGGGGCATTGCGTTCGGCCACGCTTGCCCACACGCTGGCCAAGGAGGGAGGCCGGGCTCGGGCGAGCTTGGCTCGCCGTGGGCTCGACCATGCCCACCGCTCAAGGAGTAGGGTGCCCACGGGTGGGAACAGCCGGGTGAGGCGGGGGCTTCGCAGCAGGGGACGCCGCGCCGTGGGCGCCTAGGCGAGCAAGGCCATGAGAGAGGAGAGCGACTGGATGCACTCCGAGGTGCTGTGGAGCAGCGACGACATAACGGCGAGGCCGGGTCGGCACGGAGCGCGCGCGCAGCTTCACAGGGGCTCGGACGAGGGATGAGCGAGGGCTTTGGGCGCCAGCGCTCGACACCAGGGGCCGCCATGGCTGCGTGTTAGAGAATGGGCGGGCTGCGTTCACCGGCTGTGCACAGGGGTTCGGCCACAAGGGGCTGCGAGCATCGCGCTTTGCCTGGGGAAAGTTTGGACGGGGGGAAGAGAGCTCGCTAAGAGCCGAGCATGGCAGCGCATGAGGAATCGCCCGATAATGAAAGGGAGAATGGAGAAAATTCATCACCTGCGCTCGATGAACCGTGCTCCTCCTCTCCTGTTGCTGCAGCGCCTGGGAACTTCTCGTCTGGGTAACTCCTTCATGCGCAGGAAGAGTGAAGGGAACTGGCTTACGCGAAGGCGAGAAACATGGGCACGGCAAGACGAGAAAGAGATGGTTTAGGAAGATGAACAGGGCTCTGGCGGCGGCTGGGCAACCTGCCCATATGGGGACATGCGCGTCGTGCGGCTGGGGCAGAGCAACGTGGGGGCATGGGCTGGGGCGCGCTGGGCCGAGCTAGCCTGGCAGCCTGGGCGTGGGCGCGACTCGCTGCGCGCAACTACTGACCGCGCGAGGGGCTGTGGAGGTGGACCGCGCGCGCTGTGGGGTAGGCCGGGGGATGCGGGGAGGGCGCGGCGAGTTGCGCTGGGCCGCGGGTGGGCTGCGCAGGCGGCTGGGGTGCTTGGGCGCGGAGCTGGACCAAGCGGTCGAGATGGGCCAGGGCGAGGACAGTTTGGGGGGGGAAGCGGCTAGGCTTTTCTATCTCTTTCATATTTCCTATCTCTATTTTATCTTCTTCCTACTACTTCAAATTGAATTCAATATTAAGTGCATGCTTCACGAATTCACTCATCAAACAAAGTGAAAAAAAACTCCAACATGATGCGACAATCAAAACACCACTAGAATTTTATTTTTATTAGGCTTACAAATCAGAAAATTCTTCACTATTATGAAAAGGAAAAGGAAAGTAAGGAAAAGAGAGAGAGTAACACCTGAATTTGGTTGGTATTAGAAAAGAAATTTTATACCCCCAAATTCAGGGTGTTACACCCTGCTTCCGTAAGGGAGCTGAGAGCCGCCGTCGTCACGGGGCCAGCGGGGCGCCATCATTGCCTATCTGGCGGAGCTAGCCAGATGGAACACCGGTCTTGTTCTCTGCGGCCCGAGTCGGCTCGGGGTAGGGTGATGATGGCGCTTCCTGTTGACGTGGCGGGCTTGTGCCCTAGGTCGGGCGACGTGGAGGCTCCTCCGAAGCCGAGGTCGAGTCTGTCTTTCATGGCCGAGGCCGAGCCCGAGCTCCTGGGTCGGGCGAGGCGGAGGTCGTTCGGCAGAGGCCAGGGCGGAGTCCGACCCCTGGGGTCGGGCGAAGCGGAGTTCGTCGTCTTCCGGGGCCTAGCCCGAGTCCGAGCCCTGGGTCGGGCGGAGCGGAGTTCGCCGTCTTCCGGGGCCTTAGCCCGAGTCCGAGCCCTGGGTCGGGCGGAGCGGAGTTCGCCGTCTTCCGGGGCCTTAGCCCGAGTCCGAGCCCTGGGTCGGGCGGAGCGGAGTTCGCCGTCTTCCGGGGCCTAGCCCGAGTCCGAGCCCTGGGTCAGGCGGAGCTTCCTATGGCGCCTTTGGCAAGGCCTGACTGCCTGTCAGTCTCACTCTGTCAAGTGGCACTGCAGTCGGAGTGGCGCAGGCGGCGCTGTCCTTCTGTCAGACCGGTCAGTGGAGCGGCGAAGTGACGGCGGTCACTTCGGCTCTGCCGGGGGACGCGCGTCAGGATAAAGGTGTCAGGCTACCTTTGCGTTAAATGCTCCTGCGACTCGGTCGGTCGGCGCGGTGATTTAGTCAGGGTTGCTTCTTAGCGAAGGCAAGGCCTCGGGCGAGCCGGAGATGTGTCCGCCGTTAAAAAGGGGGGCCTCGGGCGAGACGGAAACCCCTCGAGGTTGGCTGCCCTTGCCCGAGGCTAGGCTCGGGCGAGGCATGATCGAGTCGCTCGTATGGACTGATTCCTGACTTAATCGCACCCATCAGGCCTCTGCAGCTTTATGCTGATGGGGGTTACCAGCTGAGAATTAGGCGTCTTGAGGGTACCCCTATTTATGGTCCCCGACACTTACCTACCTTACCCATGATTGTTTTCTCCATCTCGCCATTTCGTGAGTCTTGCCTTAGCTCCATCCTTTACTATGCTCTTTGTTATTATCACCTTTACCCTTGACACTTATATATATTGCATTGATGTTCATCTCATACCTGCCCTTTAAAATCGCCCCTCTTCCATCTCATACCTTCTTTCTCTTGGTCGTATCCTCTTCTTTGGCTGCGAGTTTGTAACCTCATCCTTTGTTGTGCTTTTGTTTCTTAGTGCCTTTACCCTTCTCATCTCTCAATCTTACCTTGGTGATTACGGTATGTTCGTTATCTAAAACCTCCAATCTCCCACCTTAGTTCAAGCGTGGTCTCTTACTTATCTCACCCGTGGTTATATCCTATACTTTACCACTTGCAAGACTTATCTTATCTCTGTTCTTGATTATACCTAGATTCCTGGTTTTTTATGCACATTTACCTCTTCCATTATATCCTTGCCTATTATCACCTTTGACCCTTGACCTCTCTCCATATTTACCATTATGCTTATCTGGCAACTTCATTTTAAATCCTCCTCTCCCATTTCATTTCAAGAGTAATGTCTCGCCCATCCCGCTCTTGTTCGTTCCCTTTTTTCTATATCGCGTTGCAAGTCTTGTCCTAACTCTATCTTTTGGTGTGCTTTTGCCTTTCACCTCACTTACCTTTGTAATCACTGGATCTTTCCATGATGCTTATCTTATGCCTACCTTTTGAATTATCATCTTTCCCATCTCGAATTGAGAATGGTGTTTACCTACCCTGCACTTGGTTGCATTTTCTCCCTTGTCAATTACAATCCTTGCTTAAGCTCCATCCTTAATTGTGCTCGTGTCCCTATCCTACACATCTTGTTCTTCTCCTCGTCCTTCGACAACCTTAGAGATTAGTTATTCCTTTTTTAGAGAAGACCACCATCTAGCTAGCATTAACATGTAGCAACGAGATGTTTGTTGTTGTATGCTTGTGATATTTGCCTTTGTGGGATGACTGATTTGCTTCTTTGTGATGAGTGTTGATGTGTTGTGGCCCTTAGTCCGCAATGACATCAGTTCCCTAGGTGAGTGCCATTTATTTAAGTAGTTGGGTTCTCCCCCTGCTCTCTCTAATCCGTCTATACTTACCTTTTCTCGCTATTCTTTCCTCTTACACCTGTCCATTTGGCAATCTCCAACTCCTCCAAATCAGTCAAGATCAGAGTCGACGACATCTTCATCAAGTGTGTAACAATGCTCCTGTTAAGGGGGTTAGTCGCTAACCCCGATGAAGACAATGCGATCAACATCAACCAACAAGATCAGAGTGGCGCAGCGAAAGCGTGTGTGGGTCCTAACCCACAAGTCCAAGGGATTCTCAAGAATTGCATCAACCGGTCTCAAGCATCTGAAGGTCGAAGCAACCAGTCCGCAAGTTAAACTTTCCAGAGTCAAAGTTGAGTCGAAGAAGCTACGAAAGATCAATGAACCAATCTCATTTTCTTGCTAGCCTCTCCTTGAATCTCGAGGGCGAGATTCTGATAAGGGGGTTAGATCTGTAACACCCTGAATTTTGGGGTATAAAATTTCTTTTCTAATATCCACCAAATTCAGGTGTTACCCTCTCTTTTCCTTGCTTTTCTTTTCTTTTTCCTAAATAGTGAAGGCAAATGTCCTCTGACCCATTATGTCCCATTTACTGTATAATTCACTGTCCCGCATACTGTGAACAACATAAGGATTAACTAGCTTTCTATTTACCTTGTCCTTGATTACCTTTTGGGTTACTATGGTTAGCTTCATGCTAGCGCTTTACTTTAATCAATGAACATGATGAGAAACAATGATGATACTATGGTTTTATTCTAGATATGATAATATACTTGTGGTATTTAAGGGGACTCGAGTTGTTTCTCGAGTGCCTCTCCGTAAGGACTGGTTCGCTGGATGACCGCCTGGGAAAACAGTGCAACCATGAGGGCGAAATGGGACGCCCTTAGCTGAATAATTAGAGGAACTGGGGTGTAGTTCGCTTCGCCGTCGTGCCGTTAATGGGGCTCGGTGTATGCGGCTCGCTCTGCCAAGGTTGGTTCGTCCCTTGGGGAGGAGTGCGGTGCATTTAGGAAACCTAACGGGCGGCTACAGCCTCAGGGAATCTTTGTAAAGGCTTCGTAGTGAATCCCTGGCCATTCACCGTGGGAGTGAATAAGGGTCTTGCAAGCCCGGGCTAGAAGGGAATCACGGCTTGTGGGTAAAGTGCGCAACCTCTGCAGAGTGTTATGAAACTGATATATCAGCCGTGCTCGCGGTTATGAGCGGCCAAGGGAGCTCCATTGATTAGAGATACTTGATCAGAGATGGTTGGTTTACAGGTGGTGACGAGGATGATGTTTATGACTATGGTAATGGTAAGTGGTATTCTTTCCGTTTGGAAAGGATACTTTGGGTTAATAACTTGGGTTAACGCTAAAACCTGGCTTTCTACTAGTAATAATAACCTGACCAACTAAAAACAACTGCTTGACTTAACCCCACATAAAGCTAGTCCACTACAGCCAAACGGGACATTTGCTGAGTACGTTGATGTGTACTCACCCTTGCTTTCACAAAACACCAGGTTGCCTTTGGTGCAATCTATGCTCAAGTAAAGAAGGCGTCGAGGCGGATCTCCAGGAGTTCTAGGACATCGACGAGTTCGAGGATTAGGCTAGCGACCTCCCCCAGTCAGCTGCCTGTGGTGGGTTGTTTATGTTGGCCACGTTTTGATTCTATGTACTTTGATTTATATTATGTAAATGGCTCCAGTCTGTAATATTATTACTTACTCTTTATTGTAATTCGAATCATTGTGCTATGATGAGTCATTTATGTAATCGCTGTGTACGTGAATTACCGATCCTGGCACGTACATGGTTCGCATTCGGTTTACCTTCAAAACCGGGTGTGACAGATCCAAATCCTTGTCCAGCTTCTCTTGTCATGTCGCCAGGAAGAAGAAGACATTTTGGGCAGTCGCATAGACGCTCCCCAAAAACCTAATTGCCGATCCCCCGTGCAAGGTCTCGAACGACAAGGGCTTCAGAGGCACCTGCCCTCTCGCTCTCTGTGCGCGTAGAGTCACGAGATGGAAATACCCTCACCTGCGGTTGGACTGTGACTCTGAAGGTTTTGTTCTCTCGTGTACCAAGTGCCAGGGGTTCTCTTCTGCTTAACTTCTCGCAGAGGAAGCTGAAGGAGAAGGGTCGCATGCGGCACGCCAAGAGACGGGCAGCTGAAGGACAAGGGTCTCGCATGCAGCTGACGAAGAGACAGGCAACTGAAGGGTTTAACCCGGAGTTGAAACTCCCACGGTTAATGAGTGCTAAAAATTAACACACAACCACACCACGCCCGCTCGCCACCTGCCTGCCTCGCCACGCCATGCCACGCCCCGCCCGAGCCCGGCCCGGCCGGCGGTGGCGGCAGCGCGCGCGCGCGTGTGGCACACCCTTGACCGTTTCTTAACTTCTCAAATTAAGTGGAATAATTCTCACCATATAAGTTAAGCCAAAAGACCCTTAGACTTCTAATATGGTACTATTGGTATTCTCCACCATTACACACCATAAAGTTTTATTGAATAAATGGGCCAGGCCCATAAAAGATCCAACAATCCCCACCAAACTCTAGGGTTTGTAATGATGAAGTATCAGAATCACAATCCTTTGATATACCAGTGTTTCGATGGAGACTGTTAAGTTGAACATCCATCTAGAATAAGAGTTTCACTCATTCACAACTGAACAATGGACTAAGCCTTGAATTGACAGTTTTGTGCGAAATAAGATTCACTCAAATCCTTTGCTGATACTAGGCTGCAAAAGCGTATTCCCGCTGTCTAGAAGCATATAAGTCACACTTCAGTGCCTTTCATGAGTATTTAGGGATTACCCAAGTCCCATAGACTGTGACCAGCAGTCTGACTCATATAGGTGTATTCCTCAGAAGATGTTCTGTAGGACAACATCTCACCTTTATAAGACTCTTGGAATACATTAAGGTAAAAACCATCCTGCCTTACAGATAGGAAAGATGTGCATCAGAAATGAGTTAAAGAAGGGATCTTTCCTCACAATCTACTCCTAGCTTGTTTCTCCACTCTACTTCACGGGATCTCCGATCACATAGAGTAGGTTACCACTAGAGTAGATTTCACATGGGTCTCATACCCATTTCTCTCGATGCACTTTCTATCACATTGTGTGATAGACCCTTAGTAAATTGATCTGCCAGATTATTCGATGTGTGGACATAATCCACCGTTATAACTCCGGAGTTTTTCAGCTTTCTGACAGATTTCAATCTCCTCTTAACATGCCTTGTAGACTTCATGTTATTCCTAGAACTGTTAACCTTTGTAATCATAGTTTGGTTGTCACAGTTCATGGAAATAGCTGGTATCGGTTTTTCAACTACCGGTAAATCCAATAGGAAATCACGAAGCCACTCGGCCTCGGCCCCAACAGTGTCTAATGCTGCAAGTTCTGCTTCCATTGTAGACTTCGTTAAGATAGTCTACTTGCAAGACTTCCAGGAAACAGCGCCACCTCCAAACAGAAACACATATCCGCTTGTGGCATAAAGCTCATCTGCATCAGAAATCCAGTTGGCATCACAATAGCCTTCCAGCACTTTTGGGTTTCCAGTATAATGAATACCGTATGTCATAGTACCTTTCAAATATCGCAACACTCTCTCAAGAGCACGCCAGTGATCATCTCCTGGTTTCGACATAAACCGACTCAGCTTACTCACAGCATAAGATATGTCTGGCCTTGTTGCACTTGCAAGGTACATGAGCGAGCCAATGATCTAGGAGTATGTCAATTGATCCCTTGCTATTCTCCGATTCTTTCTCAATAGCACACTAGGGTCATAAGGTGTTGGAGCAGGATCACAGTCACTAAAACCAAAGCGACTCAATACCTTTTCCACATAGTGAGATTGTAACAGAGTTACCCCACCATCAACTTCTCTAACAAGCTTGATGTTAAGAATGACATCAGTTTCTCCCAAATCTTTCATTTCGAAATTGCTCGATAGAAGATTTTTAACTTCCTCAATCACATTGAGTTTTGATCCAAAGATCAAGATGTCATCAACATAAAGGCACAGCATAACAGACTCACCCCCACCATACCGATAATATACACACATGTCAGATTCATTTACAGCAAAACCAGCGGCTGTAAGAGTATTATCAAACTTTTCATGCCATTGCTTAGGTGCTTGTTTTAGGACATACAATGATTTTATCAACCTGCACACCTTGTTCTCTTGACCATCCGCAATGAACCCTTCTGGCTGATCCATGTAGATCTCCTCATCCAACTCTCCATTTAGGAAAGCTGTCTTAACATCCATCTGATGAATGATAAGACCATAAGAGGCTGCCACGGCTATTAATGTGCGAATTGTAGTCAATCGAGCCACTAGTGAGTAGATATCAAAGAAATCTTCACCCTCTTTTTGGGTATATCCTTTGGCCACAAGCCTTGCGTTGTACCTCTCAATTGTACCATCAGGCCTAAGCTTTTTCTTAAAGATCCATTTGCAACCTATAGGTTGACAACCATAAGGACGGTCAACGACCTCCCAAGTTCCATTAGACATAATAGATTCCATCTCACTCCTTACTGCTTCCTTCCATAAGTCAGCATCAGGAGAGGAATATGTCTCACTAATGGTAGTTGGTGTGTCTTCCACAAGGTACACTATAAAGTCATTACCAAATGATTTTGCAACCCTCTGTCTCTTGCTCTTTCGAGTGACTATAGTGTCATCCTCCTCAGGGATGTGCACGTGAAGATCCTCAGCATGATCTATAGGAATAAACAGTTCGTGCTCATGGGGAATTATAGTCTCATGACTTGTATCACTAGGTGTATTCTTCATGGGAAACTCATTCTCAAAAAATGTTGCGTCTCTTGATTCCATGATAGTATCAACATACATACCAGGCACATCAAATTTTATAATTAAGAACCTATACCCTGTGCTATGAAAAGAGTACCCAAGGAATATACAATCAACAGTTTTAGGCCCAAGTTTACGCTTTTTGTTGATTGGCACATTCACTTTAGCCAAGCAACCCCAAGTGCGCAAATATGAGAGATTTAATCTTCTCTTTTCCCATTCCTCAAATGGTGTGATCTCTTTGTTCTTTGTTGGAACTCTATTCAGGACATGACATGCCATCAAAATCGCCTCACCCCACCATGCCTTGGATAATCTCGCTGTACTCAATATGGCATTCACCAAATCTGTTAGAGTGTGGTTTTCCTTTCAGCAATCCCATTGGATTGTGGTGAGAATGGCGGTGTCCTCTCATGAATAATATTGTCGGGGACCATAATTAGGGGTACCCTCAAGGCTCCTAATTCTCAGCTGGTAACCCCCATCAGCACAAAGCTGCAAAGGCCTGATGGGTGCGATTAAGTTAGGGATCGGTCCATTCAAGGGACTCGATCACGCCTCACCCGAGCCTAGCCTCGGACAAGGGCAGCCGACCCCGGAGGATTTCCGTCTCGCCCGAGGCCCCCCTTCAGCGGCGAACATGTTTCCGGCTCGCCCGAGGCCCTTCCTTCGCCAAGAAGCAACCCTGACCAAATCGCCGCACCGACCGACCAAATCGCAGGAGCATTTAATGCAAAGGTGGCCTGACACCTTTATCCTGACGCACGCCCCCCAGCCGGCAGAGCCGAAGTGACCGCTGTCACTTCGCCGCTCCACTGACCGGCCTGACAGAAGGACAGCGCCGCCTGCGCCACTCCAACTGCGGTGCCACTTGATAGAGTGAGACTGACAGGCAGTCAGGCCCGGCCAAAGGCACCATAGGAAGCTCCGCTCCGCCCGACCCAGGGCTCGGACTCGGGCTAAGTCCCAGAAGACGGCGAACTCCGCCCGACCCAGGGCTCGGACTCGGGCTAAGCCCCGGAAGACGGCGAACTCCGCCCGACCGAGGGCTCGGACTCGGGCTAAGTCCCGGAAGACGGCGAACTCCGCCCGACCCAGGGCTCGGACTCGGGTTAAGTCCCGGAAGACGGCGAACTCCGCTCGATCCAGGGCTCGGACTCAGGCTAAGTCCCGGAAGACGGCGAACTCCGCCCGACCCAGGGCTCGGACTCGGGCTAAGCCCCGGAAGATGGAGAACTCCGCCTGACCCAAGGCTCGGACTTGGGCTAAGTCCAGGAAGACGACGATCTCCGCCTCGCCTGACCCAGGGCTCAGACTTGGGCTCGGCCCCAGAAGACGACGAACTCCGCTTCGCCCGACCCCAGGGTTCGGACTCAGCCTCGGCACCAGCCGACGATCTCCGCCTCGCCCGAACCTGGGGCTCGGACCCGACCTCGGCCACGGAAGGCAGACTCGACCTTGGCTTCAGAGGAGCTTCCACATCGCCCAACCTAGGGCGTAGACCGGCCACGTCAACAGGAGGCGCCATCATCACCCTACCCCGGGCTGACTCGGGCCGCAGGGAACAAGACCGGCGTCCCATCTGGCTCGCTCCGCCAGATAGGCAATGATGGCGCCCTACATACTCTGTGACGATGGCGGCTCTCAGCCCCCTTACGGAAGCAAGAGGACGTTAGCAAGGATTCAACCGCTCCGACAGCTGTCCCTCCGCCAGGCTCCATCGCTCCTCCGACGGCCACGACATCACACCAGCTGGGTGCCAAAATCTCTCCGGCTGCCACAACGGCATGTACTTAGGGCGCTAGCTCTCCTCCGCTAGACACGTAGCACTCTGCTACACCCCCCATTGTACACCTGGATCCTCTCCTTGCGCCTATAAAAGGAAGGACCAGGGCCCTCTTAGAGAGGGTTGGCCGCGCGGGGACGAGGACGAGACAGGCGCTCGCTGGAGGCCGCTCGCTCCCTCTCCCGCGTGGACGCTTGTAACCCCCTACTGCAAGCGCACCCGACCTGGGCGTGGGACGAACACGAAGGCCGCGGGATTCCCACCTCTCTCACGCCGGTCTCCGGCCGCCTCGCTCTCCCCCCTTCGCGCTCGCCTTCGCGCTCGACCCATCTGGGCTGGGGCACGCGGCGACATTCACTTGTCGGCTCAGGGACCCCCCGGTCTCGGAACGCCGACATTTGGTGCGCCAGGTAGGGGCCTGCTGCGTGTTGACGAACAGCTTCCCGTCAAGCTCCAGATGGCCAGTCTCCAGCAACCTCTCCAACCCGGGACGATGCTCCGTTTCGGGAGTCTTGAGTTCATGTCCCTCGACGGCAGCTACGACATGATACTCCTTCCACCGCCGTGCGACAACAACAGTGGCGGCCGACAACCCGCCCGCCGGCGGCGGAATCGGCGACGTCTTCCCCGCATGGTGGAAGAACAATCTTCGAGCTCACCCCGTCCTCTCCCCCGCCGATGGAGGAGGAGGCGGGGCAACCAAGGCCAAGCAGGAGACAGCGCCTCGTCGGCTGTCGAGCGAGTCGACGGCCCCAGCGCCCCAACGGGGGGCGCACCGGGCGTCGACCTCGCGTTTGAGACGAAGGCGAGCGCCGTCTCCCCGTGACACACCAATCCCGAGCAAGCGGACGACGCCAGCACGCTCGTGAAAAGCTTGCTGGACGTCACCCTCGTACCTGAGACGACGGCGCAGTCAGTCCCCGACGTGACCTTATCGCCGCCCGTCGACCAAAAGGTACCGACCGATCCCCATCCCACGTCTTTCGGATTCAGCCTCAACCCGCCTAGCGACTTCGCTTTGGCGGGCGCTCTCGTAGAGGCAAGTCCAAACCCTCTGGGGTTTCGTATGCGGTCACCTTGGGACCGGCTGACGGACGTCTCGACCTACGGGCCCTCTGGGTCTGAGGAAGACGACGAGCCTAGCATTTGTTGGGATTTCTCTGGACTTGGCAATCCCAGTGCCATGCGGGACTTCGTGACCGCATGCGACTACTGCCTTTCCGACTGTTCCGACGGTAGCCGTAGCTTCGGCGACGGGGACTGCGGCCCAAGTCGCGAATGCTTCCACATCGATCTAGGGGGTCCCCCCGAAGGCAACCATCTCGGCATGCCGGAGGACGGTGACCTCCCTGGGCCGGTGCCTCGCGTTGACATCCCACGGGAGCTAGCTGTGGTCCCTGTTCAGGCGGGGGGTCATGACCCACAGCTCGAGCAAATCCGCGGGGTGCAGGCCAGGCTCGACGAGGGAGCAGGAGCGCTTGAGCCGATCCGTCGGGACGTCGGGCAGGCATGGGCGGGCCAACCTCTGGCCGGAGAAATACGTCATCTACCCTAGGGCTTCCAGCACCGCATCACCGACGACGTCAGGGTCAGGCCAACACCCGCATCCAGTGGGGTCGGCCAGAACCTGGCGGCAGCAGCAATGCTTCTTCGCGCGATGTTGGAGCCATCAACCACCGAGGGGCGGCGAATCCAGGGAGAGCTCAAGAATCTCCTGGAAGGCACCGCGGTCCGATGGGTCGAGAGCTCTGCCTCCCGAAGGCAGGGGTACCCCTCGGAACCTCATGTCGCGGGAAGCCTCGGTCTACACCGGGCGCACGCGCAACACCGCGCCTGCGGCCCCGGGTCGCCTCGGCAACGAGCACCATCACCGCGACCGTCAGGCCCACCTCGATGAGAGGGTGCGCCGAGGCTACCACCCCAGGCGTGGGGGACGCTACGACAGCGGGGAGGATCGGAGTCCCTCGCCTGAACCACCCGGTCCGCAAGCCTTCAGCCGAGCCATCCGACGGGCGCCGTTCACGACCCGGTTCCGGCCCCCGACTACTATCACAAAGTACTCGGGGGAGACGAGACCGGAACTGTGGCTCGCGGACTACCGTCTGGCCTGCCAACTGGGTGGAACGGACGATGACAACCTCATCATCCGTAACCTCCCCCTGTTCCTCTCCGACTCCGCTCGCGCCTCGTTGGAGCACCTGCCTCCGGGGCAGATCTCCAACTGGGACGACCTGGTCCAAGCTTTCGCCGGCAATTTCCAGGGCACGTATGTGCGCCCCGGGAATTCCTGGGACCTTCGAAGCTGCCGACAGCAGCTGGGAGAGTCTCTCCGGGACTACATCCGGCGATTCTCGAAGCAGCGCACCGAGCTGCCCAACATCACCGACTCGGATGTCATCGGCGCGTTCCTCGCTGGCACCACCTGCCGTGACCTGGTGAGCAAGCTGGGTCGCAAGACCCCCACCAGGGCGAGCGAGCTGATGGACATCGCCACCAAGTTTGCCTCCGGCCAGTAGGCGGTCGAGGCTATCTTCCGAAAGGACAAGCAGACCCAGGGCCGCCCATCAGAAGATACTCCCGAGGCGTCAACTCAGCGCGGCGCCAAGAAGAAGGGCAAGAAGAAGTCGCAAGCGAAACGCGACGCCGCCGACGCGGACCTTGTCGCCGCCGCCGAGTACAAGAACCCTCGGAAGCCCCCCGGAGGTGCCAACCTCTTCGACAAGATGCTCAAGGAGCCGTGCCCCTACCACCAGGGGCTCGTCAAGCACACCCTTGAGGAGTGCATCATGCTTCGGCGCCACTTCCATAGGGCCGGGCCACCCGCGGAGGGTGGCAAGGTCCGCGACGACGACAAGAAGGAAGATTACCAGGCAGGAGAGTTCCCCGAGGTCCGCGACTGCTTCATGATCTATGGTGGGCAAGCAGCGAACGCCTCGGCTCGGCACCGCAAGCAAGAGCGCCGGGAGGTCTGCTCGGTCAAGGTGGCGGCGCCAGTCTATCTAGACTGGTCCGACGAGCACATCACCTTCGACCGAGATGATCACCCCGACCATGTGCCGAGCCCGGGGAAATACCCGCTCGTCGTCGACCCCGTCATCGGCGACGTCAGGCTCACTAAGGTCCTCATGGACGGAGGCAGCAGCCTCAACATCATTTACGCCGAGACCCTCGGGCTCCTACGTGTCGATCTGTCCTCTGTCCGGGCAGGCGCTGCGCCCTTCCATGGGATCATTCCCGGGAAGCGCGTCCAACCCCTCGGACAGCTCGACCTTGCCGTCTGCTTCGGAACACCCTCCAACTTCCGAAGGGAGACCCTGACGTTCGAGGTGGTCGGGTTCCGAGGAACCTACCACGCGGTACTGGGAAGGCCATGCTACGCGAAGTTCATGGCCGTCCCAAACTACACCTACCTGAAGCTCAAGATGTCGGGCCCCAACGGGGTCATCACCGTCGGCCCCACGTACAAACACGCGTTCGAATGCGACGTGGAGTGCGTGGAGTACGCCGAGGCCCTCGCCGAGTCTGAGGCCCTCATCGCCGACCTGGAGAGCCTCTCTAAGGAGGTGCCAGACGTGAAGCGTCATGCCGGCAACTTTGAACCTGCGGAGACGGTCAAGTCCGTCCCCCTCGACCCCAGCGGCGACACCTCCAAGCAGATCCGGATCGGCTCCGGGCTCGATCCCAAATAGGAAGCAGTGCTCGTCGACTTTCTCCGCGCGAACGCCGACGTCTTTGCGTGGAGTCCCTCGGACATGCCTGGCATACCGAGGGATGTCGCCGAGCACTCGCTGGACATCCGAGCCGGAGCCCGACCCGTCAAGCAGCCACTGCGCCGATTCGACGAGGAGAAGCGCAGAGCCATAGGCGAGGAGATCCACAAGCTAATGGCGGTAGGGTTCATCAAAGAGGTATTCCATCCCGAATGGCTTGCCAACCCTGTGCTTGTGAGAAAGAAAGGGGGGAAATGGCGGATGTGTGTAGACTACACTGGTCTCAACAAAGCATGTCCGAAGGTTCCCTACCCTCTGCCTCGCATCGACCAAATCGTGGATTCCACTGCTGGGTGCGAAACCCTGTCTTTCCTCGATGCCTACTCAGGGTATCATCAAATCAGGATGAAAGAGTCCGACCAGCTCGCGACTTCTTTCATCACACCCTTCGGCATGTACTGCTATGTCACCATGTCGTTCGGCTTGAGGAATGCGGGCGCGACGTACCAGCGGTGCATGAACCATGTGTTCGGCGAACACATTGGTCGCACGGTCGAGGCCTACGTCGATGACATCGTAGTCAAGACGAGGAAAGCCTCCGACCTCCTTTCCGACCTTGAAGCGGCATTCCGATGTCTCAAGGCGAAAGACGTCAAGCTCAATCCCGAAAAGTGTGTTTTCGGAGTACCCCGAGGCATGCTCTTGGGGTTCATCGTCTCCGAGCGGGGCATCGAAGCCAACCCGGAGAAGATCGCAGCTATCACCAGCATGGGGCCCATCAAGGACTTGAAAGGCGTACAGAGGGTCATGGGATGCCTCGCGGCTCTGAGCCGCTTCATCTCATGCCTCGGCGAAAGAGGTCTACCTCTGTACCGCCTCTTAAGGAAGGCCGAGTGCTTCACTTGGACCCCTGAGGCCGAGGAAGCCCTCGGGAACCTGAAGGCGCTCCTCACAAAGGCGCCTATCTTGGTGCCCCCAGCTGCCGGAGAAGCCCTCCTGGTCTACGTCGCCGCGACCACTCAGGTGGTTAGCGCCGCGATTGTGGTCGAGAGGCAAGAAGAGGGGCATGCGTTGCCCGTTCAGAGGCCAGTCTACTTCGTCAGCGAGGTACTGTCTGAAACCAAGATCCGCTACCCACAAGTTCAGAAGCTGCTGTACGCGGTGATCCTGACGCGGCGGAAGCTGCGACACTACTTCGAGTCTCATCCGGTAATTGTGGTGTCATCCTTCCCCCTGGGGGAGATCATCCAGTGCCGGGAGGCCTCGGGTAGGATTGCAAAGTGGGCGGTGGAAATCATGGGCGAGACGATCTCGTTCGCTCCTCGGAAGGCCATCAAGTCCCAGGTCTTGGCGGACTTCGTAGCTGAATGGGTCGACACCCAGCTACCGACGGCTCCGATCCAACCGGAGCTCTGGACCATGTTCTTCGACGGGTCGCTGATGAAGACAGGAGCCGGCGCAGGCCTACTCTTCATCTCGCCCCTCAGGAAGCACCTACGCTACGTGCTACGCCTCCATTTCCCGGCATCCAACAATGTGGCTGAGTACGAAGCTCTGGTCAACGGGTTGCAGATCGCCATCGAGCTAGGGGTCCGATGCCTCGACGCTCGCGGTGACTCGCAGCTCGTCATCGACCAAGTCATGAAGAACTCCCACTGCCGCGACCCGAAGATGGAGGCCTACTGCGATGAGGTTCGGCGCCTAGAAGACAAGTTCTACGGGCTCGAGCTCAACCACATCGCTCGGCGCTACAATGAGACTGCTGACGAGTTGGCTAAAATAGCCTCGAGGCGAACGACGGTTCCCCCGGACGTCTTCTCCTGGGATCTGCATCAACCCTCCGTCAAGATCGACGACACGCCCGAGCCCGAGGCACCCTCGGCCCAGCCCGAGGCACCCTCGGCCCAGCCCGAGGCACCCTCGGATCATCCCGAGGCACCCTCGGCTCGGCCCGAGGTATCCTCGACTCAACCCGAGGTACCCTCGGCCCCCGAGGGCGAGGCGCTGCACGTCAAGGGGGAGCAAAGCGGGGTCACGCCTGATCAAAACTGGCAGACCCCGTACCTGCAATATCTCCACCGAGGAGAGCTACCCTCCGACTGAGCCGAAGCTCGGCGGGTGGCGCGGCGCGCCAAGTCGTTCGTCTTGCTGGGTGATGAGAAGGAGCTCTACCACCGCAGCCCCTCCGGCATCCTCCAGCGATGCATCTCCATCGCCGAAGGTCAGGAACTCCTGCGAGAGATACACTCGGGGGCTTGCGGCCATCACGTAGCGCCTCGAGCCCTTGTCGGGAATGCTTTCCGGCAAGGCTTCTACTGGCCGACGGTGGTGGCCGACGCCACTAGAATTGTCCGCACCTGCGAAGGGTGTCAGTTCTACGCAAAGCACACCCACCTGCCCGCTCAGGCTCTGCAGACGATACCCATCACCTGGCCTTTTGCTGTGTGGGGTCTGGAGCTCGTCGGCCCCTTGCAGAAGGCACCCGGGGGCTACACGCACCTGTTGGTCGCCATCGACAAATTCTCCAAGTGGATCGAGGTCCGACCCCTAAACAGCATCAGGTCCGAGCAGGCGGTGGCGTTCTTCACCAACATCATCCATCGCTTCAGGGTCCCGAACTCCATCATCACCGACAACGGCACCCAGTTCACTGGCAGAAAGTTCCTGGACTTCTGCGAGGATCATCACATCCGGGTGGACTGGGCTGCCGTGGCTCACCCCATGTCAAATGGGCAAGTAGAGCGTGCCAACGGCATGATTCTACAAGGGCTCAAGCCTCGGATCTACAACGACCTCAACAAGTTCGGCAAGCGATGGATGAAGGAACTCCCCTCGGTGGTCTGGAGTCTGAGGACAACGCCAAGCCGAGCCACGGGCTTCACGCCATTCTTCCTAGTCTACGGGGCCGAGGCTGTCTTGCCCACAGACCAGGAATACGGCTCCCCGAGGGCGAGGGCCTACACCGACCAAAGCAACCAAGCTAGCCGAGAAGACTCGCTGGACCAGCTGGAGGAGGCTCGGGACAAGGCCTTACTACACTCGGCGCGATACCAGCAGTCCCTGCGACGCTACCGCGCCCGAGGGGTCCGGTCCCGAGACCTCCAAGTGGGCGACCTGGTGCTTCGGCTGCGACAAGACGCCCGAGGGCGGCACAAGCTCACGCCTCCCTGGGAGGGGCCGTTCGTCATCGCCAAAGTTCTGAAGCCCGGAACGTACAAGCTGGCCAACAGTCAAGGCGAGGTCTATGACAACGCTTGGAACATCCAACAGCTACGTCGCTTCTACCCTTAAGATGTTTTCAAGTTGTTCATATACCTCGCGCCCAGCGAAAGTTTAGTCGTCAAGGAAGGGTCGGCCTCGCCTCGGCAAAGCCCGACCCTCCCTCGGGGGCTAAAAGGGGGGGAACCCCCTCTGCGTCGAAATTTTCCTCGAAAAAAGATCTTTTCTGCCAGAAGGTCTTTCGGGCTGTTTGACTACTTCGAAAGTGGATCCTGAAAACGACGAAGTACACGTAAGCAGCCAAGGCTGACCGAGCCGAGGGACTCCTACGCCTCCGGGATACGGATACCTCACTCATCACCTTCTGCGATAAGTAACTCACGTTCGGATAAGTGATTCCGCGGACCGAACAAGTCTTCACGTTCGGAAGCTCTTCTGCCGAAGCGATTTCTCGAGCCTTCTCGACTGCATTGGGAACAGAGCCCCATGGACGGGTAAGAGTGCGCGTAAGCGGCAAGGCCGGCCGAGCCGAGGGACTCCTACGCCTCCAGGATACGGATACCTCACTCGTCACCTTCCGCGAGAAGCAACTCTCCCTTGCACAAACATTTCTGTTACCAACAAAAAGGTCCAGATACTCGAAACAAGAGGAAAGGAGACGCGGCTTTACAACACAGCGAGGGTGTGTTTTGGCCTCGGCGGCCACAGGGAACACACGTTACAAGGCAATCCGATCCTGCAGGCTCGGGTCTTAACGCTGGAAGGGAGCAGCAGCACCCTCGGCATCGACAACACCTTCGGCGAGGTCTGACCTAGCCTCGGACGACGACGCGGTCCGAAGATCTCCACTCTGAAGGACGACGTCATCGCCACGCCCGGGCCATCGCTGCCAGGGTCTTCTCAGGAATCCGGCCCGAGCAGGCGGCTCGGCCGGTCACCCCGGGGCCTCGGCCAGATGTCCTCCAAGGACGTCAGCCCGACCCGAGGCCTCGGCTGGTCAATTCCGGCGTCGGTCCCGCTAACGGATGACCCGGCCAGGCTCCAGCCAACCAGGTTTTCTCTTCGAGCCAACTCTGCCTCTGTTCACGTTGACGCCGCTACCCCTGGCCTCGGCTCGTCGAAGAGCGGCCGAGGGGCTCCTTTAATTAAGCTAGAGAAGCCTTGGACAACAAGGCCGAGCCGAGCCGAGGGACTCCTACGCCTCTGGGATACGGATACCTCACTCGTCACCTTTACACGGGGCGACTCACGCTTGGTGAAGCGGTTCAGACAACCAACAGGCGAGTCTTAGTGCTCGAAAATGAGGAAAAAACACGGCTCCGTGCCGAAAATACATACATGTTCAGGCCCCGACAGCCACAATGAACAAAAAACACTGGCATTCAAAGTGCCATTACGAACGGAACTCTGGTTCCACCTCCGCAGGTATGAACAACCCCACTCAATGGGGGGGCCTGCGGAGCAACAGAAGACCGACGGACGGCTCGCCGTCGCCCGCTCCAGCAGCAGCGACAACGACCCCCTCTACGGGTGGCCGAACTACAGCGGCGATGGCCTCAGGGCGAACACTGCTGCAACCTTGCCCTCGCCCACGCCGACGCTCGAGGGGCGAGGACAAGTACAAAGAGCCGGAGGCCCGAAGCGCGGATGGTGGCGGTGATCCCGTCGGTGACGGGGACTTCTCGAGCCGCCTCCGCCTCGGCACCGACGACAGGGGCCGTCAGCCCGCCGGCAGATCCCCACTCGGATCCTCCCGGACGGGCAGGGCACCGACCTCCCCGCGGAGGCACCGTACCGGTGCAAAGGCAGGACCGCCCCAGAACACGAATGTCGCCCTAGCAGCGCGTGACATCTTGGGCGGTCCTCACGTGCACACGGCGCGGCAGCCGCCTTCCGGCAGGAAGTGGCACCGGGGGCCAACCCGACGAGCCCGACGCACTGGGGCTGACGACGCCTGCCGTCGACCGGCCCCGCGTTGTCGAAGTTCGACCCGCTCGCAGGGCCAGCGAGCGCCCTCTCCCTCGAACGCCGCAGGAGAGGGTGACCCACGAACCCGCGCGGGAGGTAGAGCTCCGGCTCAGCCCGGCCTCCACCCCAGCAAGGATGATGAACATCCTTGAAGATGAGGGTGGGACCAAGATCGCAGCTCGGCTTGCTTCTCCCCACCCAGGGGCTGGTGGTCACCGTCTGGGGTGACCGCCGGCGGGGGGGTGCAGCCGGGCTGCACGATGAAAATCCTTGAAGCCGAACGATGGCTGAAAGGTACCAACTCCCACGGAGTTGTGTTCCTCCAACGACGAGGCGGAAAGACGGCGGATCTCCCCCATCCGGGGGCTCGGAAGGTGGAAAGACACGATGCATAAGGGAGCGCGAAGACATGATCGCCTTCCAAGGGGGTCACCCTCCTTTTAAAGGCGGCTCTCCCTACTTGCGTCCCCAGCCGTCACGGGCTGAGTCTTCTCCAACACACTCCAAGGTCCTCCCCTACGACACGGGGGCTGGGTCCCACGCGTCATGCAAGCCGGCTCAGAGCAGAAGAGGCCAAACCGCCGTGCGCGGTGTGTACAACCGCCCAGCGGTTACAAGCGACTCTCCACTTTTGCCCAGACCAACGGGCGAAAGGGCGGGCAGCCGTGCAGGCGGCATGCAACCGCGCCAAGTGGGCGCACTTCTCCGACTCCCAACACGCCCGGCATGGAGGCCCAGGCCCACGCGTCATGCAACCGGTGCGCCGGTTGCTACGTGTGAGTAACTGCACCGCCACCTGCGCCACCACCGCGCCTCCTCGACTGCGGAACCAATACCGCGACTCGAGGCCACCCAGCGTATGACCCAGCGGCTCCAGCCTGGCGCGACGGTCAATACGGCCGAAGATGGGCCGGCAGTAATGGCGGTGGCAGGCGGGCAGGTGCAGCAATCACGTCGTCACCCAAGCTTACGTCCCATCCGGGGGCAGCGAGAGAACCCTCTCTCACGGCGTGAAGACAACGCGCCCGTGACCCGTTCCTCGAACGGCTCACGCACGCGCAACGGCTACCCTGCGAACTACTCGCCCCGTCGCATCAACTCCGCGGCGGGACACGCGGCGCCTCTAGCAGGAGAAGCGAGCGACGCTTCGCCTTCGCTGTAATGACCGCGTCAAAAAAGGTACGCCGCATCGTTCGATTTCGTATCCTTTTCCGTTTTTCCTCTTTCTCTCTCTTGCAACAGGGACCGGGAAAGGGGGATACCCCGAAAAGGATCCTTCCCTGAGAAGGAACCAGGCTCCGAGCCCCCTACTGATCAGAGGTTCGAAGGCTGGCCCCCCGGAAGGGTTCGACAGCCGCCTCAGATCGCGTGGGCCCTACACCCACTACTGGTCAGAGGTTCGAAGGTCGGCCCCTCGAAAGGGTTCCACGGCCGCCTCAGGCTACTCGGGCTCCGCGCCCATTACTGATCAGGGGTTCGAAGGCTGGCCCCCGAAGGGTTCACAGCCGCCTCAGACGCCGAGCGAGGGATGACCATGGGTACGTTCGATACATAACCAAGGCTCGGGCTGCGCTCCCGAGGTACCCTAGGACATTTCCGAGACCAGCGGGAACGATCTTGTAACGGAATCCCATCAGAGGGAGGCATCGAGCCCTCGGACCCCGTCGCCAGGGGACCGGGTCCGGCAGATCACCCGCAGGTACCTTTGGGCGTGCCTCTGGGCCCCTAGCCGACCCCTAACGAACGGGGCACGGACGTCCACTCGGATTACCCGCTTGCAGCTCATCGGAGACACCATGTTCGGCGCCCATCGAGGGCAACATGGCGCTTCCCCCCCTCCTCCTTGCGGAAAGGCGACGCAGGGGCGTATGTAAAAAAGTCGAGTCTGTCCCTGATCGCCCTCTCGCCCTGAGCAGAGGCTCGGGGGCTGCTCTCGCAAACCCGGCTCCGGCCGAACCGTTGACAGCGTCAACATACCAGCCCGAGAAACTTGGGACCCGACCGTACACCTGGGCTACGGCCAGCTCGCATGAGGGAACGACCAGACCAGCCGAAGCATTACGCAAGGCAATAAGACCTCGAAGGAGTGAAACCACTCCTCCGAGGCCTCGGGGGCTACACCCTGCGGGTGCGCTCGCGCGCACCCACCAGAACATAACGCAACCGAGAAAGGCTGGTCCCCTTGCAAAAAAGTGCGACGAAAGCCTCCAAGCGAGTGCAAACACTCCCTTCGAGGCTCGGGGGCTACTGTCGGGGACCATAATTAGGGGTACCCTCAAGGCTCCTAATTCTCAGCTGGTAACCCCCATCAGCACAAAGCTGCAAAGGCCTGATGGGTGCGATTAAGTCAGGGATCGGTCCATTCAAGGGACTCGATCACGCCTCACCCGAGCCTAGCCTCGGACAAGGGCAGCCGACCCCGGAGGATTTCCGTCTCGCCCGAGGCCCCCCTTCAGCGGCGAACATGTTTCCGGCTCGCCCGAGGCCCTGCCTTCGCTAAGAAGCAACCCTGACCAAATCGCCGCACCGACCGACCAAATCGCAGGAGCATTTAATGCAAAGGTGGCCTGACACCTTTATCCTGACGCACGCCCCCCAGCCGGCAGAGCCGAAGTGACCGCCGTCACTTCGCCGCTCCACTGACCGGCCTAACAGAAGGACAGCGCCGCCTGCGCCACTCCGACTGCGGTGCCACTTGACAGAGTGAGACTGACAGGCAGTCAGGCCCGGCCAAAGGCACCATAGGAAGCTCCGCTCCGCCCGACCCAGGGCTCGGACTCGGGCTAAGTCCTAGAAGATGGCGAACTCCGCCCGACCCAGGGCTCGGACTCGAGCTAAGCCCCGGAAGACGGTGAACTCCGCCCGACCCAGGGCTCGGACTCGGGCTAAGTCCCGGAAGACGGCGAACTCCGCCCGACCCAGGGCTCGGACTCGGGCTAAGTCCCGGAAGACGGCGAACTTCGCCCGATCCAGGGCTCGGACTCGGGCTAAGTCCCGGAAGACGGCGAACTCCGCCCGACCCAGGGCTCAGACTCGGGCTAAGCCCCAGAAGACGGCGAACTCCGCCCGACCCAGGGCTCGGACTCGGGCTAAGTCCCGGAAGACGGCGAACTCCACTCCGCCCGACCTAGGGCTCGGACTCGGGCTAAGTCCCGGAAGACGACGATCTCCGCCTCGCCCGACCTAGGGCTCGGACTTGGGCTCGGCCCCAGAAGACGACGAACTCCGCTTCGCCCGACCCCAGGGTTCGGACTCCGCCCCGGCACCAGCCGGCGATCTCCGCCTCGCCCGAACCTGGGGCTCGGACCCGACCTCGGCCACGGAAGGCAGACTCGACCTCGGCTTCGGAGGAGCTTCCACATCGCCCAACCTAGGGCGTAGACCGTCCACGTCAACAGGAGGCGCCATCATCACCCTACCCCGGGCTGACTCGGGCCGCAGGGAACAAGACCGGCATCCCATCTGGCTCGCTCCGCCAGATAGGCAATGATGGCGCCCTGCATACTCTGTGACGACGGTGGCTCTCAGCCCCCTTACGGAAGCAAGAGGACGTCAGCAAGGATTCAACCGCTCCGACAGCTGTCCCTCCGCCAGGCTCCATCGCTCCTCCGACGGCCACGACATCACACCAGCTAGGTGCCAAAATCTCTCCGGCTACCACAACGGCATGTACTTAGGGCGCTAGCTCTCCTCCGCTAGACACGTAGCACTCTGCTACACCCCCATTGTACACCTGGATCCTCTCCTTGCGCCTATAAAAGGAAGGACCAGGGCCCTCTTAGAGAGGGTTGGCCGCGCGGGGACGAGGACGAGACAGGCGCTCGCTGGAGGCCGCTCGCTCCCTCTCCCGCGTGGACGCTTGTAACCCCCTACTGCAAGCGCACCCGATCTGGGCGCGGGACGAACACGAAGGCCGCGGGATTCCCACCTCTCTCACGCCGGTCTCCGGCCGCCTCGCTCTCCCCCCTTCGCGCTCGCCTTCGCGCTCGACCCATCTGGGCTGGGGCACGCGGCGACATTCACTCGTCGGCTCAGGGACCCCCCGGTCTCGGAACGCCGACAAATACCATGTTCCACGCAGAACTCATCGAACACATTAGAGAAATATTCTCCACCTCGATCGGACCTTAACCGTTTTATTTTCCTCTCAAGTTGGTTCTCAACTTCAGCTTTATAGGTCTTAAAATAATTGAACGCTTCATCTTTTGTTTTTAAGAGATACACATAGCAAAATCTAGTGGAGTCATCTATAAAAGTGAGAAAGTATCTTTTACCACCTTTGGTCAAAATTCCATTAATATCGCACAGATCAAAATGAACAAGTTCTAGAGGTGCTAGATTCCTCGCCTCAGCAGCCTTGTGAGGCTTGCGGGGTTGTTTTGATTCAACACACACATGGCACTTAGACTTTTTGACCAAGTTAAATTTAGGAATTAGATTTAGATTTGCTAACCGCATAAGACAGCCAAAGCTTGCATGACAAAAACGTGAATGCCATAAATCTGACTCATCAGAAAAATTAACAGAATTCACCATTTTATTACACACATAATGCAGTGATAAGCGGAACAATCCTCCGCAGTCATATCCTTTACCAACAAAAGTACCATGTTTCGACACAACACATTTATTTGACTCAAGAACAACTTTGTATCCATCTCAACATAGCATTGAAGCACTAACGAGATTCTTCTTGATAGAGGGCACATGCTGCACGCTCTTCAATGACACCGTCTTTCCCGAAATAAACTTCAGAATGATCGTACCAATACCAAGAACATGAGCACGTGACCCATTTCCCATTAACAAGGCGCCAGACCTCCCAACCTGGTAGGAAGTGAACATAGAGGCATCAGCACACACATGAATGTTTGCACCACTATCCATCCACCACTCAGGTGAATTACAAACTGAAAGAACAAATGGTAAAGAATTACCATACCCAGATGTTCCATCTTCAGTTTCAGTGGTTATAACATTAGTTGATTTCTTGTCCTGTGTGAACTTGCGATCAGGGCACTCTCTAGCCCAATGTTGATCACTGCCACAGACAAGCATCCTCCATTTCCCTTGTTGTTGTTCTTCTTCTTTTTAAATTGTGTTGTTTGAACAGGTTTATTTGCGTTCTCTTATTTGTTCTGGTTTTTCTTCTTGTTAAACTTGCGGAAGTTTCTCTTCTGCACCACATTAGCAGTAGAGGTCTCAACACCTTTTCCACTGTCCTTTGTTCTAGCCCTTTCCTCAACATCAAGAGTACCAATGAGCTCTTCCACATTGAACTCTTGTCTCTTATGTTTGATAGAGGTAGCAAAGTCCTTCCAAGAAGGTGGCAACTTGGTGATTATACCGCCAGCCACAAACTTGTCAGGCAAAGGACAAGGAAAAAGTTCGAGTTCCTTAGCTAGTGCCTGAAACTCATGAGCCTCAGATCGGTTCTCAACCATCTTGTAGTCATACAACTGCTTCATGAGATACAGCTCGCTACCAGCGTCAGTTACTCCAAACTTTCCAACAAGTGCATCCCACAGCTCTTTCCCTGTAGGAAGGATGATATAGCTTTTCTGAAATTTTGTATCAAGTGCGCTAATTACTGCTCCTCGAAAGAGGTTGTCTTCACCCTTAAACTTAGCCTCATCCTTAGGAGGTAAGTTGACAGGCTTGTCCTCAGCGGCATGAAAACAAGACATTGCAGTAAGCCACAATTCCATCTTAGCTTTCCATATCAAGAAGTTTTTACCATCAAAAGGATCAGGCTTTAGCACAGCAGCAAAACCTCTGACAAAAAAAATGTCTAACATTAGGTTTTTGGATTGTTAGAATTATAGGCATTTTCCATATCATTTTAATTCCATAAATTAAAATTATGACGATGACATATAAAAGGTAATTAATCATAGAAATCGTGATCTCAATTATATCCATAATAATATGGATCATGAGAACACGAAGCATATGAATCATATAAATCATATAAATATGATAAGCATATAAACTGACTGAACAATTGAAAATAAACAGATAGCAACATAAACAACATGACTGTAAAATTAAAACAAACATGTATGGTATTTTAATAGTATGAACAAACTTTATAAATATCATGATATGATATGACAGAACAGTTTGGATAAATCTATGGCTACATACGAAACAGTAGAGATGGACAACATATATAATCTGCAGGACGTATAACAGTAAGAAGCTGTATTGATCATACCCTGCCATGCGCTCCGAGGATTCAGATCCTTGTCCAGCTTTTCTTGTCATGTCGCCAGGAAGAAGAAGACGTTTTGGGCAGTCGCGTAGACGCTCCCTAAAAACCTAAGAGACAGACAACAGAAAGGTTTAACCTGAAGTTGAAACTCCCGCGGTTAATGAGTGCTAAAAAATTAACACATAACCACGCCCGTCCGCCCGAGCCTGGTCCAGCCGGCGGCGGCGGCGCACGTGTGGCACACCCTTGACCGTTTCTTGACTTCTCAAATTAAGTGGAATAATTCTCACCATATAAGTCAAGCCAAAAGACCCTTAGACTTCTAATATGATACTATTGATATTCTCCACTATTACATATCATAAAGTTTTATTGAATAAATGGGCCAGTAGCATAAAAGATCCAACAGCCTTAACCCTCTTCGTCTCAGATGCGTACGCCGCCCTACTCCTCCTCTTCCGCTGCCTGCAAGACTACGAGCGAGCAGCCCTGGGCTTCCCGACCAGGGAGCGAGCGAGGCGTGCAGTGTGTCCGCTGACCACACTGCTTACCGTGTCCTTCGCGTGGAAGGTGGCAGCGGCCATGCCTTTGGCCGTCGTCGTCTGGGCCCTGGCCGTCGCGGGAGCGAAATGGCGTGCGAGAGGGCGGGATGGGAGGTCGCGCGCAAGGGTGATGGCGAGCGAGCGCACCTCGACAAAATTGGCTAGCGAGGGGGACGCGAATCGCGATGGCGAGTGAGATAGAGTAGCAAGGTGGAAGGCGATGTTGTTGGCTCCGGTTTTCAGGATCAATTCCATTTTTTACCGAGCACATATCCTTTAACGAGTATATTGGAGCTGCTGAGTTTAAGACCTTCATCCATTATATTTAATATAACAGACAATATTGCAGTTAAAAAAACATTACTATAGCCATGTCCGAAGCATAAGCGACCCAAAGTCAAATATGACGTATAGGTGTAGTTGTAACTGTAGCCATGCATACGATAGTAGGCATACTCCAAGATATTACGATATTATAAAGTACAAACTGATAAATTGTCTAGAGAGACGATTTAACATAATACAAACTTAGAATAAATTACAATGTGAAAATGGAGTGAGTGTGAAAGATGAATCAAGCCACTTTGTTAAAATTGGTGGGCACCGTACGGAACACATGTGCAGTACTAAACAACGCATTAGATAAATTAATCAAGATGTGTCTCGATAATAAATGGCACAGACAATATGATATGGAGTGGGAGTTGATGGTTATATTAGGGCATGTACACCTCATATAAATTACCTGTATTTTGAGAGATATCTACATGGATGAGTGTAAAAAACACAAGAGACGTATTTTGACGAAGTAACTTCTCTAGCTAGCACGGTTTTCTAAGTTTTGATACGATTAAACTCATACAAACCACATAAATGAGTCGTACTTTAAGAGGTTTTAGTAAATAAAATAAAAGACTCATATACATTGGGTTGTATAAATGAGTTCCTTAGATGTATCTAGTATTTAAAGAATCATAACACAATATCTAAGTTGTAAATGCCATTAGAATAAGCATCTTGGTAATGTGCTGTACAAATTGCAAAAGTACTATGCGTTTGTGGGCAAAGCTTTTTGGTCGAAAGCGAGCGTGAAAACAGCTGCACTCGTAGCATTTTTATATATAAAAAAAGAAAAAAAATTGGGCGTCCGACCAGCACAAATGCACAATCCAGCCTAGCTCGGCCGGTTAATACACCCGGCCAGCCCAGCCCACTCAACCCAACCTGGCACGACCTGTAGAGGTCGGACCGTCTCGTCTCGTCTCCGTTCAGCACGTTGTTGGCTCCGTCCGCAACGTTTTTCAAAGACTCGTTCATCGGTTCATGGTCCGCCACGACACGACCCAGCCAGATGCAAAAGCCGTTCGGTCCCTCCCATCCATTTCGACCCGACGTGTGGCGCGGCCGCACGAATCCGCTCCGGGACAAGTATGGGTCATGGGACCGTGGCCCCACCTACAGAGCTGGATGCAGACGGCAATCGTCGTCAACCGAGTCCACCCCACCGCCGTCCGCCGCAGCCTCTAGGGCCGCGAACATGACACGAGCAGCCAGTTCTAGAGCCTGCAAGATTCTCGTCCTGTGGATGCCGTGCCGCAGCTACACCGGCGGATTTTGGCAGGTGGCGGCATCCCGGCGTACCTGCGCGGCACCCTTTCCACCAACCATTCACGCCCAGAGCAGCAGAATTTCATGGCATGTAGGCAAACGTCCTTCGGTTCGAGTTTGGTCCATCGATCCAGTTTATTTTTTCCCAAGAAGAATTGGCACACGAGTTTACGAGAAAACAGAGAATCGAAACGCAATTTCGTGTGCTGGTGGTGCTCAGCTCAGGGCCATTAGCGGTGTCCTGCCTGGCTGCCATGTGCTTGCAAGCTGTGAGCAAGTGCGTGTGCTGCTACCATTTGCCGCCCAGCGTATGCGTATCTTGGGCAATTTCAACCAGACAATGTTACATCACGAAACACACGATCAGAGTGCTGAGTTTGTTTTCAAGATGCGGCAGGGCATTTTTTTAAACCAAACCCAGCGCCGGAAGCTCCGGTCACCCGTCACCCCAATATGAATATAGCAGTATAGGGACAAGAAGGATGCGGATGCCGGAAGCAGCACAAAACTTTGGATCGCCATCTGTTGCGTGCTCGCACCTCGCCGCGCTCCCAAGGGCTCACGCTCGTGACGCGTCCCACGTTGCGTGAACGCACTCGCGCTCCCCAGTGGCGCACACGCCACCGCCGCCTCCTATTTAGAGGCCCCACCGCCTCACGAGCACGGCCCCCGTCGACTCGCCCGCTCCATCGCCCCCACGCACCCGCTGCCGGCCAAAAGCCAATTCGAATCTCCCCGCTGCGCGGCGGGGCCTCTGCTTCCGCAATGCGGGCCTCCGTCGAGGAGGCGGGCGCGCTCCTGGCGCGGAGCGACTCAGCCGGCCGCCGCCGCCGCTCCCCGCCGCCGGTGCAGACCGCGTCCCCGAGGCCCGGTAGCCTCAGGCGCCAGTCGTCGTCGTTCCGCGAGGACGTCGGGCATGCCGCCTCCGAGACTTACCTCGTCTCGCGACTCACCTTCACCCTCCTCCAGTACCTCGGGTAATCCGCAGTTCCTCACTAGCTCGTCCTCGCCTCGATGAATCCCAAGCGCTTAGTCCATCTCGTCTATCGACCTGAACGAAACAATTGATTAACTAGTCAACGGCGTGACGGATTGCACGATGCTACCCCGCGCGGTGGTGAACTGGTGACGGTTTCGATGCTGGAGCGACGGCCGAATGAGCTTGCTATTTTAGGGAAGTCGCTTACGATTGGTGGTTCTACAACTCTATCACAGTAATCCTATGTGGTTGCGTCTAGAAGGCAGCTTTCACAAACACAGAGATTCAAAGTGGGGCTTACTCAGTAATCCTATGTGGTTGCGTCTAGAAGGCAGCTTTCACGAACACGGACATACAAAATGGGGCTTACTCTAGTTAATAAGATCTGCTGATAGATGACGCAATTACGTTTGGAACTTTCTCGACAAGGGTGGATGGGAGTCTTGTGGGTGCAGACTGCACAGTGCTAGACGATTCTGGGTTTCATTTGCGTGCAGACTTTTTATGCTGTTGAGTAGCACACCTCGACCTCGTCTCTGTTTCCGTTCTGCTCTGAGAACTTTGAAAAGGATGCGCATGCTGATGCAATCATGTCATGCTAGTGTACAGTTGATTGGTCATGCGCAGCCCACTCGCTTTTGACTCAACAGCTAACCAACCAATCATTATTGATTTTATATTTGATAAATGACGGCAATGAGGTAGCCATGTTCCTGATGGCCTGTTTGATACACATAGCTAGGAGTAGCTAGCTACTAGCTGGAGCTAAAAATGAGCTCACATTAGCAATGGTTGGCTAGCTAGTTGGTAAACTACTGTTAAAAAATTAGCCTACCTATTAGCTTTCCTGTTTGGATGCAATAGAGCTAATTTTTAGCCAGACCTCGACTAGTGCGTGCATCAAAACAGGTTCTTAATCCGCCTGCTGAATTTTGTGACGTAATATTTTACCAATTTCTTTCTTTGGAAACTGCACTCTACATCTTGTTTAGAAAATTATATCTGTTGACTGTGCCAATTAAACACATGAAACTTGAGTCAGCCAGTAAGAAAACTAGAGTGGTACCTAGGTGCAGAATTCTGAAAGAGAGAGCAGGGCCTACTTTAAACTACCGATTTCTTTCTACTTATGAGATTTGCACTAGAAAGACAGAAGTGGAAAGTGACGGGGAGGAGAGTAGAATAGAGGGTCTCAGAACTCACAAGTACAGTTTCATAGAATGGTAGGAACATGTGCAAGGTCTTATGGTACTAATAAGAGCGTACAGAGTCATTATAGAAGTACGCAAGCTTCAACATTGAAAGTGATAGCACTACATACAAGCCTTGCATTTTCTAGTCTTTTCGATGTCATGTGCATTGTAGTAGAGTCACACTATGTGTACGTAAAATTTCATATTTTTCTAGATATCATACATCAACAGTGTTCTCCCATTTTGTTTGAATGCTTTGATAAATAGCATTAATGTTGGTGTTTTGATTTTTTTACTATTATTCAGGTTAGGTTACCGATGGATGTCACAACTTCTTTCACTCACAATCTATGCAATTGTACTTATGCCAGGATTTATACAAGGTACATTGAAGCCTACCTGTTAACAGAGTATGATATGTTGTTTTAATATATAAATTTTAGTTTGTCTTAAAGGGACCTTTTGATTATGACTCCTTTGACAGGAATATTATATCTTGTTCAATTTCTGAAACATCTTTTCTTTGTTTACAGTTGGATATTACTATTTCTTTTCGAGCCAAGTGCGTAGAAGTGTAGTCTATGGAGACCAACCCAGAAACAGGTAACATCAGTTGGGAAGGCCACCTAGCTGGAAACACTGTTAGTATTTCCTATACATAGTTGAATAATGTGATGAGTATTACACAGGTTGGATCTATACATACCAGAAGATAATAGTAGGCCCTGTCCAGTGGTGGCCTTTGTGACTGGTGGAGCATGGATTATTGGGTTAGTATTTATGATTCTGGGAAAAAGAATACTGCAGTAATACTTGGTGACTATCTTTATTGATGAATTTTTAATTTAGTTACAAGGCATGGGGTGCTCTTCTAGGACGACGATTGGCAGAGCGAGGAATAATAGTTGCTTGCATTGATTACAGGTGCTGATTGTTGAGTTTTCCTGCTATATTTTTAATTACCAATGAGGGATCATGGATTCTTTTTGTATCTTGTTTGCTTGACACAACAATCAAATACTCCTTTCAGAAATTTCCCACAAGGTACAATAGGGGACATGGTTCATGATGCTTCTCAGGGGATTTCTTTTGTGTGCAACAACATCGCCAGCCATGGAGGAGATCCTAATCAGTAAGCTAGCAACTTTTAAATTTATCTAGTTAACTTGGCATGGAATTTGCATAATTTCATGTTAAGGGATAATCATGTTAGTGTATGTTTTCTCAAACAACGCAAGAAAGCTGCATGTCATTTAACTAAAATGAAAAAAGTAAAAGGAGAGGATAGCGGGCTAGCTCCTGTCATGTTAGTGTTTGTGACTTGGTTTGCACTTTATAGTTGCTAAAGGCTATCAATTTAAATCATAGGTGCTAAAAGAATTGTGTAGTTAGTCACTGGGAAGGAAAGTTAACCTAGTCTGTTGTTTGCTTCATTGCCATTGGACATTCTAAGAGTACCTTACCTATTCTTTTCTCCAGCATTAGCAGAAATAATTGCTTATCTTTGTGCATTCTGTTAATGACATATCTTTATATCTTTCGGTTTTCAGTACTGGTTAATTTTGGTTATATGTGAATGCAAAATCTGGTTCCATTTTAACACTTAATAACTCGAGTAGAATTTATGTCTATGTAGGATCTACTTGATAGGTCAGTCAGCAGGTGCACATATTGCAGCGTGTGCCCTCATGGAGCAAGCAGTAAAAGAATCTGGTGGGAATCCTGTTTCTTGGAGTCTTACCCAAATCAAAGCATACTTCGGTTTATCTGGAGGGTGAGATCTTAGGTTCTGCTGTTCATTAGCCTTCTATTGCACAATTATTTTGAGTCCTGCATACTGATGAGCTAATACAACATGCATGGCAGCATGGCTTCAGGTAGCTGAGCTCCTTTTAAGGTCTCCTGAACTTTTAGGATCATGCCTTTTGAACTTAAAATCTGTAACCAAAAGATAAGATACCATATTGTCCGCAACATATGAGTATCTTCTGCAGAAGGTGTTGTTTGCATCAAGTGACGTGGAAACTTGCAATTGGTCATTTTGAGTCTTCAAAACATGAATGCACTGAAAATCTTCTGTCCTTGTCATGTGATATAAATATGACCTATCTAATAACGAACTTCCCTAAAATATGAAAACGAAGCTAATGATCTTCATCACTGCATTGCATCTGGATGACTTGGGTTTATCAGCAAAAGTGTTTTCTTGCAGATACAATATGCATAATTTGGTTGACCATTTCCACGAGCGTGGTCTTAATCGCTCAATATTCCTCAGGTATTAAATTGGATATCTAATGAAGTGGTATCTAGTAACAATTAGATATAACAGTAAGGATTAATGATGGATTTGAAGTACAATTTCAGCATAATGGAAGGAGAGGAATCATTGTCACGTTATTCTCCTGAAATTGTTGCAAAGACGTCAAGTGCTGAAACCATAGCTCTTCTGCCTCTTGTTGTTCTTATGCATGGAACTGAAGATTATTCAATACCATCATCTTCCAGGTTTGTTCATATTCCTTCTATAGATGTTTGTTTAGAAAATTGAAGGGAAAATCAAGTAAACCTAGAGTTTTGATTGACCTGATTTCTCTATGCTTGTCATGCTGTTGTGTTGAAAGGAAATCCTATGGCAGTCCAAAGCCATTAGCCTTGAATTTGACAAAAGCAACTTTCCTACAGCTGCTTAACTAATTGGATGCTGATCGAAATTAAAAATTCATTGGCTATTGACATGACACGTACCCGGTTCAATAAAATATACTAGATGGACTCATGAAGCTATGCACCAAGCTGAGGCAGGATTAGGGTACGCTTTTAAGGTGTCTAAAGATTCCTGCAACTGTGATGCTCCTTCAGCCCTCCTTTTACAAATTTAACATTTCTTTCCTGTATTAAGGTATTCCTTGAACACCAACAGTGTATATAACTGTAAATACAGGCTGGAAGGTTGATAGACATAATTTGTAACTTTTCTGGTTAAAAACTGAAACGAAAAATTTCCACGAACTTTGAGGTGAAATCCCTTTGTCCTCCTAGATTCCAGAATAAATACTTTTAAATTGGAGCATTGCTTGATTAGAATGTCAATTGCCAGGTTTTACGAGAATGTTGTCTCCTCCTAAGTTGTAAAGTCAATGGTCAAAATTTTTGAACAAAACCGTTACAATGAGATTGCTTTTGCTATACTTTCTAATCTTCTCCGCTCAACTTGAACTTTCCTTTGTGTATATTTCTCTGCTTCTACTGTAGGTTGATGTTTTTCTTTTGGATGGATAATCTATTGATTGACCCATCATGTAACAAATACAGTCTTCTCAATTTCATGTTACCAGCTACTCTATCTTCTATGCGCAGTCAAACTTTTGTTGACGTCCTCCAACAAGCTGGTGCTCAAGCAAGGTTACTATTGTACGAAGGGAAAACACATACAGATATCTTTGTACAGGTTTGATGTCTTGAACTTTTATATATAATTAATTTTTCTCATGTTTCTAGTTTTCAAGCTCTGTTAATACTTGATAGTGTGTAGATGTAGAGTAAATTCAATAACAATGTTACTTGTCGATACATAATTTTTTACAAATTGGATTGGTTCCTTTTATCTTACTAAGCTTGGTGGACATCTACATCTTAGGGTTGTTGTTGAGATTTACAAGCATTTCTCGAGTTCACACTTCTTTATTGGGGCAAAATAAATCCTACCCCTGATTTTATAAATAAATCTTACCCCTGATTTTGTAGAAGCTAGAAGACCCCACTCTATGTGTGCCCGGCATTGGGTCTGTCCTAAAAGGATTGGATTCTCTATTTGGGAAGAAAGTAGTCATCACTATCTAATTTATTAATAAATAGCTTGCCGTCACTTACATAAAAAACTATTCTTGTGATGCAGTTGGATTAAAATCAAAAGTTCCATACTTACTAGAAGGGTTGAATTTTTCTATTTGGGAAGAAAATAGTCATCCTTGTCTAATTTATTAATAAATGGCTTGCCATCACTTACATAAAAAACTTTTCTTATGATGCAGTTGGATTAAAATCAAAAGTTCCATACTTACTGGTGCGGCTCGTAATGTATCTTTCTGGATGCATTTTTGTTGCTAATCTTAGCCTAATTAACCAACTTATGACTAATTTTTGGCTAAATCACATAGATCGTAGTCACTTGTTTCATGAGAAGATGTGCTTGTAAACTTAAAGGGAAACTTGATATGCCATACAATGCTACTGGTTTCTATTCAGTTCCTAACAAGTTGTTCTTAGTTGTTACTGAGATACCTGGTAGTGACTGCAATTTCGAATTTATGTTCGATGGATGTCAGAACTTGTTCCAGAGATATGCATGTATCGAGCTTATTGCCATGCTTTTATACTGTTTGATATTGAGATGAAGATTTTATGTCGATTTCCTTGGAACTTCCTTTTATTGGTGTCGTCAGAACTAACACAACAACCTGAACATCACTGCAGAATGTATTCTATTATGGTTTGCTAGAGTATCTCACTCAACTTTGCATTGTTATAACTGTGTCTTGTTTCTTTATTTTTTCCCATAGGATCCTCTAAGGGGTGGAAGAGATCCATTGGTTGAAGACGTGTTGTCTATTATTCATGCTGATGATGCAAATGCATGTCAAAAGATTGCTTTAGCACCAACTCCTAGGAGATTAGTTTTCGAGTGGCAATTAAAGTTGGCACGCAAAATTAGTCCATTCTAATTTCTAGCAGGTAGTTGCTGTCCACACCCTAGTCTTTTTCCATATGCTGTCTCCATTGCAAACATTTTTGATAGTTTGGTTTGTCAAAAAAAAGTTTTGCAAACTAGGTCAGTAAAGCATTTGGAGTGTTTGTTTTTACGTCAGTACTTAGTAGATGAATTCCAGATTAATATTTTATCCTTTTCCCATTATTTCAGCAAGTTATTGCTGCATAGAAAAGCAACAATCTAAAATCTAAATGCTTTGAACCACATACACATGTAGAGCATAAAGTTTAGGATTTAGATCAATTTCCTAATTGAATACTATGTATACCCGGAGTAAAAAATTAGTTTGCATATTAGTGAAACCAATTTCTTTTTTTGAAAGGTTTTAGGTATGAATTATTTTAAAGTAGTCTGTGTGCAAAATATCTAGTATGAACCATGGAGAAGCTTGGAGCTATGGATTTTGCACCTTCATGAGGAAAGGGTGCTCGCCAGCTCGGGGAGCCGTTGAGCTGGATTGGATCAGGCAAGTAAAAGGTTCTCGCGTCTTCTTTACTTGCACAACGTTGGTCAATGTGAAACTTGTAGCTGGTACGCAATACGAGAGGAAGAAGCTAAATACACGACTGGGAATGGAAACCACGTCATCTTTTTTTTTTGCAAGGCTGTATATAATGTTGCATATTATATTGTACAAAGGCTTGTACTACGTTTCTTGTGCCTCTGTTCTAAAATGTAAGTTTTTTTAATTTTAGCCGAAATCAAACTGACTAAAGGCTTGTTTGGAAGCACTCAGTTTTTAAGAAATTAGTTTATAAAAATTGAGTTGGTTTCAAACATATCAGTTTATATATCAGTTTATAAAATTTGGATTTCTAGTTTCTTAAAAGCCAAGAAGCTGGTCTCTCCTAGCTAAAAGATAAAACTGTTTTTTTTAAAAAAAAACTGGTTGAAGAGATAGACGACTAAGAAAATGTTACATTTGAAAATAATATAAAGGGAAGGTTAAAGGGCTAGGCGAAGTTGTAATATCAAATGGCACTCAATCTCAAATGTTGTTTTCGTTGCTTCATTAAGCTTCAACTTGTTATCCATTAGACAAATTGTGTGACCTTGGCTTCCAATGCTTGTTCACCCAAGAAGCAAGTTGTTGTGTCTAAAGAGAACAATGATCAAGTTATATTCAAAATCTTTAGACACATCAACTTATATCTAGTGGATTTTATTCTAAAGATGCAAACTTGAGACATATCTATTCACCAAATCACGACATAGAAGGTTTGCTCTTGTGGAAATGAGTACACTAAAAAAGCTATTGAATAAAGAGATGGCTAGAGGTTTTAAAAGATATTGTGTTTGAGAAGGATAAGCTTTGTACTGCATGTTAAGCTGGTAAGTGTAAGACCTAAAATTGGTAGAAAAAATAAAATAAAATAAATACATATACTATAAAATAATAAAGCAAGGAAAATTCTCCAAATGTTTTAAATTAAAATGCCTTTCTTTGAAGATATTCATAATTTGGAAGTTACTACTCCCAAAATGAACATATTTAAAATAATAATAATAATTAAAGATACTTAGATAAACTAAATTACCCTTAGATTAGGTTATATATAAGAATTAGGATTAAACTATTTCTTAAATATATATAATCTACAAATATAAATTATATTTTCCTAGAATTAAAAAGATATGGACTATTCTCTATTATATGATTGGGAATCATGTATAAAAGAATTAAATAAGACAAATAATATATATATATATATATATTTGCATTCAAGCTGAAAATTTTGTGATGTACATGTAGTTTATATTGGAGTCTTAAAACTGAATTTGATTTAGTTTGGATTTGTAAATTGAAATGAAATTAGAAAATAAAAAGAAAAAGGAGAAGACCTCACCTAGGCCGAAATGATCACCAGCGGCCCATCTCCCTTGATTCTGTGCAGCCCACTACTCGGCCCATTTCCCTCTTGCCAGGCCTGCTCTGCGTGCGCGTTGGGCCGCGCCCGTTGTCGCTGGCGTGTGGGCCCCTTTTGCCATACACTCACGTCACGCCGCCATACGGGGCCCATTGGTCGGCCCCATTGGTCGGCCACTCAGTTCGCGCGCACAAGCTCCTACTCGTGAGTCGTCTCTCTGCCTTGTGGGACCGCTTCATCGGGTGCTTCGTCATCACCATCTCAACAGAATTGCTCCACGACCGGAGCTGTCCTCCACCGAGTTCACCACAAGTCCGCAACAAACCATCCCTAATCCCGCGCTGATCTCAGGGTTGGGCCGGCCATGGGTGTCCCCATCCCTGGCTATAAAACCATGCCGTGAACCCTTTTTCCCCACCATCAGAAATGGAGTAGAGAGAAGATGGAGTGCCGCCGCGCTTGGATCTAGTCTCCACCGTCGGTCTGGCCTCGGGAACTCGACCTGGGTGGAGCGTGGTGCGCATGGAAGGTGTTGTGGGCACCCTTCAAGCATATGGTGCCGGGGGTAAGTCACAATTCCTCGTCGGTGTACCACACTGCCCCAAAATCCACACTTCGCCGCGACCAAGGCTTATGACTGGACAATTCATGGTTTGCCACCCAACCGCTAGTTCGCAATGTTGCCCACTCCCTGTTGCCCTAATCGGTTTCGAGTTTGGAGACTTTATGCTCAGGATTGACATCGTAGGTCATGGCGCCGCCGCACTGGCGCTGTGCGCGGCCGTGTTGACAGCCAGGGAAAGAAGAAAGTGCTGCCATCGTCGATCCATTCGCGGACGGCTGGATCTGAGAGTCGGGTACCGCTTCGGCTGGGCGCGTTACGGGGCGTTGATCTCCCATCGGGCGGTCAGCGGGTATCGCGCATCTCATTAAATCTGTGACGCAGATCTCGGGATCGACGGTCTATTAGCGTGTACCGTTTTGATGAAGCTCTAATCTAATCCGAGCCGCATATATCATATCCTACGGCTCTGAATCAACGATACCCCTTCGCCGTGCACTTCTTTCAAAAGAACCCCTCGGTTTTCTTCAAAATAACCCGCCGTCCCCGCGGGAGACCGGGAGTAGTCTGAGTCTGGTGGGGTTTTGCAAATTTAACTCTGGGCTCTTTGATATTAGTGTCCTCGGTCCAGAACACTTTGGATATTCAGAAATTAATAAAGAAATAGGTTTTTAGTATAAAAATAAATTCATAAACTTGTTTAATCCGTATTTAATTCATTCTAACTCCAAATTGACCTGTTCCAGTTCCTGTAATTTTGTATTAACATTGTTTATCACCTAGTACCTTTGTTTAACCATGAAACTTGAATTAAAATTGCTCAATTGAATTAATCTATTCTAGGTGCTAAATAATTTTAGAAATTCATAACTTAATATCCGTAACTCTGTTTTAATCCATTATAGTTGCATTAGTCTCACAATAATATTTATTATCATCTGGTAACTTTGTTTTGTCATGAAATATAGGTTAAAATGTTGCACTTAGTCTATTCTATATTTAACCACGCGGATCCTCGGAAAATCATAACTCGATAACTATAACTCCAAATTTAGTGATTCTTGTTCCTACGATAATGTTACGCAGCGTAGAATATTATTACACAGTTTATTCTTATGTTTGGTGTGATGTTAATTTTGGCTATACCATGTTTGTTTGTATTGCTATGACTAGCGTGAGGTCACGAGTCATCTTAAAAGCAAGTTGGTACCTGGAATCTCAAGTGCCAGGCAAGTTGTGCCCTTGATCACTTCTTTTACCCAGTCATGTTCTGATTAATCATAATGATCTGCATAGGTTAATTTTGATGGGATCCAATAGGTTACCCTAGTTTGACTATCTTTATACCTTGTTTACCACTGAATTTTTGGGTAGTACCTGCTATTGCTTTATGTGGTTTTGGGTATAGAGATACACATTGCTATTCATGATTATACTTTTATCAGTTGTTATTCACTATTTATGATAAGATCATTATGTTAATTGGAACATGGAGAACAACCCGGGAAAACAGTGCTACCACAAGGGTTTAATGGGACGCCCTTGGCTGATTAACTAGGAAAGCTAGTGGATGACTATCTTACTCGAAAGGGGCAAGGGCAGTAGGGGAGTGGTCAGTGTAGGGAGGTCCTTGGTTGATTTTGCTGTGATGGCGGTCAGGTGAGGGATTCCTGCACTGGAGCTTCGTATAAACTGTAGCGGGTTTTCTGAAGCTAGTGAAACTTTGTAAAGGCCTCGTAGTGTTATCCTGTCTCGCCTCCTCGGTAGAGGTGTATGGGATTGGCCGTCTCTTGGCAGATGGGTAACATGACTTGTGGGTAAAGATGCGCAACCTCTGCAGAGTGTAAAACTGGTATACTAGCCGTGCTCACGGTCATGAGCAGCTCGGACACTCACATGATTAATTTATGGAACTAAATTCAATTTGTCATATGCATTGCATCGCAGGTGTTGTTGTTACTTTTGTTCTACTGCTTAATTGGGTTGGTATTTACTTATACTTAGTAATTGCTAATAAAATTTTGACCAACTTTAAAAGCAATGCTTAGCTTCAACCATCCTATTTGGTAAGCCTTACACTTCACGTGAGCTCCCACCTTTGGCGAGTTCATGCACATTATTCCCCACAACTTGTTGAGCTATGAACGTATGTGAGCTCACTCTTGCTATCTCACATCCCCCATAGGTCAAGAACAGGTACCGCAGGATGAGGCGCTTGGAGGATGCTGTGACGAGTTCGTGAGAGGTCTAGGCCATCGTCTCCCAGTCAACTTTGAGTTGCTGGATCGTTGTCTTCATATGATGTAATTATTTATTTTGTACAGAACTTCTATTATGTATTAAAGATGTAACATTCGATCCTATGCCATGATTCATCATATATGTGAGACTTGGTCCCAGCACACCTGGTGATTATGTTCGCGTCCGGGTCTTGGTGCCCCGAAATCCGGGTGTGACAGTAAGCAAGTTGTCAACACTCATTCAACTAGAGGTTTCATGTCAACATCGAGACCATTAGAGCTCTTACATATGGACTTATTTGGACCAACATCATATGCAAATGTGAGAGACAACCTCCATTGTCTTATGATAGTAGATGATGATATACAAGTTATACTTGGGTGTTCTTTCTTCAATATAATACCAAAGTTGCATCAACATTCAAGAAGTTTTTCAAGAAAGCACAAAACAAGTTTGAAGTGAAAATCAAGAAAAAAGAGATAATGGGAAGGAATTTGACAACACAAACATAAAACAATATCGTGATGAAGTCGGGATCAAGCATGAATATCCATAACATACACTCATCAACAAAAATTGTGTTGTTGAAAGAAAGAACCGTCCATTGATCACTTTTGCTAGAACCATGCTAAACAAGAACAATACACTAGAGAGGTTTTAGGCTGAAGCTATCAACACTGCTTGATATGCATTCAATCGCCTATTTTTTTGTCTATTGTTTGAGAATACCGCCTATGAGTAGGCCTGGGTAGTCGGTCTAAACCGAGAGAATTCGGTTCGGTCTTTTCGGTTTCTTTAAATTTCGGTTTGTATAGTATGAGAACCGAATTAATGACTCAGCAAATAAAAACCAACAGACCAGATAGCTAAAATATCGGTTCGGTTTTCGGTCTTAACCGAACAGAACCGAGAAACAACAAGCAAGCTAGCCACCTGAGTAGTGGGCGCTAGCCAGCCTAGCTGCTAGCCTGCTAGATGACGACATGCTTGTTGTGAGCAAAGCCTGTACCTTTCAGGCTTCAGTTAGGACTGAGCTACAGCCTTCATGAAGCCAGGGCGCTAGCAGCAAGCATAAACATGTGCAAAGTGTATAATTGTACAAGCAAAAATATGACCAGTCCTTACTGAGACACAACCATAATTTAATATAATTGTACAGCTATAGCCTGCATGACCAACAATTTGACATAGACTAACAAGCTAACAACTTAGTCTCACAAGTCATAAAGCCACAAATAAGAGACATAAGTCTTCACTTAGACAACAGTAGTTTAATTTAATACGTCATTAGTCATTACTCAATAAAATGTAGCATCAGGGATAGGAGGACATCATTGGAAAGTTGTTGAAGACTCGACTTCACTGCCTCAGCCCTCACTCCATTAGGCAATCATGCCCTCCGCCTCACAGTCATAGCATTAAGTTCTTTGAAGTAGACTCCATAATCCACGCCATAGCAGATTAGTAGCTAGCAAATAGAAACAACATATATGGATTAAAATAAGTTCTAACTATGTTCCTTGTGCATGTCCTTTGAAATGGTGGAGTCCAATGTAGGACAACTATCTTAAAAAAATTTCTAAATCCCGACTTCTCACCAAACATAAAAGGGAGCTCATCCTCTATGACCATTTCAGCAAAACCTTGTCTTATTGCCTCAGGATCATACCTCCAAGTGCTAACACCTTCTCATTGGCACACTTTCAAATTGGCATGCTTTGGATCCTTATTGTTCTCATGGGAATTGCACTTGTAGATATTAAAATGCCTCCACATTGCAGTAGTGCCATTGACATAAGAATAAGCTCTAATAGCACGGTAGCAATACTTGCACTTCCCTTTCTTCCCCACACCTTGGTCACCCTTAATCTTGAAGTGTTCCCGCATTTCAGATCTTGGTGCCATTGATTTTCTGGCATGCTTTTCCTTATCAACTTCATCCTCTCCTTCATTTTCTTTTTGCTCTCCTTCATTACTTTGGATAATCACATTCTCATCAGCCCTTGCCACCCCACCCTCCAACTCTATATTTTCAGTTTATGTTCCTACCCCAAGCTCTTCTTAGGTTCAGAGGACATCTACAAAAATAGAATGGCAATACAAATTAGTTTGATATTGAGAAGAAAAATCTTTTGGAGAAAATACAAACTAGAAGATTCTTGACAAGAAGCTGCTGAAATGGAAAGAGTGTATTTAACAAGAAGCTGCAACATTAAAAATTCTATTGTAGATGCTGCAACATAAAAACTCTATTGCAACATTTAAAAATTCAACAACATACAGTCGGCCTTGGCCAATTGCAGATGCCGAAACATTAAAAATTCAGTGAACTTACCAAAAAATTCAGTGAACTAACATAAAAGCAAGCCCTCAAACATTTTGCACTTATGCTGCTACTAAAAATAAAACTGCATCCTGCTAGGCGAGGGGCCGAGAGTGCAGGCACTTGCCTTCTCAGATTTGAATCGAAAACAACTAAGAAACATCTAGTTCTACTAACTCATATATAACTCAATCCAGTTTATTGTGTCACTACTAATTATACAATAATAGAATAAAACTAGGAGGGTAACTGTCATACTTACATTGCAAAACTCAAAATATTCTGTTGTGGGCTGGGGCATTTGATCATTGGTGAGGGGAGCGTGACAAGCAGTGGGGTTTGGCCACTTGGTGTTGGAGACTTGGGGCTGGGGGCACCGAACACAGACGAGGTGACCAACAATCGTTGAAGTTCACGGGAGGCGTCGACGCGTCACGAGCTACAGATGCAGTGAGCCAGCGAGGGAGGGACAACCTTCGGCGAATGATGACGCCTAGCGCCCTAGCGGACAACAGTCTGTAGCTTGTCGGTGTGATGCATGACTTGCTAGTGCGGTGCGTCGCCGGCTCGCTGCCACTCCTTGGGGCCAGAGACTAGACAGTGGATTGGACCGAGAATCTAGGGTTATCGGTTACATTCTGTTCGGCGCCGGTGCATTGGGCCGACTAGGTTGAATGTTGGATTGTTCGGTTTAATCGGGTAACCGATGTCTATAACCTAAGAATCGAAACAAATATTGGTTTGTAGCAACTAGGAACCTAATGTGAAACCGATAACAGATATTTCAGTCTGATCGGGTTCGGTCTCAGTCCGATCGGGTTTAGTGTTCGGTCTCAGATTTTTTTGCCTAATCCTACCTATGAGTTGCTCGAGCCATTTGCTATTTTGTCACTCTTAGCTGTAGACTTATCTGGTTTACCATTAGGCCTACAAGTCATAGACACAGATGGTCCCCCAAGTCATAGACACATGTGACATAATAGCAGAGAGCCCAAACTAAGAGTGACAAAATAGCAATTTTTTCGAGTTGCTCAATAGGAAGAAGCTAGATATCTCCTTCTTTTGGGGGTTCAGTTGCAAATGCTACGTCTATAAGGAGCATCAACACCTAGGGGAATTTCAAAAAGTATGTGATATTAGTTTCTTACTTGGTCACTTTTTTAATTTCAAAGCATATAGAGTATTCAACCATGCCACTGACTTGGTAGAAGAAACATATGATGTGTAATTTGATGATGAAAGCTCCCTTATGGTTTTTAGTGGTTTAGATGACAACCCAATTAAAGGATAACAAGTGTGCTAAGTGTTAAAACAGGTGCGTAGTGCAAAGCTTGTATAGTTCAACACAAGAGTTCTAGTGTGATGGTCCAAAGGCTAAATTGATTATGGCTGTGGACATCACAAGTAAAGGAGAACATTGCTTATGTGATACTCAATGTGCATATCTTGGAGACAACTGATCAAGCCAAGGATGAAGACAAGAAGAGCTTTGATGTACCGAGTGCACAAGAGAAGGTCAAAGAGACTGAGGAACCTAAAGCCAAGGGCGAAGAATACTTGCTAAGTCAAGGTTGATCGAGTTGAGAAGAGCTGTGGTGCATCGAGAATCACTATCTAAGGACATGAGTTACAACAAATGAGGTAGCATCTATGGTTATGTAGTGTAAGTCATAAGGCTCGAGATCAAGCTCAAGAGACAAACAGGGTCACTAGAAGATGGAGTAGTGTCAAAGCCAGGACTTAGAAGCAAGCGAAAAGGAGCTGTTCACTTTGACCTTTAGTTTGAGTTGTTCCTGTGTTTGGACATGTTCTATGTGACCTTTACAAGCTGTTGGAGCTCATAGATGACAATCTAGATCAAGTCAAGCTGACTTGATGGTTTGGAGTCCAAAATCAACCTCAAACATGCCAAAATGGGTAAAACGATGAAAAATGTTAAGTATGCAAGGTTTAAGTGTTCAACTATGTTGCATACACCTTTTACTACATGATTGGTGCTTTGGTTTGCTCTCTAACTCAGTTTGTAAAGAAAGTGTCATTTTGGGTCTCTTTGAGGAGAAACAGAAAAACTGAGAAAAGAATGGGAAAATGTAACTTTCTAGGACTTAGTCAATTGGATTATACTCTAATTGTATGTGTATAAGTCACAGGAAAGTCCTCCGAGTTAAGATCGATTGGAGAATAAATGGAGAAAAGGGACTCATTGCAGCCTGTCTGTGGTGCACCGGACCTGCTACATGACTTAGTCCGTGGCGCACAGGACCTGCTACAAGACTGGTCCAGTGCACCAACGGCTAGCCGTTTTAGAGAAGGAAAGGGCTAATCAGATCCCGGACTGGGGGCACATGGACCCGGTCCAGTAATGCAGCGGACCGGTCCGGTGCCCTCGCAAATAGAGCAGTTTTTTCTAGGATTTGGCATCTTCTTTGGAAGGAAGGGGCAACGGCTAGGGGCTCATTTGGGGCTATAAAAGGACCCCCTAGATGCACATAATCAAGTTCCCAAGTCACCCAATAGTAGCAAACAAGTGTAGACATATTGCAAATCATTTCTACCTCCCTCTCTTGTGTATTTCTCTCTAGTTTGTGTGTTGGCGCAATTATAAGCCAAAAGTGAGTAGAGGGGTGCTGCTACAAGTTAGAGCGAGCAAGATCTTGAGCAAGCGAATGTGTTACTCTTCCGGAGTGTTGTCAGGAAGATTGTAAACAACCTTGGCTCTACTGTAACCGACTTCAACATAGTGGAAGCCTCGATCGGCCATCTGGTGACGGATCTGAGCAAACGGAGAAGGAGTTGAAATAGACTCCAAGCTAGGTTGGCTAACTCCAACACGGACTAGACAAGCATTTCAGGCCTGGCCGAACCATGGGATAAATCCCTGTGTGATGTGTGCTCTTGCTGTGTTGTCCTCTTCTCTTTCTTTGATTACTCTTTGCACTTCTATACTTATGTTTGGTATAAGTCATTTTTGAAGTGCATGTTACTTTGAGACATGGACTTCAATTCTGCTGCAACCTACTCAACGTGATCTTCATTCCACTACGACCGGTCTTCGAGTAGAGTAAGACTTCTATGTTTTCGGGTTAAACTTTTATTCGCCTATTCAACCCCCTCTAGACGACTGGTCTTATGGTGCACCGAACCTGCTACAATATCACATACTTTTATAATCGAATGTAACCTATGTTTTAGTAGATTGATCTTTCTAAACAAAAGTTAATATGTCTATAATTATAACCTAACTAAAATATGACCTTTATATAAGTTATTACTTGGATTAATGTCAAATTAGCTAGCTATTTGAAATATCTTTCTCACATGATTTATTAATCGACATAGACATAGTTTTCATATTTAATTACATAAAAACTTATGAAAACTATATCTTTTTAACCGTAACTCTGATGTTAGGGCTTCTCGAACTTGCGATCTCATAGCGACGCTTAGAATTATATAACACAGTTGTTTTCTATGTTTAGTGTAATGTTATTTTTACCTACTCTTTGTCTATCTATATGAATTGCTATGAGTAGAAGCGAGGTCACGAGAAACCTGAAGACCAAATTGAAGAAGTACCTGGAATTACACCAAAAGGCAAGTTATGCCCTTGATCACTCTTCTTTTACCTAATAATGTTCCTGTTAATCACTGTGACGTGCTTAGGTTAATTTGATGGGACCTAATAGGTTACCCTAGTTCTGTTCACCCTACACCTTACAAACAAATGAACTATTGGGTAGTCCTGCTATTGCTCTACCTGGTTTTGGGATTAATATTATATCTAAATTATGACCATGTTCTATTATTATTGTTGGTTTAATTATTGTTTATGATAAGATTATTGTGTTAAATTGAACATGGAGAACCACCTGAGAAAACAGTGCTACCACAAGGGTAGAATGAGACGCCCTTAGCTAAGTAATTATGAAAGTTAGGGAGAGATTACCTTACCCGAAAGGGGCAAGCCAGGAGTGCGTCGCTGCAGAGTGTAGGGAGGTCCTCGGGTCGAACTATCTGTAAAGCTTTTCGGATGAGGGATTCCTATGCTTCCTTCTTCCTGAATCCGTAGTGAGTTTTCTCGAACTAGTGGAACTTTGGAAAGGCTACATAGTGCTACCCAGCCTCGCCTCCTCGATAGAGGTGTATGAGATTCATGATCACATGGTAGATGGGTATCACGACTTGTGGGTAAAGATGTGTAACCTCTGCAGAGTGTATGTAAAACTAGTATATCAGCCGTGCTCATGGTCATGAGCGGCTCGGACACTCACACGATTAACTTATAAAATTTAAACTTAATCTATCATTTGTATTGCATTGTGGGTTTTATTATTAATTGTGATTTCTTATTTAATTGGTTGATATCTACTTATACTTAGTAACTACTAATAAAATTTTGACCAACTTTAAAAGCAATGCTCAGCTTTAACCATCTTCTTTGATAAGCATTACACTTCACATGAGCCCCACCGGCCACCGTGAGTAAGTGAGCTCATGCATATTATTCCCCACAACTTGTTGAGCAATGAACGTATGTGAGCTCACCTTTGTTGTACTCACACCCTCCCAGGTCAAGGACATGTACTGCCAAGATGAGGAGCATGAAGGATGCCGCGATGAGTTCGTGAGAGGTCTAGGCCGTCATATCCCAGTCAACTATGGTTGTGGAGGATCGTTGTCTTCATATCATATAATTATATAGCTAATTTGTACAGAACTCATATTATATAATAAAGATGTGACATTCGTTTCTGTAACATGAGTCATCATATGTGTAAGATTTGATCGTAGCATAAATTTGATTCGCGCTTAAATTTATCCTTAATTCCGGGTGTGGCAAATATACTTTATTATTTACTCTATTAATACATTAAATTTGAAATTATAATTCATACTGTGTTAAGAGAAATAAAAAAAATATAGCCAATCTAAAGGACTAAAAAACGATAGATTTGTCTTTTATATCTTTTAATATAGGATAAATTACAACTTTAAATTTAATATATTGATACATCTATAATTTTTAAGATTTGTTTAAAAAAATACTCACTCGGTACTAAATTTAAATTTGTTTTAGCCTTTTATTATATTCATATAATAATTAGTATATGTGTTTCGTATATATATATGTCTAGATTCATTATTATTTATTAGAATATAGTTGGTGGGACAGAGGAGGAGTAGTTTGATTGTACTAGAATTTTTGTTGCACATCAGTTCTTGTCCGCAGGTGAAAAACACACAGTGAACTCCTGTCATCCCTCTCGTGGCTCCATACACCAGACCGTGTGCATTTGTCAGATGTCACTGCCTCACTGGTTAGGCTCTTAGCATTTGCGTCGTGGTAGCCGGATCCGTTAGGACTGATTTGGTGACAAGTAAATTAGAAGTAATCTATATGAGAAGAAATTATTTGCTATTCAAAATAGCAAGAATAATAAGAAATTTCTTCTCTCATAAATTCTTTTCAATTTGTTTATCACCAAATCGACCCTTAGGCTATCCGCACTCATACTACTCTATTTCTCTACCCTAAAAGGAATATTCCATCCTGGTCAGCGAGATTCTCTACTCTATCCAACAATTCCCCGCGGTCACGATTACTCTATATATCTATCCTATACGTCTCTGGGCCCACCAGTAGCAGCATTCAGTAGGCAGGCGCTGCTGTCCTCCGCTCACTGGGCCCAGCAGCAGCATTTAGCGTAGGTAGATCACGAGCGCTACATTTGGTGTCGGTGCGGCTGGAGAGAGAATGCAGGCAGCTTTTCCAGTACGCCGCTGCAGCATTTGCAGTAACTGAAAGATATAGCGCTCAGCTTTAGCGTTCGTCACTACGCTCAGCCTTACAATTGGAAACTCGTGGTCGATCAGAGAGTATCGGACAATGAGCGATGTTACAGTCGTTTCTTTATCGATGACCGTGCTCGAGAACATGGCCGCCGAAAGAGACGAAAGAAAAAGAAGCAGCGCAGTAGTGCTGTACCACATCACATTACACATCAGGCACCAATCGTGTCGCTCACACGACAAAGTGGCAGTGACAATAATACTATAATCATGACGGGTCTGTCAGTCAGGAGGAGTAAGGGCAGGGCCAGGAGCAGTAGAAGAGAAAATTTAATTCCAGGGTGTTGGACACCAAAATAAGTGGACGGTCCTTATCTCGTGCGTGGTTATTTATCTAATAACATGAGAGTTTGTTGGCTATCTCTTAGAAAAAGGTCCAGACCTCCCCCCTATAAATATAAAGGGGTACGACCGATTGAGAACCCCCGAACACATTCCAATCGAACCAATTACTTTACTTACTTTTCCTGCCCTAAGAGTAGATGTAGCGTAGTTCTAGTTGTAGTCTTCCACATATTCACTTCCACCCCTATTCGATTCTACGTCGTCTAGATCCGTCTTGGGTGGCCTGCCGATCCCAAGACGATCCTAGGATCTCATCCCCTCTCGGGGGGCAAGATCTAGTTATCTATTCAAGACCTCTTCCTCGAATTGATCTCTTAATTCCTAGACGACTCCACGTCGTCTGGGGACGCCCCGGGTGACCTGTCGACCCGGAGCACCTTAAGATCTTTTCCCCCAAGGGACGAGATCTAGATTCCAGCAAGGAGGAGGAAGACGACCCTGTCGCCAGGTCGCGGACCGTCCGGTCCAGAGCTGCGGATCGTCCGGTGTGACGCAGGGGAGACACCGCTCCTGCGCCCAGGTCGCGGACCGTTCGTCCCAAGGCCGCGGACCGTCCCCGCCTGACCAGAGAGCACCGTCGCCGGTTCTTGTTGAGTGATTGGCGCACGAAAAAGGTGTCAACATATTTTTTGGCGACTCCACTGGGGAAAAAGTTGCAGATCTACAAAATCAGGCTTACATGGCCGATTCTAAAGATCTCAACGATGCTTCTCCAAACAGCAACACAAGGCTGACTAATTTATCGGCCGCTGAGCATAAAAGATTAGAAGATGACATGAAGAAAATAGACGAGGAGGCCCACCGACAAAAGGATCAGGTGCTCAAGGTGGCGGATAAGTGGTACCTCTCGCACTTCAGGGTAGACTGCCACCAGAAGACCGTCCAAGAGAGGGAGATAAACACCGAGTATATGTTAGCCGTGCTGCAACAGCTCCCCACGATAAATGATGCCAGGTCAGTCGATGATATTCCATCTATTAAAATTTCTTTTGATAATCGAATTAAAAGTATCACAGAGGATATAGAAAGGATGGCGCATGCATTAGGAAAAACTCACATGCCTAGTTTTTTATCACATAAATTAGGCGCCAAAACAATTGCGCCAAACACATCGGCAGCAAATGGGTTTCCCCAGCCATATTCTGGTATGCCGATGGACTCATATCCAGGACGACCGTCACCACCATCTTCGCTAAATGGTGAGTCAACTCTGAGCACGGCCGGACTGTCTGCACACAATCGCGGACCGTCTGGCCCTCCGTCAGACCGTCCGTCACCCTACGCCGGACAGTCCAAAGTTACACAGAGCCTACCACAAGGGTCAGAGGTGTTGCTTGACGTGACCGGACAGTCTGAGGATAGTACCGGACCGTCCGATCCACCCACAGACCGTCCGACTGTGCAGGTCGGACCGTCCGGAGCACCAGAAGTCACCTGTGATCTGCCTAGTGCGGAAGGCTGGCATAAATATAACCGGCCACCCAAGCCCTAAGAACCAAAAAAGTCACATGTCTTTGAGCTTGTTTGGCCCACTAAGGCCAAACCTTCTGTTCGCTCTCACCCGCACTCGACACAAAAGGAAAAAGTTAAGTTCACATTTAATATTACTAAGTGCGATAAAATATTTGATGAGTTGCTTAAACATGGTAATATTAAATTATCACATATAATTCCTCCGGTTGAAGAATTAAAAGGGCGTATATATTGTAAATGACATGGCTCCTTTCTTCATAACACCAATGATTGTGTTGTCTTTCGTCGACAAATACAATCGGCTATAAACGAAGGCCGGTTGAGGTTTCAAAAGGAGGTGAGGATTGACAGGCCACCTGTCCCTGCCACCACATTAGAGCCGACAAGCAAAAAAGTCATAGTTCGGCCCTGTGCGGCCGATAAAAGCAATGATAAAAATATCGTCATTGGTGATCCCCGCACACCAGATATGTCACGTAGAATGGTTACTCGGAAGACTCCGGACAAAAGAAAGACCGGAGGCACCAGGGGGCAAGCATGATCGGACACCCGATCACGGTCACCTATCCTGCGTACGTCGGACGATCCGGGTACTAACACCGAACAGTCCGAGATAGGAGCGGACGGTCCGGCTATAATGGTCGGACGGTCCGCAGACAGTCAGAAGCAGCAACCTCAGACCACCGGACCACAAGGTTCCAAAACAAGTGTTAGGAAACAAAATACTACTAAGACATCTGGACGACTCAGTAGAGTCGGCCCTACTTTTGGTCAGTTGCTTGCCAAATATACGAAGAAGGCCGTTCCACACAACCGGCCAATAAAGCAGACGAAGTCAAAAGGGCGATCTGTGCAAAAGCAAAAGCCGACTAAACGGACCCAAAAGGTAGCACAACCAAGATCGCCTTGTCATCCTCCTTCGGGGATAGCATGGTGCGTCCCGTTCTATCTATCGCCAATGTGTTGTCCTGCTCATGTGTGGGGTGGTACGGCGATGAATTCGTATTACTGGCCCAATCCGTTTGCTTATTTGGGCTGGGGGACACCACAAGTTTTTGTCTATTGACAGGTTGATCAGGTAGACATGGCCGAAGAGGATGCGATCCGAAACAGCCTCTGTGCATTAAAGTTCCATCAAGTATTTATATTATCTGATCGCAAGAGCCGATGACTTGTATCGAGCTGAGTCCTTACTTCGGGAACAAAAGCTCATGAGGTCAATTGTTTCCGAAGTTTTCGCTGATGCTTTTGGTTCGCCAAGCTCCACCAAAAGGCAGGGGGCATATGTTGGACACCAAAATGAGCGGACGGTCCGGCCCTTAGGCCCGGACGGTCCGCGTGTCCCGAGATAAGATTAACTCGGATGTTTATCCTTATCTCGTGCGTGGTTATCTATCTAATAACGTGGGAGTTTGTTGGTTATCTCTTAGGAAAAGGTCCAGACCTTCTCCCCTATAAATATAAAGGGGTACGGCCGATTGAGAACCCCCGAACACATTCCAATCGAACCAATTACTTTACTTACTTTTCCTGCCCTAGGAGTAGATGTAGCGTACTTCTAGTTGTAGTCTTCCACATATCCACTTCCACCCCTATTCGACTCTACGTCGTCTAGATCCGTCTTGGGTGGCCTGCCGATCCCAAGACGATCCTAGGATCTCATCCCCTCTCGGAGGGCAAGATCTAGTTATCTATCCAAGACCTCTTCCTCGAATTGATCTCTTAATTCCTAGATGACTCCATGTCGTCTGGGGACGCCCCGGGTGACCTATCGACCCAGAGCACCTTAAGGTCTTTTCCCCCCAGGGGACGAGATCTAGATTCCAGCAAGGAGGAGGAAGACGACCCTGTCGCCAGGTCGCGGACCGTCCGGCCCAGAGCTGCGGACCGTCCGGTGTGATGCAGGGGAGACACCGCTCCTGCGCCCAGGTCGCGGACCGTCCGGCCCAAGGCCGCGGACTGTCCGCGACTGACCAGAGAGCACCGTCGCCGGTTCTTGTTGAGTGATTGGCGCCCGAAAAAGGTGTCAACACAAGGCTAGTCAAGTATGGTAGATATATGGACTAAAAGTGAGCTAAAAAATAAAAAAATATCTTAGGTATAGATAATGGATTTATGACCAGTTTTTAGTTAACTTTGATCTATATTTATTAGCTAATGAACTAATGACTAGTTAATGTGTATAAATCAAAATTTAGTATAGTTTTAGTTTATATATTTAGATGTCACTAAAGTTTGGGATATCTACTCCATTGTGCATCTCCACACGCCAAGGCATCGGTCGTCAAGCAAGCTGTACTGCAGTTGCCTAGACTGCCGGCTGCCGCTTGGTGCAGGTCTCTGGCGCTCCACAGCCCAGCTTGCTCGGGCGAGCAGTCTATCGGTTGACTTTTGGAGGAGGTTGGCTGCACCAGCACAGGCGCACAGCATGACAGCAAGTAGGAGTGGTAAAAGCGAAGCGAAGCGACAGCGCCACGCCTCGTTCTCGTTCTAAACCAGGTGCCGGCAATTTAGCTCTTAGGGCCTTCGTTTGGAGTGGTAAAAGGAGATTTTTAGAGGCAGTAAGGCACATGGTTGGCAGGCAGGAGCACTGAGTACCAGCGGCGTGCCGCTCTCGGCATGATTACGGCCGCCGTTTTACGGCCGGCCCCATGCTTTATTCCATAGGAGAACGGTGATCGCCCGTTCACCAGCGTGCTATCTGCGTTCTTTCCCAGTGGGGTGAGATGCTGTCGAGACGGGCGGGGCATCGCGTTATGGGCAAAAACGCCGCATGCTGTCCTGCGTGGCCACGTCCAATGACAGATAGCACGAGCTTCTCACGGCTCAGATCATCATCAATCATCGCTGGCGTGTTTAGTTAACTCGGAGATAAACTGATCAGCGTCAGCGTGGAATGTCTTGTCTTGCATAGCCAACGGACCAGAAGGCTTAGAGCACGTTTAATATTAGGATTAATTATACACATACCACTCTGCTTTTGTGAAATTAGATGGTTAGTTCATCTGGATACTCACGGGAAGCTAGGTACAAGGTAGGGATTGTATATGCACCCGCTAAATTTTACGAAATTAGTGATTCAGACCAAATTTTCACCGTATATATACCTCTACCGGTTATTACCACACACACTTAAGCTATTTGCACATATCTCTGATTCACTTTAGTTGTAGCTTCGCCACGGATGCAATCACGCAAACGGTATGGAAATGAAACTAGTTTCTAACTTTTTAAAATTAATAGTTGAGCCATGGTATTGGCTATTAGATAAGATATGTAAACAATCTGTAGCTAAGCTATACAGTAACATGCTTTAACTTGGTTCATCCTATCTTTTATATGTTCTTTTATTTCCTTGCATACGGATTTAGGTCACACGTCAATAAAAGCGAGCACACCTACGGTTGTAAACAATCTCGGTGAATCGACAAAACCAACTAAGAGGTTGGTTAGAATGATTTTGAACATTGTCGGCGTTCCGAGACCGGGGGGTCCCTGAGCCGACGAGTGAATGTCGCCGCGTGTCCCAGCCCAGATGGGTCGAGCGCGGGGGCGAGCGCGAAGGGGGGAGAGCGAGGCGGTCGGAGACCGGCGTGAGAGAGGTGGGGATCCCGCGGCCCTCGTGTTCGTCCCGCGCCCAGGTCGGGTGCGCTTGCAGTAGGGGGTTACAAGCGTCCACGCGGGAGAGGGAGCGAGCGGCTCCGAGCGAGCGCCTGTTCTCGTCCTCGTCCCCGCGCGGCCAACCCTCTCTAAGAGGGCCCTGGTCCTCCCTTTTATAGGCGTAAGGAGAGGATCCAGGTGTACAATGGGGGGTGTAGGAGGATGCTACGTGTCTAGCGGAGGTGAGCTAGCGCCCTAGGTACGCGCCGTTGTGGCAGCCGGAGAGATCTTGGCACCCAGCTGGTGTGATGTCGTGGCCGTCGAAGGAGCGACGGAGCTTGGCGGAGGGACAGCTGTCGGAGCGGTTGGGTCCTTGCTGACGTCCTCTTGCTTCCGTAAGGGGCTGAGAGCCGCCGTCGTCACCGAGCATGTGGGGCGCCATCATTGCCTATCTGGCGGTGCGAGCCAGATGGGACGCCGGTCTTGTTCCCTGCGGCCCGAGTCAGCTCGGGGTAGGGTGATAATGGCGCCTCCTGTTGACGTGGCTGGTCTACGCCCTAGGTTGGGCGATGTGGACGCTCCTCCGAAGCCGAGGTCGAGTCCGAGCCCCCGGGTCGGGCGAGGTGGAGATTGTCGTCTTCGGGGGCCGAGCCCAAGTCCGAGCCCTGGGTCGGGCGAGGCGGAGATCGTCGTCTTCTGGGGCCGAGCCCAAGTCCGAGCCCTGGGTCGGGCGAGGCGGAGATCGTCGTCTTCTGGGGCCGAGCCCAAGTCCGAGCCCTGGGTCGGGCGAGGCGGAGATTGTCGTCTTCTGGGGCCGAGCCCTGGGTCGGGCGAGGCGGAGATCGTCGTCTTCTGGGACTTAGTCCGAGTCCGAGCCCTGGGTTGGGCGGAGTTCGCCGTCTTCCGGGACTTAGTCCGAGTCCGAGCCCTAGGTCGGGCGGAGTTCGCCGTCTTTCGGGACTTAGCCCGAGTCCGAGCCCTGGGTCGGGCGGAGTTCGCCGTCTTCTGGGACTTAGCCCGAGTCCGAGCCCTTGGTCGGGCGAAGCGGAGCTTCCTATGGTGCCTCTGGCAGGGCCTGACTGCTTGTCAGTCTTACTCTGTCCAATGGCACTGTAGTCGGTGTGGCGTAGGCGGCGCTGTCCTTCTGTCAGGCCGGTCAGTGGAGCGGCGAAGTGACGGCGGTCACTTCGGCTCTGCCGGCGGGGGGTGCGCGCTAGGATAAGGGTGTCAGGCCACCTTTGCATTAAATGCTCCTGCGACTTGGTCGGTCGGTGCAGCGATTTGGTCAGGGTTGCTTCTTAGCGAAGGCAGGGCCTCGGGCGAGCCGGGAATATGTTCGCCGCAAAAAGGGGGGCCTCGGGCGAGACGGGAATCCTCCGGGGTCGGCTGCCCTTGTCCGAGGCTGGGCTCGGGTGAGGCGTGATCGTGTCCCTCGAATGGACTGATCCCTGACTTAATCGCACCCATCAGGCCTTTGCAGCTTCATGCTGATGGGGGTTACCAGCTGAGAATTAGGAGCAATGAGGGTACCCCTAATTATGGTCCTCGACAGTAGCCCCCGAGCCTCGAAGGGAGTGTTTGCACTCGCTTGGAGGCTTTCGTCGCACTTTTTTGCAAGGGGACCAGCCTTTCTCGGTTGCGTTTTGTTCCGGTGGGTGCGCGCGAGCGCACCCGCCGGGTGTAGCCCCCGAGGCCTCGGAGGAGTGGTTTCACTTCTTCGAGGTCTTACCGCCTCACGTAGTGCTTCGGCTGGTCTAGTCGTTCCCTCATGCGAACTGGTCGTAGCCCAGGTGTACGGTCGGGTCCCAAGTTCTCGGGATGGTATGTTGACACTGTCAACGGTTCGGCCGGAGCCGGGTTTGCGAGAGTAGCCCCCGAGCCTCTGCACAGAGCGAGAGGGCGGTCAAGGGTAGACTCGGCTTTTTTACATACGCCCCTGCGTCGCCTTTCCGCAAGGAGGAGGGGGGAAAGCGCCATGTTGCCCTCGATGGGCGCCGAACATGGTGTCTCCGACGAGCTGCAAGCGGGTAATCCGAGTGGACATCCGTGCCCCGTTCGTTAGGGGTCAGCTAGGGGCCCAGAGGCACGCCCAAAAGTACCTGCGGGTGATCTGCCAGACCCGGTCCCCTAGCGACGGGGTCCGAGGGCTCGATGCCTCCCTCTGGTGGGATTCTGTTACAAGATCGTTCCCGCCGGTCTCGGAAATGTCCTAGGGTACCTCGGGAGCGCAGCCCGAGCCTTGGTTATGTATCGAACGTACCCATGGTCATCCCTCGCTCGGCGTCTGAGGCGGTTGTGAACCCTTCGGGGGCCAGCCTTCGAACCCCTGATCAGTATTGGGCGCGGAGCCCGAGTAGCCTGAGGCGGTCGTTGAACCCCTTCGAGGGGCCGGCCTTCGAACCTCTGACCAGTAGTGGGTGTAGGGCCCACGCGATCTGAGGCGGCTGTTGAACCCTTCCGGGGGGCCAGCCTTCGAACCTCTGATCAGTAGGGGGGCTCGGAGCCTGGTTCCTTCTCGGGGAAGGATCCTTTTCGGGGTATCCCCCTTTCCCGGTCCCTGTTGCAAGAGAGAGAAAGAGGAAAAACGGAAAAGGATGCGAAATCAAACGACGCGGCGTACCTTTTTGGACGCGTTCATTTTGGCAAAGGGGAAGCGTCGCCCGCTTCTCCTGCCAGAGGCGCCGCGTGTCCTGTCGCGGAGTTAATGTGACGGGGCGAGTGGTTGGAGAGGCGACCGTTGCGCGTGCGCGAGCCGTTCGAGGAACAGATCACGGGGGCGTCGTCTTTACGCCGTGGGAGAGGGTTCTCTCGCTGCCCCCGGATGGGACGTAAGCTTGGCTGACGACGCGACCGCTGCGCCTGCTCGCCTGCCACCGCCATTACTGTCGGCCCACTTTTGGCCGTGTTGACCATCGCGCCAGGCTGGTGCTGCTGGGTCGCGCGCCGGGTCGCCTCGAGTCGCGGTATTGGTTCCGCAGTCGAGGAGGTGCGGTGGTGGCGCGGGTGGCGTTGCAGTTACTCACACGTAGCAACCGGCGCACCGGTTGCATGACGCGTGGGCCTGGGCCTCTACGTCGAGCATGTTGGGAGTCGGAGGAGCGCGCCCACTTGGCGCGGTTGCATGCCGCCTGCATGGCTGCCCACCCTTTCGCCCGTTGGTCTGGGCAAAAGTGGAGGGTCGCTTGTAACCGCTGGGCGGTTGTATGCACCGCGCGCGGCGGTTTGGCTTCTTCTGCCCTGAGTTGGCTTGCATGACGTGTGGGACCCAGCCCTCGCGCCGTAGGAGAGGACCTTGGAGTGTGTTGGAGAAGACTCAGCCCGTGACGGCTGGGGGCACGAGTAGGGAGAAATGTCCTTAAAAGGAGGGTGACCCCTTTGGAGGGCGGCCATGTCTTCGCGCTCCCTGATGCATCGTGTCTTTCCACCTTCCAGGCCCCCGGATGGGGGAGATCCGCCGTCTTTCCGCCTCGTCGTTGGGGGAACGCAACTCCGCGGGAGTTGGTACCTTTCAGCCATCGTTCGGCTTCAAGGATTTTCATCATGCAGCCCGGCTGCACCCCTCCACCGGCGGTCACCCAAGATGGTGACCTCCAGTTTGATGGTGGGGGAAAGCGAGCCGGGCTGCGGCCTCTGCCCCTCGCTCAGCCTCAAGGATTTTCATCACTAGTGCTGGGAGGGGAGTGTGCTGAGTTGGGGTCGGCCCCTGCGTGGGCAGTGGCCCGCTCCTTCCCTCAGTGATCGGGGGGAAGGGCGGGAGTCGTCCGTGGCGCTGACAGCTGCACCGTGCCCGGCTCGCTGGGCCGAGCGGCTTCGGAGCAGTTCCCGGTGCCGCCTCCCGCCACGGCAGCTAGAAGAGGTTCCGCCGCCGACGAGTTTGCCGGCGCCACCCGCGGACCGACCTCCAACTCTACGGCCTTCTACCCGTCCTTGCCTCTCGAGTTTGGGCACGGGCGGAGGCCTCCTGGCAGCAGCATCCGCCCTGAGGTCATCGCTGCTGCTGTTTGGCCCCCTGGGACAGAAGTCGTCGTCGTCGCCGCGGTTGGGGCGGGCGACGACAAGCCGTTCGTCGATCTTCTGTTGCTCCGCAGGCATCTCCCCGTCGAGTGGGGTTGTTCGTACCTGCGGAGGTGGAACCGGAGTTCCATTTGTAATGGCACCTTGAGTGCCAGTGTTTTTGTTCATTGTGGCTATCGGGGCCTGAACATGTATTTAGTTTCGGCACGGAGCCGTGCATTTTCCTCCTTTCCGAGCGCTGAAACTCGCATGTTGGTTGTCTGAACCGCTTCACCAAGCGTGAGTCGCCCCGTGTATAGGTGACGAGTGAGGTATCCGTATCCCGGAGGCGTAGGAGTTCCTCGGCTCGGTCGGTCTTGTTGTTCGAGGCTTCTCTAACTTAGTTAAAGGAACCCCTCGGCCGCTCTTCGATGAGCCGAGGCCAGGGGTAGTGGCGTCAACATGGACAGAGGCAGAGTTGGCTCGAAAAGGAAACCTGGTTGGCCGGAGCCTGGCCGGGTCGTCCGTTAGCGGGACCGACGCCGGAATTGACCAGCCGAGGCCTCGGGTCGGGCTGACGTCCTCGGAGGGCAGCTGGCCGAGGCCCCGGGGTGACCGGCCGAGCCGCCTGCTCGGGCCGGATTGACATCCTTGGAAGGTAACTGGCCGAGGCCCCAGGGTGACCGGCCGAGCCGCCTGCTCAGGCCGGATTCCTGGAGAAGACCCTAGCGGCGATGGCCCGGGTGTGGTGATGACGTCGTCCTCCAGAGTGGAGATCCTCGGACCGCGTCGCCGTCCGAGGCTAGGTTGGCCCTCGCCGAAGGTGCCGTCGATGCCAAGGGTGCTGCTGCTCCCTTCAGCTGTCAAGATCCGAGCCTGCAGGATCGGATTGTCTTGTAGCGTGTGTTTCCTGCGGCCGCCGAGGCCTAAACACACCCTCGCCGTGTTGTAAAGCTGCGTCTCTTTTCCTTTTATTTCGAGTATCTGGACTTTTTTGTTGGTAACAGAAATGTTTGTGCGAGCAAGAGTTGCTTCTCGCGGAAGGTGATGAGTGAGGTATCCGTATCCCAGAGGCGTAGGAGTCCCTTGGCTCGGTCGGCCTTGCCGCTTACGCGCACTCTTACCCGTCCATGGGGCTCTGTCACCGACGCAGTCGAGAAGGCTCGAAGGATCGCTTCGGCAGAAGAGCTTTCGGGCGTGAAGACTTGTTCGGTCCGCAGAATCACTTATTCGAACGTGAGTTACTTATCGCAGAAGGTGATGAGTGAGGTATCCGTATCCCGGAGGCGTAGGAGTCCCTCGGCTCAGTCAGCCTTGGCTGCTTACGTGTACTCCGTCGTTTTCAGGATCCACTTTCGAAGTAGCCAAAAAGCGCGAAAGACATTCTGGCAGAAAAGATCTTTTTTGGAGGAAAATTTCGACGCAGAGGGGGTTCCCCCCCTTTTAGCCCTCGAGGGAGGGTCGGGCTTTGCCGAGGCGAGGCCGACCCTTCCTTGATGACTAAACTTTGCGTGGGTGCGAGGTATATGATCAACTTGAAAACATCTTAAGGGTAGAAACGACGTAGCTGTTGGATGTTCGAGGCGTTGTCGTAGACCTCGCCTTGGATGTTGGCCAGCTTGTATGTTCCGGGCTTCAGAACCTTGGCGATGACGAATGGCCCCTCCCAGGGAGGCGTGAGCTTGTGCCGCCCTCGGGTGTCTTGTCGCAGCCGAAGCACTAGGTCGCCCACCTGGAGGTCTCGGGACCGGACCCCTCGGGCGTGGTAGCGTCGCAGGGACTGCTGGTACCGCGCCGAGTGTAGCAAGGCCTGGTCCCGAGCCTCCTCCAGCTGGTCCAGCGAGTTTTCTCGGCTGACTTGGTTGCTTTGGTCGGTGTAGGCCCTCGTCCTCGGGAAGCCGTATTCTAAGTCTGTGGGCAAGATGGCTTCGGCCCCATAGACTAGAAAGAACGGCGTGAAGCCCGTGGCTCGACTCGGCGTTGTCCTCAGACTCCAGACCACCGAGGGGAGTTCCTTCATCCATCGCTTGCCGAACTTGTTGAGGTCGTTGTAGATCCGAGGCTTGAGCCCTTGTAGAATCATGTCGTTGGCACGCTCCACCTGCCCATTCGTCATGGGATGAGCCACGGCGGCCCAGTCCACCCGGATGTGGTGATCCTCGCAGAAGTCCAGGAACTTTCTGCCGGTGAACTGGGTGCCGTTGTCGGTAATGATGGAGTTCGGGACCTCGAAGCGATGGATGATGTTGGTGAAGAACACCACCGCCTGCTCGGACCTGATGCTGTTCAGGGGTCGGACCTCGATCCACTTGGAGAATTTGTCGATGGCGACCAGCAGGTGCGTGTAGCCCCCGGGTGCCTTCTGCAAGGGGCCGACGAGGTCCAGACCCCACACCGCAAAAGGTCAGGTGATGGGTATCGTCTGCAGAGCCTGAGCGGGCAGATGGGTCTGCCTCGCGTAGAATTGGCACCCTTCGCAGGTGCGGACGATTCTGGTAGCGTCGGCCACCGCCGTTGACCAGTAGAAGCCTTGCCGGAAAGCGTTCCCGACAAGGGCTCGAGGCACTGCGTGATGGCCGCAAGCCCCCGAGTGTATCTCTCGCAGGAGTTCCTGACCTTCGGTGATGGAGATGCATCGCTGGAGGATGCCTGAGGGGCTGCGGTGGTAGAGCTCCTTCTCATCTCCCAGCAAGACGAACGACTTGGCACGCCGCGCCACCCGCCGAGCCTCGGCTCGGTCGAGGGGCAGCTCCCCTCGGTGGAGATATTGCAGGTACGGGGTCTGCCAGTTTCGATTAGGCGCGACCCCGCTTTGCTCCTCCTCGACGCGCAGTGCCTCACCCTCGGGGGCCGAGGGTACCTCGGACTGAACCGAGGGCGCCTCGGGTCGAGCGGAGGGTGCCTAAGACTGAGCCGAGGGCGCCTCGGGCTGAGCCGTGGATGCCTCGGACTGGGCCGAGGGTACCTCGGGCTCGGACGTGTCGTCGATCTTGACGGAGGGCTGATGCAGGTCTCGGGAGAAGATGTCCGGGGGAACCGTCGTTCGCCCCGAGGCTATTTTAGCCAGCTCGTACGCAGTCTCGTTGTAGCGCCGAGCGATGTGGTTGAGCTCGAGCCCGTAGAACTTGTCTTCCAGGCGCCAAACCTCATTGCAGTAGGCCTCCATCTTCGGGTCGTGGCAATGGGAGTTCTTCATGACTTGGTCGATGACGAGCTGCGAGTCACCACGAGCATCGAGGCGTCGGACCCCTAGCTCGATGGCGATCCGCAACCCGTTGACCAGGGCCTCATATTCGGCCACATTGTTGGACGCCGGGAAGTGGAGGCGTAGCACGTAGCATAGATGCTTTCCGAGGGGTGAGATGAAGAGTAGGCCTGCGCCGGCTCCTGTCTTCATCAGCGACCCGTCGAAGAACATGGTCCAGAGCTCCGGTTGGATCGGAGCCGTCGGTAGCTGGGTGTCGACCCATTCAGCCACGAAGTCCGCCAAGACCTGGGACTTAATGGCTTTCCGAGGAGCGAACGAGATTGTCTCGCCCATGATCTCCACCGCCCACTTTGCAATCCTACCCGAGGCCTCTCGGCACTAGATGATCTCTCCCAGGGGGAAGGATGACACCACAGTTACCGGATGAGACTCAAAGTAGTGTCGCAGCTTCCGTCGTGTTAGGATCACCGCGTACAACAGCTTCTGGACTTGTGGGTAGCGGATCTTGGTTTTGGACAGTACCTCGCTGACGAAGTAGACTGGCCTCTGAACGGGCAATGCATGCCCCTCTTCTTGCCTCTCGACCACAATCGCGGCACTAACCACCTGGGTGGTCGCGGCGACGTAGACCAGGAGGGCTTCTCCGACAGCTGGGGGCACCAAGATAGGCGCCTTTGTGAGGAGCGCCTTCAGGTTCCCGAGGGCTTCCTCGGCCTCAGGGGTCCAAGTGAAGCACTCGGCCTTCCTTAAGAGGCGGTACAGAGGTAGACCTCTTTCGCCGAGGCGTGAGATGAAGCGGCTCAGAGCCACGAGGCATCCCATGACCCTTTGTACGCCTTTCAAGTCCTTGATGGGCCCCATGCTGGTAATGGCTGCGATCTTTTTCGGGTTGGCTTTGATGCCCCGTTCGGAGACGATGAACCCCAAGAGCATGCCTCGGGGCACCCCGAAGACACACTTTTCGGGATTGAGCTTGACGCCTTTTGCCTTGAGACATCGGAATGTCGTTTCAAGGTCGGAAAGGAGGTCGGAGGCTTTCCTTGTCTTGACTACGATGTCATCGACGTAGGCCTCGACCGTGCGTCCAATGTGTTCGCCGAACACATGGTTCATGCACCGCTGGTACGTCGCGCCCGCATTCCTCAAACCGAACGGCATGGTGACATAGCAATACATGCCGAAGGGTGTGATGAAAGAAGTCGCGAGCTGGTCGGACTCTTTCATCTTGATTTGATGATACCCTGAGTAGGCATCGAGGAAAGATAGGGTTTCGCACCCAGCAGTGGAATCCACGATCTGGTCGATGCGAGGCAGAGGGTAGGGAACCTTCGGACATGCTTTGTTGAGACCAGTGTAGTCTACACACATCCGCCATTTCCCCCCTTTCTTTCTCACAAGCATAGGGTTGGCAAGCCATTCGGGATGGAATACCTCTTTGATGAACCCTGCCGCCATTAGCTTGTGAATCTCCTCGCCTATAGTTCTGCGCTTCTCCTCGTTGAATCGGCGTAGCGGCTGCTTGACGGGTCGGGCTCCGGCTCGGATGTCCAGCGAGTGCTCGGCGACATCCCTCGGTACACCGGGCATGTCCGAGGGGCTCCACGCGAAGACGTCGGCGTTCACGCGGAGAAAGTCGACGAGCACTGCTTCCTATTTGGGATCGAACTCGGAGCCGATCCGGATCTGCTTGGAGGTGTCGCCGCTGGGGTCGAGGGGGACGGACTTAACCGTCTCCGCTGGCTCGAAGTTGCCGGCGTGACGCTTCACGTCTGGCACCTCCTTAGAGAGTCTCTCCAGGTCGGCGATGAGGGCCTCGGACTCAGCGAGGGCCTCGGCGTACTCCATGCACTCCACGTCGCATTCGAACGCGTGTTTGTACGTAGGGCCGACGGTGATGACCCCGTTGGGGCCCGACATCTTGAGCTTCAGGTAGGTGTAGTTGGGGACGGCCATGAACTTTGCGTAGCATGGCCTCCCTAGTACCGCGTGGTAGGTTCCTCGGAACCCGACCACCTCGAACGTCAGGGTCTCCCTTCGGAAGTTGGAGGGTGTTCTGAAGCAGACGGGAAGGTTGAGCTGTCCGAGGGGTTGGACGCGCTTCCCGGGGATGATCCCATGGAAGGGCGCAGCGCCCGCCCGGACAGAGGACAGATCCATACGCAGGAGCCCGAGGGTCTCGGCATAGATGATGTTGAGGCTGCTGCCTCCGTCCATGAGGACCTTGGTGAGCCTGACGTCGCCGATGACGGGGTCGACGACGAGCGGGTATTTCCCCGGGCTCGACACATGGTCGGGGTGATCGTCTCGGTCGAAGGTGATGGGCTTGTCGGACCAGTCTAGATAGACTGGTGCCGCCACCTTGACCGAGCAGACCTCCCGGCGCTCTTGCTTGCGGTGCCGAGCCGAGGCGTTCGCCGCTTGCCCACCATAGATCATGAAGCAGTCGCGGACCTCGGGGAACTCTCCTGCCTGGTGATCTTCCTTCTTGTCGTCGTCGCGGGCCTTGCCACCCTCCGCTGGTGGCCCGGCCCTGTGGAAGTGGCGCCGAAGCATGACGCACTCCTCAAGGGTGTGCTTGACCGGTCCCTGGTGATAGGGGCACGGCTCCTTGAGCATCTTGTCGAAGAGATTGGCACCTCCGGGGGGCTTCCGAGGGTTCTTGTACTCGGCGGCGGCGACAAGGTCCGCGTCGGCGGCGTCGCGTTTCGCTTGCGACTTCTTCTTGCCCTTCTTCTTGGCGCCGCGCTGAGTTGACGCCTCGGGAGTACCCTCCGATGGGTGGCCCTGAGGCTGCTTGTCCTTTCGGAAGATAGCCTCGACCGCCTCCTGGCCGGAGGCGAATTTGGTGGCGATGTCCATCAGCTCGCTCGCCCTGGTGGGGGTCTTGCGGCCCAGCTTGCTCACCAGGTCGCGGCAGGTGGTGCCAGCGAGGAACGCGCCGATGACATCCGAGTCGGTGATGTTGGGCAGCTCGGTGCGCTGCTTCGAGAATCGCCGGATGTAGTCTTGGAGAGACTCTCCAGGCTGCTGTCGGCAGCTTCGGAGGTCCCAGGAATTCCCGGGGCTCACATACGTGCCCTGGAAATTGCCGACGAAAGCTTGGACTAGGTCGTCCCAGTTGGAGATCTGCCCCGGAGGCAGGTGCTCCAACCAGGCGCGAGCGGAGTCAGAGAGGAACAGGGGGAGGTTGCGGATGATGAGGTTGTCATCGTCCATTCCACCTAGTTGGCAGGCCAGACGGTAGTCCGCGAGCCACAGCTCCGGTCTCGTCTCCCCCGAGTACTTTGTAATAGTAGCCGGGGGTCGGAACCGGGTTGGGAACGGCGCCCGTCGGATGGCTCAGCTGAAGGCTTGCGGACCGGGTGGTTTTGGCGAGGGACTCCGATCCTCCCCGCTGTCGTAGCGTCCCCCACGCCTGGGGTGGTAGCCTCGGCGCACCCTCTCGTCGAGGTGGGCCCGTCGGTCGCGGTGGTGGTGCTCGTTGCCGAGGCGACCCGGGGCCACAGGCGCGGTGTTGCGCGTGCGCCCGGTGTAGACCGAGGCTTCCCGCATGAATCAGGAAGTCGCGGCATGAGGTTCCGAGGGGTACCCCTGCCTTCAGGAGGCAGAGCTCTCGGCCCGTCGGACCGTGGCGCCTTCCAGGAGATTCTTGAGTTCTCCCTGGATTCGTCGCCCCTCGGTGGTTGATGGCTCTGGCATCGCGCGAAGAAGCATTGCTGCTGCCGCCAGGTTCTGGCCGACCCCACTGGATGCGGGTGGTGGCCTGAGCCTGACGTCGTCGGCGATGCGGTGCTGGAAACCCTGGGGTAGATGACGTATTTATCCGGCCGGAGGTTGGCCCACCCATGCCTGCCCGACGTCCCGACGGATCGGCTCCAGCGCTCCTGCTCCCTCGTCGAGCCTGGCCTGCACCCCGCGGATTTGCTCGAGCTGTGGGTCATGACCCCCCGCCTGAACGGGGACCACAGCTAGCTCCCATGGGATGTCAACACGAGGCACCAGCCTAGGGAGGTCACCGTCCTCCGGCATGCCGAGATGGCTGCCTTCGGGGGGACCCCCTAGATCGACGTGGAAGCATTCGCGTCTCGAGCCGCGATCCTCGTCGCCGAGGCTTCGGCTACCGTCGGAACAGTCGAAAAGGCAGTGGTCGCATGCGGTCATGAAGCCCCGCATGGCACTGGGGTTACCAAGTCTAGAGAAATCCTAACAGATGCTGGGTTCGTCATCTTCCTCGGACCCAGAGGGCCCGTAGGTCGAGACGTCCGTCAGCCGGTCCCAAGGTGACCGCACACGAAACCCCAAAGGGTCTGGATTTGCCTCTACGAGAGTGCCCGCCAAAGCGAAGTCGCTAGACGGGTTGAGGCTGAACCCGGAAAATGCGGGATGGGAATCGATCGGTACCTTTTGGTCGACGGGCGGCGATAAGGTCGCGTCGGGGACTGACTGCGCCGTCGTCTCAGGTACGAGGGTGACGTCCAGCAAGCTTTTCGCGAGCGTGCTGGCGTCGTCCGCTTGCTCAGGATTGGCGTGTCGCGGGGAGACGGCGCTCGCCTTCGTCTCAAACGCGAGGTCGACGCCTGGTGCGTCCCCCGTTGGGGTGCCGGGACCGTCGACTCGCTCGACAGCCGACGAGGCGCTGTCTCCTGCTTGGCCTTGGTTGCCCCGCCTCCTCCTCCGTCGATGGGGGAGAGGACGAGGTGAGCTCGAAAGTTGCTCTTCCACCATGCGGGGAAGACGTCGCCGATTCCGCCGCCGGCAGGCGGGTTGTCGGCCGCCACTGTTGTTGTCGCACGGCGGTGGAAGGAGTATCATCTCGTAGCTGCCGTCGAGGGATATGAACTCAAGACTCCCAAAACGGAGCACCGTCCCGGGTTGGAGAGGTCGCTAGAGACTGCCCATCTGGAGCTTGACGGGAAGCTGTTCGTCAACACGCAGCAGGCCCCTACCTGGCGCGCCAACTGTCGGCGTTCCGATACCGGGGGGTCCCTGAGCCGACGAGTGAATGTCGCCGCGTGTCCCAGCCCAGATGGGTCGAGCGCAGGGGCGAGCGCGAAGGGGGGAGAGCGAGGCGGCCGAGGACCGGCGTGAGAGAGGTGGGGATCCCGCGGCCCTCGTGTTCGTCCCGCGCCCAGGTTGGGTGCGCTTGCAGTAGGGGGTTACAAGCGTCCACGCGGGAGAGGGAGCGAGCGGCTCCGAGCGAGCGCCTGTTCTCGTCCTCGTCCCCGCGCGGCCAACCCTCTCTAAGAGGGCCCTGGTCCTCCCTTTTATAGGCGTAAGGAGAGGATCCAGGTGTACAATGGGGGGTGTAGGAGGATGCTACGTGTCTAGCGGAGGTGAGCTAGCGCCCTAGGTACGCGCCGTTGTGGCAGCCGGAGAGATCTTGGCACCCAGCTGGTGTGATGTCGTGGCCGTCGAAGGAGCGACGGAGCTTGGCGGAGGGACAGCTGTCGGAGCGGTTGGGTCCTTGCTGACGTCCTCTTGCTTCCGTAAGGGGGCTGAGAGCCGCCGTCGTCACCGAGCATGTGGGGCGCCATCATTGCCTATCTGGCGGTGCGAGCCAGATGGGACGCCGGTCTTGTTCCCTGCGGCCCGAGTCAGCTCGGGGTAGGGTGATGATGGCGCCTCCTGTTGACGTGGCTGGTCTATGCCCTAGGTTGGGCGATGTGGACGCTCCTCCGAAGCCGAGGTCGAGTCCGAGCCCCCAGGTCGGGCGAGGCGGAGATTGTCGTCTTCCGGGGCCGAGCCCAAGTCCGAGCCCTGGGTCGGGCGAGGCGGAGATCGTCGTCTTCTGGGGCCGAGCCCAAGTCCGAGCCCTGGGTCGGGCGAGGCGGAGATCGTCGTCTTCTGGGGCCGAGCCCAAGTCCGAGCCCTGGGTCGGGCGAGGCAGAGATTGTCGTCTTCTGGGACTTAGCCCGAGTCCGAGCCTTGGGTTGGGCGGAGTTCGCCGTCTTCCGGGACTTAGTCCGAGTCCGAGCCCTGGGTCGGGCGGAGTTCGCCGTCTTCCGGGACTTAGCCCAAGTCCGAGCCCTGGGTCGGACGGAGTTCGCCGTCTTCCGGGACTTAGCCCGAGTCCGAGCCCTGGGTCGGGCGGAGTTCGTCGTCTTCCGGGACTTAGCCCGAGTCCGAGCCCTGGGTCGGGCGGAGTTCACCGTCTTCCGGGACTTAGCCCGAGTCCGAGCCCTTGGTCAGGCGAAGCGGAGCTTCCTATGGTGCCTCCGGCAGGGCCTGACTGCTTGTCAGTCTTACTCTGTCCAATGGCACTGTAGTCGGTGTGGCGTAGGCGGCGCTGTCCTTCTATCAGGCCGGTCAGTGGAGCGGCGAAGTGACGGCGGTCACTTCGGCTCTGCCGGCGGGGGGTGCGCGCTAGGATAAGGGTGTCAGGCCACCTTTGCATTAAATGCTCCTGCGACTTGGTCGGTCGGTGCAGCGATTTGGTCAGGGTTGCTTCTTAGCGAAGGCAGGGCCTCGGGCGAGCCGGGAATATGTTCGCCGCAAAAAGGGGGGCCTCGGGCGAGACGGGAATCCTCCGGGGTCGGCTGCCCTTGTCCAAGGCTGGGCTCGGGTGAGGCGTGATCGTGTCCCTCGAATGGACTGATCCCTGACTTAATTGCACCCATCAGGCCTTTGCAGCTTCATGCTGATGGGGGTTACCAGCTGAGAATTAGGAGCAATGAGGGTACCCCTAATTATGGTCCTCGACAAACATGTTCTTCACTTAGTAGACTATCGAATACCTGGTGAGAAACCTACCAGGAAGGAGCACATATATAGAGGTTGTTCTAAGATCGACAAAGCCATCAAGAACAACATCAAATCTTGCTAGAAGACATGACAAACAACAATATAGAGAGTTAGACCGGCAATAGAGATATGTATCGTGTTTTTTTAGGGTTGAAAGTTGGAATACTCAATCGGCAACAATCTTCTCATTTGTATAGAGGAAGGTGGTCTTATCCTAGTAAAAAAAGCAAGTCCAAAACACATTTATCAAATTTTACGTGTCCAAAGTAAATCCGAAATCAATTTGGAAACCAAGTTAGTTCAAAAAGGTAGGGAAATCAGGCTGGTTGGTTTCCTTAGGTCTAGCATAGTTGTCGACCGATAGCAGCAGTGAATCCGACCTAGCCGGTTTGAGGCGGTGGAATTGACAAACTGGTGAGACCAATCTAATCTCGGCTAATGCCATCTCCTTCTATCTTTTTTCTTTGCATCTTAATTTTTGTTGCACTAAATATTTTCTAGTGTGCTCTTAAGCTGACTAGGGTTGCACCAAATTTTCCAACAGAGTCCATCTAGAATAAATAAGCGACTAAAGCATGTTTGAGGCATCTAGTGGAACTGACAAACCAGTGAGACCTCTTTAGTCTGGTCTAATGCCATTTCCTTCCATCATTTTGCATTGAATCTTAAATTTTGTTGCACTAAATATTTTCTAGTACGCTCTTGAGCTGACTAGGGTTGCACCAAAATTTCCAAAGAAGTTGATCTAGAATAAATAAGCGACCATAGCATGTAACGCAAAGTGCTAGATGTATATGAGACTTCTGAGTTGTCGCATGCACATGTTGCAACCACGTGTCATGGAGTGTAGCAACCGACTGAGAGATACACATTTGGCCATGTAAAATCAATCTAATGACATAAAGCTCAACAAAAATAGATTGAAACTACACAAGATAACTAGTAGATCTTCTAAGGTGATAACACCATACTACCCTAAGAGATCACATTAGGACAGTATGATGCTTACCTTAAAAATCCTTGAAAAAGGGGTGGCAATGTGTCGAGGAGATGAGAAGCACATGTTGCTTGGGTGAACGACTCCCTTCCATTTATTATTATCATCAAATGTATATTTTATAGTCTTTGGACTTCTTTTCGGTGTTTCGAACCTCCACTCCGAAAGTAAATTTCTATGTGCGCGTTCCGGACTTCGGACGGTGTGCTCGGTGGGTGCAAGGTTTATACTGGTTTAGATAGAACGTCTCTATGCCCAGTCTTCAATGGCTCATGCTACCGGCATCTTTGTTACTCGATGCTGCGTAGTAGGGGTTACAAATGGGCGAGATAGAAAATGAGCTTCCAAGTCTCTTATGGAACGGTGGACCTAAAAGACTATGGGACTAGAGTCGTACGCTAAGCCTTGGCTCCGACCTCCAGGTCTTTAGGTCGTGTGTGTCATTGCCTTTCATCTGGTGTCCTTGGTTCTAGAGTTCCAATCTCATCCTCGTGACCGACCTCCTCCTTTTATAGGCCATGGTAGGGGTCGGCCATTGTGGCTTTCTCGAGAAGGAGCCACTATACGATGGTAAAATCGGGTGTTTTACCCTGGTGAAGTCACATTGTTCGTATGCGTCTTGCCATCTAATCGTCTCTGCTCATGCTCATTATGACGGACGACGTGGGCAGCGCGGGGCCCTGGTGCCATCATTACTACCTTTGCGCCATGTCGACCCTTGGCCTCCGTAGCCTGGGTCTCGGCATGGCTCGTCGTGTTGTGGGCCCTTGAAAGGGAAATGTGCCCTTGGACCATTTCTATAAGTTTTTGGTGATATAGTGCTCCACATTAAAATGCCTTGAGTGATATTTGTGCCAAAGATTCAAGAAGTGCAAATCAAGATTAAAGGTATGTTTCTAGACTTAGTACATTGTTTTGAAGACTAATGCATTGTGTCTAAGTGCTAGAAATAGGAGAAATCGCTTTGAAGATAAGTTGGTTGTGTTCAGCCAAAAGGCTGCTTGGTCTGGGTGCACCGGACAGTGTCTGGTGTGCCAGGACCGGTCCAGATGAACAGCCTGCTCTCGGGTCTCGACGGCGGTGTACGGCTATAAATCACCGGACTGTCCGGTGAGTCGTCTGCGGTGAAGTCGCCGCTCTTGGGAAACCAGTCAACAGCGTCCGACTAAAAATCATCGGACTGTCCGGTGGTGCACCGGACTGTCCGGTGAGCCAACGGTCGGGCGCGCCAACGGTCGGCCGCGCAATCCGCGCGTGACGCGTGGCCAAGCCAACGGTCGGATGGGGGCACCGGACTGTCCGGTGTGCCAACGGCTCCAGATCTTCAACGGTCGGCTACGCTAGATTAGGAAAGCAATCCGCACCGGACAGTGTCCGGTGGTGCACCGGACTGTCCGGTGCGCCACCCGACAGAAGACAAGATTTGCCTTCCTCGATTGCTTCCAACGGCTCCTAGCTGCCTTAGGGCTATAAAAGGGACCCCTAGGCGCATGGAGGAGAACACCAAGCATTCTTTGATCAACTCTAAGCACCAAGACTCCATTTCCGCGTATTTGATTCTTTGTGATAGCAACTAGAGCTCCATTTGAGTAGAGAACTCTTCGAGTTGTGTTGCGAGCTCAAGTTGTGACTTGTGTGCGTGTTTGTGCTCTAATTTTGTGTCTTGTGTGCGTTCCTCTCCCTTCCTTACTTCCGTGTTTCTTTGTGATCATCATTTGTAAGGGCGAGAGACTCCAAGTTGTGGAGATTCCTCGCAAACGGGAGATAGTTAACGAAAGCAAAACACCATGGTATTCAAGTGGGTCTTTGGACCGCTTGAAAGGGGTTGAGTGCAACCCTCGTCCGTTGGGACGCCACAACGTGGAGTAGGCAAGTGTTGAACTTGGCCGAACCACGAGATAAACCACTGTGCCTCTCTGTGTTGATTTCTTTGTGGTTATCGTGTTTAGCAAGAACTCCTCTCTAGCCACTTGGCTTTATTGCTCTAACACTTAATCAAGTTTGTGGCTTTAAGTTTCAAGTTTTTACAGGATCACCTATTCACCCCCCCTCTAGGTGCTTTCAATTGGTATCGGAGTCGTTCTCTTCAAGAAAGGGACTAATCGCCTGAAGGGATGAATCCTAAGGGAAAGGGGATGGTGATCAACGACAAGGAGAAGGAGTCCTTCCTCAATGAGCCAAAAGACGACAAGCCCATTGACTCGGGCTCAAGTCACAAGAAGAAGGACGGGAAGAAGAAGAGACGCATTAAGAAGATAGTCTACTACGACAGTGACGAGTCCTCTTCTTCCCAAAAGGACGACGACGACTACGAGAAAAAGAAAACGGTCAACTCAAACTTTTCTTTTGATTACTCTCGTATTCCGTATAATTCAAATGCACATTTGCTTTCCATTCCTCTTGGTAAACCTCCACACTTTGATGGAGAGGACTACGGATTTTAGAGTCACAAAATGCGTAGTCACTTGTTCTCTCTTCATCCAAGTATATGGGAGATAGTAGAGAATGGAATGCATTTTGATAGTTCGGATAATCCCATGTTTATCAATGAACAAATTCACAAAAATGCACAAGCTACCAGTGTTCTTTTAGCATCCTTGTGCAGGGAAGAGTACCATAAGGTGAGCGGCTTGGATAACACCAAGCAGATTTGGGACACCCTCAGGATCTCGCATGAGGGAAATGACGTCACCATGCTCACCAAGATGGAGTTGGTGGAGGGAGAACTAGGAATGTTCGCAATGATCAGGGGGGAGGAGCCAACCCAAACATATAACAGGCTCAAGACCCTGGTCAACAAAATAAGGAGCTATAGAAGCACGAGATGGACGGACCACGACGTCGTCCGGCTTATGCTAAGGTCCTTCACTGTCCTTGATCCTCATCTTGTTAAATCTATTCGTGAAAATCCTAGGTATACCAAGATGACGCCCGAGGAAACACTTGTGAAGTTTGTGAGCGGGCGAATGATGATCAAGGAGGCGAGATATGTTGATGAGGCGCTAAATGGCAAAGGAAAAGAAGGTAATCACTAGAGAAACTCCTAAGTACTCTACTTCTAGTGATGAGGACTCTAGTGATGATGATGAAATTGATTACACTAGCTTGTTCAAAGGATTAGATAGAGCTAAGATAGAAAATATTAATGAGCTGATTGATGCATTGAATGAAAAAGATAGACTGCTAGAGAGGCAAGAGGACATCTTGTATGAGGAACATGATAAATTTGTTAATGTTCAAAAGTCTCTTGCCTTAGAGATTAAAAGGAATGAATTACTATCTTCTGAATTGTCTATTTGCAATGAATCTATTTCTAGCTTGATGATTTTGAATGATGATTTAAATGCTAAGCTAGAAGTTGCAAATAAATCTAGTTCTTGTTGAGCATGTAGTAATTTGCAATAGGTGTAAGGATTTTAATGTTGATGCTTGCAATGAACATTTAATTTCCATTTCTAAATTAAATGATGAAGTAGCTAGTCTTAATGCCCAACTTAAGACTAGCAAAAATGATTTTGATAAACTAAAATTTGCAAGGGATGCCTACACTAGTGGTAGACACCCCTCTATTAAGGATGGGCTTGGCTTTCGAAGGGAAGCTAAGAACTTAACAAGTCATAAGGCTCCCATCTCCGCCAAGGAGAAAGGTAAGGCCCCTATGGCTAATAGTGTTCATAAAAATCATGCTTTCTTGTATCATGATAGGAAATTGAAAGGGAATTAGGCTTACACCTAAGTTCCTAAATAATTTTGGTGGTTGAATTGTCCAACACAAGTATTGGACTAACTAGTTTACTCTAGTGCATAAGTTATACAGGTGCAAAAGGTTCACATTTAGCCAATAAAAGACCAAGTGTTGGATTCAACAAAGGAGCAATGAGGCAACCGAGGGCACCTCTGGCTGGAGGCACCGGACTGTCCGGTGTGCACCGGACAGTGTCCGGTGCGCCCAGAGGACTCCAACTCAAACTCTTCGCCCTCGGGAATTCTCGCGCTATAATTGACCGGACTGTCCGGTGTGCACCGGACATGTCCGGTGCTCCAAGGAAGCGCGGTCTCCGGAACTCGCCAGCCTCGGGTTCGCGCGGCAGCCGCTCCGCTAAAATTCACCGGACTGTCCGGTGTGCACCGGACTGTCCGGTGTGCCAGCGGAGCAACGGCTCCCTGCGGCGCCAACGGCTCCCTGCGGAGCATTTAATGCGCGCGCAGCGCGCGCAGACGACAGGCCTGCCCATACCGGTGCACCGGACATCAAACAGTACGTGTCCGGTGTGCACCGGACACCCGGGAGGGCCCACAAGTCAGAAGCTCCAACGGTCAGAATCCAACGGCAATGGTGACGTGGCAGGGGCACCGGACTGTCCGGTGTGCACCGGACTGTCCGGTGCGCCATCGAACAGAGGGCTCCAGCCAACGGTCACTTTTGGTGGTTGGGGCTATAAATACCCCAACCACCCCACATTCATTGCCATCCAAGTTTTCCACTTCTCAACTACTACAAGAGCTCTAGCATTCAATTTTAGACACATACAAAGAGATCAAATCCTCTCCAATTCCACTCAAGCCTTTAGTGACTAGAGAGAGTGATTTGCTTGTGTTTCTTTCGAGCTCTTGCGCTTGGATCGCATTCTTTTCTTTCTCATTTGTTCTTGTGATCAATCTCAATTGTAACCAAGGCAAGAGGCACCAATTGTGTGGTGGCCCTTGCGGGGAAGCTTTGTTCCCGTTTGATTGAGAAGAAGAGAAAGCTCACTCGATCCGTGGGATCGTTTGAGAGAGGGAAGGGTTGAAAGAGACCCGGCCTTTGGGGCCTCCTCAACGGGGAGTAGGTTTGTGAGAACCGAACCTCGGTAAAACAAATCCACGCGTCACACTTCTATTTGCTTGCGATTTGTTTTGCGACCTCTCTCGCGGACTCGTTTATATTTCTAACGCTAACCCGGCTTGTAGTTGTGTTTATATTTTGTAAATTTCAGTTTCGCCCTATTCACCCCCCCTCTAGGCGACTATCAATTGGTATCAAAGCCCGGTGCTTCATTAGAGCCTAACCGCTCGAAGTGATGTCGGGAGATCACACCAAGAGGGAGATGGAGACCGGCGATGACAAGCCCACTACAAGCCAAGGGAGCACTTCATTGGAAGAGTCTCGCACCAAGAGACGGGAGAAGAAGAAGAACTCCTCCAAGCGGAAGGAGAAAAGATCTTCCTCTTCTCGCCACAAGGAGAAGAAGGAAAAATCTTCTTCTCACAAGTCGCATCGGAGTGGGGACAAGCACAAAAGGATGAGGAAGGTGGTCTACTACGAGACCGACACTTCATCAACATCTACCTCCGGCTCCGATGCGGCGTCCGTCACTTCTAAACGCCAAGAGCGTAAGAAGTATAGTAAGATCCCCCTACGCTACCCTCGCATTCCTAAACATACACCTTTACTATCCGTCCCATTAGGCAAACCACCAACTTTTAATGGTGAAGATTATGCTATGTGGAGTAATTTGATGCGATTTCATCTAACCTCTCTCCACAAAAGATTATGGGATGTTGTTGAGTATGGTGTACAGGTACCATCCGTAGGGGATGAGGACTACGACACGGACGAAGTGGCCCAAATCGAGCACTTCAACTCCCAAGCCGCAACCATTCTCCTTGCCTCTCTAAGCAAGGAGGAATACAACAAAGTGCAAGGGTTGAAGAACGCAAAGGAGATTTGGGACCTACTCAAGACGGCGCACGAAGGTGATGAACTCACCAAGATCACCAAGCGGGAAACAATCGAGGGGGAGCTCGGTCGCTTCCGTCTTCGCCAAGGGGAGGAGCCACAAGACATGTACAACCGGCTCAAGACCTTGGTGAACCAAGTGCGCAACCTCGGGAGCACTAAATGGGATGACCACGAGGTGGTTAAGGTTATTTTAAGAGCACTTATTTTCCTTAACCCTACTCAAGTACAATTAATTCGTGGTAATCCTAGATATCCACTAATGACCCCCGAGGAAGTCATCGGGAATTTTGTGAGTTTTGAATGCATGATTAAGGGCTCAAAGAAGATCAACGAGCTTGATGAACCCTCCACATCCGAGGCGCAACCCGTGGCTTTCAAGGCAACGGAGGAGAAGAAGGAAGAGTCTACACCAAGTAGACAACCAATTGACGCCTCCAAGCTCGACAACGAAGAGATGGCCCTAATCATCAAAAGCTTTCGGCAAATCCTCAAGCAACGGAAGGGGAAGGATTACAAATCCCGTTCCAAGAAGGTTTGCTACAAGTGTGGTAAGCCCGGTCATTTCATTGCAAAATGTCCTATGTCTAGTGACAGTGACAGGGGCGACGACAAGAAGGGCAAGAGGAAGGAGAAGAAGAGGTACTACAAGAAGAAGGGCGGCGATGCACATGTTTGTCGGGAGTGGGACTCCGACGAAAGCTCAAGCGACTCCTCCGACGACGAGGACGCCGCCAACATCGCCGTCACCAAGGGCCTCCTCTTCCCAAACGTCGGCCACAAGTGTCTCATGGCCAAGGACGGCAAAAAGAAGGTAAAATCAAGGTCCTCCACTAAATATGAAACATCTAGTGATGAGGATGATGATAGAAATGAGGAGGATAACTTGCGTATTCTTTTTGCCAATCTTAACATGGAACAAAAGGAAAAATTAAATGAGCTAATTAGTGCCATCCATGAAAAGGATGATCTCTTGGACTCCCAAGAGAACTTCCTAATCAAGGAAAACAAGAAACATGTTAAGGTTAAAAATGCTTATGCTCTAGCAATGGAAAAGTGTGAAAAACTGTCTAGTGAGCTAAGTACTTGCCATGAGACTATAGACAACCTTAGAAGTGAAAATGCTAATTTGTTAGCTAAGGTTGATTCTCACGTTTGCATTAATCCTAGAAATGATAATGTTGATTTGCTTGCTAGGATTGATGAGTTGAATGTTTCTATTGCTAGCCTTAGAAATGAAAATGAAAAATTAATTGCTAAGGCTAAAAATTTAGATGTTTGCAATGCTACTATCTCCGACCTTAGAGCTAAGAATGATTTGTTGCATGCTAAGGTTGTTGAACTTAAATCTTGCAAACCATCTACATCTAATGTTGAGCATATTTCCATTTGTACTAGATGTAGAGATATTAATGTTGATGCTATCCATGATCACCTAGCCTTAATTAAAAAACAAAATGATCACATAGCACAACTTAATGCTAAGATTAGAGAGCATGACTTAGAAAATGAAAAATTTAAACTTGCTAGAAGCATGCTCTATAATGGGAGACGCCCTGGCATTAAGGACGGCATTGGCTTCCAAAGGGGAGACAATGTCAAAATTAATGCCCCTCCAAAGAACCTATCTAACTTTGTTAAGGGCAAGGCTCCCATGCCTTAGGATAACGAGGGTTACATTTTGTACCCTGCCGGCTATCCTGAGAGCAAGATTAGAAAAATTCATTCTAGGAAGTCTCACTCTGGCCCTAACTATGCTTTTATGTATAAGGGTGAGACATCTAGGTCTAGGCAACCAACCCATGCCAAGTTGCCTAGAAAGAAAATTCCCAAAGCATCAAATGATCATGCCATTTCATTTAAGACTTTTGATGCATCTTATGTTTTAACTAACAAATCCGGCAAGGTAGTTGCCAAAATTGTTGGGGGCAAACACAAGGGCTCCAAGACTTGTGTTTGGGTACCCAAAGTTCTTATTTCTAATGCCAAAGGACCCAAAACCGTTTGGGTACCTAAAACAAAGAACTAAGCTTGTTTTGTAGGTTTATGCATCCGGGGGCTCAAGTTGGATACTCGACAGCGGGTGCACAAACCATATGACAGGGGAGAAAAGGATGTTCTCCTCTTATGAGAAAAACCAAGATCCCCAACGAGCTATCACATTCGGGGATGGAAATCAAGGTTTGGTCAAAGGATTGGGTAAAATTGCTATATCACCTGACCACACTATTTCCAATGTTTTTCTTGTAGATTCCTTAGATTACAATTTGCTTTCCATATCCCAATTGTGTCAAATGGGCTACAACTGTCTTTTTACTGATATTGGTGTTACTGTCTTTAGAAGAAGTGATGATTCAATAGCTTTTAAGGGAGTGTTAGAGGGTCAGCTATACTTGGTAGATTTTGATAAAGCTGAACTCGACACTTGCTTAATTGCTAAGACTAATATGGGTTGGCTATGGCATCGCCGACTAGCCCATGTTGGGATGAAGAATCTTCATAAGCTTCTAAAGGGAGAACACATTTTAGGACTAACCAATGTTCATTTTGAGAAAGACAGGATCTGTAGCGCATGCCAAGCCGGGAAGCAAGTTGGTGTCCATCATCCACACAAAAATATCATGACTACCGACAGGCCATTGGAGCTCCTACACATGGATTTATTCGGCCCGATCGCTTACATAAGCATCGGCGGTAGTAAGTATTGTCTTGTAATTGTGGATGATTATTCTCGCTTCACTTGGGTATTCTTCTTGCAGGAAAAATCACAAACCCAAGAGACCTTAAAAGGATTCTTGAGACGGGCTCAAAATGAGTTCGGCTTAAGGATCAAGAAAATTAGAAGCGATAATGGGACGGAGTTCAAGAACTCTCAAATTGAAGGCTTTCTTGAGGAGGAGGGCATCAAGCATGAGTTTTCTTCTCCCTACACTCCACAACAAAATGGTGTAGTGGAGAGGAAGAATCGAACTCTATTGGACATGGCAAGGACCATGCTTGATGAGTACAAGACACCGGATCGGTTTTGGGCCTAGGCGGTCAACACCGCCTGCTACGCCATCAACCGGTTATATCTTCACCGAATCCTCAAGAAGACATCTTATGAACTCCTAACCGGTAAAAAGCCCAATATTTCATATTTTAGAGTTTTTGGTAGCAAATGTTTTATTCTTGTCAAAAGAGGTAGAAAATCTAAATTTGCTCCTAAAACTGTAGAAGGCTTTTTACTAGGATATGACTCAAACACAAGGGCATATAGAGTCTTTAATAAGTCCTCGGGACTTGTTGAAGTTTCTTGTGACGTTGTGTTTGATGAGACTAACGGCTCTCAAATAGAGCAAGTTGATCTTGATGATATAGGTGAAGAACAGGCTCCATGCATAGCGCTAAGGAACATGTCCATTGGGGATGTGTGTCCTAAGGAATCCGAAGAGCCTTCAAGTGCACAAGATCAACCATCTTCCTCCATACAAGCATCTCCACCAACTCAAGTTGAGGATGAGGCTCAAGATGTTGAACAAGAAGATCAAGAAGATGAGCCACTTCAAAATGACGGCAACGATCAAGGGGGAGATTCAAATGATGAAGACAAGGAGGATGAACAACCAAGGCCGCCACACCCAAGAGTCCACCAAGCAATACAACGAGATCACCCCGTTGACACCATCCTCGGCGACATTCATAAGGGGGTAACTACTCGATCTCGTGTTGCACATTTTTGTGAACATTACTCTTTTGTTTCCTCTATTGAGCCACACAGGGTAGAGGAAGCACTCCAAGATTCGGATTGGGTGGTGGCGATGCAAGAGGAGCTCAACAATTTCACAAGGAATGAGGTATGGCACTTAGTTCCACGTCCTAACCAAAATGTTGTAGGAACCAAGTGGGTCTTCCGCAACAAGCAAGACGAGCATGGTGTGGTGACTAGGAACAAAGCTCGACTCGTGGCCAAGGGGTATTCACAAGTCGAAGGTTTGGATTTTGGTGAAACCTATGCACCCGTAGCTAGGCTTGAGTCAATTCGTATATTATTAGCATATGCTACTTACCATGGCTTCAAGCTCTACCAAATGGACGTGAAGAGTGCCTTCCTCAATGGACCAATCAAGGAGGAAGTCTATGTTGAGCAACCTCCCGGCTTTGAAGACAGTGAGTACCCTAACCATGTTTATAGGCTCTCTAAGGCGCTTTATGGGCTCAAGCAAGCCCCAAGAGCATGGTATGAATGCCTTAGAGATTTCCTTATTGCAAATGACTTCAAAGTTGGCAAGGCCGATCCTACTTTGTTCACTAAAACTCTTGACAATGATTTGTTTGTATGCCAAATCTATGTTGATGATATCATATTTGGGTCTACTAACAAATCTACATGTGAAGAATTTAGTAGGATCATGACTCAAAAATTCGAGATGTCGATGATGGGGGAGTTGAAGTATTTTCTAGGATTCCAAGTCAAGCAACTCCAAGAGGGCACCTTCATTAGCCAAACAAAGTATACTCAAGACATTCTAAGCAAGTTTGGAATGAAGGATGCCAAGCCCATCAAGACACCCATGGGAACAAATGGACATCTCGACCTCGACACGGGAGGTAAGTCCGTGGATCAAAAGGTATACCGGTCGATGATTGGTTCATTGCTTTATTTATGTGCATCTCGACCGGACATTATGCTTTCCGTTTGCATGTGTGCAAGATTCCAAGCCGACCCTAAGGAATCACACCTTACGGCCGTGAAACGAATCTTGAGATATTTGGCTTATACTCCTAAGTTTGGGCTTTGGTACCCTCGGGGATCCACTTTTGATTTGATTGGTTATTCGGATGCCGATTGGGCAGGGTGCAAGATTAATAGGAAGAGCACATCGGGGACTTGCCAGTTCTTGGGAAGGTCCTTGGTGTCATGGGCTTCAAAGAAGCAAAATTCGGTCACTCTTTCCACCGCCGAAGCCGAGTATATTGCCGCAGGCCATTGTTGCGCGCAATTGCTTTGGATGAGGCAAACCCTGCGGGACTACGGTTACAAATTAACCAAAGTCCCTTTGCTATGTGACAATGAGAGTGCAATCAAAATGGCCGACAATCCCGTCGAGCATAGCCGCACTAAGCACATAGCCATTCGGTATCATTTTCTTCGGGATCACCAACAAAAGGGGGATATCGAGATTTCATACATTAACACTAAAGATCAATTAGCCGATATCTTTACCAAGCCACTTGATGAGCAATCTTTTATCCGACTTAGGCATGAGCTCAATATTCTTGATTCTAGGAATTTCTTTTGCTAGTCTTGCACTCATAGCTCATAAATATACCTTTGATCATGTCTCTTTTATATATGCTATGACTAATGTGTTTTCAAGTGTATTTTAAACCAAGTCATAGGTACATTGAAAGGGAATTGGAGTCTTCGGCGAAGACAAGGCTTCCACTCCACTCTTCTACTCATCCTTCGCCGTCGCTCCGCATCACTCTCCGACTTTGGTATAATCTTCACTCATTCATTTTATGACCAAAGGAGGAGAAAGTACTTCATAGGGCTCTAATGATTCCGTTTTTGGCGATTCATGCCAAAGGGGGAGAGAGTAAGAGAGCCCAAAGCAAAAGGACCGCACCACCACCAATTTCAAAAACTTAGCTTCTTAAAGAATATTTTCAATTGGTATCCTATTCAACAGGGGGAGAAAGTAGTGTTTTCAAATGTTATATCAAAACCCTCTTGAACACTAAGAGGTGGATCTCTTTTAGGGGGAGCTTTGTTTAGTCAAAGGAAAAGCATTTGGAACAAAGGAAGGAAATTTCAAAACTTGAAAATGCTTTGCAAATCTTACTCATTTACCTTTGACTATCTTGCAAAATGCCTTTGAAAAGAATTTACAAAAGAGTTTGCAAAAACAAAACCTTTGGTGCAAAATGTGGTCCAATATGTTAAAAGTAAAGAAACAATCCATGCGCATCATATGTGTATTTATATTGGCTCAATTCCAAGCAACCTTTGCACTTACATTATGTAAACTAGTTCAATTATGCACTCCTATATTTGCTTTGGTTTGTGTTGGCATCAATCACCAAAAAGGGGGAGATTGAAAGGGAATTAGGCTTACACCTAAGTTCCTAAATAATTTTGGTGGTTGAATTGTCCAACACAAGTATTGGACTAACTAGTTTACTCTAGTGCATAAGTTATACAGGTGCAAAAGGTTCACATTTAGCCAATAAAAGACCAAGTGTTGGATTCAACAAAGGAGCAATGAGGCAACCGAGGGCACCTCTGGCTGGAGGCACCGGACTGTCCGGTGTGCACCGGACAGTGTCCGGTGCGCCCAGAGGACTCCAACTCAAACTCTTCGCCCTCGGGAATTCTCGCGCTATAATTCACCGGACTGTCCGGTGTGCACCGGACATGTCCGGTGCTCCAAGGAAGCGCGGTCTCCGGAACTCGCCAGCCTCGGGTTCGCGCGGCAGCCGCTCCGCTAAAATTCACCGGACTGTCCGGTGTGCACCGGACTGTCCGGTGTGCCAGCGGAGCAACGGCTCCCTGCGGCGCCAACGGCTCCCTGCGGAGCATTTAATGCGCGCGCAGCGCGCGCAGACGACAGGCCTGCCCATACCGGTGCACCGGACATCAAACAGTACGTGTCCGGTGTGCACCGGACACCCGGGAGGGCCCACAAGTCAGAAGCTCCAACGGTCAGAATCCAACGGCAATGGTGACGTGGCAGGGCCACCAGACTGTCCGGTGTGCACCGGACTGTCCGGTGCGCCATCGAACAGAGGGCTCCAGCCAACGGTCACTTTTGGTGGTTGGGGCTATAAATACCCCAACCACCCCACATTCATTGCCATCCAAGTTTTCCACTTCTCAACTACTACAAGAGCTCTAGCATTCAATTTTAGACACATACAAAGAGATCAAATCCTCTCCAATTCCACTCAAGCCTTTAGTGACTAGAGAGAGTGATTTGCTTGTGTTTCTTTCGAGCTCTTGCGCTTGGATCGCATTCTTTTCTTTCTCATTTGTTCTTGTGATCAATCTCAATTGTAACCAAGGCAAGAGGCACCAATTGTGTGGTGGCCCTTGCGGGGAAGCTTTGTTCCCGTTTGATTGAGAAGAAGAGAAAGCTCACTCGATCCGTGGGATCGTTTGAGAGAGGGAAGGGTTGAAAGAGACCCGGCCTTTGTGGCCTCCTCAACGGGGAGTAGGTTTGTGAGAACCGAACCTCGGTAAAACAAATCCACGCGTCACACTTCTATTTGCTTGCGATTTGTTTTGTGACCTCTCTCGCGGACTCGTTTATATTTCTAACGCTAACCCGGCTTGTAGTTGTGTTTATATTTTGTAAATTTCAGTTTCGCCCTATTCACCCCCCCTCTAGGCGACTATCAGAAATATTCTAGGAATGTTCATTATAATAGGAGTTATAATGCCTTTGACTCTCATGCCATGATTGCTTCAAGTTCAAACCTTAATGGTAGATCTAGGAGGAATTCTGTGTCTCATGCTCCTAGAAAAGTGTATAATGGATCTACCACTGTCTTTCATGCTTGCAATGCTAAATTTATTCTTTCATGTAAAAATAAAAAGGTGATTGCTAAAAAGGTGGGAGCCAAATGCAAGGGAGACAATACTTGCATTTGGGTCCCTAAGGCTATTGTAACTAACCTTGTAGGACCCAACAAGAGTTGGGTACCTAAAACCCAAGCCTAATTTGCCTTGCAGGTTTATGCATCCGGGGGCTCAAGCTGGATTATCGACAGCGGATGCACAAACCACATGATGGGGGAGAAGAAGATGTTCACCTCCTACGTCAAGAATAAAGATTCCTAAGATTCAATCATATTCAGTGATGGGAATCAAGGCAAGGTTAAAGGGCTAGGAAAAATAGCTATTTCTTCCGAGCATTCCATTTCTAATGTGTTTTTAGTAGAATCGCTCGGATATAACTTGTTGTCCGTTAGTCAATTATGTAATATGGGTTACAACTGCTTATTTACAAACGTAGATGTGTCTGTATTTAGAAGAAGTGATGGTTCATTATCTTTTAAGGGTGTACTAGACAGCAAACTCTATTTAGTTGATTTTTCGAAGGAGGAGGCCGATCTAGATGCATGCTTAATCGCTAAGACTAGCATGGGCTGGCTGTGACATCACCGTCTAGCACATGTGGGGATGAAGAACCTTCACAAACTTCTAAAGGGAGAACATGTGTTAGGTCTAACAAATGTAACTTTCGAAAAAGATAGACCTTGTGCAGCTTGTCAAGCAGATAAACAAGTGGGAAGTGCTCATCACAACAAGAACGTGATGACTACATCAAGACCTCTGGAGCTATTGCATATGGACCTCTTCGGACCCGTCGCCTACCTTGGCATCGGGGGAAGTAAGTATGGTCTTGTTATTGTTGATGATTTTTTCCGCTTCACTTGGGTATTCTTTTTGCAGGATAAATCAGAAACCCAAGGGACCCTCAAGCGCTTTCTAAGACGAGCTCAAAACGAATTTGAGCTCAAGGTGAAAAAGATTAGAAGCAACAACGGGTCCGAGTTCAAGAACCTGCAAGTGGAGGAGTTTCTTGAGGAGGAAGGAATCAAGCACGAGTTCTCCGCTCCCTACACACCACAGCAAAACGGTGTGGTAGAGAGGAAGAACAGGACGCTTATAGACATGGTGAGGACAATGCATGGAGAATTCAAGACGCCCGAGCGGTTTTGGTCGGAAGCTGTGAACACGGCTTGCCACGCCATAAACCGGGTCTACCTTCATCGCCTCCTCAAGAAGACGTCATACGAGCTACTAACCGGTAACAAACCCAACGTTTCATATTTTCGAGTTTTTGGGAGTAAATGCTACATTCTGGTAAAGAAAGGTAGAAATTCAAAATTTGCTCCCAAAGCTGTAGAAGGGTTTTTGTTAGGTTATGGCTCAAATACAAAGGCGTATAGAGTCTTCAACAAATCATCGGGTTCAATTGAAGTCTCTAGCGACGTTGTATTTGATGAGACTAATGGCTCTCCAAGAGAGCAAGTTGATCTTGATGATGTAGATGAGGATGATGTTCCAACGGACGCAATTCGTACCATGGTAATTGGAGACGTGCGACCATAGGAACACAAGGAGCAAGATCAACCTTCTTCCTCAACGACGGTGCACCCCCCAACTCAAGATGATGAACAGGTTCCTCAAGAGGAGGCGTGTGATCAAGGGGGAGCACAGGATGTCCAAGTTGAGGAGGAAGAAGTACCACAGGCCCCTCCAACTCAAGTTTGAGCGACGATTCAAAGGAATAATCCCGTCGACCAGATTTTGGGTGACATTAGCAAGGGAGTAACCACTCGCTCTAGATTAGCCAATTTTTGTGAGCATTACTCTTTTGTCTCTTCTATTGAGCCTTTCAGGGTAGAAGAGGCCTTGCTAGATCCGGACTGGGTGTTGGCCATGCAGGAAGAGCTCAACAACTTCAAGCGAAATGAAGTCTGGACACTTGAAAGTGCATTCATCCCTTTTGTGAGTTTTGGTGATTTGGATAACAACACATTTAAAGGTCTAACAAGTTTGCTAAGTGTTGAACAGGGAATTCAGTATGATGAACATACTTGAATAGTGTATAATGATCAGTGAACAAAGTTCAACACAAGGTCAAATAACCAGTGAGACAATGCAAATGGATATAATATGGTCTCTATATTGGTTTGAATATATGGACAAGTCCTGAGAAATCACTATGCATAAATATGATCATAATAGAGGTTGAAGTGATTAAGAGGATTGGTCAAGCCAAATGAACAAGATATGAGGAATCGTGAATTGGCTTGACCATATTACTATTAGTCCATATATGAATATATGAGAATCAAACTAGAGCTTGATTGATCTTAGCAGTTATATCTAGATGACATTCAAGCAAGGTTCACAATATTGAAGAAATGATTCTCTCAATGGTTGCTCAATAGGATGTGACTCAAGAATGGCTTGATAGGGTGAAGATAGCAAGGAAAGGGCTTCGAGGAACTAAGCGAAGGTGAAGGCCAAGCAACGGCTTGTAGACCGAGGTACCATGGCTAAGGTGAAGAAGAGAGTACTTGCACTAAGTCGATGAACTAATCAGCTATGAAGAGTTACAACATGTTGATGCATCAGTAAGGTGACTTGAAGCCATGATTTGAACTCATATATGGTGAAATGGCACAAGTCATAGGGTCGATTTGTGTTTGCTTCAAAAGGTGAGACAAAGATGTTTGTGATCCTTATGAAGCAACACCATGGAGAAATCACACTTGAGACACCAATGACTCAAGGAGTTTACTTAATTATATTTTATTTAACTTGAGTATAGGAATCGTCGTACTATCAAGGGGGATCCAAAAAGAAGGTTGGTGTTGGTACTAAAGCTCAAAAATCCTTGATCCAAAACTTCCATTTTACCCTTGTTAATCCTTAGTGAAAGTATGTAGTACAACCTTTTAAAGTCTATCTTGGCCAAAATTGCTCTTTGGAAAAAACAGGTTCAACCGGTTTTAAAACAGGTTCAACCGGTTTTTGCACTGTTCACCTTTTTGAAAATACTGGTTTAGCCGGACACTCAACCGGACACTCAACCGGTTTTTGTCTGGTGGAAACAGGTTCAACCGGTTTTAAAACAGGTTCAACCGGTTTTTGCACTGTTCACTTTTTTCTGCCAGTCTGCTGTGTCAGCCAAAAAGCTGTGCGCAGCTTTTTGAAAACCGGTTCAACCGGTTTTTGGGCAGAAAAGTCAAAAACGGCTAGTTTTGGAGCCCCACCTATATATACTCACTCCTACCTCTCTCCCCACAGGAGAGCACGCAAAAAAACTTCATTCCCAACCTGAGAAACACCTCCCACTCTCTCACACACACCTCTTGCCTCTCCCATTTCAAATCTTTGGAGAGAAATCTTTGAGTGAGTTTGAGAGCTGTGGTTTTTGTGCTTCATCTCCAAATCTCTCTTGCTCTTCTTGATTCGAGCTTTGGTACTACATCGAGTTCTTTGTGGATTCATTACTCTTGGAGCTTCTAGCTCCTAGACGACTAGGTGTCTCTTGTGAGTCTCCAAATCTTGTGGAAGACCACAAGAAAGTTTGTATTACCCGCTCGTTTGAGCAAAGATTAGTGTGTGGGCTTGACCTTTGTGGTCGGCAAAGGGAGGATTAGGGTTGAAAGAGACCCGGCTCTTTGTGGGCGCCTCAACGAGGAAGTAGGGCACCTTGGTGGTGTGACCGAACCTCGGGATAAATCTTGTGTCTCTTGTGTTCTTGCTCATTGTGTTTGTTTGTGTTCTTCATTCTCTCACCATTCCATGGAAGATTTGTTCATATCTTTTTGGTGTGTGGATTTTGAGAAGTGCCCTTCTCAGATCTACTACTTTGAACCCTGTGGATCATTTAGAACATCTTATTTCCAAAGTTAACTGGGTGATTTTCGAGATCAATTCAGTTTTACCCAGTTTGCTTCTAGTTTTTGTTGAAAAAGTTTTAACTTGCCTATTCACCCCCCCCCCCTCTAGGCAACTTTCAATTGGTATCAGAGCCTAATCCTCGTTCTAACGCTTAACCGCGTGAGGAAAAGATCATGTCGGGGGGACTAAGAAACGAAAGTGCTTCTAAGCTTGAAAAAGTTGAGGTTGCCTCGACTTTATCTTTTGGTGCAGATGTTGATCCTAGGGCAATAGATCTTGCCATGAGAATCGCCGAAAGGATGTTCCTCAAAATGAAGGAAGATGAGGCGAAGAACAAAATTGAAGAAGAAAATAATCGATGGAGACCAAACGACGAATCCACCTCTTCACAAGGTTCGTCTTTCAAATCCACTTCTCATATGTGCTTTATTGCTAATGGGAGTGATAGTGAAAGCGAAAGTGAGGATGAGGAGGAGCAAGAAAGTGATAGTGAAGATGAGGAAGATCTTCAAAAATTCTTCGCTCAACTAAGCAAGAAGAACCGGATGAGCTTGCTCAAACTCATGAAAAGAGCGGAAGAACAAAAGGAAATGCTTCATAAGCAAGAAGATATCCTCATCGAAAAAATCAAAGACTTGGAGAAGTTGACCAAAGAGAATGAGAAGCTAAAGTGCTCTCATGATGATTTGGTCCAAAGGTATGAAGACATTTCAATTGAGCAAATTAAAGCTATTAATCATTCATCATATATTGCTCAATTAGAAAATAAAAATGCTATGCTCAAGAACACGGTAGAAAAGCTAAATATTGAAAATCTAGCTTTGCAAGAAAAACATGATAAGCTTGTGTGCTCTCATAATAAATTTATGGATTCACATATCATGTTAGAAATGGCTCATGAGGTTGTGTTAACTAATTTGAAATCCTACCAACCTCACATATGCACATGTACTCATATAGAAACTATATTATCATGTGCTAACAAATGTTGCTCTCAAGAAAGCCAATCTTCCATTGAGCTAGAATTTTTAGGAACAAGTAATGTTTCCTATGCAAAAGAAAACAATGAGCTCAAGGAAGAAAATGAGAGGCTAAAAAGGAGCTTGACTCAATTGAAGGGAAAATGTCATGCTCAACCTTCTCAAGATAACCGTGATAATATGGTGAAAAAGCTTGAGAAGGGGACAACCGTAGCATGCACAAAACCCCTTCAAAAGAATATCAAGCTTTCCAAGAAAGGCATGAGCAAACATCAAGAGAAGAAAGACAAAGCTCATGACAAGTACCTCAACCACGCCTCCACATGCTCCACACAAGGTAACAAACAAGCCACTCTTTCAAATAAGAGAAGATGCACTAGAAAGTGTTATCAATGTCATGAGAAGGGACATGAGATTAAGTCATGTCCCTACATAAAAGATAGTGGCTTAAATTTGGAAAGAAAGAGGCTCACTAACCATGTAGCAAACAAGAAGCAAGGCAAGAAGGAGTCTTGCAAAATTAAAAATCATATTTGCTACACTTGCCGAAGAAAGGGACACCTTTGCAAGGATTGTCCCATGAGTAAGTATCCTAAGCCTACCATGTCAATTCATTCATACTCGCTTAGGAGACCCAAAAATGACACTTGTGCTAGAAAGGAAATTAGTTCACCTAAAACTAGCACAAAGGCCATTTGGGTGCCTAAGTACTTATTAGCTAACCTTGGTGGACCCATCCAAAAATGGGTACCAAAATGTACTTAATAAGTTTTGCAGGTACCTAGAGATGATATGAAGCTTTGGGGTGCTTGAGCGGTTTAACTCAATTCTTATCTCAAGCTATCAATCTTACATTGTCTATCCTTTAAGATTGACCCAAAGATGAATTGAATTGTTATATCACTAACTTCATATTCATCTCTAGCAAGAACTTGTGTTGTAGGGAATAAGGATTAACCTTTGTGGAATCAAGCAAAAGGCCTACAACCAAGTGATATCCAAAGGATGGTAACAATTAATTCTTAAGTGCACATTGCTTTTAATTGGTATATTCCTTTGTGTCTTTTGTAGCCACATAGGAAAAATGAAGCACTTGAGAATGAACTTAAAAGACTTTACCTTGCTTTGGAAAGGATCTAATTATATGGTAGATTGCAAGTTCATATTTTTATATCGTGACAATCTACATGCTTTAAATTGGTTGTAGGTGTCTTGTGGCATATTTCAAATTGATTATGGTATTATTGCCATGACCTAGACATAAAGAGGATTATCCCATGTTCTTAAATGAATAGAGTGCTAAGTAAGAAATTCGAATTCTTAAAGCACTTACCAAAAGGGAAATTCTCTATATGACTAGAGTTGTGAGACTAATGTTTTTATCTAAGTGATTTATGTAGTTTCACAACATGAGAATGTGTTTCCCAAATGGAGTGTGCCATTCAACATTCAAAGAAGATTGAACCAATACTATGTGAAGTATTCATTCTTGTTTAAATTGGTTTTGAGTCTTCTACATTAATCACTCACTATGCTATGAATTAAACTTGCCATGTAAAACTTAATTAAATAATCACACTACTTTCATCTTTTTTACAATTGATGTTATGCATGATGCTTGTAAGGATAATTTAGTTCATATCATGAGGTTTCCTTGTTTTAGTAACCTTCCTGTCATTCATATACTAGAGGTTGCTAAATAGGAAACTATTGCTTGTGTTACTAATACAATCTCTTTTAAGATATTTCGTGGAAATTCATAAGTAGAGATTGTGCTCTTTCAATTGATAAAATCACAAGCTTTAAAGGTTAATCTTCACCTAAAAGAAAGATTAGGAATGCTCAAGGCAAAGGTATGGAACAAATTGCTTCAATTGGTAGTTGATCAATAGTAGTTCCTTCCAAGTGGCATTCTTTCAATTGGTAATAATCTATTTTATGGAAAGAAATGTCAATATGAAGGTTAAATTCCTTTTGGCTTAAATTTGTAAATTAGTGCATATTGTGAATTCACTACTCCATGTGCATTAACTTAAAAGTAATTTAATTTATGCCTTTACGCCTCATAAATGATGATTTGTTTGCCATTCATATATAGATATCATCATTCATTAAATACTTCCTTGTACTACTAATACCTCTTTTCAAAGTGTTTTATCGACTAGTTTTAAAAGGAAAAGAGATAACAAAGAAGGAAGTCTCCACAAATGATGAAAAGAAGAATACTAAGGTGACACCACCACAGATAGTAAGATCTATCAAATTGGTATAACAAATGGTACATTCTATATGGTGGTAAGTACTCTTAGGCATAAGTTAATTCATTGCAAATTTGTCATGCCTTGACCATAATATGTAATATACTCCTCTTGAGACTCTTAACTGAATTGAAAGTGCATGTGGCAAGTCATTCAAATACTTGATGCACATATCTAGTGGGAGCACATTATATATATCTTGTGTCATAGAGAATAAGTTTCACTTGAGTAAGCTATACTAAGACAATCCAAAATGGTAAATTTGTATCTCATTCATATGGATTGTAATCTTTGTTTTCTAAATAGCTACTCTTGATGCAGTTTAAAATTCCCTTATCGTTAATTCTAAAAGTGCATAAGAATCTTTTTGTTGATATTCATCACATACATATGCACTAATATGGATATGATTTTTAAACTGTAAAAGGTACAATTAGTGATCCATACTCTCTAAATTTTGGAAACCCATATTTTGATATCTTAGAAATATACTTCAATCGATATCCATATGCTTCACATTGAGTTGGATCACTAAGTTGTAAATTCCATGCATAACTTGTCTTCGTGATATGAATGCTTGTGCGACTAACCTTGATAAGCTAGGTGCACCCAAGGTCAAGCTAGGTTCATCATCAAGAAGGCAACACAACGATGTATTAAGAAAAAGGAGAAAAGGCTCCTATTCTTAACTCTAGTTTTCATCTATGTGATTAAATATTGATTTGAAACCATGTAAGATGGTTGAGTATATGTGGGTGCCTACACAAAGGGAAAGGCCACAATAAGGATTGTGTGGGTACTCAAGGCTCTTATTACTAATCTCAAAGGACCCAATTCAAATTGGGTACCAAAATACGAAGCTTAAACTTGTTTTGTAGGATCACTTCTTCAATGGATCAAGTTGGGTGCTCGATAATGAATGTATAAATCATCTTTGGAGATAGTAGCAAGGTGGTAACAACTGAATCTTAAGTGCATATTATTTTCAAATCTTATCTCTTTTGTGACTTGTGTAGCCACTAAGGGAAAAGAAGCACTTGAGGATATACATCAGTTGTTGATTATGAAATAAAGGTCCAATTGGAAGATGAATGAATATTATCATATAGTGAACAATCCAAAAATATGTGACGTATTCTCTATCTAGTTAATTTGGATTTGATTCTTCTTTATTAGACACTCACCATAATATGGATTAAGTCAACCCTTTAGACTTCATTGAATAACCATGCATATTATCCATGTCATTCAAAATATATTGTGCATGAGGGCTCAAGTGAAATTTAGTCCATATTATGAGGTTTCTTTATTTTAGCAACACACTTGCCTTCCACATATAAAGGGTTGCAAAATAAGAAACTAGTGCTTGTGCTACTATTGCCATCTCTTGTGTTGAGTTTATCCATAGAAAATCTATGTTAAGAGATGGTGCTTATTATTAAATTGGATAAATCACAAGCTTAAAGGATATTATTCAACTAAAGTAAGATGGAGTTGATAAGAGGCCAAGGTATGAAAACTTCCTCTCCTTCAGTTGTTTTAGTATTCTATCCTTAGTGGGATGTACCATAGTATAGGTTAAATTCCTTGCAATATAAAATGTTCAATAGTGCATATAACTTTGACATCAACTATATGTGTGCACTAATTTAAAGGAATTTAGTCTATCCTTTTGGGTTTCAATAATGATGATTCATTTGCCATCCACATATAAGGATCATCATTTGTGAAACCCTCTCTTGTGTTTTTAATGCTCTCTTTTCTAAGTGTTACAACGAGATCCTTCCAAGAGCTTTCAAGATGGATTCAAAATCTACGGATATAGGAGTCTTGGTTGTTTCAATCATTGAGTTTCAATGGGTCTCATATCAAGTATGATTGAACCAGGCCAAGATGAATGAAGTTCAAGATCGCCTGGTTGGATGAAATCATAAAGATAAAAGAAATCACAGTGATTCAAGAAGGGAGTTACACTTTTTGTCAACCAAATAATGAAGATGTAGTGACATATTTATATGATATCCTTCATTATGAGGTTTGAGGTTCATATTAGCATGCTTTACCCTTCAAGATTTCAATTGATATACTTTTAGTTCTTAAACTTTTAATTGGTATAATTCTCATCATCTATTTAAAGCATGTTACGTTAAACCAAGATATAGTGCAAACATCTCCTTTAACCTCGTATTGTTGATGTGCATAAGTGTACTTTGTGTACTCTTGCATGCACAAATTGAGGGAGAGTTTAGCCTATATCTTGTGAGACTAATGATTTCTTTCAAGTTCATGTTGTGTAGTCTCACACCTTGGTGAAAGAAGAACATCAAATGAGGATGAGTGGTTCCAAGGAAATGATCAAATAATTACCACATATCACCCCATGGATTAGTTCTTTTGGGGGACGATATGTGTTCTCTAGCATGATTTCAATTGTTGCAAATTTATTATGCCTTGGCCAAGATATATGATGAACCCCTCTAAGAATCTTAATTGAATCAAGTGCATGCTACAAGTAATTCGAGTACTTGATGCACACATTTAGGGGGAGCTCATTCTATATCCTGTGTCCTTAAATACTAACAATTTCTTTTAGTGAACTTGTGTAGTTCTTTGAAAAGAATGGGTTTCTCTTGATTTTTTTGAAGAGGATATGTTTCTCTTTGGCATGCTAAATTCACTCAATACATGTCATAATGAAGACTGATGGGCATGAATGAAAATCATCTTGCTTTGTGCAAAAATAATGTCAAGCCTATCAAAAGCTAAGATAGAAATTCATGATTATAATGAAGACCATATGGCATGGAACAAAGGTGTGTCACTCCATGAACTATTGTATTACATTTGTGTATCTAGGCTCTTACAAGTTAGTGTATGCATGTAAATGCAATATCTTAAGTCACATCATAAGGTTGCACTTAAATCTTGGCTTAAAATATTGCATATCATGTCTATTAGTATACCTTTTGATTATGAGTCATTCCTTAAATTGGTGTAATTTCATATTTTCATACTTTATTTGTACCAAGGTTCAAATTGTAGAACTTAATCCCCTGGCCTCACAAGTCCAAGTGCATAAGCTAAACAAGTATTCATCACTTGTATGCATACATTTAGGGGGAGAATGGTCTATAATTTGAATCTTTGAGACTAACTTCATTTTCAAGTCTATTATGTGTGTAGTCTCAAATTAGAAAGGAATCTTCAAGCAAAGACAATCGCTTCCACTGCAAAATTTGATGGAGATTGCAAAATGAACTCTAAATACAACACAAGTGTGGAACACCCCTTTGAAAAGGTAAAACGCAAAGGTACATCACTTATGACACTTCTCCATTACCTTTGTGCCATCTAAGGACCCTCTTCATGATAGTGTGTTCACATCATGCTTAATCATAATTTCTACCCTTTATATTCTTTGTATCCTTTTTGGAGATTTATGACAAAGGGGGAGAAATTGTGCATTAAAGCTTACCTTTAGTCTTATGTAACTAAGTGTAAGAAGACTTTTGAAAAGGGGAGAAATAATTAACAAAAAGGGGGAACCATAAGAAAAACATAAGATGTAGAAAGTTGATGAGTGCATACTATGTCATGAGCATCACGTTTATTTTATGACGCACTGCACCCTATAAATAGTATGATATAAGTTGTCTCCATACTTTGACCCAAATATGTGCTTTTGGCATTTGAGTACAAAATTGGTATTTTCTGAAATGCACATATTTAGGGGGAGGAAACTATATCATAGGATTCAAAATCTTATTTATCAAATCTTATGTAAGCTTTAAATGTGTTGTCATCAATCACCAAAAAGGGGGAGATTGAAAGTGCATTCATCCCTTTTGTGAGTTTTGGTGATTTGGATAACAACACATTTAAAGGTCTAACAAGTTTGCTAAGTGTTGAACAGGGAATTCAGTATGATGAACATACTTGAATAGTGTATAATGATCAGTGAACAAAGTTCAACACAAGGTCAAATAACCAGTGAGACAATGCAAATGGATATAATATGGTCTCTATATTGGTTTGAATATATGGACAAGTCCTGAGAAATCACTATGCATAAATATGATCATAATAGAGGTTGAAGTGATTAAGAGGATTGGTCAAGCCAAAGTGAACAAGATATGAGGAATCGTGAATTGGCTTGACCATATTACTATTAGTCCATATATGAATATATGAGAATCAAACTAGAGCTTGATTGATCTTAGCAGTTATATCTAGATGACATTCAAGCAAGGTTCACAATATTGAAGAAATGATTCTCTCAATGGTTGCTCAATAGGATGTGACTCAAGAATGGCTTGATAGGGTGAAGATAGCAAGGAAAGGGCTTCGAGGAACTAAGCGAAGGTGAAGGCCAAGCAACGGCTTGTAGACCGAGGTACCATGGCTAAGGTGAAGAAGAGAGTACTTGCACTAAGTTGATGAACTAATCAGCTATGAAGAGTTACAACATGTTGATGCATCAGTAAGGTGACTTGAAGCCATGATTTGAACTCATATATGGTGAAATGGCACAAGTCATAGGGTCGATTTGTGTTTGCTTCAAAAGGTGAGACAAAGATGTTTGTGATCCTTATGAAGCAACACCATGGAGAAATCACACTTGAGACACCAATGACTCAAGGAGTTTACTTAATTATATTTTATTTAACTTGAGTATAGGAATCGTCGTACTATCAAGGGGGATCCAAAAAGAAGGTTGGTGTTGGTACTAAAGCTCAAAAATCCTTGATCCAAAACTTCCATTTTACCCTTGTTAATCCTTAGTGAAAGTATGTAGTACAACCTTTTAAAGTCTATCTTGGCCAAAATTGCTCTTTGGAAAAAACAGGTTCAACCGGTTTTAAAACAGGTTCAACCGGTTTTTGCACTGTTCACCTTTTTGAAAATACTGGTTCAGCCGGACACTCAACCGGACACTCAACCGGTTTTTTCTGGTGGAAACAGGTTCAACCGGTTTTAAAACAGGTTCAACCGGTTTTTGCACTGTTCACTTTTTTCTGCCAGTCTGCTGTGTCAGCCAAAAAGCTGTGCGCAGCTTTTTGAAAACCGGTTCAACCGGTTTTGGGACCGGTTCAACCGGTTTTTGGGCAGAAAAGTCAAAAACGGCTAGTTTTGGAGCCCCACCTATATATACTCACTCCTACCTCTCTCCCCACAGGAGAGCACGCAAAAAAACTTCATTCCCAACCTGAGAAACACCTCCCACTCTCTCACACACACCTCTTGCCTCTCCCATTTCAAATCTTTGGAGAGAAATCTTTGAGTGAGTTTGAGAGCTGTGGTTTTTGTGCTTCATCTCCAAATCTCTCTTGCTCTTCTTGATTCGAGCTTTGGTACTACATCGAGTTCTTTGTGGATTCATTACTCTTGGAGCTTCTAGCTCCTAGACGACTAGGTGTCTCTTGTGAGTCTCCAAATCTTGTGGAAGACCACAAGAAAGTTTGTATTACCCGCTCGTTTGAGCAAAGATTAGTGTGTGGGCTTGACCTTTGTGGTCGGCAAAGGGAGGATTAGGGTTGAAAGAGACCCGGCTCTTTGTGGGCGCCTCAACGAGGAAGTAGGGCACCTTGGTGGTGTGACCGAACCTCGGGATAAATCTTGTGTCTCTTGTGTTCTTGCTCATTGTGTTTGTTTGTGTTCTTCATTCTCTCACCATTCCGTGGAAGATTTGTTCATATCTTTTTGGTGTGTGGATTTTGAGAAGTGCCCTTCTCAGATCTACTACTTTGAACCCTGTGGATCATTTAGAACATCTTATTTCCAAAGTTAACTGGGTGATTTTCGAGATCAATTCAGTTTTACCCAGTTTGCTTCTAGTTTTTGTTGAAAAAGTTTTAACTTGCCTATTCACCCCCCCTCTAGGCAACTTTCAACACTGGTGCCGCGTCCCAAGCAAAACGTTGTGGGAACCAAGTGGGTGTTCCGCAACAAACAGGACGAGCACGAGGTGGTGACAAGGAACAAGGCTCGACTTGTGGCAAAAGGTTATGCCCAAGTCGCAGGTTTGGACTTTGAGGAGACTTTCGCTCCTGTGGCTAGGCTAGAGTCGATTCGTATTTTGTTAGCCTATGCCGCTCACCATTCTTTCAGGTTGTTCCAAATGGATGTGAAGAGCGCTTTCCTCAATGGGCCAATCAAGGAGGAGGTGTACGTGGAGCAACCCCCTGGCTTTGAGGATGAACGGTACCCCGACCATGTGCGTAAGCTCTCTAAGGCACTCTATGGACTTAAGCACGCCCCTAGAGCATGGTATGAATGCCTTAGAGACTTTTTAATTGCTAATGCTTTCAAGGTTGGGAAAGCCGATCCAACTCTTTTCACTAAGACTTGTGACGGTGATCTATTTGTGTGCCAAATTTATGTCGATGACATAATATTTGGTTCTACAAACCAAAAGTCTTGTGAAGAGTTTAGCAGGGTGATGACACAGAAATTCGAGATGTCGATGATGGGCGAGTTGAACTACTTCCTTGGGTTCCAAGTGAAGCAACTCAAGGACGGCACCTTCATCTCTCAAACGAAGTATACGCAAGACTTGCTCAAGCGGTTTGGGATGAAGGACGCCAAGCCCGCAAAGACTCCAATGGGAACCGACGGACATGTCGACCTCAACAAAGGAGGTAAGTCCGTCGATCAAAAGGCATACCGGTCTATGATAGGGTCTTTACTTTATTTGTGTGCTAGTAGACCGGATATTATGCTTAGCGTATGCATGTGTGCTAGATTTCAATCCGACCTAAGGGAGTGTCACCTTGTGGCCGTTAAGCGAATTCTTAGATATTTAGTTGCTACGCCTTGCTTCGGGATCTGGTATCCAAAGGGGTCTACCTTTGACTTAATTGGATATTCAGACTCCGATTATGCTGGATGTAAGGTCGATAGGAAGAGTACATAAGGGACGTGCCAATTCCTAGGAAGGTCCCTGGTGTCGTGGAGTTCTAAGAAACAAACTTCCATTGCCCTATCCACCGCTGAGGCCGAGTACGTTGCCGCAGGACAGTGTTGCGCGCAACTACTTTGGATGAGGCAAACCCTCCGGGACTTTGGCTACAATCTGAGCAAAGTCCCACTCCTATGTGACAATGAGAGTGCAATTCGTATGGCGGACAATCCGGTTGAACACAGCCGCACAAAGCACATAGACATCCGGCATCACTTTTTGAGAGACCACCAGCAAAAGGGAGATATCGAAGTGTTTTATGTTAGCACCGAGAACCAGCTAGCCGATATCTTTACCAAGCCCTTAGATGAGAAGACCTTTTGCAGGCTGCGTAGTGAGCTAAATGTCTTAGATTCGCGTAACTTGGATTGATATAGAGCATACATGTGTTTTATGCCTTTGATCATGTTCCTTTATGCATTTTATTGCTTATTTACGGTGCTCAAGTTGTGCAAGGGATCCTCGAACCTCACAAGTCCATGTGTGAATAATGCACATACTTAGGGGGAGAAATGCCACAACTTGACCCTTTGAGACTAACCGTGTGCTTGAGTTTTCTTTTTAGTCTCAAAGGTGGATTGAAAGGGAAAAGGTGAACTTGGACCATGCAAGACTTCCACTGCACACCGATGAGAGGGTAATGTACTCCAAGTTCATCTCCGTGCTCTTATTGCCTTTTTACTCGTAATTGAAGATTTTGGTGAGGCAATGAGGTTTAAGGGGCCAATAATGATCCCGTTTTGGTGCTTAATGCCAAAGGGGGAGAAATTAAGGCCAAATCAAGAAATGGATCAGCTACCACTTGAGAATTTTGAAAATAGTAGAGTTAGAGTTTTTGTTTTGGCAAAATGCTCTTGTTGTCTCTTATTGTCAAAAGTTGGTCTCTTGTGGGGAGAATGTTTGATTATGGGAAAAAGGGGGAGTTTTTGAATCTTGATCAATTTCTCTTGGAATACCTCTCTCTATGCCTCAACAAGTGAATTTGGCTTAGAGATAGGAAATTGAGTTTGATTTGTAAAAACAAACCAAGTGGTGGCAAAGAATGATCCAAATATGCCAAATTTGAATCAAAAACAAATTTTTGTTTTCATTTGCATTGATGTTGCACTTCGTCTAGTTGCTTTTTGTTGTGTTGGCATAAATCACCAAAAAGGGGGAGATTGAAAGGGAAATGTGCCCTTGGGCCATTTCTATAAGTTTTTGGTGATAAAGTGCTCCACACAAAAATGCCTTGAGTGATATTTGTGCCAAAGATTCAAGAAGTGCAAATCAAGATTAAAGGTATGTTTCTAGACTTAGTACATTGTTTTGAAGACTAATGTATTGTGTCTAAGTGCTAGAAACAGGAGAAATCACTTTGAAGATAAGTTGGCTGTGTTCAGCCAAAAGGCTGCTCGGTCTGGGTGCACCAGACTGTCCGGTGGTACACCGGACAGTCTCCGGTGGTACACCGGACAGTGTTCGGTGTGCCAGGACCGGTCCATATGAACAGCCTGTTCTCGGGTCTCGACAGCGGCGTATGGCTATAAATCACCGGACTGTCCGGTGGTGCACCGGACTGTCCGGTGAGTCGTCTGCGGCGAAGTCGCCGCTCTCGGGAAACCAGTCAACAGCGTCCGACTAAAAATCACCGGACTGTCTGGTGAGCCAACGGTCGGGCGCGCCAACAGTAGGCCGCGCAATCCGCGTGTGACGCGTGGCCGAGCCAACGGTCGGATGGGGGCACCGGACTGTCCGGTGTGCACCGGACAGTGTCCGGTGTGCCAACGGCTCCAAATCTTCAACGGTCGGCTGCGCCAGATTAGGAAAGCAATCCGCACCGGACAGTGTCCAGTGGTGCATCGGACTGTCCGGTGCGCCACCCGACAGAAGGCAAGATTTGCCTTCCTGGATTGCTTCCAACGGCTCCTAGCTGCCTTGGGGCTATAAAAGGGACCCTAAGCGCATGGAGGAGAACACCAACCATTCTTTGATCAACTCTAAGCACCAAGTCTCCATTTCCGAGCATTTGATTCTTTGTGATAGCAACTAGAGCTCCATTTGAGTAGAGAACTCTTTGAGTTGTGTTGCGAGCTCAAGTTGTGACTTGTGTGCGTGTTTGTGCTCTGATTTTGTGTCTTGTGTGCGTTGCTCTCCCTTCCTTACTTCCGTGTTTCTTTGTGATCATCATTTGTAAGGGCGAGAGACTCCAAGTTGTGGAGATTCCTCGCAAACGGAGATAGTTAACGAAAGCAAAACACCGTGGTATTCAAGTGGGTCTTTGGACCGCTTGAAAGGGGTTGAGTGCAACCCTCGTCCGTTGGGATGCCACAACGTGGAGTAGGCAAGTGTTGAACTTGGCCGAACCACGGGGATAAACCACTGTGCCTCTCTGTGTTGATTTCTTTGTGGTTATCGTGTTTAGCAAGAACTCCTCTCTAGCCACTTGGCTTTATTGCTCTAACACTTAATCAAGTTTGTGGCTTTAAGTTTCAAGTTTTTACAGGATCACCTATTCACCCCCCCCCCTCTAGGTGCTCTCAGCCCTGTGAACGGCCTGCGCTCTTAGGCCTAGACTTGATAGGTCATGAGTGCGCCGTAGCTTGAGAGGCTCGTAGGTTATGAGTGCGCTATAGGCCGAGGGGCTTCGCAGGTCATGGGAAGTAAACCGGTCCTCTACTGCGGCTCAGTGCCTGGTGTAATTAATGCAACCGACCACTTATGGCGGGCCAGTCTTAAGTCAGGCGAGGAATCCACTCAAGTGGTTTTTCTTCGGTTCGCCTGGCTCCCCTCTCTAGCTCTGCCACACCCGACCTCGAGCTTGGTGCCTCGGGGTTCATCCGAGGGCGGGCACTTTTAGGGGAGACAATTCCCTTACTCCCCCGCTGACCGGTGGTCCCTAGTAATCTAGAGGTCCTTATCTCGTGCGCTCTCTCTGACCGGTGGGCCTCAGGGGCCCAGGGATCTTTTCCTAGATACTTCTAATCTAACTGAGACCTATCTAAGGTACATGGTCCATGGGGCCTGTCTGTTTGCATAGGCCGAATAGCTTCCTATATTTGAGCCCATAGTCTAATACGATTACACCAATTTACTCGAGATTTTTGTAATTATAGAGAACTGTAGAACGGGCATCTAGGCCCTTAAGTAGTGTTTTGGTAATTGATGATAATTATATGTGGACTAACGAATTCTTGGAGAAATAAGGATACACGTTGGACCACGGAAAGATGAGCTACATTGAATGTCTTGGAGACTTTGACATTAATTGTGGAAAGGGTCAAGGAAAATGTATTAAATAGGGTTTTACTTTTGCCGATCAGAAGGTGATTACAGAAGTAATTTGATCGAATTATTAGGCTAGATAGTCATACTATTAAGAGGGGTCAATGATAATTACTTGTGTGAAACTTAGTGCCTCATAGAGCATATAGATGTTGCATGTGTATGAGGTCTAACAACACTTCCAGATTTGCTGAGTTAAAATCTTTTCAAAAGAGAATTTGGAAAAGGGGCTAAGTGTTTGTGTTGCGGAACGACCGGGCCAAGAGGCTGGACCGTCTGCGCAATTCCAGGGAGGTCCGAAGATTGATGTTATTTGGAGTGGTCTGAAGTATTTATACTATAGACCGTTCAGGCCTAGTGGTCGTACCTTATGCAGTCCTGGCCAGGAAATATGTCGATTTTCACATGTCTCTGTGTTGTTGTGTAGACCGTCCAACTGGGGTCGATGGGCCATCCGCAGGTGCATAAGTTGGTTTGGGCAGGGACTATGTGGTATGGGTAATTTGTATTGCGGACTGCCCGAGGTCTGAGCTCGGATAATACTAATTCTCAAGTCGTAAACCATCCAACCATGATTGGTGGACTGTCCACCTGTATTAAAGTTAGGTGGGTAGAGCTCGAGTGGTTAATGTTCCTAAGACGTGGACTATTCGGGCGAGATCGGTAGACCATTCAGACCTTGCTTTTTCTGACAGTGGTAACATAGTTTTCAAATGGAAAGTAGCCATTACAGGTGGCGCAGACCGTCTGACCATAGGGCAATCGTCCCCAAGTGCGTAGAAAGGGGCAACTTTCCCATAATGGCTAGTAATGTTTGGAGATGTATAAATAGAATTGGTGCTCGTGTGTAGAAGCTCTCTTGGCCATTCTTTGCACACATTGAACACATCTGAGCTTTCTAAACACCACCACTCACATCCATTGCTTGGGATTACATTCTAGTGAGTGATTAGGTGATCCTAGTTCATTGCATTATCTGTGTGCTCTTGAGGGCGCACTAGGTGGAACATCAAGCGATCGTCATCAGCTTATTACTCTTTGAGGTTGCCACCTCCTAGATGGCTTGGTTGTGACTCCATCGAGCTCTTCAAGAGGGTTGTGAAGAAGCCGTAGAGGAGATTGTGAGGGGTTCGTGCCTACCTCGTCGGAGCAGCAAAGGCGACGCTAGTGGAATCAAGGTATTGAGTGTTTCCTTGTCCACTTGGCTCAAAGGTCAATTAGTGTCTTGATAGAAGGGCAAGTGAGAGCTTGGAATCCACCTCAACGTGGATTAGGGGTCATCAGTAAAGTACCGAGACCACGGTAAAAAAGTGGGTGTCTCTCTTGTCCATTACTTGTTTTCTTGCAATTGCTTGTGAATAGTTGAATCATTTTTCATTACTAGACTACTTGATTGCTTGTTCATCCTATGTTGCCAACCTAACTTAGGTCAACATAGGCTAGAGAATTTATCCCTCTTGTTGTACTGATTAAATTTCTCTAGTGTTTATGATTTTAGTCAAAATCATTTATTCACCCCTCCTTTAGCCGGTGTCCTATATCTTACACGGGCTCTTCTAAAATAGAAGCATTGTCGTGTGATATGTTAAAATGAAAAAGAAAGTATCTTTCACTTTGCTCGAATGGGGAGTTTCCTCCTTTAATCAAAGATTAACCTTCTCACGAACAGCGACCAAATGTAATCTCCTTCCATATCTTCTCTCCTCATATGCCCATCACATCCTTCGTCACTCGCTCGATTGCCATGGCGGAAGCTTCTTCATCGTCGTCTCTGCTGCGTGCAGTCAGGTCCAGCGCTTGCGTTGCTCGTCATCATATATGCTCACCTTTTTATACAATTTGCAGTGCTTGCGAGGCTCTTGCACTTGCTCTAGAATAGGGACAACCAATGCTTGCTCTAGAAAGGAGAGTAGAACATTCGAACGAGCCTCGTTGCTCCTGCACTTGCTCTAGAAGGGGCACATTTGAACGGGGATGGCCAACGCTTGCTCTATAAGTCACGACTCGCTGTGGATGCCAGCTCCATGGCAAGGCTGCGTTCAAAGATGGAGAAGTAGGAGTGTTGCGCTTGAGCAGGAAGTCCCTAGTGTTGGCCATGAGCAGCTGCTAGAATGGGCTCATCGGCGCGATCTCTGACTACTGGTGCTGCTGCTCAGCTAGGAGCAGTCATGGGCGCTGAGCTCTAGCGACCACTACTAGAGAGGAGTGTTGGAGCCAGAGACAGCGCTAGGGGTTGAGGCCGCTCTCAGGGGTGGAGCCAGTGCCCAGCATGCCCAGGCTCTGGTGGGCATCAACTTCGGCGAGAGGAAGAGCGATAGGGCTAGCACGTGAAAACGGAGAGCACGTGAGATCGAGGATAGCGCCGCTGGCCCTTCTCTGCCATTGGTGTTGCGCGTTGTGCATCATGGAGGGATTGAAAGGGAAATGTGTCCTTGGACCATTTCTATATTGTTTTGGTGATTAGATGCACAACACATTATGTTTAAACTAACATGATGTATGAGCAAAAGTATTTGAAGCAAATTGAGCTCTGAAGAGGACATATTGCAAATCCAGATGGATCAAGTATAAAGGTAAGCTCTGGACACTTAGTCAATTGTTTTGTGTGCTAATTATATTTGTCTAAGTGCTAGGGACTTAGTTAAGTCAAGTCCAAAAGGAGCAAAAGAAAACAAAGGAAGAAAAAGAGAAAGCGTGTTGGACTAGGAGCGCCGGACGGTCCGGTGCCACCCACCGGACAGTCCGGTGTGCACTAGACAGTCCGGTGCACGGTCCGTCCAACTCGCTGCTCTCAGAAATTCTAGCCTGCGTCGGCTATAATTCACTAGACGGTCCGCGCCGCGCGAGGCGCCGGACAGTCCGGTGAGCCAGCAGCTAATGGCTAGTGGCCACGTCAGCACCGGGGCGACGGTCAAGTGGCGCATCGGACAGTCTGGTGTCCCACACTGTACGGTCTGGTGCCCCCTAGAGCAGGAAAGCAGCCAATCAGAGATTCTCTACTTGCGCCCAGCCACACACTGTTCACTGTCTGGTGTGCACCGGATAGTTCGGTACACCCGCGGACAGAAGGCAACTAGAGCCTTCCAAATGGAGCTCCAACGGCTCTTAGCTCCCTTAGGGCTATAAAAGGGACCTCTAGGCGCATGGAGCAGCACACCAAGCACCCATTGAACATTCTACAATGCCGAGACTTCGCAAACATGCATTTGTTTCATTGTGATAGAGATTCGAGCACTTCTTTGAGCTGTAACTCCGCTGTGTTGTTTCGTGTGCTCGTTCTTGTCTTGTGTGCGTGTTGTTGCTACAACTCTCGATCTTGTGTGTGTTTCTATTCTCCCTTACTCTTGTGTTCATTTGAGATCATTTATGTAAGACGTGAGAGACTCCAAACTGTGGAGATTCCTCACAACAGGATGTTGTTAAGATAAAGAGAAACGTGGTATTCAAGTTGATCTTTGGATCACTTGAAAGGGGTTAAGTGCAACCCTCGTCTATTGTGACGTCACAACACGGAGTAGGCAAGTATTCTACTTGACCGAACCACAGAATAAAAATCGTTGTGTCACTTGTCTTTATCCTACTGCGATTTTCTCTATACTCACTTCACTTACAGTATTGCTCTAAGTTTAATACTCACTTAGTGAAGAACATTTAAGTGAAGAAGATTACTCCGCTCATACTCCTCATTCGAACTTGGCTCTTACTCCAATAATTTAATATTAATCTAAGTTCATTTTGTTGAGCTGTTTTTTACAGGATTCTATTCGCGCCTTTAGATACTCTGGGGATAGCGTCCCTTCCTAGCCTCGACGCTCGGCACTCGCCGCTGCCTCTTCCTTGCCTCTGGTGCTACACATGAGATCGATGGCGTCACACTTTAAATGCCTAGGCTTCAATGACCGACTGGCTCCACCACTGGCCGCGCTTGAGGTGGTTTGGAGCGCTCCTGCATGTCGAAGGAGGAGAATAGCCTGCATGAAGGAGAAGGTTAAGTAAGATAGCAACCAACGCTACAATTATTTACCTTCATCGTTGAGAAGGTGTCAAGGCAAGGCACTAGTCACGATCCAAAACACTGCTAAATTAGCGAGACCGATTTAGTGAAAACATACTTTCACTGAAGGCCGATTTAGTGAAAACATAGTTTCATTGAAACGACTTGTAGACTCTGTTACAGGTTCCTTTAGGAGTTTGTTTCATTCTTTCTATTACGTCAGTTCCACTGAAGTACAAACGGTAATTAGCAAAACCGATAGTGAAGACATACTCGTTTCATTACTGCATAAATCCCACAACACCGTCGCCTCTACTCTGTGAGACTGTGACCTTTATTGCAGAGGGAAGACGATTCACCAACATCACAAAATATGGGAAATCCAACCAAGCTTCCTATAAACGCCCCCCAAAAAAGAAAGTTCTCCAATAAAGTTTCATTCTGCAGCTGTCTGAAGTCTAAACTGACACGCATTTTCACAACCACACGAGGAAAACACACACGTATGAGAAGACAGCAGCTTAAAGCATGCAAGATCGCGGTGGCTGTCGCAGGCGCAGCGAAGGTAGATGCGCGATCAAACTCTAAGGAGGTAGATGCTAAGCTCCGGGCCGCCATTGCCGCCGGTGCTGCTGTCCGGGTTCATCATGTAGAATGCCTCCGAGTCGCGGGAGCCCACGACGCGCTCAAAGCGAGCGCGCATGTACATGACGTCCCCCTCGCCACCGCCGCACGCCGCCGGTATGACGCCCGCGCCCATAGACACGGGCTCCAGCGCGCGCAGCACGCGCCAGTCCGCGGCGCCGCACTCGCGCCGCACCGCGTACCCGCAGCCCTTGCCGTTGCAGTACGCGCGCCACACCTTCTCCTCAACCAGCTTCCTGCAGCCGCCGGCACCGCCACCATTGGTTGCGGCCGCGGCGCTTGAGAAGGCGCAGGCGCCCTTGGCGCGGTCACACTCGAGCGCGATGCGGACGAGGCCCGAGGCCATCTCGCGCACCAGCGATGCCGTGGGCGCGGCGAGCTCGAGCAGCAGCGCGGGGCACGCGCGCGGGTCCACCTGGAACGCGAGGTGTACGTGGCCGCGGCGGTGGCCGTAGAGCGTGCCCGTGAGCCGCGCTCCGAGCCCGACCTGCCGGTGCCGCCCGGCGATGGCCGAGGCAAGCGCCGTGCGCAGCCGGGAGACCGCCGCGCGGCACTTCTTGCTGCGCTGCTTCGGTGGAGGTGCCGCCTTGTGCGACGGGGATACGAAGTCCTCCGAGTGGAACGACGGGCAGCTGGAGGAGAACGCCATGGCCGCCTCGTCCTCGTCGTCGGCCTCCGAGCCCTTGCCGGAGCCGTCCTCCGCGCCGGCCGCGGCGCCATGGCTGCTGCTCTTGACAAGAACCGGCCACTTGAAGTTCGTCCGGGAGAAAGAGAAGGAGGACTCGTGCGGGCTCCTCGCCATGATGGTCCTCATGGTTCCTAGCTGTGGGCGAGAGTGTGGTTTTCCAACTTCCCAAGTCCGTGGTCTCCGAATGCAGTAGGATGGACTATGGAGACTTTGTATACTGCGAGCGAGACTGGTGAGCAGAACCCACCAAACTGAGCACAGCAGTAGACGGGTGAAGGGAGAAGAGAAGCGCGAAGCGTGTCGGCTTTGTCGTGTTCCCGGCCTGTGGCTACGCCCCTGCTGCCATGCTCTGCTCTGATGTGTAGTTCATGTAGAAATGGATAGTGCTGGATACGATTGGTTGTCCAGTTTGAGTTGACTCGCTTAGCTCACAAGCGAGAGTAGAAAAAAATAATATGTATATAATAATAATTTTTAGTTAATTTTAAACTAATTTAACAATAGAAAATAGTAATTCTAATCATAGTTTCACAGACCATATCAATATAACATCAAATCAATACAATTCATCACTTATCAATTTATAATTTACACATATATTCATCAGTTTAACTCATAGTTATATTTGCATAGACCAATTTAACACATAGACACAGTTTATCAATCATTAGTTTAACTCATAAGCCATAAACATCACACATACATATAATATGTTCATCAATTGTTATATAAATGATATGCATATAATTTCGTTTTGCTAAAATGTGATAGCTCGTTTAGCTCGCGAGTTGACTCGTTAACAAACCGAGCTAGCTGAATCGAGCTAGGATGTCAGTTCAGCTCGTGAAAAAATTCAAACGAGTAAGTCGAGCTAATCACTAATCAAGCGAGCCGACCAGCTACGATCATTTCGTCCGGCCCTATAAATGGAAGACAAGCTACACTGTTGCAGATTCTAGCAGGCCGTGAGCACTGAGCAGTACTAATCCATGTGACAGACGTTATTACTGTAGTAAACATAGGCTAATTATAAATTAATTAGATTTAATAAATTTATTTTTAAATTAGCTATGATCTATACAATTAGTTTTATAATTAGTGTATATATAATTCTCTTTCTTATCTAAAATTAAAAATGAAAGAGAGACCACACAACCCCGTATGTCGGAGATAATGGCGTGCAACCGGGTATGATGGTTTGGCACGCCTTCGTTCGGAGAAATTTGGAATTCTATCATTATAAAAATTAAGTTTTACTATTTTGCCATCATTTAAAGAGATTTTGTCTAAATGTTATTATGAAATATGTCCCATCCGCTATAACACAAATTATTCATTTAATATAAGAAAACACGTTGAATATAATTTTATAGGCTGAAGAGACCATTTTATTCTTACCTTCTCACTTCCCTGTCGACGATGGCAAAGTAGCAGAGCAGGTTGCGCCTATGGCCGGCGACGAGCTCACTTCCCTTCCTCTCCCGGGACACGCACCAGGCCGTGCCTCTGGCCATGGTCGAGTTCTTGCTGGCAAATATCGGCACGACCACGACCAGGTTCGTGTCGGAGAATATCCTCTTCTCGCCCTTCCATCGTGTGGCCTCGTCTTCAAGGACGTCGAGAAGAACACGAGGGGCAGACTGTCCAAAAAATTATATTCAATCTTTTTCGTGTTATTAAACGGCCAAATGGCATATAACTAGAGATGAAAAAGAACGAGAAAAATCTCGATTCTTTCTGTACCATATTCCGGGTTTATCTGAACCGTTTTCGTATTTGCATGAAAACCGAGAACGTGACGGAAACTGGATGGTGTATTGCGGGAACTGGAACGAAAATGGTTTAAGTTTTTTCATCCGTATTTCTGCGATCCCGTTTTAGCTGCACAAACGGGGTAGACAACATAGAAAATAATAGACAAAAAGTACCACCTTAACCATACTCTATATGGCATGCTTGCTTAATCTGTATTCACTATTTTGTTTATTGTGGACTATAATGGTATGAACTATCTTCGGTGGATCATTATATTATGGTCTTAACTTTATTGAACTATCTTGTGGTGGATAGTTCTATTGGTTTATTTTGTTATTGCTTATGAATTGTGATGCTTTTGAAACTAAAGCCCAATATAGTAGTTATGATTTATGGTGTTCTAAACTCCTATAGTTTGTTGAGTGATGGTATGATATTGGATATTCCGGTCAAAGTTTCCAATTACCGCCCATTTTCGTTGTATATTTGTTTATTTTAATCTATTTTCGTGTAACTGTATATCCCTCAACCGTTCCTGTTTTCGACTAGGGATGGCAACAGAGAATTCACCATCGGGGAATAGCTCTCCATCCCCGTCCCCGTGATAAAAAAATCCCCATAGGGATCCCCACGAACGCTTGCGGGAGACATTTCTTCTTCATTTCTATTTCCCGCAGGGATAAATCCCCGGTGGGGATCTCCGTCCTCACTTAAATAATAGTTAGAACATATGTCCTTTGTTATTAATGCAAAACATTGTCACTTATACACATTGTAAGATAAAATAAATTATTATGTGTGCATCAAAATAAACACATTTGTACAATAAGTAATCTCTTAACAAGTTAATTATTTATTTTTATCATTAATTACTACACGAAAGCATCGTCACATGCAAGTTTAACATGTCCCATGGAGAATGAGAATAGGGAATATTTTCCCATCCCGTCTCTGTTTACCTATGAAAGGGAAATGTGCCCTTGGGCCATTTCTAAGTATTTTGGTGATTGAGTGCCAACACATGTGTTTAATTGTGAATTTGTGTACATGGATGAACAAGGTGCAAATCATGAGATAAAGGTATGTTTCTAAGCCTTAGTACATTGGTTTTGTGGACTAACATATTTGTCTAAGTGTTAGAAACAGGAAGAGAGAAGAGGAGAAATGACTTGGCTGTGTGCAGCCAAGTCCCAGCTCGGTCTGGAGCACCGGACTGTCCGGTGTGCACCGGACAGTGTCCGGTGCGCCAGGCCAACTCGACTCGAACTGGCCGCTCTCGGGTTTTTGGCCGGCGGCGTACGGCTAAAATTCACCGGACTGTCCGGTGTGCACCGGACTGTCCGGTGAGCCAACGGTCGGCCAGGGCCAACGGTCGGCCGCGCAATCCGCGCGGGACACGTGGCCGAGCCAACGGTCGGAAGACGGCACCGGACTGTCCGGTGTGCACCGGACTGTCCGGTGCGCTAACGGCTCGCAGATCTAAGGCAGTCTTCCAACGGTCGGAAGCGCCCGAAAAGGAAACAGATCGGGCACCGGACAGTGTCCGGTGTGCACCGGACTGTCCGGTGCCCCCGACGACAGAAGGCCAGGATAGCCTTCCAGAATTGCTCTCAACGGCTCCTAGCTGCCTTGGGGCTATAAAAGGAGCCCCTAGGCGCATGGAGGAGATACACAAGCAACTCTTGAGCATTCTTGATCATCCACACAAGTTCTTTGCGCATTCGTTTGTGATTCTAAGTGATTCGAGCTCTGTTCTAGTGTGAACTCTGAGATAGTCATTCGAGCTCGAGTCTTGGCTGTGTGTGTGCGATTTTGTTGTGGATTTGTGTGTGTTGCTTCCCTCCCTTACTCTGTGCTTTCTTTGTGATCATACTTGTAAGGGCAAGAGACTCCAATCTGTGGAGATTCCTTGCAAACGGGATAGTGAAAGGAACAACAAAACACCGTGGTATTCAAGTGGGTCTTTGGACCGCTTGAGAGGGGTTGATTGCAACCCTCGTCCGTTGGGACGCCACAACGTGGAAGTAGGCAAGCATTGGCTTGGCCGAACCACGGGATAAACCACCGTGTCCCTCTGTGCTTGATTCTTGTGGTATTGTGTTTTGTTGAGACTTCACCTTAGCCACTTGGCATTAATCGTGCTAACGCTTAACAAGTTTTTGTGGCTTAAGTTTGAGGTTTTTACAGGATCACCTATTCACCCCCCCCCCTCTAGGTGCTCTCAATTGGTATCGGAGCCGTTCTATTCACAAAGGGACTAACCGCCCGAATAGATGGATCCTAAGGGGAAGGGTATAGTGATCAACGACAAAGAGAAGGAGACCTTCGTCAACGAGCCGAAGGACGACAAGCCTACCGACTCCGGCTCGGGTCAAAGACGAAAGGAAGGGAAGAAGAAGAAGACCAGGCGCATCAAGGAGATCATCTACTACGACAGCGACGAGTCTACTTCTTCCCAAAAGGATGAGGACCACAACGACTACGAGAGGAGAAAACCGGTTAATTCGAACTTTTCCTTTGATTACTCTCGTATTCCGCAAAGTTCACATTCTCATTTGCTCTCCATTCCACTTGGCAAGCCCCCACACTTTGATGGAGAGGACTACGGATTTTGGAGTCACAAAATGCGTAGTCACCTATTCTCTCTCCATCCTAGTATATGGGAGATTGTAGAGAGTGGAATGCACTTTGATAGTTCGGATAGTCCCATGTTCATTAATGAACAAATTCATAAAAATGCACAAGCTACTACTGTTCTTCTAGCTTCCTTGTGCAGGGATGAATACCATAAGGTGAGTGGCTTGGACAACGCCAAGCAAATCTGGGACACCCTCAAGATTTCTCATGAGGGGAACGACGTCACCTTACTCACCAAGATGGAGTTGGTGGAGGGCGAGCTTGGACGGTTCGCGATGATAAGGGGCGAGGAGCCAACGCAAACGTACAACCGGCTCAAGACCCTTATCAACAAGATAAGAAGCTACGGGAGCACGCGATGGACGGACCACGACGTCGTCCGCCTAATGCTCAGGTCTTTTACTGTACTTGATCCTCATCTCGTGAACAATATTCGTGAGAATCCCAGGTACACGATGATGACACCCGAGGAAGTACTTGGAAAATTCGTGAGCGGGAGGATGATGATCAAGGAGGCAAGATACGTCGACGACGCGTTGAACGGACCACTCCACGAGCCTCAACCCATTGCTCTAAAGGCAACGAGGAGCAAGGAGTCGCTACCTAGCAAGGTGGCGCAAGTTGAGGCGGCTGGCCTTAATGATGAAGAGATGGCTCTCATCATTAAAAGATTCAAGACGGTGCTTAAAGGTCACAAGGGACAACCAAGCAAGACCAAAGCCAAGGGGAAGCGCTCATGCTTCAAATGCGGTAAGCTTGGTCATTTCATTGCTAACTGTCCCGATAATGAAAGTGACCAGGAAAAGGGGAACAAAAGAGAGAAGAAGAAGCAATACAAGAAGGCAAAGGGCGAGGCGCATCTAGGAAAGGAGTGGGACTCGGATTGCTCCTCCTCCGACTCCGACAACGAAGGACTCGCCGCCACTGCCTTCAACAAATCGGCTCTCTTCCCCAACGAGCGTCTCACTTGTCTTATGGCAAGAGAGAAGAAGGTAAGTACTAAAGACTCCACTTATGCTTCTTCTAGTGATAGTGAGTCTAGTGATGATGATATAGATTATTCTTGCTTGTTCAAGGGCTTAGATAGATCTAAGATAGATAAAATCAATGAATTGATTGATGCATTGAATGAAAAGGATAGGCTTTTAGAAAAGCAAGAAGATTTATTGTATGATGAACATGATAAGTTTGTAGAGGCACAAAAATCATATGCTTTAGAAGTGAAAAGAAATGAAATGCTTTCTAGTGAAATATCTTCCTGTCATGAAACCATTTCTACCTTAAGAAGTGTTAATATTGATTTAAGTGCTAAACTAGAAGTAGCTAGTAAATCAAATTCTTGTGGTGAACATGTTGAAATTTGTACTAGGTGTAAGGATTTTGATGTTAATGCTTGTAGTGAACACCTAGTTCTAATTTCCAAATTAAATGATGAAGTGGCTAGTCTTAATGCCCAACTTAAGACTAGCAAGAATGAAGTTGATAAAATCAAATTTGCAAGGGATGCCTACACGATTGGTAGACACCCCTCAATTAAGGATGGGCTTGGCTTCAAGAGGGAAGCCAAGAACTTAACAAGCCATAAGGCTCCCATCTTCGTCAAGGAGAAGGGGAAGGCCCCGATGGCTAGTAATGCTAAAAAGAATCATGCTTTTATATATTATGATAGGAGACATGCTAGAAATGCTTATAATCATTTTGATTCACATGCTTATGATTCTCATGCAATGTTTGCTTCTAGTTCTTCTTATAATCATGGTAGAGATATGTGTAGGAGAAATGTTGTACATATGCCTAGGAAGAATGTTATTCATGCTCCTAGGAAAGTAGTGAATGAACCTTCTACCATTTATTATGCTTGTAATGCTCCCTTTGCTATTTGTAGAAAGGGAAAGAAGGTTGTTGCTAGGAAATTAGGGGCTAGATGCAAGGGAGATAAATCTTGCATTTGGGTCCCTAAAGATATTTGTGCTAACCTTGCAGGACCCAACATGAGTTGGGTACCTAAGACCCAAGCCTAAATTTGCCTTGCAGGTTTATGCATCCGGGGGTTCAAGCTGGATTATCGACAGCGGATGCACAAACCATATGACGGGGGAGAAGAAGATGTTCACCTCCTACGTCAAGAATAAGGATTCCCAAGATTCAATTATATTCGGTGATGGGAATCAAGGCAAGGTAAAAGGGTTAGGTAAAATTGCAATTTCTAATGAGCATTCTATCTCAAATGTATTCTTAGTGGAGAGTCTTGGATATAATTTGCTATCTGTTAGTCAATTATGTCAAATGGGATACAATTGCCTTTTTACAAATGTAGATGTGTCTGTCTTTAGAAGAGGTGATGGTTCACTAGCTTTTAAGGGTGTACTAGACGGCAAGCTTTATTTAGTTGATTTTGCAAAAGAAGAGGCCGGTCTAGATGCATGCTTAATGGCTAAGACTTGCATGGGCTGGCTGTGGCATCGCCGCTTAGCACATGTGGGGATGAAGAACCTCCATAAGCTTCTAAAGGGAGAACACGTGATAGGTCTAACAAATGTTTATTTCGAAAAAGATAGACCTTGTGCAGCTTGTCAGGCAGGTAAACAAGTGGGAGGAGCACATCACAGCAAGAACGTGATGACCACGTCGAGACCCCTGGAGCTGCTGCATATGGACCTCTTCGGACCCGTCGCCTATCTAAGCATAGGAGGAAGTAAGTATGGTTTAGTTATTGTTGATGACTTTTCCCGCTTCACTTGGGTGTTCTTTTTGCAGGATAAGTCTGAAACCCAAGGGACCCTCAAGCGCTTCCTCAGGAGAGCTCAAAATGAGTTTGAGCTCAAGGTGAAGAAGATAAGGAGCGACAACGGGTCCGAGTTCAAGAACCTTCAAGTGGAGGAGTTTCTTGAGGAGGAAGGGATCAAGCACGAGTTCTCCGCTCCCTACACACCACAACAAAATGGTGTGGTAGAGAGGAAGAACAGGACGCTAATCGATATGGCGAGGACAATGCTTGGAGAGTTCAAGACCCCCGAGTGCTTTTGGTCGGAAGCCGTGAACACGGCTTGCCACGCCATCAACAGGGTCTACCTTCACCGCCTCCTCAAGAAGACGTCATATGAGCTACTAACCGGTAACAAACCCAATGTATCGTACTTTCGTGTTTTTGGGAGCAAGTGCTACATTCTAGTGAAGAAGGGTAGAAATTCTAAGTTTGCTCCCAAAGCTGTAGAAGGGTTTTTATTAGGTTATGATTCAAATACAAAGGCGTATAGAGTCTTCAACAAATCATCGGGTTTGGTTGAAGTCTCTAGCGACGTTGTATTTGATGAGACTAATGGCTCTCCAAGAGAGCAAGTTGTTGATTGTGATGATGTAGATGAAGAAGATGTTCCGTCGGCTGCTATACGAACCATGGCGATTGGAGACGTTCGGCCACAGGAACAGGATGAACGTAATCAACCTTCTTCCTCAACGACGGTGCATCCCCCACTTCAAGACGATGAACAGGTTCATCAAAAGGAGGCGTGTGATCAAGGGGGAGCACAAGAAGATCAAGTGATGGAGGAAGAAGCGCAACCGGCACCTCCAACCCAAGTTCGAGCGATGATTCAAAGGGATCATCCCGTCGACCAAATTCTGGGTGACATCAGCAAGGGAGTAACTACTCGGTCTCGATTAGTAAATTTTTGTGAACATTACTCCTTTGTCTCCTCTATTGAGCCTTTCAGGGTAGAGGAGGCCTTGCTAGATCCGGATTGGGTGTTGGCCATGCAGGAGGAACTTAATAACTTCAAGCGCAACGAAGTTTGGACGCTGGTGCCTCGTCCCAAGCAAAATGTTGTGGGAACCAAGTGGGTGTTCCGCAACAAACAAGACGAGCACGGGGTGGTGACAAGGAACAAGGCTCGACTTGTGGCAAAAGGTTATGCCCAAGTCGCAGGTTTGGACTTTGAGGAGACTTTTGCTCCTGTGGCTAGGCTAGAGTCTATTCGTATCTTGCTAGCATATGCCGCTCACCATTCTTTCAGGTTGTACCAAATGGATGTGAAGAGCGCGTTCCTCAACGGGCCAATAAAGGAGGAGGTGTACGTGGAGCAACCCCCTGGCTTCGAGGATGAGCGGTACCCCGACCACGTGTGTAAGCTCTCTAAGGCGCTCTATGGACTTAAACAAGCCCCAAGAGCATGGTATGAATGCCTTAGAGATTTCTTACTTGCTAATGCTTTCAAGGTTGGGAAAGCCGATCCAACTCTTTTTACAAAGACATGTGATGGTGATTTGTTTGTATGCCAAATTTATGTCGATGACATAATATTTGGTTCTACTAATCAAAAGTCTTGTGAAGAGTTTAGCAGGGTGATGACGCAGAAATTCGAGATGTCGATGATGGGCGAGTTGAACTACTTCCTTGGGTTCCAAGTGAAGCAACTCAAGGACGGCACCTTCATCTCCCAAACGAAGTACACGCAAGATCTGCTGAAGCGGTTTGGGATGAAGGACGCCAAGCCCGCAAAGACTCCGATGGGAACCGACGGACACACCGACCTCAACAAAGGAGGTAAGTCCGTTGATCAAAAGGCATACCGGTCAATGATAGGGTCTTTACTTTATTTATGTGCTAGTAGACCGGATATTATGCTTAGCGTATGCATGTGTGCTAGATTTCAATCCGATCCTAAGGAGTGTCACTTGGTGGCGGTGAAGCGAATTCTTAGATATTTAGTCGCTACGCCTTGCTTCGGGATCTGGTATCCAAAGGGGTCTAACTTTGACTTAATTGGGTACTCAGATTCCGACTATGCTGGATGTAAGGTCGATAGGAAGAGTACATCGGGGACGTGCCAATTCTTAGGAAGGTCCCTGGTGTCATGGAACTCTAAGAAACAAACCTCCGTTGCCCTATCCACCGCTGAGGCCGAGTACGTTGCCGCAGGTCAGTGTTGCGCGCAACTACTTTGGATGAGGCAAACCCTCAGGGACTTTGGCTACAATCTGAGCAAAGTCCCACTCCTATGTGATAATGAGAGTGCTATCCGAATAGCGGAAAATCCTGTTGAGCACAGCCGCACAAAGCACATTGACATCCGGCATCACTTTTTGAGAGACCACCAGCAAAAGGGAGATATCGAAGTGTTTTATGTTAGCACCGAGAACCAGCTAGCCGATATCTTTACCAAGCCTTTAGATGAGAAGACCTTTTGCAGGCTGCGTAGTGAGCTAAATGTCTTAGATTCGCGGAACTTGGATTGAATTGTAGCATACATGTATCTATGCTTTTGATCAAGTTCATTCTGCATTTTGTTGCTTATTATGGTGCTCAAGTTGCACAAACACTCCCTGGACCTCACAAGTCCGTTGCAATGTGATGCACATGTTTAGGGGGAGATGTGTTACAACTTGACCCTTTGAGACTAACCATATGTTTGAGTTTGCTTGTGTTAGTCTCAAAGGAGAATTGAAAGGAAAAAGGTGGACTTGGATCATGCAAGACTTCCACTGCACTCCGATGAGGGGTAACTTATTCCAAGTCCATCTCATGAACTCTTATTGCCATTTGCTCTTAATTGAAGATTTTGGTGAGGCAATGGGGTTATAGGGCCACAATTGATCCCGTTTTGGTGCTTGATGCCAAAGGGGGAGAAAATAAAGGCCAAAGCAATAAATGGATCAGCTACCACTTGAGAGATTTTTGAAATTAGTAGAATAGAGCTTTTGGTTTGTCAAAACTCTTTTGTTGTCTCTCTTGTCAAAAGTTGGCTTCTTGTGGGGAGAAGTAGTAATTATGGGAAAAAGGGGGAGTTTTTGAAATCTTTGATCAATCTCTTTTTGAATGACTCTCTTTATGCTTAAACATGTGTGTTTAACTTAGAGATAGAGATTTGTGTTTGATTTGCAAAAACAAACCAAGTGGTGGCAAAGGATGATCCATATATGCCAAAATTTATTCAAAATAAATTTAAGTGTTATTTGAATAGAGTTTGCACTTGTTCTAGTGGCTTTATGTTGTGTTGGCATAAATCACCAAAAAGGGGGAGATTGAAAGGGAAATGTGCCCTTGGGCCATTTCTAAGTATTTTGGTGATTGAGTGCCAACACATGTGTTTAATTGTGAATTTGTGTACATGGATGAACAAGGTGCAAATCATGAGATAAAGGTATGTTTCTAAGCCTTAGTACATTGGTTTTGTGGACTAACATATTTGTCTAAGTGTTAGAAACGGGAAGAGAGAAGAGGAGAAATGACTTGGCTGTGTGCAGCCAAGTCCCAGCTCGGTCTGGAGCACCGGACTGTCCGGTGTGCACCGGACAGTGTCCGGTGCGCCAGGCCAACTCGACTCGAACTGGCCGCTCTCGGGTTTTTGGCCGGCGGCGTACGGCTAAAATTCACCGGACTGTCCGGTGTGCACCGGACTGTCCGGTGAGCCAACGGTCGGCCAGGGCCAACGGTCGGCCGCGCAATCCGCGCGGGACACGTGGCCGAGCCAACGGTCGGAAGACGGCACCGGACTGTCCGGTGTGCACCGGACTGTCCGGTGCGCTAACGGCTCGCAGATCTAAGGCAGTCTTCCAACGGTCGGAAGCGCCCGAAAAGGAAACAGATCGGGCACCGGACAGTGTCCGGTGTGCACCGGACTGTCCGGTGCCCCCGACGACAGAAGGCCAGGATAGCCTTCCAGAATTGCTCTCAACGGCTCCTAGCTGCCTTGGGGCTATAAAAGGAGCCCCTAGGCGCATGGAGGAGATACACAAGCAACTCTTGAGCATTCTTGATCATCCACACAAGTTCTTTGCGCATTCGTTTGTGATTCTAAGTGATTCGAGCTCTGTTCTAGTGTGAACTCTGAGATAGTCATTCGAGCTCGAGTCTTGGCTGTGTGTGTGCGATTTTGTTGTGGATTTGTGTGTGTTGCTTCCCTCCCTTACTCTGTGCTTTCTTTGTGATCATACTTGTAAGGGCAAGAGACTCCAATCTGTGGAGATTCCTTGCAAACGGGATAGTGAAAGGAACAACAAAACACCGTGGTATTCAAGTGGGTCTTTGGACCGCTTGAGAGGGGTTGATTGCAACCCTCGTCCGTTGGGACGCCACAACGTGGAAGTAGGCAAGCATTGGCTTGGCCGAACCACGGGATAAACCACCGTGTCCCTCTGTGCTTGATTCTTGTGGTATTGTGTTTTGTTGAGACTTCACCTTAGCCACTTGGCATTAATCGTGCTAACGCTTAACAAGTTTTTGTGGCTTAAGTTTGAGGTTTTTACAGGATCACCTATTCACCCCCCCCCCTCTAGGTGCTCTCAACCTATCGGGAGAGTATTTTTCTCATTTAAATTCTTGTGGGGGAAGAAACTTCTCTATCCCCTAAGAAAGAATTCCTCGCGGATAATCTGGAATCGGGGCCTCATTACTATCTCTATTTTCGGCTATATCACTCCCGCTTCTGTTTTTGATAAAACAATACGGTATCTGAAGTGAAAGAGGGGTTTTTCGACCGTTTATGTCCGTTTTCATCCCTACATATAACATGTGTGGCATGTTTATAATGATATTGGGATGAAGCCTCTTGAAACAATGACAAAGTAACAAAGTTCAATTCTCATAATGACAGAATTCTAAATTTCTCCCTTCGAATGGCATGTGAATTGTTTAGTGGTACTAGATTACTAGTACTACTAATAGAGTTCTGGAGCCAAGATGTTCTGATGTTGCGGATGGCCATTGTTAAATGTGCAAAAGGTTGGATAAAAAAGGTGCAAAACATTTGATATTTGTATTCGTTTGCTAATTTATTGATATCTAATTTTAATATAAATTATAAATGAATGTATACAAATCTAGTTTTTGTGATTATTTTCTATCCGATTCTATTTCCATATTAAAACAAAATAACATATCCGTCATTATTTGTATCCGTGAAGAATAAGATATCATGGAAAATCATCTAAAACTTATATATATGACTAATAAACAATGTAAATGATAATAAATGAATATAACACATGATAGGCATTGTTTAAACTGTTTAAATATTAATAAAGATTAAGTTCAATTTATGATAATTTTACAACTTATACAACTTATATTCATTATAATTTAAAACTATCAAAATATGTTGATTATATTTATGATAATTTTAATATCATTGATGACATACAAATGTTAAGTTTAATTAACTTTAATGCAGACAATCATATTTACTTCAATTTATTTATACATTTATGAAGTTTCTGTATGTTTATATTTACTCGTTGATAAATATTTATATGCATTAAATCATCTGTATACACTTTAATTGGGTTTTCATATATTTTATATGAAACATGAGTTTCTCCATTCGTGCATCACCCCTCTCTCTTTTCGCTTTCTACAAAAATATCTTAAAATTATAAATAAGTGGGGGTTGAACTTTGGCCATTGGCTCCACATTCACACATATCTAGCCAACAAAACACATATTTTGTGTTTTATATTCTATACTCAAGCATATAGATACTTTTATGAAAAAATATGAAAGAAATAAAACTGCTCTGTACCGGTCCCAGCCCGTCGTGCCGCACATAAGACCCAACCTGGCACAGTGATCGGTCCAGGATGACGTGGGTCCAGTGGGCAATAGGTTAGGCGGTGCTCGAGTGGACTAAACCATACAACAGACCTGACCCGTTTGGACATATATACTCGTACACTAGTGATGCGTTTGTGATGATAAGCAGGCTCGCAATCAAGATGATGACCCGTGTAGACGTGGCTAACATGTGTCAGCGTAGAAAAGCTGTCACGTCGTTGATTGAGATGCATGAGATTTTGATTTAGTAAATTTAGGATTAGTTAAGTTCGGTTCGATATTATACTTATTTGATCGAGGAGGGGAAGGGTACTAGTATAGGCACCCGCGTCGCCCGTCATACCTGCAGGGCCTGAAGTGGTGAGGACGGGAGCTCGATCCCGCCGCCACTTTTCTCGCAAGCCGCTGAGGACTTTTGGATATTTATTGTAAAGGTTTGAAATATGTTTGGATAACTATCCCATTTAAAAATAGTTCTATATATATTCTGTAGCAATGTATGGACGTCTAACTAGCATGTATTAATATGTGTCATGTGTGCGTACGTATGCTTTATTCCTAAGAGTTGTCTTTATCAAGTTATATTTTAAATCCTTAGATGCATAATTATTTTATTCGTTGACTGATCAATAAATCCTGAACACGATACACGAAACATGGGTATGGCAAGAAAAGAGAACAATACGAATATAGTATGAGTAGTACAACGATCCTAGTAGAGGAATGTAGGTGAATTTCCGGCTACCATTGAGGGGGTGTTTGGTTCTGTGGACTAAAGTTTAGCCCGGGTCACATCAAGCGTTTGACTTTCAAATAGGAGTATAAAATATAGACCCAACCAACTGTACTAGATTCGTCTCACTTTTTAATCTTCGGCTGAGAAATTAGTTTTATAATCCGGCTACATTTAATACCCCGAACGGAGGTTCAAACATTCGATGTGATAGGAGCTAAATTTTAGCAGGGGCAAACCAAACACCCTCTGAGTGACGAAATTCAATGAGTCTGGTGGCCCAGCGGCCAGTGCTGACCACTAGTACTAGCATTTGAATGAAGTGTATCTTTGCTGGGGGACAAACTCCTTAATCCTGGTACCGGCGTAATCATGCAAGCATGTGTCGCTATCTGAAAGCCAATTCGGCACATGGTGCCTTGCAGTGTATCGACTTCTTGTCAGTTCTGGTCCGGAGTGCAGTAGGCTAGAACTAGAAGCAAGTTAACAGTAATGTTAAAGAGCCATCTCAGAAAAAATGTTTTGTCACGGCCGGTCCTCAGCTGTCAGGTGGAATCCTGTAGTAATTCAAGTCTGAACATGTCTCGGTGTTGGAACAGAGATTCCCTTCTGCATTCCAACGTAGTACCAGCCAGTGTCTGTAGGTCCACATGCGTCCAAGCTGGGCAGCAAAGTACGACGACACATTTTGTCGCGTAGTGAAGCCGAAACAAGACAGCCGGAGTTGGATCATAGACTGTAGTCTTCTTTCGAGTAAATAGATTAAATATAGATTAACAAAAAAAATCTTACAAGTTCTAGACATAAATCAGGCAACCAGCAGCATAGTCCATCCATCTCCATCCTCCATAGTCATGTTATTTGGCATCCAAACCTAGAAGAACTGAAGATAGGAACAGATGTGTCTTGGAGATAAAAGAAGAAAAGCGTAGTAGCTTGCAGGGTAGCACTAATAGCTGTTAGAGGTTCATATAGCCTCTGGAGAAGATAAAATGCTGCATGCTTCCTTTTTAATTTACTCACTCACTCATGTTGTTTGCACTGTAGCGTTGCTCTCACTTATGTGGCTTGGGCATGGCCGTGAAGACACCGTCAAGCACTGTTTGAATTTTGAAACTCCTGTGATGCTTTACATGTGTGATTAGTGCTGTTACACATTGGGCGGTGAGGTAGCGTGAGAACGGAAAGAAGAACAGGACACGAGTGAGGAGGGTCGGCGTATGGAACTCTGAAGGCTTAACAGAGTCGTACAATTGTCAGCCAAACGCCTCTCGAGTTCTAGTATTGGGCCGGTGAACTCTCTTGGGCTGAGATGACGGAGATGGGTCGGAGTCTTATGTTGTCTTGTTTCTACACCTGTTCGTTAGGCACCGGCTTCTACTGTTTTGTCTCAACTGCAGTCCGACCAGATGTAGTCCACAGCTGCCTTTAATCTAAAGTGAACATCCTCCAAACACTGCACAACACCACTGAGATGCACAAATGGATAATGGATAGGATTGAAATGTTAAAATACCTTTTCATCCCTAGAGAAACGAAACATTTCTTTAGAAAAAAAAAACTAAAAATGATGGAAAGGTACAAAGAAACCACTCTGCAGAGGATGTCTTGTGTTAAATTATATTACTGGTCACACATCCTACATGTTGCTGTTACAACGATTACAAGGCATCTACAACGGTGCTGAGAGCTTGACAAAGCAGGAATCTGGTAAAATTCAACACGGCAAAAGACTCGAATCGCCGCCAGGATTTGTTGGTCCACTCAGATTCCAGTAAAGTAACACCGTTGTGATGACTCTGTCCCTGCAACTGGTATGCTCAGTTAAACATAAACCAATATCAGAAGTAGCCGACGCCCTTGACTTCACCTAACTTTGGAGCATTTGCGTCATTGCCCAGAAACAAGAGACGACCTGTTACATGACATGATGACAATGTCATAATCTGGTTACATGACAATGTCATAATCTGGTAGGCATAAACCCCCGTGCAAAAAACTCAACATGATCTGTCCACATGAGACCTAACATTACTTTTCATGAGGAAACAAAGAAAATATGAAAAGAGAATCAAATAGGCTAGGTTCTGAACACTACAAAACCACCTACACAGGGATATTTGAAAAATGAAGGATAATGCTTAACTCAGATACGTAACATTTATATGGTCTCATTGTATTAGTTCACATCAACTTGGAAGTCATTCTACTATGCCTTTTGAGTTTAATTGGATTAGATTAAGAGCTATTCCACATGAAACATTATCAATTATGTGAAGAATTAATGAAGATATCAGGACCCGTCAACTCGAATTCAAAGATATACTTCGTCCCAGCCCAATATATAAGGTGTAACCAACTATGGTTCAAAGACCAAAAAAATAAATAAATTTAATTCTCTCTATCAACACTAGTAGTACTGCGTTAATGTACGTATATCTAGAGAGAACACGCAGAACTAGAATAAAAAGTGATTACACCTTATATTATGGGACGGAGGGAGCATGTGTTTATGTGACCTTCAGGAGTGCCTTACAAACTACTAATAAAGAGGAAGAGGAGAACATCTCCAAAATATCTGCATCTGGAGTACTACTACAACAGATTTTTGGTCTACAATCTTTGTAGTTTATACCAGCACATTTGAGAGAGAGAGATGGAGGCATGTCACATCAACAATTAAACTCACGATGCCAAACAGTATAATATTCACCAACTCTTCATTGTTTAAACATTGGTAGAACGAGAGGGGGTATACCCAAAAGCTAAAAATGCTATATTATTGCTGGAACGTGATTGATTTTATTGTATTTGCCGCTGGCAATCCTAGCATGAATCTAGATGCAGATGAATTTCTAAAAGTAGTAACTTGTGGGTGTAAGAAAGTTCCTCATTTTGCTATATTCCTTGATGATATACATTCATTGAAGATTCTAAACAGTTCCCCTTCTATTCAATAAGGAAATGGTAGCAAGGGCAAAAGAGGGAACAAGTTAAAACAGAGCCATGAGCGATAGATAAGTTGAAAATTCAATCATGGCCTAAAAAAGTAATATAAGCTATAAACGTGAATTGATGGTGCAAGAAACATACCACTTGAACGCACAGCTATTTCTCTTATGCGTCTAACTAGCCCAGTAATTGGATCACAGAACACTTTGGTCTCAAGATTTCCTTCCAAATAGAGAATAGTGCTGAAATATTGCAACAAATGCATATTTGAATATATCAGCATTCTTAAGGTTAGAAAATCAATCAACCCAATTAATCAAACTCTGACTAAGAAACTGTGAATCTAATAGGACTATAATAGAACTGAAAAATGCTGCTCTTCAAACCAAAATGAAATCCACCCGAAACATGAAATTATATACTAAATCATGTCAATAGCAGTGATTTCAAGTCGTCCGACTAATCGCGATTAGTCGTGCTAGTCGGTTCTGTTAGCACGACTAGGGAGGCCGACCCGATCTGCTCGACTAATCGTCCGGTCGTCCAATTAGTCGTCGACTAAACGCGATTAGTCGTCCAATTTGGCTGGAAGCGATTAGTTGCCCTGGACTCCTAGTTTAGGTCAATAGTAAGTCTGTACTTGGCATTTATGTAGTAACTAGTAAGTCTGCAACTTTGCATCATATGAATTAGTGAGTTAGTGACTACTGAGTAATAACTAATGTTCAATTGTTCATGTTCTGAAACCAGCAATCTGAATTCTGTCTTCCAGTATTCATATTTGCTATGTTTGGTAATTGGTATTGCTTCCTATATGCTATATTGCTATATATAATTTAGTTAGTGACTGATGTTAATGTTCTTAAATCTGAATTGTCCAGTTCCAGTATTCATATTTGTTATGTACTTAAGTTTGGTATTGCCTTCTACATGCTATATTGCTATATATATCAATATTATATACATAGGTCCTGCAATGCAAATATGCAGGAGCGCTGTAGGGACGTCCAGGTCGACTAGGACCTGATTAGTCGACCTAGTCGTCGTCCTAATCGCGATTAGTCGCCTGGTCGCCCAGGTGTATCGACTATCAAGTCGTCGTCCTAATCGCGATTAGTCGCCTGGTCGCCCAGGTGTATCGACTATCAAGTCGCCCGACTTGAAATCATTGGTCAATAGAAACCTACCAAATGAACTAACAATAGCTAGATATGCAATTATCTACATACAGAACCCTACACTCATTTTTTTCCAATCGAGATGAGTGCTGCTTAAACTCATGGGACAAAATTAAAAAAGGTCAGCTACAGTTCAAAATGGAGGCTAAAGGACTAATGTTACCCTCCCTTTTTGCATCAAGTTTGAAAGCATGGCATATTCACCACGGAGACATATCCATACTCGGTATATGTCAACCAAAATGGGAGTAACCAAAGCTGCCCTCTTGCTAACCCGCAACCATTTGGCTGAGAATCACATTTCTCTTTTAGGTAAATTCTAACAGCACAGGGCTACATGGAGTCAAGGGTTCACCCAGTCTTGACGTTGTTGAGCGCGACGGTGCCTAGGCGATCTGGGTAGACGCAGACGCGGTGCCACTGCACGGAGCACCTGTCGGCGTACTGGTGCGGCTCCTCGCGATCCAGCGGGCGGCGGTTGTTGCGGATGCCACCGGTGCCGAGCGAGAAGAGCACGACGGTCTTCCCGCTCCGCAGCCGCTTCTGCATCGGCTCCTGCCCGACCTTCCCCACCAGTATCGCCTTCACAGTCACAGCCCCGCCAAAAGCGGGAAAGCACCGTGCGAGCTCAGATCAGCTGGCAGCAAAATAACTAAACCCGAAATGGGAGAGGAGGATCAAGAGGTCTAATCCAACCTTGTAGATGCCGGGATCGAGGCCGTTCTCGAGAGGGCGGGTGGTGTCGGGCGGGCGCGGGCTGTTCGACGTCTGCTGGCGGTTCTGGTCCGCGGGGGGCTGGTCCTGCTCGTTCTCAAGGTCGGACTCCACAACGAAGCTGTTAAACCCGGGAGAAGAGATCGAGAAACTGCGCGTCGCGGTTGTGGTAGAGAGGGAGCCGAGTGGGGATGACAGGAAGCGGCGGGACATGATGAGGCGACGGGCGAGGAGGGAGGCGGCCGAGGCCGCCATGGATGCGCGCCGCGAGGAGAGGAGAAGCAGTGCGGAGGGAGGGAGGGAGGGAGGGAGGCAGACAGGTGGAATTATTGCCGAGTGCCGGCGGGGCTAAACCCTTCGCAAAAACCTAGCTGTCAGAGGTCAGGTGCCCCGTGCCGTTGTATGGGCTGGGCTGCATCACCGCAGTGGGCTGGGCTGCATCACCGTACCGTGGGCGGACGGTCGGTGGCCACCTGCCCTGGCGGTGCAGGCTGCAGCCGTTCGCCAGGCAGGACTGCTGCTGCGGCTTCCATTGTTCAATACCTGCTGCAGTGCTGCTGCTGCTGCTGTGGTATTACAACCAATTAACGATAGAACCATTGTACTTTGGGCGTGCTAATTAGTTTTGACAGAAAGCATAGCACTCTTTGCCTTTGGGACCGCTCCGAGTGATTCATGACCGCGTCCAAACACAAACATTTCGCCTGTGGTTGTGCACCCTGAATATTGATTGGCACTACTAACACATGCACCCTGACCCTTGTATCATTGTCGTAACGTTTGCACATCCAATGATCTATTGATCTGGACTGTGGCGACAATCACAGCTCAGAAAGTGTTGGCGCGCGACGACCGATTGATACTAGATCAGTAGCACGCACAGTGAACACGCAGATGCGCATGTCCTGCGGAAACATCTCGTCAGCTGCCTCTCGTGCCATTGTCCCACGCACGTCGAGCACCGCCATGCCGTGAGGTAGCGCGGCCCGGGCCGTGGCTCTCTTGTGGCCTCGGACACGTACGCCAGATCGATCGTTGGACAGTTTCCATATATAGCGGCGGCTGATGCAACAACTAACGCTGCCGTACGTGTCAACGTGTGTGTCATGTGTGTGGGTAACGGTATGGACGTATGGTCTCTGGTAGTGAGATATGGAAGCCATGATACAAGGACATACTCCAACATGCAAGCAATGAAGCAATGCTCTGATTTGCATTTGGCGTTCAACGACTGATCAAGCCCGACTGCCGCACGTACGTCCGGTTGTTTTACCTCATATCATTTCCCTGCTCCGCTCGACGTAGGCAGTGGGTGTTCAGCTTTTTTTATAAGGAACTTTTCTAAGAATCTGTCTGTTGAAAGAACGTAGCTATGGAGAGAATATGAGTACTATGGAGATTACGTGTGGAAGAAGATAAAAGAGTTCATAAGATTTAGGACGTAGAAAGTGACGATTTTCTAATATCGCAACGACTTGACCGATTTTATGTTCAAATTAATTTTGGATGGTTTTGATTAAAGTGATTTCTATATAAACGATTTAAAAAGTTGAGTGTTTAGTAGTCTACAGTAGCTTCCGGTGGTCAACCAGAAGCCGAAAAAGTTAAACATTTGGCAGTATATAGTAGCCAGAAGCTGAAAAAAACAAACGGGCCAGTACTGTCTAGTATACTGGTGTAGAAGCTGGAGCGACGCCGACGTACGGTGCAATGTATCCCGGGGACAGTATGATGGGGCATGCATGGTCCAGGCCCTACTCTAGCGATACACATGAAGCTTCTGTTGAGCACATTTCAATTAGTCCCAGGACCCCAGGCTATACAATGTCTGCGCGCGCCAGAGGCCAGATGCCATGCACCGTCCTCCTAGCTTGTAAGAGATAGACGGAGATCTGACCCGCTAGCGCTAGCGAGAGCGAGGGAGATCGACCACACAAGAACGTGACGACGCCCCGGCCCACGGCGCCCAGCGCTAGTAGAGATCGGGTGGGCCAGCGTCAGACTAGGCAATCAGAGACGACGGAGGGCGCGGCACAGCACTCCATGTGACGAGATAAGCTAGCTATAGCCGCCGCCGGCACCCGCACCTTTCTCTCTGTGTTGTGTTTCCCTGACTACGCCCGCCCCCGTTGCCACCCGCTCGTCGCCGGCCGGACGACGCCATGCATGCATGCATGCACGGGCCGGCACGACCTAGGCTCATGGCATGTGGTGGACTTGGTCCCCGCCGCCGGCCGCCAGCCAGTCCAGTGGTCCGGCCCTCTGCCATGCGCCCATGCCTGACTACCGGCTATAGTACGCGCTAGCTAGATGTCCAATCATAGCCTGCACATTGGTCTGCTCCTTAATCTGATATCAAATTAAAATCATTATTTAACATCCCTTATTTTATGAGTCAGACTGTCAGAGGGTTTAAGCTGCCATAAATTGTCATATATTTTCTGCCTCACTTTGTATGGTTAGTCGCTTATTTTTTATTTTTTTTATTTTGCCAAACCTTCGCATGCCTAAAATTTTTTTGTCACACTTTTACAAGTCAATGATAATAAGCCCAACACAACAATCTTGTCACAATTATGACTATAAACAAAATATACGCCTAAGCCTGTCAAACCTAATTAAAATTTCAGTAAAGAGACTCAAAATTTCAGCAAGAATAATACTGAGATTGAGAGCCAACCAAAGCCATGGACGATACTAGGCACTGCTCCTCGGATTAATCGATGAAGATTACAAAACACAGATGCGAAGGTTCAAAGCATATGTGGATCTCAAGCTCTACTAGGGAATGAAAGCTAGGGTTTACTAAACAAGAGACTAATATAGGCCAAACTCGGTCAAAAACCCGTCGTCCATAGCACTAGGTGTTTTTTCGAAGATCAGCCACCAAACCACTGCGACTAGCTTACCACATGGGTGTCCCCCGTGTCCTGGACACATATCCCGCCGGTTCTTAACTGCGCCAGCAATATGGCCCGTCCACCACGTCATCGCGCGAGTGTATGTCTCACAGGCTAGCCACCACGACTAGTCACCCCGCGACTCTGGTCCCTCAGTCAAGTCCCAACGCTCGTTCTTCACGCTCTCTCGGCACGAGTCTGCATGACCTTCACCTTCGTCGTCGACCACCGTACCTGTGCTCCACACCTACACACCACAAACCAACCGATATGGTTGCACAACACATACTCTCACGCACCGATCAGTCCACGATTCGGTCCGAGACGCTACCTGTTGACAATCACTTATCATCAACCTGAATAACAAGAAACTAGTCAACCTTGTGTCCGCATTAACAAAAACTATGTGACAATAAATTTGCAAGTTTTTTACTTTAGATTACTTTATTACTTTTATCAAATCATTATAACATGTCAATAATGATAAGTTATTTTTAAGCAATCTATTTTTTATAAAACAATACTATTAAATATAAAATTCTTTGGCATAGGAAATTCAATATCAACATCTTGAGTGTTACGGTACAAAATAAAGTAATTATTTATGTCACCATAGTAATTAAGGATGTATTTTAGGACTAGAACATATTTTAAAATAAAATATAAAGGAAATTTTAAATAAAAGATCAAGAGCATGAAGGATTAAAAAAATTCAATAATAGGATTAAAAGTTGAAAACCAAAATACATATCAATACTTCCACCAAAAGGATACAACAAGAGTTTGATATAACTTAAACTAAGGTTTAAACTAAATACATATTAAAACCCCACGTAGACGATGCACTGTAAAGGATAAAAACATGTAGAGAGTAATCGGTAAAATTATCACAATCGAATTGTCGGGGTTTCGGACCAGGGGTGTCCCTGAACCGACGAGTAAATTTGTCGCTGTGTGTCCCTGCCCAGATGGGTTGGTGCGAGATGGAACACAAGTGGGGGAATGAGCCTTGTATTATCCTGCATCAGGGTGCTCGTAGTAGGGGTTACAAGCATTGCGAGAGGGCGAGGGCGAGAGAGAGAGCGAGTAGGAGAAAGCGAGGGAGAGAGAGAGAGGGTTCGGCCCCTGCTCGTCCTCTCCCGTCCCTTTGTCGTGCGTCTACTCGTCCCTCCTGCCGTGCGTTCGTGTGCTCGTATGTTGTTCGTTTTTTCTCCTCCCTTTTTCTCCCCTCTTTTCCCGTGGGGCCCTGGACACCCCTTTTATAGACGTAAGGAGATGCCCAGCTGTACAATGGGGTGTAGCTGAAAGCTAACGTGGCTGGCAGGGAAGTGCCCTGAGTCCTGTACACATAACAACGTGGCCGTCGGGGGGGCGTCTCGAGCCCTGTAGAGGTAGTGTCGTGGCCGTCGGAGAAGTGCCTTGAGCCCTGTAGCAGTACAGCTGTTGGTGCTGCATGGATCCTGCTGATGTCTCCTTGCTTCCGTAGGGGGCTTGAGAACCACCGACATCATGGTTGTATGCGGGAAACCACCATCGCCTGTTACCGGGGTAAGCTGGATGGGACGCCGGTCTTGTTCCTTCATAGCCTGAGCTAGCTGGGAGTAGGGTAATGATGCATCCCTTGTGGCGCGGTTGATCCGAGCCTGAGGTCGGGCGAGGCGGCGGCTCCTCCGAGGCCGAGGCTGGGGCCGAGGCCCAGGGTCGGGTGAGGATGTGACTCTTCCTGAGGCCGAGGTCGAGGCCGAGCCCTGGTGTCAGGCGAGGCGGATAGGGGTGGGCACTTTTTTTACCAAAAACCGAATCGAACCGTACCGAACCGAACCGAAATTTCGGTTTTTTCGGTAATTCGGTTCGGTTTCGGTTTTTGTATCTCAGAAGTTCGGGTTTCGGTATCGTAATCGGTTTTCACCGTATACCGAACCGAAATACCAAAAAAAACCGAATACCAAACTTTATCAATTCTAAAATTTGACTATTCGTTTATGTGAACTAAATGTGTAAAGCAATTAAATTGTTATTCACTTATTTATATGTGATGTATGATGTATCTCTAAATATTTGTATCTATATAATTTTTATTTTTTAAAATTATGTGTAATCTATCATATAAACTTGATGTATGTTTTGTCTTGAGTATAAGTTTGGTATTCGGTTTTTACCGAAAAACCGAAGTAAAAAACCGAAACCGAACTTCTCGGTTTTTCATTTTTTAGAAAACCGATCGGTTTCGAATATCTAGAAAACCGAAATTTTTTAAAATCGAAAAACCGAACCAAAGTTTTAAAAAAACCGAATGCCCAGCCCTAGAGGCGGAGATCTCCTCCCGAGGCCGAGGCCGAGGCCGAGTCCCGGGGTCGGGCGAGGCGGAGCTTCCTGTTGCGCCCGAGGCTTAACTTGACCGTTGTCGGTTTCGTCCGGGTGGTTGGCACAGCAGCCGGAGCGAGGCGGGCGGGCTGTTTTCCTGTCAGATCCGTCAGTGAAAGGGCGAAGTGACTGCGGTCACTTCGACCTTGCCGACTGAGGCGCGCGTGTCAGGATAAGGTGTCAGGCGATCCCAGCATTGAATGCGCATGCACCTCGGTCGGCTGGTCAGGCGATTTGGCCAAGGTCGCTTGCACGACAAGGTCTGCCTTTGGCTGAGCCGAGGGTGCGCTCACTCCCTGGGGAGACCCTCGGGTGAGACGTGAACTCGTCCGGGACTACTGTTCCGCCCGAGGCCAGGCTTGGGCGAGGCGAGACCGAGTCCCTTGGTAGACGAAGCTTTAACTTTGGGCCCGTTTGGCACAGCTCCAGCTCCTGATTCTAAGCGAGGATCTGGAGGAGCCGTGCCAAACGGGTATTTTTTTAAACTGATTCTCGTGTGGAGCCGAAAGATTGGAAGTCGTTTTTGTGAAGAAAGGTGGGATCTAAAAAAACCTGCTCCACCCTCTCTTAAAACAGCTCCTCAACCAACCAAATATGGACCTCCTCTTAAAGTTTGATCGAAATTACCCGCAATTGCCATTGGACAAAACAATTTATGGATTAAACATTTGAGACCATTTTATGCACTACTATGATGGGAATATTTTATATGTTATTGTTTCATAATTTTTTTCCGTATATGCATCCTACTTATTGGTTTGTAACAAAGTTGAACCGCAAAGAATAAAACAGACAATCGCCACATACCACCAACTCTCAGCAGACAAGAACAAATTTACTTACCAAACGGTTTTAAAAATGATTCTGATTCTCTAAGAGAATCAAGAGGATCAGCTCCTCACGAGGATCAAGATCTGGAGCTAAAGAAGCAGGAGCTGGAGCTTTGCCAAACGGGCCCTTTGACTCGAACTGTAAGCCTTCACGGTTTGTCCTGAAGGTGCTTACCGGCCATGATTAGGAGTGTTGGGGGTACCCCTAATTACGGTACCCGACACAAAAATAAAGATTAGGGTAAAGAATTGATTTCGATTTCTTGTATGTACTAAATTTATCCACAAAACATAAACTTCAACACTCATGTGCCGTGCGATTCTAGGCCTTGCTGAGGCATGGGTTTATGGGATAGTACATCCATGGCTATACCGAATTTTGTTAGAATATTTATGATTACTTTCTTAAATTTAATCAATGTGAAAGTTTATTCGGGACCTCCAATTTTAGTAACAGTGAGATAAAATGCCTCGTGGCCTCTATGAATCCTATTTCTGTATAAGGATATAAAATTCTTTTTAGGTCGCTTGGTCGTCGGTCGACCATTATCTTCTGCGGCTTTAATCTGGTTATAGCTACGACTTCTACTGTATTTTGTCTATAATTACAGTTACGGCAGTCCGATCAATTACATCAGTAAAGAAACTTCCCAGTAACCAGTTCTGAACTTCGGAGCAGCTGGTGACCGATCTGATGAAATGCGTAACACAGATGCCGCGCTGGATTAGTGAACGAAAAGATAGATTGCGGTAAAAGATCCGAGTCTGACTGCCTTGAGTGCTTCAAAGACTGATGACACATGCCGGACTCGGGTTGCCAGTTAGTAGAGTGCAAATCTGAATGGCCCGGCGTGACTGCAAGAGAATTGGTCGTTGCTTCGTTGGCATGCAGCGAGGAGAGCCAGAGCTTACTCGACGTCCAGTAAAACTAGTAGTAATCCATTGCGGGACGCCAGTGTCACAATCGGACACTGGTCTGGTGCAGTACGCATCATGGTTAATGCAGCTGTAGCGTAGAGTGGGTGGACACTCGGACGTCTACTTAGGCCGGATTATCTGAATTCACACAGGGAGATGGTGAAACCTGAATCATGATCAGCTAGATGTTTAGCAGCAGTACATAGGGAATGCTCGGCAAGAGTTGGGGACAGCGCACGCGGATATATTGTTTCTTCATCTGCCATTGTTAGTCCACTGCAATTGAAAGGTCATAGGAAAGAACCTTGCAGCATCATCATCATCGTCATCCAAGCTGACTTTGTTTGTACAAAAACATATAGTACGACGCATGAAAAATACATAAATATCAATCCTTATACCGTTCTCAGCCATTTGGTCCTTCTTATGCAAACAAAACAATCATACTGTCATTCACGACACATCAGTGTGAAAGCGAAAGCCAAAAAGGTATAGCAATGGGTGATGCACTCCGTCTTCATGTACAGTACAGATGTCCTATTGATCAGATGCGAATCCTTCTTGATCTTGGAGATTTTTTTTTTAAAAAAAAATTATAACCTAAAATGTGAAATATGTTAGAAGAAGTTCTCCAGTTGCTTGAAAATCCCAAACAAAGTAAAACAACCTCTCTAATTGAATCACTAAGTATATAAAGATATTAAATACATCTAGCAGACAAACACCTGCAACACTATTGATTAGAAGCAACAACAAATGAAATCAGCATTGGATGCTAATACTAGACTTGTCAGGTATCTCCAGCGGACCTGTCTCGCACGAGCAGTGCACAGCGAGATCCAATTTTGCTTCTTCTCAACTCCCACTTCAATCCAAAGTTACAAGGGGACTACTAGGGATTATGCTACGCAGTATGCACATGCACACAAGCAAGTACAACCGAAGTAGATCAAAATAAACACAAATATCAATAAGATGCAATTAAATACAATATTTGTTTTTTGAACTTCGAACTTCATTGAGTTCTACTCTCTATTGACGAGGCAACAAGTGACCACTCTATGGTGCACTCTAGACTCTAGTCATGTGTTTTTCAACAACAACCATTAGTCCACTATATAGATTTCTTCCCTTGTATAGGCAAAATGGAGGCTTTTTCACAAACTTGCCAAGGCACACCATAATATTAGGTTGCTTGCCATCAAGTTCAAGTCATCTAGGTGCCAAGTTCCAAGAGTAACAACTCCAAATCATAAGATCAACAAATGTCTCAAGTGCTCAAGTGTTAGTTTTGCTCTCTATCTGAATCTCACTCAAACCCATAATATTGCTCTCTAATTGAGCAATATATGATGAATAATTGACAGCTTTAATTTGCTCAATTGAAATGTCTTCATACCTTTGGACCAAATCATCATGAGAGCACTTTAGCTTCTCATGCTCTTTGGTCAACTTCTCTAAGTCTTTGATTTTTCTGATGAGGAAGTTTTCTTGCTTATGAAGCATTTCTTTTTGTTCTTCCGCTCTTTTCATGAGTTTGAGCAACCTCATCCGATGTTTCTTGCTTAGATGAGCGAAGATTGTTGAAGATCATCCTCATCTTCACTATCACTTTCTTGCTCCTCCTCATCCTCACTTTCGCTTTCACTGTCACTCCCATTAGCGACAAAGCACATATGAGAAGTGGATTTGAAAGACGAACCTTGTGAAGAGGTGGATTCATCGTTTGGTCTCCATCGATCATTTTCTTCTTCTTCAATCTTGTTCTTCGCCTCATCTTCCTTCATTTTGAGGAACATCCTTTCGGCGATTTTCATGGCAAGATCTATTGCCCTAGGATCAACATCTGCACCAAAAGATGAAGTCGAGGCAACCTCAACTTTTTCAAGCTTAGAAGCACTTCTGTTTCTTAGTCCCCCCGACATGATCTTTTCCTCACGCGGTTAAGCGTTAGAATGAGGATTAGGCTTTGATACCAATTGAAAGTTACCTAGAGGGGGTGAATAGGCAAGTGGAAACTTTTTCAACAAAAAACTAGAAACGAACTGGGTAAAACCGGTTCAACCGGTGTCAAACCCGGTTCAACCAGTTTGCACGAGCTCAACTAAAGAATGAGATATAAAATTGAATTGATCTCGAAATCCACCCAGTTAACTTTGGAAATGAGATGTTCTAGTTGATCCATAGGGTTCAAAATAGTAGATCTGAGAAGGGCACTTCTCAAAATCCACACACCAAAAAGATATAAACAAATCTTCCACAGGATGGTGAGAGAATGAAGAACACAAACAAACACAATGAGCAAGAACACAAGAGACACAAGATTTATCCTGAGGTTCAGTCACACCACAAAGGTGCCCTACTTCCTCGTTGAGGTGCCCACAAAGAGCCGGGTCTCTTTCAACCCTAATCCTCCCTTTGCCGACCACAAAGGTCAAGCCCACACACTAATCTTCGCTCAAACGAGCGGGTAATACAAACTTTCTTGTGGTCTTCCACAAGATTTGGAGATTCACAAGAGACACTTAGTCGTCTAGGAGCTAGAAGCTCCAAGAGTAATGAATCCACAAAGAACTCGATGTAGTACCAAAGCTCGAATCAAGAAGAGCAAGAAGGATATAGAGATGAAGCACCAAAATCACAGCTCTTCAATCTCACTCAAAGATTTCTCTCCGAAGATTTGAAATGGGAGAGGCAAGAGGTGTGCAAGAGAGAGTGGGAGGTGTTTCTCCGATTGGGAACGAAGTTTTGTGCGTGCTCTGCTGTGGGGGAGAGAGGTAGGAGTGAGTATATATAGGTGGGGCTCCAAAACTAGCCGTTTTTGACTTTTCTGCACAAAAACCGGTTGAACCGGTCCCAAAACCGGTTGAACCGGTTTTCAAAAAGCTGCGCACAGCTTTTTGGCTGACACAGCAGACTGGCAGAAAAAAGTGAACAGTACAAAAACTGGTTGAACCGGTTTCCACCAGACTGAAAACCGGTTGAGTGTCCGGCTGAGCTGGTCCAAAAACCGGTTTTCTGTTTTTGAATACCAGCTGAAAGTCGCCTAGAGGGGGGTGAATAGGGCGAAACTGAAATTTACAAAGTTAATCACAACTACAAGCCGGGTTAGCGTTAGAAATGTAAGCGAGTCCGAGAGAGAGGGTGAGAAACAAATCGCAAGCAAATAAAGAGTGAGACACGAGGATTTGTTTTACCGAGGTTCGGTTCTTGCAAACCTACTCCCCGTTGAGGTGGTCACAAAGACCGGGTCTTTTTCAACCCTTTCCCTCTCTCAAACGGTCACTTAGACCGAGTGAGCTTCTCTTTTTAATCACACGGGACACTAAGTCCCCGCAAGAACCACCACACAATTGGTGTCTCTTGTCTCGGTTACAATTGAGTGAATCACAAGAAGAATGAGAAAGAAAAGAAGCAATCCAAGCGCAAGAGCTCAAATGAACACAAATGTCGTTCTCTCTAGTCACTATTTGATTTGGAGTGATTCCAGACTTGGGAGAGGATTTGATCTCTTTGGTTGTGTCTAGAATTAAATGCTATAGCTCTTGTAATATGTTGGAAGGTGGAAAACTTGGATGCAATGAATGGTGGGGTGGTTGGGGTATTTATAGCCCCAACCACCAAACTAGCCGTTTGGTGGAGGCGGCTGTCGAATGGCGCACCGGACAGTCCGGTGCGCCACCGGACACTGTCTGGTGCGCCAGCCACGTCACCCGGCCGTTAGGGTTCGACCGTTGGAGCTCTGACAGGTGGGGTCTTCTGGCTGTCCGGTGGTGCACCGGACAGGTCCTGTAGACTGTCCGGTGCGCCAACTGTGCGTGCTCTGACCTTTGCGCGCGTAGGCGCGCATTAAATGCGTTGCAGTCGACCGTTGCGTGCGAAGTAGCGGTTGCTCCGCTGACACACCAGACGGTCCGGTGTGCCACCGGACACTGTCCGGTGCCTCACTGGACGGTCCGGTGAATTATAGCGGAGCGCCCTCTGATTTTCCCGAAGGTGACGAGTTTGAAGCTGAGTTCCCTGGTACACCGGACAGTCCGGTGCGCCAGACTAGGGCACACTTCGGTTGTCTTTGGCTCTCTTTGTTTGAACCCTTTCTTGGTCATTTTATTGGCTTGTTGTGAACCTTTGGCACCTGTAAAACTTATAGACTAGATCAAACTAGTTAGTCCAATTATTTGTATTGGGCAATTCAACCACCAAAATCAATTAGGAAAAGGTGTAAGCCTATTTCCCTTTCAATCTCCCCCTTTTTGGTGATTGATGCCAATACAAACCAAAGCAAATATGGAAGTGCAGAATTGAACTAGTTTGCATAATGTAAGTGCAAAGGTTGCTTGGAATGAAACCAATAAATATTACTTACTAGATGCGCATGGATGGCTTTTCTTCTTATTAACGTTTTGGACCACGCTAGCACCACATGTTTTGTTTTGCAAAATGTTTTGGAAATTCTTTTCAAAGTTCTTTTGCACATAGTCAAAGGTAAATGAATAGGATTTTGAGAAACATTTTCAAGTTTTGAAATTTTCTCCTCCTGTTTCAAATGCTTTTCCTTTGACTAAACAAAACTCCCCCTTAATGAAATCCTCCTCTTAGTGTTCGAGAGGGTTTTAGATATCAATTTTGAAGAGGGTATACCAATTTGAAATTATATCAAAATAAGATACTAATTGAAAAAACTTCTTTTAACATCAATTAAAAGACTACATTTTTTTGAAATTGGTGGTGGTGCGGTCCTTTTGCTTTGAGCTAATACTCTCTCCCCCTTTGGCATGAATCGCCAAAAACGGATGTTCGAATGAAATATAAGCCCTTTTAAACTACTCTCTCCTCCTTTGGATAGAAGTATAGAAGGGAAGATTATACCAAAGTTGGAGAGTTAGTGCGGAGCGACGGCGAAGGATGAATGATTCGATGGAGTGGAGTGGAAGCCTTGTCTTTGCCGAAGACTCCTTTTCCCTTTCGATCTATGACTTTGACATGAGATGGACTTGAAGGAACACATTAGTCATAGCACATGAAAGAGATGATCAAAGGTATACATATGAGCTATGTATGCAAAACATCAATAAAAGTTTCTAGAATCAAGAATATTTAGCTCATGCCTATGTTTGGTAAAAGTTTGTTCATCCAATGGCTTGGTAAAGATATCGACTAATTGTTCTTTGGTGCTAACATATACAATCTCGATATCCCCCTTTTGTTGGTGATCCCTTAGAAAATGATATCGAATGGCTATGTGTTTAGTGCGACTATGCTCAACGGGATTATCCGCCATGCGGATTGCACTCTCATTATCACATAGAAAAGGAACTTTGGTTAATTTGTAACCATAGTCCCTAAGGGTTTGCCTCATCCAATGTCTTCTTGAGGATTCGGTGTAGATACAACCGGTTGATGGCGTAGCAAGCGGTGTTGATCGCCTCGGCCCAAAACCGATCCGAAGTCTTATACTCATCAAGCATGGTTCTTGCCATGTCCAATAGAGTTCTATTCTTCCTCTCCACTACACCATTTTGTTGTGGCGTGTAGGGAGAAGAGAACTCATGCTTGATGCCCTCCTCCTCAAGGAAGCCTTCTATTTGAGAGTTCTTGAACTCCGTCCCATTGTCGCTTCTAATTTTCTTGATCCTCAAGCCGAACTCATTTTGAGCCCATCTCAAGAATCCCTTTAAAGTCTCTTGGGTTTGAGATTTTTCCTGTAAAAAGAATACTTAAGTGAAGCGAGAATAATCATCCACAATAACTAGACAGTACTTACTCCCGCCGATGCTTATGTAAGCAATCGGGCCGAATAGGTCCATGTGAAGGAGCTCGAGTGGCCTGTCAGTCGTCAAGATATTCTTATGTGGATGATGAGCGCCAACTTGCTTCCCTGTTTGGCATGTGCTATAGATCCTGTCTTTCTCAAAATGCACATTTGTTAGTCCCAAAATGTGCTCTCCCTTTAGAAGCTTGTGAAGAATCTTCATCCCAACATGGGCTAGTCGGCGATGCCAGAGCCAACCCATGTTAGTCTTAGCGATTAAGCAAGTATCAAGTTCAGCTCTATTGAAATCAACTAAGTATAGCTTACCCTCTAATACTCCCTTAAAAGCTACTGAATCATCACTTCTTCTAAAGACAGTAACACCTGTATCCGTGAAAAGACAGTTGTAGCCCATTTTACATAATTGAGATACGGAAAGCAAGTTGTAATCTAGTGAGTCTACAAGAAAAACATTGGAAACAGAGTGGCCATGTGATATAGCAATTTTACCCAATCCTTTGACCAAACCTTGATTTCCATCCCCAAATGTAATAGCTCGTTGGAGATCTTGGTTTTTCTCATAGGAGGAGAACATCCTTTTCTCCCCTGTCATGTGGTTTGTGCACCCGCTATCGATGATCCAACTTGAGCCCCCGGATGCATAAACCTACAAAACAAGTTTAGTTCTTGATTTTAGGTACCCAAACAGTTTTGGGTCCTTTGACATTAGATATAAGAACTTTGGGTACCCAAACACAAGTCTTAGATCCCTTGTGTTTGTCTCCAACATACTTGGCAACTACTTTGCCGGATTTGTTAGTCAAAACATAAGATGCATCAAAAGTTTTAAATGAAATGCTAGGTTCATTTGATGCACTAGGAGTTTTCTTCTTAGGCAATTTAGCACGAGTTGATTGCCTAGAACTAGATGTCTCGCCCTTATACATAAAAGCATGATTAGGCCCAGAGTGAGACTTTCTAGAGTGAATTCTCCTAATCTTATGCTCAGGATAACCGCCAGGATACAAAATGTAACCCTCGTTATCCTGAGGCATGGAAGCCTTGCCCTTAACAAAGCTAGATAATTTTTTAGGAGGGGCATTAAGTTTGACATTGTCTCCCTTTTGGAAGCCAATGCCATCCTTGATGCCAGGGCGTCTCCCACTATAAAGCATACTACGAGCAAATATAAATTTTTCATTTTCTAGATCATGCTCGGCAATTTTAGCATCTAATTTTGCTATATGATCATTTTGTTGTTTAATTAAAGCCATGTGATCATGAATAGCATCAATGTCAACATCTCTACATCTAGTGCAAATGGAAACATGCTCAACGGTAGATGTAGAGGGTTTGCAAGAATTTAATTCAACAATCTTAGCATGTAATATGGCATTTTTATCTCTAAGATTGGAAATGGAAGCATTGCAAACATTTAATTCATTAGCCTTAGCAATTAATTTTTCATTTTCACTTCTAAGGCTAGCAAGAGAGACATTTAATTTTTCAATCTTAGCAATAGAAATAGCATGATCATTTCTAAGATTGGCATATGAATCATCACAAACATTTGAATCAACCTTAGCAATTAATCTAGCATTCTCATTCCTAAGGTTGGCAATCAAATCATGGCAAGTGCTTAGCTCACTAGTTAATTTTTCACATTTTTCCATCTCTAGAGCATAAGCATTCTTAACCTTAACATGCTTCTTATTTTCCTTAATTAGGAAGTCCTCTTGGCTATCCAAGAGATCATCCTTATCATGAATAGTGCTAATCAATTCATTTAACTTCTCTTTTTGTTGCATGTTAAGGTTGGCAAAAAGAGTAAATAAATCATCCTCATTATCACTAGAATTAGCCTCATCACTAGAGGTGGCATATTTGGTGGAGGATTTAGATTTAACCTTCTTCTTTTTGCCGTCCTTTGCCATGAAGCACTTGTGGCCAACGTTGGGGAAGAGAAGTCCCTTATTGACGGCGATGTTGGTGGCGTCCTCGTCGGAGGAGGAGTCGGTGGAGCTCTCGTCGGAGTCCCACTCCCGGCAAACATGGGCATCGCCGCCCTTCTTCTTGTAGTATCTCTTCTTCTCCTTTCTTCTCCCCTTCTTGTCGTCGCCTCTGTCATTGTCACTAGAAATTGGACATTTTGCTATAAAGTGACCGGGCTTACCACACTTGTAGCAAACCTTCTTGGAGCGGGGCTTGTAGTCCTTCCCCCTCCTTTGCTTGAAGATTTGTTGAAAGCTTTTGATGATTGAAAGTCGCCTAGAGGGGGGGTGAATAGGCGAAACCTGAAAATTAAAACTTTATCCCCCAACTAGATCCCTTGATTAGTGGTTAGAACAAGATATACAAATATAGGAGTATACAAACTAAATTCTTGCTTGAAAAGAGTATTGCTAAATAATGCGGGAGTGATAAATCAATACAATTAATAAGTTATAGAATAACAAAGCAAGAAGCCTTAGATGAGAAGAGCACTAAGTCAAGTTCTTTCTTGCAACGTGTTGCTTTACTAAATGGGAATTTAACTTGAAGCAACACCAAATGATATTAGCAAATAATGGTGCAAGAAAAACTTAGAATAAGGGAAAACAAACAAGTCACAAGCAATAAACACAATGGACACGGGTGATTTGTTTTACCGAGGTTCGGCCCTCGAAGGCCTAGTCCCCATTGAGGAGTCCACTTAAGGACGGGTCTTTTTCAACCCTTTCCCTCTCTCCCCCGATCACACAAGGATCGGCGAGCTCTTCTTCTTCTCAAGGATCACTCTCGATCCCACAAGGACCACCACACTCTTTAGTGTCTCTTGTTTGCTTTTACAAGCCTCCAACACTTTGGAGGAAGTTCGATGGGAGTCAATACTCTACGCATAAATGAACACAAAGATGTAGCACACACTATCTCTCAATGAGTCTCACAAGGCGCTAGGGCTAAACTCAATTGAGTAGCTCTCAATTGCTTGCTCTCTCTTTTGTGGCACTTGTGTTGGTTGTAGTGGACTAAATCTTGTGTATAGGATGGATCAATGAATATAGGTGGTTGGGAGGGCTTGAGTATGTGAACTAGATGACTTGGAATGTTGCTTGGGCTCCCACGCCTTGGAGTGGCCGGTTGGGGTGGTATTTATAGCCACCAAACAAAAACTAGCCGTTGGTGAAGGCTGTCTGTCGCATGGTGCACCGAACAGCCCGGTGCACACCGGACATGTCCGGTGCGCCAGCCACGTCACCCGACCGTTAGGGTTCCGACCGTTGGAGCGCTGACTTCTGGGCCCACCTTGATGTCCGGTGGCGCACCGGACATGTACTGTAGAGTGTCCGGTGCGCCGTCTCGCGCGTGCCTGACTTCTGCGCGCTCTGGCGCGCATTTAATGCGCTGCAGGTGACCGTTGGCGCCGAAGTAGCCGTTGCCCCGCTGTCACACCGGACAGTCCGGTGTACACCGGACATGTCCGGTGAATTATAGCGGAGCAGCCGAAGTGAATTCCCGAGGCTGCCGAGTTCGCGAGGGCGCTCATCCTTGGAGCACCGGACACTGTCCGGTGTACACCGGACAGTCCGGTGAATTATAGCGCGCCGGCTTCCGAGAATTCCCGAAGGTGAAGAGTTTGAAGTCGGAGTCCTCTGGTGCATCGGACATGTCCGGTGGCACACCGGACAGTCCGGTGCGCCAGACCAGAGGTGCCTTCGGTTGGCTCTTGCTCCTTTGTTTGAACCCAATACTTGGTCTTTTTATTGGCTAAGTGTGAACCTTTGGCACCTGTATAACATATACACTAGAGCAAACTAGTTAATCCAATTATTTGTGTTGGGCAAATCAACCACCAAAATTAATTAGGGACTAGGTGTAAGCCTAATTCCCTTTCAATCTCCCCCTTTTTGGTGATTGATGCCAACACAATCCAAAGCAAATATAAAAGTGCATAGTTGAACTAGTTTGCATAATGTAAGTGCAAAGGTTGCTTGGAATTGAGCCAATAAATGTTACTTACTAGATGTGCATGGATTGTTTCTTTATTTTTAACATTTTGGACCACTTTTGCACCACAAGTTTTGTTTTGCAAATTCTTTTGTAAATTCTTTTCAAAGACTTTTTGCAAGATAGTCAAAGGTAAATGAGTAAGATTTTGAGAAGCATTTTCAAGTTTTGAAATTTTGTCCCCTTGTTTCAAATGCTTTTCCTTTGACTAAACAAAACTCCCCCTTAAATAAATTCTCCTCTTCGTGTTCAAGAGGGTTTTAAGATATCAAGTTTTGAAAGTACTACTTGCTCCCCCTTTAGAACACAAAGAGATATCAATTTGAGATTTAACAATTGGAAAACATTAATTTTAAAATTAGGGTGGTGGTGCGGTCCTTTTGCTTTGGGCCAATACTTTCTCCCCCTTTGGCATGAATCGCCAAAAACGGATACTTGGAATGAAATATAGGCCCTTTGATAACTACTCTCTCCCCTTTGGCAAATAAAACATGAGTGAAGATTATACCAAAGACAGAGAGATGCCCGGAGCGACGACGAAGGATGAGTAGTAGAGTGGAGTGGAAGCCTTTGTCTTCGCCGAAGACTCCAATTCCCTTTCAATTCTATGACTAAGCATGAGAATACACTTGAAAACACATTAGTCATAGACATACAAGAGATATGATCAAAAAGATATATCAAATTAAGCATGATCATAGTTCTATATAACATAGATTGCTCCCCCTAAGTATGTGCATGGAGAGGAACACATATTTTGGCCTTAAATGCCAATTGCACATAATTAGGTTAATGAGAACATATCTATATCATACAGAATGTGAAGTGCATTGTGTCATAGTATAAGTGTGATGCTCATGACAATTTATGCACTTATGAAAGCATGTTGTAAATATTTTAAGCATTTTCCCTTAAGGATTTCAAAGAGACTTAAGGACCATCCACCTTTGGAACAAAGGCAGCTTATCCTCGTTACAAGGTTAAGCTTTAAGCTCTTTGACAATAAAAGTACTTCATCTAGTTTTACCAAAGATGCACTAAAGCAGGAATGAATTTTGGGAAATTAAACTAGGTATGAAGCAGGGATAATGCATGGACATGCTTTCTCTTCCTTTTATACAAGATATGCAAAGAATGTATAGAAAAAGGAAGATTTAGGTACATATGTAAATGAATGGAAGTAATTTTACCGTTTTGTACCTTCACATAGAGATGCTCTCTTCATTGTGCTTTGTCTTTTGTCTTAGTAGCTTAAGACCTATTCTTAAGACAATATATGGAAATATTTTGCACAAAAGAGAGTTCTACAACAAGTGATCCTTTTCTAAGTTATTGTTAGCAAATGACAAATGGATCACAAATTACATAAATGTATCATGAATTCTCCTTTTAACTTAGTGCATATCAAGAGATATTGATTGATAGTATATGCGGCACTAAGAAGTATGATTATTAATAGAAGTCATTCTATGATCAAACAAATAACAGATGTGATCAAGAGAACAACATACACAATAAATTATCAATTAAGTTTAGAGTAGGAGAATCCAACAAATATGCTACTTTAGAGTGAAAGACAATAATTTTAAACATAGTAGCATACTTCATGAGAAACTCATTCTCATGCAAGAGACTATATGAAATTACTTAAGAAAAAGCGATAGTCTCACATAATCAAGATATAGAAATAGACTCCCCCTAGAGATATGCATCAAGAATTTGAATGAGATGAATAGATGCATTTAATTTAGAGATGTGTAGGGAGAAGCATTATACATCTTGATCAAGGCTTATAAGATTTGCAATAAGCACTTTATGCCTGACATTTTCTCAATGAAAAGGATTTAGAATACTCACAACCACATCATTGATTGTTTTGTAGAAGTAGGTGGTGTTGTTCTTGATGTCCTCCTCTTTCATTTGAGAGTCCTCCCTTTGCAGTGGCTTATTTTTCCTTTCAAACTTATTGAAAATACTCAAAAAGATGTTAATAACACAGGGGAGTATATAATGAAGGATGATTTCTTTAGATAGAAAATAAGCACAATTCATCATCCATAAGTCATACAGACATGAAGTAGAATCCTTAACATTAGTGCACTTTTACTTGAAAAGAGGATCATGCACTATTTAACAATTTGATCAATCATAGGAATTTACTTCTTCATATTGAACTTTAATAATTATTACATAAAACAAGTCAATATGAGAACATTTATTGCAAAGGTATGAATAGATTCTATTGGATAAGTGCATTAATGAGAATGAGATTGAATGCACAACTTAGTCAATTTAAATTTAATAAAGAATCTATTTCTTCACAAAGACATAATTTAAAGTAAACAATCATTGATGGGAACTATAAAGAGATGAGTTCCCATACCTTTGCTTTTTACTTTTCTTCCTTTGGGTGAAGAGCAACCCATAAGGCTTGTGCACTTTCTTTTGTAGATATTCAAAAGTAAGCTCAAGAGATGCTTTGCTAATAACACAGGCACTAGTTTCCACTTTGTAATCATTTTGATAAGGAATGAAAAGCTAGATTACTGAAACATGGAAACCTCATAGCATGAACTAGATTATCCATAGATGATGTTATGCTCAATTTTAATTCTTAAAACAAGCATAAATAATCTCTTAAGATTATAGGAATAGATCTAATTCATGATATGGAAAGCGATAAATGTGAAAGAATCGAATCCAATTTAAGCAAGTAGAAATACATCATAAATTATTGGATTGATTTTTCTTTTTATGTTAGATTACACATTTCCAAAGAGAAACTTATTCTCTACAAGTGAGACTACTTGGGTTATTTAAATAAAATCATTAGTCTCACTATTCTAGTTATAGAGAGAATTTTTCTTTTGATAAGTGTCCTAAGGATTTGAATTCCTTACATGACACCTCATCCTTTTAAGAATATGAAATATCTCTCTATATCTAGAATCATGGCAATAATAAAACAACTTAGTGAAAAACATGCCATGAGCTACTTGCAACATTTTAAAGCATGTAGATTGCCATAGGATTGAAATGATGAGTATGCAATCTACCATATGAGAGGAAATTCTTCAAAGAATGGAAATATAAATTTAAAGGCATTTGAAGTGCTTCAATTTTTCTATGTGACTACACACGACACATAAGAGATGATATTCTAAAATACTTGCACTTAAAAAATAAGTGTTACCATCCTTTGACTTTCCTCCATGTTGTAGGCCTTGATTTTTTCGTGCATGATATCTCTTCACTTCCTACAACATATAATATCTTCCTCGAGATGATATGAGTTAAAGACATAGCAATTTAAAAAATAACCTTGGGTCAATCATGTATATAGATCATTGAAGATTGATAGCTTGAGTTGATAAGAATCGAATGGACTCTCTCAAGCTCCCCAAAGCTTCATATCATCTCCTTTTCCTGCAAAGCTTGTCAAGCATATTTTGGTACCCACCGCTTGATGGGTCCATCATGGTTAGTCAACAAAGATCTAGGAACCCAAAAGTCCTTTGTGTTAGCACTAGGTAAACTCACTACCTTTCTAGCACAAGTTGCAACTTTGGGTTGCCTAGTTACATGAAAATCAATTGACAAGTTAGGAGTGGAATTGTTACCAATGGGACAATCCTTGCATTGATGTCCCTTCTTCCGGCAAGTGTAGCAAAGGCGCTTTTCAAGTTTTGAAACTTTCTTCTTTCCTTGTTTGTTGCTTGCTACATGGTTAGTAAAAACTTTCTTTTCTAACCCTATGCCTCTTTGTTTTAAATGCGGACAAGATCTAAGTAAGTGTCCCTTCTTGGAGCATTTAAAACAAAGTCTATCATCCTTGTTAATAATCAAGCCATTTTTAATGTAGGGACATGACCTAATCAAGTGCCCCTCTTCAAAGCATTCACTACACCTCTTAATGTGAAGTGTGGCTTGATCATTACCTTGGATGTTACCTTTTGTGGAGGCGTGGTTGAGGCTTTTGTAGGGGGTGTTGAAATTCATCTTTTGTTTCTTCCTCTTGGCAATCCTCAATTCCTTGACATTTTCTTCAAGGGATGTAGTGCATGCCACGGTTGTTCCCGTCTCAAGCTTCTTCACCATGTGATCACGGTTATCTTGAGAAGGTTGAGCAATGCACTTCCCTTTTAGTTGTGTCAAGCTCATTTTTAGCCTCTCATTCTCTTCTTTGAGCTTTTGATATGAATCATCATTTGTTCCTGCAAATTCTAGCTCAAAGGAAGATTTGCTTATTGACGGACAACAAGCATTAGCACATGACAATATAGTATCAATTTGAATATATGTGCATGAGTGAGGTTGTTGGGATTTTAAGTTTTCTATCACAACCTCATGAGCAATATTCAATATGATATGATCATCCATAAGATTTTCATGAGAACATAGAAGCATATCATATTTTTCTTGAAAAGCTAGATTTTCAATTTTTAGCTTTTCTACTTGGTCCTTAAGCAAGGTGTTCCTATTTACTAATTGAGCGATACAATGTAAAGCGTTATCTTGCTCAATTGAAATAGTTTCATACCTTTGGACCAAATCATCATGAGAGCATTTTAGCTCCTCATGTTCTTTAGTCAACTTGTCAAAGCATTGCATCTTCATTGAGAGAATACTTTCTAGCCTTTGACGAGCTTCGCCTTGCTCTCTCGCTCTTTCTAGAAGTTTGAGCATGACCGCCTTATCTTCTTGGCTTAGGCGAGCGTAGAGTTGCACAAAGCTTCTTTCTTCCTCCTCATCCTCATTTGTGCTTCCGCTATCATTTGCATTAGCCACACAACACATGTAGGAATCAAAATGGGAAGACAAACCTTTTGGAGAGGTGGATTCATCGTTTGGTCTCCACCGTTCATTTTCTTCTTCTTCCTTGCAAGGGTTAGTATCACAAATACCAAAGGAAGTAGAAGCACAAAATGAACTATCATGTTTGGACTTATTAAATTTGCTTTTAATTCTAGTCCAAATATCATGCATATCACAAATGGGTTTGTCATATTTTATTATGAAGGCATGATAATCTTCTTTGCTAAGGGATTTACTTAAGATGTCATAAGCTAGATAGTTTAAGCGTATACATCTTAAATCTTCTTCAGAGGCATTTTCCCTAGCATAGTTAGGAGGAATAATACTCTTGTCTAAAATTTGTTCTAATTGTGGGTCTACCGCTCTAAAGGCATTTATCACTCTAGTAGACCATGAATCATAATTAGAACAATCAGAAAGTAATATCTCAAGAGTTACCTCCTTGTTCTCCTGGGTCTTCTTGTTCTTTTGGGATCTTCTACGAGCCAAACCTGAAAATTAAAACTTTATCCCCTAACTAGATCCCTTGATTAGTGGTTAGAACAAGATATACAAATATAGGAGTATACAAACTAAATTCTTTCTTGAAAAGAGTATTGCTAAATAATGCGGGAGTGATAAATCAATACAATTAATAAGTTATAGAATAACAAAGCAAGAAGCCTTAGATGAGAAGAGCACTAAGTCAAGTTCTTTCTTGCAACGTGTTGCTTTACTAAATGGGAATTTAACTTGAAGCAACACCAAATGATATTAGCAAATAATGGTGCAAGAAAAACTTAGAATAAGGGAAAACAAACAAGTCATAAGCAATAAACACAATGGACACGGGTGATTTGTTTTACCGAGGTTCGGCCCTCGAAGGCCTAGTCCCCGTTGAGGAGTCCACTTAAGGACGGGTCTTTTTCAACCCTTTCCCTCTCTCCCCCGATCACACAAGGATCGGCGAGCTCTTCTTCTTCTCAAGGATCACTCTCGATCCCACAAGGACCACCACACTCTTTGGTGTCTCTTGTTCGCTTTTACAAGCCTCCAACACTTTGGAGGAAGTTCGATGGGAGTCAATACTCCACGCACAAATGAACACAAAGATGTAGCACACACTATCTCTCAATGAGTCTCACAAGGCGCTAGGGCTAAACTCAATTAAGTAGCTCTCAATTGCTTGCTCTCTCTTTTGTGGCACTTGTGTTGGTTGTAGTGGACTAAACCTTGTGTATAGGATGGATCAATGAATATAGGTGGTTGGGAGGGCTTGAGTATGTCAACTAGATGACTTGGAATGTTGCTTGGGCTCCCACGCCTTGGAGTGGCCGGTTGGGGTGGTATTTATAGCCACCAAACAAAAACTAGCCGTTGGTGAAGGCTGTCTGTCGCATGGTGCACCGGACAGTCCGGTGCACACCGGACATGTCCGTTGCGCCAGCCACGTCACCCGACCGTTAGGGTTCCGACCGTTGGAGCGCTGACTTCTGGGCCCGCCTTGATGTCCGGTGGCGCACCGGACATGTACTGTAGAGTGTCCGGTGCGCCGTCTCGCGCGTGCCTGACTTCTGCGCGCTCTGGCGCGCATTTAATGCGCTGCAGGTGACCATTGGCGCCGAAGTAGCCGTTGCCCCGCTGTCACACCGGACAGTCCGGTGTACACCGGACATGTCTGGTGAATTATAGCGGAGCAGCCAAAGTGAATTCCCGAGGCTGCCGAGTTCGCGAGGGCGCTCATCCTTGGAGCACCGGACACTGTCCGGTGTACACCGGACAGTCCGGTGAATTATAGCGCGCCGGCTTCCGAGAATTCCCGAAGGTGAAGAGTTTGAAGTCGGAGTCCTCTGGTGCACCGGACATGTCCGGTGGCACACCGGACAGTCCGGTGCGCCAGACCAGAGGTGCCTTCGGTTGGCTCTTGCTCCTTTGTTTGAACCCAATACTTGGTCTTTTTATTGGCTAAGTGTGAACCTTTGGCACCTGTATAACATATACACTAGAGCAAACTAGTTAGTCCAATTATTTGTGTTGGGCAAATCAACCACCAAAATTAATTAGGGACTAGGTGTAAGCCTAATTCCCTTTCAATGATTAAAGCCATCTCCTCATTGTCGAGCTTTGAGGCGTCGATGGGGAGCCTACTTGATGTAGACTCTTCCTTTTTCTCCTCCGTTGCCTTGAATGCGACGGGTTGTGCCTCGGGCGTGGAGGAGGTGCCTTGCTCGATGATTTTCTTTGAGCCTTTAATCATTAGCTCAAAGCTCACAAATTTTCCTATAACCTCCTCGGGAGACATTAGCGTGTATCTAGGATCACCTCGAATTAATTGAACTTGCGTAGGGTTAACAAAAACGAGGGATCTAAGAATAACCTTGACCATCTCATGGTCATCCCATTTGGTGCTCCCGAGGTTGCACACTTGGTTCACCAAGGTCTTCAAGCAGTTGTACATGGCTTGCAGATCCTCTCCTTGGTGAAGCATGAAGCGACCGAGCTCCCCCTCGATCGTCTCCCACTTGGTGATCTTGGTCTCCTCGTCTCCTTCGTGTGCGGTCTTGAGCACGTCCCAAATTTTCTTTGCGCTCTTCAACCCTTGCACCTTATTATACTCCTCTCGATTTAGAGAGGCGAGGAGTATAGTAGTGGCTTGGGAGTTGAAGTGGTGTATTTGAGCCACTTCATCCGAATCATAGTCTTCATCCCCTACGGATGGTACCTGTTCACCAAACTCAACAACGTTCCAAATGCTTATGTGGAGTGAGGTTAGATGATGCCTCATTTTGTCACTCCACATATTATAATCTTCACCGTCAAAAACCAGTGGTTTGCCTAGTGGAACGAAAAGTAAAGGAGTACGCTTTGAAATACGAGGGTAGCGTAGGGGAATCTTACTATACTTCTTGCGCTCATGGCGCTTAGAAGTTATGGATGGCGCGTCGGAGCCGGAGGTGGATGGTGATGAAAAATCGGTCTCGTAGTAGACCACTTTCCTCATCTTCTTTTTCTTATCGCCACTTCGATGCGACTTGTGGGAAGAGGATTCCTTCTCCTTCCCTTTGTTGTGGGACTCTCTCGATGGAGCCTTCCCGTGGCTTGTAGCGGGCTTGTCGCCGGTCACCATCTCCTTCTTGGCGTGTTCTCCCGACATCACTTCGAGTGGTTAGGCTCTAATGAAGCACCGGGCTCTGATACCAATTGAAAGTCGCCTAGAGGGGGGTGAATAGGGCAAAACTGAAATTTACAAAGTTAATCACAACTACAAGCCGGGTTAGCGTTAGAAATGTAAGCGAGTCCGAGAGAGAGGGTAAGAAACAAATCGCAAGCAAATAAAGAGTGAGACACGAGGATTTGTTTTACTGAGGTTCGGTTCTTGCAAACCTACTCCCCGTTGAGGTGGTCACAAAGACCGGGTCTCTTTCAACCCTTTCCCTCTCTCAAACGGTCACTTAGACCGAGTGAGCTTCTCTTCTCAATCACACGGGACACTAAGTCCCCGCAAGGACCACCACACAATTGGTGTCTCTTGCCTCGGTTACAATTGAGTGAATCACAAGAAGAATGAGAAAGAAAAGAAGCAATCCAAGTGCAAGAGCTCAAATGAACACAAATGTCGCTCTCTCTAGTCACTATTTGATTTAGAGTGATTCCGGACTTGGGAGAGGATTTGATCTCTTTGGTTGTGTCTAGAATTGAATGCTATAGCTCTTGTAATATGTTGGAAGGTGGAAAACTTGGATGCAATGAATGGTGGGGTGGTTGGGGTATTTATAGCCCCAACCACCAAACTAGCCGTTTGATGGAGGCGGCTGTCGAATGGCGCACCGGACAGTCCGGTGCGCCACCGGACACTGTCCGGTGCGCCAGCCACGTCACCCGGCAGTTAGGGTTCGACCGTTGGAGCTCTGACAGGTGGGGTCTTCTGGCTGTCCGGTGGTGCACCGGACAGGTCCTGTAGACTGTCCGGTGCGCCAACTGTGCGTGCTCTGACCTTTGCGCGCGCAGGCGCGCATTAAATGTGTTGCAGTCGACCGTTGCGTGCGAAGTAGCCGTTGCTCCGCTGACACACCGGACGGTCCGGTGAATTATAGCGGAGCGCCCTCTGATTTTCCCGAAGGTGACGAGTTTGAAGCTGAGTTCCCTGGTACACCGGACACTGTCCGGTGGTGCACCGGACAGTCCGGTGCGCCAGACCAGGGCACACTTCGGTTGTCTTTGGCTCTCTTTGTTTGAACCCTTTCTTGGTCATTTTATTGGCTTGTTGTGAACCTTTGGCACCTGTAAAACTTATAGACTAGATCAAACTAGTTAGTCCAATTATTTGTGTTGGACAATTCAACCACCAAAATCAATTAGGAAAAGGTGTAAACCTATTTCCCTATCACCAGCTGAACCAGCCTGAAAACCAGCTTAACCAGTATTTGAATACCAGCTGAACCAGTCTGAAAACCAGCTGAACCAGTATTTGAATACCAGCTGAACCAACCTAAAAACCAGCTGAACCAGTATTTTCCAGAGAGCAATTTTGGCCAATATAGACTTAAAAAGGTTGTACTACATACTTTCACTAAGGATTAACAAGGGTAAAATGGAAGTTTTAGATCAAGGATTTTGAGCTTTAGTACCAACACCAACCTTCTTTTTGGATCCCCCTTGATAGTACGACGATTCCTATATTCAAGTTAAATGAATATAATTAAGTAAACTCCTTGAGTCATTAGTGTCTCATGAGTGATTTCTCTATGGCGTTTCTTCATAAGGATCACAAACATCTTTGTCTCACCTTTTGAAGCAAACATAAATCGAGCATGTGACTTGTACCATTTCACCATATATGAGTTCAAATCATGGTTTCAAGTCACCTTACTGATGCATCAACATATTATAACTCTTCATAGTTGATTAGTTGATCGACTTAGTGCAAGTACTCTCTTCTTCACCTTAGCCATGGTACCTCGGTTCACAAGCCGTCGCTTGGCCTTCACCTCCGCTTAGTTCCTCGAAGCCCTTTCCTTGCTATCTTCACCCTATCAAGTCATTCTTGAGTCACATCATATTGAGCATCCATTGAGAGAATCATTTCTTTGATATTGTGAACCTTGCTTGAATGTCATCTAGATATAAATGCTAAGATCAAACAAGCTCTAGTTTGATTCTCATAGAAGCATATATGGACTAATAGTAATATGGTCAAGCCAATTTACGATTCCTCATATCTTATCCACTTTAGCTTGATCAATCCTCTTAATCACTTCAACCTCTATTCTGATCATATTTATGCATAGTGATTTCTCAGGTCTTGTCCATATATTCAAACCAATATAGAGACCATATTATATCCATTTGCATTGTCTCACTGGTTATTTAACCTTGTGTTGAACCTTTGTTCACTGATCATTATACACTATTCAAGTATGTTCATCATACTAAATTTCCTGTTCAACACTTAACAAACTTGTTAGACCTTTAAATGTGCTGTTATCCAAATCACCAAAACTCATAAAAGGGATGAAAGTGCACTTTCACCTACGCTTAGTCAAAGCACGCCTTGGTCGTCTTGCATTTAATGTGGGCTAAGACCTTGCTTCCATGCGAAGGTTTGCACTAAGCACTCAGCGACCACTTGGCATCACTGGATCCATTCCTACGTCCGGAGTAGGGCATGGGGGCATGTTCTGCCCGAGAGCCCTTATTGGTGACCTGGACCCCAGATGTGGAGATCCTGGACCTTCTAGGGGTCCGAACTGTGTACATAGGGGTTCGAGACCCACCCATGGGGCCAGACCCGTTGATGAAGTCCATTAGCACATAATTAGAGATAATCATGTGGGTACTACATTTTGATACAATAGTAAGGATCCCCAGTTCTGTGGTACCGACACCAGCAACTAAGGAAATAACAATTTTAATACTATCCCCATCCTAATTAGTGAGGAGCAAGGTCACCTTTTGCCTAGCTCCTTATTTTGTTTGAGAATAACTTAAACCCCGGATGAAGTATCAAGCTATAATTTATGTTGTTCTCTTACTAACTCTATATAAAATCAAGATCATAAAAATAAATTTATATGTGAGCAATTCATGATAATTCACATGCACCGGGTAAGTTATCAAAAATTACTTTGATTTCTAATGTCGAAAATAGCCATATGGGGTGATCATGCAAATTTACTAGACCATATTTGAAACATAGGAAAATAAAATTTAGGAGTGGTACCCCCCACAATAGAGTAAAGCAAAAGGTAAAAAATACATTATTCCTAAAACACATGAATCAAAATATTAGACTATTTGGAACAAAGGAATCCATAACATAGTATAAGGAAAATGGATCGAGTCCTATTTAATAATAGAGTTTTGTTGTTTGATGATCAACATAATCATTTGAACTAATATTATTTGCTAGTATTTGTGGATATAGTTCAAAGGATGCAACATAAACTTGGATGAAAGCAAAGTGGTGATTAAAATGATCAAGACCTAAAAAAACATTAGAAGGGTCATTGAAGATCTACAACAACATGCAAGAGTACAAGACACAATACGGAATAAAGTTGAATGCCAAGATCATGGAAGAAACAAACATTAGAAAGCATTATAGGGCATCAAGCCATGGTGTTAATGGACCATACATTAGTACTGTTCTGTTCATAGATGTGTCAGAATTGTATTGTTTATGGGAGGTATCGAGCTACAAGGTAGAGAAGTCAGAATAAACCGACTAAGGATAGGGCGCTAGACATTACCATCGAAACATGGTCTATTGATCAGGGTTAAAGAATGGAATGCGTCGGACCTCGAAGTATACTCCAACAAAGGTTGTCAGACATAACCTATAGTGCTTGAGAGCTCTCGGGGAGCTATGTGCAGGGTGTCAAATCGTGGAAACTATAGTCTAAAGAGGGTTGGACTAGGGATCATCGGACTAAAAGCTCAGCTAGTCGTTTGGCTATAAGGGGAAGAATCAAATGGCTAATACACATGGAGCAATCAGGGAGCATCATATCTTAAGTGATGGTCTGATGGTACATTGATGAATGAGTCAACTTTTCAACGACTAGCTATCAACCTACGACTATAAATATATAGGACCCTAAGCAATCATTTTAGAGGTTTGAGAGAAGGAACATCCCAAGAGAGATGACACTCATCTCTAGTAGCTCTAGACATCCAAGTGCTTAAGAAATCACTTGATGATTAGCATAGATGATTTGCGAGGTGCTTAGTTTAGTTAGACCATTATCATTAGTGCTTGCTCTATGTTTTTTCTAGTGACTAGAAGTGAGGAATATACACCTCTTACCCCTTGATACTTACACACACCATTGTAATAGTTGTACCGCGAGGGGTTGTAAGTCTTGTGATATCACACCAACTACAGTGTAATGTGGTTGTCACCGTGTACTGGAGAGAACGAGTCATGTGTCGTTTCGATCGGAAACTCAATAGTAGAGATAACGGGGAACATCTGGGAGAGGTTACAACCATAGCACCACTTACACGTGGAGAAGGTCTGGAGCTATCTATGAAGTTACCTTACCGAAGCTTGGCTTGTGTGGATATTCCTTTGAGTAGGGCTCCAACAATGATTAAGACAAAGCTTGCACGCTTCTTGGTACCTCAGTAAAAATATGACGTGTCAACAAGAGTTTGTATCTCTATCACATTCAAGCTTCACATTTATATTGTGTTATCTCAGTTGTATAATTTACCTTGCTACCTTAATTATAGGCTAGTGGATATATTTGAAATTTAGGTTAACTCTTTACGGTAGAGATAGCAACACTTAATCAGAACTGTAGTTTGGTGACAATGAATTTAGAGGGAATCCATGGGGAATGAAATCCCTTGCTATTCAAATTTGAATAGCAAGGTTTGAATTGCAAGGGATTTCCTGCTATATAGATCCCCTCTAAATCACTTGTCACCAAACCAACACTTAACGTCACCGTGTTCGACAATAAAAATCATAATATGCTAGCTAATATTAATATAGTGAACATATCAACAACAAATATATCATCAAAAATACTAGAGCTCGTAGTGACATTTTAGCCTGAAGCTCCTCTCCTTGTCTAATGATTTTTTTTTCTAACATCTATGAAACTTTGTGACGAGGAACAGAAACGAGACAAGCTTGATTAGCTCGTGAGAGAGCGAGCGAGTGTTGCAGGAACTTTTTTCCTTAGCTCTGAACATAGTTGTTTTTCCCTTTCCTTCAAAATTACAGCTTTCATAGCCTTTCCACTAGAAAATTTTCTCTCAATCATTTGATCCAAGTGCTGCATCTCTGTTGCATTACTGGAACTAAAACCTCTATTTTTTTTACTCATTTCGTCATAAAATATAAAAAATCGGGGGGGGGGGTGTCAAAATTTGTACCAAAATATAAAATATTTAGATCCTTAAGTCTCCCTATATTCTCTCTTGTACGCCATTCATACAAAGATTGACTACAAAAGCGATAACCGAACTACTTTCAAACAGAGGAGAAGGAACACGTTTCCAGGTCATTTGAAACGGGGCCTGACCTTCAACCAAATTCACGAAGATACTCTTTCGCCTCTAAATAAATAACTTATAAACTTGTCCTATGCAATCTTTATATATTTGACTAATTTTTGTAAATTTTTTTATCGACTATCTAGATCCACTTAATAATACTGATTTTATTCCATAAATATTGGCGCTGTTTTCTATAAATTTAGTCAGACCAATAAAAGTTTAAATTAGGATATCTTTAAAGGTTGATTTATTGGGGGAAAAACACATACTAGATCTACCTTGATTCTATCTGAAAGAAATCAATGTTGATTTTCATGCCCCCTGGAAATAAATGAATCTTGATTCAAATCTCATGAGTTTGCATCCGCGTCAAATGGGCTGCGCGTCTCCGTCGTTTCTTCCGAGCACACGGCAGCCCACCGGATCGCTCGATCTAGAGATGGTGTTTGTTTGTCGCAGTCGCAACCGAATCACACTGCTCCCATATAAATAGAATGGCGCCGGCGACCGGCGTTGCCCACTTCACATTCACAAGACCGGAGGAGCCCACTCCTGCATGTAACTCAGATACTCCACCCGAGAGTCCGCACCAACTCACATCACACCTCACCTTCCACTCCAGAAGAAGAAGCCAGACCGGAATCCCGAGAGCCCTGCCCCTGCTCCCTCGGTTCCTCCTCCGTTGGGCGTTTGGCCGCCGGGGGTGGTGGGCCGAGACCGAGATGATATCGTGGAACGATGTATACACGGTGCTGACCGCGATGGTGCCCCTGTACGTGGCCATGTTCCTGGCGTACGGGTCGGTGCGGTGGTGGCGCATCTTCACGGCGGACCAGTGCTCCGGCATCAACCGCTTCGTGGCCATCTTCGCCGTGCCGCTGCTGTCCTTCCACTTCATCTCCACCAACGACCCGTACGGCATGAACCTCCGGTTCCTGGCCGCGGACACGCTGCAGAAGCTGGTCGTCCTCGCGGGGCTGGCCGCGTGCTCGCGCCTGCCCTCCAGGCTGGCGGCGCCGCGGCTGGACTGGTCCATCACGCTCTTCTCCGTGTCGACGCTGCCCAACACGCTGGTGATGGGCATCCCGCTGCTGATCGCCATGTACGGTCCCTACGCCGGGTCCCTGATGGTGCAGGTGGTGGTGCTCCAGTGCATCATCTGGTACACGCTGCTGCTGTTCCTCTTCGAGTTCCGCGCCGCGCGGACGCTCATCGCGGACCAGTTCCCGGACACCGCGGCGGCCATCGCGTCGCTGCACGTGGACCCGGACGTGGTGTCGCTGGAGGGCGGGCGCGCCGAGACGGAGGCCGAGGTGGCGGAGGACGGCAGGCTCCACGTGACGGTGCGCCGGTCGTCGGCGTCGCGGCGGTCGCTGCTGATGGCGACGCCGCGGCCGTCCAACCTGACGGGCGCGGAGATATACTCGATGAGCTCGTCGCGGCAGCACAGCCCGCGGGGCTCCAACTTCAACCACGCCGACTTCTTCGCCATGGTCGACGGCGCGCCGCCCCCGCCGGCGCCCGGCGCGCGCGCCTCGAGCTTCGGCGCCGCCGAGCTGTACTCGATGCACTCGTCGCGGGGGCCGACGCCGCGGCAGTCCAACTTCGACGAGCGCTCGGCCTCGGCCCGGTCGTCGAGGCCCGCGGCCGTGCCCAGCCACGACGCCAAGGAGCTCCACATGTTCGTGTGGAGCTCGGGCGCCTCCCCCGTCTCGGACGTCAGCGGCCTGCCGGCCTTCACCGGTGGTGGCGCGGGTGGCGTCAACGTCGGCGCCAAGGAAATTCGCATGGTTGTCCCCGCCGAGATGCCGCAGAACGGCTCGGCCGGCAAAGGTCCGCGCGCGCGGAATTCTAGTCTAGCGAGTAGCGACACAAATAAACTTTGGCAAAGTTAGAATCATCCCTTTCTCTTTTTTTTCGTTTTCAGAGAACGAGAACAACGGTGCAGCAGCAGCAGCGGCGGCGACGGGGGAAGCCGAGGGTTTCGGCTTCAGATCAGGCGGCAAGACGACGGCGGAGGACGCCGAGGCGGGAGAAGCAGCAGCAGGGCCCGAGCAGCTAACGAAGCTGGGGTCCAGGTGCTCGACGGCCGAGCTGCGCACGAAGGACGACGGCGGTGGCGCGGGCTCGGCGGCGCAGCAGATGCCGCCGGCGAGCGTGATGACCCGCCTGATACTCATCATGGTGTGGCGCAAGCTGATCCGCAACCCGAACACGTACTCCAGCCTCATCGGCCTCGCCTGGTCCCTCGTCGCGTTCCGGTACGCTACAACTTTTTTTCACGTGACCTGCTGCCTCACCCTCACTCATTGTCTATGCCAACTAGCTAGCTAGCTAGTCTACCGGGGGCGGGGAGGACTTGTACACGGTAGGGGTGCAGTAAATGGTTAGATTGCGACCATTTAGGCAAGGATGGATGGGCAGTGCAAATAGAATTTCGCTTCGAGCTTGCTGCTTGCTGTAGCGATCAATACTAGCCCAGTATAAATGTTCATGCATGCTAGGGTCATAGGGTGCGAGTAGTGGCTGCACTCTATCTACAGATCAGTTCAGCAAGGATCAATGGCTGCTGGTAGCTCTGATCGTGCTAGCACTAGCAGGCACTAGACGGTAGCGCACTGCAGAAAGAACTTTTTCACTGTTTATAGTTAAGTTTGCTGGCGGTAAGCGAGAGCCGAGAGATCTGTCATATTTGTCGAGGCCTAGCAAAGCTAGCTGGTGGCAGAGACTAAATGCAGGGAAGGGGGCCTCCGAAGCTGTGCCAGTGCGGCGTGTACGAGCCGCGGCGGTGCAGGAATAACCGAAAAGCTGCTTTTACGGGCGCCCGGATGGTGGCGGTGGCGGTCGAGTGTTTCCCCGGCCGGACCACACCGCGGCTCCAATCGCGAACTGTTGGAGCCGGAAAGTCCAAGGGAGCTCGCACGGCGCCAATTATTGATGGATTCATCTCATCACCATCACCTCTGTCTTTGGAGGCTGTTAGTATAAACTTCTGCAGCAGAACTGTCTACTTGGCCGGGGTAGCTAATATCATCGCAGTGCTTAATTCGTCTGGCTGGCCCAATTGTGATTGTGAATACTCTGCTGCTGTGCTGTGCTGTCCTGTACTGATCGAGCTAAGCTAACGCCTACTAACGGGTGGCGTACGGTGGTTGCAGGTGGCACATCTCCATGCCGGCGGTCGTGGCCAAGTCCATCGCCATCCTCTCGGACGCCGGGCTGGGGATGGCCATGTTTAGCCTGGGTACGTTACGTGACGCCAGCGCCCAGCCCACACCCCTTGTGCTCCTGTCGTCCCGTAGCCCTACACCGCCAATTAGTTCCCGCGCCCACACGCCCCCGATCGGATTCGGGAGAGAGCTAACGACTAAACGCTGTGGACGCTTACTTTGTGGCCAGGATTGTTTATGGCGCTGCAGCCGAAGCTCATCGCGTGCGGATGGCGCGCCACAGGCGTCTCCATGGCCGTCCGCTTCCTCGCCGGCCCTGCCGTCATGGCCGCCGCGTCCCTGGCCATCGGCCTCCGAGGGACCCTTTTGCGGATCGCCATTGTGCAGGTAAATCCATATACGTACGCTCTGGTTTTTTGATGCAGAAGTACTAATCTCTCTGTCCACATATATGGATTGGAGACGTTATTAGAGCGGTTTGATATAGAATTTAAATTTAAAATTTACACTAAGCCACTCTAACCTATATGGATTGAGGTAAATATATACACATCTAAATAAGTTCTACATGTCTGCTTTAGAGAATTACTAGTAGCCTTCAAAAGTGAGTTCTCGTCTTGCCCAATTCAATAATCACTGGTCCATGTAATAGACAATAACTGATCAGGTGGATCTCCTGGCTTTATATCAATCCTAGTGGCAACCACAGTATGTTTGGAGATACATGGTCTAGTATCAGTGACATTAACATTGCTGCCTCTCAAAGATGAACCAAACAACACCTTAGTGCATATGAACTGCTTTTGTGAATGCAATGTGGCTGCTCTAAGTTAGGGTCCATATTTCTTACCCAAGGCTCCTACATTATAGCATTAGCATACATCCTTTCTAGGCTCAATTTTTAGCAGTAGGCCACTACTAGCCCCAAATCAGGATCTTACTTTCATGACTCCATTGTCAGTCACATCTCAGCTCCTTTTCTTTTCTCTCTCCAATCTTGCATCACTGTCCATAGCCACCGACTTTCGTTGTCTCCTACCATGCATGGTCCTCTTACTGCCGCTGGCTGTCATCATTGCTCCCTCTCGCTCCACCGTTGTTACTTGTTAGTCAAAGGGAGGTTAGGCTTCCAGTAGAGGGACAATTAACCTATAGGAGGTGAGGTTTAGGCTGGAAGGGATAGTCTCCTTGCCTCTTTGCTGGAGGACCGCCAAGAGGGCACGCATGTGAAGAGCGCGGAGCTCATGCAGAGGCTGTTGTGAGGGTGCAACACAATGGTGGAGGCCTTTTGGAGCCATAGGTGTACTGTTGGAGTAAAATTTTTTACTCTATATAATTACATAATGGTTTTCCGGACATTAATTGTATTCCACAGGCGGCTCTACCGCAAGGGATCGTGCCCTTCGTGTTCGCGAAAGAATACAACGTCCACCCGGCCATCCTGAGCACTATGTAAGCGATCATCATCAGCCACACATACATACAGATATAGACTTGTGTATTGCTGGGCCGGGTTTGCAGGAGCTGAAGAGTGGATTTAACTATATGGTCATTGTAAATTTTGCAGGGTAATTTTTGGCATGCTGATAGCGCTGCCGATCACCTTGATCTACTACATCCTTCTTGGACTGAAGCCAGTGTAGTGTAGCTGCTTCGTCCTGCTCCACACATGATGAGGCATGAGCGAGGTAGTAGACCACCATGGACGACGCTGAGCTGGTTGAACTCGAGCGTGGCCCACATGCATGGCTGGAGCCTTGTAATTTTGAGTCAGCTCCAGTGTTCCCTTTGTGGGGTGAGGTGATTAGTAGACATGCATGCGGTTTTTGTTGCTTATTACTAATCCATCTTGTCGTTTGAGGATTCCATGTAGTGTCCATGCCCATATAAACCCTAGTTTAAGCTTTGAGGGCCCTCTATCCTAGCGAGAAATGAACCATACATGCGTGACGATATTTGCTCGCTGCATTGGGATTTGGGAGACGGATATACTGCGAAGACGAGAAGTTTACTGTGCGCATCGGTTTGTGTGAAGCTGAGTTCAAAGGAAAATACAGTCGATATATATACTCCCTCCTATTCTTCGTCTATATTCTTATGAGAGTTTGATGGTGCACATTTCGGATAAAATATTCAGTATAAACCATCTACTCCACATTTAAAATAATCCTAGAAGTTTAAAATAAATAATTGAAATAATGCACATTCATAATACATCTATCCACTACCGGAATCGCAGGCTTTGCCGAGTGTTGTATTCTTTGCCGAGTGCCTTTTGTCGGGCACTCGGCAAAGAAGGCTTTGCCGAGGGCCGCACTCGGTAAAGTTAGGCACTCGGCAAAGCGACCTTTACCGAGTGCTGAACACTCGGCACAGGACGACACTCGGCAAAGACAACTTTGCCGAGTGTCAAACTCTCGGCAAACGGCCGTCAGCGGCCGTCCCAAAGCTGACGGCTGTCAATCTTTGCCGAGAGCCAACGGCTGGCACTCGGCAAATAGGTTCTGTGCCGAGTGCCACATAGTAGGCACTTGGCAAAGCATACTTTGCCGAGTGTCATCTCTAGACACTCGGCAAAGTATATTTTTATTTTTTTTATTTTGTCTCTCAAAATTTTTGTGGTATGTTCCTACACTATGTAGACCTACATGTATCATTTGTGGACAATTTTAACAGAGTTTTCAATCGTTAGTAGATTTAGTTCGTTTATTTGAATTTCTTCGGAAAATTTAGATTTGAACTGTAGGTCACTCGAAACTTAGAAAAGCGTGCATGCAAAAATGATATTCATGTTACTTAGCATAAGTTACGACCGATTCCAGGAGCGGACCGAAAACTTCGAGCAACATGCTCACTAAACATGGCCGTGAACTTGCCATCCACATGTTTAAAAATTGTATAAAACACAAACAAAGTCAGAAAATCCTGAAACTTGTCCACGTGTCATGATATCATATGTACAGGCTGCGATAAAAATTTTAGAATGTTTGGAGAAAGTTGTGGGACACTATGTGTAGAAACCTAAGAGAACTACACATGAAATCATAGAGTTTCAATGTAGTTCTCCTAGGTTTACATAGTGTAGGAACACACCACAAAAAGTTTGGTTGCCAAAAATAAAAAAAATAAAATATACTTTGCCGAGTGCTGTCCAGTTAGCACTCGGCAAAGACAACTTTGCCGAGTGTCTGTCCTTGGGCACTCGGCAAAGTCTGTACAACACATCTTTGCCGAGTGCTCTACAGCTAGCACTCGGCAAAGGCGACTTTGTCGAGTGCCGGAGATCCAGCACTCGGCAAAGGCGACTTTGCCGAGTGCCCGCGATCCAGCACTCGGCAAAGTTTATTTTTTAATTTTTAAAAAATCTTTGCCGAGTGCCGGATCGCGGGCACTCGGCAAAGAACGTTTTAATAGCGTTACAGCGCCCTCACTCACTGTCTCTCTCTCACTCTCACTGTCTCTCTCACGCTCGCTCGCTCGCCGCCGTCGCGCCGCCCCGCCGTCGAGCCGCCCGCCGTCGCGCCGCCACCCGCCGTCGAGCCGCCCGCCGTCGAGCACCGCCGCCCGCCGTCACGCCGCCACCCGCCGTCGCGCCCGCGGCGAGCACCGCCGGCCGCTCGCGCTCGCCGCGCCCACGGCCGCCGCGCCCGCCGCGCCCACCGCCGTCGTCGCGCACGGCGAGCACCGCCGCGCCCACCGCCGTCGTCGCGCGCCCGTGGCGACCACCGCCGCCGTCGTCGCGCCGCCGGCCTCCCAGCTGGTATATTCCCCTTTGTTTCTTGTTTTATTTTATTTTTTGTTTTTATTTCTTTTTTATTTCAAATTATAAATTCGAATTCAATTCAAATTTCACATACTAATGCTTAATTCATGAGAGAAAGGAGAAACAAACCAATTCACTCATATCAACATTTGAAAATCTTTATGTTTATTAACTTCTAATTTTAGAGTATGTTTTAACTTCTAGTTTTGAGATCCAAATCTAATTATGACAACTCACAATATAGAGTTGTATAGAGTATAGTCCTTATAAATATATGAGCAATGCACATGCATAGGACACCTTTCGGCGATTCACGTACTGTCACTACCATCAAAGTGCTTAGTCTTTGATGTTTTTTTGGTAACCTACCTAAGGACTTAGATGTGACTTGCATTCATCGTGTCGTTTGTATATGTGCGTGTCAGCCATCGTGCTGTTAGATCTATTTGCAGGTTTTGGAAACCTCCCCGTACAGGGGAAGTGCTGCCGATTTTCTTGACATGCTTGTTTATTTTTTACAGAGAAGATACTTGTCTTCCTAGCCACTGCGGGTCTGCCTGCACCGCGTCGCGTCGCCACTGCACCGACCCGCCACAGCCCCGTTAGCCTGATTCCACCGTCACCCTAGGTATAACCTCTACATCCGCATCATGGTCGTAGATCACGTAACCCAGTTAGGCGTCTCCCGTTCGAAAGAGATACGGTGTAGATATGCAGATCTTTGCATATCTACAAATGTATCAGTTTCGAATTGTCCACGTTTTTTGGACAGCCTGCGGTTGCGTAGATGGTGTTAGTTTCCGTGCTCTACTCCGGTCCGAGATAGAGTTTCGGCGTCACCTCCCTGTTGTTCTCCGGACAGTACACTCTCCCTGTCAGGACGTGTATCCGGAGAACAGCGGGTAGGTGCTGCCGAAATTCTATCTCGGATCGGAGTAGAGCATGGAAACTGACTCCATCTACGCAACCGCGGGTGGGATTAGGACCTATCATCACCTATTAGAAGGTAGGAACGTAGTGTACATGCATTACATGTCTATATTAAACTATACTCGGTTATATATGTTAGAGGATGGAGGACCGTGAGTGGATGTACACGGGCCGCGTTCGACGTAATGATGTCACCCCAGAATGGATTAGGAAGACCGATGCTTTCGTGGAACGGGCATATGGCGAAGCTGCTAAAGGGGCTATCCTAGTCCCTTGTCCGTGCAGCAAATGTGACAACCGGAAAAGAAAACCAAAGAAGGCCATGGTAGAACATATTTGGAAGAATGGATTTACGCCGGACTATACTCGGTGGATCTTCCATGGTGAAGCGCATCGCACGAGAGAGGAGGTGGTGAGACAACGCGTCGAGGATTACGATGCTGATGCCGGGGTAGCGGACATGTTGAACGACTATCACGAGGCACAGTTCGCCGAAGGATGTACGGAGGACGAGCCAGAGGCGACCGCAAAGGCATTCTACGACATGTTTGACGCGGCACAGAAACCCCTTCACGGCAAGACAAAGGTTTCTCAACTGGATGCCATTGGGCGTATAATGGCGTTCAAGTCGCAGTATAGCATGAGTCGAGACGCCTTCGATGGTTTGTTGACAGTTATTGGCAGCCTGCTTCCGGAGGATCACGTTCTCCCAAAGAGCATGTACGAGGCACAGAAACTCCTTCGTGCACTCAAGATGACGTATGAGCAGATACTCGGCAAAAAGTACTCGGCAAAGATGTTGTTGCCGATGAACAGTTCGCCGAGCGTTCTTTGCCGAGTGTAACACTCGGCAAAGCCTTTGCCGAGTGTAAAAGAGCCTTTGCCGTGTGTTTAGGACACACGGCAAAGGAGCTGATTCCGGTAGTGATCGGTGTACACTGTCACCACATTTGAGATTATTCAAACTGCTTGTTTTTATAAAAAACATACGAAAATGATAAATTTCAAGTGTATATGCACTAGAAGACTTGAAATTGTTGTTTTCATATAATTTTTTAGATTGCGTTTGAAACTCAAAATTTTGCCATGATGTACATTTGTGGATGAAGTCGATACGTGCATTTTCAAAATTTTGAGGAACTCATAAGAATGTTTTTTCTAAATATGGTTTCACAGTTCCACTAAGTATTGCAGTGAATGCACATCTAATATATCATAGAATCGTCCAATTTACAAGAGCATAAGTACAAGGACTACTGCTCAAACAATGGTTCACTTCCACTGGAGCCCATATAAATTCGATAGTCTGTTTAGTATACCGAAGGATATCAAACAAGCCACATACAAGCCAAAATCATACATAATTCAGCATCACACACATCACATATTACATAAAGTCTAAAAATAGTTCAACATATATCAGAGTTTACGTAATAGTTATTACAACACCGAATGTAAAGTCAATAGCAGAAGCAACATAGTTGTCAAACAACATACCCAACTTATTTCAAATACAGTCAATTTTAGTAGTGATCATCACCAACAAAAGCAAATGATCCGCTGCTGGACCGTAGCATTTCATGTAGTAGCCATGTCATCTACAACAATTAAGATTGGAACCCTTAGTACTAGAATACACTCAGCTTGACTTACGATCATAAACTAAAATAAAATCTGACACCAAGGATTATGCAAGACTTTTCTTGATGGAGCTAGCTTGATAACAATTTTTGCATAAAGAGCTTTACTAATGTGAGTCCTCAACTTTAAAGTTTTAGCATCATGTTTAGTAGGACTAAATAGAGATGAATTACAATTGAACCTATAGCAAGCACTTTGATTAACATTATTAAACAATTCAGAGTTAATCATAGCAATATTGATATGACCAACTTAATCATCACATATCATAAGTTACTATGTTGTTGAAGCTAGTTAAGTTTCTTTCTATCCGAAAAAGACAACGATTCAAATCGATTGCAGCTAGCTAGATAGAATCCACATCACACGCCTTAGGTAACCTTTCACCTACTTAGATCATGTGGGATTGAATTGGCCACACCACCTAGAGGGCAGCTAGAAGCAAAGTCGCTCAGGTAGTGCCTACCCTTGGTCATTCCTTACCCCACCACATATCCTTACTCTTCTCTGATGATGCCCATTCTTGATTTAATACCTAGCTCAAAGTGAGGTACTTGGATTCACAGTTGAAATAAGTTATCTTGTCATTCAATCCTAAAAGAAGGTCTAGACAATGACATGGTCCTTACCGACATAGACTGGATCAAAGAACATACCAAGTCTACCAACATTAACAACATACTAGATCCTTCTCGGTCTTAGGTGCATCATCATATGGTTCTTTTTCACCATAGCAAACTGAAAGCATCTAGGCCCGTATTTTAGTTTTCGGTGATCAATGACAGCATAAGATTATTGTGACTAACGTGTGTTTGGCAAAATAAGGTATGTTAGGTCACAATAACGGGAGATGATTGGGATCATATGGTATCCGTGCCCTTATTAATAGATATCAGTTGTTAGTTTCCAATGAATGACCGAGAATGTTAATGATCAACTAGTTCTAAGTGTAAATAGAGTTGTTGGGAAATTAGAGTAGCGATAGGACCTTATTATTCATTTGGATGTACTATTAGGGGGGCATGAAATGGTTAGCATGACTTAAGAAAGTCTAGTAGGTGTGGTGGCGAACATTTGTGAAAACTAGTGCTAGGTAAATCCAAGAGATTCCCTGAAAAGTTTCAAACAAAACCAGCTCGAAACGCATTTGGAACAAGTGAGTTGGTGGTGGTGCAGTAGCACCAGGCACAGTAGCAAATTCATGTGGTAAATAGTTTACACACAAAAATTTAGAAGTTTTAGATATATAAAATAGTAGTAATAAAATAACAAGCTTTAAACAAGTTAAATAGTTTGGCCTACTTAATAGTGTTAGACAATAGATTTCATACTTTTCATGCATATACCATGTTATGAGGAAGTTATGAAAATTAGTTTCATAACTTTTGATATATAACTCCCATACATATTTACAAAAGATAACAAATAATTACCCAAAATAAATATATACAACCAATGAAAAGGTGCTCCAATGGCAAGTTCATCATTTTTCCTAGCTAGCTCATGGCAAAATAAAGTTAACTCAACTTATTTTATATTTTATGATATTGAGAGCACCTAGAGGGGGGTGAATAGGTGATCCTGCAAAATTCAACACTAAATAGCCAATACTTGGTTATGAAATGTTAGTGCGATTAAAACCAAGATGCTAGAGTGTGAATTTTAGAAGAAAAGCCAATCACAAAATAAGATGGACACGAGACACAGTGATTTATCCCGCGGTTCGGCCAATGCCTACTTCCACGTTGTGGTGACCTCCTTTGGTCAAGGATTGCACTCAATCCCTCTCAAGTGATCCAATGATCAACTTTGAGTACCACGGCTATCTTCCTTAGAGTCTTTCTCCCGTTTGCGAGGAATCTCCACAGATTGGAGCCTCTCGCCCTTACAAGTTTAACACAATAGAAGCACAGTAGTAAGAGAGAGAGAGTGTAACACATGCAAGACTCAAATCCGCAGCACACACACACAAGCCAAGACTTGAGCTCGAAACACAACACAAAGAGTTCACAACTTGAATGGAGCTTAAATCACTAACACAATCGATCAAATGCGCGGAGGCGGAGTCTGGGAGTCTTAGCATGCTTAGTGAATGCTTGGTGTACTGCTCCATGCGCCTAAGGGGCTCTTTTATAGCCCCAAGGCAGCTAGGAGTCGTTGGAGACTGAGAGCACCTAGAGGGGGTTGAATAGGTGATCCTGTAAAACTTGAAACTTAATGCCACAAAACTTGATTAGGAGTTAGCGCAATAATGCCAAGTGGCTAAAGAGGAGTCTTAGCAAAACACAATAACCACAAGAAGATCAACACAGGTAGACACAGTGGTTTATCCCGTGGTCCGGCCAAGTACAAAACTTGCCTACTTCCACGTTGTGGCGTCCCAACGGACGAGGGTTGCAATCAACCCCTCTCAAGCGGTCCAAAGACCCACTTGAATACCATAGTGTTTTGCTTAGCTTGACTATATCCCATTCGCGAGGAATCTCCATAACTTGGAGCCTCTCGCCCTTACACTTTGATGTTCACAAAGAAGCACGGAGTAAGGGAGGGATGAGCAACGGACACAAGACACAAAATCACAGTGACAACACGCACACAAGTCGCAACAAGAGCTCGCAACACAACCCGACGAGTTCACAACTCAAATAGAGCTCTAGATGCTATCACGAAGAAACAAATGCGTGGAATCGAAGTCTTGGTGCTTAGGAATGCTTTGAGTATGCTTGATGTCCTCCTCCATGCGCCTAGGGGTCCCTTTTGTAGCCCCAAGGCAGCTAGGAGCCATTGAGAGCATTCCAGGAAGGCAGATCTTGCCTTCTGTCGTCTGGCGCACCGGACAGTCCGGTGCACCACCGGACACTGTCCGGTGCGGATTTGTTTCCTTATTTGGCGAAGCCGACCGTTGCTGATTGAGAGTCGTTGGCGCACCGAACACTGTCCGGTGCACACCGGACAGTCCGGTGCCCCAATGTGACCGTTGGCTCGGCCACGCGTCACGCGCGGAATCCTCGGCCGACCGTTGGCCCGGCTGACCATTGGCTCACCGGACAGTCCGGTGCCTCACCGGACAGTCCGGTGAATTATAGCCGTACGTCGTTGATGGCTTCCCGAGAGCGACGAGTTCGCCTGTGAACAGCTCACCGGACAGTCCGGTGCACCACCGGACAGTCCGGTGATTTATACCGTACACCGTCGTCGAAGTCCCGAGAGCAGCGAGTTCGCCAGAGCCAGCCTGGCGCACCGGACACTGTCCGGTGCACCCAGACTGCGCAGACTTTGGCTGAACAAAGCCATCTCTTTTCCAATTCGATTTCTCCTGTTTCCAGCACTTAGACACAATACATTAGTCCATAAAACAATGTACTAAGTCTAGAAACATACCTTTTGACTTGATTTGCACTTTGTCCACCACTTTGCATAGATTAACACAAAAACACTTGTGTTGGCACTCAATCACCAAAATACTTAGAAATGGCCCAAGGACACATTTCCCTTTCAATCTCCCCCTTTTTGGTGATTTATGCCAACACAACATAAAGCAACTAGAACAAGTGCAATATCAATGCAAATGAAAACTCAAAATTGTTTTGATTCAAATTTGGTATATATGGATCATACTTTGCCACCACTTGGTTTGTTTTTGCAAATCAACCTCAATTTCCTATCTCTAAGTCAAACACACTTGTAGAGACATAAAGAGAGTTGTTCCAATAGAAATTGATCACAGTATCAAAAACTCCCCCTATTTCCCATAATCAACCATTCTCCCCACAAGAGATCAACTTTTGACAAAAAGAGCCAATAAGAGTATTTTGACAAAACAAAAAGCTCTATTCTATTATTTTCAAAATTCTCAAGTGGTAGCTGATCCATTTATTGCTTTGGCCTTATTTTCTCCCCCTTTGGCATCAAGCACCAAAACGGGATCAATCTTGGCCCTTGAACCCCATTGCCTCACCAAAGTCTTTAAATAAGAATATAAAGGCAAATACGAGTACATGAGATGAACTTGGAACAAGTTACCCTCTTATCGGAGTGCAGTGGAAGTCTTTCTTGGTCCAAGTCCACCTTTTCCCTTTCAAACCTCCTTTGAGACTAAATCAAGCAAACTCAAGCACATGGTTAGTCTCAAAGGGTCAAGTTGTAGCACATCTCCCCCTAAATATGTGCATCACTTGCAAATGGACTTGTGAGGTCCGGGGAGTGTTCGTACAACTTGAGCACCACAAGTAAACAACAAAATGCATAAGGAACATGATCAAGGCATAAACACATGTATGCTATAAATCAATCCAAGTTCCGCGAATCTAAGACATTTAGCTCACTACGCAGCCTGCAGAAGGTCTTCTCATCTAAAGGCTTGGTAAAGATATCGGCTAGCTGGTTCTCGGTGCTAACATAAAAAACTTCGATATCTCCCTTTTGCTGGTGGTCTCTCAAAAAGTGATGCCAGATGTCAATGTGCTTTGTGCGGCTGTGCTCAACAGGATTTTCCGCTATGCGGATAGCACTCTCATTGTCACATAGGAGTGGAACTTTGCTCAGATTGTAGCCAAAGTCCCGGAGGGTTTGCCTCATCCAAAGTAGTTGCGCGCAACACTATCCTGCGACAACATACTCGGCCTCAGCGGTGGATAGGGCAACGGAAGTTTGTTTCTTAGAATTCCATGACACCAGGGACCTTCCTAAGAATTGGCACGTCCCCGATGTACTCTTCCTATCGACCTTACATCCAGCATAGTCGGAATCTGAATATCCAATCAAGTCAAAGGTAGACCCCTTTGGATACCAGATCCCGAAGCAAGGCGTAGCGACTAAGTATCTAAGAATTCGCTTCACGGCCACAAGATGACACTCCCTTGGATCAGATTGAAATCTAGCACACATGCATACGCTAAGCATAATATCCGGTCTACTAGCACATAAATAAAGTAAAGACCCTATCATGGACCGGTATGCTTTTTGATCAACGGACTTACCTCCTTTGTTTAGGTCGGTGTGTCCGTCGGTTCCCATCGGAGTTTTTGCGGGCTTGGCGTCCTTCATCCCAAACCGCTTTAGCAAGTCTTGCGTGTACTTCGTTTGGGAGATGAAGGTGCCATCCTTGAGTTGCTTCACTTGGAACCCAAGGAAGTAGTTCAACTCGCCCATCATCGACATCTCAAATTTCTACGTCATCACCCTGCTAAACTCTTTACAAGACTTTTGGCTAGTAGAACCAAATATTATGTCATCGACATAAATTTGGCACACAAAAAGATCACCATCGCAAGTCTTAGTGAATAAAGTTGGATCGGCTTTCCCAACCTTGAAAGCATTAGCAATTAAAAAGTCTCTAAGGCATTCATACCATGCTCTTGGGGCTTGCTTAAGTCCATAGAGCGCCTTAGAGAGCTTACACACGTGGTCGGGGTACCGTTCATCCTCGAAGCCAGGGGGTTGCTCTACGTACACCTCCTCCTTGATCGGCCCGTTGAGGAAAGCGCTCTTCACATCCATTTGGAACAACCTGAAAGAATGGTGAGCAGCATATGCTAGCAAAATACGAATTGATTCTAGCCTAGCCACAGGAGCGAAAGTCTCCTCAAAGTCCAAACCTGCGACTTGGGCATAACCTTTTGCCACAAGTCGAGCCTTGTTCCTCGTCTCCACCCCGTGCTCGTCCTGTTTGTTGCGGAACACCCACTTGGTTCCCACAACGTTTTGCTTGGGACGAGGCACCAGTGTCCAAACTTCATTCCTCTTGAAATTATTGAGCTCTTCCTGCATGGCCAACACCCAGTCCGGATCTAGCAAGGCCTCTTCTACCCTGAAAGGCTCAATAGAAGAGACAAAAGAGTAATGCTCACAAAAATTCACCAATCTAGAGCGAGTAGTTACTCCCTTGCTAATATCACCCAAAATTTGGTCGACGGGATGATTCCTTTGAATCGTCGCTCGAACTTGGGTTGGAGGTGCCTGAGGTGCTTCTTCCTCTTCAACTTGGACATCCTGTGCTCCCCCTTGATCACGCGCCTCCACTTGAGGTACCTGTTCGTCATCTTGGGTTGGGGGATTCACCATCGTTGAGGAAGAAGGTTGATCTTGCTCTTTTTGTTCCTGAGGCCGCACATCTCCAATCGCCATGGTGCGAATCGCGGCCGTGGGAACGTCTTCTTCATCTACATCATCAAGATCAACATCTTGCTCTCTTGGAGAGCCATTAGTCTCATCAAATACAACGTCGCTAGAGACTTCAACCAAGCCCGATGATTTGTTGAAGACCCTATACGCCTTTGTATTTGAGTCATAACCTAATAAAAACCCTTCTACAGCTTTGGGAGCAAATTTGGAATTCCTACCCTTCTTCACTAGAATGTAGCATTTACTCCCAAAAACTCGGAAATACGAAACATTGGGTTTGTTACCGGTTAGAAGCTCATACGAAGTCTTCTTGAGGAGGCGGTGAAGGTAGACCCGGTTGATGGCGTGGCAAGCCGTGTTCACGGCTTCCGACCAAAAGCTCTCGGGGGTCTTGAACTCTCCAAGCATCGTCCTCGCCATATCGATGAGCATCATGTTCTTCCTCTCTACCACACCATTTTGTTGTGGTGTGTAGGGAGCGGAGAACTCGTGCTTGATCCCTTCCTCCCCAAGATACTCCTCCACCTGAAGGTTCTTGAACTCGGACCCGTTGTCGCTCCTTATCTTCTTCACCTTGAGCTCAAACTCATTTTGAGCTCTCCTGAGGAAGCGCTTGAGGGTCCCTTGGGTTTTAGATTTATCCCGCAAAAAGAATACCCAAGTGAAGCGGGAAAAATCATCAACTATAACAAGACCATACTTACTTCCTCCTATGCTTAGATAGGCGACGGGTCCGAAGAGGTCCATATGAAGCATCTCCAAAGGTCTTGATGTGGTCATCACATTTTTGGTGTGATGAGAGCTTCCCACCTGTTTGCCTGCTTGACAAGCTGCACAAGGTCTATCTTTTTCGAAATGCACATTAGTTAGACCTATCACGTGTTCTCCCTTTAGAAGCTTGTGAAGGTTCTTCATCCCCACATGTGTTAAACGGCGATGCCACAGACATCCCATGCAAGTCTTAGCAATTAAGCATGCATCTAGACCGGCCTCCTCTTTTGCAAAATCAACTAAATAAAGTTTGCCGTCTAGTACACCCTTAAAAGCCAGTGAACCATCACACCTTCTAAAGACAGACACATCTACATTTGTGAATAAACAATTATATCCCATTTTACAAAGTTGACTAACGGATAACAGATTATATCCAAGTGACTCAACTAAAAACACATTAGAAATAGAGTGCTCGGATGAAATAGCAATCTTCCCTAACCCTTTTACCTTGCCTTGGTTCCCATCACCGAATATGATTGAATCTTGGGAATCCTTGTTCTTGACGTAGGAGGTGAACATCTCTTTCTCCCCCGTCATGTGGTTTGTGCATCCGTTGTCGATAATCCAGCTTGAACCCCCGGATGCATAAACCTGCAAGGCAAATTTAGGCTTGGGTCTTAGGTACCCAACTCTTGTTGGGTCCTACAAGGTTAGTCACAATGGTCTTAGGGACCCAAATGCAAGTTTTGTCTCCCTTACATTTGGCCCCTAACTTCTTAGCAATTATCTTCTTACCCTTTCTACAAATAGCAAAGGAGGCAGTGCAAGTATAATAAATTGTAGAAGTTTCATTAATTTTCCTAGGAACATTAACAACATTTCTCCTAGGCATATGATGAACAACATTTCTCCTAGACATATCTCTACCATGCATATAGGAAGAACTAGAAGCAAACATGGCATGAGAATCAAAAGCATCATAACTTCTATAGGCATTCCTAGAATGTCTCCTATCATAATACATGAAAGCATGGTTCTTTTTAGCACTACTAGCCATAGGGGCCTTCCCTTTCTCCTTGGCGGAGATGGGAGCCTTATGGCTTGTTAAGTTCTTGGCTTCCCTCTTGAAGCCAAGTCCATCCTTAATTGAGGGGTGTCTACCAATCGTGTAGGCATCCCTTGCAAATTTTAACTTATCAAATTCACTCTTGCTAGTCTTAAGTTGGGCATTAAGACTAGCTAGTTCATCATTTAACTTTGCAATAGACACTAGGTGTTCACTACAAGCATCAACATTAAAATCTTTACACCTAGTGCAAATCACAACATGTTCTACACAAGAGTTAGATCTATTTGCTACTTCTAGTTTAGCATTTAAATCATTGTTAACATCTTTTAAACTAGAAATTGTCTCATGGAAAGTAGATAGTTCACAAGAAAGCATTTCATTTCTCTTGATTTCTAAAGCAAGGGATTTTTGAGCCTCTACAAACTTATCATGTTCTTCATATAAAAGATCCTCTTGCTTCTCTAATAATCTATTCTTATCATTCAAGGCATCAATTAATTCGTTAATCTTATTAACCTTGGTTCTATCTAGAACCTTGAATAAACAAGAATAATCTATTTCATCATCACTAGACTCATCCTCACTTGAAGAAGCATAAGTAGTATTGTCTCGAGTACATACCTTCTTCTCCTTCGCCATGAGGCATGTGTGACGCTCGTTGGGGAAGAGGGATGACTTGTTGAAGGCGGTGGCGGTGAGTCCTTCATTGTCGGAGTAGGATGACAAACAATCCAAGTCCCACTCCTTGCCAAGGTGTGCCTCGCCCTTAGCCTTCTTGTATGCCTTCTTCTTCTCCCTCTTGTTCCCTTGTTCCTGGTCACTATCATTATCGGGACAGTTAGCGATAAAATGACCAATCTTACCACATTTGAAGCATGAGCGCTTCCCCTTTGTCTTGGTCTTGCTTGGCTGCCCCTTGCGACCCTTTAGCGCTGTCTTGAAGCGCTTGATGAGGGCCATCTCTTCATCATTGAGCCCTGCTGCTTCAACTTGCGCCACCTTGCTAGGTAGCGCCTCCTTGCTCCTCGTTGCCTTGAGAGCAACGGGTTGAGGCTCATTGATTGGACCATTCAACGTGTCGTCCACGTATCTCGCCTCCTTGATCATCATTCGCCCGCTTACAAACTTCCCAAGAACTTCTTCGGGCGACATCTTGGTGTACCTAGGATTTTCACGAATATTGTTCACCAGATGTGGATCAAGTACAGTAAAGGACCTTAGCATTAGGCGAACGACGTCATGGTCCGTCCATCGCGTGCTTCCGTAGCTCCTTATTTTGTTGATAAGGGTCTTGAGCCGGTTGTACGTTTGGGTTGGCTCCTCGCCCCTTATCATCGCGAATCTCCCGAGTTCGCCTTCCACCAACTCCATTTTGGTGAGCATGGTAACGTCGTTCCCCTCATGTGAGATCCTTAGGGTGTCCCAGATCTGCTTGGCATTGTCCAAGCCGCTCACTTTATTGTACTCTTCCCTACACAAAGATGCTAAAAGGGCAGTAGTAGCTTGTGCATTTTTATGAATTTGTTCATTTATAAACATGGGACTATCCGAGCTATCAAATTTCATTCCACTCTCTACAATCTCCCATATGCTTGGATGGAGAGAGAACAAGTGACTACGTATTTTGTGACTCCAAAATCCGTAGTCCTCCCCATCAAAGTGTGGAGGTTTGCCAAGAGGAATGGAAAGCAAATGTGTATTTGAGCTATGCGGAATACGCGAATAATCGAAAGAGAAGTTTGAGTTAACCGTCTTTCTTTTGTCGTAGTCGTAGTCGTCGTTGTCCTTTTGGGAAGAAGTAGACTCGTCGTTGTCGTCGTAGTAGACGATCTCCTTGATGCGTCTTGTCTTCTTCTTCTTCCCGCCTTTTTGTTTGTGGCCCGAACCCGAGTCGGTAGGCTTGTCATCCTTCGGCTCGTTGACGAAGGACTCCTTCTCCTTATCATTGATCACAATCCCCTTGCCCTTAGGATCCATCTCTTCGGGCGATTAGTCCCTTTGTGAAGAGAACGACTCTGATACCAATTGAGAGCACCTAGAGGGGGGTGAATAGGTGATCCTGTAAAACTTGAAACTTAATGCCACAAAACTTGATTAGGAGTTAGCGCAATAATGCCAAGTGGCTAGAGAGGAGTCTTAGCAAAACACAATAACCACAAGAAGATCAACACAGGTAGACACAGTGGTTTATCCCGTGGTTCGGCCAAGTACAAAACTTGCCTACTTCCACGTTGTGGCATCCCAACGGACGAGGGTTGCAATCAACCCCTCTCAAGCGGTCCAAAGACCCACTTGAATACCACGGTGTTTTGCTTAGCTTGACTATATCCCGTTCGCGAGGAATCTCCACAACTTGGAGCCTCTCGCCCTTACACTTTGATGTTCACAAAGAAGCACGGAGTAAGGGAGGGATGAGCAACGCACACAAGACACAAAATCACAGTGACAACACGCACACAAGTCGCAACAAGAGCTCGCAACACAACCCGACGAGTTCACAACTCAAATAGAGCTCTAGATGCTATCACGAAGAAACAAATGCGTGGAATCAAAGTCTTGGTGCTTAGGAATGCTTTGAGTATGCTTGATGTCCTCCTCCATGCGCCTAGGGGTCCCTTTTATAGCCCCAAGGCAGCTAGGAGCCGTTGAGAGCATTCCAGGAAGGCAGATCTTGCCTTCTGTCGCCTGGCGCACCGGACAGTCCGGTGCACCACCGGACACTGTCCGGTGCGGATTTGTTTCCTTATTTGGCGAAGCCGACCGTTGCTGATTGAGAGCCGTTGGCGCACCGGACACTGTCCGGTGCACACCGGACAGTCCGGTGCCCCAATGTGACCGTTGGCTCGGCCACGCGTCACGCGCGGAATCCTCAGCCGACCGTTGGCCCGACTGACCGTTGGCTCACCGGACAGTCCGGTGCCTCACCGGACAGTCCGGTGAATTATAGCCATACGCCATTGATGGCTTCCCGAGAGCGACGAGTTCGCCTGTGAATGGCTCACCAGACAGTCCGGTGCACCACCCGACAGTCCGGTGATTTATACCGTACACCGTCGTCGAAGTCCCGAGAGCAGCGAGTTCGCCAGAGCCAGCCTGGCGCACCGGACACTGTCCGGTGCACCACCGGACACTGTCCGGTGCACCCAGACTGCGCAGACTTTGGCTGAACAAAGCCATCTCTTTTCCAATTCGATTTCTCCTGTTTCCAGCACTTAGACACAATACATTATTCCATAAAACAATGTACTAAGTCTAGAAACATACATTTTGTCTTGATTTGCACTTTGTCCACCACTTTGCATAGATTAACACAAAAACACTTGTGTTAGCACTCAATCACCAAAATACTTAGAAATGGCCCAAGGACACATTTCCCTTTCAGAGACCAACTTGGAAGGCAAATCCTGCCTTCTGTCGAGTGGCGCACCGGAACGTCCGGTGCGCCACCGGACAGGTCCTATAGTTGTCCGATGCTTGATTCCCTTCCTTATCTGGCGCATTCGATCGTTGGGCCGGCGGTCCTGTTGGCGCACCGGACACTGTCCAATGCACACCGGACAGTCCGGTGTGCCCAACCGACCGTTGGCGCGGGCCACGTGTCGCCCGCTGATTCCGCTGCCGACCATTGGCTCGAGCGGCTCTGACTCACCGGACAGTCTAGTGATTTTTAGCCGCGGCGCTTTTTGGTTTTCCCGAGAGCGACGAGTTTGTCGCTGAAGGACTTGGGCGCAGGCGTTGAAGACTCACCGAACAGTCCGGTGATTTTTAGCCAAGTCGCCGGTCGATTCCCGACAGCGGCCAGTTCACCGTCGAGCCAGCCTAGTGCACCGGACACACCACCGGACAGTCCGGTGTGTGAGGCTGGTGCTGGTTTTGGCTGTCCTGAGCCATATCTTCTCCAATTCTTTTCTTCTTTTCTTGGCACTATTTCTAGCACTTAGATAAACATGTTATTATCCAAAACAATTTACTAAGTCTAGAAACATACCTTGTTCTTTGATTTGCACTTCTCACTCATTTAGCACATAAGAACTAAATCAATATGTGTTGGGCATCTAATCACTAAAACACTAATAGAAATGGCCCAAGGGCACACTTCCCTTTCAATCTCCCCCCTTTTTGGTGATTTATGCCAACACATTAAAAAAAGCAACTAATAAGTGCAGATTTAAGACCAAATTCTTCTTCACTTAGTATTTAGCATATTTGGATCAGTCTTTGCCACTACTTGGTTTGTTTTTGCAAATCAAATTCTTTTTCATATTTCTAAGTCAAACACACTTGTTTGGGCAAATAGAGATATATTCCAATAGTGAAATTGATCAAATGCCAAAAACTCCCCCTTTTTCCCATAATCAAATTTCTTGCCCATAAGAGATCAAATGTTGCAATAAGAGTCATTTGGGCAAAATACAAATTCTAACTCTACTATTTTTGAAATTCTCAAGTGGTTGGCTAATCCAGTTGCTTTGGCCTTAATTTCTCCCCCATTGGCATTAAGCACCAAAACAGGATCATTTTTTGCCCTTTAACCCCATTGCCTCACCAAAAAGTCAAATAACAGCAAAAAGGCAATGAGAGCACAAGTATGAACTCGGAATTAAGTACACTAATACCGGAGTGCAGTGGAAGTCTTTTCGTTGTCCAAGTTCATTTTCCCTTTCAATGGTCCTTCGAGACTACCTCACGTGTACTCAAACAAACATGTTAGTCTCAAAGGAGTCAAGTTGTAGCACATCTCCCCCCTAAACATGTGCATCATTTTGCATATGGACTTGTGAGGTCCGGGGATGACTTGTACAACTTGAACACCACAAATAAACAATAAATGATGTAAATTCTTAAAGTAACATGATCAAAGGCATGAACTACATGTATGCTCTAGATCAATCCAAGTTACATGAATCTAAGACATTTAGCTCACTACGCAACTTGCAAAACCTTTTCTCATCTAAAGGCTTGGTGAAGATATCGGCTAGCTGGTTCTCGGTGCTAATGTGGTACACATCGATATCTCCCTTTTGTTGGTGGTCTCTCAGGAAGTGATGCCAGATGTCTATGTGCTTAGTACGGCTGTGATCAATAGAATTATCCGCTAAGCGGATTGCACTCTCATTGTCACATAGGAGTGGGACTTTGCTCAGATTGTAGCCAAAGTCCCGGAGGGTTTGCCTCATCCAAAGCAGTTGCGCGCAACACTGTCCTGCGGCAACATACTCGGCCTCAGCGGTGAATAAGGCAACGGATGTTTGTTTCTTGGAACTCTAGGACACCAGGGACCTTCCTAGAAATTGGCACATCTCTGATGTGCTCTTCCTATCAACCTTGCACCCGACATAGTCGGAGTCTGAGTATCCAATCAAGTCAAAGGTAGACCCCTTTGGATACTAGATTTCGAAGCAAGGCGTAGAAACTAAATACCTAATAATTTGCTTAACGGCCACAAGGTGACACTCCTTAGGGTCAGATTGAAATCTAGCACACATGCATACACCAAGCATAATGTCCGGTCTACTAGTACAAAGATAAAGTAATGAACCTATCATTGACCGGTATGCCTTTTGATCAACGGACTTACCTCCTTTGTTGAGGTCGAGATGTCCGTCAGTTCCCATCAGTGTCTTCGCGGGCTTAGCGTCCTTCATCCCAAACCTCTTGAGAAGATCTTGAGTGTACTTCGTTTTGGAGATGAAGGTGCCGTCCTTGAGTTGCTTCACTTGGAATCCAAGGAAGTAGGTCAACTCGCCCATCATTGACATCTCGAACTTTTGCATCATCACCTTGCTAAACTCCTCACAAGACTTTTGGTTAGTAGAACCAAATATTATGTCATCGACATAAATTTGGCAAACAAAAAGATCACCATTGCATGTCTTTGTGAAAAGAGTGGGATCGGCTTTTCCAACCTTGAAAGCATTAGAAATAAAGAAATCTCTAAGGCATTCATACCATGCTCTTGGGGCTTTCTTAAGTCCATAGAGCACCTTAGAGAGCTTATATACATGGTCGAGATACCTGTCATCCTCAAAGCCAGGGGGTTGTTCCACGAATACCTCCTCCTTGATTGGCCCAGTGAGGAAAGCGCTCTTTACGTCCATTTGGAATAGCCTAAAAGAATGGTGAGCGGCATAGGCTAATAAAATTTGAATTGACTCTAACCTAGCCACAGGAGCAAAAGTCTCCTCAAAATCCAAACATACGACTTGGGCATAACCTTTTGCCACAAGTCAAGCCTTGTTTCTTGTCACCACTTCGTGCTTGTCTTGTTTGTTGCTGAACACCCACTTGTTTCCCACAACATTTTGCTTTGGACGTGGCACTAGGCTCCAAACTTCATTCCGTTTGAAGTTGTTAAGCTCTTCCTGCATGGCCAACACCCAGTCCGGATCCTACAAGGCCTCTTCTACCCTGAAAGGGTCAATAGAAGAGATAAACGAGTAATGCTCACAAAAATTAGCTAATCGTGAGCGAGTAGTTACTCCCTTGCTGATGTCACCCAGAATCTGATCGACGGGGTGATGTCTTTGGATCGTCGCTCGGACTTGAGTTGGAGGGGGCCATGGTGCTTCTTCCTCCATAACTTGTTCTTCCTATGCTCCCCCTTGATCCTGCCCCTCTTCTTGAGGTACCTGTACATCGTCTTGAGTTGGGGGATGCACCATTGTCAAGGAGGATGGTTGATCTTGTTCCTGTAATTCCTGTGGTCGCACATCACCTATCGCCATCATGCGCATTGCGGCCTTCGGAACTTCTTCTTCATCTATATCATCAAGATCAACTTGCTCTCTTGGAGAGCCATTAGTCTTATCAAATACAACGTCGCTAGAGACTTCAACCAATCCCGATGATTTGTTGAAGACCCTATACGCCTTTGTATATGTCATAACATAGTAAGAAACCTTCTACTGCCTTGGGAGAAAATTTCGAATGTCTACCTTTCTGAATGGGAAATAGGGTCAAACCTTTTCCTATATGAATTTTGGTGGTTGAATTGCCCAACACAAACAATTGGACTAACTAGTTTGCTCTAGATTATGAGTTCTACAGGTGCCAAAGGTTCACAACAAACCAATACAAAGTCAAAAGAAAGGGTTCAAAACAAAGGAGCAAAGTATACCGAAGGCAGCCCTGGTCTGGCGCACCGGACTATCCGGTGTGCCACTGGACAGTGTCCGGTGCACCAGGGAGATCGACTCTGAACTTGCCAGCTTCAGAAACTTGGGAGGCCGCTTCGCTTGTAAGTGCAATCAACCCCAAATGAGGGTTTTGGTGATTTAATGACAAAACAAATAAGGGTACTAACAGTTTTTGTTCTCAATGTATGATTAGAAAGAAACAGGAACTTAAGGAAGCACCAAGGACTTCATGTAACGGACATATAAAATTTTATGTAAAATCTTGTGTTGCATGATGTAATTCTTCCTTATTCTTTTCCGCACAGGTATAGGTGTTTGCTATAGCTCAAGTCCCCAAATTCAAAAGCTATTTTTGAAAACCAAAAATCACTTTAACATTATTTGGTTGACCATGGTTAGGGTTGAGAAACCTAGAGTGTTCTTGCTGAAAAGCAGTTGAACTTCTTCAACTGCAGCTGAGCTTTCCAGCTGAACTTAACTTCAGCTGTGTTGAGCTTCTTCAGCTGCAGCTGAGCTTTTCAGCTGAGCTGGACTTCAGCTGAGTTGAGCTTTCAACTCCAGCTGAACTTCAACTTCAGCTGTGGACCTCTTTGACCATACACCAGCTAAACTTGCCCCCGGGCAGCTGAGCTGGGTTTTCTCTCCAAAACTCTCTAGTCTAGACCAGCTGAACTGGTCCTGGGGGGCAGCTCAACTGGTCTCTGACCCCTCTGACTTCTGATCTGCAGTCTACCAGTCAGACTGGCAGTCAGGTCACCAGGGTTGTCTGGGGGCGATTCAACCACCCTAGGGGCGGTTCAATCGGTCCTAACCTGTCTGACCCGCCTGCAGGTCAGTCTGCCAGTCAGTCTGGCAGTCAGACTGGCGGACAGTCTGCTGACCTGTCAGGGGGCGGTTCAACCGCCCTAGGGGGCGGCTCAACCGGTTTTCTGCGAGGATTCTGGTCAAACGGCTAGTTTTTGAGCCGTGACTATAAATAGAACCCTCTCTCTCCCTTCTTCAATGCTGCTGTACACTTACACATTTATTGCTCACCTAACTTGAGACAAAACACTCCTTTCTCCCATATCTCTCACACTTAAATCTTCCTCAAGATTCAACCTTGTTGGAGGACCTCTTGGGTGTGAGGTTTGTGCTTGTGCTCAAGATTTGGCTTTCTTCTCCCATCTCTTTTTACAAAGACTTGAGCTTGTGCAAACCCCTCTTGTGCTTTCTTGGTGTTCTTGAAACCCTAGGTTTCAAGATCTTTTGAGGTTGCTTGGGAGTCTCCAAATTTGTGGACGACCCCAAGAAGTTTGTATCACCCGCTCTTTGAGCTGAGATAAGAAGAGATTGCCTTGACCTTTGTGGTCGACTTTTGGAGGATTAGGGTTGAAAAAGACCCGGCCCTTTGTGGGCTCCTCAACAGGGAGTAGGACACCTTTGTGGTGTGGGCCGAACCTCGGATTAAATCTTGTGTCTTGTGTTCTTGCTTGTCTTTAACTTAAGATATCTTTACTTGCAAGATTGACATAAAGATTTTTCCGTAGAGTTTATCTAGAAGTGAAATAGTCTTTACATATTCACCTTTTCATTCTATCTTTGCTATACCTTACTTCTCTTAAGAACTCGCGAAATACTTTTTCGAGTAGATTTTAGTCTAAAGTTTACAAAACAGTTGGATTGGTTCAGAGTGGTTCAACTTGCGCACGTAGCTGTTGAACCGGCCTGCACCAGTCGAACTGTGTATTTAACAATCTTTCGAAGTTTGTTGTGAAAATTTTCAGATTAGCCTATTCACCCCCCCTCTAGGCTACTTTCAATTGGTATCAAAGCTTCGTACCTCATTTTACGCTTAACCGCGTGAGGAATCGATCATGTCTACTCAACGGGACCATGTGGATCCTATCCTCGAGGATATTCCCGTCACATCCTCCGGTGAGGAAGTGGACCCCAAGGTCCTCGACCTCGCCATGAAAATTGCCGAGAGGATGTTCCTCAAGATGAAAGAGGAAGATGCTAAGAAAAAGGCCGAAGAAGAAGAATCAAGAAGAAAGGCCAAAGAAGACAAAGGTAAGGGAAAATTTGATTACAATGACGACCTAGTGGATCTTTTGGTGTCGAAGGTGTTGAGCAAGGTAAGTCTCAACACCGAAGGATCATCTACCAAAAGCAAAGGTAACGAATTTAGTAAAGTTCAATTCGATTACTCTAGAAATTTTATTCCCAACTTCTCTTCCGCCCCACTTGGAAAGTTACCAACTCTTAGTGAGTTGAACTATGACGAGTGGGCCGATAAGATGAAGTCGAATTTAATCGGTGTACATCCTAGTCTTTGGGAGATTGTTAATGTAGGTATGTATAAGCCTGCCCAAGGAGAAGAGATGACTCTGGAAATGACGCAAGAGGTTCATCGCAATGCTCAAGCGGTGAGCATAATTAAAGGAAGTCTTTGTCCGGAAGAATACCGGAAAGTTCAAGGAAGAGAAGATGCCCGTGACATTTGGAACATTCTTAAAATGTCACATGAAGGAGATCACAAAGCTAAGAGACATAGAGTTGAAGCTTTGGAGAGTGAGCTTGCTAGATATGATTGGATCAAGGGTGAGTCGCTTCAATCACTCTTTGATCGATTGATGGTGTTAGTAAACAAAATAAGAGTGCTTGGAAGTGAAGATTGGAGTGACTCCAAGGTCACAAGATTATTCATGAGAGCATATAAAGAAAAGGATAAGAGTCTAGCAAGGATGATAAGGGATCGTGATGACTATGAGGATATGACGCCTCATCAATTATTTGCAAAGATTCAACAACACGAGTCCGAAGAAGCCCCTATCAAGACAAGAGACTCTCATGCCTTGATCACTAATGAACAAGACACCCCCAAGAAGAACAAAGACCACAAAGCAAAGAAAGTGGTCGAGACATCAAGTGATGAAGATAGCTCAAGTGATGAAGACACAACTATGTTCATCAAAACATTCAAGAAATTTGTAAGGAAAAATGACAAGTTCCAAAGGAAAGGAAAGAAGAGGGCATGCTATGAATGTGGCCAAATCGGTCATTTCATAGCGGATTGTCCTAACAAGAAGGAACAAGAACCCAAGAAGGAATACAAGAAGGACAAGTTCAAAAAGGGAGGCAAGACCAAGGGATACTTCAAGAAGAAGAAATATGTTCAAGCCCATATTGGTGAAGAATGGAACTCCGATGAAGAGAGTTCTAGCTCCGTGGAAGAGGAAGTGGTGGCAAACGTTGCCATCCAATCTACTTAAAGCTCGCAACTCTTCACCAACCTACAAGACGACTTCTACACTCCAACTTGCCTCATGGCAAAAGGAGATAAGGTAACTTTATTTAGTAATGATTTTCCAAATGATGATGATGATGATTAACAAATTGCTATGAAAAATAAAATGATTAAGAAATTTGGCTTGAATGGATATAATGTTATCATCAAATTAATGGAGAAGCTAGATAAAAGAAAAGCAACTCTTGATGCTCAAGAAGACTTGCTTATCCTTGAAAAGGAAAGGAACCTAGAGCTTCAAGGATTGTTACTCAATAAAGATGAAATGCTAGATGCCTTGACTAAGGAAGTATCTTTAGTCAAGATAACTATAGAGGATAAAGAAAAAGAAGTAATTAACATGAAAACCTCTATAGCTAATCTTGCAAATGAAAAGAATGCACTTGAATCAAGCATGTTAAGCTTGAATGTTCAAAATCAAGAACTTCAAGTGCAACTTGAAAATTGCAAGAACATCAATGCCTCATCTTTAGTGATTGTATCTAAGTCTAGCTCCTTAAATGATAATTTTTGCAAACATTGTGCCAAATATCATGCTTCTTGTTGTCTAACTAACCATGCAAGGAAGAATAGTCCACAGGTGAAGGTCAAAGGAATATTGAAAAGATGCTCTAGCAATGATGGGTTAAAGAAAGTTGAACCCAAGTACAAGTCCCTAAAGCCAAACAATGGAAGAAGGGGGCTTGGGTTCAACTCATCCAAGGAAAACCCTAGCACAGTGCATAAGGGGTGGAGATTCCCCAAGTTCATAGAGGGAACCACCCTATATGATGCCTTGGGGAGGATTCACTCCTCAAATGACAAGTCACCTCAAGTAAAGGTAAACTTGAGTTCCACAAAGAGTAAGATGAAGGAAGTGGGATCCTCAAGTGGACAATAATTTAATGCTCCCATTTCTCACTCTTATCTTTGTGATTATATGTTGACTTGGGATTTAGGGAAATTGGTTGTCAAATATGTGGGTGCCTACACTAAAAGAAAAGTCATGAAAAGAAGTGTGTGGGTACCCAAGGCTATAACTAACACTATAGGACCCAATTCATTTTGGGTACCTAAAAGCATAGCCTAAACTTGTTTTGCAGGTCTACTCCTCTGGTGGGTCAAGTTGGGTGCTTGACAGTGGATGTACAAATCACATGACCGGGGAGGAAGACATGTTTCATTCCTTGCAACTAACTCAAGAAGCACAAGAAATTGTGTTTGGAGATAGTGGCGAGAGTAAGGTGATTGGTATTGGTAAAATTCCTATCTCTGACCAACAATCACTTTCAAATATTTTATTGCTAGATTCTTTAAGCTACAATTTGTTGTCCGTTCACAACTTTGTGGAATGGGTTATAATTGTTTATTTTCTGATGTGGATGTGAAGATCCTTAGAAGGGAGGACTCCTCAGTTGCCTTTACGGGTTGCTTGAAGGGCAAGCTTTATCTTGTTGATTTCACAACAAGTAAAGTGACGCCTGAGACTTGTTTAGTGGCAAAGTCCGACAAGGGTTGGCTATGGCATCGCCGGCTAGCCCATGTCGGTATGAGGAATTTGGCCAAACTTCAAAAGGATAATCACATCATTGGACTAACAAATGTTGTATTTGAGAAAGATAGGGTTTGTGGCGCATGCCAAGCAGGAAAGCAACATGGAGTCACACATCAATCAAAGAATGTGGTCACAACAAAGAGGCCATTGGAGCTTCTTCACATGGACCTCTTCAGACCTGTGGCTTACATTAGCATTGGTGGTAGTAAGTATGGTTTAGTCATTGTTGATGATTTTTCTCGATTCACCTGGGTTTTCTTTTTGAGTGATAAAGGTGAAACTCAAGAAATATTGAAGAAATTCATGAGAAGAGCTCAAAATGAGTTTGAGCTCAAAATCAAGAAAGTGAGAAGTGATAATGGGACAGAATTCAAGAACACAGGTGTCGAAGAATTTTTAGGCGAAGAAGGAATCAAACATGAGTTCTTGGTTCCTTACACTCCACAACAAAATGGTGTTGTGGAAAGAAAGAACCAAACTTTAATTGAAGCAGCTAGAACCATGTTGGATGAGTACAAGACACCTGACAACTTTTGGGCAGAGGCGATCAACACCGCCTGTCATGCAATCAACCGTCTCTATCTTCACAAGATCTACAAAAAGACTGCTTATGAGCTTCTTACTGGTAACAAACCTAAAGTTGATTATTTTAGAGTTTTTGGTTGTAAGTGTTTTATTCTTAACAAGAAAGTCAAGAGCTCAAAGTTTTGTAACGCCCCGAATTTTGCAGTTGAATTTTTTCTTTTCTTTACTCGCCAAATTCGGGCGTTACCTTTTCTTTTTCTTTTTCCCCTCGCTAAACCTTGATCTTTTCCAAAGCTAGCGGGATTCGGTTTGGAACTCCCGGGTAAGAAAAAACTCTAAAATACTTTATGTTGTTTGATGCACCATGCCGAACCATGCATTCTTTGATTGTTTGAAAGTGCAAATACATTCATCTAGGAAGATCGGATTTCGGAAATAAGGGGAAAACCTTTTCTTTCTCTTCTTTTTCTTTCTCTCTCTCCTCTTTCTCTCTCTCCCGCGCCGTGGGCTCCCTGGCCGGTCCAGCCGCCCCCTGCGCCCCCTTTGGGCCCAATAAGGCCCAACCGCCCCCCACCTCCCCTTTTCCCCAATTCCCTCTCCCTCCCTCTCTCTCATTCTTTCCCTAGCCGCCATCCCCTACCCCTGCCCTAGCGCCGCCCCTAGCGCCGCCCCTGCCCCAGCGCCGCCCTTCGCCGTCGGCCGCCCGACGCCGGTGAGCCCCCCCCCTCCTCCCTCCCTCTCCCCTCCTCTCCCCCTCCCCGTCCGGCCATGGCCCGGCCACCCTTGGCCGCGCCCCCGGCCGCCCCAGCCCCCTGCCTGGCCGCCAGCCGGCCCTGGCCGCGCCCGGCCGCGCCCCCAGCCAGCCCCCGGCCGCGCCTGGCTCGGCCGCCCGCCTGGCCGCCCTGGCCGCGCGCCCTCTTGGCCGCCTGGCCGGCTCAGCCGCCCTGGCCGCCCGGTTCAACCGCCCGGTTCGGCCGCCCGGCCGCCCAGCTCGGCCGCCCGCGCCCGCGCCCGCCCCCAGCCCAGCCGCCCTGCCCGGCCGGTTCAACCGCCCCCCCCCTCTGTTTTTTTTATTTTTTTTATTTTATTTTATTTACTTTCTGTGATCATAGCTATTTTATTTTAGGTAGGCTAATCATTGTTCATGCTATTGAAATAGGAAGTTTAATTTAGAATTTCGTTGCGCTAGTTGATTCATTTAGTTAATTGTTTATCTCGTTCAATGTTGATCAACTTAAAATGATTAGGTTTCCATTAGTGTATATAACAGAATTCTTTTGTTAAGAACCAATTGTAACTGATTATTAGTGCATAAGCTTTAACCCCCTGCGAGACCCTTTCCCGTTTCTTTCTAACCTTAATGAATGCGATATCGAATGTCATACTTGATGCATACTCGCTTTACTTGTTCCCTTGTATGGTGTACTGTTCTTTTGTATTAAATATGTGGATGTATGTATGTTTGCGCTCGCATAGAGAACGATCCGGTCGAAGAGCCCGAGGAATTCGCAGGAGAAGCCCCTGAGCAGCAGTCGGTTGGTGGAGGCAAGTGTCCTTTGACCTATCTCTGTCCTATTCATTCTTTAATTCACCTCCCGCATTACACATTTATACCTAAGGATTGACTAGCTTTTGTTATCCATGTCCTTGTTTACCTATTTGGGTCGGATTATTACTGCTTAGTCTGATGCTAATGCTCAACTCTAATCAATGAACATGATGTGATTATCTATGATACGCTGTTTTCCCCTTCTTATTTATGATTATATTTGTGACCTTTAAGGGGACTCGAGCGGTTTCTCGAGTGCCTCTCCGTAAGGACCTGTTCAATGGATGACCGCCCGGGAAAACAGTGCAACCATGAGGGTGGAATGGGACGCCCTTAGCTGAATAATTGGAGGAACCGGGGTGTAGTCCGCTTAGCCGTTGTGCCGTCAATGGGGCTCGGTGTATGCGGCTCGCTCTGCCAAGGTTGATTTGTCCCTTGGGGAGGAGTGCGGTACATTTAGGAAACCTAACGGGCGGCTACAGCCTCGGGGAATCTTTGTAAAGGCTACGTAGTGATGCCCTGCTGGACCACCTAGGTAGTGGTCAATGGGGAGTCGCTCTCTCCGGGCAGAAAGGGAATCACGGCTTGTGGGTAAAGTGCACAACCTCTGCAGAGTGTTATGAAACTGATATATCAGCCGTGCTCGCGGTTATGAGCGGCCAAGGGAGCTCCAGAGATTAGTGATACTTGACCAGAGACCTTTTGGTACAGGTGGCAATGAGATTGATGGTTCTGATTATGATTATGGTAATGGTGAGTGGTATTCTTTCCGTTTGGAAAGGATACATTGGGCTAATAACTTGGGTTAATGTTAAAACCTGGCTCTCTACTAGTAAGTAATAACCTGACCAACTAAAAGCAACTGCTTGACTTATCCCCACATAAAGCTAGTCCACTACAGCCAAACAGGATACTTGCTGAGTATGTTGATGTGTACTCACCCTTGCTCTACACACCAAACCCCCCCAGGTTGTCAGCATTGCAACCACTGCTCAGGAGAAGATGAAGCTGTGGAAGGAGACTTCCAGGAGTTCCAAGACTACGACGAGTTCTAGGCGTGGGTTAGCGGCAACCCCCAGTCGACTGCCTGTGAAGGCCGTGTTATCTACGTTTCTTTTCCGCACTTTGATTTATTGTAAGAACTATATGGACGTCTCAGACGTATGCTGTAATCGACTATTATTTCCCCTTTTAATACTATTTGAGCACTGTGTGATGATGTCCATGTTATGTAACTGCTGTGTACGTGAATAACTGATCCTGGCACGTACATGGTTCGCATTCGGTTTGCCTTCTAAAACCGGGTGTGACATTAGTGGTATCAAAGCCGTGCTGACTGTAGGACTGCTAACCTAGAGTAGAATGGTCGTTCTAAGGATTATAGACCTCTGTCCTTGCCTTGACTTTGGTATCCCTTCAAAAGTTGGTCCTACTGACCAAACCTATGTTCTACTATATATTATACCTTGCTGAAAATTATGTTTTATTCTGATCCTTCATTTATTTATGATTCATTATTTGCTGGTCATATTAATTCTGTTCTCACCCTTTTGCTTGCGATGTCTTTTGTAGATGGCTCGACTTAGACACACTGCACGAAAGTCCGTCATCCCCTTCTTACCCTCCCGCCTTGCTGAGCGTCCGCTTCGCCGTCCCGTGGCCGGACAGTCCAGCCACTTGGAGAGACTGCACCACCGCCTGCATGAGGAGCAGGAACGTCGACGACAGGAGCAGCAGGGCTCTTCCTTCTCGCTCCAGCAGGAGATAGAGTCTGTGAGGAGCTGCTCCCCTGTGCTTCCCCTGGAGGCGCCCCCTGCACCACCACTGGGCGCCCCAGCTTCTGGAGTAGCTGCTGGAGGAGACCCAGACGACGGAGGTGGCGACGACAGTTTGAGCCACGACATCGACTTCTCTGCTGACCATGAACCGGAAGGATGGGTTGCTCGACCCATCACTCGCGACGCTGCTCGCGGGTGTCACTTCCACGACGCGCTCGACACCCTGCTACGTCGGGCACTTGACCGGCGTACTTGGTCCATCGAGTATCGCTGTGTGGTCTACCAGCATAGTCGCGGGGTCTACCCGGACCGCTGGGAGGCGACCTGCTTGGTGCGCCGTCCGGAGAACAGTCTCCAGGGCGCGGAGGCTTGCTCAGAGCACTATTCTATCTCTGAGCGGGACTCAGCTGAGGCAGCCATGCAGGATGCTGCACGGCGTGCGCTTTCGCACTACTGCTCGGTTCTCGGTGGGGTAGCTGACGGTCTCGACCTGAAGTATTACCCCCACCGTCCATCTGGCAGCACAGGAGGCGTGATTGTTTCACCTGCTGGTGAGGACAATCCTAGGTTGAGCAGCACAGTCAACCTAGCCGCCGTGCTAAACACGGAGCTGGACCATGCATTAGACGAGCTGAGTAGGGCTCGTGCTGAGATCGCCCTGCTGCGGGCTGAGCGCGCGGAGCGTCGTCACTTGGATGACGGTTCCCCCGCTCCCGTCGGGACTCAGCACCCGTACCGCTCACCTCGGCGTGGACTCCAGTCTTATGGCAATCCCGACTGCAAGACCAAGATAAATCTAGAACCATAGATCGTTAGAGTTGGATCTTGTAATTAATACGAAATATATATACATAGAAGCTTCAGTCTTAGCGTTAGTCTCGGTCTTAGTTAGTCTTAGTTAGACAGGGTAGTTTGCTATATCCTGTGCATTTATGTTTGTCATGATGAACTATGTTTGGTTTGGATCTTTGTAATGATTGTCACCAGAGTGTGGGTATCCCCTGCATTTTGGCTTACATATTATGTTAATGGAGTTAGTTATATAGTTGGGAAACCCTTTATTCTACTTTCCTCTTTATCTGAGAAGCTGTGTGGTCTGTGTTGGAGATCAGTGAAGATGCTCATCTGTTCAGTGCTGTTGGAGAATTCTATACTCTTTTCTTATGCTGCAAGATTTGCCAGATCAGTTCTGATGTGTGGTTGCGTTCTGCAGATGTCAGAGAACAGGCGCAGAGGAGGAAGGCGTGCTCAGCAGGAGCAAGCCGGTCAGCAAGATGAGGTGCCCCAGCAGCAGCACCTGCCACCCCCGCCCCCGATGTCGATCGAGCAGATGTTTCTGATGCAGACTCAGGCAGTTCAGGCCATCGGTCAGACTCTGGCCGCCATTCAGCAGCAGCAGCAGCAAGCACCACCCCAGCCTCAGATGCCTCAGATGCCTAGAGACAAGCGTGCTGAATTCATGAGAGGTCATCCACCAACGTTCGCTCACTCTTCTGACCCCATGGATGCTGAAGATTGGCTGCGCACTGTGGAGCGGGAGTTGCATACCGCTCAGTGTGATGACAGGGAGAAAGTCTTGTATGGTCCCCGTCTGTTGAGAGGAGCAGCCCAATCATGGTGTGGGAGTCTTACCTCGCCACCCATGCCAACCCCGATGCCATCACCTGGGAAGAGTTCAGAGGTAGCTTTCGTCAGTACCATGTGCCTGCAGGTCTGATGACAGTGAAGAAGGAGGAGTTCCTGGCCCTTAAGCAAGGGTCATCATCTGTCAGTGAGTACCGGGACAGGTTTCTGCAGCTGTCTCGCTATGCTCCTGAAGATGTCAACACTGACGCCAAGCGACAGTACCGTTTTTTGAGAGGCTTGGTTGACCCTCTGCAGTATCAGTTGATGAATCACACCTTCCCGACATTCCAGCACCTGATTGACAGAGCAATCATGACAGAAAGGAAGCGTAAGGAGATGGAAGATCGTAAGCGCAAGATCAGTGGACCCCAGCCTGGAAGCAGCAGTCGCCCTCGTTTTTCAGGCAATCAACCTCAGCAGTTCAGACAGAACCAGCGTCCACCTCAGCAGCATCAGCAGCGTCAGCAGTATCAGCAGTTCCAAAGGCAGTATCCTCAGCATCAGTACCAGAACCGTCAGAGCAATCAATCAGGAGGTCAGTTTCAGAGGCAGAATCAGCAGACACCTCGTCTTCCTGCCCCCGCAACTCAGCAGAGCAATCAGGCAGCACCAGCTCAGGTTGGAAACAGAGCATGTTTCCACTGTGCAGAGCAAGGCCACTGGGTGATGCAATGTCCGAAGAAGGCAGCCCAGCAGCAGTCAGGCCCCAATGCCCCAGCAAAGCAGAATGTGTCCCAGCCTGGAGCAGGCAACCGCCCTCAGCAGCGCTATAATCATGGAAGATTGAACCACTTGGAGGCTGAAGCAGTTCAGGAGACCCCCGGCATGACAGTAGGTATGTTCCCAGTCGATTCCCATATTGCAGAAGTGTTATTTGATACTGGAGCAACGCATTCTTTTATTACTGCATCATGGGTAGAAGCACATAATCTTCCAATTACTACTATGTCAACCCCCATTCAAATTGACTCAGCCGGTGGTAGAATTCGAGCCGATAGCATTTGTTTGAATGTAAGTGTGGAAATAAGGGGGATAGCGTTTCCCGCTAATCTCATAGTAATGGGTACTCAGGGAATAGATGTCATCCTAGGGATGAATTGGCTAGATAAGTATCAGGCAGTTATCAGTTGTGATAAGAGGACAATCAAGTTGGTGTCCCCACTAGGAGAGGAAGTGGTGACCGAGTTAGTCCCGCCTGAGCCAAAGAGAGGAAGTTGTTATCAGATGGCTGTCGATAGCAGTGAAGCAGACCCAATTGAGAGTATCAAGGTTGTGTCCGAATTCCCGGATGTGTTTCCAAAGGACTTACCGGGTATGCCACCAGAGCGGAAAGTTGAATTCGCTATAGAGCTTCTTCCTGGAACCGCCCCTATCTTTAAGAGAGCTTACAGAATATCTGGACCAGAGTTGGTTGAGCTTAAGAAGCAGATTGATGAGCTGTCAGAGAAAGGTTACATCCGGCCAAGCACCTCGCCTTGGGCCGCCCCTGTCCTGTTTGTGGAGAAGAAAGATGGCACAAAGAGGATGTGTATCGATTATCGAGCTCTAAATGAAGTCACGATCAAGAACAAGTATCCTTTGCCCAGAATAGAAGATCTGTTTGACCAGTTGAGAGGAGCCAGTGTGTTCTCCAAGATTGATCTGAGGTCAGGTTATCATCAGCTCAGGATCCGACCTTCGGACATTCCGAAGACGGCATTCATTACCAAGTATGGTTTGTATGAGTTCACAGTGATGTCTTTTGGTTTGACCAATGCACCAGCGTTCTTCATGAACTTGATGAATAGTGTATTCATGGATTATCTCGATAAGTTTGTGGTGGTATTCATTGATGACATTCTGGTTTATTCTCAAAGTGAAGAAGAGCATGCAGATCATTTGAGGATGGTATTGCAGAGATTGCGAGAGCACCAGTTGTATGCAAAGTTGAGCAAGTGTGAGTTCTAGATCAGTGAAGTCCTGTTCTTGGGTCACATAATCAACAAAGAAGGATTGGCTGTGGATCTGAAGAAAGTGGCAGACATTCTGAACTGGAAAGCGCCAACGGATGCTCGAGGAATCAAGAGCTTCATTGGAATGGCCGGATATTATCGGCGATTCATTGAAGGGTTTTCGAAGATTGCGAAACCAATGACAGCGTTGCTAGGCAACAAGGTTGAGTTCAAGTGGACCCAGAAATGCCAAGAAGCCTTTGAAGCGCTGAAAGAGAAGTTGACAACAGCGCCTGTCCTAGTCTTGCCTGATGTGCACAAGCCCTTCTCTGTGTACTGTGATGCTTGTTACACAGGTTTGGGATGCGTGTTGATGCAAGAGGGAAGAGTTGTGGCTTACTCGTCCCGACAGCTGAAGGTTCATGAGAAGAATTACCCAATCCATGATCTAGAGTTAGCAGCAGTGGTTCACGCACTGAAGACATGGAGGCACTATTTGTATGGACAGAAATGCGATGTTTACACAGACCACAAGAGTCTGAAGTACATATTCACTCAGTCAGAGTTGAACATGAGACAGCGAAGGTGGTTAGAGTTGATCAAAGACTATGAGTTGGAGATCCATTACCATCCAGGCAAAGCAAACGTAGTGGCAGATGCTTTGAGCAGAAAGAGTCAAGTCAATCTGATGGTCGCTCGTCCGATGCCTTATGAGTTGGCCAAGGAGTTCGACAGGTTGAGTCTCGGATTTCTGAACAATTCGCGAGGAGTCACAGTTGAATTGGAACCTACCTTGGAACGCGAAATCAAAGAAGCGCAAAAGAATGATGAGAAGATCAGTGAGATCCGGCGACTGATTCTAGATGGCAGAGGCAAAGATTTTCGAGAAGATGCAGAAGGCGTGATATGGTTCAAAGACCGCTTGTGTGTTCCCAATGTCCAGTCTATTCGGGAGTTGATTCTCAAGGAAGCTCATGAGACAGCTTATTCGATTCACCCTGGCAGTGAGAAGATGTATCAGGATCTGAAGAAGAAATTCTGGTGGTACGGAATGAAGAGGGAAATCGCAGAGCATGTGGCTATGTGCGATAGTTGTCGAAGAATTAAGGCAGAACACCAGAGACCTGCTGGATTGTTGCAACCGTTGCAGATCCCTCAGTGGAAATGGGATGACATCGGCATGGATTTCATAGTCGGATTGCCTCGCACTCGAGCCGGCTACGATTCTATTTGGGTAGTAGTGGACCGTTTGACCAAGTCAGCCCACTTCATACCTGTCAAGACCAGCTACAGCAGTGCAGTATTGGCAGAGTTGTATATGTCTCTTATCGTTTGTCTTCATGGTGTGCCAAAGAAGATAGTGTCAGACAGAGGAACGCAGTTCACCTCTCATTTCTGGCAGCAGTTGCATGAAGCCTTGGGCACACATCTGAATTTCAGTTCAGCTTATCACCCGCAGACAGATGGCCAGACCGAAAGAACCAATCAAATTCTTGAAGATATGTTGAGAGCCTGTGCGTTGCAAGATCAGTCCGGATGGGACAAGCGATTGCCTTATGCAGAGTTTTCCTATAACAATAGTTACCAGGCCAGTTTGAAGATGTCACCATTTCAAGCGCTCTATGGAAGGAGTTGCAGAACTCCGTTGCAATGGGATCAGCCTGGAGAAAAGCAGGTGTTTGGGCCAGACATTCTGCTCGAAGCCGAAGAGAACATCAAGATGGTTCGGGAGAATCTGAAGGTAGCGCAATCGAGACAGCGAAGCTATGCAGACACAAGAAGAAGAGAGCTGAGTTTCGAAGTCGGAGACTTTGTCTATCTGAAAGTGTCACCGATCAGAGGAGTCAGAAGATTCGGAGTGAAAGGCAAGCTAGCACCCCGCTACATCGGTCCGTATCAAATTCTCTCAAAGCGTGGAGAAGTGGCCTATCAGCTCAGTTTGCCAGAGAATTTGTCAGCTGTGCATGATGTCTTTCATGTGTCTCAGTTGAAGAAGTGCTTGCGTGTGCCAGAAGAGCAGTTGCCAGTGGAAGGTCTGGAAGTCCAGGAGGACTTGACCTACGTCGAGAAGCCAGCTCAGATCCTTGAGATTGCAGATAGAGTCACTCGAAGGAAAACCATCAGAATGTGCAAAGTCAGATGGAGTCACCACTCTGAGGAAGAAGCAACCTGGGAGCGTGAAGATGATTTGATGGCTAAGTACCCAGAGCTCTTTGCTAGCCAGCCCTGAATCTCGAGGGCGAGATTCTTTTAAGGGGGATAGGTTTGTAACGCCCCGAATTTTGCAGTTGAATTTTTTCTTTTCTTTACTCGCCAAATTCGGGCGTTACCTTTTCTTTTTCTTTTTCCCCTCGCTAAACCTTGATCTTTTCCAAAGCTAGCGGGATTCGGTTTGGAACTCCCGGGTAAGAAAAAACTCTAAAATACTTTATGTTGTTTGATGCACCATGCCGAACCATGCATTCTTTGATTGTTTGAAAGTGCAAATGCATTCATCTAGGAAGATCGGATTTCGGAAATAAGGGGAAAACCTTTTCTTTCTCTTCTTTTTCTTTCTCTCTCTCCTCTTTCTCTCTCTCCCGCGCCGTGGGCTCCCTGGCCGGCCCAGCCGCCCCCTGCGCCCCCTTTGGGCCCAATAAGGCCCAACCGCCCCCCCCACCTCCCCTTTTCCCCAATTCCCTCTCCCTCCCTCTCTCTCATTCTTTCCCTAGCCGCCATCCCCTACCCCTGCCCTAGCGCCGCCCCTAGCGCCGCCCCTGCCCCAGCGCCGCCCTTCGCCGTCGGCCGCCCGACGCCGGTGAGCCCCCCCCTCCTCCCTCCCTCTCCCCTCCTCTCCCCCTCCCCGTCCGGCCATGGCCCGGCCACCCTTGGCCGCGCCCCCGGTCGCCCCAGCCCCCTGCCTGGCCGCCAGCCGGCCCTGGCCGCGCCCAGCCGGCCCTGGCCGCGCCCAGCCGGCCGCTGGCCGCGCCCGGCCGCGCCCCAGCCAGTCCCCGGCCGCGCCTGGCTCGGCCGCCCGCCTGGCCGCCCTGGCCGCGCGCCCGCTTGGCCGCCTGGCCGGCTCAGCCGCCCTGGCCGCGCGCCCGCTTGGCCGCCTGGCCGGCTCAGCCGCCCTGGCCGCCCGGTTCAACCGCCCGGTTCGGCCACCCGGCCGCCCAGCTCGGCCGCCCGCGCCCGCGCCCGCCCCCAGCCCAGCCGCCCTGCCCGGCCGGTTCAACCGCCCTAGGGCCGGTTCAACCGCCCCCCCTCTATTTTTTTTATTTTTTTTATTTTATTTTATTTACTTTCTGTGATCATAGCTATTTTATTTTAGGTAGGCTAATCATTGTTCATGCTATTGAAATAGGAAGTTTAATTTAGAATTTCGTTGCGCTAGTTGATTCATTTAGTTAATTGTTTATCTCGTTCAATGTTGATCAACTTAAAATGATTAGGTTTCCATTAGTGTATATAACAGAATTCTTTTGTTAAGAACCAATTGTAACTGATTATTAGTGCATAAGCTTTAACCCCCTGCGAGACCCTTTCCCGTTTCTTTCTAACCTTAATGAATGCGATATCGAATGTCATACTTGATGCATACTCGCTTTACTTGTTCCCTTGTATGGTGTACTGTTCTTTTGTATTAAATATGTGGATGTATGTATGTTTGCGCTCGCATAGAGAACGATCCGGTCGAAGAGCCCGAGGAATTCGCAGGAGAAGCCCCTGAGCAGTAGTCGGTTGGTGGAGGCAAGTGTCCTTTGACCTATCTCTGTCCTATTCATTCTTTAATTCACCTCCCGCATTACACATTTATACCTAAGGATTGACTAGCTTTTGTTATCCATGTCCTTGTTTACCTATTTGGGTCGGATTATTACTGCTTAGTCTGATGCTAATGCTCAACTCTAATCAATGAACATGATGTGATTATCTATGATACGCTGTTTTCCCCTTCTTATTTATGATTATATTTGTGACCTTTAAGGGGACTCGAGCGGTTTCTCGAGTGCCTCTCCGTAAGGACCTGTTCAATGGATGACCGCCCGGGAAAACAGTGCAACCATGAGGGTGGAATGGGACGCCCTTAGCTGAATAATTGGAGGAACCGGGGTGTAGTCCGCTTAGCCGTTGTGCCGTCAATGGGGCTCGGTGTATGCGGCTCGCTCTGCCAAGGTTGATTTGTCCCTTGGGGAGGAGTGCGGTACATTTAGGAAACCTAACGGGCGGCTACAGCCTCGGGGAATCTTTGTAAAGGCTACGTAGTGATGCCCTGCTGGACCACCTAGGTAGTGGTCAATGGGGAGTCGCTCTCTCCGGGCAGAAAGGGAATCACGGCTTGTGGCTAAAGTGCACAACCTCTGCAGAGTGTTATGAAACTGATATATCAGCCGTGCTCGCGGTTATGAGTGGCCAAGGGAGCTCCAGAGATTAGTGATACTTGATCAGAGACCTTTTGGTACAGGTGGCAATGAGATTGATGGTTCTGATTATGATTATGGTAATGGTGAGTGGTATTCTTTCCGTTTGGAAAGGATACATTGGGCTAATAACTTGGGTTAATGTTAAAACCTGGCTCTCTACTAGTAAGTAATAACCTGACCAACTAAAAGCAACTGCTTGACTTATCCCCACATAAAGCTAGTCCACTACAGCCAAACAGGATACTTGCTGAGTATGTTGATGTGTACTCACCCTTGCTCTACACACCAAACCCCCCCCCCCAGGTTGTCAGCATTGCAACCACTGCTCAGGAGAAGATGAAGCTGTGGAAGGAGACTTCCAGGAGTTCCAAGACTACGACGAGTTCTAGGCGTGGGTTAGCGGCAACCCCCAGTCGGCTGCCTGTGAAGGCCGTGTTATCTACGTTTCTTTTCCGCACTTTGATTTATTGTAAGAACTATATGGACGTCTCAGACGTATGATGTAATCGACTATTATTTCCCCTTTTAATACTATTTGAGCACTGTGTGATGATGTCCATGTTATGTAACTGCTGTGTACGTGAATAACTGATCCTGGCACGTACATGGTTCGCATTCGGTTTGCCTTCTAAAACCGGGTGTGACAAGTTTGCTCCTAGAGTGGACGAGGGTTTCTTGCTTGGTTATGCATCAAATGCGCATGGATATCGTGTTTTCAACAATACCACCGGTCTTGTTGAAATAGCGATAGACGTGACATTTGATGAGTCTAATGGCTCGCAAGGGCATGTTTCTAATGGCATTGCAGGAAATGAAGAACTACCTTGTGAGGCCATAAAGAAACTTGCAATAGGTGAAGTGAGACCTCAAGAAAAGGATGATGAGGAAGGAACTTTGTGGATGACCAATGAGGTTGTTGATGTGGGTGCAAAGGTGGTGGGTGACAAATCCTCCACCCAAGCAAACCCATCAACCTCAAGTCATCCAAGTCTTGAAGAAAGTCATCAATTCCAAAGGATGCCAACTGTGGTAGAAGATGAACACGAAAGTGTTAATGGTGAAGTGCCTCTTGATCAAGTGAATGATGAGGAGCAAATACAAAGACAACCATCAGTGCCTCATCCTAGAGTCCATCATACCATTCAAAGGGACCATCCGGTGGACAACATCCTGGGTAGCATCAGGAGAGGGGTAACAACTCGATCTCGTTTAGCTAATTTTTGTGAATTTTACTCGTTTGTTTCCTCTCTTGAGCCACTTAAGGTTGAAGAAGCATTGAGTGATCCGGATTGGATAATTGCCATGCAAGAGGAGTTGAACAACTTCTCTCGGAATGAAGTTTGGTCCTTAGTCCAAAGACCCAAACAAAATGTGATTGGGACAAAATGGGTCTTTAGGAACAAACAAGATGAACATGGCGTGGTTACAAGAAACAAAGCATGGTTGGTTGCCCAAGGCTACACTCAAGTGAAAGGACTTGATTTTGGTGAAACATATGCGCCAGTAGCAAGGTTAGAGTCAATTAGAATATTAATTGCATATGCTACTAACCATGATTTCAAGCTATATCAAATGGATGTCAAGAGCGCATTTCTAAATGGACCACTACAAGAGAGGGTCTATGTGGAGCAACCATCGGGCTTTGAAGATCCAAAGAAGCCAAATCATGTTTACCTACTTCACAAGGCACTCTATGGGCTTAAACAAGCCCCTAGAGCTTGGTATGATTGCCTTAAGGATTTCTTGCTTAACAATGGTTTTGAAATAGGAAAAGTAGACTCTACTTTATTCACTCACAAAGTTGACAATCAATTATTTGTTTGTCAAATATATGTCGATGACATTATATTTGGCAGTACTGATGAAACTTTTTGTGAGGAATTTAGTAGGGTTATGACAAATAGGTTTGAGATGTCCATGATGGGTGAGCTCAAGTACTTCCTGGGTTTTCAAGTTAAACAACTCAAGGAAGGAACCTTTCTGTGCCAAACCAAGTACACACAAGACATGCTCAAAAAGTTTGGCATGGAAAAGGCAAAGCACGCCAAGACACCAATGGCTTCAAGTGGTCATCTCGACTTAAATGAAGAAGGTAAAACTGTAGATCAAAAGCTTTATAGATCAATGATAGGATCTCTACTATATTTGTGTGCATCTAGACCAGATATCATGCTTAGTGTGTGCATGTGTGCCCGTATTCAAGCTAACCCAAAAGAGTGTCACTTAGTGGCCGTTAAGAGAATTTTGAGATATCTAGTTCACACCCAAAATCTAGGTCTCTGGTATCCTAAGGGCTCCTTTTTCGATTTATTTGGCTACTCTGATTCAGACTATGTCGGTTGTAAAGTAGATCGAAAAAGCACCTCGGGGACTTGCCAATTCCTTGGGCGGTCCCTGGTGTCCTGGAGCTCTAAGAAGCAAAACTGTGTTGCACTTTCCACTGTCGAGGCCGAATACATAGCTGCTGGTGCTTGTTGTGCTCAGTTGCTATGGATGAAGCAAACTTTGAGAGATTTTTGGCTATGAGTTTAAAAGAATCCCACTACTTTGTGACAATGAGAGCGCCATTAAACTAGCCAACAATCCCGTGCAACACTCTAGAACCAAACACATAGACATAAGACACCATTTTCTGAGGGACCACGAAGCAAAAGGAGATATCGAATTATGTCATGTAAACACAGAAAATCAACTAGCCGATATCTTCACAAAACCCCTCGATGAGACTAGATTTTGCTTTCTTAGGAGTGAATTAAATATCTTGGATTCTCGTAACTTAACTTGAAAATGGACACACAGATTGTTTGATTCACTATTTTTGTGTGATAGTTTTAAAGCTTTGTGATGATCTTTCAAAACTTGATGGAAATGTTTAAATTCAAATGAATTTTAGTGCTAAGATTTTTTTTAATTTTTTCACTTGAAGCTCAACTGGCTTGGCCAGCTGAACTTTCTAGTTCAGCTGGAGGAGGCCAGCTGAACTTCAGCTCAGCTGCTTTTAACCAGAATTAACCTGGACCATCCTGGCCAAAACCGGTTGAACCGGTATTGAGGACCGGTTGAACCGGTCTGGCTCTGACCGGTCAGCCGCAGGTCTGTCCGCGCAGTTTTTTTTGCAGGCGGGTAACACGTGTCAGCGCTTTTCTCTGCCGCGCGGCAGCTTTTGCAGCCGACTGGTCACCTCTGCGCAGTCCTTTTTGACTTTTGTGGCTCTTTTGGAATCTGATGCTTTAATTAATGCCATGTCAGGTCGCGTCAGTCACTTTGGAACACCTTTTCAGAAACCTGTGCAGTACTTTTTCAGCTTTTACTGTTTGAAGAATCTGCTTTTTACTGCGCAGTCGCGTCAGAAATTTAAATTTTTTGGCGTTTTCCCTCTGACCGTTTCTGGCACTCTGACCGCACTGGTCAGAAGCGGTTGAACCGGCCCTTGGAGGGCGGTTGAACCGGTCCTGAGGACCAGCTCAACTGCCTATTTATATGTCGCTCCCCTTCCCTTCCCTCACTCCAACCATTCTCGCCTTAGTCTCTCTGCAATGTTTAGAGCCTCCTCTCTCACTCACCTCAACCGGTTCATAGTTCCAAAACCTCTCCAATCATGGTGCATCGTCGCAACCCTTCCGTGATTGAGTTCAGCAGCGACTCGGATGAGATTCAGGAGGAATCTCCCGTCCCCTCTCCTCCGCCTTGTCGCTCCCTCTCTAAGAGAGGACGCGGCTCTGGTAGGATGGAAGGAGAGGGTTCTTCCATGCCCCCTCCGCCGGCTCGCTGGAGGCGCCAAAAGTTTGGCGCCACTCGACCTCGTCGCAACACTTCTTCCTCTGGATATGCTCCTTGCCAGGAGGAGGATGAGGCATTCGACGACTTCATCGACCTTCCGGCGCCAGATGCACTCTACGTCACCGGTCTGCACATGCATCCGGTGAACGTTACCCGCGGACCCAATGAACCTCCCGTTGACTTCTCTCTGAAGGGAGTGGACACCCTTCAGCGCCTGAGGTTCACCAATCCTTCTCTCACTCCTCGTCATCCTGGTGTCCAGGACCCTCGGTTCTGGAATCTTTTTCAGGCTGATTTCTACAATTCTGTCATTTTATCCAAGAAACACCCAGTCGTCAGGCATAGGTTTATAGACTGGGAGGGGTGTGAGAACATGGGAGATGCTGACATGACGTCAGCTCTCCGCAATTTGGAGAGAAAGGGGTTAAAGAATATTATGACCATGGAATACCCCTGGAACGACGAGGTGGTAGCTCAATTTTATGCCACCCTCTGGATCAAGAAAGTCGATGAGGAAGCCGATGGGTATGATTACCCTATCATGTATTTCTTCATCCAGGGTAACTGGCACAAAGTCAGTTATCGTCGTTTTGCCCATATTCTGGGCTTCTCTGATGTTGATATTTAGGACAGCAACATGCGAGTGCATGGCATTAGGCTGCCCATGCGGGAAGAGACTGAATTTATTCATGTCTCTATGGATCGGGAGTTCTAGACGACCGCCAACATGCATAGGTACTACAGGTACCTTAACTCTTTGTCCAGGATGACCGTTCTCCCGAAGGGCGGGAATCAAATGAACGTCCTTGGGGAGAGTCGGGTCTTCCTTCTCCTCCTTGCTCCAAACAGTCTCGCTCGCATTAATGTGTTTGACATGATCTGGGAAGAGATCATCCGTGCTTCCTGGTCTCCTCTCAAAGGGTGTCTTCATGCACCCTTTATCATGAAGATGATCGAAGTGGTCACCCAGACTCACTTCGAAAAACCTGTCAAACACTCCCGCTACGTACCCTACTGGGTTGATTCCTCCAACCCAGCTGCTCATACGAAGCGGGCTCCCTCTGGGTCTGGAGGCCCTGCCTCCTCTGATGAGCCACCTCCCCAGCCTCCTCTTCACCCATCCTCCTCTCGCGCCGCCGCTGCCTCGCGTCCCTCTCCTGGCCGCGGATCTCCCATGCCACGTGGTCGTGGTCGTGGTCGAGGTCGTGGCCGAGGGATGGGTGCTCGCTTGGTCCATGGGATTGCGTTGTTTTTCTCTATGTGCCGAAACATTTCTGTTGATGTACATGAGCTGGCAAGGCGTCAGCGGGAGACTGACGACAATCTTCATCGTCAAGCTTCCACTATGGGTATGCCCTTTGCCCCTCGCTCGCCTGACGTGCCTCTCCATCCTCCTCCCCCGGAGATCAATGAGTGGCACCAGCAGGCCTACGGGGTGCCATTTATGTCAACAGACGAAGAAGAAGCCTACGTTGATGATCGCGAGCAGTTTGCCCCGCCTCCCTACCATGGGGATCCGAGTCAATCATCCTCTCATCCTCCTCCTCCCTACCCGGGTCCGGGACCCATTCCTGGTGACCCGCGGCCATCCAGCTCTGGTTACCATCACCCCCCCTCCTCCACCGCCTCCTCATCATCGTGCATCTTCGGCATCCGACTTTTCTGCGGGTGATGAGCCCCCTATGGACTCCTCACTCGAGGAAGACATGATGAGGACTCTCTTCCTCGACTACACATCATACCCTCCATCATATCCTCCGTCCTATCCTCCTCCTGGAGGATATTGATTCGTGTATCCTTGTCTCTCTCTCTCTCTTCGTTTTTGGTACTTGTTGCCAAAAAGGGGGAGAAAATCCAAAATTTCAAGTCATTTTGTTTGTGGTTCTTTCGGTTATGTATTTCTTTTGGATTATTTTTTGTTTTGGCCACTGTTGTGGCTTGTATCCTCTTATCATTGTATGAAATAAAACTGTTGGGTTATTATTCAAAGTGATATGATGGTCTTCTGGCCATCATCTTTTGTCCCATCAGTTTGTAATGATTGCTTTGCTATGAAGTAAAAGTGTTGTGTATTTAGAGATAGTCATATGCATCACAACTCCTGTTATGACACTCTTGCACCCCTTGGATGGTTGTATTCAGTATGGTTTTTGTCACTATCTCTAAATGTGTTGCTCACATGACATATTATGTCAAATCATTGGATTCACAATCGTGCACACATTTAGGGGGAGCCATCTACATACAATCATTCAAAAGAAATTTTCTATTGCAAATGTTTATCTTTTTGACCTTAATTGTTTTGGCATCAATCACCAAAAAGGGGGAGATTGTAAGTGCAATCAACCCCAAATGAGGGTTTTGGTGATTTAATGACAAAACAAATAAGGGTACTAACAGTTTTTGTTCTCAATGTATGATTAGAAAGAAACAGGAACTTAAGGAAGCACCAAGGACTTCATGCAACGGACATATAAAATTTTATGTAAAATCTTGTGTTGCATGATGTAATTCTTCCTTATTCTTTTCCGCACAGGTATAGGTGTTTGCTATAGCTCAAGTCCCCAAATTCAAAAGCTATTTTTGAAAACCAAAAATCACTTTAACATTATTTGGTTGACCATGGTTAGGGTTGAGAAACCTAGAGTGTTCTTGCTGAAAAGCAGCTGAACTTCTTCAACTGTAGTTGAGCTTTTCAGCTGAACTTAACTTCATCTGTGTTGAGCTTCTTCAGCTGCAGCTGAGCTGGACTTCAGCTGAGTTGAGCTTTCAACTCCAGCTGAACTTCAACTTTAGCTTGGACCTCTTTGACCATACACCAGCTGAACTTGCCCCCGGGCAGCTGAGCTGGGGTTTTCTCTCCAAAACTCTCTGGTCTAGACCAGCTGAACTGGTCCTGGGGGCAGCTCAACTGGTCTCTAACCCCTCTGACTTCTGATCTGCAGTCTACCAGTCAGACTGGCAGTCAGGTCACCAGGGTTGTCAGGGGGCGGTTCAACCGGTCCTGACCTGTCTGACCCGCCTGCAGGTCAGTCTGCCAGTCAGTCTGGCAGTCAGACTGGCGGACAGTCTGCTGACCTGTCAGGGGGCGGTTCAACCGCCCTAGGGGGCGGCTCAACCGGTTTTCTGCGAGGATTCTGGTCAAACGGCTAGTTTTTGAGCCATGACTATAAATAGAACCCTCTCTCTCCCTTCTTCAATGCTGTTGTACACTTACACATTTATTGCTCACCTAACTTGAGACAAAGCACTCCTTTCTCCCATCTCTCTCACACTTAAATCTTCCTCAAGATTCAACCTTGTTGGAGGACCTCTTGGGTGTGAGGTTTGTGCTTGTGCTCACGATTTGGCTTTCCTCTCCCATCTCTTTTTACAAAGACTTGAGCTTGTGCAAACCCCTCTTGTGCTTTCTTGGTGTTCTTGAAACCCTAGGTTTCAAGATCTTTTGAGGTTGCTTGGGAGTCTCCAAATTTGTGGACGACCCCAAGAAGTTTGTATCACCCGCTCTTTGAGCTGAGATAAGAAGAGATTGCCTTGACCTTTGTGGTCGGCTTTTGGAGGATTAGGGTTGAAAAAGACCCGGCCCTTTGTGGGCTCCTCAACGGGGAGTAGGACACCTTTGTGGTGTGGGCCGAACCTCGGATTAAATCTTGTGTCTTGTGTTCTTGCTTGTCTTTAACTTAAGATATCTTTACTTGCAAGATTGACATAAAGATTTTTCCGTAGAGTTTATCTAGAAGTGAAATAGTCTTTACATATTCATCTTTTCATTCTATCTTTGCTATACCTTACTTCTCTTAAGAACTCGCGAAATACTTTTTCGAGTAGATTTTAGTCTAAAGTTTACAAAACAGTTGGATTGGTTCAGAGTAGTTCAACTTGCGCATGTAGCTGTTGAACTGGCCTGCACCAGTCGAACTGTGTATTTAACAATCTTTCGAAGTTTGTTGTGAAAATTTTAAGATTAGCCTATTCACCCCCCTCTAGGCTACTTTCACCGCTATAATTCACCGGACTGTCCGGTGTAACACCGGACTGTCCGGTGTGCCAGCGGAGCAACGGCTACTTCGCGCCAACGGTCGTCTGCAGAGAACATTAAATGCGCTACAGTGCGCGTCTGCGTGTGTGGAAGTCAGAGCAGGCGCCAGAAGGCGCACCGGACAGTCTACAGGACCTGTCCGGTGCACCACCGGACTGTCCGATGGCCCCAATTGTCAGAGCTCCAACGGTCGGAACCCAACGGCCTCGTGACGTGGCTGGCGCACCGGACAGTGTCTTGTGGCGCACCGGACTGTCCGGTGCACCATACGACAGTAGCCTTCACCAACGGCCATATTGGTGGTTGGGGCTATAAATACCCCCCAACCACCACTCTTCAAGACATCCAAGCATTCACTACATCTCATTCAATACAAGAGCAATACACAACACTCCAAGACACAAATCAAAGCCTCCGATCGAATCAAAGTCCCCAATTCAACTCTAGTTTTTAGGACTTGTGAGGAGATCGAGTTGTGTTCTTTTATCGCTCTTGTTGCTTGGTTGGCTTTCTTTTTTCTCTCATTCTTACTCTCAAAACCTTGTAAGTGAAGCAAGAGACACCAATTGTGTGGTGGTCCTTGCGGGGTCTAAGTGACCCAGGAAATCAAGGAAGGTAGCTCACTCGGTCTAAGTGACCGTTTGAGAGAGGGAAAGGGTTGAAAGAGACCCGGTCTTTGTGACCACCTCAAGGGGAGTAGGTTTGCAAGAACCGAACCTCGGTAAAACAAAACACCGTGTCTCACTCTTCATTTGCTTGTGATTTGTTTTTGCCCTCTCTTACGGACTCGATTATATTTCTAACGCTAACCCCGGCTTGTAGTTGTGCTTAAGTTTATAATTTTCAGATTCTGCCTATTCACCCCCACTCTAGGCGACTTTCAATTGGTATCAGAGCTGGTGCTTCATTAGAGCCTAACCGCTCGAAGTGATGTCGGGAGATCACGCCAAGAAGGAGATGGTGACCGGCGAGAAGCCCGCTACAAGCCTCGGGAAGGCTCCGTCAAGGGAGTCTGGCTCCAAAGGAAAGGGAGAATCACACTCCCACAACAAGTCGCATCGGAGTGGCGACAAAAAGAAGAAGATGAAGAAGGTGGTCTACTACGAGACCGATTCTTCGTCGCCATCCACCTCCGGCTCCGATGCGCCGTCCGTAACTTCTAAGCGCCATGAGCGCAAGAAGTTTAGTAAGATTCCCCTGTGCTACCCTCGCATTTCTAAACGTACTCCATTACTTTCCGTTCCATTAGGCAAACCACTGGCTTTTGACGGTGAAGATTATAACATGTGGAGTGATAAAATGAGACATCACCTAACCTCACTCCACACTAGTATTTGGGACGTTGTTGAGTTTGGTGTACAGGTACCATCCGTAGGGGATGAGGACTATGATTCGGATGAAGTTGCCCAAATCCGGCACTTCAACTCACAAGCCACCACAATACTCCTCGCCTCTCTAAGTCGAGAGGAATATAACAAGGTGCAAGGATTGAAGAGCGCCAAGGATATTTGGGACGTGCTCAAAACGGCGCACAATGGAGACGAGGTGACGAAGATCACCAAGAGGGAAATGATCGAGGGGGAGTTCAGTCGCTTCATGCTCAACCAAGGAGAAGACCCGCAAGCCATGTACAACCGTCTAAAAACCTTGGTGAACCAAGTGCGTAACCTCGGGAGCACCAAGTGGGATGACCATGAAATGGTCAAGGTTATTCTTAGATCACTCGTATTTCTTAACCCCAATCAAGTTCAATTAATTCGTGGTGATCCAAGATATAAACTAATATCTCCCGAGAAAGTGATAGGCAAATTTGTGAGCTTTGAATTGATGATCAAAGGCTCCAAGAAGATCATCGAGCAAGGCGCCTCCTCCTCCATACCCAAAGCACAACCCGTTGCATTCAAGGCAACAGAGGAGAATAAAGAAGACTCTACACCGAGTAGGGTCCCCATCGACGCCTCCAAGCTCGACAATGAGGAGATGGCGCTCATCATCAAGAGATTCCGCCAAATCCTCAAGCAAAGGAAGGGGAAAGATTACAAGCCCCATTCCAAGAAGGTTTGCTACAAATGTGGTAAGCCCGATCATTTTATCGGTAAATGTCCATTGTCTAGTGATAGTGACAGGGATAACGACAAGAGGGGGAAGAAGAAGGAGAAGAAGAGATATTACAAGAAGAAAGGTGGCGATGCGCATGTTTGCCGGGAGTGGGACTCCGACGAGAGCTCCACCGACTCCTTTAACGACGAGAACACCGCCAACATCACCGTCAACAAGGGACTTCTCTTCCCCAACATCGGCCACAAGTGTCTTATGATGAAGGACGACAAGAAGAAGAAGGTAAAATCAAGATCCTCCACTAAATATGCCACTTCTAGTGATGAGGAAAATTCTAGTGATGATGAGGATAACCTGCTTACTCTTTTTGCCAATCTTAACATGCAACAAAAAGAGAAATTAAATGAATTAATTAGTGCTATTCATGAGAAGGATGAACTCTTGGATAGCCAAGAGGACTTCCTTATTAAGGAAAACAAAAAGGCATGTTAAGACTAAAAATTCTTATGCTCAGGAGGTAGAGAAAAATGAAAAATTAACTAGTGAGCTAAGTAGTTGCCATGACACTATCTCCAACCTTAGAATTGAGAATGCTAATTTGATTGCTAAGGTTGAGAAGTCAAATATTTGTGATGATTCAATTGTCAATCTTAGAAATGATAATGCTAGTTTAAATGCTAAGATTGATCAATTGAATGCCTCTCTTGCTAGCCTTATGAATGAGAATGAAAAATTAATTGCTAAGGCCAAAGACTTAGATGTTTGCAATATTTCCATTTCCAATCTTAGAGATGAGAATGCCATTTTGCATGCTAAGATTGTTGAGTTAAATACTTGCAAACCCTCTACATCTACCGTTGAGCATGTTACCAATTGTACTAGATGTAGAGATATTAATGTTGATGCTATTCATGATCACATTGCTATGATTAAACATCAAAATGATCATATAGCAAAATTAGATGCTAAAATTGCCGAGCATGAGTTAGAAAATGAAAAATTTAAATTTGCTCGTAGTATGCTTTATAGTGGGAGACGCCCTGGCATTAAGGATGGCATTGGCTTCCAAAAGGGAGACAATGTCAAGCTTAATGCCCCTCCTAAAAGATTGTCTAACTTTGTTAAGGGCAAAGCTCCCATGGTTCAGGATAACGAGGGTTACATTTTGTACCCTGCCGGCTATCCCGAACATAAAATTAGGAGAATTCATTCTAGGAAGTCTCACTCTAGATCTCATCATGCTTTTATGTATAAGAGTGAGACATCTAGTTCTAGGCAATCCACTCATGCTAAATTGCCTAAGAAGAAAACTCCTATTGCATCAAATGAACCTAATATTTCATTTAAGACTTTTGATGCTTCCTATGTGCTTACTAACAAATCAGGCAAGGTAGTTGCCAAATATGTTGGGGGCAAACACAAGGGATCAAAGACTTGTGTTTGGGTACCCAAAGTTCTTGTATCTAATGTCAAAGGACCCAAAACTGTTTGGGTACCTAAAATCAAGAACTAAATTTGTTTTGTAGGTTTATGCATTTGGGGGCTCAAGTTGGATCATCGACAGCGGGTGCACAAACCATATGACTGGGGAGAAAAGAATGTTCTCCTCCTACGAGAAAAACCAAGATCCCCAACGAGCTATCACATTCGGGGATGGAAATCAAGGTTTGGTCAAAGGATTGGGTAAAATTGTTATATCACCTGACCATTCTATTTCCTATGTTTTTCTATGTTTTTCTTGTAGATTCTTTAGATTACAACTTGCTTTCTATTTCTCAATTATGCAAAATGGGTTACAACTGTCTTTTTACGGATACAGGTGTTACTGTCTTTAGAAGAAGTGATGATTCAGTAGCTTTTAAGGGAGTATTAGAGGGTCAGCTATACTTAGTTGATTTCAATAGAGCTGAACTCGATACTTGCTTAATTGCTAAGACTAACATGGGTTGGCTCTGGCACCGCCGACTAGCCCATATTGGGATGAAGAATCTTCACAAGCTTCTAAAGGGAGAACACATTTTAGGACTAACAAATGTTCATTTTGAGAACGACAGGATTTGTAGCGCATGCCAAGCAGGGAAGCAAGTTGATGTTCATCATCCACACAAGAACATCATGACGACTGACAGGCCACTAGAACTACTCCACATGGACCTATTCGGCCCGATTGCTTACATAAGCATCGGCGGGAGTAAGTATTGTCTAGTTATTGTTGATGATTATTCTCGCTTCACTTGGGTATTCTTTTTGCAGGATAAATCTCAAACCCAAGAGACCTTGAAAGGATTCTTGAGACGGGCTCAAAATGAGTTCGGCTTGAGGATCAAGAAAATTAGAAGCGACAATGGAACGGAGTTCAAGAACTCACAAATAGAAGGCTTTTTTGAGGAGGAGGGCATCAAGCATGAGTTCTCTTCTCCCTACACGCCACAACAAAATGGTGTAGTGGAGAGGAAGAATGGAACTCTATTGGACATGGCAAGGACCATGCTTGATGAGTACAAGACTTCAGATCGGTTTTGGGCCAAGGCGGTCAACACCGCTTGCTACGCCATCAACCGGCTATATCTACACCGAATCCTCAAGAAGACATCATACGAACTCCTCACCGGTAAAAAGCCCAATGTTTCATATTTTAGAGTCTTTGGTAGCAAATGCTTTATTCTTGTTAAAAGAGGTAGAAAATCTAAATTTGCTCCTAAGGCTGTAGAAGGCTTTTTACTTGGTTATGACTCAAACACAAGGGCATATAGAGTCTTTAACAAGTCCACTGGACTAATTGAAGTCTCATGTGACATTGTGTTTGATGAGACTAATGGCTCTCAAGTAGAGCAAGTTGATCTTGATGAGCTAGATGATGAAGAGGCTCCGTGCACCACGCTAAGGAACATGTCCATTGGGGATGTGTGTCCTAAGGAATCCAAAGAACCTCCACAAGCACAAGATCAACCATCTTCCTCCATGCAAGCATCTCCACCAACCCAAGATGAGGATGAGGCTCAAGATGATGAAGGAGAAGATCAAGAAGATGAATCACCTCAAGAAGAGGGCAATGATCAAGGGGGAGATGCCCAAGATCAAGACAAGGAAGATGAGCAAGTTCCAAGGCCGCCACACCCAAGAGTCCACCAAGCAATCCAACGAGATCACCCCGTGAACACCATCCTCGGCGACATTCATAAGGGGGTAACTACTCGATCTCGTGTTGCTCATTTTTGTGAACATTACTCTTTTGTTTCCTCTATTGAGCCACACAGGGTAGAGGAAGCACTTCAAGATTCAGATTGGGTGATGGCGATGCAAGAGGAGCTCAACAACTTCACAAGGAATGAGGTATGGCATTTAGTTCCACGTCCTAACCAAAATGTTGTAGGAACCAAGTGGGTCTTCCGCAACAAACAAGATGAGCATGGTGTGGTGACAAGGAACAAAGCCTGACTTGTGGCCAAGGGATACTCACAAGTCGAAGGTTTGGATTTTGGAGAAACCTATGCACCCGTAGCTAGGCTTGAGTCAATTCGTATATTACTTGCCTATGCTACTTACCATGGCTTTAAGCTTTATCAAATGGACGTGAAGAGTGCCTTCCTCAATGGACCAATCAAGGAAGAGGTCTATATTGAGTAACCTCCCGGCTTTGAAGATAGTGAGTATCCTAACCATGTCTACAAACTCTCTAAGGCGCTTTATGGGCTCAAGCAAGCCCCAAGAGCATGGTATGAATGCTTAAGAGATTTCCTTATCGCTAATGGCTTCAAAGTCGGAAAGGCCGATCCTACACTCTTTACTAAGACAATTGAAAATGATTTGTTTGTATGCCAAATTTATATTGATGATATCATATTTGGGTCTACTAACAAATCTATTTGTGAAGAGTTTAGTAGGATCATGATACAAAAATTCGAGATGTCTATGATGGGGGAGTTGAAGTATTTCTTAGGATTTCAAGTCAAACAACTCCAAGAAGGCACCTTCATCAGCCAAACTAAGTATATTCAGGATATTCTCACCAAGTTTGGAATGAAGGATGACAAGCCCATCAAGACACCTATGGGAACCAATGGGCATCTCGACCTCGACACGGGAGGTAAATCCGTAGATCAAAAGGTATATCGGTCGATGATAGGATCCTTACTCTATTTAAGTGCACCTCGACCGGACATTATGCTTTCTGTCAAGATTCCAAGCCGACCCTAAGGAAGTTCACCTTAGGGCCGTGAAGAGAATCTTGAGATATTTAGTTCAAACACCTAAGTTTGGTCTTTGGTACCCCAAGGGATCCTCGTTTGATTTATTAGGATATTTCGATGCTGATTGGGCAGGGTGTAAGATTGATAGGAAGAGCACATCAGGGACTTGTCAGTTTCTGGGGAGATCCCTAGTGTCTTGGGCTTCAAAGAAACAAAACTCAGTAGCTCTTTCTACCGTCGAAGCCGAGTACATTGCCGCAGGCCATTGTTGCGCGCAATTGCTTTGGATGAGGCAAACCCTTAGGGACTATGGCTACAAATTTAGCAAAGTCCCTCTCCTATGTGATAATGAGAGTGCAATCCGCATGGCGGATAATCCCGTTGAGCACAGCCGCACTAAGCACATAGCCATTCGGTATCACTTTTTTAGAGAGATCACCAACAAAAGGGGGATATCGAGATAGCCTATATAAACACCAAAGATCAATTGGCCGATATCTTTACCAAGCCTTTAGATGAGAAAACCTTTACCAAACTTAGGAATGAGCTAAATATTCTTGATTCTAGGAATTTTGATTGATTCTTTGCACACATAGCTCATTTATATACCTTTGATCATATCTCTTTTATGTCTATGACTAATGTGTTTTCAAGTGTAATCTTATGCTTAGCCATAGAATTGAAAGGGAAATGGAGTGATCGGCAAAGAAGGCGCTTCCACTCAACTCCATTTGATATTTGCTGGTACTCCGCATCGTTCTCCACTTTGGTATAATCTTCACTCATATTTATTTGTTTACCATTGGGAGAAAGTGTAAAGGGCTTATATTTCACTCAAGTATCCGTTTTTGGCGATTCATGCCAAAGGGGGAGAAAGTATGAGCCCAAAGCAAAAGGACCGCACCACCACCGAATTTAAAAAATGAAGTTTTTCAAATTGATATCTTATTGTGTTCAAAAGGGGGAGAAAGTAGTATCTTCAAAACTTGCAAAACTCTCTTGAACACTAAGAGGAGAATTTTATTTAGGGGGAGTTTTGTTTAAGTCAAAGGAAAAGCATTTGAAACAGGGGGAGAAAATTTCAAATCTTGAAAATGCTTCTTTCAATCTTATTCATGTACCTTTGACTATTTGCAAAATGTTTTGAAAAGAATTTTACAAAGGATTTGCAAAAACAAAACTCATGGTGCAAATGAGGTCCAAAATTTTAAATAAGAAGAAAACCATCCATACACATCTATTGAAATAAGTATATTGGTTTCAATTCCAAGCAACCTTTGCACTTACATTATGCAAACTAGTTCAATTCTGCACTTTTATATTTGCTTTGGTTTGTGTTGGCATCAATCACCAAAAAGGGGGAGATTGAAAGGGAAATAGGGTCAAACCTTTTCCTATATGAATTTTAGTGGTTGAATTGCCCAACACAAACAATTGGACTAACTAGTTTGCTCTAGATTATGAGTTCTACAGGTGCCAAAGGTTCACAACAAACCAATACAAAGTCAAAAGAAAGGGTTCAAAACAAAGGAGCAAAGTATACCGAAGGCAGCCCTGGTCTGGCGCACCGGACTATCCGGTGTGCCACCGGACAGTGTCCGGTGCACCAGGGAGATCGACGCTGAACTTGCCAGCTTCGAGAACTTGGGAGACCGCTCCGCTATAATTCACCGGACTGTCCGGTGTAACACCGGACTGTCCGGTGTGCCAGCGGAGCAACGGTTACTTCGCGCCAACGGTCGTCTGCAGAGAACATTAAATGTGCTACAGTGCACGCCTGCGCGCGCAGAAGACAGAGCAGGCGCCAGAAGGCGCACCGGACAGTCTACAGGACCTGTCCAGTGCACCACCGGACTGTCCGGTGGTCCCAATTGTCAGAGCTCCAACGGCCAGAACCCAACGGCCTAGTGACGTGGCTGGCGCACCGGACAGTGTCCGGTGGCGCACCGGACTATCCGGTGCGCCATACGACAGAAGCCTTTACCAATGGCCATATTAGTGGTTGGGACTATAAATACCCCCCAACCACCACTCTTCAAGACATCCAAGCATTCATTACATCTCATTCAATACAAGAGCAATACACAACACTCCAAGACACAAATCAAAGCCTCCGATCGAATCAAAGTCCCCAATTCAACTCTAGTTTTTAGGACTTGTGAGGAGATCGAGTTGTGTTCTTTTGTCGCTCTTTTTGCTTGGTTGGCTTTCTTCTTTCTCTCATTCTTACTCTCAAAACCTTGTAAGCGAAGCAAGAGACACCAATTGTGTGGTGGTCCTTGCGGGGTCTAAGTGACCCGGGAAATCAAGGAAGGAAGCTCACTCAGTCTAAGTGACCGTTTGAGAGAGGGAAAGGGTTGAAAGAGACCCGGTCTTAGTGACCACCTCAACGGGGAGTAGGTTTGCAAGAACCGAACCTCGGTAAAACAAATCACCGCATCTCACTCTTCATTTGCTTGTGATTTGTTTTCGCCCTTTCTTTCGGACTCGATTATATTTCTAACGCTAACCCCGGCTTGTAGTTGTGCTTAAGTTTATAATTTTCAGATTCCGCCTATTCACCCCCCCTCTAGGCGACTTTCACTTTCTTCACCAGAATGTAGCATTTGCTCCCAAATACATGAAAATAAGAAATATTCGGTTTGTTACTAGTAAGGAGTTCGTAGGAGGTCTTCTTGAGGAGACGGTGCAGGTAGAGCCGATTTATGGCATGGCAAGCTGTGTTCACAGCTTTCGACCAAAACCGCTCAGGCGTCTTGTACTCTCCAAGCATCGTTCTTGCCATGTCGATTAATGTCCTGTTCTTCCTCTCTACCACACCATTTTGTTGTGGTGTGTAGGGAGCGAAGAACTCGTGCTTGATGCATTCCTCCTCAAGAAACTCTTCAACTTGTAGATTCTTGAACTCGGACCCATTGTCTTTTCTTATCTTCTTCACCTTGAGCTCAAACTCATTTTAAGCTCTCCTTAAGAAGCACTTTAGGGTCCCTTGGTTTCTGATTTGTCCTGCAAAAAGAACACCCAAGTGAAGCGGGAAAAATCATCGACAATTACAAGACCATACTTACTTCCCCCGATGCTGAGGTATGCAACGGGTCTGAAAAGATCCATGTGAAGAAGCTCCAGTGGTCTTGATGTTGTCATCACATTCTTGATGTGATGAGTGCTTCCCACCTGTTTCTCTGCTTAGCACGCTGCACAAGGTCTGTCTTTCTCAAAACAGACATCGGTTAGTCCTAACACATGATCTCCCTTTAGAAGCTTATGAAGGTTCTTTATCCCAACATGTGCTAGATGGTGATGCCAGAGCCAGCCCGTATGTGTCTTAGCTATTAAGCATGCATCTAGATCGACATTCTCTTTTGAAAAATCAACTAAATAGAGTTTGTCGTCTAGTACACCCTTAAAGGCTAATAAACTATCACTTCTTCTAAAGACAGTTACATCAATATTTGTGAATAAACAATTATAACCCATGTTACATAATTGACTCACAGACAACAAATTATACCCGAGCGATTCGACTAAAAACACATTAGAGATAGAATGTTCGAATGTGATGGCTATCTTTCCCAATCCTTTGACCTTGCCTTGATTCCCATCTCCAAAGATGATTGTATCCTAGGAATCCTTGTTTTTGACGTAGGAGGTGAACATTTTCTTCTCCCCCGTCATGTGGTTCGTGCACTCGCTGTCGATAATCCAGCTTGAGCCCCCGAATGCATAAACCTACAAGGAAATTAAGCTTAGGTTTTAGGTACCCAACTCTTGTTAGGTCCTACAAGGTTAGTCACAACAGTTTTTGGAACCCATATGCAAGTTTTGTCTCCCTTGCATTTGGATCCCAACTTCCTAGCAACTACTTTTGCATTCTTGCATAAAAGCACAAAGGAAGCATTGCAAGCATGGTAAACAGTAGTAGGACCATTGCAAACTTTCCTAGGAGCATGAGAAGGAACATAATTTCTCCTAGGCCTATTTCTACCATGAACAAAAGCGGAACTAGATGCAAACGTAGCATGAGAATTAAATGTAGCATCATGAGAACCATTACGATCATAGCATCTATTATTATAAGCATAACTAGTGAATTTCCTATCATAAATATAGGCATGGTTCTTTTGAGAACTACTAGCCATAGGGGTCTTCCCTTTCTCCTTGTTGAGAACGGAAGTTCTTTGGCTTGTTAAGTTCTTGGTTTTTTTTCGAAAACCAAGTCCATCCTTAATTGAGGGGTGTCTACCAACAGTGTAGGCATCCCTAGCAAATTTTAGTTTGTCATAATCAACTTTGCAAGTCTTAAGTTGAGCATTAAGACTTACCACCCCATTGTTTAATTTAGTAATAGAAGTAAGATGTTTATCACAGGCTTCAATATCAAAGTCCTTACATCTATTGCAAATAATGACATGCTCTACATATGAACTAGTTTCATTATCTTCCTCTAGCTTAGTATTTAATTCTACATTTAAATTCTTTAGGCTAGAAATGGATTCATGACAGGAAGACAGCTCAGATGACAATATTTCATTTTTCTTTATTTCTAAAGCAAGAGATTTTTGAACGCTAACAAACTTGTCATGTTCCTCATATAAAATATCCTCTTGCTTTTCTAACAGTCTATCCTTTTCATTAAGAGCATCGATTAATTCATTAATTTTCTCTATTTTAGCTCTATCTAATCCCTTAAATAAATCAGAGTAATATACTTCATCATCGGAAGATTCCTCATCGCTAGAAGAAGAGTACTTAGAGGTATCTCGAATACGTACCTTCTTCTCCTTAGTCATAAGACATGTCGAAGGCCGAGGCAGCTAGTCCTTCATCCTCAGAGTCGGAGGAGGAGCAATCAGAGTCCCATTCCTTCCCGATGTGCGCCTCGCTCTTGGCCTTCCTGTAGTTCTTCTTCTCCCTCTTCCCGTGTTTTTCTTGTCCCTAGTCATTGTCATTATTGGGGCATTGAGTTATGAAGTGACCAGTCTTATCGCATTTGAAGCAGGAGCGTTTTCCCCTTGTTTTGTTCCTGTTGGGGTACTCCTTGCGTCCTTTTAGCGCGATCTTAAAGCTCTTGATGATAAGCGCCATCTCATCCTCATTGAGCTTGGCAGCCTCCACTTATGCTACCTTGCTCGGTAGCGCCTCCTTGCTGCTAGTTGCTTTGAGGGCAACGGGTTGTGGCTCGTAGATGGGCAGTGGACCATTTAGTGCATTGTCCATGTATCGCGCCTCCTTCACCATCATGCGCCCGCTCACGAATTTTCCGAAGATTTCCTCGGACGTCATCTTGGTGTACCTGGGGTTTTCACGAATAAGGTTCACAAGATGAGGGTCAATTATTGTAAATGACCTGAGCATGAGTTGGACGATATCATGATCCGTCCATCTTGTGCTTCCGTAGCTTTGGATTTTGTTGACCAGGGTCTTGAGCCTGTTGTAGGTCTGTGTTGGCTCCTCTCCCCTGACCATCGCGAACCTCCCCAGCTCGCCTTCCACCAGCTCCATCTTGGTGATCATGGTGGCGTCGTTACCCTCATGTGATATCTTGAGAGTATCCCATAGCGTTGTCCATGCCACTCACTTTATTGTACTCATCCCTGCAAAGAGATGCTAGCAAAACAGTAGTAGCTTGGACATTTTTATGAATTTGTTCATTTATAAACACAAGATTATCCGTATTATCAAAATGCATCCCATTTTCCACAATTTCCCAAATGCTAGGATGGAGAGAAAATAGGTGACTACGCATTTTATGACTCCAAAATAAGTAATCCTCTCCATCAAAGTGTGGGGGTTTCCAAGAGGAATAAAAAGTAAATGGGCATTTGAATTATACGGAATACAGGAATAATCAAAGGAGTAGTTTTGATTAAACGTCTTTTTCTTGGACGAGGAGTCATCGTCGTCGTTATCCCTTGGTGAAGAAGAGGAGGCATCGCTGTCGTAGTAGATGATCTTCTTGATGCGCCTCTTCTTCTTCCAGTCCCTCTTCTTGTGACTCGAGCCTGAGTCAGTGGGCTTGTCGTCTCTTGGCTCATTGAAGAGAGACTCCTTCTCCTTGTCGTTGACCACCATCCCCTTACCCTTAGGATCCATCTCTTTGGGTGATTAGTCCCTTAGATGAAGAGTATGGCTCTGATACCAATTGAGAGCACCTAGAGGGGGTGAATAGGTGATCCTGCAAAATTCTACACTAAATAGTCAATACTTGGTTATGAAATGTTAGTGCGATTAAAACCAAGATGCTAGAGTGTGAATTTTAGAAGAAAAGCCAATCACAAAATAAGATGGACACGAGACAGAGTGATTTATCGCGTGGTTCGGCCAATGCCTACTTCCACGTTGTGGTGACCTCCTTCGGTCAAGGATTACACTCAATTCCTCTCAAGTGATCCAATGATCAACTTTGAGTACCATGGCTATCTTCCTTAGAGTCTTTCTCCTGTTTGCGAGGAATCTCCACAGATTGGAGCCTCTCGCCCTTACAAGTTTAACACAATAGAAGCACAGTAGTAAGAGAGAGAGAGAGTAACACATGCAAGACTCAAATCCGCAGCACACACAGCACACAAGCCAAGACTTGAGCTCGAAACACAGCACAGAGAGTTCACAACTCGAACGGAGCTCAAATCACTAGCACAATCGATCAAATGCGCGAAGGCGAAGTCTGGGAGTCTTAGGATGCTTAGAGAATGCTTGGTGTACTGCTCCATGCGCCTAGGGTCCCCATTTATAGCCCCAAGGCAGTTAGGAGCCGTTGGAGACCAACTTGGAAGGCAAATCCTGCCTTCTATCGAGTGGCACACCGAACAGTCCGGTGCGCCACCGGACAGGTCCTGTAGTTGTCTGGTGCTTGATTCCCTTCCTTATCTGGCGCATCCGACCGTTGGGCCGACAGTCCCGTTGGCGCACCGGACACTGTCCGATGCACACCGGACAGTCCGGTGTGCCCAACCGACCGTTGGCGCGAGCCACGTGTCGCTCGCTGATTTCGCTGCCGACCGTTGGCTCGGGCGGCTCTGACTCACCGGACAGTCCGGTGATTTTTAGCCGCGACGCTTTTTGGTTTTCCCGAGAGCGACGAGTTCGTCGCTGAAGGACTTGGGTGTAGGCGTTGAAGACTCACTGGACAGTCCGGTGCACCACCGGACGGTCCGGTGATTTTTAGCCAAGTCGCCGGCCAATTCCCGAGAGCGGCCAGTTCACCATCGAGCCAGCGGACAGTCCGGTGTGCCAGGCTGGTGCTGGTTTTGGCTGTCCTGAGCCATATCTTCTCCAATTCTTTTCTTCTTTTCTTGGCACCGTTTCTAGCACTTAGATAAACATGTTAGTATCCAAAACAATTTACTAAGTCTAGAAATATACCTTGTTCTTTGATTTGCACTTCTCACTCATTTAGCACATAAGAACTAAATCAATATGTGTTGGGCATCTAAACGCCAAAACACTAATAGAAATGGCCCAAGGGCACACTTCCCTTTCAGATATATCTAACTTAATGTACATATTTAACAAGTTTAAGTAGCATTTTTCTTGAGAAAAGATACATCCTATAAACAATCCTCAATCAACAAGTTTTATGTTTTTCACAAGTAGAGCACATCATAACAAAACTAACAAAATTGGTTTCATGTGTTTTAGAATATTGTAGCTCCAGTTATGAATTTTAAAGTTTAACATATTTTATTCCACAATAAAAATGAACAACAAAAACTAAACCCTGGCTAAACCTACACACTTGGTCTACGCGCCTAGAGGCACTTATCCATAGGGCAATTGGTCAACCTAACACCACTATCATATGTAAAGGACAGGAGATGGCTTTGACCAGCTAAACCTCATTGGTGGTGAGGTTGTCGATAGTGAGACCAGCACCTACGTACTCTTCGTCCCCTCTCGCACTAATCTAGGGGGTTAATTGGCTCAATAGAGGTCATTAAGTACGCCAACAACACTAATGATCGCTCATCGGTGACAATGACCAAGGTACCGATCATTACTAATGGTAGTGGTTTGAGATGAACTTGGCTAGGGATCTAAAGGGTAGCTATGAAGTTCTATGGTTAGGTTTTGGGACTTGACTGCACTATAAAATGTTCTGGTCACGTGCATAGTGGCTTAGTGACTAGTTCATGGTAGCAGCATGCATCATTTTGATGTCTGTAAGGGTAGAATTGTCCAAAAGCTAGTTAGGTGTGCAAGTGTTAACCATAGAGACTATGAACAAGAGAAGAGAAAGGGAAAACAGGGTCGACGTGTGCTCTGGTCACGCACAACCTCAAGCTCAACGATAATGGTGAGCACTACGGTTATGTTTTTAACTGAGGGTCCTAACCATTGGTTAGCATCATATATAGCTAGGTAGGGGTGATGAGGAGATAAAACTTCAAATACATGCCAAGGGTACAAGGAGGACCATCATGGGCATTCAACTCATCAACACTATGATGGAGGCCTTGTCCAACTTAAGATGGAGTCTATCTTTGATTCTATGAGTAGTCCAAGGTAAAATAAATGCCTAAGGCACATAAAGACTTTGTTTTCAAAGATCTTAAAGTGCATGGAATATAATGTAATAATCTAACTAATAGCTTTTGTATGATATCAAAATTGATCTGGAGTCAACGGGAATTATCAAAACAGGTCAGCGTTCAAAATTGCAATGGCAACATGTATAAAAATTCCAAGGGCAAGATAAATATACTTTCGTTCTCCAAGTGGTATATGTAAGCATCATAATCTTGCCCTTGCATTGCATCCTAGAAAGTAGATATGTTTTATTTATTAGTAGTATATATTATTTTTTTGGTTGCGTTGCCATCAAGCACCAAACAGAGGAGATTATAAGCAAAAATGGGCCCTATGGGCTATTAAGTTTGATTTTAGTGTTTGATGGACAACACGATCATTTGGACTAATTTTTTTGCTAGTGTACAAGGTATAGTTCAAATTGATGCCAGGATGAATGTTGAATACTAGAGCCATTAGTGATGTACTCAGTAGATTAGTAAGGTGGTACAAGGAGGGAACACACTGAGTAGAGGCCATTAGTGATGTACTCAGTAGAGGCCATATCAGAGACCTACTTGTGCATGGGGAAGACCCATGAGGTATCCCGAGAGGTCTTTAATATATCACGATGCTTCCAGTACATTAGCTATACCAGAGTTTAGAATATTAATAGAAGTTATTAGACTATCTCTTAAACGAGATAGTTACTAGCTAGCTAGAGCATAGGTGAAAACTTATATGTTCAGTTTTGATGTATAGAATGTATCGAATTTAATTCAGATTTGATTGAAAATTTATGGTTGTAAACAGAAAAATATATGTTGTAAACAATATATTGTAAACAGATTTGTGTTAATAAATATAAAATTCAGTTTTGTTTGAAAATTTGCAAAAAGGCAGGAAAACTTATACTGGCGGGAAATGTTAAGCAGACCGCAAGTGCTAATGTTATTTTCACTGGCGAGCTGCTAAAGAAAACCGCCAGTGAAAATCATGTTTCCACATGCGGATTCTTAAGCAAACCGTCAGTGCTAATGTTATTTCCACTGGCGGGCGACTAAATAAAACGGCTAGAGATAATCATGTTTCCACATGCGGTTTCTTAAGCAAACCGACAGTGCTAATGTTATTTCTTTAGCGGACTGCTAAAGAAAACCGCCAGCGAAAATCATGTTTCCAAAGGCGGTTTTCTTAAGCAGCCGCCAGTCTAATGATATTTCCACTAGCGGTTGGCAAACAACCGCCAGTGGAAAAGGCCGATTTGTACTGGCTCCTAGCACTGGAGGCACTGAAAAACACCAGTGCAAATAGCTCTAGGACCGCTACTATAGAGTTTTTGTGTGTTAATGATAAGGACTAGACGAAAACGAGAAGTGTCTTGATATAGTTCTATAAAGAATGTTGAATTTATCAACAGAAGATTGCATCTCTAGCACCCGCTTCCACATTTATATTATTTAGTTAGATTTTATGATTTACCTTTGTAGCTTACTTTGATACTCTCTCCTTCTCAAATAAAAATTCGTTTCTATTGGATTTATATAATAATTAAAGTATGTTTTATATATATAGCTTCATAATCATCCATATGAATATGGATATAAAAATCTAGAGCTAAAACGACTACTCCTTCCGTTCATAAATATGTGACACTATTGACTTTTAAAAAAACTTTGACAACTCCTCTTATTCAAAAAAATAATAACTTATTATTTTTTTTTGTGATTTGTTTTATGACTTAAGGGAGTTTGTGCTTGACTTAAAGTTTTACATTTTTTAATAAATATTATAAATAAAACGAATTGTCAAAGTTTTTTTTAAAAAAAATCAATGGTATCCACTAGTACACAGAAGCTCTATAGTGGCGGTTCTAAACCTATTTACACAGGCGTTTTTCAGTACCGCCAGTGCTAGGGGTCAGTGGAAATCAGCATTTCCACTGGCGGTTATTTTGGAACCGCCAGTGAAAAGTGCATTTTCACTGGCGGTTTTCTTAAGGAACCGCCAGTGAAAAGTGCATTTCCACTGGCGGCTGAATAAAGAAAACCGCCAGTGAAAATGCATTTCCACTGGCGGTTTTATAAAGCAAACCGCCAGTGGAAATGCACTTTTCACTGGCGGTTTTCTTTATTTAGCCGCCAGTGGAAGTTTTCCCGCCTTTTTTCAAAATTTCAAACAATACTGAATTATATATATATTTATTTACACACACACAAACATATATATATATAGATCTATATTGATATTGAAAGCAACATAAAATTAAATTCTATCATACATTTATATACATCAAAGTATTCTGTTTACAACCATATATGCTTCATGCATTCTATACATCATAAGTTTTTACCTAAGCTCTAATAACTATCTCGGCTAAGAGATAATCTACTAATTTCTGTTAGTATTCTAAACTCTGGCAAAGCTAATGTCCCGGAAGCATCGTGATATTTTCCTTCTGCGGGAATGACCTCTTTCAATATGAATGTGCAGAGGTCCTCGACTATGCCATACAATGCAGCTTCGGTCAAGTTCTCCGGGTTTCCTCGTTGAAATTGCTGTAAAGGAATTTTATAAACATCATCTATTTATACTCAATAATAACACATTTGCATCTTTAATGACATAAATACATACTAGACTATTACTAACAATACCTTGTCAGGGTTCGTGATGTATCGTCCGTTCACTCTCATGAACTCGCACGCATAGAATCCACATAGGACCGATCCTTGTGGTTGCTTGTGGCACTACATAACGGGAGATTGGTTATTTAGTTGCAACATTGTGTATGATATGTATTCATAAAATCACATACTTACCGGCCAGTGATGATGGATGTCTAGTGGCACGCCTTTTTTCGACAGGTCGTACTTTCCACCTCTCATCTTATAGAATCTATAAGCCCTGTGATCTCAAATAGAATCACCATGTTATTCTCAAATTTTAATCGATAAAAGTATGCATGCATAGAAAAGGCTTACAGCTCTAAGATGCTGAGGAATTCTGCATATGTCGAAGGGTCGAAGTTCAAGGAGTCGAGCACCAGCACCTTTCCAACCTTAGGATAAATGAGGAAGCATATCCAGTGGTCCCTGTACGAATCAAATTTGTGATGCATGTGTATTGAAATTATTAATTTTATTTATGCAAAATCACACTTACTTAAAGTTGTATGGGGCCATTATGGCTTCCCTGTCTTGAAATTGAAGCATTGCATGTCCTATATAGGTGGCGTATCGAGCTTCAAAATCCTTCTTCATATCCTTTATACGCTTCTCAACTTCTTCGTCCGTCTTTCCCCGTAATTCATCGTTGTCTTTCCCGATTCTAAAAGTGTGGCTTTCCTCGGATATAAGTATTGGGTTGAGATACCCAACCCTTTTACTGGCACTAGCATTGGGCTTGGTACCGTAAAGGATCTCCTGCTGATCATGTTGCATTCTGCAAGTCACACGTGCATGTCAGATATTGAAATTTTATACAGCTCACTAATAATAACACACATATGTGGAAGTATGAGCGACACTTACAATGCAAACATCGTTACAAGTTGCACGTCGAGTCTCTGAAGGTTCATCATTAACCACATGTCCTCGAATGTAACAACGGCCTTTTGGTCCGAACCAATAAAAGCATGGTCTGGTATATGCACACTGATGGTGTCGATGCCAACCGATGATGCCCGCATGTACCAGTCATGCAACCTTTTAACACCAGCCGGGACCTTTCTTAGTTTCTCAAGAGGTAGCAGAGGTCTGCCCGGCACATATTTTTTAGGCACGTTTTTGTAATCTGCCTTAGTTGGCTTCTTTATCTTTGCGGCCATTGCCTCAGCCTTTTTTGCAGACTCCTCGTGCTTGGCCAAATCAACAGTTTGTGACGTGAGGCTCCGTCCAATCCCTTTCAAAAACCGAGCTGTGCCAGCAGTAGTAGCTTTACTCTTCTTTTTCTGATACGGGGACACCAATTTTGGAATAGGAAGTTTAGATTTCTTTGATGGCCTTGGATCCTTTGATGGTTGTGGAGAAGGTGGATCCCTTGATGGTGGCGTAGACAGTGGGTCACCAAGAGGATGGGGAGGAGAAGGTGGTGGAGCCCTGAATGGTGATGCTTGTGGCGGAGACGGTGGGTCAGAAAAAGGATGAGGAGCAGCATGTGAAGTTTGAGGAGGTGAGGATGATGGATGTACAATAGGAACAAAAATTTGAGAAGGCGGAGACGGTTGGGCCTGCGACGCCTGCGACGAATTCGACCAATCAAGCAATTCGACATCCCTTCGAGGCCAAAGGATAAAATTCTTGATAGCTTGTCCAAGTTTCTCGATACTTTCGGGCCCAGGGATGTCTAGCATGTCGTCCTCGGATCCTTGGATGACCATCGTCACTTCTACTTTGCAATAATCATCTGGAATATCGTTTCCATGGAACTTACGTCTTGGGATCGCAAGGCCTGTGGCTACTTTCTTTGTACGTTTATTGTTAATACCATATCTTATAACCAGTGTGCACGCCACAGGCCTTGTGATGTCATCAACTGGATAACGGTCCTTATTTCCCGTTGAAGCAACAGAGCTTGGTAATGTCGTACAATCTGTGGAAGCCGGCGGTTGAGCTGCTGGAATTATTTGTATTTGTGGAGTGGTCATCTGTTGAACAGACATCGCACTCGCCAACTGTTGCATCAATTCTGGAGGAGGATTCGATAGCATTTGAGACATCATGGCTTTGAACTCTTTCTTGGCCTCCTCCTTAAAATAATCCGCCATCTCTTCCTTGTATCGATCACGTTTCCTGTACAGACCTTCCCACTGTTGTCCGAATCCTTCCTTCCATCCTTCCTTAGACGAGATTCCTCGTACACGGCCAGGATGCTCAGGGTTACCGAGACCAGCCGTTAGGATGTCTCTTTCCCTTTGTGGCTTAAAAGTTCCTTCGCTCTGCTTAGCTGCCATTGTATATATGTTTTTTGCCGCTTCTTCGACAATGGGATCATCAAAAGATACACCGGTCTCGGTTTCCCTTGGTTTTCTAGCACGGAGCCAATTTGCCGCCCTTTCACCAAGTTGCTCGGACAGCGTCGGCAACCCTGCGGCCTTCTTCTCGGCGTCTTCTTGTCTCCATTTAGGAACCTGACGCTTGTAACCACCTGTGCCTAGGTGGTGGCGGTACTTGTTCTTCTTTGATAGTTCCGAATTTGCCTCACTTAGAGATATGAAATCAGGGCTGCTCCTCTGCTCTAGAAATACTGCCCACTGACCTGCTGAGATTTTATATTTTTTGGTCGGGTCCAGACCTTTCTTTGCAAACTTTGTGTTCATCTCAGACCTCCAGTTTCGGAAATTGATTGCAAGCTGCTTCATCGTGTATTCCTTCACGAGTTCTTCTGAACCCCGAGGCAGAACGAACCTCATTAATAGCTTATTCCATATTTGATTCTTGACATCATCTGACACATCTCTCCACTGTCGTATTGTTATGTCAAGATTATCTCTAACTAAAAACCCAAGTGCATTCCGGAACTTAGGTAGTGCCTCTTCTGGAGCTAGGGGCTGACCTTTCGGGCTCACGTCTGAGATTTTGTATGTTTTGTCGGGAAACTTGTTCAGCCCCCTGTCACCTCTTTTTCGATCGCTCTGCTTCCTTTTCCTTGACGTCTCGGTTGTTGTCTTGGTCTGTTCCGGTGCGTCTTGGGTCGGCTCCGGTACGTCTTCGTTTCGTGCCACGGCTTCTTCGAGTATCGCACGAAATTCAGACACGACCTCATATTCATGTAATAAAATGCACAAGAGATCATGCATGTGAAATCAGTAGGGTACACATACGAAGCTAAAGATGCGTACTTTTACCTCAGCTTCTTGTGGATCATAAGTAGGGTCACGTTGCAACTCACGGAGAGCGGCCCTATCTACGCTAGTGGTAGGAAAAGGGTCGCTAGGCGTTTCATATCCTTCACTGCTGGATTGTTCTTGAGCAACACTCTTGTCCATGTGCTCGGGCACTAAATCTTGGTCCTTGATCGGAGAACTCATTGAGCTATATATATACAAATACATAAGCAATAATTAAATACATATTAACACATATTAACGTAAGCAATAATTAAATTCATATTAACAAATAGTATAATTAAATACATCCTCAGGCACTAAACCCTTAACCCTAACCCTAACCCTAAACCCTAACCCTAAACCCTTAACCCTAACCCTAACCCAAAACCCGAACCCTTAACCCAAAACCCGAACCCTTAACCCAAAACCCGAACCCTTAACCCTAAACCCTAACCCTAACCCTAACTATAACCCTTAACCCTAACCCTAACCCAAAACCCGAACCCTTAACCCAAAACCCGAACCCTTAACCCTAACCCTAACCCTAACCCTAAACCCTAACCCTTAACCCTAACCCTAACCCTAACTATAACCCTTAACCCTAACCCTAAACCCTTAACCCTAAACCCTAACCCTTAACCCTAACCCTAACCCTAACTATAACCCTTAACCCTAACCCTAAACCCTTAACCCTAAACCCTAACCCTAACTATAACCCTTAACCCTAACCCTAACCTAACCCAAAACCCGAACCCTTAACCCAAAACCCGAACCCTTAACCCTAACCCTAACCCTTAACCCTAAACCCTAACCCTTAACCCTAACCCTAACCCTAACCCTAACCCTTAACCATAACCCTAACCCTAAACCGTAACCATATAGTATCGTATAGTCGTATAGTATCGTGTAGGACGGGGAGAGAGTCGCATAGGACGTATAAAGAGGGAGAGAGGGAGAATCGTATGGATATTATCGAGTTACGTATAGAGAGGGAGAGAGGGAGAGTCGTATAGGACGAGGAGAGGGAGAGAGGGTCGCATAGGACGTATAGAGAGGGAGAGAGGGAGAGTCGTACGGAAATTATCGAGTTCAGATCGAATTCGGATCGGATCGGATACGTATATTATCGAGTTGTGACGGATAAAATTACAATGTATATATTCAACATACATTTGAACACATATGAACACACATATATATATATTGAACACATACATTTGAACACATATGAACACACATATATATTGAACACATACATTTGAACACATACGAACACATATATATATTGAACACATACATTTGAACACATATGAACACACATATGAATAAAAATAAGTATTGTATGAATACTCTCATCTCCTCTCCTCTCTCTATCTCTCTCCTCTCCCTCCTCTCTCTCTCACCCTCCTCTCCCTCCCTCTATCTATCTCCTCTCCCTCTATCTCTCTCCCTCTCTCTATCTCTCTCCTCTCCCTCCTCTCTCTCTCTCTCACACCCTCCTCTCCCTCCCTCTATCAGCTCTCTCCCTCTCCCTCCTCTCTCTTCCCTCTCCCTCTCCTTCCTCTCTCTTCCTCCCTCTCGGCGGCGGCGGCGCGTGCGCCCTCCTCTCTCTCACTCTCTGCAGAGACGCGCGCAGGGGTCTCCCTCTCTTCCCTCTTCCTCCTCTCTCTTCCCTCTCACTCTCTCACTCTTCCTAGCCTTAGGGTTTAGCCGCGCGGCGGCGGCGGCGGCGTGCGCCCGCGTGCGCGGCGACGGCGCGCATGGCGCCCGAGCCCGAGCGATCATAGACGAAGAAAGGGAGAGAGAGAGAGAGAGAAGAACTTACCTACGGCGCGGGGACGATGACGTGGACGACGGCGTGAACGACGGCGGCGCACGGCGGAGAAAATCGCCGGGCGAAAATTTTGGCAGCTTGACGGCGGGAAGTGTGAAAGACAGGGCGCCAGAGACTTAGCGAAATTTTCACCCCCGTGCGCGCTCCTTTATATAGGAGATATTTCTACTGGCGGTTGACAATGAAAACCGCCAGTAGAAATCATTTCTACTGGCGGTTGTCATAGAGAACCGCCAGTAGAAATGCCATCCACAGACTGTGGAGGCCATTTCTACTGGCGGTTTTCATCGACAACCGCCAGTAAAAATGATTTCTACTGGCGGTTTTCATTGTCAACCGCCAGTAGAAATGTTTTTAGTATATTATCTTTTATTGTATATTCATACATTAAGTATATAAATTTTTGTACATATTAAATATATAAATATATATATTTAGTATACATAATATATATATTTATATATTACTTCTCTCTCTCCCCTCTCTCTCTCCTCTCTCTCCTCTCTCTCCCCTCTCCCTCCTCTCTCTTCCCTCTCTCTCCCTCCTCTATCTCTCCCTCTCTCTCTCCTCTCTCTCCTCTCCCTAGCTCCTCTCTCTCTCTCTCTATCCTCTCTCTCCTCTCTCTCCTCTCCCTAGCTCCTCTCTCTCCCCTCTCCCTCTCTCTCTCCTCTCTCTCTCTATCCTCTCTCTCTCCTCTCTCTCTCTCCTCTCTCTCCCCTCTCCCTCCTCTCTCTTCCCTCTCTCTCCCTCCTCTATCTCTCCCTCTCTCTCCTCTCTCTCCTCTCCCTAGCTCCTCTCTCTCTCTCTATCCTCTCTCTCCTCTCTCTCCTCTCCCTAGCTCCTCTCTCTCCCCTCTCCCTCTCTCTCTCCTCTCTCTCTCTCTATCCTCTCTCTCTCCTCTCTCTCTCCTCTCTCTCCTCTCTCTCTCCTCTCTCTCTCCTCTTTCCCTCCTCTCTCTTCCCTCTCTCTCCCTCCTCTGTCACTAGAATGCCCGTTCTTGTAGTGTTTAAATACTACGTCGTCTCCTGGCTTCGCGTCTCTCATCACCATTGGTGTGAAGTTCTTTCACAAGTATCAGATCTGGTAAACATCTTTCCAAGTTCTTTCACAACATGTTCTTTGAAGATGCTTGTTTCTTACTGCCTGATATGTATATATTAGTCGAATAGTCCTCCCTGCTTTTATTTTACCTCGTTCTAGGTGATAAACCATGACGGCGGCACTCCAAAGAAAGCCAAGGTGGTGGTGGAGGATGAGGAAGAGGCGGGGTTGGAGGATGAGGAAGAGGCGACTGTGACACTATCCATGGAGAAGGACGCGCTGGAGTGTGACATCTGCTGCCTACACTTCCAGTCCGAAGTTTTCATGGCAAGTCAGATTACCATGCATGTATATATACAGTACATATTGATCGGTAGGCTCCAGCATGATGCTCTGCTCTGTGTAAAATCAGTGCAAGAACGGGCATTCTCGATGTGCAAAGTGCTGCATCCGCACAGACGGTAAGTGCTGGACCTGCTCCGAGCGCATTGGCAACAATAGCTCTCTCTCCCTCTCCCTCTCCTCTCTAGAAAGTCGTGTAAAATTACATGCTTCGGTTTGTCGCTAACAATAATCAATTACATGACATGTCCTAACAATAATCAATTACATGACAACTATATAATCTAGGGAGCTATTGTTCTGCCTTGTCCATCGTGGCGTACCCAGGGCATCGAATTGCGTGGGATGCTTCGCTCAATGTTCCTTATCTTGGTTGGATGGTCTATGAAAAGAGACATGTCATTGAACTGGTTAAAATCCTCTAAATCAGATACACCATCAACTCCTATAGCTTGTTGTTTTCCAGGAAAAACTACATGCTTCGGTTTGTCGGTGCTTTTCTTCTCATTGTTAGAAATGATCTGTTCAGCATAGAAGACCTGTGCAGCACGATTAGCAAGGATCCATGGGTCATCTTTGTAACCTACCTTACTTAGATCAAGAACTCTGACCCCATAGTTGTCTACTGTGACATGTTTGTCTTCAACCCATTGACATCGGAAAACCGAGATCTGAAATGTACCATAGTCTAGTTCCCATATGTCCTCAATAAAGCCAAAATATGTAATAATCTCACCAGTTTCATCATCTATGGCTTCGCATCGAACACCACTGTTTTGTGACATGCTCTTTTTGTCCTTGGACTTGGTACAAAATGTGAATCCACTAATGTCATAGGTTTGCCATGTTGTGACCTGGCGTGATGGTCCAGATGCCAAGCCCTTGATGGTTTGTTCTTCTATTGTTTCTCCACGTGGAATGTCCTTCACCATTAGCCATGTGTTGAACCGCTGCTTATGTTGCTTCATTACCCAATCATCCGTATGCCCAGGATTTTGCTCGCGAAGCTCATTGATGTGTTGTTGGATAAATGGCTCCATTATCGTTAGCTGATGTAGGATGCTCTGATGTGCCTCAAGTACTATATCGTAATCCGGTGGGATGAAAGATTTCCGTCCCATCCTACCGCTTCCATACAGTCTACCCTCGTGTCGTGACGGAGGCAGACCTATTGCAACCTGGTCTTTTAGGATACTATTGCAGAATGGACCTCCGGACTCAATGGCCTCTTCGGTACAGTACCCCTCTATCATGGATGCCTCGGGACGAGCACGGGTTGATACATAGCCATTCAGTATTGACATGAAACGCTCATACGTCCACATTTCATGCAAGTACATAGGACCCAATGCCTCTATTTGTGGCACCAAGTGCACCACAAGGTGCACCATAATATCAAAGAACGATGGAGGGAAACACATCTCAAACTGTGATATTGTCTCCACTGCGAATTCCTGAAGAGATGCCAACTCATCACGGCCAATTACCTTTTGTGAAATCCTGTTGAAAAAGTAGCACAACCGTGTGATTGCCATCTTTAAAAATAAAGGATTTATAGCCCTGATGGCAATAGGTAGGAATGTAGTCAGCATGACATGGCAATCATGTGAGTTGTAGTTGGTGATTGTCAGGTCTTTCATTGACACAATACTCCGTATGCTAGAGCAGAATCCGGATGGGACTTTCAAATTCTTGAGCCAAACACACATCGCATGTTTCTCATCTACATTGAGATTGTAGCTTGCTGCTGGGAGATGGTACTTCCCATTTTCTTGAAGAACGGGATGTAGTTCCTTTTTTATGCCTAAATCTACCAAGTCCATGCGTGAATTGAGCCCTTCTTTTGTTTTGCCCTTTATGTCTAGCAAGGTGCCCATTATGCTTTCAAACACGTTCTTCTGAACGTGCATACCATCGATCGCATGCCGCACATCTAACTCTTTCCAGTAAGGCAAGTACTCGAAGAAAATAGACTTCTTCTTGAATATAGCCCCCGAAGCTGGTTTGACATCCTTCCTTGTTTTTCCGTCTTTTGTCTTCTTCCCGAAAACAAACTTGATATTCCTGACTATTTCAAAAACTCTATGACCTCTATTGTTACCCGATGGAGCAGTAGAATGTAGTTCACCATTATTGTCGAAGTACTTATCCATCTTTCGCATGCGGTACCTGTGTCCTTCCAATAAAAAGCGTCTGTGCCTCATGTAAACTATCTTCCTAGATGCAGCAAGGGATACGTAAGCAGTTCCATCAATGCATACTGTGCAACCAACCTTTCCCTTAAACTGGCCTGATAATGTGAAGAGAGCAGGGTAATCGTTGATCGTAACAAAAAGAATTGCTCTCAGCGTGAATGAACCTTTACGATACTCATCCAACATTTGAACACCCGTTTCCCACAATATTTTCATATCCTCCATTAAGGGCTCCAAAAATACATCCATGTCAACTCCAGGTTGTGTAGGTCCAGAAATAAGGATGGTTAGCAAAATGTACTTTCGTTTCTGCATCAACCATGGAGGAAGGTTGTATATGGTGAGGATCACCGGCCATGTGCTATGCTTGCTGCTCCTCTCAGCAAATGGGTTCATTCCATCAGTACTCAGTGCGAACCTAACATTTCTCGGTTCATCGGCAAAGTCTCGGTGGTTGTCATTGAAATCTTGCCACTGCTTCCCATCGGCTGGATGTCGAAGCTTCCCATCGTTTTTGTGCTCATCAGAAGCATGCCAGCTCATAAGTCTGGCATCCTCAGGATTAGCGAACAAACACCTCAATCGATCGACGACGGGGAGGTACCACATCACCAAAGCAGGAATCTTTTTGAGCGCATAATAGTCTACTTCTTCTTTTTCTTTGCTCGTGGATTTTGAAGTCTTTTTTTGGGCTTTCTTTCGCTTCTTCCCTTTAGACACGGATGCAACACACTCTTCGTCCTCTCGATAGTCTTTATTCGTCTTGTACCTACTTGCACCGCACTTTGGGCAGCTCTCCAAGTCTTTATAATCATCACCTCGATAAAGGATACAGTGATTTCTACACGCGTGGATCTTCTCCACACCCATAGTGAGCGGACTGATTAGTTTCTTTGCATAGTACGTGTTAGCAGGCACATTGTTCTCCTTTGGAAGCATGTCTGCGATAATACTCAAGAACGCATCAAAGCCAGCATCAGACACACCATATTTAGCTTTTAACATCAACAGCTTTAGCACAGACCGGAGCGTCGTGAACTCTTTGGTACAACCCTTAGACTCGTCGTACAAAGGCTCTTCTGCTGCCTTCTTCAGGGACTCCATACCTTTCATTAAGAACATCGATTGATCTGTATGACGACGCAACATTGCCTCTAGCAACTCTGCATCTTCCTCATCCATAACACTTGGCAGAACATGAGGTCTATCATGTTCATTTCCTCCAGCGTAACCATGATCAGTAACATTTTGCACTACATGTTCGCTCTGTGGAAGAGGTTGGTGTGTCTCGTGAACGAACTGAAATCTGTCGTCGATGTTCTCAGGGTTTCTAGTCGTATAAGGCGAAGAGCTACCCTCTCCATGCTTTGTCCAAATTGTGTAATCCTTCATAAATCCTCGGCATACCAGATGAGATATGATTTGTTCTGTGTCATTAAATACAGCAGCATTTTTGCAGTCCATGCATGGACAATATATGTGTTTTGTCTTTGTTCTCCAAGCATGGTTCGTAGCGACATCAATAAACCTGTGGACCTCGGATATGTATGATGGATCTAGCCTTGATAAGTTATACATCCAGGATGTCCTCTCCATCACCACCTGTAAAAAAGTAACATAAAACACATGGTGAAACCCTATATCCAAAAATGTGGCTAAAATGTGAAACCCTCTCTCTCTCTATCTCCTCTCTCTCTCTCTATCCTCTCTCTCTCTCTCCTCTCTCTCACCTCTATCTCTCTCTCTCCTCTATCTCTCTCTCTATGGAGGATGAGGCGGGGTTGGAGGATGAGGCGACTGTGACACTATCCATAGAGAAGGACGCGTTGGAGTGCGACATCTGCTGCCTACCCTTCTAGTCCGAAGTTTTCATGGCAAGTCAGATTACCATGCATGTATATATACAGTACATATTGATCGGTAGACTCCAGCATGATGCTCTGCTCTGTGTAAAATCAGTGCAAGAACGGGCATTCTGGATGTGCAAAGTGCTGCATCCGCACGGACGGTAAGTGCTGCACCTGCTCCGAGCGCATTGGCAACAATAGCTCTCTCTCCCTCTCCCTCTCCTCTCTAGAAAGTCGTGTAAAATTACATGCTGCACATGAAGGATGAGGAAGAGTCGGGGTTGGAGGATGAGGAAGAGGCGACTGTGACACTATCCATGGAGAAGGACGCGTTGGAGTGCGACATGTGCTGCCTACCCTTCCAGTCCGAAGTTTTCATGGCAAGTCAGATTACCATGCATGTATATATACAGTACATATTGATCGGTATATATACAAATGTAGTTAGACTACTTTATCTCTTCCAATAAAAGTAGTTAGACTACTTTATCTCTAACACATGGTGAAACCCTATATCCAAAATGTGGCTAAAATGGAGGAAAAATGAACAAAATTTGGCAAAAGAAACATAAGCCAAACTTTCCTAGCAACTAATAAACAAAAAAAAATTAATACCCAAACCTATCTTTAACATATGGTGAAAGCCTAGTTTCAAAATGTAGTTAAAATTGAGCAAAAATAAACAATAACTAACAATTGAAACATAATTAAACCAATCTTCCATACAACACATTCACCATTCATTAAGCAACTAAACATGAAAAAGAGAGGGAATAGACAAAAACTAACCATCTTATGCAACCTCATTTGAGGAAATAGAGAAAATTACATAGCTATACTCTTCTCTCTCACATGTAAAACCCTAGATCCAAAATGTGGCTAAAATTGAGCAAGAATGAACAAAAATTGACAAAGAAACATAAACCAACCTTTCTTATCCACCTTCTTCCAAGAAATGAAGACCAAAACCTCCCCCTTATATTTTTGTGAAATCTGGACCTCCAAAATCGCCTCCAATGGAAGCTGGCTGCGAGCATACAGTTCACTGTCGCGGGAAAGAAGAGGGGTATTTATAACAGACAGTTCACTGGCGGTTGGCTTGAAAAACCGCCAGTGGAAACCTATTTCCACTGGCGGTTATCTTAACACAACCGCCAGTGTAAATAGGGTATTTACACTGGCGGTTCTGTTACACCAACCGCCAGTGGAAATTTCTTTCTACTGGCGGTTCTGTTACACCAACCGCCAGTGGAAATACCCTATTTCCACTGGCGGTTGTGTTAAGATAACCGCCAGTGGAAATTGGTTTCCACTGGCGGTTCCTAAGTCGGGTCCACCTTGTTTTTTTTACTGGCGCGTGATAACTGAAACCGCCAGTGATAATTTATGGGTGCCGCAGGCTATGAGCTCTTTTCTACTAGTGATCATAGGTTTGTGAACTGAGATAGTACTATCTTAGAACAGGCGAGTATAAAAAAATATTAATATTTACATGATAAAATTAACTTTAAACAGTTTGACGGGTGCAAATGTCTCCGTGAAACTTGTTTTCATACATAGAAGTATAAAACGTAGAAACTCACGCTCGGGGCCGGCTTCTGTATTTGAGGGAGGGTCGGGTTTTCCGGAGTAGCCGGCCGGCAGTTGCAGCCACACGCTTACCATGAATAGGCTAGGTAGGTGCGCGTGGTCACCTTTAGCTCCTAGGCACGTGTGCCGAACCTCATGCGTGGACCTTTCTCTTCTTTTTTTTTTGCCCCCACAAAATGCATGCATGTACCTCTCTGGTATTACAAGCTAGCTTTCGATCTGTTGGATGCATGCATGTTACGCACACCAGGCAGAGAGGTAGAGCCGACACCCGACCCCGGCCACCGCGAGCGGTGTGGACTTGTACAGTGCGCGGTGGGACTGGGAGTGGGGACGTGGGAGTGGGAGAAGGCGTCCGCGATGCACATCGTGATCAAGGAACAGAAACATAGAAGAACGCGTGGGGCTATTTTTAGAAACTAAAGGCAGTATCTATTTGCATTGTTACTGAAAGAATACTACGGTATTCTCAAATATTGCAGTATTACATACAAAATACTGTTTAGCAAGCTGGCTAATAAAATCTCCGTTTTTTTTTAAATAAAAGTATTGTAAATACTGTAGTTGTTTTAACGTATTCTAAACTTAGGTCTAGACCTCAGCCTTCAAAATTGTAGTATTTTGAACTATGACATTGTCATGACTACTGTATACTACTATAGTATTTTAAAAACTGTGGTTTTGTAAAAGATTGTTCCCAAACACAGGGCCGGCGTAGGGCATTGACGAATCTAGAATTTTAAAGTTAGGATGGTCCAATCTTATGAAAATCAAAATAAATAGAGAATTTTCATTTTAAATCCTACAACAATTAAGAATCAAAAGAAATAAATAATTCAAAAAAAAGCTATATAGTTTAGTAGAATCAAAATCAGCCCCACCCTGTCCACCCCTCTGAATACGCGACGCCACTGGGCCTAGGAGGTTGTGTTTTCGGTACATTTGAAATGGTACTCCAACATATTGTCGTTACTTGTTTGGAAAACAAAGTTTTCGGGATATATGGGACGAGGTCATGTTCCACATGCTGTTTGAAGCTGCTAAAGTCGAGAACCTCTCTATGTATTGTACCTTTGTAGTTTTTTTTTTTTTTGACCTTGTTCTCTCAACACAATGCCGGACTAACTAAATGACAACATTTTGACTGCTTAATTGGCTGCGCCGTCTTAAATAGGCCCATGTTACTCACACAGGCAGGGGGGTCACAGACCTACCTAGGTCGCAACCTACTAGTACTACACGGAAACGTTACGTCAATCTCGGGCAACCTAAGACCGCGGCGTTGCCCCGTGTCGATCTGTCGGCCATACCATACCATAGTCCATAGGCGGTGACCAGACTGTCATGTTTCGGGGGCTCGAATTCAGGTGCTTTGCCTTGTCGGAAATCGCGTCACGTTCGCTGGGTTGGTGGTCTGCCGACCAGTTCCGTAATGAACTACTAGTATGTAGCCGTAAGAAACACAGGATGAACATAGTGTCGTTACTAGCTAGCGCCCTAGCTAGCTAGCTTCAACGTCTCTAAATCGCAGACCAGCACTTTTGCAAATGCAGCTGCATGGGTCAATCAAACACAGGCCGGGCTCACTCCCAGCCGTGCAATACAAAGCACAGTACGCCTCACCAGCCGATCTAGCTAGTCCCATCAGAAAAGGCAGCGACGACGAGAGCTAGCTAGTTCCGTTTGCGTAGATGCTGCTACGACTACCGGCGGCGACAAGTCCCTGTCCATGCGCTAGCTAGCCAAGGACCGACCGAGACCGATCGAGCGAGCAGTCGATCGCCGGCCGGCCGCATCCGATTCCACCGGAGGTCGCGCAGTGCATTGGCTTACTGGCATGGCATGGCTACCTCAATCTGCATCAGAATCTACCAGCAGTCAGCACCACCCCCGTCGCCTTCGACCACCGATCCATCGACCCCGCACCGCACCCGTGCGTGCTAGCTAGCTCAGCTCCAACGGACCGACCTACACGCGCGCGTGAAAAGCTCTATATGTTCCGGTGCACCTCCGCCCCCACGCGCGCCCGGCCGGTCCGGCTCTGACCGTTCGTGTACGCGCGGGCATCTCGGAACAGCGGCGTCGGCCGGCCGGCCGGTGAAATTCGGACGCCATCCATCACCGCGTCGCCGCTCGCATTTGACCCTGTCTGCTTTCTTTGTTTGCCGGCGCGCGCCCGTGACCGTGAGGATTCGATGCCTCACGGTTCTTGCGTGGGCGTGTGTGGTGTGTAGGTTAGTACAACTTTGGAAAATATACAAAGCAAAAGACGACGCGCATCTCGGCGACCCGGCTTTATTAGCATGTGCCGATGCTAGTGTTGTGTTTTGACCCTGCGGCGGCTTGTTGGATTAATCGCTTTCTTTCAACGCATTGTATTATTCTCAGTCGCAAAGCTTTTACGTACTCGTTCGCCCGACCGACCGACGTTACTCTCAGTCTCACTCTCAGGGCTGCTCTCTGGTTGCATGTATCATGTATGCTCAGCCCAGGTAGAGTGACGTGAAGACCTACGCCTACCGCCCGCAACGACGAATACCGCCTCTCCGTCATGCATGTCTCTTCCCAAAGCAGGCACGGGCCATCGCTTTATTCAAAGGTAAATCTCATTAGATCCACTACAAGTTCTCTAGTGGTTAGCTGTTAAGAGCAATATCCAATACTCCCTCCGTTTCTTTTTAGTTGTCGCTGGATAGTTTAATTTTGCACTATCCAGCGACAACTAAAACGAAACTGAGTGAGTAACTTATAGCACAACTAATAAATTGATAGCAAGTCCAAACTCAACGATGCAACTAAAAGAACATTTGAAATAGAGTGATCATTCGATACATACGGTTGCCTTTTCTCAACCCTTTAACACAAGGTTTGTCCAAGTCAATTAATATGATATTAATTATCCTTATTAAAAAGAATATAGCTTATCATCCTAAGGATTCACACAAGGTTTTGTGTGAGGCTTTATGAGCTCATAAAATGTCTAAACATCGTGCTACTAAAGTATCTTCTTTTGGACTTGTTTATGGGCAGGAAAAACTGTTTTGCCTGTGGAGGTAAGCCTAAATGCTATCAGGTTCACCAAGCAAAATGATCTAGTTGTCGGTGATTATCATGATCTAATGATGGTCAACATTGATGAGGTGACCAACAAGATGATGATGGCTCTAAAAGATATCGAGAAAAACAAGATCATGGTTGCCAAGGACTACAACAATAAGGTAAAGGCTAAATCATTTCAAGTTCGAGATCTAGTTTCGAAGACAGTCTTACCACTGAGGAGCAGGGATAATGATCATCTGTCACACCCGGTTTTAGAAGACAAACCGAATACGAACCATGTACGTGCCAGGATCAGCAATTCACGTACACAACAGTTACATAATTGGACATGATCACACAGTGCTCAAATAATGACATAAAAGAGGTATAATAGTCTATTACATCATGATGTCCAAGACATACACATAGTCTTTAACAAGAATCAAAGTGCAGAAAAGAAACGTAGATACACACGGCCTACATAGGCAGCCGACTGGGGGTTTGCCGCTAACCCATGCCTAGAACTCATCGTACTCTTGGAACTCCTGGAAGTCCTCCTCCACGATTTCATCTTCACCTGGGCAATGGTTGCAATGCTGACAACCTGGGGGGTTTGGTGTGTAAAGCAAGAGTGAGTACACATCAACATACTCAGCAAAATGTCTCGTTTGGCTGTAGTGGACTAGCTTTATGTGGAATTAAGTCAAGCCGTTATTTTTAGTTGGTCAGGTTATTATTTACTAGTAGAAAGACAGGTTTTAGCATTAACCCAAGTTATTAACCTAGATGTACCCTTTCCAAACGGAAAGAATACCACTTACCATTACCATAGGCATAATCATAACCATCAACCTCGTCACCACATGTAATCCGAACATCTCTGATCAAGTATCACTAATCAATTGAGCTCCCTTGACCGCTCATAACCACGAGCACGACTGATATATCAGTTTTCAAACACTCTGTAGAGGTTGCGCACTTTACCCACGAGTCGTGATTCCCTTTCTGCCCGGAGATCATGACTCTCCATTGATCACTACCAAGGTGACCCAACAGGGTATCACTATGTGGTCTTTACAAAGATTCCTCAGGGCTGTAGCCGCCCGTTAGGTTTGCTAAATGCACCGCACTCCTCCCCAAGGGACGAACCAAACTTGGTAGAGTGAGCCGCATACACCGAGCCCCATTAACGGCACGACGGCTAAGCGAACTACACCCTGGTTCCTCTAATTATTCAGCTAAGGGCGTCCTATTCCACTCTCATGGTTGCACTCTACTCCCTGCGATTAAGACGGTTCGTGGGTTATCCCAAATGGTCTGCGATTAGATCAGATCAGGCGAGATATGCCTTTTTCCATAGGTGTTTATCCAACTAAATACACGAATTCTGTTGGGGATCGCCTAGAAACGAGTCCAAACCTCCCCTTATATATTTGAATGGGTATGACCAATTGCGTGTATCACCAACCGAACTAATCAATCAAATCTACTTTATTTCCTTCATTGCATTAGGAGTAAGCGTAATTTAGACCTAACTTAGATTTTTTCCTTAACCTCAAATTCGCATCCCTCTTCGACTCTACGTCGTCTAGGGACATCCCTGGTGACACCTGTCGATCCCGAGACGCCCCTGAACTCTACTCCTTGTTGGGGTCCCTCTCGGGGGCGAGTTCTAGGGTTCTTCGACCATCTGCGCACGCGCAAATCGTCTGGTCAGCGAGCAGAGGATATCCGCTGTTGCAGCAGGGTCGCGGACCGTCTGGCCCCGTGCCGCCGTAGAGAGCACCGTCCGTAACAATTATTCGTAATTCCGAAACAATTATTCGTAACTGTTGGAGAAGGGCAACAAAAAATAACCCCTATTCAATTTGGTGACTTGAAATAACCAATGATCTGTTAAGTATTTTTTAAGTAGATCTTGGATACGCTCTTATGTCAGTAACGATTTAATTTTCATTAACAAGGTGACGTGGATAGGTTACAAAATATATCGCTTCATATTTACAGTGGTATGTAAGAAACACAAATAAAGACCGAAAAGAAGCGCCAACAAGCTAAAAGTTGGTTGTGGACTCCAAGACACTTTATTTATGAGAGAAAAAGATGGTCCAGGTATAAGACATATAGCTTGTATTGTATTATGAGAGAGTAATTAGGACATGTACAACTCAAAGTCTTTGGTTTGGTTTTCTAAATATAAAAGACAGTTTGAGACTGCATGAAACAATTAAGAGCTCTTATATCATAAATTTAGTTAGAAAGACTATGCATAAATAGTCTCTTGATTTTTTAACTTAACCACTAGAAACCTATTCCCTAATTAATGGGGTTATATATATCCTTATATATGAGTATACTTTTAGTCGGCTCGCATGGCCTGATGGCCATTTCTTAGAACCGGCAGCCCATTTTATTACTTCTTCTTAATTTTTTTCAATTCTATTTAATCCATGGATAACAGGATTAATCGAACAAGACCTTAAATGATAGAGGAACCAATGAAACAATATATATATCAGGATTATTGGCGTCACTTGGAGTAGAAGCCCAAACAGAATACCGATTGAACCGTCGCACGATCCACAAGGCCCAACAAGGTGGGGCCGCAAGCGTGGAAACACAACAAGAGGCTTCGAACAGCCATATAGAAACAGAAACGGGCCCATCATCAGATATCTAGATCGAAGCGGGGGTCCGAAGGCAATTCATGAATGGAGTGACAACGATAGGAAGCTAGTACAAACTTTTGATCCATCAGCCATGCACGGCATGGAACGGAACACGGGGACGGGGACGGGGACGTTGACGCGAAGGGACTCCAAGGTCCAAACCCTACACACCTACACCTAAAAAGCTACACGGGCCCGCGCTGGTTTTCTCCATCCATCATCAAATTTACACAGCACAAACACTCTGCCCCCTAACAACCAAACTCTCTCCGCTCCTTCCCTACCGGGCGGAGCCGCATGCAGCGGGAGACTAGGCTAAAACGCCGCGGACGGGCGGCGCGGGTGGAAGGGGCTCGCGGCGGGCGGCGGGCGTGGGGTGCGCGCGGCCGTTGCGGCGGTGATGCGCTCGCAGCGCGGGCACATGGTGAGCGCGGACGCCGGGAGCGGCTGCCGGGTGTGCGGGGAGAGCACGGTGGGCGGGGCCACCCGCATCGCGCGCAGCTCCTCCACCTCCCGCTGCAGCCGCCGGTTCTCCTCGGTCAGCGAGCCGAAGCAGCGCTTCAGGTACTCGCACTCCAGCTCCGTCTGCTTAAGCTTCGTCCTGCAGCACGCGCGCCACGTCAAACAAACCGTGAAATTGGCAAAGAATCACCCTTCGTGCTAACATGCATGACATACGAACAAAACGACCAAGCACCATTTGACCTTATTGGGCCCGCATCCCGAGACAATTGCCGCCCCTGACAAAAGAGAGTGGTGGATCGGAGGCCAAAGACTTGGCAGGGACAAGCTAGGTGGATTGCAGGATGGATTAGCATTCCAATTACTCGTCCCATTATCACAGCGACTATAGCTATATAGGGTCAGCAAGCTACAGGGAGCTAACACTCGTAGCACGTGCCGATTAGTCCACGTGCCGGCACCTTTGGCTTTGGGGGGACACAGACAGCCTCCTCATTGCACGAGCATCATGGAGTGAGTAGTAAAGTAATCAATCGTTCCGTCAAAGCTCGCTCAGTGGAGTGCACAAGGGTGAAGCTCTCTCTGCCTAGCTACTTTATTCGGCTAGGAGGATCTAGTTAACTGTTGCTGTCCCACATCTTGGATGCAGTCCAAGTTTCAAGACGGATACCCCTAATGATCCTTGTCACCTTAACTGGGGGCGAAGAAAAGCCATGATTTTGTTGGACAAGGTAGTAGTAGTAGTAGTATAAAATCTGGGTTGCATCGACACCTAGCTAGTAGCAGCAGCAACATTGTATAATGGATACGGGTAGATGCTGATGGCAGCAGACAGACACACCAGTCAGTAGAGACCCTAATGCGAGCTTCATTCGTAGTACTGTATAGATTTTCGCTGTAGCATGCATGCATAATGGGCAGAAAAGGTTGCAGCCGGATTTTCCTCAGCCGACTAAACTAGCTAGCTGATTGTCACGTCATAGCTACTAGGGCCGGTGAGTAAACTCACGAAATCCACTCTTTTTATAGCTATAGCCCTGTAGGTGTTTGGCTTTCAAATAAATGGACGGACCCTCATGTCATGTATATACACGTTCGCACGTGAAGCAGTTGCAAACATATTTGTATGACTACAAGGTGTCATCTTGCATGTGCTGACAAATGTTCTGTGACATTAATTTGACTGGCCTAGTCTTGCTACGATTTGTATTACCTCCGGAACATATAATATATCTGCGCACACATCCTTAGCAGCCATTTTTTTGTCTGATAATTAAGCTATGATGCTTTCCCTAGTGTGTCTTTTCTGTCTTATATATATAGGTAAGATTGTTTTTAACATATATATAGTGCGTAGCTGCAGCAGTAACTAACATCTAGCCTCTCGTGATCACACAGCTGACCGGCGGCCATACATGTGTAGGTCATGTATGCCTTAGGCTTTGTTAACAAAAGGAGTACGTAGCTAGGCAGCCGTTTGAGATGCGGATCTACCGTGTATGCATACGGAAGCAAATGCATACTGTACGTACCTTGCCCTGCGGTTCTGGAACCAGACCTCCACCTGCCTGGGCCGCAGCTTGAGCTTGACAGCCAAGGCCTCCTTTTGCTTCTGCAGGGAAAAACAGACGCATTTTCCAAAGCCATTAAATTTCTTCCCATCGCACAGGCACAGCGCAGGCAGGCATCAGTATATATATATGACAGTAGTTGTAGTATACTCTCTAGTGGAGTACTTGCGATGTCAGGATGGAAGTTAATTGGAGTAACGCGACTCCTGCTAGTCAAACCTACAGTAGCTAGTATTTAACTGCATGCCTTAACTACTAGTACTTGGCATATCATATATAGTAGGAGGATCACTAGGGAGAGAGCGTACAGTACAGGTTCAGCGTAAAAGCGGAGAACAACGTTATACTACTACAGCTACGGGGGTACTGTACAGAAGTAGCCGTATTAGATTTCTACTGTACGCTACAGACGTACTGTACTCCATCGCACTATCAGGGATATATAGCGATACGTACTTGACGGAGTGGTATGTACTGCGTATCTTGATTTTTCCATATGATATGCATGTGCCCATACATACATCAGACCTCGAAGAAGAATACTACGAAGTACACACTACCGTTAAAATGACGACGGATGGACGGTTCATGAGGATGCGATTCTCGGAGCCCACTCCTGTGCAGGACTAGCGCACACTTCAATGCCCCTACAGTACAGTGGAGTCCACTTTTGATGATCTGAACAAATTAAGTAAACCCAAACCCACCCACGTACGAACGACGAATCAATAATCAGGGGGTGTTTGGTTACCCCAAACTAAATTTTAGCCCCTATCACATCGAATGTTTGAACCTCCGTTCCGGGTATTAAATGTAGTCGGATTATAAAACTAATTTATCAGCCGAAGATTAAAAGACGAGACGAATCTAGTCCAGTTGGTTGGGTCTATATTTCATACTCCTATTTGAAAGTCAAACGCTTGATGTGACCCGGGCTAAACTTTAGCAGGGGCAACCAAACACCCCCTCAGTTGCTGCGTGCAACGCGCGCTGGTACGTATATAGCGGCCGGCGGTACGGCTTGCTAATCCAATCCGCCGTGGGATTCTCTGATGCAGGCCGCCCTTGGAATCTCTTCGGCGTACGTACATATATACTACGTGCAGCTAGCTAGCGGTACTATACTCCTGCTACGTGCGTGCGTACGCGTACGTCGTGCCAATCGTTTTGGCCGTAGTAGCCACGAGCCCACGACGGTCTTGATGCATCGAGGGGCGGCCAGACAGGACACGGGACAGAAGAACTCCAATTCCAACACAGGACGGCTCATCACTCATCAGTCAGTGGAGGAGGAGTTGGGGAGAAGCTAGCTAGAGCGCTAGCAGTGACGTGGTGGTAGCAGTAGTGCTGCTGACCGACGTACGTACCGGTGTGAGGGTGTGGTTGAGGCGGAAGCTCTCCTCCAGGAGCCGGGACTGCTCCTTGGACAGCCGGAGCTTCTTGGCGCGGTGCGGCCCGCCGCCGCCGCCGCGCTCGTCCTCCTCCTCCTCCACGCTCCCCATTGGGAACTCCTCCTCCTCGCCGCCGCTCGCCGGCAGCTGGTTCATGTCCAGGTCCCTCATGCTGTTCCCGTTCCCGCTCCCGTTGTTGTTGTTGCATCCAAACCCCTCTGCGGCAAGCAACCATCGGTTCATAGCCAAGTTAGCTCCTTTAAAAATCTTGAATCCAGAAAATACGGAGTACTTTCAGAATATAAGTAAACACAACAGACAAGTTTCGCACGATTCGAGAATCAAAATATGCATGACGACGATTATCTATATGTTTATTTTCAATACAAGGCAAAGGTGTGGGGAAGAACCACAGCAACGATATCTGGTCTCATTCTTGCATAGGAGTATATATATATATATATATATGTACTTGTATCTGTATGACCGATAGAATACCAGCTCTGCTAGCAGGTCGGGGTCTCCTGAGCTTACCTGAGCCAGAGGAGGAGCTGAGGCCCGGGACAGCCATGGTGAGCTCCAGGCCTGAAGGAGAAGTGGACCCCATCGCCAGCCAATGCACAGGCACAGGAACAAGAAAAGGGGGGAGATGAGGGCCGAGAAGGGGGGCAAGCAAAGACAAACACAGATTGGAAAGGAGTAGAAGCATGGGGAGGCGTTATATAAGCGCCGGGTAGAGAAAGATGGATACAGTGTGGCAGTACCCATAGGTAAAAAATAATAATTATAATGCTGGAAACACTGTGCCGCGTGGTACTAGTAGTCCTGCCAGCAGGTGTAATGTACTTTGTCTGCAGGGAAATTATTAGAGCCACACTGTTGGAGACATATATGATGGTGGTTTTCTTCTTCCTTTGACTGAGGTTACAGCACATTGGGAACGGTTTGATTCTTGATTGCATTGATGATTTAGCTTTAGTAGTAACGAGGATGCGAACCATCTGCTAGTGTTTTTGCCATGTGTCATGTAACATCACAAGGGCAATGCTAGAACTTCATTCCACTATCCTAACAAAAATGATTTAATGGCTCTGTTCGTCGACTTCCATAATAATTCCCTCCCTGTGTATAGTCTAAACTTCAGAGCCATTATGTTAATTCCTAAGAAATAGATTGATCTGAAAATCCAGGAATATAGATCTATTTGTTTGCTTAATGTTACTTTTAAGATTATTACTAAAGTGCTCACAAACAGCATAGGTGTGGTTGTCGATCGAATTATTAAACCCTCTTAGGCTGCGTTTATGCCCTATCGTAATATTCTTGAAGGGGTAATTGTATTACATGAGCTACATAGGGAAAAAATAGATGGAAATATTCTTAAGTTGGATTTCGAGAAAGCTTATGATAATATCGTCAAAGTGGTGCGCAATCTATGCACATGAAGGGTTTCTCACCAAAGTGGTGCGCTTGGATCCAAAATATCGTCTCGGAAGGTCACGTGGGGGTTAGAGTTAATGATGATATATGACCCTTTTTCTCGACACACGAGGGCCTTTGACAAGGGGGCCTCTCTCACCGATACTCTTCAACATTGTTGTTGATATGTTGGTAGTGCTCTTTGCTAGAGCAATAGAGGAGAACCAATTTGCTAGGATCGTACCGCACTTGATTGAAGGAGGTTTGTCTATTCTTCAATATGCAGATGATATGGTGGTGTTCTTAGATCATAGCATCGAACAAGCCCAGAATGTAAAACTTATTTTAACCACTTTTGAACAAATGTTCGGGCTTAAGATAAATTTTAACAAAAGCGAAATTTCCTATTATGGGTCGGCTAATGCATGTGAGACTTAGTACTATTGGCTCTTTGGCTGTGGAATAAGCAAAATGCCTTTCAAGTACCTTGGGATTCCTATGACCCACCGGAGATTGAGAAATAGTGAGTGGTGTTGTTTTATCGACCGGTTTGAGAAGAGACTCAATAATTGGAAAGACAAATTCCTGTCTTTAGGGGGAGGCTTGTTTTGATTAATTATGTTTTAAGTGGCCTACCCATTTTCATGATGCCCTTCTTTGAAACACCGACAGGCGTGTTAGCGAAGCAAGATGCTATTCGGTCTAGATTCTTCCAGCAAGGTGGACATCATAAAAAGAAATATGGAGTAGCCAAATGGCATATTATTTGCCAACCTAAAGAGTTAAGTGGGTTGGGAGTTGCCAATCTGGCCATAAAGAACATTTGTTTACTCAGCAAATGGCTTTATAAATTACTCAATGAAGATGGTATGTGGCAATGACTCCTAAGAAACAAATACCTGGGAGGCACATCCCTCACCCAAGTTTCTAGAAAACCGGGTGAATCTCATTTCTAGGCTGGCCTAATGAACGTCAAGGATCAATTCCTTAGGTGGGGACTTTTTAGGTGGGCATGGTCAAGCAACAATATTTTGGGAGGATAAATGACTTAATAATACTCCTATTAGAGAGAAATTCCCAATCTTTTTTTAATATAATATGCAATAAGACCTCGCTGGTTGCAGAAGTGTTGTCACATGCAAATCTAAAATCTTTGTTTCCGAAGACCCATTGTTGGAATTAAACTCGTGGAATGGCAGAACTTGGTACACTTGTTGGCTCCGGTTAACCTGAATCCAGTGAGGGACACTTTTGTGTGGGGAGCTCATAGGGGCGAGACTTTCTCAACTCGATCCATCTACTATATTTTAATAAATAACCCCAATTATAATCGTATCTTGGTGCTTTGGAAGCTAAAACTACTCCGTAAGATAAAAATATTTCTTTGGTATCTAGGTAGGAGTGTGACCCTCACCAAAGACAACTTAGCCAATCGTAGATGGCAAGGAAGTCTGAAGCGTAGCTTTTGTAACCAGAACGAGAGCATACAACACCTTTTCTTTGACTGTTACCTAGGTAAAACTGTTTGGACAATTATTTACGTGTCATGATATCATATGTAGAGGCTGTGATAAAAATTTAAAAAAGTTTCGAGAAAAATGTGACGCACTATGTGTAGAAACCTAAGAGATCCACATTGAAACTCCATGATTTCATGTGTAGTTCTCTTAGGTTTCTACACATACTGCCTCACAACTTTCTCCAAACATTCTCAATTTTTTATCACAGCCTCTACATATGATATCATGACACGTGGACAAGTTTCATGATTTTCTGACTTTGTTTGTGTTTTATACAATTTTTAAACATGTGGATGGCAAGTTCACGGCCATGTTTAGTGAGCATGTTGCTTGAAGTTTCCGGTCCGCTCCTGGAATCGGTCGTAACTTATGCTAAGTAACATGGATATCATTTTTGCATGCACGGTTTTCAAGTTTTGAGTGACCTGCAGTTCAAATCTGAATTTTCCGAAGAAATTCAAATAAACGAACTAAATCTACTAGCTATTGCAAACACTGTTATATTTGGCCCAAAATGGTACATGTAGGTCTACATAGTGTAGGAACATACCACAAAAAGTTTGGTAAGGGAAAATAAAAAAATAGAAATATTCTTTGCCGAGTGTCTAAAGTTGACAGTCGGCAAATACCTTGTTTGCCGAGTGTCTGACGTGGAGCACTCGGCAAAGATCATAAATATATACTTTACCGAGTGCCTGCGATCTGGCACTCGGCAAAAAATATTTTTAAATTAAAAAAAATCTTTGCCGAGTAACCGCGATCTGGCACTCGGCAAAGCTTAAAACATAACGTATACCGAGCCCTTCTCTTCTCCTTCTCACTCTCACTCTCACTCTCACTAACGGAACGCCGCTGCCGGTCACCGCCGTAGCGCCACCCCGCCCGCCGCCGCGCCCCACCCCGCGCACGGCACGCCCGCCGCGCGCCACCACTGCCCGCCGCCGCGCGCCACCACCTCCCCGCCGGAGGCCGCCTCCTCGCGCGCCGCCACCGTCGCCCGGCCACGCCACTCGTACTATCGTCGCCCCCACGCGAGGTATGAACTTGTTATGCGTCAATTTTTATTTATTATTGATTAGATGATAGGGTGTATAAATCAGGTAAATTGGTGAATGATAAGATATATAAATCATGTAAGTTAGGCTATAGTCTTGTTGAAAATTTGTGAATGAAATATGTAAATCATGCCGTTAAATTATGTGTAGTATAGTCTCATGGATTGAATATATATATGTGTGTGTGATTGTCGGCCATCGTGCCGTTGAATTATGCGTGTATGTCAGCCATCGTGCTGATAGTTTTATTTGCAGGATTTTGAAACCTCCCTGTGCAGGGGAGGTGCTGCCAAAATTTTCTGTTGCTAGGCTTCTGTTAGAGGATGGAGGACCGTGAGTGGATATACACGGGCCATAGAGGAAGGAACGATGTCACCACTGAATGGATTAGAAAGACCGATGATTTCGTGGAACGGGCATATGGCGAAGCTGCTAAAGGAGCGAGTCTAGTCCCATCCCGTGCAGCAATTGTGCCAACCGGAAAAGAAAACCAAAGAAGGCCATGGTAGAACATATTTGGAAGAATGGATTTACGCCAGACTATACTCGATGGATATTTCATGGTGAAGCGCATCGTACGAGAGAGGAGGTGCTGAGACAACGTGTCGAGGATTATGACGCGGATGCGGTGGTAGCAGATATGTTGAACGACTATCAGGAGGCACAGTACACGGGAGGATGTATGGATGACGAGCCAGAGCCGACTACAAAGGCGTTCTATGACATCTTCGACGCGGCACAGAAGCCCCTTCACGGCCAGACAAAGGTTTCTCAACTGGATGCCATTGGGCTTGTAATGGCGTTCAAGTCGCAGTACAGCATGAGTAGAGACGTATTCGATGACTTGTTGACGGTTATTGGGAGCCTGCTTCCGGATGATCACGTTCTGCCAAAGAGCATGTACGAGGCACAGAAACTCCTTCGTGCACTCAAGATGACGTATGAGCAGATTCATGCTTGTCCGGAGGGCTGCGTGCTATTTAGGAAAGAATACGTGGAGGCAAAGTACTGTCCCAAGTGTACATCGTCTAGGTTCATGGAGGTAGACTCTGATGATGGACAGAAGAGGCAGCTCGACATCCCCTTGACAATCCTACGACACCTTCCGTTCATACCGAGGATCCAGCGTCCGTACATGACAGAGGAATCCGCGAAACAGATGACATGGCACAAAAATGGAAAACGATACAATCTTAACAAGATGGTGCACGCATCCGATGGTGAAGCATGGAAACACTTTGATGCCATTCACCGTGAGAAAGCCGAAGAGGCTCATAATGTACGTGTTGCGTTGGCCACAGATGAGTTCAATCCCTATGGAATGAGCGCTGCCCCGTACACATGTTGGCCCGTGTTTGTTATCCCAATCAATCTCCCCCCTGGTGTGTGCTTTCAAAGGCAGAATATATTTGTGTCGTTGATAATTCCCGGACACCCGGGGAATAAAACGGGCGTGTACATGGAGCCTTTGATCGATGAATTGGTACGTGCCTGGGAGGAAGGGGTATGGACGTATGACCGAGCTATGAAGACAAACTTCAGAATGCATGTTTGGTACCAGTACTCCATGCATGACTTATCGGCCTATGGGCTATTCTGTGCCTGGTGTGTTCACGGTAAGTTCCCATGCCCAGTTTGCAAGGAAGCTCTCAGGTTCATTTGGTTGAAAAAGGGTGGCAAATATTCGTCCTTCGATAAACATCGACAATTTCTTCCTGCTGACCATCCATTCCGCCTAGACATCAAGAACTTTACGAAAGGTGTCGTAGTGACAGACCGCCCACCTGCAACGATGACTGGTGCCGAAATTCGTCAATAGATAGATGGGCTCGTGGCCAATACAGAAGGTGGTTTTTTGGGATATGGTGAGCAACATATGTGGACACATAAGTCTGGCTTGACTCGGCTCCCCTATTATGACGACCTGCTCCTTCCACACAACATTGATGTAATGCACACTGAAAAGAATGTTGTCGAGGCACTGTGGGCAACAATTATGGACATTCCTGATAAGTCAAAGGATAATGTGAAGGCAAGAGTGGATCTGGCAACGTTATGTGATAGACCAAAACTAGAGATGAAGCCGCCAAGTGGGGGAAAGACGTGGAGAAGGCCTAAGGCCGATTTCGTCCTAAGCAGGGCCCAGAGGAAGGAAGTACTTCAGTGGATCAAGATGTTGATGTTCCCTGATGGGTATGCAGCTAACCTGAGTAGGGGGGTGAACATATCTACTATGCGAGTCTTGGGGATGAAGAGTCATGACTTCCACATATGGATTGAACGGATTCTTCCTGCGATGGTTCGAGGCTATGTCCCTGAGCATGTCTGGCTAGCGCTTTCAGAGTTGAGCTATTTCTTCCGTCAGCTTTGTGCAAAAGAGTTATCTCGGGCCGTGGTTGCAGACTTGGAAAGATTGGCACCCGTGTTACTGTGTAAGCTTGAGAAGATATTTCCACCCAGCTTCTTCAATCCAATGCAACATTTGATTCTTCATCTCCCCTATGAGGCACGAATGGGGGGGCCCGTGCAGGGACGTTGGTGCTATCCAATCGAGAGATGTCTAAAGACTATTCGAAAGAAATGTAGAAATAAATGCAAAATCGAGGCTTCCATTGCAGAGGCATACATTCTAGAGGAGGTCTCAAACTTCACAACAACTTATTATGGTGACAAACTACCGAGCATGCATAATCCACCCCCTCGTTACAATGATGGCGACAATGAATCGAACCTTAGCATATTTCGAGGCCAACTCGGAAGCGCAAGTGGCTCGACCACCAAGACCTTGACACATGAAGAGTGGCGGCATATCATGCTATACATATTGACCAACCTTGAAGAGGTGACGCCATACATGGAACAATTTCTTCATGAATTCTGGCGTCGATCAAGGGACCCCACTCCACAGGAATATGACACTCTTCTTAGAAAGGGTGCGAGAAATGGGTTGCCCGATTTCATTTCCTGGTTCAAACGTAAGGTACGTGCTTAGTTTGTAAAAGAGATACGTCTTTGAACTCAATTTAGCGTCTTTTAACTTGCGAATACTTGCAGGGCCAAAGAGATCCGTCTATGAGTGCCGAGTTGAGACAAGTAGCCAACGGCTTTGCTTATAGGGTCAAGAAATATTCTGGATATTACGTCAATGGATACCGTTTTCGCACAACACACTATGACAAAAGTCAGCCCAATCGGAAAACAACGTGTTCTGGAGTCTTTACGCCCGGCCTTGACAATGTCGATTATTTTGGACGAATCGAAGAAATATATGAGCTCAATTTTTATGGTTCCAAACCTCTTACTCCAGTGATATTCAAATGTCATTGGTTTGACCCTCAAGTGATGAGACAGACACATTCTAATCTTGGGATAGTCGAAATTCGATAAGATTCCACCTTAGCAGGAGACGATGTCTATATCGTGGCCCAACAGGCCACACAAGTGTATTATCTCCCATATGCGTGTCAAACGAAAGAACATCTTAAGGGTTGGGATGTTGTGTATAAGGTATCGCCGCACAGGAGGTTACCTGTTCCTAACGATGAAGATTACAACTTAGACCCGGACACATATGATGGAGAGTTCTTCCAAGAAGATGGGCTAGAAGGGCGATTTGAGATTGACTTAACTGAAGCTATAGGAATGGACGTAGATATTGAAATGGTTGTTGATGAGGAGGATGATGAGGTGGAAAATGATAATGACTTAGTAATCCTTGAAGGCAATGACATTAATGACGAACTTGCATCTTCCGATGGTGTTGAGATTGAAATGCTTGACAGTGATGATGAGAGTTATGATCCGGCTAACCCCAACACATATGAAGATTATTTTTAATCGATGTAATGCTATATGACTTTTTATTTCACACCTATTTTTAAATACATCTTTTTATATGTGCTTATTTGTTTACTCTTAATTGCAGGTTGTTGGACAAATATGGTGGGCGGTTGGCTGAGTAGGGGGGGAGGAGGAGGAGGGCGGACGAGGCAGAGCAGGCAGCGCAGCAGCAGGCGACGGCTCAGGACGACGATGACCAGCAGCAGGACGCCTCAGGTTCAGGCGGCTCAAGTTCGAGGAGCATCTACCTGCGAGGCCCCGCGAGTCTCCCTCGGCGTCCCATACTTCGGGACAGGCGGCCGCTGATTCGGCCGGAAGGGGAGAGGTATGTAACTTTATGTTCTTCATTCTTGTTCATATTATGTGTTCAAAATCATAATATAAACTAATGCTTTTTATTTATCACTTGGACAGGTCTTGGACGGTTTTGGATTATGCTGGGGGTCTTCGTCGCCCCCCCCAATGGCATCCTCGGCCTGCTGTGCAGGGAACACTTCCCTGGACTTGTGGAGTACGCCGGAGTGACGGGCCCAGCCTTCACCTTCGACCACTACGCCGTCGCTCCCGATGCAGTAGACCGGGACGGTCGGGAATTCAATAACAAGGCGGAGCGGGTGAAGCAAGAGCTGTGGGTAAGTCTTAGTATAATGTAAAATATGTCGCATTCGTTGCAAATTCTTGAAATAATGTATGGATACATCGTTTTTGTATGCAGGATTTCTTCAGATGCGATGCTGGATACGAGGCTAGGGCGGATGTGGTGGCCACCATGAGCTGTAAGAAGCTCTTCGTGGACATGCACTATGAGGCCCGAATCCAGGCCATCATCACCTACCACGGCTCCGTCCTTGGGGAGAGGGTGACCAAACCTCAAGCCCGAACCATGTCGTTGACCAGGGAGCAGTACTTACAGGTAAAGTCATGCATGTTTGGTACCAGTACTCAATGCATGAATTTTATTTTATCTTCTGATATGCACTTTACGTGTTTACTTTGTAGATGATTCCATATTGGTGCGCCGCACATCCTCTGTGCTGGGAGTAGATGGTGGATAGTTGACCCTGCTCTCTTACACACTCCTGTGAGTATCAAAATTGTATTTAGATGTTTGTAATGCATCTAGTATAACACATGCAATCTCTTCTCTGTGCAGGGCCAATCTGCGACGGCATCCAACAACCCTCCGGAAGGGTTCAGCCCAACGCAACCCCGGTCAAGCCGCCCACCTCCATGAGTGTTGTGTTTTCATTGTTTTAGACTTCAAAACTTGTGTATAATACTTATGTCTGTGTTTGATACTTATGTGAGAGCTTGCGACGTTTGAGACTTATGTTTGTGTTTGATACTTGTGTTGAACACTTATGTTTGTGATGGATATTTATGTTTGTGGTGACGGTTTTATGTTTGTGTTGGTTATTTATGTTTGTGATGATATCTGTGATGTATATATGTGATATATATGTGATATCTTTTGTCTATGTGGATGGAATACAAAAAACAAATAAAAAAGGTATATACTGGTCACTTTGCCGAGTGTAACACTCGACAAAGAGGCGCTTTGCCGAGTGTCAGGGTCATAACACTCGACAAAGAGCAAAAACCTGGGCACCGGTTTAGGGACTTTGCCGAGTGTTATGTCGCTGGCACTCGGCAAAGAGCCTGACATGGAGACCCTCCCTGGCGGGCTCTTTGCCGAGTGCTTCTGGGAAGACACCCAGCAAAGTTATCTCCTTTGCCGAGTGTCATCCTTGACACTCGGCAAAGAAGCCGTCTCCGTTACCTCGCTGCCGTAAAGGCCGCTTTTCTTTGCCGAGTGCTCCCTGGCACTCGACAAACCTCTTTGTCGAGTGCCCGAGAAAAAGTATTCGACAAAGAAGGCTTTGTCGATGTACTGTTTGCCGAGCCTTCTTTGCCGAGTGTTTTTGGGGCTTTGCCGAGTGCTTCGGGCACTCGACAAAGCGCCCGTTTCCGGTAGTGTTTAGTTGAAGCATGTTTGAACTACAAATTATTGCAGGTTGAGGTAATAATCAAGTTGTAAGTGTATGCATGCAAATGCAAAAGTCCGGAACGATGTTTCCATTTCCAAAAAAAAAACTGAACCCTCATTTGGCTCATTTAAATACCATTTAAACAGTGCATTCTAGTATACCGTTTTTGTTAAACCAACCATTTCCTGGTTTGTAGTATTTTTTTTTGTTGAAGTGGCCATTTTGTCTAAATAATAGCTGAACAGCGAGCGAGCGACTGTTGACTGTTTACTGTTTAATGTTAAGGATGACATTGACCATATAGTAGTAAGTAGTCATTTTATTCTTCTAAGGAATTACTATAGCAGCGCAATTTTGCATTCCTCTTGCCTCACTAGTATACTGATGAGACACGATGACACGAGTAGTTGCCGAGAAGTGTAAAGCCGCTCTGCTCTTGCATCAGCTGGTGGCCATAGCATTTGGCTCTGCAGTGGCAAAGCGGTCCAGATATGGACGAGCTGCGAGAGATGCTGTGCCATGCCATGGCACCCATCAGTCACCAGAGACGAGATAGAGCGAGGTGCGGGTTGGTTCAATGTTGCATGGGATAACGAGAGCCCGCGGGCGGGCGGGCGGTCGCTCGAGTGGGCCCCACGACATTGACCCGACTCGTCATGTCAAACTTGAAACTGACTGGGCTGGCTGGGCCCTGCCCCTGGGCTAGTAGCCAGGATGGCCCACTAGGCAGGAGGAGAGGGGCCGGGGTGGAGGGCACGTGGAGAGGAGATGAGCGGCGCCTGCGCCTGGCGCGGGGCGGGTGCAGTGCAGCCGTGCAGGGGAACTGCCGGCAGGTCCCCCAGTTCGGGGGTAGGCGAGTCGGCCTGTCGGGCCGCAGCTTGGCCGCCGTAATCATTGCACCGCCATGCCATGTACGCCTCGCCAGCTGCCTCCGTCTCCGTCTCCGTCCTATGGACGCTCCCACCGCCGTAGCGCCGTGCCGCCGTGGTTGCAAGGGCTTAACCGCCGCCCAAGTCTAATATAGACCGGCACCGCCACGGGCTCTATCGAGGCTCTGAATTCGTGGTTGAGCCGATGAAGTGGATTCATCATGTTCACATGATTGCCCTTTTGACTGAAAGAAGTAGCGGTCGAATATGAGCGCTAGAGTGCTTCGGCGTATGCGCTTTTTATTTTACGGATGGAACCAATGCGCGCCACACCGGGAAATAATCTTTTACATATGAGTATATGCATGGCCGGGCGTCGTCACTCTGTAAAAGAATAGCGAACACGGTAGCCCATCGTGCTTCAACATGTCGATCCTCTAGTAGCCTGCTGCTGCTAGCTGTTCCGAGCGAAGGCCGTACGTCGTCGCTCTCTTTGTTCTGACGTACGAGATCAAAAAAAAAAAAACGCATGCATGCATCTTTTACGAGGCTTGCTAGTCGATCACGTCTACTATACGTATAGGTAGTAGCCAAAGCCCCAAGGTCGTCGTCGTCGTCGTCTCGTCCTGTAAAAGCGGTGCACACCAAGAACGGCGTGCCATCGATGTGTGAGACGATGTGGGGAGTTATGTCCCGACGCTTGCATTCCACGGAACTACTAGCTGCTAGACACTTTGATTCAGAGACGGATCGATGTGACATGCACGCACTGCCACTGCAGACGGATTGACCGTTTACTACTACTCCATTGGCTGGCTGTTTAGCTTCGGCCGGGGAACCACCTCGATCATGAAGGCGACTCTAGTGACAACAGCGCATATATCACGCAGCAGGTAAAAGCATATCTTTCCTTCAGGATCAAAGACGACGACTGAATAATTTGCATGTGAGCGCGAGCCCGTATCACGTCACGTCCTCCCTCCGCCAAGACAACAACATAAAGAAAGTAGTAACTATTTACACTGAAGGTCGTACGGGTTTACTAAATTGTTCAAATTCGACTAAATTTCTAGTAAATAGTAGCTGTATCTAAATATCCAAACTGATTTGATATAAATATATATTTCACAACAAAACTAATTATATTTATTTTACATCACAATATTTGTATTTTCATATAAATTCAGTTAAATATAAAAGTGTGAATATAATGTTTCTACGTGCTCTTATGCTTCGGGTTCCCGACGAGCGACGAGTGATTGTCGATTGAGTATCATCAAGTTGGGTTGTGTGGAGTAACCGGACATAAGTGTGTCTTTGATTCACATATTCATAAGTTTAGTTTCTAAGTCATAATCAGCTCAAAAACAACCAATAAGGGGTAAAACTTAGAATAGAATGACTTTGTTTAGTTCTATATTTGGATAAGTTTTAAATACCTCTAGGAACATAACTAACTCATGCAAATAGGTTGCAGTGGCGGGCTCAAGATTTGAAACATGGGTATTCAAAATTACTAAGGGTAAAAAAAATTTGGTATGTATAATACTGTCGGTGTTTTGGGTCCGACCGCACACCCGGGGTTGCCCCTCAAGGTGTTTTTAGGAGTAGGACGGTGTTGCCGACTGTAGCTAAATGGTTCGTGCTGTACGCACGAGGAACAATGTGTTAGATGAACCCTGATCCTATCTATTAGCTAGTTAGTTAGTTGTTGCATGCATCAGTTAGTTACTTAGTCAGCAGCATCGCACGAGCTACCTGTTCTGGTGGGCGTCGTGCGCATAGGGGAGGCAGTGAGACTCGCTCACTCGCCTGGGCGCCGGAAGAATCGTGTATACGTGCGGCGTGGGGATGGACGCGCTCAAACGCACGATCGAGTATCGCTCGGGGCCTTTTACGATTTCCTGCATGTACTCTGTACCTAAGATAAAAGGAGGAATAGAACACAGAAAACGCAGCCGTTTAAGCAGCACCAAATATCCTGAGTCTGAAATTGTGCCAGTGCGTGTGTGAGTTTGTGTGTGTGCGTCCGAGAGGGTGAGCGAGTGCTTCTTCTCCAGCACAGGTGAACGCCGGTTGAAGTCCAACAAGTGGTACCAGAGCCGAAGAGCGATCCACCATGTCGGCTCCAACGGGAGAGCGGTCCCTGACTCCGCCTCGTTGTCGACAATGGCGATCGCCACCACGTCGACGCAGGAACGGTGGCGACGGCGAGCGAGTGGTGGAAAGGATCGTGGAGCGGATCTCATCGGCCGGACCCACGACATATCCCATGCTGACCAAGACAAACTACAACGACTGGGCGCTTCTCATGAAGATCAAGCTGCAGGCGCGGTGCCTCTGGCGGGCCATTGATCCGGGCGACGACGTCAGCGAGCCGGAGGACAGGCAGGCGTTGGACGCGCTGTGTAGCGCCGTCCCGCCGGAGATGGTGCCCACACTCGCCAGCAAGCCATCAGCGAGGCTGGCGTGGGAGGCCATTCGCGTCATGCAGATCGGTGATGATCGCGTGCGGAAGACGAGCGCACAACGCGTTCGCCGCCAGTACGAGGAACTGGCGCTGCGCGAAGGTGAAGGTGTCGAGGATTTTGCCCTCCGCCTCACGAACATCGTCAGCCAACTTGCAACATTTGGCGACCCAGAAGACCCGACGAAGGTGGTTGAGAAGTACCTGCGCATCGCTCGCAGCAGGTATAAGCAACTCGTTGTTTCCATGGAAACTTTGCTTGACATCTCCACCTTGTCGATTGAGGAGGTCACCGGTCGGCTCATGGCGTCCGATGACGGCCCTGAGCCAGAATCATCACAAGTCGGAGGCAAGCTGTACCTGACCGAAGAACAATGGCTGGAACGCTACAAGAAGAAGGAGACTGAGAGTAGTCGTGTTGCCGGCGGTCATGGCAGTCGTGGCAGGCGGCATGGACCAAAAGGCAAAGGGCGAGGCGCCAAGGCGGATGACACCTGCAACTATTGCGGCAAAACTGGCCACTGGGCGAGGGAATGCCGGGGGAGGAAGAAGGACCAGCAGGCTCAGCCAAGTCAGCAGGCACATGTGGCCCAAGATGACGAGTCGTCTCTTCTTCTCGCCCATGTTGCAGATGTCGCCATCAACTCGCCAAAGCTGAACCAGGCGCAAGCACCGAGCGACGCGGCGGTGATCAGCAACTCGTCGAACACCACGGCAGCGCGCACACCACAGGAGCGCGTCCATCTGGTGGAGGAGAAGGTATTTACCGCGCTCGACGAAAAGGAGGAGCGGGATCCACGGCGCTGGATCTTTGACACGGGGGCGTCCAACCACATGACAGGGTGCCGCGACGCCTTCTCCGACCTTGACATGGGCGTCTCTGGGACCGTCCGTTTTGGTAACGGATCAACGGTGTGCATCAAGGGCCGCGGCACCGTGCTCTTCGAGTGCAAGAACGGCGAACACTGCACCCTCTCCAACACCTTCTTCATCCCGCACCTCACGGCTAACATCGTGAGTTGTGGGCAGTTGGACGAGGAGAACCAGGAGATCTTGATCAAAGCCGGCGTGATGCGCATCCGCGACGAACACCACCGTCTTCTCGCCAAGATCCGACGAGGGCCGGGGCGACTGTACGTGCTCGACCTCACCATTGCACGTCCGGTCTGCCTGGCCGCTCACGCGGGAGAGGACGCGTGGCGCTGGCACGCGCGCTTTGGGCACACCAACTTCGGCGCGCTCCGCAAGATGGGCAGGGAGGGACTTGTCCGTGGTCTCCTCGTCCTGAACGAGGCGGAACGACTCTGCGACGCCTGCATCATCGGCAAACGTCGTCGAGACCCGTTCCCGACGAGTGCACAGAGGCGCTCCTCCAAGCCGCTCGAGCTGCTGCATGGGGATCTATGCGGACCCATCACTCCGGCGACGCCCAGCCATAACAGTTACTTCTTGTTGCTGGTTGATGACTATAGCAGGTTCATGTGGGTGGCCCTCTTGCCCACAAAGGCTGGCGCAGCAGAGGCCATCAAGCGCATCCAAGCAGCCGCGGAACGCAAGAGCGGCCGCAAACTTCTCGCCCTGCGTACCGATCGCGGGGGAGAATTCACGTCGGCACGGTTCACGGAGTACTGCGCCGAGCTCGGCGTTGGGCGCCAGCTGACGGCGCCGTATACGCCACAGCAAAACGGCGTCGTCGAGCGACGGAATCAAACCATCGTGGCCATGGCCAGGACTATGCTCAAGGCAAAGGGTCTCCCTGGTATGTTCTGGGGGGAGGCTGTTAACGCAGCCGTCTACATACTGAACAGGACGACGACGAAGGGGACCGGTGGCAAGACCCCGTATGAGCTCTGGAATGGGGCAGCACCCTCAGTGCATCACCTGCGCACGTTCGGGTGCGTGGCGCACGTCAAGATTGTTGGAACGCACCTGAAGAAACTCGACGACCGCAGCAAGCCTATGGTCTTTGTCGGGTATGAACCAGGTTCCAAGGCGTACCGTGTCTATGATCCGACATCGCGTCGTGTCCATGTCAGTCGCGATGTGATATTTGACGAGGACGCACGGTGGGACTGGAGCAAGGACTCTGTGGCGGCCATCATCGACGACTTTGAGGTCGAGTCCATGTACCCTGAGTCACCCGGCGAGATGACTATGCTTCAGCCGCTACATGAGCAACAGGCTGCAGGGCCTTCGACGCCGGCAACGGTCTCAGCTGCTTCACCAACAACACCCATCCTCTTCGCCTCGCCACCAAGCAGAGCTCTGGAGCGCGTGGATGCAGACCACGGCAACAGTGCTCCTCTTCGTTTCAGGACCATCGACAACATTGTTGGGTCGGCCCCAATGCCCAGTATGGCACAGAGGGAGCTTGATGAAGACCTGCTGCTGGCGAGTGAGGTCGAGCCGACCACCTTCGAGCAGGCACAGAAGGAGGAGTCCTGGAGGGTTGCCATGCTCGATGAGATGACGTCCATTGAAGCCAATGGCACCTGGGAGTTGGTCGACCCTCCACTGCACCAGCGCCCAATTGGACTCAAATGGGTCTACAAAATCAAGAAGGACGCCAGCGGCATCGTCACCAAGCATAAAGCTCGACTCGTCGCAAAAGGCTACGTGCAGCGTCAAGGGATCGACTACGAGGAGGTGTTCGCCCCGGTGGCAAGGCTCGAGTCTGTCCGGCTCTTGCTGGCACTCGCAGCCAGTGAAGGCTGGCCCGTCCACCATATGGACGTGAGGTCGGCTTTCTTAAATGGCGAGCTGCGAGAACAAGTCTTCGTCGCCCAACCTCCAGGCTTTGTTGTTGCTGGACAAGAACGGAAGGTACTTCGGTTAGTGAAGGCGCTCTACGGCCTTCGACAAGCCCCGCGCGCCTGGTACGCCAAGTTGGACTCCTCACTGGATTCACTTGGGTTTCGGCGCTGTGCCTATGACCATGCCGTGTACACCCGCGGTCTGGGCGAGGACAGGCTGATCGTCGGCGTCTACGTGGACGATCTCGTCATCACAGGAGGCAACATTGAAAAACTCAAGCAGTTCAAGGAGGAGATGAAGAAGACGTTCCGGATGAGCGACCTGGGACTACTTCATTATTACTTGGGTTGGAGGTAAACCAGTCCCAGACCGGGATCATCATCAGTCAAGGTGCGTACGCAGCAAAGATTTTGGAGATGGCTGGTCTGATGAGTTGCAACCCAAGCCAAACACCCATGGAGTCACGCCTCAAGCTCAGTAAGTTCAGTATTTGTTCTGAAGTTGATCCAACTGAGTACAGGCGTATAGTTGGGGCACTGCGCTACCTTGTGAACACAAGGCCAGATCTGACATTTGCAGTGGGTTATGTATCAAGATTCATGGAGAGACCCACTACTGAGCACCTTGTAGCTGTCAAGCGTGTGCTACGTTATGTTGCAGGAACTAAGGACTATGGGTGCCATTATCAGAGGAAGAAAGGAGAAGCTGCTCTGGTCGGCTACAGTGACAGCGATCATGGTGCAGATGTCGATGGCCGGAAGAGCACTACTGGAGTCCTGTTTTTCTTCGGCAGCAGTGCCATCACCTGGCAGTCTCAGAAGCAGAAGGTCGTGGCGTTGTCTAGCTGTGAAGCAGAGTACGTCGCAGCTGCGACGGCTTCCTGCCAGGGGACCTGGCTGGCGCGGTTCCTTGCAGAGCTCAGAGGAGAGGAAGCCAGCACCTTTGTCCTGAAGATTGATAACCAGTCCGCCGTCCAGCTCAGCAAAAATCCGGTCTTTCACGATCGTAGCAAACACATCGATGTCAAGTATCACTACATACGAGAGTGCATTGAGGAGGGCCGGGTAGTTGTGGAATCAATCGACACAAAGCTTCAGCTGGCGGACATACTGACGAAGGCACTCGGGAGAGATCAGTTTCAGAACCTGCGTTCCAAAATTGGTCTCATCGACGTCAGTCAGGTGATCAAGGTTCAGGGGGAGATTTGTTAGATGAACCCTGATCCTATCTATTAGCTAGTTAGTTAGTTGTTGCATGCATCAGTTAGTTACTTAGTCAGCAGCATCGCACGAGCTACCTGTTCTGGTGGGCGTCGTGCGCATAGGGGAGGCAGTGAGACTCGCTCACTCGCCTGGGCGCCGGAAGAATCGCGTATACGTGCGGCGTGGGGATGGACGCGCTCAAACGCACGATCAAGTATCGCTCGGGGCCTTTTACGATTTCCTGCATGTACTCTGTACCTAAGATAAAAGGAGGAATAGAACACAGAAAACGCAGCCGTTTAAGCAGCACCAAATATCCTGAGTCTGAAATTGTGCCAGTGCGTGTGTGAGTTTGTGTGTGTGCGTCCGAGAGGGTGAGCGAGTGCTTCTTCTCCAGCACAGGTGAACGCTGGTTGAAGTCCAACACAATGGACAGTGGTTTACAGGTTCGGGCCGCTTTGAAATGCGTAACACCCTACGTCCTGGCGAGAGTGTTTTACTTGGTGGGTTACAAGAGAGTTCTCTGACCCTAAGAGCGCAGAGAATTAGGTGGGTGGCTAGTAGTGAGTTCGATCGTTTTGAAGGGGTGCCCCCTAGGCCTTATATATTCGACCGTGGGGCAATACATGCAGATATGATAACAATGTGCACCTAAGAAATAGTGAACTGATTGAGTCTATCTTCCTATAGTTCCGCCGACTCATCCTCGCTTGGTTCCGCTGTACGGGGTTCCAGCGCGGGAAGGTCGGGTCTCTGTTGTGATTACTCGCTCGAAGTCGTTGGGCCGTCTGGATTCGCGCCGGTCCGACCTTGTGTCAATCCACTTCACTGGTCATTCCTCCCCAGGCCCACGAAGGGATGACCTTACGATTTATTGGGCCCTTGGGCCTTTCATGAGGTCTTTATCCTTCTAGTGGACCCGGGGGATATCTGTCCCCCACAAGCCCCCGATCTTTGGGTTGATTTTGAAATAATCGGCCCAAAGATCCTAGGTCCAGCTTGCGGTCTTTGTTTGTGACAGGAAATGCTTTCTGGGTAACCTGGTAAAAACGATTCCTTACTGTCTCTTTCTGCTTTTATCACTCGAAAGTTGGTGTTCTGTCTCAGACTCGCGCTTCGGAGGTCAGCATTTCGTACTGTAGGACCTTGAACTTCATTGGGTGCACCAAAGGTGCACCCAATGGGTGTAGCCCCCGAGCTTCGAGTATTATCAGAAATCATTTTTATTTTCCACTTGTACTTTGTTGGAGGTCTGCCTTGTTTTGATCTTGTGAAATGGAAATGTGTCCTTGGGCCATTTCTAAGTATTTTGGTGATTTAGTGTCCAACACAAGTGCTTAAGTGATAAACTATGCCAAATGATGGATAAGGTGCAAATCAATACAAAGGTATGATTCTAGACTTAGTACATTGGTTTTTGTGTACTAACATGTTTATCTAAGTATTAGAATCAGAGAAAATGCAATTGAAAAAGAGTGGCTCGAAGCAGCCAAGAGTCTGCTCAGTCTGGGTGCACCGGACTGTCCGGTGGTGCACTGGACAGTGTCCGGTGCGCCAGGCTGGCATCTGCGAACTTGCTGCTCTCGGGACTTCGACGGCGGCGTACGGCTATAAATCACCGGACTGTCCGGTGGTGCACCGGACTGTCCGGTGAGCCAACTATCAGCCGGACCAACGGTCAGCCGCGGAATCCGCGCGTGACGCGTGGCAAGAGCCAACGGTCGGATGGGGCACCGGACTGTCAGGTGTGCACCGGACTGTCCAGTGTGCACCGGACTGTGTCCGGTGCGCCAACGGCTCCAAGACTGCAACGGTCGGCTTCGCCAAATAAGGAAAGAGATCCGCACCGGACAGTGTCCGGTGGTGCACCGGACTGTCCGGTGCGCCAGGCGACAGAAGGCAAGAATTGCCTTCCTGGAATGCACTCAACGGCTCCTAGCTGCCTTGGGGCTATAAAAGGGACCCCTAGGCGCATGGAGGAGTACACCAAGCATTCTCTAAGCATTCCTAAGCACCAAGACTTCGATTCCGCGCATTTGATTCTTTATGATAGCAACTAGAGCTCCATTTGAGTTGTGAACTCGCCGGGTTGTGTTGTGAGCTCTTGTTGTGACTTGTGTGCGTGTTGGTGTTCTGATTTTGTGTCTTGTGTGCGTTGCTCATCCCTTCCTTACTCCGTGCTTCTTTGTGAACATCAAGTGTAAGGGCGAGAGGCTCCAAGTTGTGGAGATTCCTTGCAAACGAGATATAGTAAACAAAGCAAAACACCGTGGTATTCAAGTGGGTCTTTGGACCACTTGAGAGGGGTTGATTGCAACCCTCGTCCGTTGGGACGCCACAACGTGGAGTAGGCAAGTGTTGGACTTGGCCGAACCACAGGATAAACCACTGTGCCATCTCTGTGTTAATCTCTTTGTGGTCATCGTGTTGTGCAAGTTCTCCTCTCTAGTCACTTGGTTTAATTGTGCTAACTCCTAATCAAGTTTTGTGGATTAAGTTTCAAGTGTTTTACAGGATCACTTATTCACCCCCCCTCTAGGTGCTCTCAATTGGTATCGGAGTCGTTCTCTTCAAGAAAGGGACTAATCGCCCGAAGAGATGGATCCTTAGGGCAAGGGGATGGTGGTCAACGATAAGGAGAAGGAGTCCTTCATCAATGATCCAAAGGAGGACAAGCCTACTGACTCGGGCTCGAGCCACAAAAGAAAAGATGGGAGGAAGAAGAAAACAAGGCGCATCAAAGAGATAGTCTACTACGACAGCGACGAATCCTCTTCTTCCCAAAAGGACGCCGACAACGTCTACGAGAATAAGAAGACGGTTAATTCAAACTTCTCTTTTGATTATTCTCGTATTCCTCAAAGTAACAATGCTCATTTACTATCCATTTCACTTGGTAAACCTCCTCATTTTGATGGAGAGGACTACGGATTTTGGAGTTACAAAATGCGTAGTCACTTGTTCTCTCTCCATCCTAGTATATGGGAGATAGTAGAGAGTGGAATGAAATTTGATAGCTCAGATAGTCCTTTGTTTATCAATGAACAGATTCATAAAAATGCACAAGCTACTACTGTGTTGTTAGCCTAATTGTGCAGGGACGAGTATCATAAGGTGAGCGGCTTGGACAATGCCAAGCAGATCTGGGACACCCTCAAGATCTCTCATGAGGGGAACGACGTCACCATGCTCACCAAGATGGAGTTGGTGGAAGGCGAACTCGGGAGATTCGCGATGATAAGAGGGGAGGAGCCAACCCAGACATACAACAGGCTCAAGACCCTCATCAACAAAATAAGGAGCTACGGAAGCAAGCGATGGACGGACCACGACGTCGTCCGTCTAATGCTAAGGTCCTTTACCGTCCTTGATCCACATCTTGTGAACAATATTCGTGAGAATCCTAGGTACACCAAGATGACGCCTGAGGAGATACTTGGAAAGTTTGTAAGCGGGCGGATGATGATCAAGGAGGCAAGATACGTGGATGATGCATTGAATGGCCCAATCCATGAGCCTCAAACCGTTGCTCTCAAAGCGACAAGGATCAAGGAGGCACTACCTAGCAAGGTGGCGCAAGTTGAGGCGGCCGGGCTTAATGAGGAAGAAATGGCCCTTATCATCAAGCGATTCAAGACGGCGCTAAAGGGTCGCAAGGAGCACCCCAAAAAGAACAAGACGAAGGGGAAGCGCTCCTGCTTCAAATGTGGTAAGATTGGTCATTTTATCGCTAATTGTCCCAATAACGATAGTGACCAGAAAAAGAAGAGTGGAAAGTGGGAAAAGAAGAAGAACTACAAGAAGGCGAAGGGCGAGGCACATCTTGGAAAGGAGTGGGATTCGGATTGCTCCTCGTCCAACTCCGACAACGAAGGACTCGCTGCCACCGCCTTCAACAAGTCATCCCTCTTCCCCAACGAACATCACACATGCCTCATGGCAAAAGAGAAGAAGGTATGTACTCGAAACAATACTACTTATGCTTCTTCAAGCGAAGATGAGTCAAGTGATGATGATGAAATAGACTATTCATGCTTATTCAAGGGCTTAGATAGAACTAAGATTGATAAGATTAATGAATTGATTGATGCTTTGAATGATAAGAATAGATTACTAGAAAAACAAGAGGACCTTTTATATGAAGAGCATGATAAATTTGTTAGTGCACAAAATTCTCTTGCTCTAGAAGTTAAAAGGAATGAAATGCTTTCGTGTGAACTATCTACTTGTCATGAAACCATTTCTACTTTAAAAGGTGTTAATGATGATTTAAATGCTAAACTAGAAGTAGCAAATAAATCTAACTCTTGTGTAGAACATGTTATGATTTGCAATAGGTGCAAAGATTCTAATGTTGATGCTTGTAGTGAACACCTAGTTTGTATTTCTAAATTAAATGATGAAGTGGCTAGTCTTAATGCCCAACTTAAGACTAGCAAGAGTGAATTTGACAAGCTAAAATTTGCAAGGGATGCCTACACGATTGGTAGACACCCCTCAATTAAGGATGGTCTTGGCTTCAAGAGGGAAGTCAAGAACTTAACAAGCCATAAGGCTTCCATATCCGCCAAGGAGAAAGGGAAGGCCCCTATGGCTAGTAGTGCTCAAAAGAACCATGCCTTCATGTATCATGATAGGAGACATTCTAGAAATGTTTATAGAAGTTATGATGCTTTTGATTCTCATGCCATGGTTGCTTCTAGTTCTTCTATTATGCATGATAGAAATTTAGCTAGGAGAAATGTTATTAATCGTATGCCTAGAAGAAAGGTTGTTTCTAGGAAAATAATAAATGAACCTTCTACAATTTATCATGCTGGCAATGCTTCATTTGCGATTTGTAGAAAGGATAGGAAAGTGATTGCTAGGAAACTATGGGCAAAGTGCAAGGGAGATAAAACTTGCATTTGGGTCCCTAAGGATATTGTCACTAACCTTGTAGGACCCAACAAGAGTTGGGTACCTAAGACCCAAGCCTAAATTTGCCTTGCAGGTTTATGCATCCGGGGGATCAAGCTGGATTATCGATAGCGGATGCACAAACCACATGACGGGGGAGAAGAAGATGTTCACCTCCTACGTCAAGAATAAAGATTCCCAAGATTCAATCATATTCGGTGACGGGAATCAAGGCAAGGTTAAAGGCTTAGGCAAGATTGCAATCTCAAATGAGCACTCTATTTCTAATGTATTCTTAGTAGAGTCGCTTGGATATAATTTGTTATCCGTGAGTCAATTATGTAATATGGGATATAATTGTCTATTCACAAATGTAGATGTGTCTGTCTTTAGAAGAAGTGATGGTTCATTAGCTTTTAAGGGTGTATTAGACGACAAACTCTATTTAGTTGACTTTGCAAAAGAGGAGGCCGGTCTAGATGCATGCTTAATTGCTAAGACTAGCATGGGCTGGCTGTGGCATCGCCGCTTAGCACATGTGGGGATGAAGAACCTTCACAAGCTTCTAAAGGGAGAACACGTGATAGGTCTAACTAATGTTACTTTCGAAAAAAATAGACCTTGTGCAGCTTGTCAAGCAGGGAAACAGGTGGGAAGCTCTCATCATGCCAAAAATGTGATGACAACATCAAGACCCCTGGAGTTACTTCATATGGACCTCTTCGGACCCGTCGCCTATCTAAGCATAGGAGGAAGTAAGTATGGTCTTGTTATAGTTGATGATTTTTCCCGCTTCACTTGGGTATTCTTTTTGCAGGATAAATCTGAAACCCAAGGGACCCTCAAGCGCTTCCTAAGGAGAGCTCAAAACGAGTTTGAGCTCAAGGTGAAGAAGATAAGGAGCGACAATGGGTCCGAGTTCAAGAACCTTCAAGTGGAGGAGTATCTTGAGGAGGAAGGAATCAAGCACGAGTTCTCCGCTCCCTACACACCACAGCAAAACGGTGTGGTAGAGAGGAAGAACAGGACGCTTATTAACATGGCGAGGACGATGCTTGGAGAGTTCAAGACCCCCGAGCGCTTTTGGTCGGAAGCCGTAAATACGGCTTGCCACACCATCAACCGGGTCTACCTTCATCGCCTCCTCAAGAAGACTTCGTATGAGCTACTAACCGGTAACAAACCCAATGTTTCGTATTTCCGAGTTTTTGGGAGTAAATGTTACATTCTAGTGAAGAAGGGTAGGAATTCCAAATTTGCTCCCAAAGCGGTAGAAGGGTTTTTGTTAGGTTATGACTCAAATACAAAGGCGTATAGGGTCTTTAACAAATCATTGGGTTTGGTTGAAGTCTCTAGCGACGTTGTATTTGATGAGACTAATGACTCTCCAAGAGAGCAAGTTGTTGATCTTGATGATGTAGATGAAGAAGACGTTCCAACGGTCGCAATGCGCACCATGGCAATTGGAGATGTGCGACCACAGGAACAAAAGGAACAAGATCAACCTTCTTCCTCAACAATGGTGCATCCCCCAACTCAAGACGATGAATACGTTCATCAAGAGGAGGCGTGTGATCAAGGGGGGGCACAAGATGATCAAGTTATGGAGAAATAAGCACCACAGGCCCCTCCATCCCAAGTTCGAGCGACGATTCAACGGAATCATCCCGTCGACCAAATATTGGGTGACATTAGCAAGGGAGTAACTACTCGTTCTAGATTAGTTAATTTTTTTGAGCATTACTCGTTTGTCTCTTCTATTGAGCCTTTCAGGGTAGAAGAGGCCTTGCTAGATCCGGACTGGGTGTTGGCCATGCAAAAGGAGCTCAACAACTTCAAGAGAAATGAAGTTTGGACACTAGTGCCTCGTCCCAAGCAAAATGTTGTGGGAACCAAGTGGGTGTTCCGCAACAAACAGGACGAGCACGGGGTGGTGACAAGGAACAAGGCTCGACTTGTGGCAAAAGGTTATGCCCAAGTCGCAGGTTTGGACTTTGAGGAGACTTTTGCTCCTGTGGCTAGGCTAGAGTCCATTCGTATTTTGCTAGCATATGCCGCTCACCATTCTTTCAGGTTGTTCCAAATGGATGTGAAGAGCGCTTTCCTCAACGGGCCAATCAAGGAGGAGGTTTACGTGGAGCAACCCCCTGGCTTCGAGGATGAACGGTACCCCGACCACGTATGTAAGCTCTCTAAGGCGCTCTATGGACTTAAGCAAGCCCCAAGAGCATGGTATGAATGCCTTAGAGACTTTTTAATTGCTAATGCTTTCAAGGTTGGGAAAGCCGATCCAACTCTTTTTACTAAGACATGTGATGGTGATCTTTTTGTGTGCCAAATATATGTCGATGACATAATATTTGGTTCTACTAACCAAAAGTCTTGTGAAGAGTTTAGCAGGGTGATGACTCAAAAGTTTGAGATGTCGATGATGGCGAGTTAAGCTATTTCCTTGGGTTCCAAGTGAAGCAACTCAAGGATGGGACCTTCATCTCCCAAACGAAGTACACACAAGACTTGATCAAGCGGTTTGGGATGAAGAACGCCAAGTCCGCAAAGACTCCAATGGGAACCGACGGACACACCGACCTCAACAAAGGAGGTAAGTCCGTTGATCAAAAGGCATATCGGTCTATGATAGGGTCTTTACTTTATTTATGTGCTAGTAGACCGGACATTATGCTTAGCGTATGCATGTGTGCTAGATTTCAATCCGATCCAAGGGAATGTCACTTAGTGGCGGTGAAGCGAATTCTTAGATATTTAGTCGCTACGCCTTGCTTCGGGATCTGGTATCCAAAGGGGTCTACCTTTGACTTGATTGGATATTCAGACTCCGACTATGCTGGATGTAAGGTCGATAGGAAGAGTACATCAGGGACGTGCCAATTCTTAGGAAGGTCCCTGGTGTCGTGCAGCTCTAAGAAACAAACCTCCGTTGCCCTATCCACCGCTGAGGCCGAGTATGTTGCCGCAGGACAGTGCTGCGCGCAACTACTTTGGATGAGGCAAACCCTCAGAGACTTTGGCTACAATCTAAGCAAAGTCCCACTCCTATGTGATAATGAGAGTGCTATCCGCATAGCGGATAATCCTGTTGAACACAGCCGCACAAAGCACATAGACATCCGGCATCACTTTTTGAGAGACCACCAGCAAAAGGAGGATATCGAAGTATTTCATGTTAGCACCGAGAACCAGCTAGCTGATATCTTTACCAAGCCTCTAGATGAGAAGACCTTTTGCAGGTTGCGTAGTGAGCTAAATGTCTTAGATTCGCGGAACTTGGATTGATATGTAGCATACATGTGTTTTTATGCCTTGATCATGTTTCTTAATACATTTCGTTGTTTATTTATGGTGCTCAAGTTGTACAAGCACTCCCCGGACCTCACAAGTCCATTTGCAAGTGATGCACATATTTAGGGGGAGATGTGCTACAACTTGACCCTTTGAGACTAACTGTGTACTTGAGTTTGCTTACTTTAGTCTCAAAGGAGGTTTGAAAGGGAAAGGTGGACTTGGACCATGCAAGACTTCCACTGCACTTCGATGAAAGAGTAACTAATTCCAAGTTCATCTTTGCAATCTCATTGCCTTTTTTACTCTTAGTTGAAGATTTTGGTGAAGCAATGGGGTTAAAGGGCCAAGATTGATCCCGTTTTGGTGCTTGATGCCAAAGGGGGAGAAAATAAGGCCAAAGCAAGATATGGATCAGCTACCACTTGAGATTTTGAAAAAGTAGAGTTAGAGTTTTTGTTTGTCAAAATACCCTTGTTTGTCTCTTATTACCAAAAGTTGATCTCTCGTGGGGAGAAGGCTTAATTATGGGAAAAGGGGGAGTTTTTGAAATCTTTGATCAATTTCTCTTGGAACAACTTTTGTTATGTCTCAACAAGTGTGTTTGACTTAGAGATAGGAAATTGAGGTTGATTTGCAAAAACAAACCAAGTGGTGGCAAAGAATGATCCATATATGCCAAATTTGATTCAAAACAAACTTGTGTTCTCAATTGAATTGATGTTGCACTTCTTTTAGTTGCTTTATGTTGTGTTGGCATAAATCACCAAAAAGGGGGAGATTGAAAGGGAAATGTGCCCTTGGGCCATTTCTAAGTATTTTGGTGATTTAGTGTCCAACACAAGTGCTTAAGTGATAAACTATGCCAAATGATGGATAAGGTGCAAATCAATACAAAGGTATGATTCTAGACTTAGTACATTGGTTTTTGTGTACTAACAGGTTTATCTAAGTGTTAGAATCAGAGAAAATGCAATTGAAAAAGAGTGGCTCGAAGCAGCCAAGAGTCTGCTCAGTCTGGGTGCACTGGACAGTGTCCAGCGGTGCACCGGACAGTGTCCAGTGCGCCAGGCTGGCATCTGCGAACTTGCTGCTCTCGGGACTTCGACGGCGGCGTACGGCTATAAATCACCGGACTGTCTGGTGGTGCACCGGACTGTCCGGTGAGCCAACTGTCAGCCGGACCAACGGTCGGCCGCGGAATCCGCGCGTGACGCGTGGCAAGAGCCAACGATCGGATGGGGCACCGGACTGTCCGGTGTGCACCCGACAGTGTCTGGTGCGTCAATGGCTCCAAGACTGCAACGGTCGGCTTCGCCAAATAAGGAAAGAGATCCGCACCGGACAGTGTCCGGTGGTGCACCGGACTGTCCGATGCGCCAGGCGACAGAAGGCAAGAATTGCCTTCCTGGAATGCACTCAACGGCTCCTAGCTGCCTTGGGGCTATAAAAGGGACCCCTAGGCGCATGGAGGAGTACACCAAGCATTCTCTAAGCATTCCTAAGCACCAATACTTCGATTCCGCGCATTTGATTCTTTGTGATAGCAACTAGAGCTCCATTTGAGTTGTGAACTCGCCGGGTTGTGTTGTGAGCTCTTGTTGTGACTTGTGTGCGTGTTGGTGTTCTGATTTTGTGTCTTGTGTGCGTTGCTCATCCCTTCCTTACTCCGTGCTTCTTTGTGAACATCAAGTGTAAGGGCGAGAGGCTCCAAGTTGTGGAGATTCCTCGCAAACGGGATATAGTAAACAAAGCAAAACACCGTGGTATTCAAGTGGGTCTTTGGACCACTTGAGAGGGGTTGATTGCAACCCTTGTCCGTTGGAACGCCACAACGTGGAGTAGGCAAGTGTTGGACTTGGCCGAACCACGGGATAAACCACTGTGCCATCTCTGTGTTAATCTCTTTGTGGTCATCGTGTTGTGCAAGTTCTCCTCTCTAGTCACTTGGTTTAATTGTGCTAACTCCTAATCAAGTTTTGTGGACTAAGTTTCAAGTGTTTTACAGGATCACCTATTCACCCCCCTCTAGGTGCTCTCATCTTGCCCTATGCTTTAGAGGTCAGCATTGTCTTGATTTGAGATTACGATTCATTGGGTGCGCCGAAGGTGCACCCAATGGGTGTAGCCCCCGAGCTTCGAGTGGATTTTTGAAAATAATCCACTCGAAGGTCTTCATTGCGTGCCCTTTTGCTGAGAATCATCCTCTCTTTTTGCCGAATGCCTTAAAGGTCGGCATTATGTCCTTGATATTATGCTTTAGAGATCAGAGTGTATTTTGTCTTTGAGGCCGAGTTCATGATCTGCCCATATCTTGCTAGGTGGTGCAATTTATTTGATCTGCAACTGATTGGACGTTCGATAGACGTCCCCTGGCTAGTCTTCATGTCGCTTCTGTCGATCAGACTTGTACTTCACCGGCTATGTTTGGTTTTCCTTTAATCCTTGCTGATATCTCCCTTTTGTCTTGAGGTATTCATTGCACGCACTGCTCGGAAGTGACAGTTTTGAAAAAATATACTAATAATTCCTGGGCGTCCCCCCAATGGGTGTAGGCAAGGGACAGCTTGGTACGCTGAGTATTTAGCAAACTGCTTCTGAGTAGTAACTTGATGTGACCGCGGGTGTAATCATATCGCCCGCGCAGTTGACTGGAAACCCAATGGGTGTTGTGTTGCGTGAAACAGCATCAGCCGCCTGACGTGTCTTCAGACGGTTTGAATTGCATATTGAATTTTTGTGACTGTTCAGTGACCGTGGTAGGAGGTGAACGGTTGCCTTCTTCTTCTTCTTCTATAAATAGTGTTCTTGCTTCCTCGGTATTTTCACATCTCTTACTGCTCTCTGCTGTTTGTTCTCTTCTTCTTCCTTCCTCTCCACTATGGGCAAGAGCAAGAAAGGTAGCGGTTCTTCACACCATTCTGGCGACAAACGCAAGCGCGAGTCGACTCCTCCCTCGGAGGACTTCGGCGACTCAGAGTACTCGGAGGAGGAGTTCTCCGGGTCTGAGGGATCTCCGGCTCCCGTCTCTCCCCCGGCGTCGTCTGATGATTCAGACGACTCCCAGGGGATTGCCGCGGAGGTCTGGACCTACATCCGGACCGTCGAGCGCGCCGAGCTCGAGGGCTCGGATGAGTCGGAGTCCGGTGCACCACCGGACAGTCCGGTGATTTATAGCCGTACGCCGCCGTCGAAGTCCCGAGAGCAGCAAGTTCGCAGATGCCAGCCTAGCGCACCGGACACTGTCCGGTGCACCACCGGACAGTCCGGTGCACCCAGACTGAGCAGACTCTTGGCTGCTTTGAGCCACTCTTTTTCAATTGCATTTTCTCTGATTCTAACACTTAGATAAACCTGTTAGTACAGAAAAACCAATGTACTAAGTCTAGAATCATACCTTTGTATTGATTTGCACCTTATCCATCATTTGGCATAGTTTATCACTTAAGCACTTGTGTTGGACACTAAATCACCAAAATACTTAGAAATGGCCCAAGGGCACATTTCCCTTTCACAAGATCAAAACAAGGCAGACCTCCAACAAAGTACAAGTGGAAAATAAAAATGATTTCTGATAATACTCGAAGCTCGGGGGCTACACCCATTGGGTGCACCTTTGGTGCACCCAATGAAGTTCAAGGTCCTACAGTACGAAATGCTGACCTCCGAAGCGCGAGTCTGAGACAGAACACCAACTTTCGAGTGATAAAAGCAGAAAGAGACAGTAAGGAATCGTTTTTACCAGGTTACCCAGAAAGCATTTCCTGTCACAAACAAAGACCGCAAGCTGGACCTAGGATCTTTGGGCCGATTATTTCAAAATCAACCCAAAGATCGGGGGCTTGTGGAGGACAGATATCCCCCAGGTCCACTGGAAGGGTAAAATACCTCACTAAAGGCCCAAAGGCCCAATAAATCGTAAGGTCATTCCTTCATGGGTCTGGGGAGGGACAATCAGTAAAGCAGATCAATATAAGGCCAGATCGACGCGAGTCCAGATGGCCCCACAATGTTGAGCAAGAAACCACAACAGAAGATCCGACTTTCCCGCGCCGGAGCCCCATGTAGCAGAGCCAGGCGAGGATAGGTCGGCTAAATCATAGGAAGATAGACTCAAACAGTTCACTATCCTTTAGGCGCACGTTGTTATCATATCCATATGTATTGCCTCACGGTCGAATATATAAGGCCTAGGGGGCACCCCTTCAGATCGATCGATTCCAACTCTACATTACCCCACCATCTACCTCAACCCTCCACGTCATCACTCTAGAGAACTACCTTGTAACCCATTACACAAAGCATGTTCGCCAGGACGTAGGGTGTTACGCATCTCTAAGCGGCCCGAACCTGTAAACATTGTCTATTGTCTCTCGTGCGTCTGGCACGAACCATTTTGCTACAGTCGGCGACACCAACCTACTCCTAAAAACACCCTGAGGGGCAACCCCGGGTGTGCGGTCGGACCCAAAACACCGACAGCTGGCGCGCCAGATAGGGGGGTGTCAACGATCTAAGTTAGCTCAATGGCCGTCACCTTCCACAACAAGATCACCTTCCGTCCCGGATCCACGTTCTGCTTCGGAACGATCTCGTTCGTAACAGACGAAGAGGGAACTCTACACCGAATTGCAGATCCGCCAAGAAAGAAGTCTTCTCCAACAAACTCCGAGGATATCGGAAAAGCGCAACCTCCAGCTCTCCGAAGGAAGATCGCCACGACAGCCACGTCGTTCTACCCCGACGTTCTTTTCATCGGGAGAGCGGAGTCGCCTCGTGTCTCCGACGACGAGCCGACCGCGCCCGGGGAAGAACCACCTCAGCGGGAGTCCCGTCGACGAAGAAACTGGCGCCGAAACATCCGGCGACATCACCAAGTCGGAGAACGGGATCCGAAGCAGCCTGTCTCGCGAGATGAGGTCTCGGAGATGGGAGAAACTCCGGAAGAACGCGTCTTCAGAGAACGAAGGAACTCCCGATGGCGTGATCGTCGACGAGCTCAGGAACAAGCCGAGCAAGACGCAAGGCAACGCCGAGAAAATCCACTCTTCGGTTACAACCTGAACCCCGACTTCGCCCGAGCCATGAACACGCCGAGTGAAGTCGGATTAGTACTAGCTCAGATAGCTGACGGACTCCCTCGGACTCCCGATGCAGAGGGCTATCGACGCCTGTTCACCCAAGCAGCCAACCATCTTCTACCTCTCGCTCACCCGCCGAACAACTTGCGACACGCCATCAACAGTCGCCGAGACGCACGGAGCTCCATCAACGCTTTGCGTGAACGACGGCATGAGAACAAGATCCGCCGCCGAGAAGAGTACGACAGGGATCATGGCATCCCAACTCGGAGCCAAGCCACCAGAGCCGAATCAACGACGGCCTCGACTGGTGGAACTACCCAGGGACGGACGAGGAACCACAACAACTACTCCCGTCTTCGAGACAGACATCATCCCCGACGACAGGAGGACACATGCGGGGTGTCCGCCCTTACTCCGCGCCTTAGGGCCATTCAATGGCCCCCTAACTTCAAGGTATCCAATGTCGATAAGTATGAACCTAAGCAGGATCTAGGAGGCTGGCTGGCCGTCTACACCACCGCCGCTCGAGCCGCCGGAGCATCTGAAGACGTGATGACCGCGTACTTACCCATTGTCCTCGGGCAAGACGCACTGTAGTGGCTGCGACACCTACCTCGACACTGCATTGACGACTGGAGCGACTTCTGTCGGCGCTTCACTGCCAATTTTCAGTCCCTCTCCGACAAACCGGCGCAACCGTGGGACCTCAAATCCATCAAGCGCCGGGGGGACGAAACTCTCCGATCGTACCTCAAAAGGTTCTAGACCATGAGAAATCGTATCCCCGAGGTCACGGAGGCGGCCGTGATCGAGGACTTCTACAGAGGATCCAATGACTCGGCCTTCGTGCGAGCCATACTACAGAAGGCGCCAACTACCTCCGAGGAGCTGTTCCGGGAAGCCGACCTCTACATCACCGCCGACGAGCGAGCCCAGGACCTCATTGGAGGAGTGAAGCCCGCACCGGCAGCGCCACGACGCGACGCGAACCAGCAACCTGACAAACGCTGGGAGAAGAGACCGCGCGAAGAGGTGCATGCCGCCGGACCACCTGCCTCTCGCGCCCGGGGAGGACCTCGCGGAGGCGAGCGCACGCTGGACGACATCCTCGATGCCCAGTGCCCGTACCACAAGGACATGCACCACACCCTTCGGAACTGCCGGGACTTCAAGCATTCCGTTGGGCACGGCCGACCCTTCCAACCTCTACCTCCTCCTCCGCCGCGGGGAGGACTAGAAGAACCACGACAACCCCAGCAGCAGGAGGAGGGAGGAGGAGGAGCTTTCCCGCGCGTTGACAGGGAGGTCAACATCATCTTCGGCGGACACGGATCGCAGGAGAACAAAAGACAGCAAAAGCTCAACGATCGCCAGATACTGGTGGCAACCACCGGTCCACCCGCTCCGTACCGATGGTCGGAGCACCCAATCACCTTTACTCGGGCTGATCAATGGCTCAACTTCGACCACCCGGGCAAATACCCGCTCCTCGTCGATCCAGTGATCCGAGAGAGCAGGGTGAAGAAGGTGTTAGTGGACGGGGGGAGCAGCATCAACGTCACCTTTCCCTGGACACTCTGAGGCTTGGGAGTTCACCTCAAAGAACTCCACGAGTCAGACACTCCTTTCTTCGGCATCGTGCCGACTGAGGGAGAATACCCGCTGGGCCACATCTACATGCCCGTCACCTTCGAAACTCTGGAGAACTACAGAACCGAGTTCCTGAGGTTCGAGGTAGCAAACTTTGACTACGGGTACAACGCCATCATTGGAAGGCCCGGATTAGCAAAGTTCATGGCCATCCCACATTACACGTACATGATATTGAAGATGCCGGGACCACAAGGAATCATAACTGTGCGTGCTGACCTCCAAGGCACCGCAGAATGTTTCCGAGTGGCCATCCAAGCAGCCCTCACCACTAAACCATCGGCAACTTCTTTGACCCAGGCAAACTCTAAGCCTGAGGAGGACCATACGACACCGGCGAATCAAGCTCAAGCCGTGACCTCTATGCGGCCGACTGAAGAAACTAAAAGGATCAATCTGGGGTTTGTTGATGAACGCAAGACAGCCATCATCAGCTCTAGCCTGGATGATAAATAGGAAAGCGCGCTCGTCCGGTTTCTGCAAGACAACCGAGACGTATTCACATGGCAACCTGCGGATATGCCAGGAGTCCCGAGAGAACTGGCCGAGCACAAACTGAAGGTCTACCCCAAAGCAAGACCGATCCGGCAAAAACTACGTCGTTTCACGCCCGACAAGAGAGAGGCCATTCGCGCTGAGCTGGCCCGCTTGGTCGCGGCCGGGTTTATCAGAGAGGTGTTACATCCTGAGTGGTTAGCCAACCCTGTTCTTGTACTCAAAAAGAATAAAGTGGATTGGCGCATGTGCGTCGACTATACTGATCTCAACAAACATTGTCCGAAGGATCCCTTCAGGCTCCCAAGGATAGATCAGGTGGTAGACTCCACCGCCGGATGTTCTGTGCTGTCATTCCTAGATTGCTATTCTGGATACCATCAGATCAGCTTAGCAAAGGAAGACGAGGAAAAAAACGGCGTTCATCACTCCGTTTGGTGCTTTCTGTTATACCTCCATGCCGTTCGGCCTCAAAAACGCTGGAGCGACTTATCAGAGAGCCATTCAAACATGCTTAGCTGATCACTGGGGCAAGCGTGTGGAAGCCTATGTAGACGATGTGGTAATCAAAACGGAGAACTCGGAAAACTTCATCGAAGACTTGCAGCTGGTTTTCAACAGTCTACGGCGGTATCGGTGGAAGCTTAATCCTGAAAAATGCGTTTTTGGGGTACCAGCAGGGAAGCTGCTCGGATTTATTGTCAGCCACCGGGGAATTGAAGCTAATCCGGAAAAGATTGAAGCTATCATGAAAATGGAAGCTCCACGATCACAAAAGAAGGTTCAACGACTTAACGGGTGTATGGCAGCCCTGAGCAGATTTATATCCAGGCTGGGAGAAAAAGGTTTACCATTTTACAAGCTACTCAAGAAGGTGGACAAGTTTCAGTGGACTTCAGAAGCGCAGGAAGCCTTGGATGCACTGAAGAAATTCTTGACAACCCCACCAGTACTGAAACCACCATGGCGAGCCACATCAACTCAACCAGCTGAAGACCTGCTGCTATATATTTCTTGCACGACTCACGTGGTAAGCACCGCGTTGGTAGTCGAGCGAGCAGAAGAAGGACATGCTTACCCTGTGCAACATCCTGTTTATTTCATCAGTGAAGTTCTGGGTCCCTCGAAGAAAAAGTACTCTCAAGTGCAGAAGCTATTATACGCAGTACTTCTAACTGCCCGCAAGCTGCATCACTACTTTGATGACCACAAAGTCATAGTAGTCACTGGTTTTCCGATAGGGGATATTCTCCACAACAAGGAAGCCATTGGCCGAATAGCCAAGTGGGCCTGTGAACTGGGATCTCATGACATCGAATTTCGACCTCGTACTGCCATTAAGTCCCAAGCATTGGTTGACTTCGTATCGGAATGGACTGAACAGAAAATACCAGAGAACCCAGAAACTGCAGAAGTATGGAGGATGTATTTTGATGGCTCGCTGAAGCTGCAGGGAGCAGGCGCAGGAATTCTCTTCATCGCACCTGGAGGCGAACACCTCAAATACGCCCTCCAGTTGTTATTTCCAGCCTCTAACAACGCAGCCGAGTATGAAGCTCTGATCCATGGACTAAACATCGCCGTATCTTTGGGCATCAAGAGATTAATGGTATACGGAGATTCTCTGGTGGTCATAAGTCAGATAAACAAAGAATGGGACTGTTCGAATGATTCGATGGGAAAATACTGCACTACCGTCTGGAAACTAGAAGATAAGTTTGAAGGTCTTGAATTTCGTCATGTAGAGAGAGATCGAAACACGACAACTGATGTATTGTCCAAGTTAGGATCCAGCCGAACTCAGGTCCCACCCAGAGTCTTCGTGCAAGAAATACCACGACCGAGCATCTCAACAGATCAAGCAGAAGAATGTAATATCGTGGATCAACCCGAGTCAGACTCTGACGACTGGAGAAGGCCGATCATCAGATACATAAAGAATGAAGAGGAGCCAGATGACAAAAATATAGCCGAGCGCATCGCCAGACAGTCAGCCCACTACACACTCATTAGGGAAACATTATACAGAAGGGGTGCATCAGGCGTCCTCATGAAGTGCATTCTCTCATCTACTGGGAAGCAACTTCTAGATGAGGTCCATGCTGGGCAATGCGGAATACACGCAGCATCCAAGACACTAGTTGGGAAGGTCTTCAGGTCAGGATTCTATTGGCCAACAGCGAAAAGCGATGCAGCCGAGTTAGTTCAGAGGTGCGAAGCATGCCAGTACTTGTCAAAGCAACAACATCTACCAGCACAGCAGTTGCAGACCATACCAGTAACTTGGCCCTTCGCATGCTGGGGACTGGATATGGTTGGACCTTTTAAGAAAGCTCAAGGAGGATACACTCATGTACTGGTAGCAATCGACAAATTCACCAAATGGATAGAATTCAAACCCATTGCTTCCTTAACCTCAGCCAAGGCCGTGGAATTCATACAAGACATAATATTCTGATTCGGAATACCAAACAATATCATAACTGACTTGGGATCCAACTTCACAAGTTCAGAATTCTTTGATTTCTGCGAGCAAAAGGGCATTCAGATCAAGTACGCTTCGATAGCGCACCCGAGGGCCAACGGGCAGGTTGAGCGAGCTAACGGGATGATACTAGAGGCACTTAGGAAAAGGGTCTTCGAAAAAAATGAAAAGTTTGTAGGAAAGTGGATAAGGGAACTGCCCTATGTCGTCTGGAGCCTAAGAACTCAACCTAGCCGAGCTCTACATGGAAACACTCCCTTCTTCATGGTCTATGGATCAGAGGCAGTATTACCCGCCGATCTCAAGTTCGGGGCGCTGAGGTTGGTCTTCGAAAGCATAGCAGAAGCCGAAGCTACTAGACTGGAGGACATCGATGTACTCGAAGAAGAACGGCTGAATGCAGTAATTCAATCAGCACAATACCAGCAGACTCTGAGACGCTATCACGACAAGGCCGTGTGACAACGATCCTTCTCAGTGGGAGATCTCGTCCTCCGCCGAATTCTAACGGGGGAAGGACGGCACAAGTTATCGCCCCTTATGGGAGGGACCATTCACAGTAGCAGAAGTCACTCGGCCGTGATCATATCGTCTAACTCAGATGGACGGCACAGAAATTGGGAACTCCTGGAATATAGAACACTTCAGGAAGTTTTACCCCTAGCTGAATTTCAAAAGCTATCGGGACGACAATATACTCTGTAAAACGAGAGATATGTCATCAATAAAGAAGGTCTCAAAGATACTCAATTTACTCATGCTTGACTAGCACTCTTACTTAACTCGAGGTGACCACTATGCCCTGCTAACGGAGCAATCGGCTTAAGTCGGCAACAACTTAAGTCGGTGCGACATGCTCACGCTTACTTAACTCGGGGTGACCACTATGCCCTGCTAACGGAGCAATCGGCTTAGGTCGGCAACAACTTAAGTCGGTGCGACATGCTCACTCTTACTTAACTCGAGGTGACCACTATGCCCTGCTAACGGAGCAATCGGCTTAAGTCGGCAACAACTTAAGTCGGTGCGACATGCTCACTCTTACTTAACTCGGGGTGACCACTATGCCCTGCTAACGGAGCAATCGGCTTAAGTCGGCAACAACTTAAGCCGGTGCGACATGCTCATGCTTACTTAACTCGGGGTGACCACTATGCCCTGCTAACGGAGCAATCGGCTTAGGTCGGCAACAACTTAAGCCAGTGCGACATGCTCATGCTTACTTAACTCGGGGTGACCACTATGCCCTATAAACAGAAGCAATCGGCTTAAGTTAGCAGCGATTTAAGGCGATCTGACGTGCTTACGACTACTCATATAGGGATGACTTCTATATCCCTTAAACAAGTTTCAAAACCATCACACAGCCTTTTTACTACTACAAATTTATGCACTGTTGAATTCTAAAACAGTAGGAGAATAGCAATATCATTCAAATGCTAAACTGGTGTCCTCTAACGAATATATGACCGTGCTAACCGTGCGCTCAAAGCACGCAAAACATTTCTCTATTTCGCGATGTCTTTCTCAGGAGCAACCGACGAGGAAGGGCGACTTGAGGAATCAGGCGCAGCATTCACATCAGCCCTTATATCTTCAGGAACGACTACACCGGGTCTCCTCATCAAGATTCGTCCCGCTCGAATGGCCTTATCCATGGCCCTGTCGCGCTGGGCTCTTAGAGTAGTGGAAGTTTCTTCAGCAACCTTGGCAGCCAATCGAGCGTTTTCTAGCTCCTGGGTGATGGATTTCTTGGAAGCACGGAGTTCTTTGATAGTAGCATCCTTAGCCGATATCAACTGTCTGAGACGGAACACGTCATCTGTAGATTCCTGCAGTCTGTAGCGAAGATTATCTAACTCCTCCATGGAAAAGCAATGACTCCTCTCCAGGATGGTCAACGAGCTACTAGAATCACGATACAGTCTGTCAAGATTGTCGCGAGATGCAGCAAGGACACGTTTTTCTTCCTGCAAACAAAAATCAACTCCTTTCAAACATCAAACAAGCAATAGGAACACAGCAATGCAAGGTACAACTTCACAAGTCACCTTTTCAGAATCAAGCTGAGTGCGAAGGGAAGAGCTCAGTGCATTGGCATCATCTAGGGCAGCAGAAACCTGGGCTAGTTCAGTCTGGCTTTGAGAATACTTTTCTTCAAAATCAGAGCACCGCTGGACCAGTTCAGCTTGATCTCGAGAATGTTTTTCCTCAAGAGTGGAAATTTGCCGAGTCATATCTAGCAGGAGACAATCAAACAAAAAGGATCAGGATGTAAAGCAGTTCAATAATGCAGACAAAGAAAAGCAGAAAGGCACTAACCAGCATTGGTCGCCTCCAAGTCAGAGACACGTTGTTGAAGTAACACCGGATTCCAACGTGCAAGAGACAAAGCTCCTTCTGGAACAGAAGCACCCTGCAACCTCAGCTGGCTAGCCATCCCGTCCACCAAAGCCTGATAAGAAGAACAGATGAGTGTAATGACAGCAGTTCACACAGCGCGAAAGTCAGGACAAGATATATTACAATACCTGGAGATTGGAAAAGAACGAAAGGACTCCCAAATCATGAGAGATCAATTGATGGCCTGGCGTAAGGTCACCACCCGAAGCAGTTTGCAACAAACCGGCAGAAACCAACTCAGTGCCATCAACAGAGCTCAAAACTTGGCCAGCGGGGACACTGCCCTCTAAAGCGACTCCCTGGTTCGAAGCTTGGGCAATCACCATGCAGTCGGAGTGCGGGGGTGATCCCGCATGAACGTCCATGGAAGTACAAGAGGGGGACTCCGCTCGGACACTCTCGGGGGCTGGGTCATATTTTACGCTACCCACGCGAGCCAGATCATCTCCGGCAGTACCCTCGGGGGCTGGACAATGGCTTGCACTTCCCACCCGGGCCGAGTCACCCTCGGCAACACCCTCGGGGGCTGGGTAAGCGTCAACACCATCCTTGAGAGCCAAGTTCTCTGCAGTGGCCACCTCTAAGGCTGAAGGCCCCTCAGTTGCTTCCATGGGACCGAGACGATCCAAATCAGTCTCCTGGCCTTCAAGACCGCACTCTAAGGTCGATGAGGCGCGGGATGACCTCAACCCAGCATCAAGCACATCAGCACAAACCTCCATCACACCATCATCCGCTGGCTCTAACAAAAGGTCCTCTGGAACAATATCCTCCAGGGTCTGATCAAAGTTTGCCAGAGATAACTCCTGTAGGCCAACGAGGGCTGACAAAGCAGGAGAAGGAACTCCACTACTCTCCCCACTGGCAATATACTGCCGGCTGTTCTTCCGGGTCAGAGGGACCTCATCTTCTTCCTCCCTGTCGTTTTCATCAACAACATAAACAGCACACCCATTGGGTTCAGCAGCAGATGGAGCACACCCATTGGGTTCAGCAGCAGATGGAGCACACCCATTGGGGTCGGCGTCAGTAAAATCAGGCACGGGAACCTCCTCAGCGGCAGGAGCCGAAGGACCAGCACCCCGATCCAAACTAGATACTTGCCGGAGACGTCTCTTTTTCTTTTTCTGCTCATCCGCAGAAGGATCAAGTTGATTGGCTCGGCAAGGGCGTCTCGGGCGAGCACTGGCAGGTTTCTGAACATCCAAAGTTATACTAGCTTCTGGGAGAGCCGCCACCACCAATGTCCCAGCAGGAGCAGCATCAGGAGAGTCCTCAGCCAGCAAATCAAGCATAACATTTATTTCTGTGTGACTAGGATCCAAAGGCACCTCAAAGTGGACTTGCCGTTCGTCGTCAGGAATTTCCCCGAGCGAAGCAACCAAAGTGTTAACCTCGTCGGCAGAGGGTCGCACTCTAAGGCTGAAGCGCCCCAATCCTTTGGGACTCAAATGTGATACAATTACTAGTCCCAGGAGGCTAGTAAACACATTTATACATCAGATGGTTACAGATCTGCTTAAACGAGACAAACCTATAAAGGTGGCGATCAACTTTAAGAGTTGGTCCACAACTCGGGACATATCATCAGAGTGGGGCTGAAGCAGCCCGATATACGCAGTGAAGCAATTCAGCGGTCCAACAGCCACAGGCAAGGTTGGGAACAGTCGTAACTCTTACCCAATCTCCTTTTTCTGAAAAACAACAAATAAGCAAGGGTGAGTACAAACGTACTCAGCAGCCCACCTTCACCCGCGGAATGGGGAAATCAGATATATGCATGGAATATGTGGAGCTCAGGATATTTTGCAGAAACAGCAATATTTTATGCAGGTTTGTTTTGAAAAACATTTTGTATTTTTGCAAAGCGCATCCTCTCCAAAAGGAGCAGGAAGTTTTCAATATTAGAACAAAATCCCCTGGACTAAACCATCCAGGTATCTCAGTAGTTTCCCACTGGTTTTCATTTTCAAAAAAACAGTTACTGGACTTCCCGTCCACCATAGCTCACGGCTCAACCGCCGGACCTTTTAAAAATCACTTTTATCAAAAGCACCTCTTTTGGAAAACAAAACACTAATTGCCATACCACACCAGACTCGTCCATTCCTGTGGACACAGACTATTCGAATAGGTTTTCAAACTCTGCGCAGAGGTGTACACTTTACCCACTAGTCCGGCTCTGCGATCTCATGATCAATGAGATCCAAATCCGAATCTCTTTCTTTCCCCGCACATCCTAACCTTAACGGTTATACCGGAAGGAGTCAGGCCACCGCCATGCCCAAACCGGACAAAACATTCCCCCTCCTTATCCTCCCGGTGCTCCCCAGCCTTCATAACCCTGGGGTTGGACCGTACGAGTTCAGATTGAGTGACTGCCCACACAGTCTCGAGTGGTTGTACTTATCATGAGTACAGGTAGTGAATGATGACAAACCGGTCCTTATATGAGGGGATAATCCTTCTGCTCACACCTAAACCAGCTGAGCCATCACCTTAGGCCCTCCCCTAAACCAGGGAGTCCCTGATCATCCCTACTCAAGGTGATAAGGGTGAAAACCCTTCATCATACATATTTTGAAAAGCATTTTCTTTTGAAAACTCACACCTTTCCTCAAATCATTTGTAACAAATATATCAGGGATTGATTGCGGCAAGCGGCTGGGTGGCCATAATAACTTGTCTCAAAATCATATTATGCATAAAATAACAGACTGAGGGTTGTGGTTGAAAAATCATAGGTAATTTATGCATCAAAGGGATCCAGTGAGCTTGCCGTGCTTATCCGACGAAGGGGGAAGGGGAGCTCGCGGAACTGGCTTCTAGCTCCACTGCCTGGCGTAGACTTGCAGATCTAGCCTCCACGAGACGGCACGAACGCTCCGATAACTATGCAACATGAACAAGCAAACATACAAACTAGCAAGTATACCAACAAATATTTAGTATAGTGGTCAGAATAGCGATATATGGATGGGTAGAGTCTTGAGTAGAATCTGTGTCATGTGGTGTTGAGATACTACTAGTGGTGGAGCGGAGGTGCTTACCAGGAGGGTGGACTGGAGGCGAAGCGACACTATGCGTGTAGCCGGCAGAGCAGAGTAACTGAGTGGGTGGGGTGTTAGCCTTGGCTGAGGGTGTTGAGTGTGTGGAGTGGGAGAGGGTAGCTGGGGGTATTTATAGCTGGGTGTATGTGGTGTAGCACAGTGAAGTTCACTGTTGGTGAGAATAGTGACGAATGAATCGTCTGACTTAGTATGAATAAGGGAGTTATAGGCAGAATATGGGACAAGAGTATTTTGGGAGTCTTCTGGAATATGAACCATGCTTAAGAGATGACATGGTTGGATAGGAAATAGTTCGATAAGAATTTAGAAACAAGAATTATTGGAATCTGAGTTTGGAAGCCTGGTTCGAAGGAATCTCAAAGTCAAGCATGCTCAACTTGGGGAAACCTGGGATGGGTGACCAGATGGGAAGTTCCCACTAGAAGGAAAATCACAGTCACCGGAGTTCGTATGATTGGAACATGGGTCTGGCTGGTCTTAGGTGGACTGGACAGCATGATGTATGAGTAGTTGAAATTTGGGGTGATCGGCTAATCGATGAATAGTAACAATGAATAGTAATGATGAATAGTGACGACGAAAAAGTTACTAGATATCATAGATGAGTAGTAACGATGATGAATAGTAACGATGATGAATAATAACACTGAATAGTAACGACGGTGAATAGTGTCAGTGAATAGTAACGGTGAATAGTGATGGCGAATAGTCGTATGAACGAACGATGAATGATGAATAGGAACTATGAACGAACGATGAACGATGAATAGGAACTATGAACGAACGGACGAACGATCGAATGATCGGACGAACGAACGATCAGAATTTCGGCAGCATAACGGCAGGACAAAGATTATCTGGAAGAACGATGAATAGGGACCATGAACGAACGATGAACGATGAATAGGAACTATGAACGAACGATGAACGATCGAATGATCGAACGAACGATCCGAATTTCGGCAGCATAACGGCAGGACAAAGATTATTTGGATGAACGAACAGACAAACGATCGAATGATCGGACGAACGAACGATCGGAATTTCGGCAGCATAACGGTAGGACAAAGATTATCTGGAAGAATGATGAATAGGGACTATGAACGAACGATGAACGATGAATAGGAACTATGAACGAACGATGAACGATTGAATGATCGAACGAACGAACGATCGAAATTTCGGCAGCATAACAGTAGGAAAAAGATTATTTGGACGAACGAACGAACGAACGATCGAACGATCGGACGAACGGACGAACGAACCATGAACGATCGGATGAACGATCGAACGATCGGACGAACGAACGAACAAACTAAGAACAGGGGACGAACGATCGAAGAACGATCGAACGATCCTTGTGCTAGTGTGTGCTTGTGTGGAACATGGAGTGGGTGTGTGTGTGGGGGGGAGAGAGTTGCCATGAAATGGCTTGGGGTGAGATGAGAGGAGGCCCTTGCCCCTCTATTTATAGCCATGGTGGGGGGATTAGGGGGAGGGATGAGAGGATTAGTGGGAGGATGAGAGGATTAGTAAGAGATTAGCATGTATTTGTCTTGTATAAGTGAGATTAGCTTGTAGAGCTCACCGTATGACACTGGAGGCATACGTATACGTATGAGCATGAGAAAAGTTATGAAGAAAATATTTATAGGGACTTGAAAAATGATTCTGAAGGTATTTCTCAAGAGGAAAATATTTGGAGATATATTGGTGGAATATTTGGGCAATATTTCTGGAAAGAACTTGAAGGGGATTACTCGGGAAATATCTGGGCGGTATTTCCGAAAAGAAATTGAGGGTGATTACTGGGGAAATTTTTGTAAGATATTTTGAGGAGGATTTTGGAGAGAATATAGACCACTATAATTTATTTGTTGATATCAACTTGCAAACAAACATTTTGAAATGAAATTTGAAATTCATTTTGAATTTAGAGGGAGTTTGAGAAAATTTCAAGATTTGAATTTTTGGGATGCTACAAATCTACCCCACTTAAAAGGAATCTTGTCCTCGAGATTCGGCTTAGAAGGGTTATGGGTATAGCTTTACTTCAGCTACATATCTTCACTTTGCAGACTCTTCGAGGAGATGGAATTTCAACAAAATCTGGCCTTTGAGGGGCATCTGGTTGACGATTGCAACCGCTGATTCTGGCTACTCAAAGATCTTCTTCAGGCTTCTAGCTTTCGGTTGGCAGCTAGCTTATTGAAGAAGCATCGATGCCAACACGCAAACCTTCCTCTTGCGAACTCCCACATGGATTCCTTCCTTGATTGGTCCTCTAGTGCTTCATTAACAAAACTTGGATGACCACTTCTCATCTAGAGACTTATATGCTTCGATGATCTGGTCCTCCACAAGCTTGCTACAGGCCTTCTTCTTTTTCTCCATAGCAGGAACTTTACTGGAACACTACCCCACTTAAAAAGAATGAGGGTAGAACTCTTGAATCTTGGGGATTTGAACTCCTTGAAGTACCACATAACAAGGGTGTTACGGGTCCTTCTGCTGCTGTTGCTGCTTGACTAGGCTGCGGAGTGATGACTGACACAGGGTTGATTCTGGGAGAACCTTCTTCTCATCTTCTCTTCACTATCTTCTTTTCACTGACCCTTTCTTTCTCTTTGCTCTTCCCACTGGAGGATTTTATCAAAGAGTATTACCATCATACAGAGGAGGAAACCAAAGACTATGAACCATGTACAACAGTCTTCAACCCAAGAATCACCTAGCATTGTGATCTTAGGGGCGAGGGAGTGGAAAATGGAGTTGCTTGCTATTTGGCAGGGGGGTCTATCTAGAGTGTGCTTTGCTTTGAGCGAGATGGGAGTTGAGGGAGCTGGTGGGGGGTGGTTTATAGGCGAGCGGGGGTGCTCGGGGGGTGGGGGTGAAGTGGTGGTTATGGAGCAGGTGCTACGCGGCAGCGGGTGCGACAAGGGGAAGGGGGGCCTATTGCCGGCGACGATGGAGGTGGGTGCGCTGCAAAAGGGGGCGAGGGGTGGTGGTAGTGTGCATGGAGGCGGGCACACGTGCGGGGGGCACGGGTGAGTGGTGGGGTTGATGACCCTGATGTTTGTGGTCTCTGGTTCCAAGAATCTTTGCCTCTCTATATGGTAATAACTCCTTCTGTCCTCTTTTCCTGTTTTCTTTGACTCAGGGGCAGTGCTTTGATTCCCACGGTTGGTCCTTTTGACTGAGCGGCTGGACTGGTTTCTTCTGTAGCTTGTTCCAGGCTTCAAGGGTAAGCTTCCTGGTATCTTCTTGGGTAAGGCACTTTTCTCTTGAGATGGGTTAAGATGAGAATGGAAGCATAAGGTGAGGATTAGCTCTAATTTGTGATCTATGTTTTTAGAGAAAACCTTTCTTAAAAAGAAAGAAAACACACAAGCTCAGCAATGATAAGCACAAACAAATCAAATGTTTTGAATAAGGGAAGAATAGAGTTTTTCCAAAGCACGAACTACTCAGATTCAGGGGCTAAGCATAACTACTATTGCTCGGCTCCTGAACTGAGAACTATGCTAAATGCAACTTATGAGCACTAACGTTGAAGCATCATATATGCACTCAAAAGGGGAGAAAACATCGAGCGAAATTCATTTTGAAATGCCCTAGGGGGCCACACAAATAGAGTTTTTCAAAGCACGGGACTACACGATTACCTCTCAAACATGCAGGGCTCTGGCCAAAGTGAAGAAAAACTTCACTACCCAATGCATGCAGAGGACTGGGCATAACTAACTCAGATCTGGCAACTTCTCTTCTAGCGAGCCTGACACACAACTTCAATCTGAGACATCTCCTGGATGGGTCAAGAGGGAGCTGATGCTGATGACTTCTTCTAGCGGCGACTGAGATGGCAAGACAGGGTCGAACTCTTCTTCAAGCGGGACTGGCTCTTGTAGCTCCTCAGAGGGCGGCGGTGCTGGCGGGGTGCTTGCAGCTTCTTCCTTGACCTCACGAGACGGGGCTGGAATCTTCTTCATGGTGAGGGGCTCAAACAACTCTGGCGGGGATCTTGGGAGGACTCAGGGTGCTCTTGCTTATCCATAGCCTGAGGGAAGACTGGAATTCCTTCCAAGACTATGGCTCCTTCTGGGAGTTCCCAAGCCTTCTTTTTTTCGCTGGTAGAGACCGGGTGACCTTCAAGAATCTGGGGATCTTTGGCTCTCATGGGTTGAACAGGGTTGGATGAAGCGGGCTCTTGGATTCGTAGGGCTCTACGTTGGTTATGGGTTACCAAGTAGGCCTCCATCAACTTCTGGACGTGCTCATCCTTGGCTTGCTTCAGGGCTTCAACAGCAATGGCTTCACGACTTTTGAAGGCAGCTACATGGGCTTGAGCTGAGGTGAGATCCACATGAAGCTTGCGGTTGAGCTTCTCTACATCTTCTGCTCGGGCAATCATCTGACGGTGGTGCCGAGCCAAGAAATCATACTGTGCATCCAGGGTGAGCAGGTATGCAGTGAGGTACACGACTGTGGGGTCATCCTCAAGCAGCTGCTTCCCTTCCAAGGCACGCATCCTGGCCATCCAAACGGGACGGTCTCTCTGAAAGGGCGGAAAGAATCTGAGCGGGGTGTCGGCCACTTCTTCTTCTTCATAGATCTGACACAGGGCCCTCAATGCCTTGCGAGCGACGACTTGGCAGGTGTCTTTGAATATGTGCCCAGCAGCAGTGACACTCCATTCCACGTGGTGTGGACTGGATCCAATGTATACAGTCACGACACACTTCTTCGTGCCATGCTCGACGTATTTACGACCATCATACTCTGGCTGGCTCCTGATTCTGAGGTGGACTGTGCATGCTCTCAGCAACTTGGGGAAACCATCTTCATTCTGGCAAAAGCTGATTTGACAACGGACCTCCATCTGACTTCTGAGAGAAGGAAAGGGGAAAGCATTTTTGAAATGAAGGGATAAGAGCAAGAATTTTTTTAAGAAAATAGTTTTGACTCAAAAACTTTTGATCAGGCTAAGGGTTACGTCCTGTGGCCAACCTAACTGCTCTGATACCACCTGAAGCGCCCCAATCCTCTGGGACTCAAATGTGATACAATTACTAGTCCCAGGAGGCTAGTAAACACATTTATACATCAGATGGTTACAGATCTGCTTAAACGAGACAAACCTATAAAGGTGGCGATCAACTTTAAGAGTTGGTCCACAACTCGGGACATATCATCAGAGTGGGGCTGAAGCAGCCCGATATACGCAGTGAAGCAATTCAGCGGTCCAACAGCCACAGGCAAGGTTGGGAACAGTCGTAACTCTTACCCGATCTCCTTTTTCTGAAAAACAACAAATAAGCAAGGGTGAGTACAAACGTACTCAGCAGCCCACCTTCACCCGCGGAATGGGGAAATCAGATATATGCATGGAATATGTGGAGCTCAGGATATTTTGCAGAAACAGCAATATTTTATGCAGGTTTGTTTTAAAAACATTTTGTATTTTTGCAAAGCGCATCCTCTCCAAAAGGAGCAGGAAGTTTTCAATATTAGAACAAAATCCCCTGGACTAAACCATCCAGGTATCTCAGTAGTTTCCCACTGGTTTTCATTTTCAAAAAAACAGTTACTGGACTTCCCGTCCACCATAGCTCACGGCTCAACCGCCGGACCTTTTAAAAATCACTTTTATCAAAAGCACCTCTTTTGGAAAACAAAACACTAATTGCCATACCACACCAGACTCGTCCATTCCTGTGGACACAAACTATTCGAATAGGTTTTCAAACTCTGCGCAGAGGTGTACACTTTACCCACTAGTCCGGCTCTGCGATCTCATGATCAATGAGATCCGAATCCGAATCTCTTTCTTTCCCCGCACATCCTAACCTTAACGGTTATACCGGAAGGAGTCAGGCCACCGCCATGCCCAAACCGGACAAAACATTCCCCCTCCTTATCCTTCCGGTGCTCCCCAGCCTTCATAACCCTGGGGTTGGACCGTACGAGTTCAGATTGAGTGACTGCCCACACAGTCTCGAGTGGTTGTACTTATCATGAGTACAGGTAGTGAATGATGACAAACCGGTCCTTATATGAGGGGACAATCCTTCTGCTCACACCTAAACCAGCTGAGCCATCACCTTAGGCCCTCCCCTAAACCAGGGAGTCCCTGATCATCCCTACTCAAGGTGATAAGGGTGAAAACCCTTCATCATACATATTTTGAAAAGCATTTTCTTTTGAAAACTCACACCTTTCCTCAAATCATTTGTAACAAATATATCAGGGATTGATTGCGGCAAGCGGCTGGGTGGCCATAATAACTTGTCTCAAAATCATATTATGCATAAAATAACAGGCTGAGGGTTGTGGTTGAAAAATCATAGGTAATTTATGCATCAAAGGGATCCAGTGAGCTTACCGTGCTTATCCGACGAAGGGGGAAGGGGAGCTCGCGGAACTGGCTTCTAGCTCCACTGCCTGGCGTAGACTTGCAGATCTAGCCTCCACGAGACGGCACGAACGCTCCGATAACTATGCAACATGAACAAGCAAACATACAAACCAGCAAGTATACCAACAAATATTTAGTATAGTGGTCAGAATAGCGATATATGGATGGGTAGAGTCTTGAGTAGAATCTGTGTCATGTGGTGTTGAGATACTACTAGTGGTGGAGCGGAGGTGCTTACCAGGAGGGTGGACTGGAGGCGAAGCGACACTATGCGTGTAGCCGGCAGAGCAGAGTAACTGAGTGGGTGGGGTGTTAGCCTTGGCTGAGGGTGTTGAGTGTGTGGAGTGGGAGAGGGTAGCTGGGGGTATTTATAGCTGGGTGTATGTGGTGTAGCACAGTGAAGTTCACTGTTGGTGAGAATAGTGACGAATGAATCGTCTGACTTAGTATGAATAAGAGAGTTATAGGCAGAATATGGGACAAGAGTATTTTGGGAGTCTTCTGGAATATGAACCATGCTTAAGAGATGACATGGTTGGATAGGAAATAGTTTGATAAGAATTTAGAAACAAGAATTATTGGAATCTGAGTTTGGAAGCCTGGTTCGAAGGAATCTCAAAGTCAAGCATGCTCAACTTGGGGAAACCTGGGATGGGTGACCAGATGGGAAGTTCCCACTGGAAGGAAAATCACAGTCACCGGAGTTCGTATGATTGGAACATGGGTCTGGCTGGTCTTAGGTGGACTGGACAGCATGATGTATGAGTAGTTGAAATTTGGGGTGATCGGCTAATCGATGAATAGTAACAATGAATAGTAATGATGAATAGCGACGACTTGGCAGGTGTCTTTGAATATGTGCCCAGCAGCAGTGACACTCCATTCCACATGGTGCGGACTGGATCCAATGTATACAGTCACGACACACTTCTTCGTGCCATGCTCGACGTATTTACGACCATCATACTCTGGCTGGCTCCTGATTCCGAGGTGGACTGTGCATGCTCTCAGCAACTTGGGGAAACCATCTTCATTCTGGCAAAAGCTGATTTGACAACGGACCTCCATCTGACTTCTGAGAGAAGGAAAGGGGAAAGCATTTTTGAAATGAAGGGATAAGAGCAAGAATTTTTTTAAGAAAATAGTTTTGACTCAAAAACTTTTGATCAGGCTAAGGGTTACGTCCTGCGGCCAACCTAACAGCTCTGATACCACCTGAAGCGCCCCAATCCTCTGGGACTCAAATGTGATACAATTACTAGTCCCAGGAGGCTAGTAAACACATTTATACATCAGATGGTTACAGATCTGCTTAAACGAGACAAACCTATAAAGGTGGCGATCAACTTTAAGAGTTGGTCCACAACTCGGGACATATCATCAGAGTGGGGCTGAAGCAGCCCGATATACGCAGTGAAGCAATTCAGCGGTCCAACAGCCACAGGCAAGGTTGGGAACAGTCGTAACTCTTACCCGATCTCCTTTTTCTGAAAAACAACAAATAAGCAAGGGTGAGTACAAACGTACTCAGCAGCCCACCTTCACCCGCGAAATGGGGAAATCAGATATATGCATGGAATATGTGGAGCTCAGGATATTTTGCAGAAACAGCAATATTTTATGCAGGTTTGTTTTAAAAACATTTTGTATTTTTGCAAAGCGCATCCTCTCCAAAAGGAGCAGGAAGTTTTCAATATTAGAACAAAATCCCCTGGACTAAACCATCCAGGTATCTCAGTAGTTTCCCACTGGTTTTCATTTTCAAAAAAACAGTTACTGGACTTCCCGTCCACCATAGCTCACGGCTCAACCGCCGGACCTTTTAAAAATCACTTTTATCAAAAGCACCTCTTTTGGAAAACAAAACACTAATTGCCATACCACACCAGATTCATCCATTCCTGTGGACACAGACTATTCGAATAGGTTTTCAAACTCTGCGCAGAGGTGTACACTTTACCCACTAGTCCGGCTCTGCGATCTCATGATCAATGAGATCCGAATCCGAATCTCTTTCTTTCCCCGCACATCCTAACCTTAACGGTTATACCGGAAGGAGTCAGGCCACCACCATGCCCAAACCAGACAAAACATTCCCCCTCCTTATCCTCCCGGTGCTCCCCAGCCTTCATAACCCTGGGGTTGGACCGTACGAGTTCAGATTGAGTGACTGCCCACACAGTCTCGAGTGGTTGTACTTATCATGAGTACAGGTAGTGAATGATGACAAACCGGTCCTTATATGAGGGGACAATCCTTCTGCTCACACCTAAACCAGCTGAGCCATCACCTTAGGCCCTCCCCTAAACCAGGGAGTCCCTGATCATCCCTACTCAAGGTGATAAGGGTGAAAACCCTTCATCATACATATTTTGAAAAGCATTTTCTTTTGAAAACTCACACCTTTCCTCAAATCATTTGTAACAAATATATTAGGGATTGATTGCGGCAAGCGGCTGGGTGGCCATAATAACTTGTCTCAAAATCATATTATGCATAAAATAACAGGCTGAGGGTTGTGGTTGAAAAATCATAGGTAATTTATGCATCAAAGGGATCCAGTGAGCTTGCCGTGCTTATCCGACGAAGGGGGAAGGGGAGCTCGCGGAACTGGCTTCTAGCTCCACTGCCTGGCGTAGACTTGCAGATCTAGCCTCCACGAGACGGCACGAACGCTCCGATAACTATGCAACATGAACAAGCAAACATACAAACCAGCAAGTATACCAACAAATATTTAGTATAGTGGTCAGAATAGCGATATATGGATGGGTAGAGTCTTGAGTAGAATCTGTGTCATGTGGTGTTGAGATACTACTAGTGGTGGAGCGGAGGTGCTTACCAGGAGGGTGGACTGGAGGCGAAGCGACACTATGCGTGTAGCCGGCAGAGCAGAGTAACTGAGTGGGTGGGGTGTTAGCCTTGGCTGAGGGTGTTGAGTGTGTGGAGTGGGAGAGGGTAGCTGGGGGTATTTATAGCTGGGTGTATGTGGTGTAGCACAGTGAAGTTCACTGTTGGTGAGAATAGTGACGAATGAATCGTCTGACTTAGTATGAATAAGAGAGTTATAGGCAGAATATGGGACAAGAGTATTTTGGGAGTCTTCTGGAATATGAACCATGCTTAAGAGATGACATGGTTGGATAGGAAATAGTTTGATAAGAATTTAGAAACAAGAATTATTGGAATCTGAGTTTGGAAGCCTGGTTCGAAGGAATCTCAAAGTCAAGCATGCTCAACTTGGGGAAACCTGGGATGGGTGACCAGATGGGAAGTTCCCACTGGAAGGAAAATCACAGTCACCGGAGTTCGTATGATTGGAACATGGGTCTGGCTGGTCTTAGGTGGACTGGACAACATGATGTATGAGTAGTTGAAATTTGGGGTGATCGGCTAATCGATGAATAGTAACGATGAATAGTAATGATGAATAGTGACGACGAAAAAGTTACTAGATATCATAGATGAGTAGTAACGATGATGAATAGTAACGATGATGAATAGTAACACTGAATAGTAACGACGGTGAATAGTGTCAGTGAATAGTGATGGTGAATAGTCGTTTGAACGAACGATGAATGATGAATAGGAACTATGAACGAACGATGAACGATGAATAGGAACTATGAACGAACGGACGAACGATCGAATGATCGGACGAACGAACGATCAGAATTTCGGCAGCATAACGGCAGGACAAAGATTATCTGGAAGAACGATGAATAGGGACCATGAACGAACGATGAACGATGAATAGGAACTATGAACGAACGATGAACGATCGAATGATCGAATGAACGAACGATCCGAATTTCGGCAGCATAACGGCAGGACAAAGATTATTTGGATGAACGAACAGACAAACGATCGAATGATCGGACGAACGAACGATCGGAATTTCGGCAGCATAACGGCAGGACAAAGATTATCTGGAAGAATGATGAATAGGGACTATGAACGAACGATGAATAGGAACTATGAACGAACGATGAACGATCGAATGATCGAACGAACGAACGATCGGAATTTCGGCAGCATAACAGTAGGAAAAAGATTATTTGGACGAACGAACGGATGAACGATCGAACGATCGGACGAACGGACGAACGAACCATGAACGATCGGACGAACGATCGAACGATCGGACGAACGAACGAACAAACTAAGAACAGGGGACGAACGTCGAAGAACGATCGAACGATCCTTGTGCTAGTGTGTGCTTGTGTGGAACATGGAGTGGGTGTGTGTGTGTGGGGGAGAGAGTTGCCATGAAATGGCTTGGGGTGAGATGAGAGGAGGCCCTTGCCCCTCTATTTATAGCCATGGTGGGGGGATTAGGGGAGGGATGAGAGGATTAGTGGGAGGATGAGAGGATTAGTGGGAGATTAGCATGTATTTGTCTTGTATAAGTGAGATTAGCTTGTAGAGCTCACCGTATGACACTGGAGGCATACGTATACGTATGAGCATGAGAAAAGTTATGAAGAAAATATTTATAGGGACTTGAAAAATGATTCTGAAGGTATTTCTCAAGAGGAAAATATTTGGAGATATATTGGTGGAATATTTGGGCAATATTTCTGGAAAGAACTTGAAGGGGATTACTCGGGAAATATCTGGGCGGTATTTCCGAAAAGAAATTGAGGGTGATTACTGGGGAAATTTTTATAAGATATTTTGAGGAGGATTTTGGAGAGAATATAGACCACTATAATTTATTTGTTGATATCAACTTGCAAACAAACATTTTGAAATGAAATTTGAAATTCATTTTGAATTTAGAGGGAGTTTGAGAAAATTTCAAGATTTGAATTTTTGGGATGCTACAAAGGCCCAAGCCGCCATCAGCGACAGGTGGATTCGACACAAAAAGAGTGAAAGTCTTGGGAGAAGGCAGGTTCCATGCTGAATATGCCACTGGGGCGCCAATATTTGATACCTTGCCTCTAAGGATCATCTCAAGTCAGTTCACCAAGTCTACAGAGGGAATTCTCCTGTTGGTAACCCGAGTCGGGTCAGCTAGGCCTCTATACAGATAAGTCGGATATGCTCTGTCCTTCAACGGCTGAACATTCTTGAAAACAAAATCAGCAACCACACCTTCAGCAGTCAGACCCCTTTCTTTCAGCAGACCAACTTCAGCTAGCAAAGCCCTTGCTTCAGCTACCTCCTGATCCGTGGGGGACTCAGTCCAACTCGGAGTACGAACATCCGGTTGTCTTCCCGACCGTGGGGGGAGGGAATTCCCGTGGTTCTCAACAATAAACCATTCCAAGCGCCATCCCTTGATACTGTCTTTGAGAGGAATTTCAAGATACTCAGTCTTCCTCCCGCGGCGCATCTTCAAACTAGCACCCCCGACCAGCTGATGCTGACCCCCGGCCATTCCAGGGCGGCAGTGATACAAGTACTTCCACAACCCAAAATGTGGCAGCACGCCCAGGAAAGCTTCGCACAAATGAACGTAAATAGAAATTTGAAGAATAGAATTGGGATTCAGGTGGGTCAAGTTAAGGTGATAAAAATCAAGGAGGCCGCGGAAGAATGGTGAAATGGGGAGAGCGAGACCGCGGAGAAGAAAAGGAACGTAAATCACGGACTCATGGGTATCCTCTGTCGGGACAGTGACCCCATGACAAATCCGCCAAGAACAAAGCTCCCTCTGGGGAAGAACCCCGATGGACACGAGGTGGAGGAGATCAGACTCGGAGACAACGGACATGTGATTACCTGCGAAAGAAATTGGCTGTTGGGGTCGATAGGGGGAATTACCACAGCGGATGAACTCGAGGCCTTTCTCTTGGGCGTCATCTCAAATCTATTGGCGAACAGAGCGAGAGCCGAATTGCAGGAAGGATTTGAAGGCAGAGAAGCAAGAACTAGGGCACGGAAAACAGAGGCGGCTGAAAGCGCTGTATAAGCGGGATATTCCCGAGCTGGATACCGTCTCCAAAAGCGCTCAGTCAGCACCCGTCGATTACCTCTAAAGCGCCGGTGTGCCACGTCGTCACTCGGCGGTTACCTCTAAAACCCCGGTGTGCCACATCATCACTCGGCTATTATCCTCAAAAGTAGCCGACACGGCCCGTTTTAACTCGGCTGTTATTTCTAAAACGCTGACGTTATCATCAGTCGCTCGGCAGCTATCTCTAAAGCGCCAACGATGTCCTTAGTCTCTCGGCAGTTGCTCCTAAAACGCTGACGACGCTACAAGTCACTCGGCTGTTACATCTAAGAAGCGCCGATGCGGTCAACAGTTATTCCGACGCTGACATAATTTCGTCATCACTCGGACTCTATGTCAAAAACATAAATATCGACAATAATAACTCGGCCATCACCCCTGAAGCGGCGATATGATGCCCGAGTTGTCTAAGTCACTATCCCAAAGGAGTCAACTTCATGAATAAGGCAGGCCGAGGAAGGACTCAAAAACTCTAAGTTATACCACAGACACAACAGCAAGATGATCTGCACAGAGGAGACGAAACTACTCTTCATTAAAGGGAAGTTGTCATACTTACAAATCAACTCATTATGAGTTGATAACTTCCCTACTACTACTGCTGCTACTACTACTACTACTACTACTACTACTACTACTACTACTACTACTACTACTACTACTACTACTACTACTACTACTACTACTACTACTACTACTACTACGCAACACTATACTACTTTACATTACTAATACTACTACATTATTTCACTATACTACTTCTAATCTATACTAATATTTAAAAACCAGTGGCATTTAGCCACTGGCCTTGTTGTCGCCCCTACTGCTGCTGCCGCCCCTATCGCTGCTGCTGCCGCCCCTGCTGCTGTCGTTGCCGCCCCTACCGCCGCCACCGCCGCCGTCACCGTCGTCGTCGCCGCCACCGCCTCCGTCGTCGTCGTCGTCGCCCTCGCCACCGCCGCCGCCGTCCTCCTCGGACGAGTCCTCCTCATCCGAGCCCGCGAGCCCGGAGCGCTCGACGGCCCGGATGTAAGTCCACACCTCCGCCGCGAGCCCCTGGGAGTCGTCTGAATCGTCAGACGACTCACGCAGAGGGATGGGAGCCGAAGACCCCTCGGACTCAGAGGAGAACTCCTCCTCTGAGTATTCCGAGTCACCAAAGTCCTCAGACGGAGGAGTCGGCTCGCACTTGCGTTTCTTGCCCATGGTGGAAATGCAGGGAGAAGAGGGAAACAAGCAGTGAAGAACAGCAAGAGATGTGAAAAAATCAGAGAGGCAAAGGCACTATTTATAGGAGAAGAAGGCAACCGCTCACCTCCAACCGTGGTCACTGAACAGTTGCGAGGCATTCAATACACACTTCAACCCGTCTGAAGACGCGCGGCTGACGCCGTTTTACACAGTGCAACACCCATTGGGACTCCAGTCAACAGCTCAGGGGATATGATTACGCTCGCCGTCACATCACATTACTACTCAGAAGCAGCCGGCTAAAACGCTCAGCGTACCAAGCTGTCCCTTGCCCACACCCATTGGGGGGGGGACGCCCAGGAATTATCAGTATATTTTTCAAAAAACTGTCACATCCGTGCAGAGCGTGCAATGAACACCTCAAGACAAAAATGAGATATCAGTAAGGATCAGAGGAAAGCCAAATATAGCCGGTGAAGTACAAAATCTGACCGATGGAAGCAACATGAAGACTAGCCAGGGAACGTCCATCAAATGTCCAATCAGTCGCAGAGCAAATAAATTGCACCACCTAGCGAGATATGGGCGGATCGTGAAATCGGCTGCAAAAGACAAAATACGTGCTGACCTCAGATGCATAATACTGATGACGTAATGCTGCCCTCTAAAGCATAATATGGATGACATAGCGCCGACTCCTAAGGCATTCAAAAAAAAGAAAATATGACTCTTGGCAAAGAGGACATGAAGTAAAGACCTTCGAGAGGATTGTTTTCAAAAATCCACTCAAAGCTCGGGGGCTACACCCATTGGGTGCACCTCCGGTGCACCCCATGGATCACCATTTCAAGCCAAGATAGTGCCAACTTTTAAGGCATAAGACAAGATTAAAAGACAAGGCTGGCCCTCAACCAAAGTATGAGAAGAAAATAAAAATAATCTCTGATGAAGACCTTCGAGTAGATTATCTTCTAAAATCTACTCGAAGCTCGGGGGCTACACCCATTGGGTGCACCTCTGGTGCACCCAATGAAGTTCAGGGTCCTACAAAATGAGAAGCCGACCTTTAAGGCACAAGTGTGAGGCAAAACTACAGATTTCGAGTAAAGCAGAGCAGAAGAAGACAGTAAGAAATCATTTTCACCAGACTGCCCGAGAAGCATTTCTTGTCGTAAACAAAACCTGCAAGTTGGGCGTAGGATCGTTGGGCTGATTATCTTGAAATCAACCCAAAGATCGGGGGCTTGTGGGGGACAGATATCCCCCGGGTCCACTGGAAGGGTAAAAGACCTCACTAAAGGCCTAAAGGCCCAATAAATCGTAAGGTCATTCCTTCATGGGCCTGGGGAGGGACAATCAGTAAAGCAGATCAATATAAGGCCGGATCGACGCGAGTCCAGATGGCCCCACAACGTTGAGCAAGAAACCACAACAGAAGATCCGACTTTCCCGCGCCGGAGCCCCATGCAGCAGAGCCAGGCGAGGATAGGTCGGCTAAATCATAGGAAGATAGACTCAAACAGTTCACTATCCTTTAGGCGCACGTTGTTATCATATCCATATGTATTGCCTCACGGTCGAATATATAAGGCCTAGGGGGCACCCCTTCAGATCGATCGATTCCAACTCTACATTACCCCACCATCTACCTCAACCCTCCACGTCATCACTCTAGAGAACTACCTTGTAACCCATTACACAAAGCATGTTCGCCAGGACGTAGGGTGTTACGCATCTCTAAGCGGCCCGAACCTGTAAACATTGTCTATTGTCTCTCGTGCGTCTGGCACGAACCATTTTGCTATAGTCGGCGACACCGTCCTACTCCTAAAAACACCCCGAGGGGCAACCCCGGGTGTGCGGTCGGACCCAAAACACCGACAGCCGGGTTGTGTTGTGAGCTCTTGTTGTGACTTGTGTGCGTGTTGGTGTTCTGATTTTGTGTCTTGTGTGCGTTGCTCATCCCTTCCTTACTCCGTGCTTCTTTGTGAACATCAAGTGTAAGGGCGAGAGGCTCCAAGTTGTGGAGATTCCTCGCAAACGGGATATAGTAAACAAAGCAAAACACCGTGGTATTCAAGTGGGTCTTTGGACCACTTGAGAGGGGTTGATTGCAACCCTCGTCCGTTGGGACGCCACAACGTGGAGTAGGCAAGTGTTGGACTTGGCCGAACCACGGGATAAACCACTGTGCCATCTCTGTGTTAATCTCTTTGTGGTCATCGTGTTGTGCAAGTTCTCCTCTCTAGTCACTTGGTTTAATTGTGGTAACTCCTAATCAAGTTTTGTGGATTAAGTTTCAAGTGTTTTACAGGATCACCTATTCACCCCCCCTCTAGGTGCTCTCAATTGGTATCGAAGTCGTTCTCTTCAAGAAAGGGACTAATCGCCCGAAGAGATGGATCCTTAGGGCAAGGGGATGGTGGTCAACGATAAGGAGAAGGAGTCCTTCGTCAATGATCCAAAGGAGGACAAGCCTACTGACTCGGGCTCGAGCCACAAAAGAAAAGATGGGAGGAAGAAGAAAACAAGGCGCATCAAAGAGATAGTCTACTACGACAGCGACGAATCCTCTTCTTCCCAAAAGGACGACGACAACGTCTACGAGAATAAGAAGACGGTTAATTCAAACTTCTCTTTTGATTATTCTCGTATTCCTCAAAGTAACAATGCTCATTTACTATCCATTTCACTTGGTAAACCTCCTCATTTTGATGGAGAGGACTATGGATTTTGGAGTCACAAAATGCGTAGTCACTTGTTCTCTCTCCATCCTAGTATATGGGAGATAGTAGAGAGTGGAATGAAATTTGATAGCTCAGATAGTCCTTTGTTTATCAATGAACAGATTCATAAAAATGCACAAGCTACTACTGTGTTGTTAGCCTAATTGTGCAGGGACGAGTATCATAAGGTGAGCGGCTTGGACAATGCCAAGCAGATCTGGGACACCCTCAAGATCTCTCATGAGGGGAACGACGTCACCATGCTCACCAAGATGGAGTTGGTGGAAGGCGAACTCGGGAGATTCGCGATGATAAGAGGGGAGGAGCCAACCCAGACATACAACAGCCTCAAGACCCTCATCAACAAAATAAGGAGCTACGGAAGCAAGCGATGGACGGACCACGACGTCGTCCGTCTAATGCTAAGGTCCTTTACCGTCGTTGATCCACATCTTGTGAACAATATTCGTGAGAATCCTAGGTACACCAAGATGACGCCCGAGGAGATACTTGGAAAGTTTGTAAGCGGGCGGATGATGATCAAGGAGGCGAGATACGTGGATGATGCATTGAATGGCCCAATCCATGAGCCTGAAACCGTTGCTCTCAAAGCGACAAGGAGCAAGGAGGCACTACCTAGCAAGGTGGCGCAAGTTGAGGCGGCCGGGCTTAATGAGGAAGAAATGGCCCTTATCATCAAGCGATTCAAGACGGCGCTAAAGGGTCGCAAGGAGCACCCCAACAAGAACAAGACGAAGGGGAAGCGCTCCTGCTTCAAATGTGGTAAGATCGGTCATTTTATCGCTAATTGTCCCAATAACGATAGTGACCAGAAAAAGAAGAGTGGAAAGTGGGAAAAGAAGAAGAACTACAAGAAGGCGAAAAGCGAGGCACATCTTGGAAAGGAGTGGGATTCGGATTGCTCCTCGTCCAACTCCGACAACGAAGGACTCGCTGCCACCGCCTTCAACAAGTCATCCCTCTTCCCCAACGAACATCACACATGCCTCATGGCAAAAGAGAAGAAGGTATGTACTCGAAACAATACTACTTATGCTTCTTCAAGCGAAGATGAGTCAAGTGATGATGATGAAATAGACTATTCATGCTTATTCAAGGGCTTAGATAGAACTAAGATTGATAAGATTAATGAATTGATTGATGCTTTGAATGATAAGAATAGATTACTAGAAAAACATTAGGACCTTTTATATGAAGAGCATGATAAATTTGTTAGTGCACAAAATTCTCTTGCTCTAGAAGTTAAAAGGAATGAAATGCTTTCTTGTGAACTATCTACTTGTCATGAAACCATTTCTACTTTAAAAGGTGTTAATGATGATTTAAATGCTAAACTAGAAGTAGCAAATAAATCTAACTCTTGTGTAGAACATGTTATGATTTGCAATAGGTGCAAAGATTTTAATGTTGATGCTTGCAGTGAACACCTAGTTTGCATTTCTAAATTAAATGATGAAGTGGCTAGTCTTAATGCCCAACTTAAGACTAGCAAGAGTGAATTTGACAAGCTAAAATTTGCAAGGGATGCCTACACGATTGGTAGACACCCCTCAATTAAGGATGGTCTTGGCTTCAAGAGGGAAGTCAAGAACTTAACAAGCCATAAGGCTTCCATATCCGCCAAGGAGAAAGGGAAGGCCCCTATGGCTAGTAGTGCTCAAAAGAACCATGCCTTCATGTATCATGATAGGAGACATTCTAGAAATGTTTATAGAAGTTATGATGCTTTTGATTCTCATGCCATGGTTGCTTCTAGTTCTTCTATTATGCATGATAGAAATTTAGCTAGGAGAAATGTTATTAATCGTATGCCTAGAAGAAAGGTTGTTTCTAGGAAAATAATAAATGAACCTTCTACAATTTATCATGCTGGCAATGCTTCATTTGCGATTTGTAGAAAGGATAGGAAAGTGATTGCTAGGAAACTAGGGGCAAAGTGCAAGGGAGATAAAACTTGCATTTGGGTCCCTAAGGATATTGTCACTAACCTTGTAGGACCCAACAAGAGTTGGGTACCTAAGACCCAAGCCTAAATTTGCCTTGCAGGTTTATGCATCCGGGGGATCAAGCTGGATTATCGACAGCGGATGCACAAACCACATGACGGGGGAGAAGAAGATGTTCACCTCCTACGTCAAGAATAAAGATTCCCAAGATTCAATCATATTCGGTGACGGGAATCAAGGCAAGGTTAAAGGCTTAGGCAAGATTGCAATCTCAAATGAGTACTCTATTTCTAATGTATTCTTAGTAGAGTCGCTTGGATATAATTTGTTATCCGTGAGTCAATTATGTAATATGGGATATAATTGTCTATTCACAAATGTAGATGTGTCTGTCTTTAGAAGAAGTGATGGTTCATTAGCTTTTAAGGGTGTATTAGACGTCAAACTCTATTTAGTTGACTTTGCAAAAGAGGAGGCCGGTCTAGATGCATGCTTAATTGCTAAGACTAGCATGGGCTGGCTGTGGCATCGCCGCTTAGCACATGTGGGGATGAAGAACCTTCACAAGCTTCTAAAGGGAGAACACGTGATAGGTCTAACTAATGTTACTTTCGAAAAAAATAGACCTTGTGTAGCTTGTCAAGCAGGGAAACAGGTGGGAAGCTCTCATCATGCCAAAAATGTGATGACAACATCAAGACCCCTGGAGTTACTTCATATGGACCTCTTCGGACCCGTCGCCTATCTAAGCATAGGAGGAAGTAAGTATGGTCTTGTTATAGTTGATGATTTTCCCGCTTCACTTGGGTATTCTTTTTGCAGGATAAATCTGAAACCCAAGGGACCCTCAAGCGCTTCCTAAGGAGAGCTCAAAACGAGTTTGAGCTCAAGGTGAAGAAGATAAGGAGCGACAATGGGTCCGAGTTCAAGAACCTTCAAGTGGAGGAGTATCTTGAGGAGGAAGGAATCAAGCACGAGTTCTCCGCTCCCTACACACCACAGCAAAATGGTGTGGTAGAGAGGAAGAACAGGACGCTTATAGACATGGCGAGGACGATGCTTGGAGAGTTCAAGACCCCCGAGCGCTTTTGGTCGGAAGCCGTGAATACGGCTTGCCACGCCATCAACCGGGTCTACCTTCATCGCCTCCTCAAGAAGACTTCGTATGAGCTACTAACCAGTAACAAACCCAATGTTTCGTATTTCCGAGTTTTTGGGAGTAAATGTTACATTCTAGTGAAGAAGGGTAGGAATTCCAAATTTGCTCCCAAAGCGGTAAAAGGGTTTTTGTTAGGTTATGACTCAAATACAAAGGCGTATAGGGTCTTCAACAAATCATCAGGTTTGGTTGAAGTCTCTAGCGACGTTGTATTTGATGAGACTAATGGCTCTCCAAGAGAGCAAGTTGTTGATCTTGATGATGTAGATGAAGAAGACGTTCCAACGTCCACAATGCGCACCATGGCAATTGGAGATTTGCGACCACAGTAACAAAAGGAACAAGATCAACCTTCTTCCTCAACAATGGTGCATCCCCCAACTCAAGACGATGAATAGGTTCATCAAGAGGAGGCGTGTGATCAAGGGGGAGCACAAGATGATCAAGTTATGGAGAAAGAAGCACCACAGGCCCCTCCAACCCAAGTTCGAGCGACGATTCAACGGAATCATCCCGTCGACCAAATATTGGGTGACATTAGCAAGGGAGTAACTACTCGTTCTAGATTAGTTAATTTTTGTGAGCATTACTCGTTTGTCTCTTCTATTGAGCCTTTCAGGGTAGAAGAGGCCTTGCTAGATCCAGACTGGGTGTTGGCCATGCAAAAGGAGCTCAACAACTTCAAGAGAAATGAAGTTTGGACACTAGTGCCTCATCCCAAGCAAAATGTTGTGGGAACCAAGTGGGTGTTCCGCAACAAACAGGACGAGCACGGGGTGGTGATAAGGAACAAGGCTCGACTTGTGGCAAAAGGTTATGCCCAAGTCACAGGTTTGGACTTTGAGGAGACTTTTGCTCCTGTGGCTAGGCTAGAGTCCATTCGTATTTTGCTAGCATATGCCGCTCACCATTCTTTCAGGTTGTTCCAAATGGATGTGAAGAGCGCTTTCCTCAATGGGCCAATCAAGGAGGAGGTTTACGTGGAGCAACCCCCTGGCTTCGAGGATGAACGGTACCCCGACCACGTGTGTAAGCTCTCTAAGGCGCTCTATGGACTTAAGCAAGCCCCAAGAGCATGGTATGAATGCCTTAGAGACTTTTTAATTGCTAATGCTTTCAAGGTTGGGAAAGCCGATCCAACTCTTTTTACTAAGACATGTGATGGTGATCTTTTTGTGTGCCAAATATATGTCGATGACATAATATTTGGTTCTACTAACCAAAAGTCTTGTGAAGAGTTTAGCAGGGTGATGACTCAAAAGTTTGAGATGTCGATGATGGGCGAGTTAAGCTATTTCCTTAGGTTCCAAGTGAAGCAACTCAAGGATGGGACCTTCATCTCCCAAACGAAGTACACGCAAGACTTGATCAAGCGGTTTGGGATGAAGAACGCCAAGTCCGCAAAGACTCCAATGGGAACCGACGGACACACCGACCTCAACAAAGGAGGTAAGTCCGTTGATCAAAAGGCATACCGGTCTATGATAGGGTCTTTACTTTATTTATGTGCTAGTAGACCGGACATTATGCTTAGTGTATGCATGTGTGCTAGATTTCAATCCGATCCAAGGGAATGTCACTTAGTGGCGGTGAAGCGAATTCTTAGATATTTAGTCGCTACGCCTTGCTTCGGGATCTGGTATCCAAAGGGGTCTACCTTTGACTTGATTGGATATTCAGACTCCGACTATGCTGGATGTAAGGTCGATAGGAAGAGTACATCGGGGACGTGCCAATTCTTAGGAAGGTCCCTGGTGTCGTGGAGCTCTAAGAAACAAACCTCCGTTGCCCTATCCACCGCTGAGGCCGAGTATGTTGCCGCAGGACAGTGTTGCGCGCAACTACTTTGGATGAGGCAAACCCTCAAGGACTTTGGCTACAATCTAAGAAAAGTCCCACTCCTATGTGATAATGAGAGTGCTATCCGCATAGCGGATAATCCTGTTGAACACAGCCGCACAAAGCACATAGACATCCGGCATCACTTTTTGAGAGACCACCAGTAAAAGGAGGATATCGAAGTGTTTCATGTTAGCACCGAGAACCAGCTAGCTGATATCTTTACCAAGCCTCTAGATGAGAAGACCTTTTGCAGGTTGCGTAGTGAGCTAAATGTCTTAGATTCGCAGAACTTGGATTGATATGTAGCATACATGTGTTTTTATGCCTTGATCATGTTTCTTAATACATTTCGTTGTTTATTTATGGTGCTCAAGTTGTACAAGCACTCCCCGGACCTCACAAGTCCATTTGCAAGTGATGCACATATTTAGGGGGAGATGTGCTACAACTTGACCCTTTGATACTAACTGTGTACTTGAGTTTGCTTACTTTAGTCTCAAAGGAGGTTTGAAAGGGAAAGGTGGACTTGGACCATGCAAGACTTCCACTGCACTCTGATGAAAGAGTAACTAATTCCAAGTTCATCTTTGCAATCTCATTGCCTTTTTTTACTCTTAGTTGAAGATTTTGGTGAAGCAATGGGGTTAAAGGGCCAAGATTGATCCCGTTTTGATGCTTGATGCCAAAGGGGGAGAAAATAAGGCCAAAGCAAGATATGGATCAGCTACCACTTGAGATTTTGAAAAAGTAGAGTTAGAGTTTTTTTGTCAAAATACTCTTGTTTGTCTCTTATTACCAAAAGTTGATCTCTTGTGGGGAGAAGGCTTAATTATGGGAAAAAGGGGGAGTTTTTGAAATCTTTGATCAATTTCTCTTGGAACAACTTTTGTTTTGTCTCAACAAGTGTGTTTGACTTAGAGATAGGAAATTGAGGTTGATTTGCAAAAACAAACCAAGTGGTGGCAAAGAATGATCCATATATGCCAAATTTGATTCAAAACAAACTTGTGTTCTCAATTGAATTGATGTTGCACTTCTTTTAGTTGCTTTATGTTGTGTTGGCATAAATCACCAAAAAGGGGGAGATTGAAAGGGAAATGTGCCCTTGGGCCATTTCTAAGTATTTTGGTGATTTAGTGTCCAACATAAGTGCTTAAGTGATAAACTATGCCAAATGATGGATAAGGTGCAAATCAATACAAAGGTATGATTCTAGACTTAGTACATTGGTTTTTGTGTACTAATAGGTTTATCTAAGTGTTAGAATCAGAGAAAATGCAATTGAAAAAGAGTGGCTCGAAGCAGCCAAGAGTCTGCTCAGTCTGGGTGCACCGGACTGTCCGGTGGTTCACTGGATAGTGTCCAGTGGTGCACCGGACAGTGTCCACTGCGCCAGGCAGGCATCTGCGAACTTGCTGCTCTCAGGACTTCGACGACGGCGTACGACTATAAATCACCAGACTGTCCGGTGGTGCACCGGACTGTCTGGTGAGGCAAATGTCAGCCGGACCAACGGTCGGCCGCGGAATCCGCGCGTGACGCGTGGCAAGAGCCAACGGTCGGATGGGGCACCGGACTGTCCGGTGTGCACCGGACAGTGTCTGGTGCGCCAACGGCTCCAAGACTGCAACGGTCGGCTTCGCCAAATAAGGAAAGAGATCTGCACCGGACAGTGTCCGGTGGTGCACCGGACTGTTCGGTGCGCCAGGCGACAGAAGGCAAGAATTGCCTTCCTGGAATCCACTCAACGGCTCCTAGCTGCCTTGGGGCTATAAAAGGGACCCCTAGGCGCATGGAGGAGTACACCAAGCATTCTCTAAGCATTCCTAAGCACCAATACTTCGATTCCGTGCATTTGATTCTTTGTGATAGCAACTAGAGCTCCATTTGAGTTGTGAACTCGTCGGGTTGTGTTGTGAGCTCTTGTTGTGACTTGTGTGCGTGTTGGTGTTCTGATTTTGTGTCTTGTGTGCGTTGCTCATCCCTTCCTTACTCCGTGCTTCTTTGTGAACATCAAGTGTAAGGGCGAGAGGCTCCAAGTTGTGGAGATTCCTCGCAAACGGGATATAGTAAACAAAGCAAAACACCGTGGTATTCAAGTGGGTCTTTGGACCACTTGAGAGGGGTTGATTGCAACCCTTGTCCGTTGGGACGCCACAACGTGGAGTAGGCAAGTGTTGGACTTGGCCGAACCACGGGATAAACCACTATGCCATCTCTGTGTTAATCTCTTTGTGGTCATCGTGTTGTGCAAGTTCTCCTCTCTAGTCACTTGGTTTAATTGTGCTAACTCCTAATCAAGTTTTGTGGACTAAGTTTCAAGTGTTTTACAGGATCACCTATTCACCCCCCTATAGGTGCTCTCATCTTGCCCTATGCTTTAGAGGTCAGCATTGTCTTGATTTGAGATTACGATTCATTGGGTGCGCCGAAGGTGCACCCAATGGGTGTAGCCCTCGAGCTTCGAGTGGATTTTTGAAAATAATCCACTCGAAGGTCTTCATTGCGTGCCCTTTTGCTGAGAATCATCCTCTCTTTTTGCCAAATGCCTTAGAGGTCGGCATTATGTCCTTGATATTATGCTTTAGAGATCAGCGTGTATTTTGTCTTTGAGGCCGAGTTCATGATCTGCCTATATCTTGCTAGGTGGTGCAATTTATTTGATCTGCAACTGATTGGACGTTCGATAGACATCCCCTGGCTAGTCTTCATGTCGCTTCTGTCGATCGGACTTGTACTTCACCGGCTATGTTTGGTTTTCCTTTAATCCTTGCTGATATCTCCCTTTTGTCTTGAGGTATTCATTGCACGCACTGCTCGGAAGTGACAGTTTTGAAAAAATATACTGATAATTCCTGGGCGTCCCCCCAATGGGTGTAGGCAAGGGACGGCTTGGTACGCTGAGTATTTAGCAAACTGCTTCTGAGTTGTAACTTGATGTGACCGCGGGTGTAATCATATCGCCCGCGCAATTGACTGAAAACCCAATGGGTGTTGTGTTGCGTGAAACAGCGTCAGCCGCCTGACGTGTCTTCAGACGGTTTAAATTGCATATTGAATTTTTGCGACTGTTCAGTGACCGTGGTAGGAGGTGAACGGTTGCCTTCTTCTTCTATAAATAGTGTTCTTGCTTCCCCGGTATTTTCACATCTCTTACTGCTCTCTGCTGTTTGTTCTCTTCTTCTTCCTTCCTCTCCACTATGGGCAAGAGCAAGAAAGGTAGCGGTTCTTCACACCATTCTGGCGACAAACGCAAGCGCGAGCCGACTCCTCCCTCGGAGGACTTCGGTGACTCGGAGTACTCGGAGGAGGAGTTCTCCGGGTCTGAGGGATCTCCGGCTCCCATCTCTCCCCCGGCGTCGTCTGATGATTCAGACGACTCCCAGGGGATTGCCGCGGAGGTCTGGACCTACATCCCGACCGTCGAGCGCGCCGAGCTCGAGGGCTCGGATGAGTCGGAGTACTCCTCGGACTCGTTCGAGGAGGGCAGCGGCGGCGATGGTGGTGATGACGGCGATGACCGAGGCGACGGCAATGGCGGCGGCGACAGCGGCAGGGGTGGTGACGGCGGCAACAAGGGCGGCAACGACGGCGGCAGCAAGGGCAGCAGCAAGGGCAGGAACAAGGCCAGTGGCTAGTTGCCACTGGTTTTTTAAATGTTAGTATAGATTAGAAGTAGTATAATGAAATAATGTAGTAGTAGCTAGTAGTATAGAGTAGTGAAGTGTAATGTAGTAGTAGTAGTAGTAGGGAAAGCATCAACTCATAACGAGTTGATTTGTAAGTTCGATAGCTTCCCTTTATAATGAAAAGTGATTTCGCTCCACTTCTGTATGTGTTATGCTGCTTTCTCACTATACACCAATCAATGTGCGAGGAGTATCTGTGATCATCAAATCACATTTCTGATTGCCTTATTTGTAATGATAGCGCTTTGGTGGTTGCGGCCGAGTTTTCCGAAATCCCATCGTTGCTTTAGGAATGACGGCCGAGTTATGGTGGGCCGTGTCGGTGTTTTAGAGGTAATCAGCCGAGTGACTAATGGCAACGTCAGCACTTTAGAGGTAACAGCCCAGTGACTTATTGTAATGTCGGTGTTTTAGAGGTAACAACCGAGTGACTGATAGTGATGTCGGTGTTTTTAGAGGTAACAGCCGAGTTAGAGTGGGCCGCGTCGGCTGTTTTGGAAATAACGGCCGCGGGATGACATGGCATGCCAACTTTTTTAGGAATAGCGGCTGAGTGATGACATGGCAGGCCAGCATTTTCGAAAAATAACCGTTGAGTGATGACTGGGTGCTTTCTGGAAACGGTATCTGGCCCAGGAAAACCCCATATGTACTGCGTTGTTGTGCGCCTCTGCTTTCTGTGCCCTAGTTCTTGCTTTTCTGCATCCAAGCTTTCTTTGCGCACGTGCGATAATGCTTCCGTTCCGCTTGCCAGCAAGATAGAGATGGCGCCCAAGCGGAAAGCATCAAGTTCATCCGCTGCTGTTATTCCCCCCATCGATCCCAACAGCCAGTTGCCTTTCGCAGGTAACCATATGTCTGTTGTTTCTGAGTCTGATCTTCTCCATCTCGTGTCTATCGGAGTTCTTCCTCCGAAGGAGCTCTGTTCTTGGTGGATTTGCCGTGGGGTTACTGTTCCAACAGAGGACACCCACGAGTCCGTTGTATATGTTCCTTTTCTTCTCTGCGGTCTTGCTCTTCCTGTTTCCCCTTTTTCCGCGGTCTCCTTGATTTCTACCACTTGAATCTGACCCATCTGAACCCTAATTCCATTCTGCAAATCTCCATCTTTGTTCATTTATGTGAGGCTTTTCTCGGCATCCTGCCACACTTTGGACTGTAGAAATATTTGTATCACTGTCGGCCTGGGATTGCCAGAGGACAGCATCAGCTCGTGGGGGGCGCGAGCTTGGAGATGTGCCGCGGAAGGAAGACTGATTATCTCGACATCCCCCTCAAGGACATCATTAAAGGATGGCGCTTGGAGTGGTTTATTGTTGAGAATCATGGAAATTCTCTCCCTCCACGGTCAGGGAGACAGCCGGATGTTCGCACTCCGAGCTGGACCGAATCCCCCACAGACCAGGATGTGGCTGAAGCAGGAGTTCTGCTAGCTGAAGTTGGTTTGTTGAAGGAGAGGGGTCTGACTGCAGAAGCTGTGGTTGCTGACTTTGTCTTTAAGAATATCCAGCCATTGAAGGATAGGGCATACCCGGCCTACCTGTACCGAGGCCTAGCTGACTCCACCTGGGTCACCAATAGAAGAATTCTGTAGCATCCCAAAAATTCAAATCTTAAAATTTTCTCCAATTCGCTCTAAATTCAAAATGAATTTCAAATTTCATTTCAAAATGTTTGTTTGCGAGTTGATATCAGCAAATAAAATATAGTGGTCTATATTCTCTCAAAAATCCTCCTCAAAATATCCTACAAATATTTTCCTTAGTGATCCCCTTCAAGTTCTTACCAGAAATATTGCCTAGATATTCCACCGATATATCTCCAAGTATTTTCCTCCTGAGAAATACCTTCAGAATCATTTTTCAAGTCCCTACAAATATTTTCTTCATAACTTTCCTCATGCCCATACGTATACGTATGCCTCCGGTATCATACGTTGACCTCTATAAGCTAATTACACTCATATAAGACAAATCCATGCTAATCTCCCACTAATCCTCTCATCCTCCCACTAATCCTCTCATCCCTCCCCCTAATCCCCCCACCATGGCTATAAATAGAGGGGCAAGGGCCTCCTCTCATCCCACCCCAAGCCATTTCATGGCAACTCCCTCTCCCCCCCACACGCCCACTCCCACTCCACCTCCCACACAAGCACCCACTAGCACAAGGATCGTTCGGTCGTTCTTCGATCGTTCGTCCCCCTGTTCTTAGTTTGTTTGTTCGTTCGTTCGATCGTTCGATCGTTCATGGTTCGTTCGTCCGTTCATCCGATCGTTCGATCGTTCGTCCGTCCAAATAATCTTTTTTCTGCCGTTATGCTGCCGAAATTCCAATCGTTCGTTCGTTCGATCATTCGATCGTTCATCGTTCGTTCATAGTTCCTATTCATCATTCGTTCATCGTCACTATTCATCGTTCATCGTTCGTTCATACGAACTATTCACCGTTACTATTCATCGTTACTATTCATCGATCATCCGACCACCCCAAATTTCAACTACTCATCCATCATGCTGTCCAGTCCACCTAAGACCAGCTAGACCCATATTCCAGTCATACAAACTTCGGTGACTGTGATTTTCATTCCAGTAGGGAACTTCCCATCTGGTCACCCATCCTACATTTCTCCAAGTTGAGCACGCTTAACTTTGGGATTCTTTCAAGCCAGACTTCCAAAAAGCAAGGCAAACCATGTTTGTATGGATACGTCTTCAATCCTATAAAACATGGCCCAAGATACCACAGCCCAATTGGACCAGAATACCACAACATTCCAGCTATTTGGGTCCCGCCTCACTGCTGTCTGATGTGACACAGTAGGTAGGAACAGTTTCCACCAACATAAACCTCTGTCCAAGAAAAGCCCAAAAATAATTCCTCGCACCCCGCTCAAAAATACATTTGTATTTTTGATTTTCCAAATATCTCTAATTATTCAAATTCTAGAATATTCCAAGAATATTCCTTTCCTTTTCTTTTTCTCCCTATGATTATAAAATCCAAAACTCCTCCATCCAAACTCAGATTTCAGTCATTCTTGTTTCTAAAATTCGTGTCAAACTATTCCCAATCCAACCATGCCATCCCTTAAGCATGGTTCCACTACAAAAATACCCCCCTATTGCAACGCATTTATGCGTTGCTAGAAGTTGAAATAAGTGTTGCTAAGGCTTATACCAACGCATAATTATGTGTTGCCTATGCTGGCGTTGCTAGGGTCTACTGCAACACTTATTTATATGTTGGTAAGCCATGGCTATAAGCGTTGCTGGGCCGCAACGGATATTTATTGCCTACTGCAACGCTTACATGTGTTTGTACCGGCAAAGACGGGTTGACCCGTATTGGATTTGGTAACATTTTGCTTAGATTTATGGCAGCACATTTATATGTTGCAATGTTGTTGAACCATATAACAATGGCAACATTTAGATCAGATTTGTGAGAGCACATATATGTGTTGCAAGAAATAAACCATTTATTGAATAGAAATTGATATACAACAACATTTGCCATTAATAAAATGAGAAGGTCCAATTCATCCTAGGCATAAACACGATTGCAATGGACAAACCATTTCTCATTGAAATAAAATAGTCAATATATAGAGTAGCACAACTTAAAATAATAACCACTTAATGCGTGTACAAATATTTTTGGAGACAGATATAAACATATGACTCATCCTAAACAATACTGAATTGCATCATAGGTAAATTAGGAAAGCTTTTTTGGTAGCATAGTCTTCAAATTCTGCATAAATCTTGCAGCTCTGAAACTGAAATCTGGCAGCCTTGAAACTTCATCCTAGGTACTGAATCTGATGAACAACAAGAAAGAATTTTAGAAAAAGAAACATATGTGCAAAAGAATACAATAGTGCGATAGGAGAGCACAGGAATGAACGAACTGAGAAACAAAGATCAAAGGAGAGCGCAAGTATGAACGAGCCTACCGAGAAATACAGGACCAAGAATAGGAGCCAGTGATGGTTGCTATTGTTGCTACAGATATAGTGATCAGAGGCGACCAATCACCCGCTCAAACATTTCCTGCTGGACTACAAAATTGAGGATAAAAGTTCAGACCAGAAATCGTAGTAGCCAAATACTGATAGCTTCTATTTTGTCAATGCCCCTCAACTTCAAATTTCAGGATAACATAATTTACAAAAGTGTCATACCGGTTGCAATTTCATTTAGAAAAGCATGTGCTGAAATCCCACATTCCACTGATATATAAACAATTTTTGCTAATAGAACACATCAAGCATTCAAGAAACATCATATTGCTTGAGCACCACCTTGATGAATGCTTGATCGCTACAATATTCTCGAATGTCTTTTGGATCTCAGTAATGAGATTAACCATGCATAGAAATACAATATGTGATATTAGCAGACACCTCTTTTTAACTAAAAGCCCTTTATAGCTAAGAAATGCTTTGAACTAGACTGTCTTTCTTTGTAGTTTTTACTCTTTTAGCTCATTCCATTTCTTCAGTTCGATTGGCTAGCAAGATACTACGTTCACCTAAATTCTGATTGAGCACACATAAGCATCTGTCTTGTAGGTTTTGCTTTGCCTCCAGGCACTTTGGATAGGATCGGAGAGACTATTTTTCTTTGTAATAACATAGATGTAACACCCAAATTCTGAATTTGGGATTGATAGAAGAAATCTGAGCAAAATACCATTGATAAATAATTAAACTTTATAATTCACCCTTTTTAGAGGTAAATACTCATAATAAAATAAATGAAGAAAACACTATGTAGTAATTGTGCATCATGTGAAAGTTTAACTTATGCATAAATTTGAAATCTAGAATTTAAAACTTGGTTTGGTTTGAATTAGAAATAGGAAAGAGAGAAAGAAATATTATACAAAACAAAACAAAGTTATAAATTCATCACACTCTTAGGTATGTCCAAATTTTACTATTAATCTGAAAGTGAATTTGCCACAAGTTTGAATTTAAACTTGAACTCAAATTGGGTTTGAAAATAAAGAAAAAGAAAAGAAAACAGAAAATAAAAAGAATAAAACGAAATCAGCCTCATGGGCCGCCATACCTCCCATTCGGCCCACTAACCCTATCCCGCCGCGCGGCCCAACTTCGCCCCCCGCCGCGCCGCGCTTACTCGCTGACATGTGGGGCCCCTGCCCAGTCTCTCTCACCCGCGCGCTTGCTTCTGCTTCGGTCGCTTACACGCGGGGCCAGCTGGTCAGTCGCGCCGCGCGCACGCAGTTCTCCTCGCTGGCTCGCGGGACCCGTGTGCCAGTCAAGCTAACGCAGGGATTCGTTGGGTTGTGTCGATGATGGGTGGGACCCGTTCGTCAGGTTCATCCCCGACCTCCTAACAGAAGCACCGAACCCGCCGCGCGGCACGCTCGATCCTCGCTGGGTTGTTGCGATCCCCGGGTATAAAACCAAAACGATCCCGCGACCCCCCTTCGACAATCCCATCCTCTTCTCACCTCATCCAGTCCGCCGTCATCGCCGTTGTCCGAGAGAGAGAGACAGTGGGGAGCTCGAATCGCGCCGCCGTGAAGAGAAGCTCTACCCGACCACCAAAATCAGCCGGTGAACCCGTCGTTGTGGTGCATTGGGTGTTGGGGAGGGTGCGCGAAGCCTCGCCTTGGGCGAATTGTACTCCGGGACTCCGGAATCCCTAGCCGTGTCCGCTGCGCCGCCGTGAACCCGCCCTTCGCCGTGGGATCGAGCCCCTGCGTCGGCCGGAACATCAAGGTATGCACCGACCTCTTCGTTGGAGTGGTTAGAAGGTAGTTGGAGTAGCGCCACGGGGAAATCTCGGCGTGTGCCCCCGGAATTTCACACCGGAGCACCGCCGGCCGCCTTAAATCACGATGCACCGTGGACCTGGGGTCTGCGTTGGGAAACGATTGAAATTGAGGGGAGAATCGGGTTCGGGATGTCTCGAATCTCGCGTGGGTCATACGAATTTGGGGTTGGCGCTCGGGTTAGCCGGATTCAAGGACTCCGGCGAAGTCCACCGCCGCGCCCCTGGGCGACACCGCCGTCGGACAGCTTGGGTTGGGAACGACGCCGCTCGGCCGTTGGATGCGTAAGGGACGGTCCCGATTAGATCAAGCTTACCCCTTCGTCCAATCCAACTGCGTCCGTCGATGCGAGATCCAGCGGTGCAGAGTAGATCTGTGATTCATTAAATCCGTGCCGTTAATCTTTAATCCAACGGCTCTGGGCGCGTACCGGTTCGAGCTCGGCTTGATCTAATCCTAGCCGTAGGATTCTAATTTAAGGGCCACGATCGGCCGATACCCCTTCGGCCAGACGCTTTTTCATAAGAGACCCTGAACTTTTATGAAATAAACCCGCGGTCCACCCTCGGGGTTCTATGTGTCTCGGGAAAACTTGCAAGATGACCCCTGCGCTTCGCATAAATTGAGGCCCAGTCCAGTGAATAAGAAAATCATAGAAAATGATTTAGAAAATGATTTTTAGTGATAAAATAAATCCAGAAACTTAATTAATTCATAACTAATTCATTTTAGCTCCAAATTGAGTCATTCCAATTCCTAAAATTTTGTAATAATATTCTCTACCATTTAGAATCACTGTTTTGACATGAACTCTGTCAGAAAATTTATTTATCATTTAAACATATTTTAATCACATTAAACCTTTGAAAATTCATAACTTAAAATCTATAACTCCAAAATTAATAATTCCAGTTCCTGTGACCTTGGTTTAATGTCTAGATTATTACTGTGCATTTTATTTACATGTTTGTTGTAATGTTAATTTTGCCTATACCATGTATGTTTGTATTGCTACGACTAGCAGTGAGGTCACGAGGATCTGAAGAATCATCCTGGTACCTGGATTCTCAAGGCCCAGGCAAGTTGTGCCCTTGATCACTTCTTTTTACCCAGCCATGTTCTGATTAATCATAATGATCTGCATAGGTTAATTTTGATGGGACCCAATAGGTTACCCTAGTTTGTCTATCTTTATACCTTGTTTACCACTGATCTTTCTGGGTAGTACTTGCTAGTGCTATATGTGGTTTTGGGTATGGAGATACACTATTCATGATTACACTTTCTGTTATCAGTTGTTATTTAATGTTCATGTTAAGATCATTATGTTAATTGGAACATGGAGCGACCACCCGGGAAAACAGTGCTACCACAAGGGTGGTATGGGACGCCCTTGGCTGATTAATTAGGAAAGCTAGTGGAAGACTACCTTACCCGAAAGGGGCAAGGGCAGTAGGGGAGAGGTCAGTGTAGGGAGGCCCTCGGGAGGATTTTGCTGCGATGGCGGTCCTGCAAGGGATTCCTGCACTGGATCTTCCTATAAACTGTAGCGGGTTTTCTGAAGCTAGTGGAACTTTGTAAAGGCCTCGTAGTGTTACCCTGCCTCGCCTCCTCGGTAGAGGTGTATGGGAAGTCGCGATCCCTTGGCAGATGGGTAACATGACTTGTGGGTAAAGATGCGCAACCTCTGCAGAGTGTAAAACTGGTATACTAGCCGTGCTCACGGTCATGAGCAGCTCGGACCCTCACATGATTAATTTATGGAACTTAAAATCAATTTGTCATATGCATTGCATCGCAGGTGAAGTTGTTACTTTTGTTCTACTACTTAATTGGGTTTGGTATTTACTTATACTTAGTAACTGCTAATAAAATTTTGACCAACTTTAAAAGCAATGCTCAGCTCTAACCATCTTCTTTGGTAAGCCTTACACTTCACGTGAGCTCCCACCTTTGGCGAGTTCATGCACATTATTCCCCACAACTTGTTGAGCGATGAACGTATGTGAGCTCACTCTTGCTGTCTCACATACACCACAGGTCAAGACCAGGTACTGCAGGATGATGCTCATGGAGGATGCTGCGATGAGTTCGTGAGAGGTCTAGGTCGTCGTCTCCCAGTCAACTTTTGGGTTGCTGGACCGTTGTCTCCCTATAATGTAATTATTTATTTTGTATAGAACTCCTGTTATATATAAAGTTGTGACATTCGATCCTGTGCCACTATACATCATATGTATGAGACTTGGTCCCAGCATACCTGGTGTTTATGTTAACCCCAGGTTTTGGATCCCTAAAATCCGGGTGTTACAGAAGTGGTATCAGAGGAATGTTGACTGTAGGACGAAGCCTAGGTAGAACTGAACAACCAATACTTGCTTACCTTTGCTACTCTGATTCTTTTCTAAACTCATCTTAATCTTTTTCTCATCTATTTCCGCTTTACTCTGATTATTCTTACCTTTTCCTTCTAAAAACAAACTTGGATTTCACACTTTGGAATCCTGTGCTTAAAGTGACCTTTAGGAATAGGAGACCTAATCCTAGGAACAAAAACAAAACTATTTTTATAAGTGTCTATGTATTTGAATGTTTGTTCTTATGATATCTGTCTGATTTGGATCTTTGATTAAGTGTGATGGGTTGTGGAGTAATGTCCACAACTACATCTGCATATACATCTAGGTATAAAAATATATTTATAAAATAACTAGACAACCTAGACTGTCCCCATTGGAACATATCTAGCTTAAGAGATTTATCTTATCATAGAAGATCTCATTCTAACCAATTCATCTTATCTTAAAAGATTCTCCCTTATCTAAATAGATCCATCTCATCTTAAAAGATACTTAACCTATCTTGAAAAGATTGTATCTCATTCTAATAGGTCTAACTGGTCCCAAAAGATTCTATCTTATCCTTATGGATCCATCTTATCCTAATAGGCATACTTATCCACCCTAGTTCATCAACCATGATCTAATGCAGATTAATTAGATCTTATCTAGTCAAACAAGTCACACCAATCTAACCTAGATCTAATCAAATCTAAAGTAACTTATCAAACATGTTAGATAATACTGATGAAATAGTCTAGACTCTACCCCTATAAAACAGGTCTTAACTTAGTTCACCCTTCATTAAATTAAGAATGACGGATCGACATGGCCATATGCAACTACCTTAACCATCTGATAGTTGCATAACCTCTCAATTATAAACTAGCAAGAAACTCTATCTTATCATAACATATCTAACTAATCTCAAAACACCCTAACATATTCTACCCTGTTGGACCTATCTAACCTAAACTAGTCTAATCTAGTCATATCCAATTTAATCTAGATCTTATCTTACCTAATGTGACCTGACCCAGTGTGGTCTAATGTTATCTAACTTAATGTGGTTCACTTAAACAGATTAATGACACTAGTAGAAGAGATTAGACCCCACTAGCTATGTATTAACTTATCTTAGCACATTGGATCAATTCAACCATGAGTTAACCCAACCCATAGAACCATGATGAATGATATAACCTTTCTGATCCCACCTAATAACAAACAAACTTTTAACCTACATCTTGTAGTCTATCTCACCCATATATACCTCTCATCTTGACAGATTCTATCTTACCCTTGGATATTCACCTTATATGATTGGTTACCCCAATCTGGACATAAAACAAAGATTAAGTCCTACCAAAGAATCTTTAGATTATAACCAGCTACTAGCTTATTCATTCCGCTTATTGAATAATTTCCTTTGCAAAACTATTACCATATACTTCTAACTTTCATGGTCAATACCAGGAAAGGAAAGATTATCACGTAACAGCAAACAGAAATGAATCCCCCAAATCCTCCACCTGTTGAGATCAATCAAGTGGTTGCTACCCAAAGACTGGTAATACAACAATTAACAGACCTGGTGACCGAGATGCAAAATCAGATAAGACAACAACGCGAGGAAATACGTCAGGCCCGCCAAGAAATAAGACAAGCACGGTTGGAGAGACAACAACAACAACCACCTCCACCACCACCACCAGCTCCACCAAGCTACATAGATATAGATTATGATGATTTATAAGATCTAGGTGTTACTTTAGTTAGTAGATGATATAATAATATTTTAGAAGAAATAATAAGGTCTATTGACCCTATGTATTGTTAAAGAATTATACCTCATGCTGAGATTTCTTTGTTTGTGCATATGTCCCGAGAACAATATAAATATACATCTTTTTCTTACAAATCTCGAGGGCGAGATTATTTTTAAGGGGGGTAGGATTTGTAACACCCAAATTCTGAATTTGGGATTGATAGAAGAAATCTGAGCAAAATACCATTGATAAATAATTAAACTTTATAATTCACCCTTTTTAGAGGTAAATACTCATAATAAAATAAATGAAGAAAACACTATGTAGTAATTGTGCATCATGTGAAAGTTTAACTTATGCATAAATTTGAAATCTAGAATTTAAAACTTGGTTTGGTTTGAATTAGAAATAGGAAAGAGAGAAAGAAATATTATACAAAACAAAACAAAGTTATAAATTCATCACACTCTTAGGTATGTCCAAATTTTACTATTAATCTGAAAGTGAATTTGCCACAAGTTTGAATTTAAACTTGAACTCAAATTGGGTTTGAAAATAAAGAAAAAGAAAAGAAAATAGAAAATAAAAAGAATAAAACGAAATCAGCCTCATGGGCCGCCATACCTCCCATTCGGCCCACTAACCCTATCCCGCCGCGCGGCCCAACTTCGCCCCCCGCCGCGCCGCGCTTACTCGCTGACATGTGGGGCCCCTGCCCAGTCTCTCTCACCCGCGCGCTTGCTTCTGCTTCGGTCGCTTACACGCGGGGCCAGCTGGTCAGTCGCGCCGCGCGCACGCAGTTCTCCTCGCTGGCTCGCGGGACCCGTGTGCCAGTCAAGCTAACGCAGGGATTCGTTGGGTTGTGTCGATGATGGGTGGGACCCGTTCGTCAGGTTCATCCCCGACCTCCTAACAGAAGCACCGAACCCGCCGCGCGGCACGCTCGATCCTCACTGGGTTGTTGCGATCCCCGGGTATAAAACCAAAACGATCCCGCGACCCCCCTTCGACAATCCCATCCTCTTCTCACCTCATCCAGTCCGCCGTCATCGCCGTTGTCCGAGAGAGAGAGACAGTGGGGAGCTCGAATCGCGCCGCCGTGAAGAGAAGCTCTACCCGACCACCAAAATCAGCCGGTGAACCCGTCGTTGTGGTGCATTGGGTGTTGGGGAGGGTGCGCGAAGCCTTGCCTTGGGCGAATTGTACTCCGGGACTCCGGAATCCCTAGCCGTGTCCGCTGCGCCGCCGTGAACCCGCCCTTCGCCGTGGGATCGAGCCCCTGCGTCGGCCGGAACATCAAGGTATGCACCGACCTCTTCGTTGGAGTGGTTAGAAGGTAGTTGGAGTAGCGCCGCGGGGAAATCTCGGCGTGTGCCCCCGGAATTTCACACCGGAGCACCGCCGGCCGCCTTAAATCGCGATGCACCGTGGACCTGGGGTCTGCGTTGGGAAACGATTGAAATTGAGGGGAGAATCGGGTTCGGGATGTCTCGAATCTCGCGTGGGTCATACGAATTTGGGGTTGGCGCTCGGGTTAGCCGGATTCAAGGACTCCGGCGAAGTCCACCGCCGCGCCCCTGGGCGACACCGCCGTCGGACAGCTTGGGTTGGGAACGACGCCGCTCGGCCGTTGGATGCGTAAGGGACGGTCCCGATTAGATCAAGCTTACCCCTTCGTCCAATCCAACTGCGTCCGTCGATGCGAGATCCAGCGGTGCAGAGTAGATCTGTGATTCATTAAATCCGTGCCGTTAATCTTTAATCCAACGGCTCTGGGCGCGTACCGGTTCGAGCTCGGCTTGATCTAATCCTAGCCGTAGGATTCTAATTTAAGGGCCACGATCGGCCGATACCCCTTCGGCCAGACGCTTTTTCATAAGAGACCCTGAACTTTTATGAAATAAACCCGCGGTCCACCCTCGGGGTTCTATGTGTCTCGGGAAAACTTGCAAGATGACCCCTGCGCTTCGCATAAATTGAGGCCCAGTCCAGTGAATAAGAAAATCATAGAAAATGATTTAGAAAATGATTTTTAGTGATAAAATAAATCCAGAAACTTAATTAATTCATAACTAATTCATTTTAGCTCCAAATTGAGTCATTCCAATTCCTAAAATTTTGTAATAATATTCTCTACCATTTAGAATCACTGTTTTGACATGAACTCTGTCAGAAAATTTATTTATCATTTAAACATATTTTAATCACATTAAACCTTTGAAAATTCATAACTTAAAATCTATAACTCCAAAATTAATAATTCCAGTTCCTGTGACCTTGGTTTAATGTCTAGATTATTACTGTGCATTTTATTTACATGTTTGTTGTAATGTTAATTTTGCCTATACCATGTATGTTTGTATTGCTACGACTAGCAGTGAGGTCACGAGGATCTGAAGAATCATCCTGGTACCTGGATTCTCAAGGCCCAGGCAAGTTGTGCCCTTGATCACTTCTTTTTACCCAGCCATGTTCTGATTAATCATAATGATCTGCATAGGTTAATTTTGATGGGACCCAATAGGTTACCCTAGTTTGTCTATCTTTATACCTTGTTTACCACTGATCTTTCTGGGTAGTACTTGCTAGTGCTATATGTGGTTTTGGGTATGGAGATACACTATTCATGATTACACTTTCTGTTATCAGTTGTTATTTAATGTTCATGTTAAGATCATTATGTTAATTGGAACATGGAGCGACCACCCGGGAAAACAGTGCTACCACAAGGGTGGTATGGGACGCCCTTGGCTGATTAATTAGGAAAGCTAGTGGAAGACTACCTTACCCGAAAGGGGCAAGGGCAGTAGGGGAGAGGTCAGTGTAGGGAGGCCCTCGGGAGGATTTTGCTGCGATGGCGGTCCTGCAAGGGATTCCTGCACTGGATCTTCCTATAAACTGTAGCGGGTTTTCTGAAGCTAGTGGAACTTTGTAAAGGCCTCGTAGTGTTACCCTGCCTCGCCTCCTCGGTAGAGGTGTATGGGAAGTCGCGATCCCTTGGCAGATGGGTAACATGACTTGTGGGTAAAGATGCGCAACCTCTGCAGAGTGTAAAACTGGTATACTAGCCGTGCTCACGGTCATGAGCAGCTCGGACCCTCACATGATTAATTTATGGAACTTAAAATCAATTTGTCATATGCATTGCATCGCAGGTGAAGTTGTTACTTTTGTTCTACTACTTAATTGGGTTTGGTATTTACTTATACTTAGTAACTGCTAATAAAATTTTGACCAACTTTAAAAGCAATGCTCAGCTCTAACCATCTTCTTTGGTAAGCCTTACACTTCACGTGAGCTCCCACCTTTGGCGAGTTCATGCACATTATTCCCCACAACTTGTTGAGCGATGAACGTATGTGAGCTCACTCTTGCTGTCTCACATACACCACAGGTCAAGACCAGGTACTGCAGGATGATGCTCATGGAGGATGCTGCGATGAGTTCGTGAGAGGTCTAGGTCGTCGTCTCCCAGTCAACTTTTGGGTTGCTGGACCGTTGTCTCCCTATAATGTAATTATTTATTTTGTATAGAACTCCTGTTATATATAAAGTTGTGACATTCGATCCTGTGCCACTATACATCATATGTATGAGACTTGGTCCCAGCATACCTGGTGTTTATGTTAACCCCGGGTTTTGGATCCCTAAAATCCGGGTGTTACAATAGATCAAACAGTTTTTTTAAGAAAAATGCAGTAAACCTTAAGAAATGGGTCAATAATACAAGTCATCATGACACAAAGATAATATGGTGGGATTAGCATATGCTGGGGACCTTTTACGATAACAGCATTACATACTAGACAAGGGTGAACCTCCACATGTGCAAAATTACAAGCTAACAAAAACACGAGTAGAATTTTTATGCTGATTATTAGTGATTATCGTATCATGGTCTGTCAGCGGTGTTGGTGACATTGCAATTTTTTCCTATCCTTTTTTTGTTCTGTGCTTTTGCCCTTGCATTTTGTTCAAATTATATAAGACTGAGAGCAGAAACAAAGAACCAACTTTCAGAATGGCATTACTTACCAGTGGCATATCAAAAGCAAAGAAGTTGCCAACAGGCTTGCTGGCAACAAACACCATCCTTATATTGGACAGGTAAATTGTGCCTTTTGTTTTCACATGACCTCCAGGAGCTCTAATTGATAATAACAAGAGAAGCAGCAGCAGTAGGAAAATATGGTTAGATATGTTTGCCGAGAGCAACTATTAAAAATGAAGCTTCCAATACAAGCATAGGTAATGGGCGAATGAGAAGGCAAATGATGTTCAATCTTAGAACTTATAAGTGACAAAAAAAACTATTTTACTACTGATTTTTTTACTGGTGTTGTAACATATGAAAGATTAATTTGGCTAGACAGTCCCCCTTCCTCATATAACACCTGATTCTCCAAAATTGTCTAAATAAGCAAATAGATGAAGTCATAAAGATCATAAATTAAACTTAAATTGTAGTAATATAATTGCAAAAACATATCGATGAACCAACCAGATTCGTCGCCAAACAAAGGGGCGGTGGAAACTTGGAAAGAAATAAACAGACCTGAGAACTGATCTTCTCTGCTCTCTGAGTCGTCACAGCTCACCATGGGATGATAGAAATTCTTGGCTTGATCAAGCACATGGAAATGAAGATGGCAATGGCAAAGATTACAATCCTTCGAGTATGTAGATAATAGGATTTAGAGACTATGATTGACAAGGTTACCTGGTCCCTTAGATCAAGCAAAGAATTAATCTCAGAATTCACTATTACACCACCATACTCATCATCCATGTTTCTAGGGTCACTTTTTTTATTGGTGTCCCCTCCCCCACATCACTCAACTAGTCTGTTGAATCACTTAAAGAAACTAGTTGTTCGGAGTCACGTTTAAAATTATACAGTTTTGATGCAAGATCATTGGTACCAGTCTAAACACCTAGACATTTTGCTCTTTCTTCTATCGTAGATATAATAGGTGGGTAGTGTTTATTACTCAGTTCTTGCAATATTGTTTCATTTACGGATTGGTATCCCACGCGAGATGTCAAGACAAGCTGGCTGCTGTCAAAAGTGCAACCAGATAAAATCTACAAAAGGGCAACTGCATCACCAGCATCTTTTGTAGTCACAAGAGCAGGGCCTGCAATTAACACAAGCATGAGTCTACAAACATTCTCAGAAGAGCAGGGCCTGCAATCACCAGCATCTTTACATTGGGTCCCTCCCCTGATGTATCTTTAAATCCTATTATAGAACACAAGAAGGAAAATGGACTAAAAGAATGACAAACCTTCAGAAAACTTCATTTCAAAGCTTCAAGCATATCCTAACTTGTCTTGTTTCTTGCATTTTATCGCACTAACCAAGCAAGATGGATATAATAAAACTTTTTGCACTGATCATTTCCAAAAACCTCAAACAAATAGTATTTCGTAAGTCAGAGACAAAATACAGCTCATGTAAAAAGGTGAGCTCAATGAAGTTCAAAATATTTATATCGCAAATGTGAAGGAAAAGGGTAGGTTAAACAAAATTAGTCCAAAATTATGATTCCAGTACTTATAAGAACGCAGTTATAATTTCCATTGTATTAGGAGTTATAATTTTGCATAAAATGGGTGCTCTTCATGATGCCACAAACAAAACAGACACCAATAATCAGGCAATACCGTAAAATAAGCAGTAGTAGACTTACCCTCTTTGTGGCCTCTGCTTGGCACTCTCGCTCATATTACTGTTTAAGGTATTTTATTCTTTGTGATTTGTAGTGATGACAACATTAATGAGTTCTTGATGAACATGGGCACTTTGTGTTGTGCATATGCCATCTTCGGATAGCAGATGAACTTCTGATGAAGATGTGCCTGAACATATTTGTTCTTCGTGCCATGCATTTTACCGTAATATGTTTCTTTGAAATATGTTAATAAGTGCAATGAAAAGATTTTATGGCTGCTTTGCTCCTTAAAATGGTGCCTCTGCCATGAACGGTTGTTTTTAAAATAAATGCTATGATTAACTACCTTCTTGTCATCTTCTTTAAAGATTGTCAGATTCCCGTATAAGCATCTGTTGCAGCAGCTGCAACGAACAAGCCATATACTGCTTGTTATCAAGTTTTTTGTTTCTCCAAAATATTCCATGCGATCATTCTTGCAATGGTTTATGTTTAGTATTTTGTTGCCTTAATCTTGGATTTCCTGCAAACTTACAATGGTGGTTCTTTTGTACATGTTGAACAAGTATTCCTAAATTGTACTGTATATAAGGTAAGATTGAATGTTAGTATTCTGTTTTCTTCATGGTATCTGGTATTTTTGTATTATAATTGATTATCTATATGTTTGCTAAAACTTGAGTTGTTGGGAGTTCTGTACAAAGGAATCTGGTCTATATTTATGGTCATCTACATGCCACTTCCAGTCCATTCTAATAATATTTTTTATTTGAGTTTTTGGGTGATTTCTTTCATGGCTTGGAGTAAGAAATACAGTTTATTACAAAAATCATCTTCAGGATGAAGATATCGAATACCTTGTGTAACCAATCGCTCAGCCTCAAGCCAGTACTATTGGAAGTGAATTAGATGGATCTGACCCTGATGATATTGATGAAGATAGAGAAGAAGTCGATGATGATGATGAGGGGACCATAGATTAGCCTTCATCCTCGCACGGAACCAAGCGAAAGAGAGATGATCCCTCGCCAGACCCAACTACCAATCAAGAATTACGAGGATACCCTTCGTTGTGTTGGTCGCTGACCAGGAGGCGAAAACGTAGAGGGAATAAGCGACAGACAGGCACGGCGAGGCATACCTGGGACGGTCTGGACACGGACAGCTCGTGGTGACTCCTGCGGAGGCTGCCAGCAAGACTGAGGAAGAGTAGGCGAAGTGAAGAAGGAGGCGTCGCGGTGCGCGGCGGAGGCGCTCATGGCCCGCGCGACGAGGACGGTGATGGTGGTGATGGAGAACCACACCTGCCCCAGGCCCACATCGACGGCCTCATGGACCGTGAGTCCAACAACCTCGATGCCTCCGACCCCAACTCGCTAGAGATCTTTAGTGCCACAGCCATGGCACTTGTGGCATGCACATTAACCCGGCGGGAGGAGAGTCATGGCTACGCACACGGGTTATTGCCGGAGGGAGCGCGCTGGCGGCTTGAGCGAGGCCGCCGGCTTCCACGCGACGCCCTGCTCATCCGGTAGAGGCGGCTGTGAGCAGAGAGGTTAGGGATTAGGGCAAGGTAAGGGAGGCGACGAGGGAGAGGGGAGGAAGTCGGGTAGGTGTGTAGCGACTTGCGAGCGAGCGTCGCGTGGAGGGGAGACATACGAAAAGTATATTTTGCATGTTTTTGGCACATAAATAGAGATATATAATAAATATTTTAATAAGTGCAACATAGTGACAACAAGATACAATATTTTTTAATAAATAAAACGATACAAAGTGGACTAAAAGACTTTGTATTGCTGTTCAATTCCTTACTTTACATTTTTTTGCGTAATTTATCATCCCAACTACTATGCTTTAGTTAAAAATAAAAAAAACAATTGCAAAATTGCTTAAGTACCAAAATTAATCTACCGATACGGTTTGCAATGTAGGTAAACGTTACAAGCATTCTAGTTACTCTACGCATACGATTGCAACACATGGTAAATGTTGATATGATCGTATTTACTCTACGCATACGGTTTGCAACGCATGTTAAACGTTGTTAGTATCATTGTAATTCAACGGATGTAGGTTGCAACGCATAACAAGCATTGGACCTAATCACTTCCAACACATATAACTATACGTTGCGAGGTATATGTTGCTATAGGGGGTTTGTTTTGTAGTGTTCATATTCCAGAAAACTCCCAAAATACTCTTGTCCCATATTCTGCCTATAACTCTCCTGTTCATATTAAGTCAGACGATTCATTCATCACTATTCTCACCAACAGTGAACTTCACTGTGCTACACCACATACACCCAGCTACCCTCTCCCTCTCCACACACACTCAACACCCTCAGCCAAGGCAAACACCCCACCCACTCAGTTACTCCGCTCTGTCGGCTACACGCATAGTGTCGCTTCGTCTCCAGTCCACCCTCCTGGTAAGCACCTTCGCTCCACCACCAGTAGTATCTCAACACCACATGACACAGATTCTACTCAAGACTCTACCCATCCATATATCGCTATTCTGACTACTATACTAAATATTTGTTGGTATACTTGTTGGTTTGTATGTTTGCTTGTTCATGTTGCATAGTTATCAAAGCGTTCGTGCTGTCTCGTGGAGGCCAGATCTGCAAGTCTACGCCAGGTAGTGGAGCTAGAAGACAAATCCGCGAGGTCCTTTTCCCCTTCGCCGGATAAGCACGGCAAGCTCACTGGATCCCTTTGATGCATAAATTACCTATGTTTTTCAACCACAACCCTCAGCCTATTATTTTATGCATGATATGATTTTGAGACAAGTTATTATGGCCACCCAGCCGCTTGCCGCAATCAATCCCTGATATATTTGTTACAAATGATTTGAGGAAAGGTGTGAGTTTTCAAAAGGAAATGCTTTTCAAAATGTGTATGATGAAGGGTTTTCACCCTTATCACCTTTGAGTAGGGATGATCAGGGACTCCCTGGTTTAGGGGAGGGCCTAAGGTGATGGCTCAGCTGGTTTAGGTTTGAGCAGAAGGATTGTCCCCTCACATAAGGACCGGTTTGTCATCCTTCACTACCTGTACTCATGATAAGTACAACCACTCGAGACTGTGTGGGCAGTCACTCAATCTGAACTCGTACGGTCCAACCCTAGGGTTATGAAGGCTGGGGAGCACCGGGAGGATAAGGAGGGGGAATGTTTTGTCCGGTTTGGACATGGCGGTGGACTGACTCCTTCCGGTATAACCGTTAAGGTTAGGTCGTGCGAGGAAAGAAAGAGATTTTGCATTCGGGTCTCACGACGGTGAGACCGCAGAAACCAGACTAGTGGGTAAAGTGTACACCTCTGCGCAGAGTTTGAAAACCTATTTGAATAGTCCGTGTCCACAGGAATGGACGAGTCTGGTATGGTATGGCAATTAATGTTTTGTTTTAAAAAAAAGTGCGTTTGCGAAAAGTGGTTTTTAAAAGGTCCGGCGGTTGAGCCGTGAGCTATGGTGGACGGGAAGTCCAGTAGCTATTTTTGAAAATGAAAACCAGTGGGAAACTACTGAGATAACTGGATGGTTTAGTCTAGGGGATTCTGTTCTATATTGAAAAACTTCCTGCTCCTTTGGGAGAGGATGCGCTTTGCAAAATACAAATGTTTTTCAAAAACAACCCTGCATAAAATATTGTTTGTTTTTGCAAATATCGTGAGCTCCACATATTCCATGCATTATATCTGATTTCCCCATTCCGCGGGTGAAGGTGGGCTGCTGAGTATGTTTGTACTCACCCTTGCTTATTTGTTGTTTTTCAGAAAAAGGAGATTGGGTAAGAGTTACGACTGTTCCCAACCTTGCCTGTGGCTGTTGGACCGCTGAATTGCTTCGCTGCGTATATCGGGCTGCTTCAGCCCCACTCTGATGATATGTCCCGAGTTGTGGACCAACTCTTAAAGTTGATCGCCACCTTTATAGCTTTGTCTCATTTAAGCAGATCTGTAATCATCTGATGTATAAATGTGTTTACTAGCCTCCTGGGACTAGTAATTGTATCACATTTGAGTCCTAGAGGATCTGGGGCGCTTCAAATTCCTGCCATGGATTTGGTGAGCCGGCTTGAAATGATACTTAGGGGCAAGGTGTCAAATGTTGGTGCCCCTATTGCTTACTCGGCCTGGAACTTGCCTCCTTCCAAGACCTTTACTCAATTTGTGTCAAATCCTCCTGCTGGTGATGGCGGTTTGGGCCTTAGAGTGCGACCCTCTGCCGAAGAAGTTAGTGCTTTGATTGCTTTGCTTGGAGAAATTCCTGATGATGAACGGCAGGTTCACTTTGAGGTGCCTTTGGATCCCAGTGATGCAGAGATAAGTGTTATGCTTGATATGTTAGCCGAGGATTCTTCTGATACCACCCCTGCTGGAACATTGGCAGTGGCGTCTCTCCCAGAAGCTAGTAAAGCCTTGGATATTCAGAGGCCTGCCAGTGCTCGCCCGAAACGCCCTTGCCGAGCCAGTCAGTCTGCTTCTCCTGCTGATGGGCAGAAAAAGAAGAAAAGACGTCTTTGCCGTGTGTCTAGCTTGGATCGGGATGCTGGTCCTTCGGCTCCTGCTGCTGAGGAAGTGCCCATGCCTGAATTTACTGAGGCTGATCCCAATGGGTGTGACCAATCTAGTGCTGACCCCAATGGGTGTACTGTCCGTGTTGCTGATGAAAATGAGGAGGAAGAAGAAGGTGAAATCCCTCTGATTCGGAAGAACAGTCGGCGCTACATAGCCAATGGGGAAAGTAGTGGAGTGCCTTCTCCTGCTTTGTCTGCCCTCGTTGGTCTGCAAGAATTATCTCTGGCGGACTTTGATCAAACTCTTGAAGACATGGTTCCAGAAGATCTGTTATCAGAACCGGCAATGGTGGCGCGATGGATGTTTGTGTTGATGTGCTCGACGCCGGGTTGGGGTCATCCCGGGCAGCGTCCCGCGCCTCATCGACCTTGGAGCGCGGTCTTGAGGGTCAGGAAGCTGACTTGGATTGTCTTGCTCCCATGGAAGTGACTGAGGGACCTTCAGCCTTAGAGGTGGCTGCCGCAGAGAACTCGGCCCTCAAGGATGGTGTTGGCACTCACCCAGCCCCCGAGGGTGTTGCCGAGGATGATTCGGCTCGGGTGGGTAGCGCAAGCTACGATCCAGCCCCCGAGGGTGTTGCCGGAGACGATCTGGCTCGAATGGGTAGCGCAAACTATGACCCAGCCCCTGAGGGTGTCCGAGCGGGGTCTCCCTCTTGTACTTCCATGGATGTTCACGTAGGGTCTCCTCCACACTCTGGTTGTATGGTTGTAGCCCAAGCCTTTGGTCAAGGAGCCGCTTTAGAGGCTAGCGTTCCTGACGACAAAGTTTTGGGCTCTGCTGATGACACTGAATTGGTTCTTGCTGGTTCATTGCAAGTTGCTCTGGGTGGTGATCCTTCGCCGAGCCATCAATTGATTTCTCACGATTTGGGGGTCCCCTCGTTCTTCTCCAACCTCCAGGTACTATGGTCTATTCTAGTCTGACTTTTACACCGGATGAATTGCTGTCATTATACTCATTTGTTCTCAATATCAGGCATTGGTGGACGGGATGGCTAGTCAGCTGAAGTTGCAGGGTGCTTCTGTTCTAGAAAGAGCTTCATCTCTGGCACGTTGGAATCCGGTGCTGCTTCAACAGCGTGTTTCTGACTTAGAGGCGGCGAATGCTGGTTAGTGCTTTTCTGCTTCCTTTCGTCTACCTTATTAAACTCCTTCTTAATTTAAACTTTTTGCCTGATCGTTTCTCGCTAGATATGGCTCGGCAGTTTTCTGTTCTTGAAGAGAAGCATTCTCAAAGTCAGGCTGAACTGGTCCGGTGGTGCTCTGATTTTGAGGAAAAGTATTCCCAAAGCCAGACTGAGCTGGCCCAGGTTTCTGCTGCTCTGAATGATGCTAACATGCTGAACTCGACTCTTCGCGCTCAGCTCGATTCTGAAAAGGTGACCTATGAATCTGTTCTTTGTTTTGCCGTGTTCTTATTGCTTGCTTGATGTTTGAAGAAGCTGATTCTTGTTTGCAGGAAGAAAAACGTGCCCTTGTTACTTCTCGTGACAATCTTGACAAGCTTTATCGTGACTCTAGCAACTCGTTGACCATCTTGGAGAGGAGTCATCGCTTCACCATGGAGGAGTTAGACAATCATCGTTGTAAGCTGCAGGAATCCTTGGATGACGTGATTCGTCTCAGGCAGTCGATATCGGCTAAAGATGCTGTCATCAAGGAACTGCGTGCTTCCAAGAAGTCCATCGCCCAGGAGCTAGAGGCCGCTCAGTTGGCTGTCAAGGTTGCTGAAGAAACTTCCGCTACTCTGAGGGCCCAGCGTGACAAAGCCATGGATAAAGCCATTCTCGCAGGGCGGATCTTGATGAGGAGACCTGGTGTGATTGTCCCCGACGACATAAGGGTTGATGTGAACGCTGCTCCTGATTCCTCAAGTCGCCCTTCTTCGTCGGTCGCTCCTGAGAAGAATGTTGCAAAATAGAAAAACATTGCGTGCTTTGAGCGCGCGATTATCATGCTCGGATATTTTGTTAGAGGACACCTGCTTGATATTGAATGCTACTGTTATTCTCCTATTGTTTAGAATTCGACAGTATCACATTTCACAGAAGTAAAATGTTGTGTGAGGACTTCGAGACTTCTTTATGGGACATAAAGGTCGCCCCTAGATGAGTAACTGTAAGCATGTGGCACCGTCTTAAGTCATTGCTGACTTAAACCGATTGCTTTTGTTAATAGGGCATAGTGGTCACCCCGAGTTAAGTAAGCGCGAGCATGTGGCACCGTCTTAAGTTGTTGCTGACTTAAGCCGATTGCTCCGTTAGCAGGGCATAGTGGTCACCCCGAGTTAAGTAAGCGCGAGCATGTGGCACCGTCTTAAGCCATTGCCGACTTAAGCCGATTGCTCTGTTAGCAGGGCATAGTGGTCACCCCGAGTTAAGTAAGCGCGAGCATGTTGCACCGTCTTAAGTCGTTGCCGACTTAAGCCGATTGCTCCGTTGGTAGGGCATAGTGGTCACCCCGAGTCAAGTAAGAATGCAGGTCGACCATGAACAATATGAGTATTCTTGAGGTCTCTTTATTGATGATATATTTCCAGTTTACAGAGTACATTGTCGTCCCGATAGCTTTTGAAATATAGCTAGGGGTAAAACTTCCTGAGGTGTTCTATGTTCCATGAGTTCCCAATTTCCGTTCTGTCCATTTGAGTGAGACGATATGATCCCGGCCGAGTGACTTCTGCTACTATGAATGGTCCTTCCCATAGAGGTGACAACTTGTGCCGTCCCTCCCCCGTTAGAATTCGGCGGAGGACGAGGTCTCCCACTGCGAAGGATCGACATCACATGGTCTTATCGTGATAACGCCTCAAAGTTTGCTGGTACCGTGCTGATTGAATTACCGTGTTTAGCCGTTCTTCTTCGAGTACATCAACATCCTCCAGCCTGGTAGCCTCGGCTTCTGCTATGCTTTCAAAGACCAACCTTGGCGCCCCAAACTTGAGGTCAGCAGGTAGTACTGCCTTTGACCCGTAGACCATGAAGAAAGGAGTATTTCCATGCAGAGCTCGACTAGGTAGAGTTCTTAGGCTCCAAACGACGTAGGGCAACTCCCTTATCCACTTTCCTGCGAACTTCTCATTTTTATCGAAGACTTTTTTCTGAGTGCCTCCAATATCATCCTGTTGGCTCTTTCAACCTGCCCGTTGGCTCTTGGGTGTGCCACCGAAGCATATTTGATCTGAATGCTCTTTTGTTCGCAGAAATCGAAGAACTCTGAACTTGTGAAGTTGGATCCTAGGTCGGTTATGATACTATTTGGTATCCCGAATCTGAATATTATGTCTTGTATGAATTCCACGGCCTTAGCTGAGGTTAAAGAAGCAATGAGTTTGAACTCTATCCATTTAGTGAATTTGTCGATTGCTACCAGTATATGAGTGTATCCTCCTTGAGCTTTCTTGAAAGGCCCAATCATATCCAGTCCCCAACATGCGAACGACCAAGTTACTGGTATGGTCTGCAGTTGCTGCGCTGGTAGATGTTGTTGCTTTGACAAGTACTGGCAGGCTTTGCACCTCTGAACTAACTCGGCTGCATCACTTTTTGCTGTTGGCCAATAGAATCCTGACCTGAAGACGTTCCCAACTAGTGTCTTGGATGCTGCGTGTATTCCATATTGCCCAGGATGGACCTCATCCAGAAGTTGCTTCCCCGTAGATGAGAGAATGCATTTCATGAGGACGCCCGATGCACCCCTTCTGTATAGTGTCTCCCCAATGAGTGTGTAGTGGGCTGACTGTCTAGCGATGCGCTCGGCTGCATTTTTGTCATCTGGTTCCTCTTCATTCTTTATATATCTGATGATCGGCCTCCTCCAGTCATCAGAATCTGACTCTAGTTGGCTCACGGTATTACATTCTTCTGCCTGATCCAGTGAGATGCTCGGGTGTGGTATTTCTTGTACGAAGACTCCAGGTGGGACCTGAGTTCGACTGGATCCTAGCTTGGACAATACATCAGCTACCGTGTTTCGATCTCTCTTTACATGATGGAATTCCAGACCTTCAAATTTATCTTCTAGTTTCCGGACGGCAGTGCAGTATTTTCCCATTGAATCGCTCGAACAGTCCCATTCTTTGTTTATCTGGCTTATGACTACCAGAGAATCTTCGTATACCATCAGTCTCTTGATGCCCAGTGATATAGCAATGTTCAGTCCATGAATCAGAGCTTCATATTCGGCTGCATTGTTAGAGGCTGGAAATAACAACTGGAGGGCATATCTGAAGTGCTCGCCTCCAGGTGCGGTAAAGATGATCCCTGCGCCTGCTCCCTGCAGCTTTAACGAGCCATCAAAATACATTCGCCATACTTCTACAGTTTCTGGGTTATCTGGTACTTGTTGTTCAGTCCATTCTGATAAGAAATCAACCAATGCTTGAGTTTTGATGGCAGTGCGAGGTTGAAATTCAATGTCATGAGATCCCAGCTCGCAGGCCCACTTGGCTATTCTGCCAATGGCTTCCTTGTTATGAAGAATATCCCCTATCGGAAAACCAGTGACTACTATGACTTGTTGGTCGTCAAAGTAGTGATGTAGTTTGCGTGCAATTAGAAGTACTGCATATAATAGCTTCTGAACTTGAGGATATTTTTTCTTCGAGGGACCCAGAACTTCACTAATGAAATAAACAGGATGTTGCACTGGGTAGGCATGTCCTTCTTCTGCTCGCTCGACTACCAACGCGGTGCTTACCACGTGAGTCGTGCAAGAGATATATAGCAGCAAATCTTCAGCTGGTTGAGTCGACGTGGCCCGTCGTGGCGGTTTCAGCACTGGTGGTGTTGTCAAGAACTTTTTAATGCGTCTAGGGCTTCCTGTGCTTCTGAAGTCCACTGAAACTTGTCCACCTTCTTGAGTAACTTATAAAATGGTAAGCCTTTTTCTCCTAGCCTGGATATGAATCTGCTCAGGGCTGCCATACACCCGGTAAGTCTTTGAACCTTCCTTTGTGATCGCGGTGCCTCCATCTTCATGATGGCTTCGATCTTCTCCGGATTAGCTTCAATTCCCTGGTGGCTGACAATAAACCCGAGTAACTTTCCTGCTGGTACCCCGAAGACACATTTTTCGGGATTAAGCTTCCATCGATATCGCCGTAGACTGTTGAAAACCAGATGTAAATCTTCGATGAAATTTTCCGAGTTTTCCGTTTAGATTACCACATCGTCCACATAAGCTTCCACACGCTTGCCCTAGTGATCGGCTAAGCATGTTTGAATGGCTCTCTGATAAGTCGCTCCAGCGTTTTTGAGGCCGAACGGCATGGAGGTATAGCAGAAAGCACCGAATGGAGTGATGAACGCTGTTTTTTCCTCGTCTTCTTTTGCCAAGCTAATCTGATGATACCCGGAGTAGCAATCCAAGAAAGACAGCACAGAACATCCAGCGGTGGAATCTACCACCTGATCTATCCTAGGGAGCCCGAAGGGATCCTTTGGACAGTGCTTGTTGAGATCCGTATAGTCGACGCACATGCGCCAATCCACTTTATTCTTTTTGAGTACAAGAACAAGGTTGGCTAACCACTCGGGATGTAACACTTCTCTAATAAATCCAGCCGCGACCAAGCGAGTCAGCTTAGCGTGAATGGCCTCTCTCTTGTCGGGCGTGAAACGACGTAATTTTTGCCGAATCAGCCTCGCCTGGGGATAGACTTTCAATTTGTGCTCGGCCAGTTCTCTCGGGACTCCCGGCATATCCGTAGGTTGCCATGCGAATACGTCTCGGTTATCTTGCAGGAACTGGATGAGCGCGCTTTCCTATTTGTCATCCAGGTTGGAACTGATGATGGCGGTCTTGCGTTCATCAGTGAACCCGAGGTTGATCCTCTTGGTTTCTTCAGTCGGCCGCATAGAGGTCATGGCTTGAGTTTCATTTGCAGGTACTGCAAGGTCTTCCTCAGGCTTAGAGTTTGCCTGTACCGAAGAAGTTGCCGATGGTTTGGTGGAGAGGGCCGCTTGGATGGCCACTCGTAAACATTCTGCGGCGCCTTGGAAGTCAGCACGCACAGTTATGATTCCTTGCGGTCCTGGCATCTTCAATATCATGTATGTGTAATGTGGAATGGCCATGAATTTTGCCAATCCCGGCCTCCCGATGATGGCGTTGTACCCGCAGTCGAAGTTCGCCACTTCGAACCTTAGGAACTCGGTTCTGTAGTTCTCCGGAGTTCCGAAGGTGACTGGCATGTAGATGTGGCCCAGCGGGTATTCTCCTTCAGTCGGCACAATGCCAAAGAAAGGAGTATCTGACTCGTGGAGCTCTTTGAGGTGAACTCCCAAGCCTTGGAGTGTCCGGGGGAAGGTGACATTGATGTTGCTCCCCCCGTCCACTAATACCTTCTTCACCCTGCTCTCTCGGATCACCGGATTGACAAGGAGCGGGTATTTGCCTGGGTGGTCGAAGTTGAGCCATTGATCTGCCCGAGTGAAGGTGATCGGGTGCTCCGACCATCGGTACGGAGCGGGAGGACCGGTGGTCGCCACCAGTATTTGGCGATCGTTGAGCTTTTGCTGTCTTCTGTTCTCCTGCGATCCATGTCCGCTGAAGATGACGTTGACCTCTCTATCGACACGCAGGAAGGCTCCACCTCCTCCCTCCTCCTGTTGCTGGGGCTGTCGCGGTTCTCCTGGTCCTCCCCGCGGCGGAGGAGGAGGTAGAGGTTGGAAGGGCCGGCCGTGTCCGACGGAGTGCTTGAAGTCTCTGCAGTTCCGAAGGGTGTGGCGCATGTCCTTGTGGTACGGGCACTGGGCGTCGAGGATGTCGTCCAGCATGCGTTCGCCTCCACGAGGCCCTCCCCGGGCGCGAGAGGCAGGTGGTCCGGCGGCGTGCACTTCTTCGCGAGGCCTCTTCTCCCAGCGTTTGTCAGGTTGCTGGTTCGTATCGCGTCGTGGTGCTGCTGGTGCTGGCTTCGCTCCTCCAATGAGGTCCTGAGCTCGCTCGTCGGCGGTGATGTAGAGGTCGGCTTCCCGGAACAGTTGCTCGGAGGTAGTCGGCGCCTTCTGTAATATGGTTCGGACGAAGGCCGTCGTTGAATTCTCTGTAGAAGTCCTCGATCACGACCGCCTCCGTGACCTCGGGGATACGATTTCTCATGGTCCGGAACCTTTTGAGGTACGACCGGAGAGTCTCGTCTCCCCAGCGCTTGATAGATTTGAGGTACCATGGTTGCGCTGGTTTGTCGAAGAGGGACTGAAAGTTGGCGGTGAAGCGCCGACTGAAGTCGCCCTAGTCGTCGATGCAGTGTCGGGGTAGATGTCTTAGCCATTGCAGCGCGTCTTGCCCGAGGACTATGGGTAAGTATGCGGTCATCACGTCTTCGGATGCCCCAGCATCTCGAGCAGCGGTGGTGTAGACGGCCAGCCAGACTCCTGGATCCTGCTTAGCTTTATATTTGTCGACATTGGATACCTTGAAGTTAGGGGGCCATTGAATGGCCCTAAGGCGTGGAGTAAGTGCAGACACTCCACACGTGTCTTCCTGTCGTCGGGGATGGTGCCTGTCCTGAGGAGGGGAGTGGTTGTCGTGGTGTCTCGACCGTCCCCGGGTGGTACCGCCAGTCGAGGCCGTCGCCGACTCAGTTCTGGTGGCCTGACTCCGGGCTAGGATGCCGTGGTCCCTGTCGTACTCTTCCTGGTGGCGGATCTCGTTCTCATGTCGTCGTTCGCGCGAGGCATTGATGGAGCTCCGCGCGTCCCGGTGACTGTTGATGGCGTGTCGTAGGTCGTTCGGCGGGTGAGCGAGAGGTAGAAGATGGTTGGCTGCTTGAGTGAATAGTCGTCGATAGCCCTCGGCGTTGGGAGTCCGAGGGAGCCCATCAGCTATCCGAGCCAGTACCCCTCCGACTTCACTCGGCGTGTTCATGGCTCGGGCGAAGTCGGGGTTCAGGTTGCGCCCGAAGAGTGGATTTTCCCGACGTTGCCTGGCCTCCTGCTCGGCTTGTTCCTGAGCTCGTCGACGATCACGCTGTCGAGAATTCCTTCGTTCCCTGAAGACACGTTCCTCTAGAGTCTCTCCTATTTCTGAGACCTCGTCTCGCGATACAGGCTGCTCCGGGTCCCGCTCTCCGGCCTCGTGATGTCGCCGGATATTTCAGCGTCGGTTCCTCCGTCGGCGGGATTCCCGCTGAGGAGGTTCCCCTCCGGGTGCAGTCGGCTCGTCGTCGGAGACGGGGAGCGACTCCACTCTCCCGATGAAGAGGACGTCAGGGTAGAATGGTACGGCTGTCGTGGCGATCTTCTTTCCATTCTCCTTTGAGGGCGGAGGCACAGAAAGAACAACTTGCTTCCTCCCGGTTTTATTTGTTTCTTTCTTCCTTGCGATTTGTGTCCATTCTTTCGTCGGAGAGGTAGACAGTGGAGTTCTCCGGGTCAGCGGGCCCTCAGCCCCTGGCTTGCTGAAGGCGATCATTTTTCGGAGCGCTGGAGGTTGCGCTTTTCCCTGCCTTACTCCGATATTTTCGGAGGTTGCTGGAGGAAACTTCTTCCTTGGTGGATCTGCGATGCGATGTAGAGTTCCTTCCTCATCGGCTACGGATGAGATAGTTCCGAAGCAGAACACGGATCCGGAGCGGAGGGTGATCTTGCGCTGGAAGGTGACGGCCATTGAGATAGCTTAGATCGACAACACACCCCCTACCTGGCGCGCCAGCTGTCGGTGTTTTGGGTCCGACCGCACACCCGGGGTTGCCCCTCAAGGTGTTTTTAGGAGTAGGACGGTGTTGCCGACTGTAGCTAAATGGTTCATGCTGGACGCACGAGGAACAATGGACAGTGGTTTACAGGTTCGGGCCGCTTTGAAATGCGTAACACCCTACGTCCTGGCGAGAGTGTTTTACTTGGCGGGTTACAAGAGAGTTCTCTAACCCTGAGTGCGCAGAGAATTGGGTGGGTGGCTAGTAGTGAGTTCGATCGTTTTGAAGGGGTGCCCCCTAGGCCTTATATATTCGACCATGGGGCAATACATGCAGATATTAGGGATGAAAACGGTTTCGGAATTTTTCGGAATTCCGAAAACCGATTTCGAAATTTTTCGATCGGATTCACCGGTAACGGTATTTTTCGAAAACAGAATCGGTTTTCGGAATTTTCTATCGGAATCGGTATCGGAATCGGCGTTGTATTTTACCGACTGTTTCCTTCGGTTATCGGTATTTGTCGGAAATTACCGGATTTGTGTCTCGGAAATTTCCGGAATTGTGTCTCGGAATTTTTTTCGGAATTTTCCAGCATGTGATTTTTTCGCATCGCCTATACGTCTCTGGATAAGGATTACTTATTTTTGTATTTTTGGACGTTTTAAGATTTTTTTTGAGATAAATGGTGTTGGAAGGAAGTTGAGATTAATCATTTGGTCTCTCAAACGATTCCACCCTTTTCTATGCACATGTTATGTATTAGTAATATATAATGATAGAGAGCCGACAGTCTGTCTTTTCCACACACTAGATTTTAGGGCTTTCCTGTGAGGCTGGGAAAAAACTCTTTATGTGAGAAAAAAAATATTTCATGAGTAAGAATGTCATGTCAGCTAAATCGAGTGGATATTGTGAATTGTGAACTTTGAGTCTGTAAACTTGTGATTTTTATGAACTTGTTATACTGTGAACTTGTTATATTGTGAACTTGTTATCTTTGTAAACTTTTTATATTATAAATTTGTGATCCTTGTGAACTTGTTATATCATGAATTGTGAACTTGTGGTCTTTGTGATCTTTTGTCAACTTTGTTGTATTGTGAGGTTTGATATGTTTACCGATCGTATTTTAGATTTCGACTATTACCGGTGTATTTTCCGCACCGAACTTTCGTTTCCGATGTTTCCGAAATACCGATATCGTTTCCGTTTCCGGAGTTACCGTTTTCGATTTCGTTTCCGATAAAAATATGAAAACGGTAATGGTTTTAGTGTTTACCGATCGTTTCCGACCGTTTTCATCCCTAGCAGATATGATAACAATGTGCACCTAAGAAATAGTGAACTGATTGAGTCTATCTTCCTATAGTTCCGCCGACTCATCCTCGCTTGGTTCCACTGTACGGGGTTCCAGCGCGGGAAGGTCGGGTCTCTGTTGTGATTACTCGCTCGAAGTCGTTGGGCCGTCTGGATTCGCGCCGGTCTGGCCTTGTGTCAATCCGCTTCACTGGTCATTCCTCCCCAGGCCCACGAGGTCTTTATCCTTCCAGTGGACCCAGGGGATATCTGTCCCCCACAAATACTATATAAAGTCTTACAATTTGGTACGTATTTAGCGCAACATATTACATATTTACATATCAATAATTTTATAACATACACATTAAAATGGAGCCTTAGATGAGCATAAGATTGAGAAAAAAACTAAAATTATTTTTTGTATTGAAATCTTGGGTATTCATTTGAATACCCTTGTCACTATACTGGGCCCGCCCTAGATAGGTTGTATAGCTCAGTTTCAATGAAACACCATTTTGGAGCCAATTTGAGTTATTAGAGAACAAATATGAGTTGAAGGAATTGAAACAACCAAGTTCCATGGCTTAGACTAGTTGGACACCCATTAGATATGTTTTTCTAAGTCATAGGAACACCCTTAAGTACAACCAAACTTGTCGGCGTTCCGAGACCGGGGGGTCCCTGAACCAACGAGTGAATGTCGCCGCGTGCCCCAGCCCAGATGGGTCGAGCGCGAGGGCGAGCGCGAAGGGGGGAGAGCGAGGCGGCCGGAGACCGGCGTGAGAGAGGTGGGAATCCCGCGGCCTTCGTGTTCGTCCCGCGCCCAGGTCGGGTGCGCTTGCAGTAGGGGGTTACAAGCGTCCACGCGGGAGAGGGAGCGAGCGGCTTCGAGCGAACGCGTGTCTCGTCCTCATCCCCGCGCGGCCAACCCTCTCTAAGAGGGCCCTGGTCCTCCCTTTTATAGGCGCAAGGAGAGGATCCAGGTGTACAATGGGGGGTGTAGCAGAGTGCTACGTGTCTAGCGGAGGAGAGCTAGCGCCCTAAGTACATGCCGTCGTGGCAGCTGGAGAGATCTTGGCACCTAGCTAGTGTGATGTCGTGGCCGTCGGAGGAGCGATGGAGCCTGGCGGAGGGACAACTGTCGGAGCGGTTCAGTCCTTGCTGACGTCCTCTTGCTTCCGTAACGGGGCTGAGAGCCGCTGTCGTCACAGAGTATGCGGGGCGCCACCATTGCCTATCTGGCGGAGCGAGCCAGATGGGACGCCGGTCTTGTTCCCTGCGGCCCGAGTCAGCTCGGGGTAGGGTGATGATGGCGCCTCCTGTTGACGTGGCTGGTCTGCGCCCTAGGTTGGGCGATGTGGAAGCTCCTCCGAAGCCGAGGTCGAGTCTATCTACCGTGGCCGAGGTCGGGTCCGAGCCCCAGGTTCGGGCGAGGCGGAGATTGTCGGCCGGTGCCGGGGCGGAGTCCGAGCCCTGGGGTCGGGCGAAGCGGAGTTCGTCGTCTTCTGGGGCCGACCCCAAGTCCGAGCCCTGGGTCGGGCGAGGCGGAGATCGTCGTCTTCTGGGACTTAGCCCGAGTCTGAGCCCTGGGTCAGGCGGAGCGGAGTTCGCCGTCTTCCGGGCCTTAGCCCGTGTCCGAGCCCTGGGTCGGGCGGAGCGGAGTTCGCCGTCTTCCGGGTCTTAGCCCGTGTCTGAGCCCTAGGTCGGGCGGAGCGGAGTTCGCCGTCTTCCGGGTCTTAGCCCGTGTCCGAGCCCTGGGTCGGGCGGAGCGGAGTTCGCTGTCTTCCGAGTCTTAGCCCGTGTCCGAGCCCTGGGTCGGGCGGAGCGGAGTTCGCCGTCTTCCGGGACTTAGCCCGTGTCCGAGCCCTGGGTCGGGCGGAGCGGAGTTTCCTATGGAGCCTTCGGCCCGGCCTGACTGCCTGTCAGTCTCACTCTATCAAGTGGCACCGCAGCCGGAGTGGCGCAGGCTGCGCTGTCCTTCTGTCAGGCCGGTCAGTGGAGCGGCGAAGTGACGGCGATCACTTCGGCTCTGCCGGCTGGGGGCGCGCGTCAGGATAAAGGTGTTAGGCCACCTTTGCATTAAATGCTCCTGTGGTTTGGTCGGTCGGTGCGGCGATTTGGTCAGGGTTGCTTCTTGGCGAAGACAGGGCCTCGGGCAAGCCGGAAATATGTTCGCCGCTGGAGGGGGGCCTCGGGCGAGACGGAAATCCTTCGGGGTCGGCTGCCCTTGTCCGAGGCTAGGCTCGGGCGAGGCGTGATCGAGTCCCTCGAATGGACTGATCCCTGACTTAATCGCACCCATCAGGCCTTTGCAGCTTTACGCTGATGGGGGTTACCAGCTGAGAATTAGGAGCCTTGAGGGTACCCCTAATTATGGTCCCCGACAGTAGCCCCCGAGCCTCGAAGGGAGTGTTAGCACTCGCTTGGAGGCTTTTGTCGCACTTTTTTGCAAGGGGACCAGCCTTTCTCAGTTGCGTTTTGTTCCGGTGGGTGCGCGCGAGCGCACCCGCCGGGTGTAGCCCCCGAGGCCTCGGAGGAGTGGTTTCACTCCTTCGAGGTCTTAATGCCTCGCGTAACGCTTCGGCTGGTCTGGTCGTTCCCTCATGCGAGCTGGCCGTAGCCCGGGTGTACGGTCGGGTCCCAAGTTCTCGGGCCGGTATGTTGACGCTGTCAACGGTTCGGCCGGAGCCGGGTTTGCGAGAGCAGCCCCCGAGCCTATGCACAGGGCGAGAGGGCGATCAGGGACAGACTCGGCTTTTTTACATACGCCCCTGCGTCGCCTTTCCGCAAGGAGGAGGGGGAAAGCGCCATGTTGCCCTCGATGGGCGCCGAACATGGTGTCTCCGGTGAGCTGCAAGCGGGTGATCCGAGTGGACATCCGTGCCCCGTTCGTTAGGGGTCGGCTAGGGGCCCAGAGGCACGCCCAAAAGTACCTGCGGGTGATCTGCCGGACCCGGTCCCCTGGCGACGGGGTCCGAGGGCTCGATGCCTCCCTCTGATGGGATTCTGTTACAAGATCGTTCCCACTGGTCTCGGAAATGTCCTAGGGTACCTCGGGAGCGCAGCCTGAGCCTTGGTTATGTATCGAACGTACCCATGGTCATCCCTCGCTCGGCGTCTGAGGCGGCTGTGAACCCTTCGGGGGCCAGCCTTCGAACCCCTGATCAGTAGTGGGCGCGGAGCCCGAGTAGCCTGAGGCGGTCGTTGAACCCTTCCGAGGGGCCGGCCTTCGAACCTCTGACCAGTAGTGGGTGTAGGGCCCACGTGATCTGAGGCGGCTGTCGAACCCTTCCGAGGGGCCAGCCTTCGAACCTCTGATCAGTAGGGAGGCTCGGAGCCTGGTTCCTTCACGGGGAAGGATCCTTTTCGGGGTATCCCCCTTTCCCGGTCCCTATTGCAAGAGAGAGAAAGAGGAAAAAAGGAAAAGGATACGAAATCGAATGACGCGGCGTACCTTTTTTGACGCGGTCATTATGGCGAAGGCGAAGCGTCGCCCGCTTCTCCTGCCAGAGGCGCCGCCTGTCCCGCCGCGGAGTTAATGCGACAGGGCGAGTGGTTGGCGGGGCGGCCGTTGCGCGTGCGCGAGCCGTTCGAGGGACGGATCACGGGCGCGTTGTCTTCACGCCGTGAGAGAGGGTTCTCTCGCTGCCCCCGGACGGGACGTAAGCTTGGTTGATGACGTGACCGCTGCTCCTGCCTGCCTGCCACCGCCATTACCGCCGGCCCATTCTTGGCCACATTGACCGTCGCGCCAGGCTGGCGCTGCTGGGTCGTGCACTGGGCCGCCTCGAGTCGCGGCATTGGTTCCGCAGTCGAGGAGGCGCGATGGTGGCACAAGTGGCGGTGCAGTTGCATGCACGAAGCATTCGGCGCGCTGGTTGCACGACGCGTGGGCCTGGGCCTCCATGCCGGGCGTGTTGGGAATCGGAGAGGTGCGCCTACTTGGCGCGGTTGCATGCCGCCTGCGTGGCTGCCCACCCTTTCGCCCGCTGGTCTGGGCAAAAGTGGAGGGTCGCTTGTAACCGCCAGGCGGTTGTACGCACCGCGCGCGGCGGTTTGGCTTCTTCTGCTCTGAGTCGGCTTGCATGACATGTGGGACCCAGCCCCCGCGCCATAGGGGAGGACCTTGGAGTGTGTTGGAGAAGACTCAGCCCATGACGGCTGGGGACGCAAGTAGGGAGAGCCGCCTTTAAAAGGAGGGTGACCCCCTTGGAAGGCGACCATGTCTTCGCGCTCCCTTATGCATCGCGTCTTTCCGCCTTCCAAGCCCCCGGATGGGGGATATCCGTCTTTCCGCCTCGTTGTTGGAGGAATCACAACTCCGTGGGAGTTGGTACCTTTCAGCCATCGTTCGTCTTCAAGGATTTTCATCACCCGGCCTAGCTGTACCCCCCCCCCCCCGCCGGCGGTCACCCAAGACGGTGACCACCAGCCCCTAGGTGGGGGGAAGCAAGCCGGGCTACGATCTTGGTCCCACCCTCAGCTTCAAGGATGTTCATCATCCTCGCTGGGGTGGAGGCCGGGCTGAGCCGGAGCTCTACCTCCCGCGCGGGCTCGTGGGTCACCCTCTCCTGCGGCGTTCGAGGGAGAGGGCGCTCGCCGGCCCTGCGGGCGGGTCGGACTTCGACAACGCGGGGCCGGTCGACGGCAGGCGTCGTCTGCCCCAGCGCGTCGAGCTCGTCGGTTTGGCCCCTAGTGCCCCCTCCTGCCGGAAGGCGGCTGCCGCGCCGTGTGCAAGGGAGGACCGCCCAAGATGTCGCGCGCTGCTAGGGCGGCGTTCATGTTCTGGGGCGGTCCTGCCTTTGCACCGGTACGGTGCCTTCGCGGGGAGGTCGGTGCCCTGCTCGTCCGGGAGGATCCGAGTGGGGATCTGCCGGCGGGCTGACGGCCCCTGTCGTCGGTGCCGAGGCGGAGGCGGCTCGAGAAGTCCCCGTCACCGACGGGATCACCGCCACCATCCGCGCTTCGGGCCTCCGGCTCTTTGTACTTGTCCTCGCCCCTCGAGCGTCGGCGTGGGCGAGGGCAAGGTTGCAGCAGCGTTCGCCCTGAGGCCATCGCCGCTGCAGTTTGGCCACCCGTAGAGGGGGTCGTTGTCGCTGCTGCTGGAGCGGGCGACGGCGAGCCGTCCGTCGGTCTTCTGTTGCTCCGCAGCCCCCCATTGAGTGGGGTTGTTCGTACCTGCGGAGGTGGAACCGGAGTTCCGTTTGTAATGGCACTTTGAATGCCAGTGTTTTTGTTCATTGTGGCTGTCGGGGCCTGAACATGTATGTAATTTTGGCACGGAGCCGTGTTTTTTCCTCCTTTTCGAGCACTAAGACTCGCCTGTTGGTTGCCTGAACCGCTTCACCAAGCGTGAGTCGCCCCGTGTAAAGGTGACGAGTGAGGTATCCGTATCCCGGAGGCGTGGGAGTCCCTCGGCTCGGTCGGCCTTGTTGTCCGAGGCTTCTCTAGCTTAATTAAAGGAACCCCTCGGCCGTTCTCCGATGAGCCGAGGCCAGGGGTAGAGGTGTTAGCATGAACAGCGGTAGAGTTGGCTCGAAAAGAAAACCTGGTTGGCCGGAGCCTGGCCGGGTCGTCCGTTAGCGGGACCGACGCCGGAGTTGACCAGCCGAGGCCTCGGGTCGGGCTGACGTCCTTGGAGGGCAACTGGCCGAGGCCCCGGGGTGACCGGCCGAGCCGCCTGCTCAGGCCTGATTCCCGGAGAAGACCCTGGCAGCGATGGCCCGGGCGTGGCGATGACGTCGTCCTTCGGAGTGGAGATCTTCGGACCACATCGCCGTCCGAGGCTAGGTCAGACCTCGCCGAAGGTGTTGTCGATGCCGAGGGTGCTGCTGCTCCCTTCCAGCGTCAAGACCCGAGCCTGCAGGATCGGATTGTCTTGTAGCGTGTGTTTCCTGCGGCCGCCGAGGCCAAAACACACCCTCGCCGTGTTGTAAAGCTGCGTCTCTTTTCCTCTTGTTTCGAGTATCTGCGACTTTTTTGTCGGTAACAGAAATGTTTGTGCGAGCGAGAGTTGCTTCTCGCGGAAGGTGATGAGTGAGGTATTCGTATCCCGGAGGCGTAGGAGTCCCTCGGCTCGGTCGGCCTTGCCGCTTACGCGCACTCTTACCCGTCCATGGGGCTCTGTCACCGACGCAGTCGAGAAGGCTCGAAGGATCGCTTCGGCAGAAGAGCTTTCGAACGTGAAGACTTGTTCGGTCCGCAGAATCACTTATCCGAACGTGAGTTACTTATCGCAGAAGGTGATGAGTGAGGTATCCGTATCCCGGAGGCGTAGGAGTCCCTCGGCTTGGTCAGCCTTGGCTGCTTACGTGTACTCCGTCGTTTTCAGGATCCACTTTCGAAGTAGCCAAAAAGCGCGAAAGACATTCTGGCAGAAAAGATCTTTTTTCGAGGAAAACTTCGACGCAGAGGGGGTTCCCCCCCTTTTAGCCCCCGAGGGAGGGTCGGGCTTTGCCGAGGCGAGGCCGACCCTTCCTTGATGACTAAACTTTGCGTGGGTGCGAGGTATATGATCAACTTGAAAACATCTTAAGGGTAGAAGCGACGTAGCTGTTGGATGTTCCAGGCGTTGCCGTAGACCTCGCCTTGACTGTTGGCCAGCTTGTACGTTCCGGGCTTCAGAACCTTGGCGATGACGAATGGCCCCTCCCAGGGGGGCGTGAGCTTGTGCCGCCCACGGGCGTCTTGTCGCAGCCGAAGCACCAGGTCGCCCACCTGGAGGTCTCGGGACCGGACCCCTCGGGCGTGGTAGCGTCGCAGGGACTACTGGTACCGCGCCGAGTGTAGCAAGGCCTTGTCCCGAGCCTCCTCCAGCTGGTCCAGCGAGTCTTCTCGGCTAACCTGGTTGCTTTGGTCGGTGTAGGCCCTCATCCTCGGGGAACCGTATTCTAAGTCTGTGGGCAAGATGGCTTCGGCCCCATAGACTAGAAAGAACGGTGTGAAGCCCGTGGCTCGGCTCGGCGTTGTCCTCAGACTCCAGACCATCGAGGGGAGTTCCTTCATCCACCGCTTGCCGAACTTGTTGAGGTCGTTGTAGATCCGAGGCTTGAGCCCTTGTAGAATCATGCCGTTGGCACGCTCCACCTACCCATTCGTCATGGGATGAGCCACGGCGGCCCAGTCCACCCGGATGTGGTGATCCTCGCAGAAGTCCAGGAACTTTCTGCCGGTGAACTGGGTGTCGTTGTCGGTGATGATGGAGTTCGGGACCCCGAAGCGATGGATGATGTTGGTGAAGAACGCCACCGCCTGCTCGGACCTGATGTTGTTCAGGGGTCGGACCTCGATCCACTTGGAGAATTTGTCGATGGCGACCAGCAGATGCGTGTAGCCCCGGGGCGCCTTCTGCAAGGGGCCGACGAGATCCAGACCCCACACAGCAAAAGGCCAGGTGATGGGTATCGTCTGCAGAGCCTGAGCGGGCAAGTGGGTCTGCCTCGCGTAGAACTGACACCCTTCGCAGGTGCGGACAATTCTAGTGGCGTCGGCCACCGCCGTCGGCCAGTAGAAGCCTTGCCGAAAAGCATTCCCGACAAGGGCTCGAGGCGCTGCGTGATGGCCGCAAGCCCCCGAGTGTATCTCTCACAGGAGTTCCTAACCTTCGGTGATGGAGATGCATCGCTGGAGGATGCCGGAGGGGCTGCGGTGGTAGAGCTCCTTCTCATCACCCAGCAAGACGAACGACTTGGCGCGCCGCGCCAACCGCCGAGCCTCGGCTCGGTCGAGGGGTAGCTCTCCTCGGTGGAGATATTGCAGGTACGGGGTCTGCCAGTTTTGATTAGGCATGACCCCGCTTCGCTCCTCCTCGATGCGCAGTGCCTCACCCCCGGGGGCCGAGGGTACCTCGGACTGAACCGAGGGCGCTTCGGGCTGAGCTGAGGGTGCCTCGGGTTGAGCCGAGGGTGCCTCGGACTGAGCCGAGGGTGCCTCGGGTTGAGCCGAGGGTGCCTCGGACTGAGCCGAGGGTACCTCGGACTGAGCTGAGGGTACCTCAGGCTCGGACGTGTCGTCGATCTTGACGGAGGGTTGATGCAGGTCTCGGGAGAAGACGTCCGGGGGAACCGTTGTTCGCCCCGAGGCTATTTTAGCCAGCTCGTCCGCAGTCTCGTTGTAGCGCCGGGCGATGTGGTTGAGCTCGAGCCCGTAGAACTTGTCTTCCAGGCGCCGAACCTCATCGCAGTAGGCCTCCATCTTCGGGTCGCGGCAATGGGAGTTCTTCATGACTTGGTCGATGACGAGCTACGAGTCACCGCGAGCGTCGAGGCGTTGGACCCCTAGCTCGATGGCGATCCGCAACCCATTGACCAGAGCCTCATACTCAGCCACATTGTTGGACGCCGGGAAATGGAGGCGTAGCACGTAGCGTAGGTGCTTCCCGAGGGGCGAGATGAAGAGTAGGCCTGCGCCGGCTCCTGTCTTCATCAGCGACCCGTCGAAGAGCATAGTCCAGAGTTCCGGCTGGATCGGAACTGTTGGGAGCTGTGTGTCGACCCATTCAGCCACGAAGTCCACCAAGACCTAGGACTTGATGGCCTTCCGAGGAGCGAACGAGATTGTTTCGCCCATGATTTCCACCGCCCACTTTGCAATCCTACCCGAGGCCTCACGGCACTGGATGATCTCCTCCAGGGGGAAGGATGACACCACAGTTACCGGATGAGACTCGAAGTAGTGTCGCAACTTTCGCCATGTCAGGATCACCGCATACAGCAGTTTCTGCACTTGTGGGTAGCGGATTTTGGTCTCAGACAGTACCTCGCTGACGAAGTAGACTGGCCTCTGAACGGGCAATGCATGCCCCCCTTCTTGCCTCTCGACCACAATCGCGGCGCTAACCACCTGAGTGGTCGCGGCGACGTAGACCTAGAGGGCTTCTCCGGCAGTTGGGGGCACCAAGATAGGCGCCTTCGTGAGGAGCGCCTTCAGGTTCCCGAGGGCTTCCTCGGCCTCAGGGGTCCAAGTGAAGCACTCGGCCTCCCTCAAGAGGCGGTACAGAGGTAGACCTCTTTCGCCGAGGCGTGAGATGAAGCGACTCAGAGCCGCGAGACATCCCATGACTCTCTGTACGTCTTTCAAGTCCTTGATGGGCCCCATGCTGGTGATGGCTGCGATCTTCTCCGGGTTGGCTTCGATGCCCCGCTCGGAGACGATGAACCCTAAGAGCATGCCTCGGGGCACCCCGAAGACACACTTCTCGGGATTTAGCTTGATGCCTTTCGCCATGAGACATCAGAATGTCACTTCAAGGTCGGAAAGGAGGTCGGAAGCTTTCCTCGTCTTGACTACGATGTCATCGACGTAGGCCTCGACCGTGCGGCCAATGTGTTCGCCGAACACATGGTTCATGCACCGCTGGTACGTCGCGCCCGCATTCCTCAAGCCGAACGACATGGTGACATAGCAGTACATGCCGAAGGGTGTGATGAAAGAAGTCGCGAGTTGGTCGGACTCTTTCATCCTGATTTGATGATACCCTGAGTAGGCATCGAGGAAAGACAGGGTTTCGCACCCAGCAGTGGAATCCACGATTTGATCGATGCGAGGCAGAGGGTAGGGAACCTTCGGACATGCTTTGTTGAGACCAGTGTAGTCTACACACATCCGCCATTTCCCCCCTTTCTTTCTCACAAGCACAGGGTTGGCAAGCCATTCGGGATGGAATACCTCTTTGATGAACCCTGCCGCCATTAGCTTGTGGATCTCCTCGCCTATGGCTCTGCGCTTCTCCTCGTCGAATCGGCGCAGTGGCTGCTTGACGGGTCGGGCTCCAGCTCGGATGTCCAGCGAGTGCTCGGCGACATCCCTCGGTATGCCGGGCATGTCCGAGGGACTCTACACGAAGACGTCGGCGTTCGCGCAGAGAAAGTCGACGAGCAGTGCTTCCTATTTGGGATCGAGCCCGGAGCTAATCCGGATCTGCTTGGAGGCGTCGCCGCTGGGGTCGAGGGGGACGGACTTAACCGTCTCCGCTGGCTCAAAGTTGCCGGCATGACGCTTCACATCTGGCACCTCCTTAGAGAGGCTCTCCAGGTCGGCGATGAGGGCCTCAGACTCGGCGAGGGCCTCGGCGTACTCCACGCACTCCACGTCGCATTCGAACGCGTGTTTGTACGTGGGGCCGACGGTGATGACCCCGTTGGGGCCTGGCATCTTGAGCTTCAGGTAGGTGTAGTTGGGGATGGCCATGAACTTCGCGTAGCATGGCCTCCCCAGTACCGCGTGGTAGGTTCCTTGGAACCCAACCACCTCGAACGTCAGGGTCTCCCTTCGGAAGTTGGAGGGTGTTCCGAAGCAGACGGGAAGGTCGAGTTGTCCGAGGGGCTGGACGCGCTTCCCGGGAATGATCCCATGGAAGGGCGCAGCGCCTGCTCGGACGGAGGACAGATCGACACGCAGGAGCCCGAGGGTGTCGGTGTAGATGATGTTGAGGTTGCTGCCTCCGTCCATGAGGACCTTAGTGAGCCTGACGTCGCCGATGACGGGGTCGACGACGAGCGGGTATTTCCCCGGGCTCGGCACATGGTCGGGGTGATCGGCTCGGTCGAAGGTGATGGGCTTGTCGGACCAGTCTAGATAGACTGGCACTGCCACCTTCACCGAGCAGACCTCCCGGCGCTCTTGCTTGCGGTGCCGAGCCGAGGCATTCGCCGCTTGCCCACTGTAGATCATGAAGCAGTCGCGGACCTCAGGGAACTCTCCTGCCTGGTGATCTTCCTTCTTGTCATCGTCGCGGGCCTTGCCACCCTCCGCGGGTGGCCCGGCCCTGTGGAAGTGGCGCCGAAGCATGACGCACTCCTCAAGGGTGTGCTTGACGGGCCCCTGGTGATAGGGGCACGGCTCATTGAGCATCTTGTCGAAGAGGTTGGCACCTCCGAGGGGTTTCCGAGGGTTCTTGTACTCGGCGGCGGCGACAAGGTCCGTGTCGGTAGCGTCGCGTTTCGCTTGCGACTTCTTCTTGCCCTTCTTCTTGGCGCCGCGCTGAGTTGACGCCTCGGGAGCATCTTCCGATGGGCGGCCCTGGGGCTGCTTGTCCTTTCGGAAGATAGCCTCGACCGCCTCCTGGCCGGAGGCGAACTTGGTGGCGATGTCCATCAGCTCGCTCGCCCTGGTGGGGGTCTTGCGACCCAGCTTGCTCACCAAGTCGCGGCAGGTGGTGCCGGCGAGGAACGCGTCGATGACATCCGAGTCGGTGATGTTGGGCAGCTCGGTGCGCTGCTTCAAGAATCGCCGGATGTAGTCCCGGAGAGACTCTCCCGGCTGCTGCCGGCAGCTTCGGAGGTCCCAGGAATTCCCGGGGCGCACGTAAGTGCCCTGGAAATTGTCGGCGAAAGCTTGGACTAGGTCGTCCCAGTTGGAGATCTGCCTCGGAGGTAGGTGCTCCAACCAGGCGCGAGTAGTGTCGGAGAGGAACAGGGGGAGGTTGCGGATGATGAGGTTGTCATCGTCCGTTCCACCCAGTTGGCAGGCCAGACGGTAGTCCGCGAGCCACAGTTCCGGTCTCGTCTCCCCCGAGTACTTTGTGATAGTAGTCAGGGGTCGGAACCGGGTCGGGAACGGCGCCCGTCGTATGGCCCGGCTGAAGGCCTGCGGACCGGGTGGTTCGGGCGAGGGACTCCGATCCTCCCCGCTGTCGTAGCGTCCCCCACGCCTGGGGTGGTAGCCTCGGCACACCCTCTCGTCGAGGTGGGCCCGACGGTCGTGGTGATGGTGCTCGTTGCCGAGGCGACCCGGGGCCACAGGCGCTGTGTTGCGCGTGCGCCCGGTGTAGATCGAGGCTTCCCACATGAATCGGGAAGTCGCGGCATAAGGTTCCGAGGGGTACCCCTGCCTTCGGGAGGCAGAGCTCTTGGCCCGTCGGACTGCGGCGCCTTCCAGGAGATTCTTGAGCTCCCCCTGGATTCGCCGCCCCTCGGTGGTCGATGGCTCCGGCATCTCGCGGAGAAGCATCGCTGCTGCAGCCAGGTTCCGGCCGACCCCACTAGATGCGGGTGGTGGCCTGACTCTGACGTCGTCGGCGACGCGGTGCTGGAAGCCCTGGGGTAGATGACGTATTTCTCCGGCCGGGGGTTGGCCCGCCCATGCCTGCCCGACGTCCCGACGGATCGGCTCAAGCGCTCCTGCTCCCTCGTCGAGCCTGGCCTGCACCCCGCGGATTTGCTCGAGCTGTGGGTCATGGCCCCCCGCCTGAACGGGGACCACAGCTAGCTCCCGTGGGATGTCAACGCGAGGCACCGGCCTAGGGAGGTCACCTTCCTCTGGCATGCCGAGATGGTTGCCTTTGGAGGGACCCCCTAGATCGACGTGGAAGCATTCGCGACTTGGGCCGCAGTCCTCGTCGCCGAGGCTACGGCTACCGTCGGAACAGTCGGAAAGGTAGTAGTCGCATGCGGTCATGAAGTCCCGCATGGCACTGGGGTTGCCAAGTCCAGAGAAATCCCAACAGACGCTGGGTTCGCCGTCTTCCTCGGACCCAGAGGGCCCGTAGGTCGAGACGTCCGTCAGCTGGTCCCAAGGTGACCGCATACGAAACCCCAGAGGGTTTGGACTCGCCTCTACAAGAGCGCCCGCCAAAGCGGGGCCGCTAGGCGGGTCGAGGCTGAATCCGAAAGACGTGGGATGGGAATCGGTCGGTACCTTTTGGTCGACGGGCGGCGATGAAGTCACGTCGGGGACTGACTGCGCCGTCGTCTCAGGTACGAGGGTGACGTCCAGCAAGCTTTTCGCGAGCGTGCTGGCGTCGTCCACTTGCTCGAGTTTGGCGTGTCGCGGGGAGACGGCGCTCGTCTTCATCTCAAGCGCGAAGTCAATACCCGGTGCGCCCCCCGTTGGGGTGCCGGCGCGATCGACTCGCTCGACAGCCGACGAGGCGCTGCCTCCTGCTTGGCCTTGGTTGCCCCGTCTTCCCCTCCGTCAGTGGGGAAGAGGGCGGGATGAGCTCGAAGGTTGTTCTTCCACCACGCGGGGAAGACATCGTCGATTCCACCGCCGGCGGGCGGGCTGTCGGTCGCCACTATCGTTGTCGCGCGGCGGTGGAAGGAGTATCACGTCGTAGCTGCCGTCGAGGGATGTGAACTCAAGACTCCCGAAACGGAGCACCGTCCCGGGTTGGAGAGGTTGTTGGAGACTGCCCATCTGGAGCTTGATGGGAAGCTGTTCGTCAACACGCAGCAGGCCCCTACCTGGCGCGCCAACTGTCGGCGTTCCGAGACCGGGGGGTCCCTGAACCGACGAGTGAATGTCGCCGTGTGCCCCAGCCCAGATGGGTCGAGCGCGATGGGGGGAGAGCGAGGCGGTCGGAGACCGGCGTGAGAGAGGTGGGAATCCCGCGGCCTTCGTGTTCATCCCGCGCCCAGGTCGGGTGCGCTTGCAGTAGGGGGTTACAAGCGTCCACGCGGGAGAGGGAGCGAGCGGCTTCGAGCGAGCGCGTGTCTCGTCCTCGTCCCCGCGCGGCCAACCCTCTCTAAGAGGGCCCTGGTCCTCCCTTTTATAGGCGCAAGGAGAGGATCCAGGTGTACAATGGGGGGTGTAGCAGAGTGCTACGTGTCTAGCGGAGGAGAGCTAGCGCCCTAAGTACATGCCGTCGTGGCAGCCGGAGAGATCTTGGCACCCAGCTGGTGTGATGTCGTGGCCGTTGGAGGAGCGATGGAGCCTGGCGGAGGGACAGCTGTCAGAGCGGTTCGATCCTTGCTGACGTCCTCTTGCTTCCGTAAGGGGGCTGAGAGCCGTCGTCATCACAGAGTATGCGGGGCGCCATCATTGCCTATCTGGCGGAGCGAGCCAGATGGGACGCTGGTCTTGTTCCCTGCGGCCCGAGTCAGCTCGGGGTAGGGTGATGATGGCGCCTCCTGTTGACGTGGCTGGTCTGCGCCCTAGGTTGGGCGATGTGGAAGCTCCTCCGAAGCCGAGGTCGAGTCTGTCTTCCGTGGCCGAGGTCGGGTCCGAGCCCCAGGTTCGGGCGAGGCGGAGATTGCCGGCCGGTGCCGGGGCGGAGTCCGAGCCCTGGGGTCGGGCGAAGCGGAGTTCGTCGTCTTCTGGGGCCGACCCCAAGTCCGAGCCCTGGTCGGGCGAGGCGGAGATCGTCGTCTTCTGGGACTTAGCCCGAGTCCGAGCCCTGGGTCTGGTGGAGCGGAGTTCGCCGTCTTCCGGGTCTTAGCCCGTGTCCGAGCCCTGGGTCGGGCGGAGCGGAGTTCGCCGTCTTCCGGGTCTTAGCCCGTGTCCGAGCCCTGGGTCGGGCGGAGCGGAGTTCGCCGTCTTCTGGGTCTTAGCTCGTGTCCGAGCCCTGGGTCGGGTGGAGCGGAGTTCGCCGTCTTTCGGGTCTTAGCCCATGTCCGAGCCCTGGGTCGGCCGGAGCGGAGTTCGCCGTCTTTCGGGACTTAGCTCGTGTCCGAGCCCTGGGTCGGGCGGAGTGGAGTTTCCTATGGAGCCTTCGGCCGGGCCTGACTGCCTGTCAGTCTCACTCTGTCAAGTGGCACCGCAGCCGGAGTGGCGCAGGCGGCGCTGTCCTTCTGTCAGGCCGGTCAGTGGAGCGGCGAAGTGACGGCGGTCACTTCGGCTCTGCCGGCTGGGGGGGCGCGTCAGGATAAAGGTGTCAGGCCACCTTTGCATTAAATGCTCCTGCGGTTTGGTCGGTCGGTGCGGCGATTTGGTCAGGGTTGCTTCTTGGCGAAGACAGGGCCTCGGGCAAGCCGGAAATATGTTCGCCGCTGGAGGGGGGCCTCGGGCGAGACGGAAATCCTCCGGGGTCGGCTGCCCTTGTCCGATGCTAGGCTCGGGCGAGGCGTGATCGAGTCCCTCGAATGGACTGATCCCTGACTTAATCGCACCCATCAGGCCTTTGCAGCTTTACGCTGATGGGGGTTACCAGCTGAGAATTAGGAGCCTTGAGGGTACCCCTAATTATGGTCCCCGACAAAACTCATTTGAAGAAGATATGCCAAAGTTTAAACAAAATTGGTCTGTACAGAGGGGCACCAGACCGGTCCGATGGTGCACCAGACCGAGGCGTAGAGATGGATGCAAGTTGTTTTTAATAGCTGAAAGTATTAGACCGATCCGATGAATAAGGACCCATCCAGTTCGGTGCGGCGTCGGATCGTAGTTGCAGAGAGGTTGTATTACAGGAAGTTTGGAGCTGGACCATCGAACCGGTCCGGTAGCGCACCAGACCATCTAACACTACCGGAATCCGAGGCTTTGCCGAGTGTCGGACTCTTTCACGAGTGCCTTTTGTCGGGCACTTGGCAAAAAAGGCTTTGCCGAGAGCCGCACTCGGCAAAGTTCGGCTCTCGGTAACGAGCCCCTTTACCGAGTGCAGGACACTCGGCACAGGACCACACTCGGCAAAGACATGTTTGTCGAGTGTCAAACACTCGGCAAAGAAGGCGCTCGGCAAAGGACCGTCAGCGGTCGTCCTAAAGCTGACGGCCGTCAGTCTTTGCCGAGAGCCGAGGAATGGCACTCGGCACAGGAGGCTTCTTTGCCGAGTGCCAAATACTGGGCACTCGGCAAAGAAGGCTTTGCCGAGTGTCTTCTATAGACACTCGGCAAACCATATTTTTGTTTTTTACATTTTGGCCACCAAACTTTTTGTGGTATGTTCCTACACTATGTAGACCTACACGTATCATTTTGGGACAATTATAACAGTGTTTGCAATAGCTAGTAGATTTAGTTTGTTTATTTGAATTTTTTCAGAAAATTCAGATTTGAACTGCAGGTCACTCGAAACTTGGAAAATAGTGCATAAAAAATGATATCCATGCTACTTAGCACAAGTTACGACCGATTTCAGGAGCGGACCGGAAACTTCGAGCACCATGCTCACTTAACATGGTCGTGAACTTGCCATCCAGGTGTTTATAAATTGTATAAAACACAAACAAAGTCAGAAAATCATGAAACATGTCCATGTGTCATGATATCATATGTAGAGGCTGTGATAAAAATTTGAAAAAAAATTCGAGAAAGCTGTGACGCACTGTGTACAAACCTAAGAGATCCACATTGAAACTCCATGATTTCATGTGTAGTTCTCTTAGGTTTCTACACATACTGTCTCACAACTTTCTCCAAACATTCTAAATTTTTTATCACAGCCTCTACATATGATATCATGGCACGTGGACAGGTTTCATGATTTTCTGAGTTTGTTTGTGTTTATACAATTTTTAAACACCTGGATGGCAAGTTCACGGCCATGTTGAGTGAGCATGTTGCTCGAAATTTCCGGTCCGCTCCTGAAATCGGTCGTAACTTGTGCTAAGTAGCATGGATATCATTTTTGCATGCACGGTTTTCCAAGTTTCGAGTGACCTGCAGTTCAAATCTGAATTTTCCGAAGAAATGCAAATAAACAAACTAAATCTACTAGATATTGAAAACACAGTTATAATTGTCCCCAAATGGTACATGTAGGTCTACATAGCGTAGAAACAAACCACAAAAAGTTTGGTGGACAAAAAAAATATACAAATGTACTTTGCCGAGTGTCAGCTGGTTGACACTCGGCAAAGTATGCTTTGCCGAGTGCCGGTTGGGTGACACTCGGCAACGAAGTGTAAATTAATCTTTGCCGAGTGTCGCAAAGACTACTTTTCCGAGTGTTCCCAATCTGGCACTCGGCAAAGCGTATTTTAAAAATAAAAAAAAATCTTTGCCGAGTGCCAGATCACGGGCACTCGACAAAGCGCGCGTACATAGCAACTGTCAGGCTTTTCTTTCTCACGCTCTCACTCTCCACGCCGCGCCGCGCCGTTACCGCCTCGCCCTTCAACGTCGGCCGCCGCGTCCTCCACCGCCGACCGCCGCGCCCTCCGTGCCTCGCCCACGCCCCCGGACGCTGCCCGTGCCCACGCACGCCGCCGTCTTGCGGCCGCCGCCCGCCCGCCCCCACGCGCCCGGCAAGCCGCCACCGGCCGTGCCCACGCCGCCGCCCGCCCCATGCGCCCGGAACGCCGCCGCCGTTGCCTGCTCCCTCCCCGCCGGTGATTTAGTTTATTATATTGTTATATGTTATTTAATTTATTAAATTTATATGTGTTTATTGTCATATTATGTGTTGTATTAAATTTATAATACATGTTTATACGTGTTTATATTATGTTTTTATAATGAATTTTGTGTGTTTATTGAATTTAGTATATGTGTTTATTAAATTTATACTACATGTTTATTAAATTTAGGGAGTTTATACTATGTGTGTAAATTAGATATATTTGTGTATGTCAGCCATCGTGCTGCTAGTTTTATTTGCAGGTTTTGTAAATATCCCCGTACAGGGGAGGTGCTGCCGAATTTTTTGTTGATAGGCTTGAGTTATTTTATTTGCAGATGTCTTACATGTTATATTAAACTATAGTCGGTTATATATGTTATAGTATGGAGGACCGTGAGTGGATGTACACGGGCCGTAGAGGAAGGAACGATGTCACCACTGAATGGATTAGAAAGACCGATGATTTCGTGGAACGGGCATATGACGAAGCTGCTAAAGGAGCGAGTGTAGTCTCATGCCCTTGCAGCAAATGTGCCAACCGGAAAAGAAAACCAAAGAAGGCCATGGTAGAACATATTTGGAAGAATGGATTTACGCCGGGCTATACTCGGTGGATATTTCATGGTGAAGTGCATCGTACGAGAGAGGAGGTGCTGAGACAACGTGTCGAGGATTATGACGCGGATCCGGCTAACCCCGACACATATGAAGATTATTTTTAATCGATGTAATGTTATATGACTTTTTATTTGGCACCTGTTTTTAAATACATCTTTTTATATATGCGTATTTGTTTACTCTTAATTGCAGGTTTTTGGACAAATATGGTCAGCGGTAATTGGCTGAGTAGGAGGAGGAGTAGGATGGCGGACGAGGCAGACCAGCAGCAGGCGGTGCAGCAGGACGACCTTGTACATCAGAAGATGGCAGATATGTTCCAGTACATGCAGAGTCTTAGCGCGGCACAGGGTTTCGCTCCGCCACCTCCATTGTTCCCTGTAGTTGACCCTGTTGTGTTCCATACTCCTGTGAGTATCAAAATTGTAGTTAGATATTGGTAATGCATATGGTATAATACATGCAATCTCTTCTGTGTGCAGGGTCAATCTGGTGCCGCATCCAACAACCCTCCTGAAGGGTTCAGCCCAACGCAGCACCAGACCAATCGCCCACCTCCATGAGTTTTATGTTTTCAGTGTTGAATACTTATGTCTGTGTGTTTGAAGACTTCAAAACTTGTGTTAGTCACTTATGTTTGTGTTGGATACTTATGTCAGAGCTTGAGACGTATGAGACATGTTTGTGTTGGGTACTTGTGTTGAACACTTATGTTTGTGATGTATATTTGTGTTTGTGTTGGCTATTTATGTTTGTGATGATATCTGTGATGTATATATGTTATATCTTTTGTTTGTGTGGATGGAATACAAAAAACAAATAAAAAAGGTGCATACTGGTCACTTTGCCGAGTGTAACACTCGGCAAAGAGGTTCTTTGCCGAGTGCCAAGACCATAGCACTTGGCAAAGAACCAAGACCTGGGCATCGGTATAGGTTCTTTGCCGAGTGTAATGTCTCTGGCACTCAGCAAAGAGGCACGCTTTGCCGAGTGCCGTACGCAGCACTCGGCAAAGAACCTAACATGGGGACCCTCCCTGGCGGGTTCTTTGCCAAGTGTCCCAGGTGGCACTCGGCAAAGATTGATTCTTTGCCGAGTGCTGCTAGGCAGGCACTCGACAAAGGTAACTCCTTTGCCGAGTGTTACCTGGGACACTCGGCAAAGACACCGTCTCCGTCAACCGTCGCCGTAACGGCTGCTTTTCTTTGCCGAGTGGCCGAGAAAAAGTACTCGGCAAAGAAGGCTTTGCCGATGCACTGTTTCCCGAGCCTTCTTTGCCGAGTGCCACACTCGGCAAAGCCTTTGCCGAGTGTTTTTAAGGCTTTGCCGAGTGCTTCGGACACTCGGCAAAGCGCTCGTTTCCGGTAGTGTAACAAGGTACAACTGTCGACTCTTCTCAAACGAATATTTCGATGTGGTAGGGTCCAGAGGTCACCGGACCTTCACTGTTCATGGTCTGGTGCCCCTGACATGTCAGAACGGTCACCATCTCCAGCCAGGGCCAGATGGTTCGATGGTCCACCATAGGGGTGGAAACGAGCCGAGCCGAGCTCGGCTCGGCTCGTCCATCTCACGAGCTCGAAAAAGCGACTCGGCTCGGCTCGCTCGTGGATCGCGAGCCAGCTCGCCGAGCCAACGATCCTAGGCATAAAATTAAATCTGCTCTCTAAATTATAATATAAAATCTTAAAAATATTTTAAATAACATATTTTAAATTAGTAAAATAGATATATCACTAATATAATATATAAAATAGATTATTTTTGTATAGTAATCTCAAATAACATAAATTAATTGTCTACTCGGTATTAATATTATATGCTAATTAAGATTTTATGTAACAAATTGTTGTTGGGTCGAGCCACGAGCCAGCTCGCGAGCTGCAACGAGCCGAGCTGAGCTGGCTCGCTCTTTTCACGATCCAGAAAAACAGGCTCGACTCGGGCTCGTTCGGAGCGTCCAGCCAGTCTGAGCCGAGCCGAGCTGCTGCGAGCCCGAGCCAGCTCATCGAGCTCGAGCTTTTTTTCCAGCCCTAGTCCACCAGACCGGTACTATGCATGGTTTGGTGCACACGCAGAAACAACTTTTTAGCCCATTGATTTCCAACGGCTATATGTGTGGTTGAGGGCTATAAATACCTTGTATCCAGCACATTGAAGACACAAGAGCTACACTGAACAACCATACATCAAGTGCAACTCCACCTACATAATCAAAGCCACACAAGTGTGCATTCGATCGACTTGAGTGAAGAGAGACTTAGTGGTTGGGTTCTTGAGTGTTGCAACTCTTGTGCTCTTGATTTGGGGTTTCATTCTTGCTCTCGCCCCCATTCTCACATGTTGTAAAGCTAAGATACTCTTTTTATTTGTGTGGAGGTCCTTACGGGACTTCATGTCCCCAAGAAGAGAAGAAAACTCAACCAGGGTCTTCATGACCGTTTGAGAGAGAGAAATTGTTAAAAGAGACCCGTACTAAGTGGACTCCTCAACAGAGAGTTGGTTCTTTGGATCTGAACATCGGGAAACAAATCGCCATGTTTTTTTGCGTTTGATCAATTACTCGCAATTTGCTTCTTCCTGTACCCTCTCTCTTGTTCTCTTGCTTGTGATTGATTCCATATTAATTTAAGATGCACCCAAGTAATTCTGCATTCATTAGTTCAACTCTCAGCAAGAGGAACACATTTCCCTCACTCCAATTGATCATATTCTTGTTCTAACGCTAACCCGAGGTTGAAGTTTGTGTTTAAAGTTGTTAATTTTATATTTCACCTATTCAACCCCTTTAGGCGACTTTCACATAGTTATCATGTTCTAGACATTTATGTTTGGGGAGTTGGTGAAGTCATAAGACATGTTGTGTCTGTCTGATGTAGCAGGCGCAATTGTGGCAACATTGTGTCCACTCCTTGGCCACTAGACCCCAACATGGTGGAGTGGTGCCAGCATGGCACTGTGGCAACGTGCGCCATGGGCTGCCACAATCCCTACGGTGACGTGAACGGTGCATACCATGAACTTTCGTGTGCTAGATCACCCGCATCGTACGCCACCGTGTACACAACCCCAATCATCTACATCGTGCACCACGACTTTCGAGGGCTCCTATATAGCAATGTGGAGGGCCTACTCCTCCACCTACCACATCATAGGAATCCAACAACGTGTGTACGTCTGCTCATGCCCGAGTGATTCGATACAAGCAGGGAATGCATCTACAGTCCCCTAAGACACTCCAATAAGACTTCGGGCATACATCAACATAAGTTCTCATTAATCCAAGGTGGGACATGCGCTAGGCCCGGCTCCACCATACACATGTACCCCCTCTCCCTTGGCTTATAAAATGGAGGGAGGTCACCTATGTTTAGAGTATTTTCTATAAAATTAATTAGATTTTTTATCTATTAACAATGATGATGTTTAGAGTACTTCAAGTAGTTGGTTGTTTTCAATATTATGAAAAAATTTTTGAATTATTTTTTTATTAATGTCGATAGTAAATATTAACATGGATACTTGGTTGAAGCCTCTAATTTTTTAGTATTAAATGATAGTGAGGTACATGTATGTCTATATTACACTATAAAAATAGAGTGAAGGTGAACCTATGCTCTATACGTAGAGATGTCTAAACGGGTTGTCCGACCTGGATCTATTAAAGCACATCATGGTTAGGTCCAAATAGTTATCCAGGCCAGACTGGGCCAGGCTGTCCGACAGGCTCAAGTTTCTGAATGAGCACGGCACGGGAAGGGCCCAACCGTGTCGGGTCAACGGGTCCGGTGAGCCCGGCCCGGAAATGAACATCGTGCCTGCCTGAGCCCACCAACGTATAAACACACTTAAAATTAGATCACCATAAAAACTGATTGAAGGATATAACTAAACATAATAACATATATTACAAATAATACACATATTATAAATAAAAGATAGATCTTAAATTAAACATAGAGCTATTTGTACAATGTTTGTCTTCTTAAACAGGTCGAGTCCTAGTCTGTTTAGAAATGGGTCATGCTCGAGCTAGCCCGACGGACCAAAAACTCTAAACGAGCGCGACACGTCGCGCCAAGCGGGGCTAGACCGAGCACACATAGAGCCGGGCCAGGCCGAACTCGAATCAGGCTCAAATAGCGGGTTTCGTGCCGGAAACACGGGCCCACGTGTTTGTTGCATCATCTCTATCTCTATCTCTACTATATTAAAGCACTAGTTTCAACAGTCATCTCGCGTCAATATTTTTCAAAAAAACCCCTACATTTTTTAGAATCATCCTACACTCTTATTACTTATTCTCTACTACTATAATAGAAGAATTTATATAAAAAATAAGGTGAAATTATGTATAAGTGAGTGTTTGAACCTTGATTGTTGGATCCATATTCACACTCACATAATCAATAACCAATAGAAAACATATATTTTATGCTATATTAAAAATAAATTTATCATATATATATATATACTAGGTGCGTGCCCGTGCGTTGCAACGGGAGTACGCTGGAATGAGCACGATACATATCTGATCGGATCTTATATTTCCTTGTGGGTCTAGGTGCGTGCCCGTGCATTGCAACGGGAGTACGCTGGGATGAGCACGATACATATCTGATCGGATCTTATATTTCCTTGTGGATCTGGAGAAAGTTTGCTCGGAAGCCTATCTAGTTAGGTGTCCGTGCGTTGCAACGCAAAAATATTGGACAAAATGTCTGGTTATCTATGTGTTCAATAGTATATCCGAAAGAGAAGCATAAAAAAGCAGATAAGTGAGCGAGTGAAATAGAGACAGATGCAAGTGCACCGTACAAAAAAGCATACATGTGTACAATGGCCATGATACAAATAATAGCTTGCAAGTTTATAAAAAAATAGAATACAACAGAATTGGACATTAGCATACACCGTTTTAATGGTTGCACATATAAATACAATCTTCCAGCGAATTTAAGTTCAAGTAGTGGCACCAATGGCAGCCATCTCGTTCTTCCCTTTGAAAAGCATCACCAGTGAAATCACAAACCTGTGGCCCAAGAATTTTGACATTAGTGCTATTTCAAGCTTTCACAAAAACAAGTAACATCTTTATAGGTCGTCCAAAATTTAGCATTAGTCCAGAATCACGAATCTTTGTAGCACGTTTTCTGCAATATATGTTTAATAAACGCATAAAGACATGTCTACAACAAATATACTGAACCAGCCATATGGATTTACTTACCCAACTAACAGCAAGACGAGTGCCACAACCCACAAAATATACTGGTATGCTTTGTACTTGGGAGGTTGGTTAGTGTGTGGCAACTCATGACTTTCCATCCAGCTAAATTGAGGCCTTGCCAACAGAACAAAACCCAAGAGGAAACCCGTCGTGAATCCACCAATGTGAGCAAAGTTGTCAACGTGAGGTAGTATCCCAATAGCCAAATTGAGTGCAATAATAAACAACAGTGTTATTATAGCTGCTGCCTGCAAGAGCAAATTAAGTAGATGAACTAAGCGATTATCAATCAACTGGATAAAATAAAATGTTATTCATTTATTGCTTATACTGGCCTTGTTGGAGTATATAGTCCAGTTCATGAGTAGTTCAGAAAGCATGGATCCCAGCAGGCCAAATAGAGCTCCAGAAGCACCAACGGAGATGTAGTTGTTTCGTAGGAAGAGTGCAGACAACATGCTGCCACCAAAACCAGACAGTAGGTATATTGCACCAATGCGAACTTGCAAGCAGGAAAAACAGTGTCAGTGAAATGACTATGAAGGACGAATGGTTGGAACACTTAACTGAAATGAATGGTTGGATCGATATTGGTTGGAACACTTAACTGAAATGAATGGTGGGAACACTTAACAGACTACAGCTCTTGCATCTCCAACCTGACCTGCTCCAACATATCTTGCATCTCAGTCCATTGATCAGATTCTGCCTTTACTTGCTCCATTATCTTCCACATGATTTCCCTGCAGTCGCAGCAACTTGCTGAGCGCACCAATTTGCACTCTCCAGACATAATCTGCTGGAAAAAAGGAACAGCTACCACTAAAACTTTTCGCAAGCAATATGAGTAGATTTAGCATGACTTTAGTCTGAAGACTGACAAATGATTCAGTGATCAAAAAATCTACTCCCTCTGTCATGATTTAAGGGCACACCACACTTATGGAGGAGTCAAAATTCTTTAAAATTGACCAAGTATATAAAAAATAACATCAAATTTATATCTTCAAATAAGTTTATTGTAAAAGTATATTTTGCAACCAATCTAATGATAGTTATTACACCTTACAAATATTAGTATTGTCTTGTATATATTTGATGAAACTTAGAAAACTTCAACTTCTAGACAAATGACACTTATTATTGGACGGAAGGAGTAATGCAAGAAACGTCACTGGGCCATAGGGGCAGAATGAGAGGGTGCAGGCGGGAGAACGCCATAAAATTTTACCCAGTATGTGTCGACAAAATTCGAAAGCATGACTACCAGTTGCTTCAGATTTGAATGGATTGCCTCACCAACTGGCTTTACTGTCAATGCATAGTACTGGATTGCATTCAGAACTGGAGACCCAACCAACTTCGGTCGATCTATATGCAGTCATAGCAAACTTATTATGGTGATAGGTATGTGCCCGTGCGTTGCGACAAGATTAACAAAAATTGGTATAAATCATACTTGTAGAGTAAAAAATTACGCATAGCAAATAAAAATCCCATCTTAGAAATATTGATGATATCCTTGTGTAGATCAGAATAGCATATATTACGATGGTTGAATCATTGAGCATGTACAATAAAAGGCACTAAATATGGGCATAACCTTAAACAATGAGTAGCTAAATGTTAATACTAATAACAATGACTAAAAATGATAGCCACTATCAGATTAAAAATATTACCTCCGTCCATGGATTAAGTGCCAAAGCATTAATTCTCCAAAATGTCCTTTAACACCGCCAATTTCCGCTTGCATGTTTTGATACATTATCATCGAAACTAAAATAGAAAGGCTACAATACGATGGGATGGAACATCCATGCTGCTTGTAATATAAGATAAGAAAATAATGAAAAACCACCGAAACGCGTATCAATCGCCTCACAAGAACATGGAAATTGCACAATGCGACTTACCCATGTAGTCAGGCTCATCATTGTGCTGTTGTACATCATGATCACTCATGCAGGGCAAACTGCATTCAAGATTACGGTTATCATTATGTTCTGTCGGTACCTCAACTTTCATAACCACAACAATATAGGACCACTTGTTTTCAGTTGAAAACCAAATGATTTTGCACCTCTGAAAGTGCAATGAACATAATGATAACCAGCGTTCCTAGCAAAGCTATGGGCCATAGTGGCAATGCCTCAAAAAGTGCAATGAACAGGAGTGCCGATGAACAACTTCCATCAAGTATGTGTTTTGTCAGGCTGTCGGATATGAGTGCAGATGAGTGGGATGTATTCCTCGAAAATTCCAGGAGCTGCTGAAAGAGGCACTGCACGAGAGCGCAAGGGCAGCAGCAGGTCAAAGGATGAAGCAGCGGCTGGGCACTTCATGCAAGTTTTGAGCAGGGCAATAGCGCATCAGAGAAGAAAAAAATATGCAGTGCTACTTGTACTGCTTGCTTATGGAGTGAGTACATGATGAAGATATCATCGTATGCGAGCACCTTCAACCTTACCTTGTGCAACGATCTAGGTTGCAGCAGCCATGTCCAACAGGTAGATAGGACCACAAGCATATGTAGTGACGGTGTGGAGAACTGCTACGCGTGTTTAGTGTAAACATTGCACCTTTGATGGAAAAATAATGCTTACCTGTTGTTGAATATCTTGGATCTGTGCTTGTTGGCTTGGTCTCCAAATCTCTTCAAGGCATGCAGGTTAAGTAGATCACAGGTTGGAACTGTTCTGGAGCAGTTAAAATACCAGTAACATGAGTTCATCTCGCCTCCAGCGACAGCTTCACAAATGGGCACAAAGAAAAAATAGCTGCAAGCCTTCTTTGTCTTCCAATCAGAAAGGTAACCCTACACTGCATAGTCAGAAAGGTGATTTCCACTACACTGTGATGCCAGTTACAAGAACAAATAGTCATTAGTCGTGTCATCAGTGGAAAGAAGAATCATAGAGACGGTGGATAACTAAACAGAACATAGAGAGCATTTAGCCAAGGACTAATTCTATCAGCGCAGATTCGCTTACAACATCATGCAGTTTCACAAATTTGATAGCATAGGTAACATAGGTTTTGGACACATCAACCAGTAGACCTGAAACATGAGATAATTAAGTATAATCCTTCAACAAGAAGTATGACTTGTGACCCTGAATATTATTTATCTAAAGTAAATGTTCGGTGGGAAAAAATGAATTGCTCCATTTCTGTAATTATTGTGGTATGTTAAAATTATCGTCGGCCTCGCTACTGTGAGAAACTTCCTGGGACTCTTTGTCATTGCATGCCTTTCAGAATCTCCACAGCAGCATGGTATTTGGTTGGAGGATGCTCCATCTTTCCTCAATCCAATTCATGTTTACTCACAATGTAACCCTGGTACATTAATATAATAAACCACAACTCCTGTTACGAGGCCCACTGCAGATAGTGCTGTCATGCCAAAAACAGTCTTTTTTCCAACAAAGGAATATTAGAACCAAATTCCCAAGCGTGAGCTGCAAATAAAGGATTCACTACAGAATAACATGATTTGAACAACAGCACCAATGTTCAATCTTATGTGTCTTCTAAAAACCATAAGTTGTTTACCACAATATTTTACATGATTTATTGATTCATTCATGGGAGACAATACAGATCACATAACGGATACTGTTGGGGTTATTTGTGTAGATAGCTACGGAAATGTAGCATCAGGTATTCAGTTAATTTACCTCATTGGTTATGTTACCAACTTTAAATGCTCCCATATGAAGCTTTGATCGTGCTGCAGACAGTAGAGGAGGATGCAAAGATTTGTAGAAGAATATAAAAACTGAATCATAATATGATTGAGGTCTTGGAGAATTATGATCACCCTCAAATTTAATTATATTTTTACCCCCCTGCACACAAACAGGCTATGAGGAAATAATTAAGAAAATGGCTAGCAAGATATGCAGCAGAAATAATCGACTACCAATCTCCACGTTATTTGTTAAAGGAAAAAGTCCAAGTTACTCCCCTCACCTATGGACAATATTCACATAACCCCCTAAAGTATTTTTTAGTTTATTTTACCCCGACACTCTTTTGAGTTGGTTTAATTTACCCCTTAATTGTTTTGTCTTTTTATTTCTTTATGTACAAACCAAGTTTTTAGTTTAAATTATAATTTAGCCTAGAAAAAATATATTATATTTTTATAATTATTTTGATAGGTTAGGGATCATATAAGATAATAACTTTAATGGTACAAAACTAAATATAAAATAATGATAAAAAATTCTTAACATAATTTTCTAGAATAAGTTATGATGTCCTTAATCACAAAAAATATAAACTTTAAATTCAACTTGTATATGGAAAAACAAAAAAGACAAATCTTTTTATGGGAGATTTGACTTACCTTGGTCTAGTTTGTTAGAACCTCCTTGTAGACGATGTTCTTGGTATATGTCCCACAATCTACTGTGGGATTCTTTCTTACACCCTTCCTCGACCTCTTCTTCCCATCGACGGCTGGGATGGCAAGGATCTTTATGTTCGATCGGGCTGTCGCTCTAGATAGAGCAACATATAGTTGGCCATGAGAGAACACTGGTTCGGGCAAGTACACGCCAACATTGGGAATAGTCTGACCCTGTGCTTTGTTAACTGTCATTGCAAAACTAAGCCGTATAGGAAACTGCTTTCTTTTGAACTGGAAAGGGAATATCTCGTCATCGGAGGGACACAGAGGTATACGGGGCAGGAAAATCCGTTTTCCAGCGTACTGACCCAGTACAATTTCTGCGTCAATGCTATTTCTTTGGAAACCACGAACCACCAGCCTGGTGCCATTGCAAAGTCCATTCGCAGGGTCTATATTCCGAAGCAATATAACAGGGCACCCAATCTTGAGCTTCAAAACATGCGGGGGCAGCCCATTAGGTGTCAGCGTGTTTAGGAACTCAGGTGGGTAGTAGTTATGGGGATCATCCATGGCGCTATCGAAACTATGGTACACCATATGCTCCCCTTGAAAACAATCGATCATCTTAGCATTTATCATATCCACCCAGTCGTTCCGCGTTGACAGTATCGCCCTTGAAGTAATGTAGGTGGAATCTGACATATTTTCGTTGAGATTTGGGAAAACGAAGTCTATTAGATTATCAAGATCATTGTCACTCCCACTATAAGGCACACATACCTCGTCAGGAAGACGGATGTCACCATCACTATTTGTGACCTCAGTTCCACCACCTACGCGTAGCAAATACTCCGCAAACCAAGGGTCGTTTTTTGCCCTCATATTGCTAACAAGCTTTAAGTGGGACATAGACTCCCATAGGTAAGACATCCGTAGCGAAGAAGCGACCACTTGAGCCCTTGACCCTTTACGAATAACAGGCAAGACCTGTCTAAAATCCCCACCGAAGACAATGGTTTTACCACCGAATGGCAGTCCGGGGCGACCCATTATATCGCGCATGCTATTGTCTAGTGCCTCCACGGCTTGTCTCTTAGTCATAGAAGCCTCGTCCCAGATAATGAGAGATGATTTTCGTAGCAACTCTGCGGTTCCACTCTGCTTTGTGAAGCTACATACAGCGCCATCGTCAATAGTGAGAGGTATCTTGAAGCGTGAATGTGCGGTTCTTCCTCCAGGCATTATGGAAGCCGCAACACCAGATGTAGCCGTTGCCACTGCAATCTTGCCCTGGCTACGTAGCGTCGCGAGCAGCACTCTGTATAGATAAGTCTTCCCGGTGCCACCAGGTCCATCCACAAAGAACAATCCACCCTGATTAGTGTTAACGACAGACATAATCTTATCATAGGCGACCCATTGTTCCTCGTTAAGAGAGTCCTTGAGAGCCATATCTGTCGATGCCAGTTCGATACTTTCCTCCTCGTAAACCTCCCTAGCGGTACCTATAGCATCGTCATACGCGTCGATGATAGGTGGAAGAGGGAATGTCTGTATGTCCTTTCCCATTGACTGCAGCATGTTCCTAATGTCAATCAATACCATCTGTTCAACATGAGTTTTGCTCTGACTCCTGCGTTGATAGTCCTCTGACATAGCATCTAGGTGTTTCCGCCAGAGTACAGCCACATCGCTTGGCTCACAGTACACCAATATTGTGGCAAAAAGCCGTCGCAGCGCCGATGGCATCTGGAAAAGAGCACGTTCGGTGAGACAGTCATCTAGTGTGTTGTCCGACTCAAGCAGTCCCCTTCTCTCTGCTGCCTCACGAAAAGTCGATAGCGTGACACCATCTACTGTCCTTAGATCCACATAGGAGGTGGCACCAGTCACGTGGTTTAGGAGAACACGGAGATAGTAGCGCTCCCCCTCGGCCGGATGAGCAGAGACTATTCTACCGACTTGTCCACCCGTATCTCGTTTCCTCCGTTGCCATACTTTGCCCTTACCGCTTTGCCAAGTGTACCACTCAGGGAAGTCACGATATAGGATGCCCCGAGCCTCCTTGTGTAGCCTATTTGTCTCAAAATATGCTGTGAGCATTGACCTATCAGCACCTGGACGGCGGACGACTCGCTCGACCATTTGGCGCTCGTGAAATGCCACCATGTGCATGTTTGGAAGATGGAGCTGCAACTGCATCACAGGTGGAGAGTTCTGACTAAGCTCAAAGCCGTATATCCTCCATAAGGCCTCTGGAGGGGTCACCCACCTTGCATCTCTGTACTGCTTGATCTCATCTACATCATCATCTGCCTTGCTCGCATCTCTCATAACAACAGACACACGATCATGGCCTTTGTATATGTACTTGAACAAGTATTTAACAGCCTTGATGCTCCTGCACGCCTCAACATTGATGTGACAGTTGAAGAGCTGAAGGAGGTAAGGGTTGTAAGGGACAACCCATCTATTGTCCAATTCGTATCCTCGAACCTTTTCCTTACGCCCATCATCACGACGTCTGTAAATAGGATATGAATCCTTCCCTTGCAAAGTTGCGCCACAGAAAGGCCGGGGGTAATGATTCTTGCACGATGCACGACCCTTAGTGCATGGGCAGTTAGGATTTAGCGATCCGCACGGGCCATGCATCATATGCTTGATAACCATCTTTCGTAGTTCAGGGTACTTTTTGTCTGGGATCTCGGCTGAGATCAAAAGATCATACTGCTCAGGGCACGTGAGCTTGTACTTCCTCTGCATGATTAGTAGAAAATGGGCATGGGGCAAACCTCGCTTCTGAAACTCCACGACATAGATGTAGGCTCAGACCTTACCGAGAATATCATGTTTAGTCAGCCTATGCTTTAACTCTTGTAGCTTCGCGTGAAAGACACGCACTACAAGATCCGGACGATCTTGCGGTGTCTGCCCAGGGAGAAGCTCTGTCCTTATCTCATCCCAGTTGGGGTTACATGTCATGGTAAGAAAGATGTCTGGTTTCCCAAACTTCCGGACCAGTGCCATAGCATCCATATACCGACGTCGCATGTCACGAGGACCGCCAATAAACGACGGCGACAACACAGTTCGCTTCCCAACCTTTTCTGCTCTTATGTCTCCATCTAACATACTATCAACCAAGCCCTGGTACAGGTCAGCCCGTAACCGGTCCTGGTTCTTACGTATGAAATCTAAACGGGAGCTCTCAATCTTGATGTACGTGTCGACTGCGAACTGCTGGAAAAGCCGCTTACCATGAAGTATTGGATTGAATATCCCTGGACGAATTTGGAATTTGTAGCGGTAATAGTCACGTACGGACACACATAGATGATTAGGAGATTCTGCATACGTAAGGATTGATCATTTTGTGATGCTGAAAGGATAGTTAACAATGGGTTATGTAAGAAATATCAAAGAAACAACTAACCTGCATCTTCATCGTTTGCATTACTTGCCCTATGTGTCGCACGGTATGCATCCACTTCGCCCATGGATACACCGACCTTTGGTATGTTTGCATGCCATCCAAGTTCACCTCTAGGGAAGAACAGTGGATACGATAGTGCATCATAGCATCCATGGTATGAGCGGATGCCGTGGCTTGACCTATCCTTCCCATGTAGCATAACACTCTTGCTAAACTGGCCTCGCCGTTCGCTCCCCTCGATCCAGACAGCAGCGACCTCTGAAGTGAGAGGCGTGTTATATGTCTTTTGGTTCAACGTCTGGTCAAGGTTCAGTGTGATACGATAGTCATCAAGGTTCTCAACATGGCCCATGCTCCTAAGGTGCTCAGAGTACGGGTTTCCACAGAGTATGCCAACTAATTGTTTAATAACATCTTTGTCTTTCTGTTGACATTCTTCTCGGCACTTATGATATCGATGCTCGAGATTAGGATCATCATCGTAAAAGTAAAGCTCAAGGTGTTTATGCTCCACCCCACCTTCCCTACCAAATGACTTGATATTGTGGTACATCATGCCTTGTACCCGAAACGTGTATATACCAGAATCCCTCACATTAGTTGTCATACTATCGAGGCAACAATACAGTGAAGTGAAAGAGAAATGGCCATTAAAAAACCTAATGCTATCACGAAAGTGTCTAGCATCAGAGTCTGTACTATCCCACAACCTCCGGAGCTGGGGAGGGGTCTCCAGTGGGGCTAGCTCAACCTTCCCACCACGACAACAAAACCCAGGTGGCTCATACTCAAACTTCTTCACAGTGCAATAACCACATTTGGGGACAGACTTCAGCATATGTGTTTCTTCAGGCACGTTACTATACACTTTGTCGTACAGGTCAGGCAAATCAGTGGCAGTAGATTCATCTTGAGTACCATCGATCTCGATGTCCTCGTCGGTCTCATCATCTAATATTTTTTTGGAAAACAACGATTAAGACACGTGTAGTTATATAAGTCGTGGTATCATAATACAAATTGAGGTACGCACATTGCCCAGCGAATAGGTATCCATCGTTCTCATCATCATCCTCATCCTCTTCGAATATGACACCCTCATCATCATCACCTGAATCGTGAAAATATGAGCCGCGTAAAAGACAAGGGCATCTAGGGTGCAGAAAATATGTAATGTGAATAAAGATTTTTAACAAGTACCATTGGAAATGAACTTTGGCTTCGTATGTGTATGGTCTACTCCTTGTTTAACCATGCCTGCACTCACACGTTTAGTCGGACTAAGGATGTTCTTAGTACGTGTTGAAGTTGGTAGGAAAGGTGTCATGACGAATTCAGGGATAACCCAGTCGCAAGTGGTAACTGAGGATCTATATGGTTCAATTCCATATGTTGTAGGACGTACAACCTCAGGGGTATATACTGGGTCCTCCATGGCGATGGACTCCTGATTCAAAGTGTTAGCCCGCAGTGCTCTACGTTTTCTGCTGCACTCTTTGTTATCATCTTTCCGTCTTGGTGTCTTATTATACAACCTAAGGCGTACACGTCTAGACTCCCTCTCGACGGGAGTCATGTTTTTGTACCGCTCGCTAAAGTAGGCGGACCTTTTCATAGTATGCTTAGGTATGTTATCAACAGTTTCATGCACACAACCTGGAATAAGGCATGTCTACGTTTAACGATTTGAAACCTGCTATTTTTTGCATATTTAGCCAAGCGAACAATCATGTACCTGGTGTTAGAAGGTCTTTACTTGTGACAATGTTGTTTGCCTGGAATGTCTCATTCCTATGCAACCAATCGCTGTCATCATCTGGATTCAGATTTACTTGTTCGTCTCCATCTACATTTAGCATTTTAGCATAAGTAAAGAGTTAACATAATAGATAGTGCAAATGTGACAAAAATTGTGATTCTTATACCTGCAATGTCTTGTGTTGACAAATTTGTGAAATCAATGGTGCTACAGTCATCTGGAAAGCTAACCACCTCACATGCCTAGTCTGTATTAACGTCTTCTTCATATATCACCCATTTACAAAAGGCAACACATCAACTTTGTATAGTACACACATGTAGGTATAACAATTAAAAAATTAACTTTTCATCACCTCTGGATGAGAGTGGCTCTATCGATAGTCCTTTATTTCGTTGACGTGCTTCACGACGCTTCCTATTTTTCTCATTCTTTTCTTCAACAGTCATCGCAGCATATCTTTCCCTATCCCTTTGCCTCTTACGTTCCTTAGCATCGACAATTGGTCCAAGCGAGTTCGATTCATTTTGATTACCTACAATGCAACTTTGTGGATTAGTGTTCGTACTTAATACGTTTCGACACACATGTAATAAGCTTTATACCTGTAATGATGGTGTTTGAGATGTCTGTGAATGGTGTGCGACCAGCATTGTATCCTATCTGATCCATAATAAGAAGAGTGCCCTACAAAACATGAGCACATAAACAACACTGAAAGAGGGTAGACAATCGGTAGTCCTTTTATATGCGCTCATCCAGTTAAACGAATATAGCTTTATCAAACAAAACAAACAAGGGTAACAAATATATAGAACACACATAAATAGAATCTGAAACGAACAACCAACTGCAATAATTAAGAAGCTTTCTTGGTATGATAACAAGCAAATAGAAATGACTGGAATGGACTACCAAACTGTCGCTGGACATGATATAGAAAAAACTATAGACAATAATTGTTAGATAATTATAGTTTCAAATGCTGACTATTCTAGATTTATTGACTATGAAAACTTGTTTTTTATCGAATAGGATAATGAAAAATTAGTCCCAGTCTCATCCTCTTACGAGAAGGCATCATCAGTCTTAGACTGTCTCCAGAAGCTTACCCATTCCTTCTCACATTCTAATTCCTATTTCAAATTTTACTATGTGAAAGTATAATCTACAGTGCAAACAGTGTTTTGGGAAGGTTATGGGTAACCTGCAAGACACAGACTCACGGTTACTCCGTAAAAAAAACGCCCGGAACTGGCTAAACCCGTGTTTTCTCTTTCCAAAACTTGCTAAACAGCCATGAAAATACCAAGGTGCCTTACTAAAGTTTGTAGAGATTTACGGTTACAACAACATTGCTTAAAGGTTTAAGGTCCAGGTCGGCTTGGTTTGGGTGAACCAGGTCTCTAATGTTGGGTAAAACAAACTGAAGCAAGTTTCAGAAAGTTCAGACCAAGTGCAGCTAAACATTGAACTTTGCTGTTTTTGAAATTGATTTTGAAAGCCAAAACTGGTCCAAACAAGGTGGGGTTTGATTTGCAAGTTAGTTTCTCTAGAGGTTCCACAACTTTTATTGAAGGTTTGAAGACAGTTGCTACGCAAAATTTCAAACCACAACTAATGAAACATTAAACTCGAAAACTGTTAAACAAGGACTTGGCAAGATGACAGGACATCAGCAGCAAATTCAAACTTGGGGCCACTGGTTGATAAGGTTTGAGGCTGATTTAGATCTTGGTACAAAAATAAAGTTTATAGCACATAAAATAAGCTACAATGTCTATTAAAGGCTGAAGTTCATATCTAGAACATAAACTACAGTTTTGTTTTGATCAAAATAGCATAATAAAAAAGGTGTTAACTTTTCAGGAATTATAGATCAAGTTTCTGATAAACTAAGATAAGATTTTTTTGTCAACACATTGATAACTCTTTGATATGTTTCTTGCTGAAAGTAACGCTGGTAACGAGTAGTACCAAATAATTCAATTAGGACAGTTGTTGATTCATACAACATAGTTTCGGCAACTATGAGAGCAGAAAAACACCAAACATCCCATTGAAAAATACAATTTTAATATTACCCATAAGTAACCCTTTGTGTAGATGTTGAGGCGGACAAACACATAGATGGAATAGGCCCGCTAATATGCTCAAAGTGTCCAAAACAATATCATGCAAAGATATTCCTCCCGGAACGAAGCAATCAAAATCATCTGCACCCTATGCAAGATTTACACCTTGTATAAAAAGATAAACAAACAGAATGCAAAGAAAATCAGAAAAATGTGGTGGGGTCATGAGAGACTTAAAACGAGGGAATCACAGGAGAATAATCCCATCATATTGTTGCAGTTTCTAGATCTAGCAGTGGGGAAGACGGACGAAGAGAGAGGGAGAGGAAGAAAGCGGGGAGGCAGATCTTACAGTTGCGGATGCGGGCGGCAGGGTAACCGCAGGAGGAGCAGGTGCTCTTCTGGAGGTGGAAGCTGCGGTGACCGCAGCGGATGCACAACGTGTGCGTCTTGTTCCGGCGCTTGCTGAAGCTGCCCGTACCCTTCCCCTGCAAGCCACAACAACTGCACGTTAGCGAGCCTGCTGGGAGTGTGGTTGCTCGGAGTTGGGCGAGATTCGCGCTTGGCGTGCTGGTCGTGGGCGTGGCTGCAAGCTATGAGTGGGGTCGGCTACTGGGCGCCATCGCCGGGGGCAGTCGGCTGCTGGGCGCCATTAGCGGCTACGGTGGCGTAGCATGGGTGTGCGGGCGGGGGCAAGGCGGGGTCATTTAGTTGTGGACACTGACACTAAATGCTTAATAGAGTAGTATAGATATCGTGCAAGCACATCTTCAGTGAATGCAATATATGTATTACCATCAATTGATATGTGGTTGTCATTATAAAAAGCAATCAATTTTCTAAGGCCCCAGTGACCATCAAGAGAGGTCGCTTCATTCAATGTTTCAGCTGGCAACCGGTGGTGACTTCAAGACTATGTGTTTCAAAATTTTCAGGGTGGCTAGGAGTCCTGCTACCACCAGCCTTTGCAACTTCCAAGCTACATTTGTCGTCAGCAGCCAGGTTTGCAAGCGCACCAGCAGCACGTTCCTAAAGAAAATAAATAGTAACATATATAGACTAATTGGTCTAGATACTTAGTTAAATTGGAAATATGAGCAATTGAGAATTAAAGGCTTCATACAAGAACTCCATTAGTTCATGAGAAAAATACCAAAGAACCATGTTCAAACAGAGTGTACATTGAAGATGCATAAGAATCATTACACTTCGAAGGTCTGTCTTGACTTTATACAAATTGTTATGTCATGCAACTCTTAAATCGGCACTGAATTCTAGAAACACACCCACCCCAACAAATGCTCTTTAAAATTGGTTTCTAGAAGATTAATGGGACAAAAAAACAGTGATGTTTCAAAGACTGATAATCCACTACAGCTGAAACGCATGTTTTCATGTTACATTGAATTATTGTGAGGCATGATTGTATCAGACACAACACAACTAAACAATGCAAAATCAAGCAGCAGGCATTTTACATTGGTGGCTAAAATTGCTTCAAAATAGCAGCCTGACAATAGCAGCTTTGTTTTGTTGTCAGTTCATAATGTTGACCCAAATTGAATGCAAATGGTAGCTTAAAAATAGCAGCCTAAAAATAGCAGCAATCAGTTGATGTTTCTGTTTCCTTCAGAATGGTGGTTATTTTGAGTGAAAATAGCAGGAGTTAGTTCATGAGAAGTCTGAGCACAAAACCATTCATAGTAGACACCAACCCAGCACTTTGGCACAAGACCATTAATAATAAACATACTACAAGTTCATACATCTTGTCGCAGATGCTAATGAACCTGAAAGACTTTGGCAACATATTTAGTATAATAGAATGGCAAAAAGTTACAGTTCGACATAGAAATAGCAGAGGCCATCAGACCTAAACCTTGAAAGCAGATCTACTCAATACATCACAAAAACGCCTTGATATACTTGGATCCAATGAATTTAGGGTTCATCCAGCCACAAAACCGAGGGGGAAATGAAATATTTGAACTTAATCGGTGAAGGAGGAGGACAGTATCACCTGACAAGACTTGGAACCGGCGCCGAGGACTGAATCGAAGGGCCCTGGTGGCGGCACCTGTTCTGCAAGTTGGCGTTCGTTCACAGCCACGAGCACCCCATCGCGAGCGGTGGCCTGTCGTGATCTATTTCTTGGAGATTGTGCGGTCACAAATGGAGGACAAGGAGGGAGCTGGACGGTGGCTGTTGCGTGGGGGCGGTGGCGGTCGCGGTCGCGGAGGGGTGAGAGGGGTACTGTCGGCGTTCCGAGACCGGGGGGTCCTCGAGCCGACGAGTGAGAGTGCCGCGTGGCCCAGCCCAGATGGGTCGAGCGCGTGGAGCGAGCGCGAAGGGGGGAACAGAGAGAGAGAGGGAGTCGGTGGCCGGAGCCGGGTCGTGAGGGAGTCGGAGAAATTCCCGCGGCCTTCGTGTTCGTCCCGCGCCCAGGTCGGGTGCGCTTGCAGTAGGGGGTTACAAGCGTCCGCACGAGGTGAAGGGAGAGAGCGGCCCCGAGAGAGCGCCTGCCCCTGCCTTTCGTCCCTGTGAGGCCAACCTTCTCTAAGAAGGCCCTGGCCCTTCCTTTTATAGTCGTAAGGAGAGGGTCCAGGTGTACAAGACGGAGGTGTAGCAAGGTGCTACGTGTCTAGCGAGGGAGAGCTAGCGCCCTATGTACATGCCCAGGTGGCAGCCGGAGAGATCGTGGCACCCTGTTGGTGTGGCGTCGTGGCTGTTGGAGGAGTAACGGAGCCGAACGGGGGGACAGCTGTCGAGGTGGCTGGGTCCTTGCTGACGTTCTCCTGCTTTCGTAAGGGAGCTGGGAGCCGCCGTCGTCATGATCTAGCGGGGCGCCATCATTGCCTATCTGGCATAGCTGGCCAGATGGGACGCCGGTCTTGTTCTCTGCGACCCAAGTCGGCTTGGGGCAGGGTGATGATGACGCTTCCTGTTGACGTGGCGGTCTCGTGTCCTAGGTCGGGCGTCGTGGAGGCTCCTCCGAGGCCGAGGCCGAGTCCGTCCTGCAAGACAGAGACAGAGTCCGAGCCCTGGGTCGGGCGAGGCGGAGATTATTCGGCAGGGGCCGAGGCGGAGTCCGAGCCCTGGGCCGGGCGAGGCGGAGGTCGCCGTCTTCCGGGGCCTTAGCCCGAGTCCGAGCCCTGGGTCGGGCGGAGCGGAGTTCGCCGTCTTCCGAGGCCTTAGCCTGAGTCCGAGCCCTGGGTCGGGCGGAGCGGAGTTCGCCGTCTTCCGGGGCCTTAGCCCGAGTCCGAGCCCTGGGTCGGGCGGAGTGGAGTTCGCCGTCTTCCGGGGCCTTAGCCCGAGTCCGAGCCCTGGGTCGGGCGGAGCGGAGTTCGCCGTCTTCCGGGGCCTTAGCCCGAGTCCGAGCCCTGGGTCGGGCGGAGTCTCCTATGGCACCTCTGGCGAAGTCTGGTCGCCCGTTGGTCTTACCTTTTGCGTTAAACGCCCCGGTGACTCGGTCGGTTGGCGCGGTGATTTAGTCAGGGTTTCTCCTTATCGGAGGCGGGGCCTAGGGCGAGCCGGAGATGCGTCTGCCGTGAAAGAGGAGACCTCAGGCGAGACGGAGTCATCTCAGGGTCGGCTGCCCTCGCCCGAGGCTAGGCTCGGGCGTGGCGTGGTTAAGTCACTCGTATGGACTGATCCCTGACTTAATCAAACCCATCAGGCCTTTGCAGCTTTATGCTGATGGGGGTTACCAGCTGAGAATTAGGCGTCTTGAGGGTACCCCTAATTATGGTCCCCGACAGTAGCCCCCGAGCCTCGAAGAGAGTGTTAACACTCGCTTGGAGGCTTGCATCGCACTTTTTTGCAAGGGGACCAGCCTTTCTCGGAGGTACTTTGTTCCGGTGGGTGCGCGCGAGCGCACCCGCCGGGTGTAGCCCCCGAGGCCTCGGAGGAGTGGTTTCACTCCTTCGAGGTCTTAATGCCTTGCGCAATGCTTCGGCTGGTCTGGCGGTTCCCTCATGCGAGCAGGGCGTAACCCAGGTGCACTGTCGGGGCCCAAGTTCTCGGGCTGGTATGTTGACGCTGTCAACGGTTCGGCCGGAGCCGGGTTTGCGAGAGCAGCCCCCGAGCCCTCGCACGGAGCGAGAGGACGATCAGGGACAGACTCGACTTTTTATATACGCCCCTACGTCGCCTTTCCGCAAGGAGGAGGGGGGGAGTGCGCCATGTTACCCTCGATGGGCACCGAACATGGTGTCTCCGGTGAGCTGCTATCGGGTGATCCGAGTGGACGTCCGTGCCCCGTTCGTTGGGGGTCGGCTAGGGGCCCGGAGGCACGCCCAAAAGTACCTGCGGGTGATCTGCCGGACCCGGTCCCCTAGCGACGGGGTCCGAGGGCTCGTTGCCTCCCTCCGATGGGATTCCGTTACAGAGTCGTTCCCGCTGGTCTCGGAAATGTCCTAGGGTACCTCGGGAGCGCAGCCCGAGCCTTGGTTATGTATCGAACGTACCCCTGGTCATCCCTCGCTCGGTGTCTGAGGCGACTGTGAACCCTTCGACAGGCCAGCCTTCGAACCCCTGATCAGTAGGGGGCACGGAGCCCGAGTAGCCTGAGGCGGTCGTGGAACCTTTCGGGGGCCGACCTTCGAACCCCTGACCAGTAGTGGGTGTCGGGCCCATGCGATCTGAGGCGGCTGTTGAACCCTTCGGGGGGCCAGCCTTCGAACCCCTGATCAGTAGGGAGGCTCGGAGCCTAGTTCCTTCACGGGGAAGGATCCCTTTGGGGTTATCCCCCTTCTCGGTCCCTGTTGCAAGAGATAGAGAAAGAAGGAAAAGGGAAAAAGGATTCGAAATTGAACGTCGTGGCGTACCTTTTTCGGCGTGGCCGTTTTGGCGGAGGCGAAGCGTCGCCAGCTGCCCCTGCCAGAAACGTCACCTATTTTTGCCGCGGAGTTAATGCGCCGGGGTAAGCGGTCGGCGAGGCTGCCGTTGCGTGCGCGAGCCGTTCGAGGAACGGCTGTTTCGCTTCGCGTTTTTTGAACCCCGCGTCCGGTTCGGGCGGTGCGTTGGAACCGTCTCGTCCTTGGTCCTTTATGTACCCCGGAGAGGGTCCAGTGACGGCTCTCGACTCCACTTCTCGCCTCCTTCTCAGGTTTTTTGCAACCTGAGAGATCTAGCCAGAAAAAGGAAACCGCCCTCCCCTGTTCTTCATGCCGCCACCCCTTCTGCCTTGGCGATGGCTGACCGGGTGACCATCCTCTCGCCGCGCGACCCGTGGCCCTTCTCCACGGTGACGGCGGGTGACCTGGAGGACCTCGTCGACGAGGGTTTGCTCCGCCCCCTCACCGATAAGGAGCGGCCGGAATGGATTCCTCCCCCGGGCGGAGTCGCTCCATCCCCTCCGCCAGGGTATGTCGTGAGCTTCATCTCCTTCCATGAGCGGGGATTTGGAATGCCGTCGAGCCGCTTTATGCGGGCCATCCTGTTCCACTACGGGGTGGAACTACACAACCTTACCCCCAACTCCATCGCACAAGCCGCTATCTTTGTAGCGGTGTGCGAGGGGTATCTGGGGATCGCCCCCCATTGGGATTTGTGGACTCACCTCTTCTTTGCCGAGCTTTTTGCTTCGTCGACGAGGGAGAGGAAGGTCCGTGCGGCGGTGCGGGCCGGCGGCTGCACCCTCTTGCTGAGGCAGTCGCGGGCGTTGCAGTATATCCCTGCCGTTCTTTCGTCCTCAAACAAGGGTTGGCAGCGCCGGTGGTTCTATCTCCGGAATGACGGAGAGTCGCTCCCGCCGTTCTCTCAGCGGGTTGTCACCGCCGCCCCTGACGCCTGGCGTCACGGGACTCCACACGAGAGGCAGAAGAAACTCGAACCTCTTCTCCAGGCTCTGAAGGTGTTGCGGGAGGAAGGGCTCACCGTCGCGGGAGTGGTTGCCGCCATCCACCGCCGGAGGGTGCTCCCCCTGGCGGAGCGGCGGTTGTCGCTTTGGGAGATGACCCAGGAGGCCGACTGGGAGGGGTCACGGATGTCCCCTGACCCTCTTCCCCACGACGCCCTCTATCGGCGGGTGTCGGTCGCGATGGGGAAGCTGGACCCCCACGCCCTCTCCCAGCCTCAAATGCGCCCCGACCAGGGGTGCGTCGCTCTGGTGAGTGCTCGTCCTTTCCTTCTTCATATACCGGTTTGCTCCCGATTCTCACTATCGATTTTCTTTCTCCCCCCTTTTTAGGAGGTGGGGCGGCACAAACCCTCCCTGCCGCCGGTCCCGGAGGACGCGGTGGGTCGGGCGGCGAGGCGGGTCGCCGCGGAGGAGGAGAAGAAGAAGAAGGACGCGGAGAAGGCTCGGGCCCGCAGGCGGAGGCGGGCTCGGGACGCCCTGGAGAAACGCCGTCGTCAGCAGGAGAGGGAAGGGCTTCCCAGGGAGCTGTCGCCGGAGACGTCCGATGATGACGACGACGTCGACGATGAAGAGGAGGAGGACGACATGGCCGCACGTCTCGGCCTCAGCCCTGGCCGGGGGTCGTCGAGCCAGCCCCCGAGCGGGCCTACATCGTCGGTCCCTGGAGCCGAGGTGCCGGATCCCCGACCTGAGGAGCAGGGGCAACCCGAGAGGGTTCTCGTCTCCCCGGCTGGGGGAGCTGTCGCCACTCCAGGGAGTCGGGCCGAGGGGTCCGTTCCTCGGGAACCGTCGCCCGCGCCGGCGGCATGCGGGAGCGGTCCTCAGGTCGCCATGGCGGCGCCTGGGCAGTCCGCCTCCCGGGCCTCAGGGGCGCCCGGGGCGAGGGCGGCGCCGGGGCTGTTGGTGAAGCGGACCTCGGCGGTGGTTCCAGGAAGCGGGAGCCAAGAGACCTCCCCCCAGACACCGTGGATCATGATCCGGAGCGGGTAGGTACCTTGGAATCTTTCCGTCCCGGCGCTTCATTCATATGCCCGGGCCGTGATTTTCCCTTTCTTGTTTTCTTCAGCAAACGGAGCCATGGCCCTACCGACCTGGCGCCTCGGAAGGCCCTCAAGACGGCGTTTGTCCAGGCAGCTGGCGCCACCTCGGGCCCTGCCGCTCAGCCGACCCTTTCGCAGGGTGCTCCGCCGCACGGGGCTCAGGCGTCGCGTGTTTCGGGGGAGCAGGTCCCCGAGGCGGGCTCCTCTGCCGAGGTGGCCATCGTGATCGGGGAGGCGGCCAGCGCCGGTGCGGTCCCGAGCTCGCCAATCGTGTTGGCCATGCCGGCGTCTGCCGCTACCACAGCTGGCACCGTCCCGGTCGGAGAGCGCCCGGTCGCCGCCGACGTCGGGACGGCCGCGGCGTCGGCGCCCGAAGCCTCGGAAGAGGTGGGCACGGACGCGCAGCGCTCCCAGGCGGGCGGCAGCCTTGTCGTTGCGGGGCAGAGCCCCGAGGCCCGGGGCCAGTTGCTCCGCTTCCGGACCCGCGAGGCTTCGAGCCCTATCTTCGTTCTTGACGACGAGGAGGAGGACCAGTCCTGGGACGAGCTCCGCAAGCGTGCGGAGGCGACAGTGGGGTTGCTCCGATCGTCGCTGGAGGTTCTCTGCGGGGACGTCCCCAAAATCCTTCAGGTAATGGTTTCAGACATACCTTCTTGCTTCTGCGAGCGAGGCGTTCGTCGTGAAATCTTGTTTTCCTTTCCAGGACCTGACGGACCGGAGCGCTGCCAAGTCGTCGTTCATTCGCCGCGAGGCCGTCGTCTGGGGCTCGCTGCGGTCCCTGAGGACTTCGCTCGCCGGGGCTACCGCGCGCCTCTCTCAGCAAGACGCTAAGATAGCGGACCTCCAGTTGCTCTGTGCTGACCTGAAGGCCGAGGCGGCGGCAGCGCGCACGGAGCTTGCCCAGGTTGCCGAGGAGCGGGACCAAACTCGGGGCCAGGCTGCCGAAGCTGAGAGCCGGGCCAAGATCCTTGCGGCCGATCTGGCCGCAGCCCAAGTCGCAGCCTCGGAGCAGCACGTCCGAGCCAGAGGTATGGCTCGACCGTCCTCGGTTCTCAATCTTGTCCGTTTCTTCCGCTTGAGTTTGAGATCTTTCTTCTGGTTGTCCGCAGAGCTCGAGTCTGCCCTCGACGAGTCTGCCAAGGCGCTTGCCGAGGCGCTCGACGGGGCTGCTGAGCAAAGGGAGGCCGATCTGGCGGCCATGTTCGAGGCCGTCTCGGAGGTCTATCGGAAACTCGGTCCCGGCGACGTCCCTTCAGGGAGCTCTCCCCAAAGCCGTCTTCAAGCCCTTGGTGATTACGCGCGCGGTAAAGTCCGCGGGGCGCTGCACCACGGCGTCAGGCGGGCCTTCGCCGTGCTCGCTTCCCACTACGTCGTGGACTTGGAGCGGGTCAGCGAGGGGTACTGCCTGCCTGACGAAGACGAGGCAGCCCTGGTGGAGGTTCAGCGGCTCGACGCGGTCGCTGCGGGTCCGAGCGCGTCGCTGGCGACCGTCTTCGAAGCGGAGATTCTTCCTCCTGCGCCGCCGCCGGAAGCGGAGGTGGGCTTTACCGACGGCGGGGGCGGAGTTGAGGGCGCGGCTCCTGCCCGAGGCGACGCCTGATTTTAGTTGGGACAATTTCCGATGGATGTGTGATTTGCCGCGGCCACTGGGGCCTGAACATTTTACTTCTTCCTCCGTGAAGTCATGCTTCTTTTCGTTTCGATTTTCGCGCCTGGCTCGTAGTGTCGACAACAGGGTGATTTCCCGAGCTGGGTCCTTTTTCGCGGCAGGCGACGAGTGAGGTGTCCCTAGCTCGGAAGCATAGGTGTTCCCCGGCTCAGTCGGTCTCGCCACTTACTCGTACCCAAGTTCGCTCCTCAGGACTCTGCCTCTGACGCATCCGGGAGAACGCAGAAAACCCTTCTTGACCGAAAAAAGAGTTTTTCTGACGCGGAACGGTACGTCCGAACTCGATGAGAGGGGTTCCCCTTTTTTAGCCCCCGAGGGAGGGTCGGGCTCTGCCGGGGCGAGGCCGACCCTTCCTTGATAATTGATTCGTATGTATGAGTGGGGAAAGGGCGCAGCCCCCGGGCGTCGTTCGCGCAGAGGCCGTTTGGCGAGTCAGGCTCCTGCCCAGATATGCGGCGAGTGCTTGGTGACATCCCCCGGCATGGCGGGCATGCCCGAGGGACCCTACGCAAAAATGTCGACGTTTGCGCGAGGGAAGTCGCCGAGCACTGCTTCCTATCTGGGGCCGAGCCCAGAGTCGTTCCGGACACGCTTGGAGGCGTCGCCACTGGGGTCGAGAGGGGCGGCCTTAACCGTCCCCGCTGGCTCGAAGTTGCCGGCATGCCGCCTTACGTCCGGTACCTCTCGGGAGAGGCTTTCCAGGTCGGCAGTGAGGGCCTCGGACTCGGCGAGGGCCTCGGCGTATTCCACGCACTCCACATCGCATTCGAATGCGTGTTCGTACGTGGGGCCGACGGTGATGACCCCGTTGGGGCCCGGCATCTTGAGCTTCAGGTAGGTGTAGTTGGGGATGGCCATGAACTTCGCGTAGCATGGCCTTCCCAACACTGCGTGGTAGGTTCCTCGGAACCCGACCACCTCGAACGTCAAAGTCTCCCTTCGGAAGTTGGAGGGTGTTCCGAAGCAGACAGGGAGGTCGAGCTGTCCGAGGGGCTGGACGCGCTTCCCGGGAATGATCCCGTGGAAGGGCGCAGCACCTGCTCGGACAGATGACAGGTCGACGCGCAGGAGCCTGAGGGTCTCGGCGTAGATGATGTTGAGGCAGCTGCCTCCATCCATCAGGACCTTGGTGAGCCTGACGTCGCCGATGACGGGATCGACGACGAGCGGGTACTTCCCCGGGCTCGGCACGTGGTCGGGGTGGTCGTCTCGGTCGAAGGTGATGGGCTTGTCGGACCAGTCTAGATAGACTGGCGCCGCCACCTTCACCGAGCAGACCTCCCGACGCTCCTGCTTACGATGCCGAGCCGAGGCGTTTGCCGCATGCCCTCCGTAGATCATGAAGCAATCGCGGACCTCTGGGAACTCTCCTGCTTGGCGATCCTCCCTTTTGTCGTCGTCGTGAGCCCTGCCACCCTCTGCGGGTGGCCCGGCCCGATGGAAGTGACGCCGAAGCATGACGCACTCTTCGAGAGTATGCTTGACGGGCCCCTGATGGTAGGGGCACGTCTCCTTGAGTGCCTTGTCAAAGAGATTAGCACCTCCGGGGGGCTTCCGAGGGTTCTTGCGCTCGGCGGCGGCGACAAGGTCTGCATCGGGAACGTCGCGTTTCGCTTGCGACTTCCTCCTGCCTCTCTTCTTGGCGCCGCGCGGAGTGGACGCCTCGGGAGCATCTTCCGACGGGCGGCCCTGGGGCTGCTTGTCCTTTCGGAAGATGGCCTCTACCGCCTCCTGGCCGGAGGCGAACTTGGTGGCGATGTCCATCAGCTCGCTTGCCCTGGTGGGGGTCTTGCGACCCAGCTTGCTCACCAGGTCGCGGCAGGTGGTGCCAGCGAGGAACGCACCGATGACATCGGAGTCGGTGATGTTGGGCAGCTCGGTGCGCTGCTTCGAGAACCGTCGGATGTAGTCCCGAAGGGACTCTCCCGGCAGTTGTCGACAGCTTCGGAGGTCCCAGGAATTCCCGGGGCGCACGTACGTGCCCTGGAAGTTCCCGGCGAAAGCCTGGACCAGATCCTCCCAGTTGGAAATCTGCCCCGGGGGCAGGTGCTCCAACCAGGCACGAGCGGTGTCGGAGAGAAACAGGGGGAGGTTCCGGATGATGAGGTTGTCATCGTCCGTCCCACCCAGCTGACAGGCCAGGCGGTAGTCCGCAAGCCACAATTCCGGTCTCGTTTCCCCTGAGTACTTCGTGATAGTAGTCGGGGGTCGGAATCGGGGCGGAAACGGCGCCCGCCGAATGGCTCGGCTAAAGACCTGCGGACCGGGTGGTTCGGGCGAGGGACTTCGATCCTCCCCGCTGTCGTAACGTCCCCCACGCCTGGGGTGGTAGCCTCGGCGCACCCTTTCGTCGAGGCGTGCTCGACGGTCGCGATGAGGGTGCTCGACGCCGAGGTGGCCCGGGGCCGCAGGCGTGGTGTTGCGCGTGCGCCCGGTGAAGGCCGAGGCTTCCCGCGTGAGTCGGGAAGTCGCGGCACGAGGTTCCGAGGGGTATCCCTGCCTGCGGGAGGCAGAGCTCTCGGCCCGCCGGGCCGCAGCGCCTTCCAGGAGATGTTTGAGTTCTCCCTGAATTCGCCGACCCTCGGTGGTTGATGACTCCGGCATCGCGCGGAGGAGCATTGCTGCAGCGGCCAGGTCCTGGCCAGTCCCGCCGGATGCGGGTGGCGGTTTGTCCCTGGCATCGTTGGCGATGCGGTGCTGGAGACCTTGGGGCAGGTGACGTATTCCTCCGGCCGGGGGTTGGCTCGCCCATACCTGCCCGATGTTCTGGCGGATTGCCTCGAGCGCTCCTGCTCCTTCATCGAACCCGGCCCGCGCCCCGCGGACTTGCTCGAGCTGTGGGTCGTGACCCCCCGCCGGAACGGGGACCACAGCTAGCTCCCGCGGGATGTCGGCGCGAGGCGCTGGCCTAGGGGGATCACCATCCTCCGGCATGCCGAGACAGCCGCCTCCGGAGGGATCCCCTAGCTCGATGTGGAAACATTCGCGACCCGGGCCGCAGTCCTTGTCGCCAAGGCTGCGGCTGCCGTCGGAACAGTCGGAGAGGCAGTAGTCACATGCGGTCATAAAGTCCCGCATGGCACTAGGGTTGCCAGATCCGGAGAAATCCCAGCAGATGCTGGGGTCGTCATCTTCCTCGGACCCAGAGGGTCCGAAGGTCGAGACACCCGTCAATCGGTCCCAAGGCGACCGCACAGGAAACCCCAGAGAGGTTGCACTCGCCTCAATGTGAGTGCCCGCCAAAGCGAAGTCGCCAGGCGGGCTGAGGCCGAGTCGAAATAACGAAAGATGGGGAGCAGTCGGTACCTTTTCGTTGACGAGGAGCGATGAAGTCGTGTCGGGGGCTGACCGCGTCGTCGTCTTGGGTACGAGGGCGACGTCCTGCAGGCCCTCCGTGAGCGTGCCGGCGTCGTCCACTTGCTCGGGGTCGACGTGTTGCGGGGGGATGGCGCTCGCGTTTGCCTCGAACGCGAGGGCGACGCTTGGCGTGTCCTCCGCTGGGGCGCCGGGGATGTCGATTTGCTCGACAGCCGTCGGAGCGCGGCCTCCCGCTCGGCCCCGGTTGCCCCTCCTCCTCCTCCTCCGATGGCGAGGGAGAGGATGAGGCGAGCTCGAACGTTGTCCTTCCCCAACGCGGGAAAGACGTCGTTGGTTCCGCCGCCGGCGGGCGGGCTGTCCGCCACCAATGTCGTCGTCGCGCGGCGGTGGAAGGAGTATCATGTCGTAGTCGCCATCGAGAGACATGAACTCGAGGTTCCCGAAACGGAGCACCGTCCCGGGTTGAAGAGGTTGTTGGAGACTGCCCATCTGGAGCTTGACGGGAAATCGAACGTCAACACGCAGCGTGCCCCTACCTGGCGCGCCAACTGTCGGCGTTCCGAGACCGGGGGGTCCTCGAGCCGACGAGTGAGAGTGCCGCGTGGCCCAGCCCAGATGGGTCGAGCGCGTGGAGCGAGCGCGAAGGGGGGAACAGAGAGAGAGAGGGAGTCGGTGGCCGGAGCCGGGTCGTGAGGGAGTCGGAGAAATTCCCGCGGCCTTCGTGTTCGTCCCGCGCCCAGGTCGGGTGCGCTTGCAGTAGGGGGTTACAAGCGTCCGCACGAGGTGAAGGGAGAGAGCGGCCCCGAGAGAGCGCCTGCCCCTGCCTTTCGTCCCCGTGAGGCCAACCTTCTCTAAGAAGGCCCTGGCCCTTCCTTTTATAGTCGTAAGGAGAGGGTCCAGGTGTACAAGACGGAGGTGTAGCAAGGTGCTACGTGTCTAGCGAGGGAGAGCTAGCGCCCTATGTACATGCCCAGGTGGCAGCCGGAGAGATCGTGGCACCCTGTTGGTGTGGCGTCGTGGCTGTTGGAGGAGTAACGGAGCCGGACGGGGGGACAGCTGTCGAGGTGGCTGGGTCCTTGCTGACGTTCTCCTGCTTTCGTAAGGGAGCTGGGAGCCGCCGTCGTCATGATCTAGCGGGGCGCCATCATTGCCTATCTGGCATAGCTGGCCAGATGGGACGCCGGTCTTGTTCTCTGCGACCCAAGTCGGCTTGGGGCAGGGTGATGATGACGCTTCCTGTTGACGTGGCGGTCTCGTGTCCTAGGTCGGGCGTCGTGGAGGCTCCTCCGAGGCCGAGGCCGAGTCCGTCCTGCAAGACAGAGACAGAGTCCGAGCCCTGGGTCGGGCGAGGCGGAGATTATTCGGCAGGGGCCGAGGCGGAGTCCGAGCCCTGGGCCGGGCGAGGCGGAGGTCGCCGTCTTCCGGGGCCTTAGCCCGAGTCCGAGCCCTGGGTCGGGCGGAGCGGAGTTCGCCGTCTTCCGAGGCCTTAGCCTGAGTCCGAGCCCTGGGTCGGGCGGAGCGGAGTTCGCCGTCTTCCGGGGCCTTAGCCCGAGTCCGAGCCCTGGGTCGGGCGGAGCGGAGTTCGCCGTCTTCCGGGGCCTTAGCCTGAGTCCGAGCCCTGGGTCGGGCGGAGCGGAGTTCGCCGTCTTCCGGGGCCTTAGCCCGAGTCCGAGCCCTGGGTCGGGCGGAGTCTCCTATGGCACCTCTGGCGAAGTCTGGTCGCCCGTTGGTCTTACCTTTTGCGTTAAACGCCCCGGTGACTCGGTCGGTTGGCGCGGTGATTTAGTCAGGGTTTCTCCTTATCGGAGGCGGGGCCTAGGGCGAGCCGGAGATGCGTCTGCCGTGAAAGAGGAGACCTCAGGCGAGACGGAGTCATCTCAGGGTCGGCTGCCCTCGCCCGAGGCTAGGCTCGGGCGTGGCGTGGTTAAGTCACTCGTATGGACTGATCCCTGACTTAATCAAACCCATCAGGCCTTTGCAGCTTTATGCTGATGGGGGTTACCAGCTGAGAATTAGGCGTCTTGAGGGTACCCCTAATTATGGTCCCCGACAGGTACAGTCACTGCGGACGCGGCGCGAGCATGGGAATCACGGCGGCGCGGGGCCTCGCGGCATGGGCGGACTGGGGGGAGGCGGGGGCATGCGCGGGGGGAGGCGGGGGCTCGCGACGTGGGCGGACTGGGGGGGAGGCGGGGGCACGCGCGGGGGGAGGCGGGTGCTCGCGGCGTGGGCGGACTGAGGGGAGGCGGGGGCACGCGCGGGGGAGGCGGGGGCACCTAAGCTGTGGACGCTGACACTCCCTTCTTAATAGAGCAGTAAAGATATAAACCGTAGCAATGTACGGACATATGACTACGTGTATTTATATCATGGTCAATAGTACTGTTCTCGACAAGCTAATTATGTGGCTGAGAATACCCTACAGGTAACGTCACGTATACGTCAAATACGTGGAAGCAAGCATGGCCACGCGGGTACATGCATACTGCATGCGTCAAGTACGTACGAACCGGAGGTCCCTGCAAGAAATGATAGCGGTGCGAGCCACTCAACTCAACAGCGGGCGAGCGGATTCCCCGGGCCGTGAGATCTTCCGCTAGCTGCTGCCTGCCCCGCGCCATCGTCCATTACCATTAGCATCACATCACACCACACCGCGGGCGGTGGTCGGGTCTGTCTATTCGTCGTCGCATCATCATCCCATCCCGGCATTCCCCCGCGGTTCTGTTCTGCCGTGTCATGTGGTGTGGTACTGGTATAGCGCTCTCTAGCTCGTCTCTCTCTCTCTCTCTTGTGTGGCGTGCATAATAAGCGCAGGCGCAGCACAGTGTAAAGTTTACGGAAAGGAGGAGTATGCCGTGTGGAGAGGAGAGAGAGAGAGAGAGAGAGCGCTAGAGATGATGGGGGCGGGGACGACGGCGAGTACAAGCACGTACCCTGCCGGCCTGCCCCTGCGCGCTCGGCTGGACTGGACGGACCCGAGCGAGGGAGCGCGCGCGGGCGTGGTGGAGTTCACGATCGTCACGCGCGCGCCGGGCGCGGGCAGGGGCAGGGGCAGCCGGCAGCGGCGGACGGAGGGGACAGATGAGAGGCGCGCTTTGTCGCGGCTGGCGTACGCAGCGAATCATGTCGCTTGTCTTCTTTTGCTGCTGCCCCTGGCTCTGGCTCTGGCTGGCCCCTCCCCACCCCCTGGTGTGGTGGCCATGCACTGCACACCGCGCGGCCGGCCGGGGCCCTTTTTTTTTTCTTCCTTCCCCCGGGCTAGGCTAGCCTGCAGCTGGCTGGGCCGGGAGCGGTGGCTCAGAATCCACATCGTGTCCAGCCGTCTGATCCCTAGAAAGGAGCAAGGCTTTTGCATGCGCGCGCAGTCTAAGATTCTGTCTCTGTTTTCCATCTGCAGCTTATAGCTTCTTTAAGCATCTTTAAACAGTGGTGCGCGAGTACCTCAAGTACTAAAAACTTGACAAGAGCAGCTATATATATATATATATATATATATATATATATATATATATATATATATATATATATATATATATATATATAGTCTATAGCTAACTACTAGTCCCAGCTGAAATTTTCGAAACAACTAGTCCCAGCTAGAGAAATGATGGAGCCATACACGAAACACGCATATGGCAATGATTTATCTACTGCAGTCAATAATGGGCGGCGGCCATTTGACAAATAGCTAGTGCCATTGTTTGCTAGCTTGTCGCTGTATGTGTTTGTAGCAGTAGGGAGCTGAGCGCATCGTCTTAGCCTGTTAGACATGCAGCGTGCAACTCATGAACTCTCCCTACAGAACTTTGACGTACGAGACACACATGCCATCTTTCAGAGACAGCCGTATTTGTGTATTTCCTGGAAGACAGCATTCTGTCCATGACCATACATATATATCAGCATTGCGTTCAGGATGCAGAGAAGAAGACTCTTGCGGGCCCAATGCAAATGTCCCGAGAAATTCGTAAAAGTTGGACTCTCGTTAGACTCCTGCCCTCGAAAAGGAAGGACATGGTACGACGCCCGTAAATAGTAGGACGTTGTATAGCCGGCCGCGGCAGCGAGCAGCAGTGCAGCACTCATCACTCATCAGTGCATGGGCACTGTTCTTAGCGCTACTATCAGGTGACGGGTTTGGATTGCATGATTTGCATCCCACGCGCGCGGCACCTTGCACGCGGCAAATATTGGAGCGGAAAGGCGGCTACCAATGACGCTAGCATGCACAAGTAGTGCAGTGCAGGTGCCTCTCTGGCCGTGGTCGGCTCTCACGACGACTCCACCGACCGGCCAGGCGCTGTCGCGCTCCGCCAGCAGGCTGCAGCGACGGACGCAACGCAATGCTGCGGGCGCACAGGCAGGTGCAGCGAAGCAACGCCCCGTCCGTCAGTCCATGCTGCTGCATGTGTTCTCGCGCTACCCGCTGTCTGTTTGCGGTTTCTGTACGTGCCCCTGCCCCCCAGCCCACGGTTCCCGTACCCGTACGTACCATCATCATCTCGGCTTGCTTTGCTCTGCTCGCTGCTCTCTCTGCAATTACCGTCCTGCGTGCTTCTCCTCTTCCTTTGCATGCACCCTGCATGTGTATGCCATGCCGCCCGCGCGCTGGTGGCGACCTCGCTTCCGTGCTGCCTCTTTGCTTTCATGAAGTGCTACCCTCACTGCTGCTTCTGCTTGCACAATAATGCATGCCTGCCAGCTGCTGTGGCCCTGAGGCATGCGGCGACGAGGGTGCACCACCACCGCGTCTGCATGCATATGCGTGCGCTTGCCCCCACTCGAGTGAATGCCCCCGCCGGCTGCCGGCCGGACGACTCACGACTCTCTCTCTCTCTCTCTCGCAAACGGCCGGTGTAGGAGAGGAGTACTCCTACACATCATCCTCCCACCCATGCATGGATGGATGTAACCGGTCACGTACGGACCATCGTCTCTCCTCTCCCATCCTGTCGACAATTAAGGAGTTCGGTCCGGGCGTCCGGCATGACCGCCGGTCTTGCTCGCATGCTCTCTCTCTCTCTCTCTCTCTCTCTCTCTCTCTCTCTCTCTCTCTCTCTCTCTCTCAAAGACCCTGCTAGCTGACGGCTGGACGGGTCGTGGGGGACGCCTGCTGGTGAGGGTGGAAAGCATGCCGCATGGTATTATCCAGGTGTATACTCGCATGGGGGTAGCCTTTTTGAACGAAAAAGGGAAGGAAATGAACCTTGCCGGATGTCTCTTCCAGGACCTTTTAACGTTGTCTACACTCTACCATAGACCACATACTATGGAAGAGGAAATGTTGGCAAAAGGAGGTGCATATATATCCTTTTTGCGTTTGCAGCACACTCTCTCGTAAGTACTGTTCAATGTGCACGCGGTACTTAAATCTGATTCTCTGATCCGCGCGGGTTCTTTTGCCACTGTTTCCGGTCAAAGACAGACACAGTCACACAGAGAGAGAGAGAGAGAGGGGGGAACACATGGCAAGCAAGATCGTGCCAACGTGCATGCCGCACTGCATGCCGATCGATGGCATGCAGCTGGGTGGCATGGTGTGTGGCCCCTACTTTTAACGTGTTTTTCAACATGCTACTGAATTTGAGGACGTGCACGCCTTCAAGCTAGTATATGATAGGCACAGCGGAATGGCTAGGTGCCTAGATGTACCTCCACAAATCATTGCCTCTTGCCCGTCAGCGAGCACGTAGCTAGCAAAACTACTCACAGGAACACAGTTCATCATTTGTATCAGGGTCTAGCTAGCGTAGTAGCATGTGCTCGAGACAGCCCCGACCCGAGTCCCGGTAAATCGCTGAAATGGTTGCTGAACGTGTGCAACCTTGTCTGGATTACATGGGACCAAGCCAATGATCATAGCTCTTCAGGCCCACGTGTCATTGTGTCAACTTATTAGAGATAGGGGTATTTGGTTTTTAGGACTAATGTTTAGTCCATATATTTTATTCCATTTTAGTATCTAAATTATTAAATATGGAAGCTAAAAACTCTATTTTAGTTTTTGTATTTAGCAATTTAGAGATTAAAATGGAATAAGATGAAGGGACTAAGGCCCCGTTTGGTTTGAGGGACTAAAGATTAGTCCCTCCATTTTAGTCCCATTTAGTTCCTAAATTGCCAAATGGTAAGACTAAAACAGGGACTAAACTGCTTTAGTCTCTAGTCCCTCAAGATGTGGCTAAAAGGGACTAAACCATATTAATTCCACATTTGTCCCTCGTTTAGTTCAATTATACTAATAACAGGAGAATGTTAAAGGCCATTTTAGTCTTCTTATGAGTCATTTAGTATATTCTTACTAATTTTAGTCCCTAGAACTAAACATGTTAGGGACTAAACTTTAGTCCCCTAACTAAACTCTAGTCCCTAGACTAAAGAAACCTTTGGTTTCAATTAGTCCTAGACTAAACTTTAGTCCTAGGACTAAACTTTAGTCCCTACCTGTTTGGTTTTAGAGACTAAACAAATTCTAAAGTCATTAAATACACTATCCAAAGACTCAAATGCCCTTGGAATACACTCACAGCATTAGCTGTCCATACAAACATGCTCTCACAACCGAATATACACACAAATTTGAGCGAGCGCCCCATGAGCACAAAAGTCTGTACATAAGTGAACCAGCTGTGAGAACACTTCTGTTCAACCGAATACCCTCATAGAAGTTGCCAGCAAAAAAACATGTTTGTATGGACGGTTGAACAGAAGTTTGCCCCATGCTAATGTTGTGAGAGCACCTCTGTACAGCTAATGTTTGTGTGCCCAAAACATGTTTTTTGCTGGCTTGAACAGGCTGCCCAAAAGTTAGAAGTGAACATCGACGCATCTAGACGCGAATGCAGCTCTGTACTTCCATAATATACACAAAAACATTACAGTACACTCTCTTCTGCAATATTTATTACACACAAAAATATTACAGTTTGTTGAACAAGTCATCTGCTATCCAATCACGAAATTGATTCATATTCCAATCTTCTTCACCTTGTACTGAACCTGCTACTTGTTCTTGTGTACTTGACTCACCAACTCCAGGCACATAATTCTCATCATGGTCACACAACTCAAAATCCTTATCTCCCAAAAAACTCTCCCAAATGAAGTTGTGAAGTGCCATACACCCCATAATTATTCTACTTTGTTTTGCCATAGGATATCTAGGGAGATCTAATAGAGTCCTCCATTTCATTTTCAAGACACCAAATGACCTCTCAATTACATTTCTAAGTGAAGAATGTGCATAATTAAAATTTTCTTTTCTACCGCTTGGCATTGGACCTTGAATAAGCAGCTACAGCCACTTGGAAAACTAAAGCAAAAACTATAGGAAAGACTATAGGAAATGTGACTCAAACTATATGAAAGATACGAGATGAACCCATTAACTGTATGCAACATTAGACATGTATACACGTAGCATTAAAATAACAATCATGTATCACTATTAGTTTAGTATAACATATAACAGTAAAATAAATTATAACAGTTGAACGAGTATACATACAGGAACTGAGATGAACATGTAACAGATATAAAATAGTGCCTTACCACAACTGAACGAGATTCAGAATCAGTTTCTGCTTCATCCTCCAAATGTTCAACAGGAACAGAGATACCACCATGACCACTCCCACCTCGGAAACCTCTGGACCTCCCCTTCCTCCACGAATACCTCTAGATGCATCTCAGCCACGAACCAGAGGCGGGTTTCCTCTTCCTCTCATGCCTCCAGTAGTTGATCTGGTTATTTGTAATGGAGTGCGGCCAATTCTAATGCATGGATCTAAAAATCCTAGGTTGTTTGTTGGTTCACCAGTCTCTAGAACTTGCTGATACGAACTGAAGTGGGGAAACTCAGTGCCCTGGTAGTTCAGATCGAGTTGATCCATCCGAATCCGGGGCGCAGAGTTGTTCATCAATATGGGATGAATCAAGTGGGTTGGGGAGAAGAAGCCAAACTCGTTGTCCTCCGGCACTTCGTGGATGGGGATGGGGAGGTTCCTCGGTGCTGAGGATGAGCTGGCTTGGGAGAGAAAATCACGAAAGCTGTGGTGGCCATCCATGATTCGTCGCGCGAGGGGGATGAGGGAGTGGCAGGGGCGTTCGCCGCGCACGAAAGAGGGTGAGAGAGTGGCGGGGGAGTTCGTCGCGCGCGTTCGTCGACGGCGGCTTGGAAGAGGAAGAGGATGAGGGAGTGGTTGTGTTCGTCATCGCGCGCGAGAGAGAAGAGGGAGTGGCTACGTTCGTCGCGCGCGAGAGAGATGAGGGGGGAGGCGGCGGCGGACGCTGCAAGGAAGGGGGCGGCGGCGGACGCTGCGAGGAAGGGGGCGGCGACAGATGCGCGAGAGACGAGAGGGATTGGCTGCGGGTGTGTGAGAGAGACGAGGGAAGGTAAGGGCAACAGGATAATTGTAGGTTTTTAGTCTCTTTTAGCACCTGTGTGAAGGACTAAAGACTAAATCATTTTAGTCCATATTTTAGTCCTAGTGTTTGGCAAAAAAAAGGGACTAAATAGGACTAAAAACTAGAGACTAATCATTAGTCCCTCTAACCAAACACCCCCTAAAGATTAGAGCATCTCCAAGAGCTCCCCAGAAGTCTCCCCTAAATCCAGTTTCCTGAGAAAAACGTAAAAACATGTCTTCAACAGTTCCCCTAAATTGCTCCCAACTTTTTCATAGCCCTTAAAACCCCCTCATTTGTAGCTACAAATAGGGTTTTTTTTGGCTCCACAGAAAGAATCTGTTGCTTTAAGGGATCTGTTGGAAAAAGTATGAAAATCTACCCCCACTAATTTTTTAGATGTCTCTTAAAACTGGTTTTGAGGAGTCATTTTCTAGGAGCTCTTGGAGATATCTTTGTCCCTAGAAACCAAATACCCCCTTAAATAATTTATCATGATTTATGACATTGAGTAAGGTATGGATTTCTCATTCAAGATGGATATGGCACACCATATACTAGCGGTGAACAAAACTTTAACTTTTTTGTTGCTTTAACCAGAACTCCCCGCGCGCCCTCCCGGCCGCGTCCCGCGTGCCCTCCTGGCCGCGCCCCGCGCCCCCGCGCGCCCCTCCCGGCCGCGCCCTCGCGCGCCCTCCCGGTCGTGCCCCACGCCGCCTCCCCTAGTCGCGCCCCGCGCCCTCCCGACCGTGCCCCTCGCGCCCTCCTCGGCCGCGCCCCCCACGCCCTCCTCGGCCGTGCCCCCGGCGCCTCCTCGGCCGCGCCCCCACGCGCCTCCTCAGCCTCGCCCCCGCACCCTCCCCGGCCGCGCCCATGCCGCCTCCCTAGCGTGTCCCCTGGTCGTGTCCCCGGCGGGCGTGCCCCCCTGGCGGGCCCCGCGCACCTGCTCGCCCTGGTAGCCCCTGCGCGTGCCCCGGCGGCCTCGCGTGCCCCTGGCACATGCAGCGCGTTCCCACGCACGCGACCGTAGTTGCGCGACGTTCAATTTTCAGTTTAATCCATTTTTAAATTTAGTGTAGTCGATGTGCTACGTCGCGCGCTTCGCTGCGTGATGATTCATTTTTAATTTTACCTTATTAATGAGCTGCGTCGCGCGCTTCGTCGCACGACGATTCATTTCAAATTCATCTTTAGTAATGAGCTGTGCAGTGCGCTTCGTCGCGCGACAATTCGACTTAATTTCAGATTATTTAATGTGTGGCGTCGCGCGTCCAGCTATGCGACGTTTCGTTTTTAAATTCAGTTTATATGACGTATGCCGTCGTGCGTTTCGTCGCGCGACGCTTAACGTTTCTTTATAATTAATGCAAGTGTCTCGTTGCGCGCTCCATCGCGCGACGAGTTGTTTATTTTTAAATTCAATTTAAGTGTTGAGTCGCGCGTTTCGGCGCACGACAATCCTTTTAATTTACCTTGATTTGTTCATAATGACTAAACATGGAACATGACTTTACCCTATGCTTAACGTGATGGCTAAATTGATACTATTCTATTTAAACGAGTATTTTGATTTATAATCGTGTGACGTGATCGCTCGTAGACCATAGCCTCGACCGTTACTTTCTCTTTTTCGCTTAGTCATAGGTGTGAGCCCTGCGTCGAACGTCTGTTTATTTATTACATTCTATTATATGGTGTACTGTTCTTTTGTATTAAATTTGTGGAATATATGTTTGAACTCATATAGATAACAGTCAGTTGGTGGAGTTCGAAGGAGTTGTAGGTGAAGACCCTGAGCAGCAGCTGGTTGGTGAAGGCAAGTGTCCCTTGACCCATCTATGTCCTACTCATTCTCATAATTCACTCCCCGCATTTACACAATTTATACCTAAGGATCGACTAGCTTTTGTTTATCTTGTGCTTGTTTACCTATTCTGGTTGGGTTATTTTGGTTTAGCCATATGCTAGTGCTTCACATTAATCAATGAACATGATGAGATTATCTATGATACGCTGTTTTTCCTTTTTGATTATGATGATGGTACTGTGACATTTAAGGGGACTCGAGCTATTTCTCGAGTACCTCTCTGTAAGGACTGGTTCGTTGGATGACCGTTCGGGAAAAACAGTGCAACCATGAGGGTGGAATGGGACACACTTAGCTGAATAATTAGAGAAACTGAGGTGTAGTTCGCTTCGCCATCGTGCCGTTAATGGGGCCCAGTGTATACGGCGCGCTCTGCCAAGGTTAGTTTTTCCATTAGGGAGGAGTGCGGTACATTTAGGAAACCTAACGGGTGGCTACAGCCTTAGGGAATCTTTGTAAAGGCTATGTAGTGAAACCCTGCCAAATCACCTTGGTAGTGTTTAAGGGTTTGATCGGCCTGAGGCAAGAGGGAATCACGACTTGTTGTAAAGTGCGCAACCTCTACAGAGTGTTATGAAACCGATATATCAGCCGTGCTCGCGGTTATGAGCGGCCAAGGGAACTCCATTGATTAGAGATACTTGATCAGAGATGTATGGTTCGCAGGTGGTGATGAGGATGATGATTTTGGTTATGACTATGGTAATGGTAAGTGGTATTCTTTCCGTTTGTAAAGGGTACATAGGGTTAATAACTTTGGTTAATGCTAAAACCTGGCTTTCTACTAGTAATAATAATAACTTGACCAACTAAAAGCAACTGCTTGACTAAACTCCACATAAAGCTAGTCCAATACAGCCAAACGGGACATATTGCTGAGTATGTTGATGTGTACTCACCCTTGCTTTACACACCAAACCCTCCCAGGTTGTCCGCGTTGCAACCACTGCTCAGGTGAAGATGAAGTCGTGGAGGAGGACTTCTAGGAGTTCCAATAGTACGATGAGTTCTAGGCGTGGGTTAGCGGCAAACCCCCAGTCGACTGCCTATGTAGGCCGTGTGTATCTACGTTTCTTTTCCGCACTTTGATATTTGTTAAAGACTATGTGGATGTCCCGGACATCATGATGTAATCGACTATTACCCTTTTATGTTATTATTTGAGCACTATGTAATGATGTCCAGTTATGTAACTGCTGTGTAGGTGAATTGCTGATCCTAGCACGTACATGGTTCGCATTCGGTTTGCCTTCTAAAACCGGGTGTGACATAGGTGGTATCAAAGCCAGGCTGACTGTAGGACCGCTAACCTAGAGTAGATTGGTCGTTCTAAGGATTATAGAACCCTATTCTCACCTTGACTTTGGTATCCCTTCAAAAGTTGGTCATATCGACCAAACCTATGTTCTACTATATATATTATACCTTGCTGAAAATTTTGTTTTATTCTAATTCCTTATTTATTTATTTATGGTTTACTTGCTGGTCATATTAGTTATGTTCTCACTCTTATGCTTACAGTGTCTTTTGTAGATGGCTCGTCTTAGACACACTACACGGAAGTCAGTCATTCCTTTCTTGCCTTCTCGTCTCGCAGAGCGTCCGCTTCGCTGTCCGGTGACTGGTCAGTCTAGCCATTTGGAGAGGCTGCACCACCGCCTGCACAAGGAGCAGGAGCGTCGACGACAGGAGTTGGAGCACAGGGCTCTTCTTTCTCGCTTCAGCAGGAGATAGAGTCTGTGAGGAGCTGCTCCCCTGTGCTCCCGCTGGAGGCGCCCCCTGCACCACCACTGAGCGTCCTAGCCGCTGGAGGAGACCCAGATGATGGAGGTGACGACAGTAGCTCGAGCCACAACACCGACCTTTCAGCCGACCAGGAGCTAGAGGGATGGGTTGCTCGACCCATCACTCGTGACGCCGCTCGCGGGTGTCACTTTCACGATGCGCTCGACACCTTGCTACGCCAGGCACTTGACCGGCGTACCTGGTCTATCGAGTATCACTTTGTCTTCCAGCATAGTCGCGGGGTTTACCCGGACCGCTGGAAGGTGACTTGTTTGGTGCGCTGTAACGCCCCGAATTTTGCAGTTGAATTTTTTTTCTCTTTTCTTCACTCGCCAAATTCGGGCGTTACCTTTTCTTTTTCTTTTTTCCCTCGCTAGACCTTGACTTTTTCCAAAGCTAGCGGGATTCGGTTTGGAATTCCCGTGTAAAGAAAACCCTAAATTGTTTTATGTTGTTTGATGCACCATGCCGAACTATGCATTCTTTGATTGTTTGAAAGTGCAAATGCATTCATCTAGGGAGATCGGATTTCGAAAATAAGGAGAAAACATTTTCTTTCTTTTTCTTTTTCTTTCTCTCTCCTCTTTTTCTCTCTCTCCCGCGCCGTGGGCCCCCCTGGCCGGCCCAGCCGCCTGGCGCGCCCCTCTTGGGCCTCAGCTGGCCCAACCGCCGCCCCCCCCCCCTCTTTTTTCCCCCAACTCCCTCTCTCTCCCTCCCCTTCCTCCCATTTTCCCTCTCCCCACCCTAGCCGCCGCCCCCTGGCCCTAGCTCGGCCGCCCCTGCCGCCGGCCCAACCGCCGCCCCTCGCCGTCGCTCGCCCGTCCCCGGTGAGCCCCCCCCTTTTCCCCCTCCTCCCTCTCCCTCTCCCCTCTCCCCTCCTCTTCCCCCAGCCCGCCCGGCCGCGCCTGGCCCCGGCCGCGCTCCGGCCCCCGGCCGCGCCCTGCCCCCGGCCGCGCCCCAGCCGCCTGGCCGCGCCCTGGCCGGCCCCCAGCCGCGCCCAGCCGGCCCCAGCCGCGCCCGGCCGCGCCCTGGCCGCGCCTGGCCGCGCCTGGCCACGCCCGACCGCGCCCCCAGCCGGTCCCCAGCCGCGCGCCTGGCCGCGCCTGGCCGGCCCTGGCCGCGCCCTGGCCGCCCGCCTGGCCGCGCCCCCCGCCCCTGCGCCGGCCGGTTCAACCGCCCCGGCTCAGCCCCCCCCCCCCCCCCCCCCCCCCCCGCGCTCGGCCGCCCCTGCTCGACCGGCCCAGCCGCCGGTTCAACCGCCCCCCCTTTTTTTATTTTATTTTTTTATTATTTTATTTTACTTTCTGTGATCATAGTTATTTTATTTTAGGTAGGCTAATCATTGTTCATGTTATTGAAATAGGAAGCTTAATTTAGAATTTCGTTGCGCTAGTTGATTCATTTAGTTAATTGTTTACCTAGTGCAATGTTGATCAACTTAAAATGACTAGGTTTCCATTAGTGTATATAACAGAATTCCTTTGTTAAGAACCAGTTGTAACTAATCATTAGTGCATAAGCTTTAACCCCCTGCGAGACCCTTTCCCGTTTCTTTCTAAACCTTAATGAATGCGATATCGAATGTCATACTTGATGCATATTCACTTTATTTGTTCCCTTGTATGGTGTACTGTTCTTTTGTATTAAATATGTGGATGTATGTATGTTTGCGCTCGCATAGAGAACGATCTGGTCGAAGAGCCCGAGGAATTCGCAGGAGAAGCCCCTGAGCAGCAGTCGGTTGGTGGAGGCAAGTGTCCTTTGACCTATTTCTGTCCTATTCATTCTTTAATTCACCTCCCGCATTACACATTTATACCTAAGGATTGACTAGCTTTTGTTATTCATGTCCTTGTTTACCTATTTGGGTCGGATTATTACTGCTTAGTCTGATGCTATTGCTCAACTCTAATCAATGAACATGATGTGATTATCTATGATACGCTGTTTTCCCTTCTTATTTATGATTATATGTGTGACCTTCAAGGGGACTCGAGCGGTTTCTCGAGTGCCTCTCCGTAAGGACCTGTTCTATGGATGACCGCCCGGGAAAACAGTGCAACCATGAGGGTGGAATGGGACGCCCTTAGCTGAATAATTAGAGGAACCGGGGTGTAGTTCGCTTAGCCGTTGTGCCGTCAATGGGGCTCGGTGTATGCGGCTCGCTCTGCCAAGGTTGATTTGTCCCTTGGGGAGGAGTGCGGTACATTTAGGAAACCTAACGGGTGGCTACAGCCCCGGGGAATCTTTGTAAAGGCTACGTAGTGAGACCCTGCCTATTCACCTTGGTAGTGTTTAAGGGTTTGATCGGCCCGAGGCAAGAGGGAATCACGGCTTGTGGGTAAAGTGCGCAACCTCTGCAGAGTGTTATGAAACTGATATATCAGCCGTGCTCGCGGTTATGAGCGGCCAAGGGAGCTCCAGAGATTAGTGATACTTGATCAGAGACATTTTGGTACAGGTGGCAATGAGATTGATGATTCTGATTATGATTATGGTGCTGGTAAGTGGTATTCTTTCCGTTTGGAAAGGATACATTGGGCTAATAACTTGGGTTAATGTTAAAACCTGGCCTTCTACTAGTAAGTAATAACCTGACCAACTAAAAGCAACTGCTTGACTTATCCCCACATAAAGCTAGTCCACTACAGCCAAACAGGATACTTGCTGAGTATGTTGATGTGTACTCACCCTTGCTCTACACACCAATCCCCCCCAGGTTGTCAGCATTGCAACCACTGCTTAGGAGAAGATGAAGCTGTGGAAGGAGACTTCCAGGAGTTCCAAGACTACGACGAGTTCTAGGTGTGGGTTAGCGGCAACCCCCAGTCGGCTGCCTGTGAAGGCCGCGTTATCTACGTTTCTTTTCCGCACTTTGATTTATTGTAAGAACTATATGGACGTCTCAGACGTATGATGTAATCGACTATTATTTCCCCTTTTAATACTATTTGAGCACTGTGTGATGATGTCCATGTTATGTAACTGCTGTGTACGTGAATAACTGATCCTGGCACGTACATGGTTCGCATTCGGTTTGCCCTCAAAAAAACCGGGTGTGACATGCGCCGTCCGGAGAACAGTCTCCGGGGTGCAGAGATCTGCTCAGAGCACTATTCTATCTCTGAGTGGGACTCAACTGAGGCGGCCATGCAAGATGTCGCACGGCGTGCGCTTTCGCACTACTGCTTAGTGTTCGGTGGGGTAGCCGATGGTCTCAACCTGAGGTATTACCCCCATCGTCCATCTGGCAGCACAGGAGGCGTGGTTGTCTCACCTGTCGGTGAAGACAATCCTAGGTTGAGCAGCACAGTCAACCTAGCCGCCGTGCTAAACACGGAGCTGGACCATGCATTGGATGAGCTGAGTAGGGCTCGTGCTGAGATCGCCCAGTTGCGCTCCCCCGCTCCCATCGGGACTCAACACCCATACCGCTCACCTCGACGTGGACACCAGGCTTATGGCAACCCCAACTGCAGGACCAAGATAAATTTAGAACCATAGATCGTTAGTGTTGGGTCCTGTAATAAATTCTTAAAATAGAAGTTTTAGTCTTAGTCTTAGTCTCGGTCTTACTTTTAGTTAGTCTTAGTTAGACAGGGTAGTTTGCTTATCCCGTGCTTTTATGTTTGTCATGATGAACTATGTTGGATTTAGATCTTTGTAATGACTGCCACCAGAGTGTGGGCATCCCCTGCACCTTGGTTTACCTGTTAAATGTTAATGAAGTTAGTTATCTAGTTAGAAAGCCTCTTTATTCCACTTTCCTCTTTATCTGAGAAGCTGTGTTTGCCTGTGTTGGAAATCAGTGAAGAGGTTCATCTATTCAGAATTGTAGAAGGATTCTGTACTCTTTTCTTATGCTGCAAGGTTTGCAAGATCAGTTCTGATGTGTGATTGCATTCTGCAGATGTCAGAAAACAGGCGCAGAGGAGGAAGGCGTGCTCAGTAGGAGCAGGCAGCCCCGCAGGAAGAGGCACCCCAACAGCAGCTGCCACCCCGCCCCCGATGACCATAGAGCAGATGTTCCTAATGCAGACTCAGATAGTCCGCTATTCAGCAGCAGCAGCATCAGCCCCCACCTCAGCCTCAGATGCCTCAGATGCCTAGAGACAAGCGTGTTGAATTCATGAGAGGTCATCCTCCAGTGTTCGCTCACTCTTCTGACCCCATGGATGCTGAAGATTGGTTGCGTACCGTGGAGCGGGAGTTGCACACCGCTCAGTGCGACGACAGGGAGAAAGTTCTGTATGGTCCCCGTCTATTGAGAGGAGCAGCTCAGTCTTGGTGGGAGTCCTATCTCGCCACCCATGCCAACCCTGACACCATCACTTGGGAGGAATTTAGAGACAATTTCCGCCAGTATCATGTTCCCGCAGGTCTGATGACAGTAAAGAAGGAGGAGTTCCTGGCGCTCAAGCAAGGGCCTATGTCTGTCAGTGAGTACCGAGACAGGTTTCTGCAGCTGTCCCGCTATGCACCTGAAGATGTCAACACAGACGCCAAGAGACAATACCGTTTCTTGAGAGGCTTAGTTGATCCTTTGCCCTATCAGCTGATGAACCACACCTTCCCCACATTCTAGCAACTGATCGACAGAGCGATCATGACAGAGAGGAAGCGCAAGGAGATGGAGGATCGCAAGCGTAAGATTGGTGGACCTCCGCCTGGGAACAGCAACCGCCCCTGTTTCTCAGGCAACTCACCTTAGCAGTTCAAGCAGAATCAGCGTCTCTCTCAACAGCAGTTTCAGAGGCAGTACCCTCAGCATCAGCAACAGAATCGCCAGAACAACCAGTCAGGAGGAAGTCAGTTCCAGAGGCAGAATCAGCAGGCACCTCGCCTCCCGCCCTAGCAACCAACCAGAGCAGTCAAGCAGCCCCAGTTCAAGGCGGAAGCAGAGCATGTTCCATTGTGGAGAGCAAGGCCATTGGGTGAGGCAATGTCCTAAGAAGGCAGCCCAGCAGCAGTCAGGCCCTAGTGCCCCAGAAAGCAGAATGTGGCCCAGCCTGGAGCAGGCAATCGCTCCCAGTCACGCTACAACCATGGGAAACTGAACCATTTGGAGGCTGAAGCAGTTCAGGAAACACCTGGTATGACAGTAGGTATGTTTCCTGTCGACTCCCATACTGCAGAAGTGTTATTTGATACTGGAGCAACACATTTATTTATTACTGCATCATGGGTAGAAGCACATAATCTTCCAGTAACTACCATGTCAACCCCCATCCAAATTGACTCAGTCGGTGGTAGAATCCGAGCCGATAGCATTTTCTTGAATGTAAGTGTGGAAATAAGGGGGATAGAGTTTCCCGCTAATCTCATAGTCATGGGTACTCAGGGAATAGATGTCATCCTAGGGATGAATTGGCTAGATAAGTACCAAGCAATTATCAGCTGTGATAAGAGGACAATTAAGTTGGTGTCCCCACTAGGAGAAGAAGTGGTAGCTGAGTTAGTCTCACCTGAGCCAAGGAAAGGAGGTTGTCATCATATGGCTATTGATAGCAGTGAGGCAGATCCACTCGAGACTATCAAGGTTGTGTCAGAGTTTCCGGATGTGTTCCCAAAAGACTTACCAGGTATGCCACCTGAGCGAAAAGTTGAGTTTGCCATATAGCTTCTTCCTGGCACTAGGGGTGGGTGTTCGGGTTACCCGAAAATTTCGGGTCGGGTAATTCGGGTTTTTAAAATTTCGGGTTTTGAGAATCGATACCCGAAATTACAATAGGTTTTGCAATACCCAAAATTTCGGGTACCCGAAATTTCGGGTTCGGGTTCGGGTATTCCCGAACTACCCGAACTATTGTGTCGGCTTCATAAAAACACAGACACCCTATTAAATTAGTATAAAAATATAGTTTGAATAATGATATACATGGACATATAAAACACAAGCAATCTACAATCACAAGTTATGCACACATACACATAATTATAAATGTAGAAATTAATAATTAATCATGACATGAGTACATGGCACATGAAAGTTCGGGTAATTTGGGTATTTCGGGTACCCGATTGTGATACCCGAATTACCCGAACTAAATTCGGGTTTTGCAAGTTGCTACCCGAAATTCCCGAACAAAATTCGGGTTTCGGGTTCGGGTTCGGGTATTCCAGGTTCGGGTTTTGGGTTACGGGTTTTTTGCCCGGCCCTACCTGGCACCACTCCCATTTCTAAAAGAGCCTACAGAGTATCTAGACCAGAGTTGGTCGAACTCAAGAAGCAGATTGATGAGCTGTCAGAGAAAGGTTATATAAGGCAAAGCACCTCGCCTTGGGCCGCCCCTGTCCTATTCGTGGAGAAGAAAGATGGCACTAGAAGGATGTGCATTGATTATCGAGCTCTGAATGAGGTCACAATCAAGAACAAGTACCCCTTGCCCAGAATAGAAGATCTGTTCGACCAGTTGAGAGGAGCCAGCGTGTTCTCAAAGATAGATCTGAGGTCAGGTTATCACCAGCTCAGGATTCGACCTTCAGACATTCCGAAGACGGCATTCATTACCAAGTATGTGTTGTATGAGTCCACTGTTATGTCTTTTGGCCTAACGAATGCACTAGTCTCCTTCATGAATCTGATGAATAGTGTATTCATGGATTATCTTGACAAGTTTGTGGTGGTATTTATTGATGATATTCTTATATATTCTCAAAGTGAGGAGGAACATGTGGATCATTTGAAGATGGTATTGCAGAGATTGCGAGAGCACCAGTGTGAGTTATGGATCAATGAAGTCCTGTTCTTGGGTCACATAATAAACAAAGACGGATTAGTTGTATATCTGAAGAAAGTGGCAGACATTCTAAACTGGAAAGCGCCAACAGATGCTCGAGGATTCAAGAGCTTCATTGGAATGGCCGGATATTATCGGTGATTCATTGAAGGATTTTCGAAGATTGCGAAATCGATGACAGCTTTACTAGCCAACAAAGTGGAATTCAAGTGGACCCAGAAGTGCCAAGAAGCCTTTGAAGCGCTGAAAGAGAAGTTGACTACAGCGCCTATCTTAGTCTTGCCTGATGTGCACAAGCCCTTCTCAGTGTATTGCGACGCTTGTTACACTGGCTTGGGATGTGTATTGATGCAAGAGGGAAGAGTTGTAGCCTACTCATCCCGACAGATGAAGGTTCATGAGAAGAATTATCCAATCCATGACCTAGAGTTAGCAGCAGTGGTTCGTGCACTGAAGACATGGAGGCACTTTCTGTATGGGCAGAAATGTGATGTTTACACAGACTACAAGAGTTTGAAGTACATATTCGCTCAGTCAGAACTGAATATGAGGCAAAGAAGATGATTAGAATTGATCAAAGACTATGAGTTGGAGATTCATTACCACCCAGGCAAGGCGAACGTAGTGGCAGATGCTTTGAGCAGGAAAAGTCAAGTCAATATGATGGTCGCTCATTCAATGCCTTATGAGTTGGTCAAAGAGTTTGATAGGTTGAGTCTCGGATTTCTGAATAGCATGCGAGGAGTAACAGTTGAGTTAGAACCCACCTTAGAGCGGGAGATCAAAGAGGCACAGAAGAATGATGAGAAGATCAGTGAAATCCGGCAATTGATTCTAGAAAGAAGAGGCAAAGATTTTCGGGAAGATGCAGAAGGTGTGGTATGGTTCAAGGACCGTTTGTGTGTTCCCAATGTCTAGTCCATTTAGGACTTGATCCTCAAGGAAACTCATGAAGCAGCTTATTCTATGCACCCTAGAAGTGAGAAGATGTATCAGGATCTGAAGAAGAAATTCTCGTGGTACGGAATAAAAAGGGAGATCGCAGAGCATGTGGCCATATGTGATAGTTGTCAGAGGATCAAGGCAGAGCATCAGAAGCTAGCTGGGTTGTTGCAGCCGTTGCGAATTCCTCAGTGGAAATAGGATGAAATCAGGATGGACTTCATAGTCGGATTGCCTCGCACCCAAGCCAGCTACGATTCCATTTGGGTAGTGGTGGACCACTTAACCAAGTCAGCCCACTTCATACCTGTCAAGACTAGCTACAGCAGTACAGTATTGGCAGAGCTATACATGTCCCGGATCGTTTGTCTTCATGGTGTACCAAAGAAGATAGTGTCAGACAGAGGAACACGGTTCACCTCTCATTTTTTGTAGCAATTGCATGAAGCCTTGTGTACACATCTGAATTTCAGTTCAGCTTATCATCCGCAGGCAGACGGTTAGACTGAAAGAACTAATCAAATCCTTGAAGATATGTTGAGAGCCTGTGCGCTACAAGATCAGTCCGAATGGAATAAGAGACTACCCTATGCAGAATTCTCCTATAACAATAGTTACCAGACCAGCTTGAAGATGTCACCATTTCAGGCGCTTTATAGAAGGAGTTGTAGAACTCCATTGCAATGGGATCAGCCTGGAGAAAAGCAAGTGTTCGGGCCAGACATTTTGCTCGAAGCTGAAGAGAACATCAAGATGGTTCGGGAGAACCTGAAGATAGCGCAATCAAGGCAGCAAAGCTATGTAGACACAAGAAGGAGAGAGCTTAGTTTTGAAGTCGGAGATTTTGTCTACCTGAAAGTGTCGCCTATCAGAGGAGTCAGATGATTCAAAGTCAAAGGCAAGCTAGCACCCCGCTATGTTGGTCCGTATCAGATTCTCGCAAAGCGTGGAGAAGTGGCCTATCAGCTCAGTCTGCCATAAGGTTTGTTGATGGTGCATGATGTCTTTCATGTGTCTCAGTTGAAGAAGTGTCTGCGTGTGCGAGAAGAGCAGTTGCCAGTGGAAGGTCTCGAAGTCCAAGAAGACTTGACCTACATAGAGAAGCCAGTGCAGATTCTTGAGACTGCAGACAGAGTCACTCGGAGGAAAACTATCAGAATGTGCAAAGTCAGATGGGATCACCACTCTGAGGAAGAAGCAACCTGGGAGCGTGAAGATGATCTGATGGCCAAGTATCCTGAACTCTTTGCTGGCCAACCTTGAATCTCGAGGGCAAGATTCTTTTAAGGGGGATAGGTTTGTAACGCCCTGAATTTGGGGGTAGAATTTTTCTTCTTAAATACTCACCAAATTCAGGCGTTACTCTCTTTTCTCTTCCCGTTTCACTCCTTCCCAATTTCAAAGCAATATAGCGACTGGTGTCCGTGTCATGTGTAAACAAAACCTAAGTTGACATGGGTGTTGCATCAGGCCGAATCATATTTCTTTGTTTGATATCGTGCTTAATCGTGTGTTTGCCTAGTCTCGTTTCGGTTGTCATTTTGCGTATTGGATTCTGATCTGTGGTTGTGCGTGTCGCGGGATTTTGACCCGTGGTGCGGCCCAGCCCAGCCCGGCCCGCTCTGGCCCGCGCGCCCTCGGCGCCCTGCCCCTCCCCCATGCGCGTGCCCCCCTCCCTTCTCTCCCTTTCTCTCATTTGATTTTCCCACGCAACAACTTCCTCTCCTCCACCTCTCTCTCTCTTCCGTGGTGCCCTAGGTTTTGGAGACGGTGATCATCGGATTTGGACCCCAAGGTGAGCAACCCTCCCCTCTCCCTCTCTCTCTCCCCTTCCCCTTCTTCCTCCTCTCCTTTACCCCCCACGCCAACTCCCCTGGCCGCGCGCCCCGCGCGCGCTCCCGGCCACATCCCGTGCGCCCTCCTAGCCGCGCCCCTGCCCTCCCGGGCCACGCCCTCGCGCCCCCTCTCGGCCGTGCCCCCCGCGCCTCCCCGGCCACGCCCTCGCGTGCTCTCTCGGTCGTGCCCGCGCCGCCTCCCCTGGTCGCGCCCCGCGCCCTCCCGACCGCGCCCCTCGTGCCCTCCTCGGCAGCGCCCCCCGTGCCCTCCTCGGCCGTGCCCCCGCGCGCCTCCTCGGCCGCGCCCGCGCCACCTCTCTGGCGTGCCCCCAGGCTGCGTCCCCGACGGCCGTGCCCCCTTGGCGGGCCCCACACGCTCCCTAGTGGGCCCCACGTGCCTGCGTGCCCCAGTAGCCCCTGCGCGTGCCCCGGCGTGGCTCCACATGCCCCGGCGGCCTCGCGTGCTCCCGGCACGTGCAGCGCGTTCCCACGCACGCGAGCGTAGTTGCGCGACGTTCAATTTTCATTTTAATCCATTTTAAATTTAGTGTAGTCGATGTGCTGCGTCGCGTGCTTCGCCGCGTGACGATTCATTTTTAATTTTACCCTTATTAATGAGCTGCGCCGCGCGACGATTCATTTCAAATTCATCTTTAGTAATGAGCTGTGTCGCGCGCTTCGTCTTAATTTCAGATTATTTAATGTGTGGCGTCGCGCGTCCAGTCGTGCGACGTTTCGTTTTTAATTCAGTTTAGATGACGTACGCCATCGTGCATTTCGTCGCGCGACGCTTAACGTTTCTTTATAATTAATGCAAGTGTCTCGTTGCGCGCTCTGTTGCGCGACGAGTTGTTTATTTCTGAATTCAATTTAAGTGTTGAGTCGCGTGTTTCGCCGCGCGATAATCATTTTAATTTACCTTGATCTGTTCATAATGACTAAACATGGAACATGACTTTACCCTATGCTTAACGCGATGGCTAAATTGATACTATTCTGTTTAAATGAGTATTTTGATTTATAATCGTGTGACGTGATCGCTCGTCGACCATAGCCTCGACCGTTACTTTCTCTTTCTCGCTTAGTCGTAGGTGTGAGCCCTGCGTCGAACATCTGTTTATTTATTACATTCTATTCTATGGTATACTGTTATTTTATATTAAATTTGTGGAATGTATGTTTGAACTCGTATAAATAACAGTCAGTTGGTGGAGTCTGAAGGAGTTGCAGGTGAAGACCCTGAGCAGCAGCTGGTTGGTGAAGGCAAGTGTCCCTTGACCCATCTATGTCCTACTCATTCTCATAATTCACTCCCCACATTTACACAATTTATACCTAAGGATCGACTAGCTTTTGTTTATCATGTCCTTATTTACCTATTCTGGTTGGGTTATTTTGGTTTAGCCATATGCTAGTGCTTCACATTAATCAATGAGCATGATGAGATTATCTATGATACATTGTTTTTCCTTTTTGATTATGATGATGGTACTATGACATTTAAGGGGACTCGAGCTGTTTCTCGAGTGCCTCTCTGTAAGGACTGGTTCGTTGGATGACCGCTCGGGAAAAACATTGCAACCATGAGGGGGGAATGGGACGCCCTTAGCTGAATAATTAGAGGAACTAAGGTGTAGTTCGCTTCGCTGTCGTGCCGTCAATGGGGCTCGGTGTATGCGGCTCGCTCTGCCAAGGTTGGTTTGCCCCTTGGTGAGGAGTGCGGTACATTTAGGAAACCTAACGGGTGGCTACAGCCTCAGGGAATCTTTGTAAAGGCTACGTAGTGAAATCCTGCTTATTCACCTTGGTAGCGTTTAAGGGTTTGATCGGCCCGAGGCAAGAGGGAATCACGGCTTGTGGGTAAAGTGCGCAACCTCTGCAGAGTGTTATGCAACTGATATATGAGCCGTGCTCGCGGTTATGAGCGGCCAAGGGAGCTCCATTGATTAGAGATACTTGATCAGAGATGTATGGTTCGTAGGTGGTGATGAGGATGATGATTTTGGTTATGACTATGGTAATGGTAAGTGGTATTCTTTCCGTTTAGAAAGGGTACATGAGGTTAATAACTTGGGTAAATGCTAAAACCTGGCTTTCTACTAGTAATAATAATAACCTGACCAACTAAAAGCAACTGCTTGACTAAACTCCACATAAAGCTAGTCCACTACAGCCAAACGGGACATATTGCTGAGTATGTTGATGTGTACTCACCCTTGCTTTACACACCAACCCCCCTAGGTTGTCCGTGTTTCAACCACTGCTCAGGTGAAGATGAAGTCGTGGAGGAGGACTTCCAGGAGTTCTAAGAGTACGATGAGTTCTAGGCGTGAGTTAGCGACAAACCCCCAGTCGGCAGCCTGTGTAGGCTGTGTGTATCTACGTTTCTTTTCCGCACTTTGATAATTGTTAAAGACTATGTGGATGTCCCAGACATCATGATGTAATCGACTATTATTACCCTTTTATGTTATTATTTGAGCACTGTGTGATGATGTCCAGTTATGTAACCGCTTCGAGCGGAAGATGGTTGCAGAGTTGGACATCTGGTTCCTTAAAACCTGAAGCCATTTCGAGCTCTCCCGTGTTTCGCGGGCTCTCGGCCGCGTGCATGCCGACGCGTGCCCAGGGGCTCTAACCCAAAAAATACTCATTTTAGTTCTGAGCGGTACCATGCGTTTGTGCCCTCACACGTCGTCTCTGTCGTCGCGCATGTGGTCTCCTGTCCTCTCCCATCCACCTCCCTCCGCACGCTCTGCCGCCTCACCTTCTCCCCCTCTCTCTCCCCACTGTCGTGCTCCCTGCCACCATGCTTTGGCCCTTCCTCGATGTCGTCTGCTCCGGCGCCGCCGTGACCTCCGGCTCGCTCGCCGCGCTCCACGAGTTGCTTTGAGAATTCATCGGTTCGTCCTCATCCTCACTCTCCCTCACACACACGTCGTCTCTACAGTCTGCATGCCGAATCTGCCGCCTCCCTGCCACCGTGCCCCTACCGACCTTGCCCTCCTCCCTAGTGCGCCCCTACCATCGCCTCCTCCTGACCACGCCCCTGCCACCGCCTCCTCCCGACCACGCCGCTAAGTGGGTGTCCCCTCCATCGCCGAGTGTTGGGCCCGACCCGACTCGTCCAGTCCGCTCATGCCTCGCCTTGTTGTCATCCTCCCGCCGCACAGCCACACCATCTCACGCGTTCGCGGCGTCCGCCTCGGCGCTGGCCTCGCGCAGTCTACAGCACGTGCTCAAGGTCGCCATTAGCGCCGATCAGAGCTGCCTCACGCTGCTCGGGATCGCCTGCGACATCGGTGAGAACCTCGGCTTGCTCCCTGGGTGCTCTGCAACCGCCTCCAGCCCGCACTACTACTCCTCATCGACGCCGACGAGTGCCTACTTGGTGTGGCACCGCGTCGCTCATTGCCTACGACGTCATGCCTGCGCTGCCTTACTAACCGATGAGCTGCCGCCGCTCTCACTCTTCGTTTTGCTATTTCTCATCGATTTGGCACTTTTGCCATGTCCATGTAGACATAGTGTATGGATTATTTTGGTGATGAAAGTAAATTGCTGGGTATTGGTTTGGAGGAGGAGATGAACAATATGATTAGGTACACTATGATTAGGTTGTTCTGGTGTTAAAAAGTGACTTCTATGACGACATGTTCTATTAATGTGTAAACTTGGATTATGTAAGAAAGGACATTGGGTGAGGTTTTGATTTTATACCTCAAAACTATAATACAGGCCACAACTCTATTGTTTCTCATGACTTGGTACGTGTGGTGGAACACCAGACTTATAAGACAATATTTGATATAGAAATTGGTTAGATAAAATGAATTGGCATGGAGGAATGAGCATGCCCGGTCTCCTGTCAAGCTGTCACTAAGATTGTAGGCAATCTTGCTATATAATTTTTTTCTGAAATTTAAGTCAATTGGTGACTAGCTGTTGTAGCAGCAACATTTATGTTTTTTCCAAGAACTAATAGGCTTTTTTTGTAAATATTGTGACCTTTTCAGGTTGTGATTGCTATCGGTTTTGACATCAACTCACCAACGACCATTCTGTGGACCTACAACACAATTATTGGCGTGGTCATTTTATCTAACACCTTACTGCGCCCGATAGGTGGTATGGAACAAGATAGATCTCATAAAACCTAGAGAAATCGCAGAAAACTTGAGGTGCGAACCTGATAAAATGTCAAAAGGTGGTTCCTTGTTTCTTTTGTGCTTTCCTCTGCATGCAGACGATATTAATTTCTAGCGAACTCTTTTGATAGGGGTACCAAAAATTTACTAATGTTGATGATGTTATACCTATAAGTACTAAATTTGGTCATGGGGTGGATGGTATCAAGGAGTGGATATTGTCAAAGCTCCCTCTAGGTGCTTACTACCCCAAGGTGTTAGCAAATCATTCATATTTTCTAATGGCATGTCCCCTGTGCTTTGTTTACTTTTAGATGTCATCGCCTGTCTTCATATCTTATAAACAGAGAGAGAGCCAGGATCAGATGCTCAGAAGAGTTTAATAAATATTTTTGTAAGTTTGGTAAAGAGTGCACTCCTGAATATCACTAAAATTAAACTTGATGTGCCACATGATTTTTAGCATAAAGCCAAAGTGCACTTTTATTATAATTTTAGTGCTTAATATATGCTTCCCCTGCTTTAAATTATAAGACATTTTCCCCTTGATACGTCACTTTTATTATATATCAAGGTTAGAAAAGGCACTATGCAGTATCTACATGTGGCTCGGTGTTTCATAGGTGCTTTGATTTACCAGTGATATAATCAAGTGTGTACCATTCCTTTTGGACACAGCCAAAGTGCGGCTCTAGCTGCAAAGGAAGGCGCCACTACTGCCGCCACCCATGGACATATGACCATGAACTGCAGACATGAAAAAGTCTTTTGTTCTTTACTGGGTTCATGTTTGCTGGCCTCAACTCTTTAGGTTTTGTAACTAATGATAACACATGTAGAACTAAAAATTCTCAACCTATTGTCCTATTGTACTTAACCTTCTGATGTTTGTTCCTTTCTTCTCGCTGTAGCCTGACGTTTGTTCCTTTCTTCTCACTGTAGGCTACTGCTCAGTTTTTAAGCAAGAAAACTGGTTGGTCCTTCCCTAGCATTATGTTTATCATAGTGGTAGTTGGTAAATATGGATAAGGAAATATATTCTAGGCTCAATCATGATGTTGACCATAGATTTTGTGGTGGCTGCTATTTTTTTCACATGCAAGCTTCCAGCCTTATCTCTTTTTTCTTGGCTTCTAGCACCAAATAAACAGCTCATATGCTGGCTTTTGTTTCTCTTCAACATACTGTATTATGCCTGTAACTTCTTTATGATCTTCAAATTTGTGTGCATATCCTGTAATATAATTATATTGCACTTCTTTATGCTCAGTATTACTGGTAACAATGTATTGGAGAAGTATGATCTACAACATATGCTCAAAGCTCTCAAAGATAGGATGATAGGAAAGAATGTGGTATGCGTATATTTTGTAGTTGTTTATTTGATATACTTAATAGATATCATTTTTCTATCTGGATAAAGAAGGTTGGCCTTACTTATACAGGCAGAGGAAATTGCAGAGAAGCTGTGTGAATCTATTGCAGCTAGCCTTGAGGGCAAGAGGCTAGGATCTTTCACAAGAATATCATCTACAATCTAGGTTTTTGGCACATCTTCCATCGATATATATTTAGCTTCTTATATCACCTACACATCTTATAGGTTGGTAATATGCCTCATTTGATGGTTACTCCTTCAGACAGCTATGGAGGATGCTCTTCTTCGCATTTTGACCCCAAAGCGCTCTATTGACATTACTGAGGGATGTGCACCCTGCCAAGGAGCATGGGAGTCTACATGTCATTGCTTTTGTTGGGGTGAATGGAGTTGCACTACTAGAGATATGCTTATTTAAGACACACAGTTTAAGACAGATATCAAAGCATTTTATAGAAGTGTCTTTTATTGTATGGTGAAGAGTAAGGTAAGACGGTTTGTTGGAGATCCGTCTTAAATAAAGAAGTGTTTCGAGACAGTTACACCGTAAGAAATGTCTTATATTGATTTAAGACGGGTTATTATTAAAAATTGTCTCAGATAAATATACCTTTTGAGTCATTAAGATTGCAAGAATTGTCTTAGATTTTGGTTAGTATATTAGGCACTTTTGCATATAAAACCATCTCAAATAAAGATATTATTAGAGTCGTCTAGACTATAAGAACTGTCTTAGATGTTATTGAGTATATTGGGTACTTCTAAATACGAAACTGTCTTCGTATGAAATTTCTGATAAGACGCATTGTGAAAATATAGTAAATAATAAATTCAGCTTAGTTTGATGATATATATCTTTCTTAAAACCTCAAGCCCGTCTGGTGGCTCCTTCCCATCTTGTCTAGGGACTCCATTGTTTTGCAGAGAGCCCCCACTTTCTCCCCCAAACGATGCTTAGTCGAATGTTAATTTTTTTATTTTCTTTCTTTAATTGTGAATAAATAATATATAAAAATTACTATGTAATTTTATATTCTTGTTTTTAGCATTAAGACTATTAATATTCATAAAAAGTAAAACTTAAATTCGTTATACATTTTTAAAATTCGTTATATATTTTTAAATAATTGACATAAAATTTAGATGCGAATATATATTCAGATTCGAATGTTTTTTAACACCCCAGGTGTTTATTTCCTGTTCGATATCGACTATGGACTTAAGCATGGGATATCAGTGAAAATAAAATGGGCACTAAATTCTACTCATCTTTGTTATCGCTATTTTGATATTGTATCTATCTCTGTCTATCTAAGCCGTCCAAAAATTTAAGAGATGTTTGGATTTTAGAAAACTTTCAAGATGTTGAACCTATGCTATTTGGATCGATCTAGTACGCGAATATAAGAGTTCGATTTTATAAATTCGATCACAATCCGTATCCAAGAAAAATCAGACATAGAATTATAAATTGAGCTGTTTTCTAGATAGATGTTCGGATAGCGGTGAAATCGTCTAGGCTCAACTAAATTAAATAGAACTCGATGACTCAAGTTTTTAGGTGTAAAATAATTTAGTCCCCTCTCGTTAATTGAAACGTCATGTCCGAGGATTTGTAAATGAGATCTGTTTCTCCAGTAAATTGTCTATAGCCGTGGAATCAGGTGTTCAGCCCACATATGAAATTATTTGATTTCATATCGAATCGAACGCAGTCTAAAATAGTGTTGTTGACATCATTCCAGTTCATTCCGATTGTTTCTCGTCCAAAACCTAGACCTAAGTTAGATATATGTCTATACTAATTTGATAAAAATATGGAGAGGGAAAAGGCTAACTTTTATCTTCTACGTGTCTATTTTTTTCTCTTCCTTATCTAGAATACACGTGTTTTCTCTGGAAGTATCTCACCGCTGTTCTTTGCTCTCTTATCTCGTTCATATGTTCTCCTGCTGTTTCCTTCTATAGCGCAACGCCGCCTCCTCTCTCAGCCTTATCCCTAAATCGCTTCTTCTCTGCTGATTCTGTGGTGCATCAGCCGAGCTCCTCTCCCTGGCCGATCCATGGTGCTCGTCTCTAGCTCATGTCTTGCCACCGGCCGAGCTCCTCCCCAGCGCCCTTGGAGCCGGCGTCCTCTGCCCTCATCTCATTCCCCAATGCCGCCCTCTCCCCCTCGGTGCTCTGCTGGTCGGCGTCTTCTCCCTACCCGACGTTTCTAGCGCCATGGCCGCCGTGCCTCAGGTCGCCTGCTCCGCTGCGTCGATCCGCCCATCTCCCTACTGCCGCTCTCCCATGGCGCATCCCTACATCTTGCTTCAGCTCGCTCTGCCATCTCCCTTGGTGCCCTAGCCCCAACGCCGAGCTCCCTACCCGGCCGCACCCCTAGTGGTTGAGCTCGCTGAGCTTCCTTTTCTATCACTCGTCCTCGCCCATTCAGCGCCCTCATCTCAAGCCAATCCAGCCTCTCTACTCGCCACTCTCCCCTATCCCCCTTGTTGTTAGCACATGGTGAGCTAACCCCATGTGCCAGTAGAGTTCGTCATTCCCTGAGCAGCACCTCCCTCCATGGATGCCTCGTTGTCGACTTGTGCAGTTCATATTTATCGGTGAGGTCCCTTTTGTCTTGTGTTACTTATCTCTTTAATTGATACATGTGGTCTGTGGTTGATTGTGAGTACGTGTGTGCTTATGTGTGAGATGTGAAGGGGAAATCCTAGGATTTGGTGGAGAAGAAGCACAGTTCAATTTGACGCCCGCCAGGTGTTCGACGAAATGTTCGAATTGGGTTTCGTCGTTGATATTGTGGATTTGAGTCACATTTTGTATTGGTGAGCTGGTTCACTATTTCTCTTCTTGGTTGAATGGATAGATTAGTTGGATGTTTTAATTATGTCGGTCCTCTTGACAGTAGCATGTGTGTGTCATGGCCATAGGTATAATACTTATTGAAATGCATGAGTCACTCGCAGTGATTTGGTCGATATCATGTCTATGTGATATCATGTCTATGTGTATGGATTGGTGTTAGTGGAGAAGAAAGTTAGGTGAGGAAATCATGGTGAATACAATCATGTCTACATGGTGGTTGTGTTTATACCTATAATGAATGTCTGTTTATTTGTATGAAGTCCATAGATCGCAATTTCCAAGTAGAGCATTGTACTACTAAATCTTGGAGTTTCTCGCAGTAAAACTTAATTCAGTTTGGGTATGGATAGTTAGATAACTAGTTTAAGTCTATTCATCACCTTTTCTTTAGTAAAGTAAATACTAGATAATTAAGAAAGATTGGATAATAGAGTTGATTGTTTGTAGTGTGGAGTGAAGTCCATGGAACGTCGACCCTCATTAATCCATGGCATGCCTGTGATGTTTAATTATGCGTCAAGCAAGTTAATCTAGTAAGATGATTTAGAGAACTAGTCAAATAATGTGTAGAAGCTATGTATAAACTAAAACAGACTAGTTGCTGTTTTGGGCTGTATGTACTGTTTTTGCCGCGCCGTTTGTTTGAGGAACTAAATTACGTTTTCTGTAGAAATCTTATATAGAAAAGTTGTAGGCCATTTCTTATTCTTGCTTGTGTAAAAATTTCATTGTCATAGGTCTAGTAGTTTAGAAGTTATGATTTTTCCAAATCCAGTTTCAGAATCTGTCCAAATTCTGTACAGGTTTCGAAAATTGGACTGTTTGGCTAAGCTAAACTAAGAATAAGCCCTTAGTAATTATAGAAGAATTGTAGTACTTTTCTTAAGCTTTCCAACAAATTTTGGATCACCCTTTTTGGTGATCTATAACTTAAGTTACAGCTGTTTGAGTTAGGATCTCTGAATCTGTCCCAATTTGGACAGTGGAGCCTTTCTCATGTTTTCTGACCTTAAAATATATTGAATTAACCTGGGACATTTATAAATGAAATGTAAAGAATTCTATTAGCTTTCTAAAAAGTCTAGGATCAACTGATTTGGATGTCTGAAACTCCAGTTATGAATTTTTGAAGTAAGTAGTTGAATTCTGTCCAAATCTGGACAGAGTTTATGTTTAGTTCTGTTTGACCTTTATAAAGGTCGAATCTTGTTGTGATGACAGTACCAAAGGTGTAGAGGACTTTATAATCTTTCCAGAAAGTTCTAGTTTACTATTTTTAGATGTATATTTTGTGAGTTATGAATAAAATAATTAACCGCTGTGCTGCTGTCGAAAATCAGCAGGCATTAAAATGATTTGCTTGGAATTTCTTTTGTGTAGGTAACTAGGTTTGGTTAGTCCTTGGCTTGATTAATGAAGTATGGTAGTTGCATATGGTTGTTCTTTTCTTTCTTAATGCTTGCCTTAGACTTTAGCATTTTAAGAAGGAAGTAAATACTTTGGTTAGTGTATTTGAGTTAGCGACTATTTAGACTTTTAAGTTAAGATGAGTGCAATTTCATTGAACCCTATGTTAATTGGTAGTGAATTATCCGTTAGTTCTAAGTATGTTTTGATGTTTTATTTATTCAATATACGTTGATAGTTAATCTAGAGGAATGTTTTAGAAAGTTAGATGGATGATTTTTAACATACTAAGTTTTAGATGTGTTCAATAATTGTGAGCGTGAATTGTTACTTGACTCTCGATTCTATGTTCTAGTTAAGGAAAATACATAGCTTATGTAGGGTTCGATATTCTTTGATGTTTGTGTTAGATTTGGTTAAGCCAGAGAAACATAATTGTGATACGTAGTGATATGTCAACATATAGTAATTGTTTTTAAGTATTACGGTACATCAGTGTTATATTCTAAATATATTAGGACTTGTATTGTCGCAGAACCTCCCAAGTTATCGGGCCCACATGCACCTGTCCTTGTCTCAAAGACCTCAGACAGCTATGCGTGTGCACCAAACAACTTAACAGGATCTGTCCGAGTGCCCCGAGGACCCCGGATAAACGACTTACCGCCAAGATCGCAGGATTAAGTAAACACAAATCACACACCAACATTTGCAGCGGAAATAAATTCTTTATTGCAAAATGATTACATGTTACAATAAGTTTACATTATACAATTATCGGAGTGATTACAAAAGAAAGTGATTCAAAAGAATTACAATTTAAAATGTATAAAATATTTATAGGTTTTTAAAATACATGCTAGCTTAAGTGACAATCCTCAATAAAGAAGCTAAAGATGGGATACACCTATATAAGAAGGCCGAGCCCACCGGCACTTAGCAGCATCCACAACAGAATAAAATTATAACCTGAAAAACAACAGGGAATAAAACCCTGAGTACGCAATTACTCAGCAAGACTTACCCGACTAAAGAAAAGACTCTCAAGGGTATGCTGGTTTATTGGGAATCAAGGTAAAGCTTATCAAATTTCAAAGACTCATTTTGCAGAAGAGCTTACTAGTAGTGGATCCTTATGCTAAAATTTTACTTCACAGGTTAAGTACTTTACCTGAATCTAGATTTTCCTAATCTAGAGCATTCACTTGTCCTACACTAACTTTATTTTAGCATCTTTAGTTTCACTTGTTATCTACGATGCAGGGCAGTGATCCAGTCTTCATATCCGAGAAGTTCGGCGATCCGAATCGATTAATACTCAGCTGAGGATCTCCAACCACACGACATATGTAGCACTTAACCCTTGCATATGTCAACTCGCCCACGGGTTTCTCAAGACCAGAACGGGTTCACGCGACCCAAGAGCACAGCACTCCACCGTCCAGCCATTGGCCTGGTTGGTACACGTTACTCTCGCCATGGTGCCCGCCATGTTTCCGAGAGTACAGCACCCCACCTTCCAGTCTCTTGCCACGGAGGGTACAAGCTACTCTCGCCATCTCTCCACTCCCAGTGCGTGCGAGCTGTTCTGGTATTGGTCCGACCGAGGCTAAGCTTACCCATGACGAGGCATGTGGCCAGTTAAAGGGTCCTAGATCAGCAAGCCTACTTTCGGTACGGTCCTTAATCGACACAGACGGGCGACCTTTCCTGCTCAACGTCTGGTCTCATTTTAGTTAAGCCATTTCCCAATCCTTGGTACCTGACAGAGGTACTTTTTCTGGATGTTGAATCCATCATGGCCATATGGATTCACCATCCCAATTTCTTTTTCACACCAATTTCCCATATCCCGTGTAACACATCATCTTTTTAAAAGAAACAACTTTTAATTATCTAAGCAGGGCTAAGCCTCATTAGTTCTCTTTTATAAACAGGAATCAAGGAATAGTAATCAAATTCCAAGGAATGGCAATGCATCAATTGTTTCATCACTCAACTCCTATCACCTAATGCAACATATAAGTGATAAAAGTTTTATAACAACAAGGAGGTGGTAAATGCACCGGGGCTTGCCTGGGATAACACTAAGTCAGTGTTGTTAGATGACGTCCGCTTGGTGAGCATCAACAATCCTGACACTTGATCAAGTCGTCCATATCGAGATGGGTCCATCAAAGCCACCTTGTGATCCATCCTGATCCATGCCCTCCAATTCACATAATCATCTAGCGTACCTATTGGAGATGCATAGTGCATATGAGCATGAGCAAGAACACAAAATAGATAATCTATACTAAAGAGGATAAATACTTAAAACAAGTCATCACAATTCCTATGAGCATACTATGTGAAGATATTACTAAGTACCACAAGCGCATCTTTTACACTTAAGTATATCTAACTCAAGCATCGAGCAATCATAAGACTACACACAAGCCTTAAGCTTATGGACTAGAGCACACTGCCAACGGACTAACACTATTATTAGCACTAATGAACAACCCATTATTTATAATTATAAGGACACAAGAACAATGTTCTATGTTGTAAGTATCATGACCAATGGGTTATAAAAAAATTGAGTTACATGATCATACCTATAAAAACAAAACCAGTCAACTACAGTCACCATTCTAGACAATAAACCTAATTGAGAATATGCCCAAGGCAGTCAACACAACCAAACACTTATAACCCATTGATGATTTTTGTTACACTATATTAGCCAATACAATTAGCTCAATCCACTACAGCCATAATAGGTGCAAATCTGAAAATTAGCCGCCCAACTTCATTTATCAAGACAAGAACTAACTAAATCTAGGTGTCCATACAAAAGAAACTCCAAGGAATCATTTTAATACTTGCTGATTTTGGACAGCAAAAGAAACTCCAAACAATCATTTCAGACTTGCTGAATTTGGACACAAAAGAAACTCCAAACAATCATTTCAGACTTGCTGAATTTGGACAGCAGAATAGCAGCTAGTTGTTTTATTCATAACTTACACAATATTCATCCAAAAATAGTAAACTAAGACTTTTTGGAAAGCTTATAAAGTCCTCTACAATTTTGGTATTATCATCACAATGAGATTCGACATTTAAAAATGTCAAACAGTACTAAATGCAATTTCTGTCCAGATTTGGACAGAATTCGACTGCTTACTTCATTAATTCATAACCGGAGTTTCAGAAATCCAAATCAGATGATCCTAGACTTTTTAGAAAGCTAATAGAATTGTCTATAATTTATTTATAAACATCTCTAGTTAATTCAATGCGTAGAAAGGTCAGTTAATATAAACAAACATTGCTGTCCAGATTTGGACAGATTCAGACTCTATAGTTTGAACAGCTGTAACTTGGTCTCTAGACCACCAAAAATGGTGCTCCAAAATTTGTTGGAAAGCTTAAGCAAAGTACTACAATTTTTCTATAATTACTAAGGGCTTATTCTCAGTTTAACTTGGGCAAACAAGGTCATTTTCGAAATCTGTACAGAATCTGGACAGATTCTGAAACTAGACTTAGAAAAATCATAACTCCTAAACTACTGAACCTATGGTCATGAAATTTTTACACAAGTAAGATGAAGGGGTTAGCTACAACTTTTCTATATAACACTTTCACAGAAAATATGATTTACTTCACCCAATTAGTTGCACAATCAAAACTGTACGTGCAGGTTTGGACAGCAATACCGTCATCACTTATTTTAACCATAACCATGAATATAATCATGTCACTATCCACGAAGAGGTATCACCACTAACTCATGATGCATATATATTCACCAAACACATCTATGCAATTTATCTAACAATTCAATCAATAGTAATAATGAATTAGTTTACCAACACTAAATAGATTCGGATTTCGCAAGAGCAATAAGGATCTCCGGTTCATCCATTCCATCAAACACCTAGAGCGCGTCAAACTGAAACACAGTTTCTTCTCCACCGATTTTCCTAGAACTCTCTTCCAATCTCACACACAAACACATAGAGTTCCACGAGCGTCATGACATGGACAACAAACTGAAATCAAAATACAACACGCAAGGACTAGGGAAACAATAAAGAGATTTGGAGCTCACCACTTGACGAAAGGGAGGGGGCTGGCGCTTGGGCTTTCATTCATGGAGAACAAAAGAAGAAGGGGGAAGTTGCTGCTGGCGTGGGGAGAAATCAGGGAGCAGAGAGGGGCGGCTATGAAGGGGCTGGGAACCTGGCTAGGGGCTTTGACGCCATGGGAAACTGGAGCACGCCACAAACAGAGAGGGGCTGGGCGAGCTCAGCTTAGGGAGGAAGATGAGGGAGGGGCAGCCATGGAAACCTAGGGCAGTGGAGGGAGCTCACCATGGGAGAAGCAGCAGGCGGCCATGGGAGATAGGGTTGATGCTTGCTGCAGGAAGGAGAAGGAGATGGGAGAGGGTTCGCCATAGGAGGGAGAAATGGATGGAGCGGGGAGCAGGACGGATGCCGCGGCCAGAGGAAGTCGAGGCCGACGGTGTCCATGGCTGGGGCAGGGGCGAGCGCCAGAGAATAGGAACGGCGAGCAGGGAGGGCAGTCGGTGCTGTTGCCAGGAGCAGGAAGCGCCGCCATGGAAAGCAAGGGCGGCGGCTAGAGGATGAGAACGAGCGTCGGCTTGTGCAGGTGATGAGGACGTACGGGAGGTTCCAGAAATTGAGTACGTGGAAGAATTCCAGAAGGAAGACCACGTGGGGGAGGAGGTGGCAGCCAGGAAGAGGATAAGAAATTCAGATTTTTCTCCTCCAATTTCTAACCAAAAGAATACCCAAATAAGTGAAAAATCTGGGATTTAAATCTGAACGAGATGCAAACAGACCCATCAAAACAATATCAATTTTAATATTTTTGGACTACGCTAACACTGGTAGGTATTTTTTTTTGGATCAGACAAATTTCTATAGTTGTAGACAGTGGAACAGATTAATTATGAATACTCAGTTCGGTTCTAGTTATCTCGGTCCGATTTAATTTTGTAGTAATATTGTTGTCTTCGAGTTCTAATAATATTTGCTTGGGCCAAAATCACTAGATTGAGTCGGAATTCCAAATTCATGTTCTCTTAATCCATAGATTTTTTAAACAGACACAAGGCTCGATATTTCGCGAAATAAATACGCGAGATCGATGTGGCATCGAAATTGTGATCCTTTCGGAAGCGACGTCACGCATCGTTCACGGGGCGAGAGGCTGGGCGCTGTCCAGACGCCGGTTAGCACCCGCCACACGCGTTACGATGTCAGGCCACAGAGAGACACGTGCAACGCAAGCGTGAAAGAATTTCAAATGAAGTTTAAGAAACTAGATCTGATTTCTAGAATTAAAGTTTAGGCAAGACGTCGATGGCTTAACCCAAACGATATTAGATTCGATGTTTCGAAAGATTACTAAAGTCTGAATTTTTGCGAAATAATTTAGGATAATTTAGATAGATGGAGACAGACACGATATCAAAATCGTGATAGACGAAGATTATTAAAATTTAGTGTCATTTACATTCACCGCTATCACGTGTTAACGTCCGCACTCGTGGTCGAGCAGACGATAAACACCTGGGGTGTTACAGCCTTCCCCCCTTAAAAGAATCTCGTCCCGAGATTCGGAGCGAAAGATATTTGAGAGTAGAGAAGCATGTAACTCCTGTCCATACCAGTGATAGCACAAGCTAGTTCCAAACGAAAGCGAGTGTCTCAGAATGTTGTTTCTCTAGTGGGTATAGCATGTATCACTTTCCATCTAAGCAGAGAGGTCAACCATCAGAGACGGTATCTGCTAGAAGAACACATAAGGTTCCATGTGTGCAGTTTGCTTTTTCTGATGACACTGTACTATCTGAGTCTGTTAGGCAAGCGATAGATATGCGACTTTATCCAAACAGAATTAGTTGCAACCTCTTGGGTAAAACACACAGAAAGAGGTTTACCAACAAGTGGTCATTGGAAATTCCTAGCACATAAGACGAGGGTGGATGTCGAATAACATCACAGTTAACTCATGGTTAGCCAAGGAATCCAAGTCCAAGAAAAATGATAGAGATTCAAGGAATGAAGGGATCTGTAGATGTTGACCTCGTGTCTAATCCATTTTATCAAGCACTAAGCATGACTCGGCTTGATCACACATGTTAGAAAATCACATGTGAGGCGATTGAGGCACGACTAGAACTGTGGTCAGGCTGTAATCAGTCAGCTGAGGATGGCAAAGTGCCTCGGCCAACAAGGTAAAGTTAAAATACATACGCTCATAATCTAATCCAATATGGCACAAGATCTGCGCATATGTTCATAACCTTCACTTGATCTTGATAAGGGTTTCTTCAGGATAGGCTGAACTAAAGTGAGTTTGGACAACTCGATAAAACGATCTCTAAACTCAACCTTTGTTCATTGGGCAGTTACAAGTTAGTAAAACCAACTTGTTGAACTACTTTTGACATTGAGCAAGTCCTCCTATTACCCATCAGCAAACCAGAGGTTGGGAGTTCACATTTACGAGTACGAGATCATGCATTTGAATAAGGGTTCATTTGATCAGATTATTTATTCAGCTCTTCCACACGAGACAAACTAACATGTGTAGAAGATGTATGAATCCAATAAGGAAGCGAATGAACAAACTCCTGCATTTCAGCAGCAGGGGAATTCAATCTCCATTTTGAGAACTAATCATCTGTCTTCCAACACTAAAAAGCTTCAAGGCTTCACCTTTGTAGCAAGGGTAGCGGAGGGAAGCTGTATATGGGTAGTCACCACCAAAATCAAGAAAAATGAGACTACACCGATAAGAATGGTTACAGGTAGAGAGCCAAATAGGCCCTGGCCCGATGAAAGGAATACGAGATTGCCAAAACCTAAAATGGTTGATGAGAGAGTACGATGGGAGACTATTATTTCAGCCCCAAGCATATTTCTATGCCCATCGCAAAGATTACAAGGTCGATGATTAACGTCAGATTAGATATAGAGGGGACACAATCATAAGTCTAAATTTAGAAGCCTTAGAGAGATATGAGAAATCGAAGGCATTAAATTCAAGAAATTAATTGGGCACTCCTTTCCTAGGTTGGACTGAGAAAGCAACAAGGTGATCCTGATGGAGATGCAAACTGACATAGAGATATCAGCTTGCACCAACCGAACAAAGGTATGTTTTAGGATGAAAATATGACCATAAGAGCTACAAGTGAATTGTCAAGATCACAGACCCGAGATCCTTATCTTAAGCTCCGGTCCATTTATTTTCTACGAGAAGATTACCTAAACACCTATTTAGATAAGCTTGGCCCTAAAGTAACGATAGAAATTCAGACTCGTCCACTTTTGGAAACTGGGGAAAAAAAACTTCGGGGAATTAACATCGATTTGGGTCATGGCTCCTAGATGAATACATGGCCAAATTTTGGGTTTATGCAAACAAGTCACCAATATTCTATCGGCACACAGGCACAAAAATAAACATAAGTTGCACTATCAGTCAAACTAAGAAGAAACACAGACCACATAAACACATGTCTAAAGGACACATCAAACAAAGCTAGAAATTGCTTATAGAACAGTAATACTTCCTATATTTTCCAATTATTTATTATCAGAATAAAGATGAGAAAAGCATGTTCGTTCACCATCACCTATTATTAGAATAAAGGTGAGGAAAGCATCTCTATGCGCAAACAACAAACACAATGCAGCAATCAGGATGCATGTTCGTCCTATTCGGCCTCACCAATTTTGCCAACATAACGTGGCAATAGCGTTCTATATCGGTGGCATATCTACGTCTCTCTCGGTATATTGCTAGTCGTCAGCTACACATACGAGTTCGAAGTTAGTGTACCTGCAGAAAATTCCATCACAGCCCAATTCCCAATGATGCAATTCACACATGACAGTTTATCACAGTTTATACTCCATATATTGCTATATGGAGGCTAGCTCCTCATTAAGCGCCGAGCCACACATAGGCGCCGCTGCCACACTTTAACCATAGGGCAGCTCATTATGGTAACTCACCTTCTTACCTGAGCATAGGTGCGTCGTTGCAAATACATTACACTTCTCCGTATTCCCATGTCTGTATACCCATACACATCCATGGGGTACTGAATCCCGAAAAAGTAATTACTCCACATCGCAGCCTTCATATATACATATGTAAAACATGTATATAATCAAGCGCTTTTTATGCTCTTTCCTAGACCGACGTTTGTTCGGTCATGCTCTCACATCGCACCTTACCTTGAGCGTCGATCCATTCAAAACTGAATGGCCTCAAAAATAACATTACACATGTATGCATTACCCTTCCCAGGTTGTGGGTTAGTATTCTGAACTAAGCCACCTAATAGTCCTTAACTTAGGGCTTAACAGAGGATGTCGCTAGCATTATAGTTTTTCAAATCTGTTTTTCAAAACCAAACAATGTGTTTAGTTGAAAATAGGTTTTCCAAAACCAAAACTTTTGTTTTGAAAATACGTATGCGACCGTATATACTTAATCAAGCTCCGATACCAGCTGTCGCAGAACCTCCCAAGTTATCGGGCCCACATGCACCTGTCCTTGTCTCAAAGACCTCAGACAGCTATGCGTGTGCACCAAACAACTTAACAGGATCTGTCCGAGTGCCCCGAGGACCCCGGATAAACGACTTACCGCCAAGATCGCAGGATTAAGTAAACACAAATCACACACCAACATTTGCAGCGGAAATAAATTCTTTATTGCAAAATGATTACATGTTACAATAAGTTTACATTATACAATTATCGGAGTGATTACAAAAGAAAGTGATTCAAAAGAATTACAATTTAAAATGTATAAAATATTTATAGGTTTTTAAAATACATGCTAGCTTAAGTGACAATCCTCAATAAAGAAGCTAAAGATGGGATACACCTATATAAGAAGGCCGAGCCCACCGGCACTTAGCAGCATCCACAACAGAATAAAATTATAACCTGAAAAACAACAGGGAATAAAACCCTGAGTACGCAATTACTCAGCAAGACTTACCCGACTAAAGAAAAGACTCTCAAGGGTATGCTGGTTTATTGGGAATCAAGGTAAAGCTTATCAAATTTCAAAGACTCATTTTGCAGAAGAGCTTACTAGTAGTGGATCCTTATGCTAAAATTTTACTTCACAGGTTAAGTACTTTACCTGAATCTAGATTTTCCTAATCTAGAGCATTCACTTGTCCTACACTAACTTTATTTTAGCATCTTTAGTTTCACTTGTTATCTACGATGCAGGGCAGTGATCCAGTCTTCATATCCGAGAAGTTCGGCGATCCGAATCGATTAATACTCAGCTGAGGATCTCCAACCACACGACATATGTAGCACTTAACCCTTGCATATGTCAACTCGCCCACGGGTTTCTCAAGACCAGAACGGGTTCACGCGACCCAAGAGCACAGCACTCCACCGTCCAGCCATTGGCCTGGTTGGTACACGTTACTCTCGCCATGGTGCCCGCCATGTTTCCGAGAGTACAGCACCCCACCTTCCAGTCTCTTGCCACGGAGGGTACAAGCTACTCTCGCCATCTCTCCACTCCCAGTGCGTGCGAGCTGTTCTGGTATTGGTCCGACCGAGGCTAAGCTTACCCATGACGAGGCATGTGGCCAGTTAAAGGGTCCTAGATCAGCAAGCCTACTTTCGGTACGGTCCTTAATCGACACAGACGGGCGACCTTTCCTGCTCAACGTCTGGTCTCATTTTAGTTAAGCCATTTCCCAATCCTTGGTACCTGACAGAGGTACTTTTTCTGGATGTTGAATCCATCATGGCCATATGGATTCACCATCCCAATTTCTTTTTCACACCAATTTCCCATATCCCGTGTAACACATCATCTTTTTAAAAGAAACAACTTTTAATTATCTAAGCAGGGCTAAGCCTCATTAGTTCTCTTTTATAAACAGGAATCAAGGAATAGTAATCAAATTCCAAGGAATGGCAATGCATCAATTGTTTCATCACTCAACTCCTATCACCTAATGCAACATATAAGTGATAAAAGTTTTATAACAACAAGGAGGTGGTAAATGCACCGGGGCTTGCCTGGGATAACACTAAGTCAGTGTTGTTAGATGACGTCCGCTTGGTGAGCATCAACAATCCTGACACTTGATCAAGTCGTCCATATCGAGATGGGTCCATCAAAGCCACCTTGTGATCCATCCTGATCCATGCCCTCCAATTCACATAATCATCTAGCGTACCTATTGGAGATGCATAGTGCATATGAGCATGAGCAAGAACACAAAATAGATAATCTATACTAAAGAGGATAAATACTTAAAACAAGTCATCACAATTCCTATGAGCATACTATGTGAAGATATTACTAAGTACCACAAGCGCATCTTTTACACTTAAGTATATCTAACTCAAGCATCGAGCAATCATAAGACTACACACAAGCCTTAAGCTTATGGACTAGAGCACACTGCCAACGGACTAACACTATTATTAGCACTAATGAACAACCCATTATTTATAATTATAAGGACACAAGAACAATGTTCTATGTTGTAAGTATCATGACCAATGGGTTATAAAAAAATTGAGTTACATGATCATACCTATAAAAACAAAACCAGTCAACTACAGTCACCATTCTAGACAATAAACCTAATTGAGAATATGCCCAAGGCAGTCAACACAACCAAACACTTATAACCCATTGATGATTTTTGTTACACTATATTAGCCAATACAATTAGCTCAATCCACTACAGCCATAATAGGTGCAAATCTGAAAATTAGCCGCCCAACTTCATTTATCAAGACAAGAACTAACTAAATCTAGGTGTCCATACAAAAGAAACTCCAAGGAATCATTTTAATACTTGCTGATTTTGGACAGCAAAAGAAACTCCAAACAATCATTTCAGACTTGCTGAATTTGGACACAAAAGAAACTCCAAACAATCATTTCAGACTTGCTGAATTTGGACAGCAGAATAGCGGCTAGTGGTTTTATTCATAACTTACACAATATTCATCCAAAAATAGTAAACTAAGACTTTTTGGAAAGCTTATAAAGTCCTCTACAATTTTGGTATTATCATCACAATGAGATTCGACATTTAAAAATGTCAAACAGTACTAAATGCAATTTCTGTCCAGATTTGGACAGAATTCGACTGCTTACTTCATTAATTCATAACCGGAGTTTCAGAAATCCAAATCAGGTGATCCTAGACTTTTTAGAAAGCTAATAGAATTGTCTATAATTTATTTATAAACATCTCCAGTTAATTCAATGCGTAGAAAGGTCAGTTAATATAAACAAACATTGCTGTCCAGATTTGGACAGATTCAGACTCTATAGTTTGAACAGCTGTAACTTGGTCTCTAGACCACCAAAAATGGTGCTCCAAAATTTGTTGGAAAGCTTAAGCAAAGTACTACAATTTTTCTATAATTACTAAGGGCTTATTCTCAGTTTAACTTGGGCAAACAAGGTCATTTTCGAAATCTGTACAGAATCTGGACAGATTCTGAAACTAGACGTAGAAAAATCATAACTCCTAAACTACTGAACCTATGGTCATGAAATTTTTACACAAGTAAGATGAAGGGGTTAGCTACAACTTTTCTATATAACACTTTCACAGAAAATATGATTTACTTCACCCAATTAGTTGCACAATCAAAACTGTACGTGCAGGTTTGGACAGCAATACCGTCATCACTTATTTTAACCATAACCATGAATATAATCATGTCACTATCCACGAAGAGGTATCACCACTAACTCATGATGCATATATATTCACCAAACACATCTATGCAATTTATCTAACAATTCAATCAATAGTAATAATGAATTAGTTTACCAACACTAAATAGACTCGGATTTCGCAAGAGCAATAAGGATCTCCGGTTCATCCATTCCATCAAACACCTAGAGCGCGTCAAACTGAAACACAGTTTCTTCTCCACCGATTTCCCTAGAACTCTCTTCCAATCTCACACACAAACACATAGAGTTCCACGAGCGTCATGACATGGACAACAAACTGAAATCAAAATACAACACGCAAGGACTAGGGAAACAATAAAGAGATTTGGAGCTCACCACTTGACGAAAGGGAGGGGGCTGGCGCTTGGGCTTTCATTCATGGAGAACAAAAGAAGAAGGGGGAAGCTGCTGCTGGCGTGGGGAGAAATCAGGGAGCAGAGAGGGGCGGCTATGAAGGGGCTGGGAACCTGGCTAGGGGCTTTGACGCCATGGGAAACTGGAGCACGCCACAAACAGAGAGGGGCTGGGCGAGCTCAGCTTAGGGAGGAAGATGAGGGAGGGGCAGCCATGGAAACCTAGGGCAGTGGAGGGAGCTCACCATGGGAGAAGCAGCAGGCGGCCATGGGAGATAGGGTTGATGCTTGCTGCAGGAAGGAGAAGGAGATGGGAGAGGGTTCGCCATAGGAGGGAGAAATGGATGGAGCGGGGAGCAGGACGGATGCCGCGGCCAGAGGAAGTCGAGGCCGACGGTGTCCATGGCTGGGGCAGGGGCGAGCGCCAGAGAATAGGAACGGCGAGCAGGGAGGGCAGTCGGTGCTGTTGCCAGGAGCAGGAAGCGCCGCCATGGAAAGCAAGGGCGGCGGCTAGAGGATGAGAACGAGCGTCGGCTTGTGCAGGTGATGAGGACGTACAGGAGGTTCCAGAAATTGAGTACGTGGAAGAATTCCAGAAGGAAGACCACGTGGGGGAGGAGGTGGCAGCCAGGAAGAGGATAAGAAATTCAGATTTTTCTCCTCCAATTTCTAACCAAAAGAATACCCAAATAAGTGAAAAATCTGGGATTTAAATCTGAACGAGATGCAAACAGACCCATCAAAACAATATCAATTTTAATATTTTTGGACTACGCTAACACTGGTAGGTATTTTTTTTTGGATCAGACAAATTTCTATAGTTGTAGACAGTGGAACAGATTAATTATGAATACTCAGTTCGGTTCTAGTTATCTCGGTCCGATTTAATTTTGCAGTAATATTGTTGTCTTCGAGTTCTAATAATATTTGCTTGGGCCAAAATCACAAGATTGGGTCGGAATTCCAAATTCATGTTCTCTTAATCCATAGATTTTTTAAACAGACACAAGGCTCGATATTTCGCGAAATAAATACGCGAGATCGATGTGGCATCGAAATTGTGATCCTTTCGGAAGCGACGTCACGCATCGTTCACGGGGCGAGAGGCTGGGCGCTGTCCAGACGCCGGTTAGCACCCGCCACACGCGTCACGATGTCAGGCCACAGAGAGACACGTGCAACGCAAGCGTGAAAGAATTTCAAATGAAGTTTAAGAAACTAGATCTGATTTCTAGAATTAAAGTTTAGGCAAGACGTCGATGGCTTAACCCAAACGATATTAGATTCGATGTTTCGAAAGATTACTAAAGTCTGAATTTTTGCGAAATAATTTAGGATAATTTAGATAGATGGAGACAGACACGATATCAAAATCGTGATAGACGAAGATTATTAAAATTTAGTGTCATTTACATTCACCGCTATCACGTGTTAACGTCCGCACTCGTGGTCGAGCAGACGATAAACACCTGGGGTGTTACATGTATGGTGCTAATGTTACTTGATGATTGATTTAGGTCCGATTGACTAGAACGTCATGTTTGATGTAGAATTTAATATATCTAGTTGTTACACCTAAGAGTTGTGATGTTTTGCTTTAAGTCTGTATCTTCCTTAGTATGACTTATCTATCTTGTGCTATTTATGCTCCTACTCACTCATATGCATTGTGCATGTCATTTAGGTACGTTAATTGATCACGTGATGTGGAAGACAAGGTTTGGATTGATCTCAAGATAATGCTGATGGACGAAGCTAAAGTGGGTGAATCAAACAAGTGCCAGGATGAGAGATGCTCACCAAGTGGTCTTCCTCTAACAACACTAACTTCTTGATTGGGTTGTTTCCTTTACTGAGGGTCTAGAGAACTTGGTTGCATATGCTAGAATGCTAGATGGTATCTGTGCTCACTAATAGTCCAGGGTTTTCTTAGGTAAATTAGCTATTGTTTTCCTTTAAAAACTTTGTCCCAAAATGATTCAAGACTGGTATTTGGTTGGTTTAATTTATACCTTGTACATTCTCTGTGAGGGGTACAACTAAGAACCTCCAAAAGAATAGCAAACAAGTAATTGGTCATGCATTATGTTGTTAGTCATTGTATGCTTAGTTAACTACTCATTTTCCACCTATAAAAGAAAGTTCTTTAATAGGAAGCTAACCCTCTTACTTTGTTGCGAGGCTTTTTCAATATTTGACAAGTTCAGTAAGTTAGGTGTTTTTATTTTGGAGTCTGTAGGTACGTAATGCTTATGTACTGTTTTAGTTGACTAGTGATAAAAGTTTTAACTGATATTAACATTGACAATACATGGGCGATAGATGAGGCTAAGCATCTAATTTTTATTGCTGTCAAAGTTTTTATTAATTATCATCAGTTCGAATTCTTTCTGTCTTAGGACATCCAACATGATATACTGGGAAGAAAAAGATTTTTACACCCTTGTGAATTCTAGCCACTTTTTACATTCTCTGCAAATTCTGCTAGAAGCATTACTTTTGCACTCACCGTCTTGTTTGCAGTTTGGTGTTTTCTTCTTTGGTATGTATACAAGACAGCCTCAAATCATCTCCTAACAAAAAAGGGGGTTAATATTAGGTGCATCTTGGCAGATATGAAATACAGTACTATAAAAGAGAGCCACATGTTACAAGACAATTGGGTTATAGCTACAAGTTAGTTATATGTTCTGCCAGCTTCGTTATATGTTCTGACATGAGTTACTTTTGTGTTATGCAGAAAAACAAGAATCATGAGTGCAATGGCAAATGGAAGGTGAAGGCCCTTTTGATTGACAACTTAGGTATACTTACTGTTCCATTACACACCTTGCGCAGGTAACTATAAGCCTGCTTCCTTCCTATGACGCTTAGCCATTTTTAGTCTGGATAGCTGCCTTCCTAGCAATACCTATTTATTGAAAAATTATAGCACCCTTTCATATTCACATGATAATAACAAAGTAGTATCAAGGAACTGAATAATGTGTCCACCTGTAAGCAAAATATGCCTGGTCGCTGGAGCACTTGTCTCGGGATATAGTGAGGCAAAGTTTCGATGATGATATTGGTCTAGCTATTGCTTGTTTCTTGAGCTTTTCATTGGGAACATTTCTTGGGAAGTTTGGATCATGATATTGGTCCAACTATTGCTTGATGAGATAGCAAATGTTCGAGAACAGTTGCTCGACTTCTTCATGAATGAGGTGATAGACATTGGTGGATTATGCAGGGTTGAGGATGCTTCACATAACTAAATCTAGCATTCATATGACCTTTTTGATATGCCATAATACGAGGTGTTCAACTGTGTCTAACTACTCACTATTGTCTTCTCTTATTTGTCGTATAGGAAAAGATGGAATGGAACTTAAATTTTGGTGGTCGGTCAAGTGTGTAGAGTTGAAATCATATATACTTAGTTAGGCTCAACTTTAGCGCAAACTGTTGGTGACCATGTTTTTCAGTTAGTATTTTAGTTTGGATTTAGAGTACACTTATGTATGAGTTATTTAGCAATGCTTATTTATGAGATATTGAATGACACTTATCTACATTATATTAACTATAATGTTATTAAATATATTTGTGTATGTATATTATAATGTGGTATCTCAAAAATGATTATAAATTGAAGAATGTATTGCCTGTAAGTCATTTCATTTAAACCATAATAAGACAGTTCCCAAAACGTACAATACCAGTCTCTAAAAAAATCGGTTCCTAAAACGTCTAATATCAGTCGCCTAAATAAAATGGTTTTCCTATTGCAAGCGTCTATTATTATAGGACATTCTAGACAATTTGATAAATATTTTGTGACTTATAATGTCCGTATTCTCGATGGTTCTTTAGAATAAGTGTCTTAAACAAAATCTAATTCAAGACGGTTTACCAGACAAAATGACTTAAACAAATATCTTTTTTAGACGGTTATAAATTAAAAAGTGTCTTATATAATATCTTTTAAGACGGTTTACATCCACCTTAAATGTGGGACATCTTTTACGACTCCATCAAATTTGGACACTTCATAGGTGTCTTAATAATTGAAAATTAACCGTCTTATATAACATGATTTGTAGTAGTGTTGGCAGATCCACTAATCTTGCAAAGGTATGCATTTCCAGACACCACACCACTACCATAAAAAGAAAACGAGAAACTTTCATTGGGATATTCATTTAGTGTCTACATTAGGAACTTCACAGGTTGTTTATTGGTTTCTTCAGCATAACCTCAGTGTAATGGCGCAGCGTGTGACACCTTTAGATCTGGCGCTGTTGAGCAACGTAGAACTCACGCAAGGAGGCTTCAGGAAGTGATCTAACTATCTAAGTGCTATCAAATAGTCCAGTCATCACACTGCCCCGGTTTTTTGTCATCATTTATTAAATCGGATTCTGTTTGACAGTTTATTCTTTATTTTTTGTGAAAGAATAGTTTTAAAACTGTCGATTTACCCCGCTGGAGTTTATATTCCTTTTTGAATTAGCACTTGTTTCTACCATGAAACCAAGAAAAAGAATCTCACAGGTCATTTTATTCTACTATTTAGCCCCCATAGTGTGGGGAAGTGTATATGCTGGGTTCGTGCTGTAGTTTTTCGGTACATTTTTTTGTTGGTGTAACCCTAGAATCTGGTCATACTGCACAAAACCATGACATTTTTTACCTAATGACATGTAACATCTTTTGAGCCTTAACCGCATTGCCAGATTTTTTAAACAAAACAGGAGACACACGCCCCAAATGATTATATATAGCAATTGGCATGTAATATCTTTCTAGCAATAGTTACCTTGCTATATTTTTTAAAATGTAACAGGAGGGACACACTTGCACTGAAAAGACTAAGGCCCCGTTTGTTTCGTTGGAATTGAATTCCATTTTAATAATTATAATTTAAACAAAACTAATTAAGTTCATATATTTATATATATAATATATTTGTATATTATCCTAAATCATATGAGAGAAATAGTTATATACTACATTTATGTTATAGCGAAACAAGTAGAAGAGTGTACTATAAATTGTGCATCGGAAAAATAACATATAAATCTATAGAATCAATTTCCATCTCTCACCCCATAAATTTGAGATAGACTTATATGATAATTTTGGAAAGTGATGAATGTCACATTCTAAAAAAATAGCTTATTTCATTAGTAAGATTCCAATTCCTCAAAATAAAAGGAAACAAACGGGACCTAAGTGTATTTTACTCCTGATAGGTCTGGTGTAATCAACATTATAGCATCAATTTATCTGCTGCATGCCAACCTTGATGGCTATTTAGTATTCTAAATAGTCAACAATTTTACAAACTGCATACAGATATGTTCTAGTGTACCTATTGTGAAGACCCGCATCGGGCTTGCGCCACGACGGCGAAGAGCAAGCCAAACGTTCCTCGGACTCTGAAGAACAAATATGCACGGTCGAAACATAAAAAATATGGGCTAAATAATAGAGGTAACAAAGTGCATCTTAAGTCGCTAGAGGCCAATTGTTTATCTCGGGAACAGTGGCCTCCCAGATGGCATGAGATGACACATATCACTCATTATTTTGAATTTGATCATAGGTTGATAAAGTCTTAGACATTGGATGCGTTTTATTCCTATGAATAATTCTGAGTAATTGTGCCTAATGCAATGATTAATTTCGTCTATCACTAAGAGGTCTACACTATGTACTAACAGATGATTAAATACACATGTTCATCTCAAAATAATGGTTGTGATACTTGGCTTACTCCAAATTTTTAGCATTTTGGGGACTGAACCAATTCTTCGTCGAAATTTGTCATGAGTTTGATTTTAAAGTTTTAGTACTTGACTTTAATAGTTTTTAATATAGTAGTGTATTTACTCCTATATTTCAGCAGACCCATGTGTATGTTTTCCTATTTGTGTTCATCATAATTTAAACATATATTTTATTCATGATTCGCATGGGTTGCACCGCTGAGTGTGGGTGTCTGATTGCGGTTCATCCCCTTTGGAAGGTCTGTAACAGACCTCCTAGGCCGCTCGACTGCACCACAACTCTTCAAATCGTATGTCGATCGCGGGCCTCATAGGCTGCCCGACTTCGCCATGGGCCAGGCATGCGTTGCTGGCTATGTGAGACCGCAACTGTTGTGATCCATGCTGACAACTTAAAAATTTATTTTAATTACGTTCTACTTAATTAAATAGTGAATTCTTGCAAAATATGATACCTATATTTAACTTGGAATTATTTAACGTATGATGGAGATCTAGGCTTTGGTTGCAATAAGTTCTTCGAATTTATTTGCTCTGAAACCAAGCTTTTAGACAACAAGATGTTATTTACCATCAATAAAAGGTCTACGTCATATGATCATGATGACTATCTATGTCTTATCCCAAGTAGAGATGTCGTAGCATATGTGATTTTGGTTTTCACATGTATGGTGATTACCATTTTGTTTTTAAAATTTAGTCAAGCATAGGGTAGTGGAGACTTAAGCATTGTTACGCGAACCGTTCGGAAACGTGCAAAGAAGTAGCAGCTCTGCCGAGGTCACGGATCGTCTGCAGAGAGCACGGTAGGAACACTAGTGCTACGGACTGTCGGTGTCATTGGCCAGCTGGGAAGATTTGGAGTGCCTACGTAAGCAGTTTCCTCGCGCAGCCGAAGGGGATGTCAACACTGCGCTCTGTGTCCGTGTGGCAAGGAGGCATTTTCAGCGAGGTGCACAGGCGCTGCGTACCAGACATGCAACAGTCGTTCTTGATGACGTTGCTGCTGAGGTACCTGATGGGTTGTGGAGCCCAAGAGTGCCGGCCCATGAAGGTGAACCCTCGCTACTATATCGCCCAGCGTGGTCCGATAGCTAAGCAGAGGCGGGCAGGGCTAAATCAAAAGCTTGTAGCTCGTTTGACTGGGCTAGTCAGTGATTTAAATGGGGTCGGCTCGTTTATAGAGTTGATCCAGTATTTTAGCTCACACAATTAACGAGCAAGCTCATGAGCCTAAAGGTTATACTGTATATATATAGCATCTCACTCCAACGGACACTCTATTTAGTTTAGATAAATACAGATATAATATTTTATGTATCTCTCAGTGAGCATAAGTAGCCATCCCGCACTCTGAATCAGTAAGATAATAAGGCAAGTTTAGCTAGCTCATTATCTTAACAAGTTAGAAAAGCCTAGCCGATGCAAGCTAGCTCATTATCTAGTCCTAGAGGTGTGAACTGAGTGTAATGCCCCATTTGTAAGGAAATATAAAAGGAAAAACAATTTTACTTTATCTATATGTGAGTTTGACCTTTTTGTACCACCACATGTGAACACCATATTTAAAACAAATAATTATAAAATACATGCCACTAAATTATGCATCATGCTGGAATTTTTATTATGAGTGCATTGCTTGTGACAATATAAAAATAACATAAAAAGAAATATGTTAAAGTCCAAAGTGGAATTTAAAATCTAAAAGAAACTCTAGAATTTAGAAAAGAGAAGCAAACAAATAGTATTTAGATAAAAATAAGGAAATAAAAATATAGTCCTACATTAGGGTTTGAACATGTATAATTGGTTCAAAGGTGAAACTCATATTCAAATTCAAATTGGATTCAAAATAATTATGAATAAAAGAAAACAGAAAATAAAACATAAAAGAAAAAGAGAAGGGGAACTTAATTGGGCCTCGGATTATACTTTTGGCCCACCAGGAAAACCCACCTCCACGACCCATTCTTCTCCCGCGCAGCTCTGAGCGATGGACAGCACCGACACGCGGGCCATCCAGGTCAGTCGCGTACACGTTTCACTCCTCCCCTTTTACACCGACACGTGGGCCCGAGTAGTCAGCGCTCGTCTTCAACCGTCATGCCATGCATGGCGGAGCTTCGCCGTGGACTTCGGAGCTGATGGTTGCGTACGCCTAGCCCGGTCTAACGGGATTTAAGTACGGGGTAACTGGAGCCTTGACCCTCTCTCCTCACCACGCCGCAATTCACCGCACGCCACCGTCGGGACGAAGGGAGGGGCGGCGTGACCGTCGATCCGCGCCACCGATTGGAGCTGGAAGGCCATCTCTGCCGCTCTGCTAGCCGAAATTCTTCTCGCAGGTATGCACCTACACCTTCTCCTTCATTGGCGCTTAGTTTCGTTCGGGGAAATGCGTTGTACCTCTGGCAATTGCTCGCCGGAGCAGTACCTCTGCCGCGGATCCGCCTCCGGCCATAGATGTGTATTCTGCGAGCAGTAATCCATTGTTGGGTGGCCTCTATCGAATTCGGGGTGGTTCACCCATACTTTTCCTCTGGTATATGGTTGACGTAGGTCTGAGAGCACCTAGAGGGGGGGTGAATAGGTGATCCTATAAAAACTTGAAACTTAAAGCCACAAAACTTGATTAAGAGTTAGTAGACTAAATAGCGAGCTCTTGTGAACACAAGTATCACAAAAAAGCAATCACAAAAGACACGCGAGTTATCCCGTGGTTTGACAAGTACAACACTTGTCTACCTCCACGTTGTGGTGTCCCAATGGACGAGGGTTGCACTCAACCCCTTTCAAGCGGTCCAAAGACCCACTTGAATACCAGGGTGTTTCTCTTTGTTTCACTATATCCCGTTCGCGAGGAATCTCCACAACTTGGAGCTTCTCGCCCTTACAATTTGATGATCACAAAGAAGCACGGAAGTAAGGATGGGAAAAGCAACACACACAAGACTAAAAGCAAGAGCACAAACACGCACACTAGCCAACAACTTGAGCTCAAAGTTCACACACGGAGTTCTCGACTCAGAAGGAGCTCAAATTGCTATCACAACAAATCAAATGTGCTAGAATGGAGTCTTGGTGCTTAGGGATGATCAAAGAATGCTTGGTGTACTCCTCCATGCGCCTAGGGGTCCCTTTTATAGCCCCAAGGCAGCTAGGAGCCGTTGGAAGCAATCCAAGAAGGCAATTCTTGCCTTCTGTCGGGTGGCGCACCGGACAGTCCGGTGCACCACCGGACAGGCACTGTTCAGTGTCCGGTGCAGATTGCTTTCCTAAATTGGCGCAGCCGACCGTTGAAGATTTGGAGCCATTGGCGCACCGGACCCTGTCCGGTGCACACCGGACAGTCCGGTGCCCCCATTCGACCGTTGGCTCGGCCACGTGTCACGCGCGGATTGCGTGGTCGACCGTTGGCGCAGTCGACCGTTGGCTCACCGGACAGTCCGGTGCACCATCGGACAGTCCGGTGAATTTTAGCCGTACGCTGTTGACTGTTTCCCGAGAGCGGCGACTTCGTCGCAGATGACTCACCGGACAGTCCGGTGCACCACCAGACAGTCCGGTGATTTATAGCCGTACGCCACCGTCGAGACCCGAGAGCAGGCTGTTCATCTGGACTGGTCCTGGCACACCGAACACTATCCGGTGCACCGCCGGACACTGTCTGGTGCACCTAGACCGAGCAGCCTTTTGGCTGAACACAGCCAACTTATCTCCAAAGCGATTTCTCCTGTTTCTAACACTTAGACACAATACATTAGTCTTCAAAACAATGTACTAAGTCTAGAAACATACCTTTAATCTTGATTTGCACTTCTTGAGTCTTTGGCACAAATATAACTCAAAGCATTTGTGTGGAGCACTTAATCACCAAAATCTTATAGAAGTAGCCCAAGGGCACATTTCCCTTTCAATCTCCCCCTTTTTGGTGATTTATGCCAACACAACAAAAAAGCAACTAGAAGAAGTGCAACATCAATGCAAATGAGAACAAAAACTTGTTTTTGATTCAAATTTGGCATATTTGGATCATTCTTTGCCACCACTTGGTTTGTTTTTGCAAATCAAACTCAATTTCCTATCTCTAAGTCAAAATCACCTGTTGAGGCATAGAGAGAGGTATTCCAAGAGAAATTGATTAAGGATTCAAAAACTCCCCCTTTTCCCATAATCAAACATTCTCCCCACAAGAGACCAACTTTTGACAATAAGAGACAATAAGAGTATTTTGACAAAACAAAAGCTCTAACTCTACTATTTTCAAAATTCTCAAGTGGTAGCTGATCCATTTATTGCTTTGGCCTTAATTTCTCCCCCTTTGGCATCAAGCACCAAAACGGGATCATTTTTGGCCCTTAAACCCCATTGCCTCACCAATAATCTTCAATTAAGAGTAAAAAGGCAATAAGAGCACGAAGATGAACTTGGAGTAAATTACCCTCTCATCGGAGTGCAGTGGAAGTCTTGCATGGTCCAAGTTCACCTTTTCCTTTCAATCCTCCTTTGAGACTAATTTAAGAAAACTCAAGCACACGGTTAGTCTCAAAGGGTCAAGTTGTAGCATTTCTCCCCTTAAGTGAGTGCATCACTTGCAAATGGACTTGTGAGGTCCGGGGATCATGAGTACAACTTGAGCACCACAAATAAATAATATGCATAAAGGAACATGATCAAAGGCATAAAACACATGTATGCTCTATATCAATCCAAGTTACGCGAATCTAATACATTTAGCTCACTGCGCAGCCAGCAAAAGGTCTTCTCATCTAGAGGCTTGGTAAAGATATCGGCTAGCTGGTTCTCGGTGCTAACATAGAACACTTCGATATCTCCCTTTTGCTGGTGGTCTCTCAAAAAGTGATGCCGGATGTCTATGTGCTTTGTACGGCTGTGTTCAACAGGATTGTCCGCCATGCGGATTGCACTCTCATTTTCACATAGGAGTGGGACTTTGCTCAGATTGTAGCCAAAGTCCCGGAGGGTTTGCCTCATCCAAAGTAGTTGCGTGCAACACTGTCCTGCGGCAACATACTCGGCCTCAGCGGTGGATAGGGCAATGGAAGTTTGTTTCTTAGAACTCCACGACACCAGAGACCTTCCTAGGAATTGGCACGTCCCTGATGTACTCTTCCTATCGACCTTACATCCAGCATAGTCGGAGTCTGAATATCCAATCAAGTCAAAGGTAGACCCCTTTGGATACCAGATCCCGAAGCAAGGCATAGCGACTAAATATCTAAGGATTCGCTTAACGGCCACAAGGTGACACTCCCTTGGGTCGGATTGAAATCTAGCACACATGCATACGCTAAGCATAATATCCGGTCTACTAGCACATAAATAAAGTAGAGACCCTATCATAGACCGGTATGCCTTTTGATCAACGGACTTACCTCCTTTGTTGAGGTCGACATGTCCGTCGGTTCCCATTAGAGTCTTTGTGGGCTTGGCGTCCTTCATCCCAAACCGCTTGAGCAAGTTTTGCGTATACTTCGTTTGAGAGATGAAGCTGTCGTCCTTGAGTTGCTTCACTTGAAATCCAAGGAAGTAGTTCAACTCGCCCATCATTGACATCTCGAATTTCTGTGTCATCACCCTACTAAACTCTTCACAAGACTTTTGGTTAGTAGAACCAAATATTATGTCATCGACATAAATTTGGCACACAAATAGATCGCCATCACAAGTCTTAGTGAAAAGAGTTGGACCGGCTTTCCCAACCTTGAAAGCATTAGCAATTAGAAAGTCTCTAAGGCATTCATACCATGCTCTTGGGGCTTGCTTAAGTCCATAGAGCGCCTTAGAGAGCTTACACACGTGGTCGGGGTACCGTTCATCCTCAAAGCCAGGAGGTTGCTCCACGTACACCTCCTCCTTGATTGGCCCGTTAAGGAAAGCGCTCTTCACGTCCATTTGGAACAACCTGAAAGAATGGTGAGCGGCATACGCTAACAAAATACGAATAGACTCTAACCTTGCCACAGGAGCAAAAGTCTCCTCAAAGTCCAAACCTGCGACTTGGGCATAACCTTTTGCCACAAGTCGAGCCTTGTTCCTTGTCACCACCCCGTGCTCGTCCTGTTTGTTGCGGAACACCCACTTGGTTCCCACAACGTTTTGCTTGGGACGCGGCACCAGTGTCCAAACTTCATTTCGCTTGAAGTTGTTGAGCTCTTCCTGCATGGCCAACACCCAGTCCGGATCTAGCAAGGCCTCTTCTACCCTGAAAGGCCCAATAGAAGAGACAAAAGAGTAATGCTCACAAAAATTAGCTAATCTAGAGCGAGTGGTTACTCCCTTGCTAATGTCACCCAAAATCTGGTCGACTGGATGATTCCTTTGAATCATCGCTCGAACTTGAGTTGGAGGGGCCTATGGTACTTCTTCCTCCTCATCTTCGACATCCTGTGCTCCCCCTTGATCACACGCCTCTTCTTGAGGGACCTGTTCGTCATCTTGAGTTGGGGGTGCACTGTCATTAAGGAAGAAGGTTGATCTTGCTCCTTGTGTTCCTGTGGTCGCACGTCTCCAATTGCCATGGTACGAATTGTGTCCGTTGGAACATCATCCTCATCTACATCATCAAGATCACTTTGCTCTCTTGGAGAGCCACTAGTCTCATCAAATACAACGTCGCTTGAGACTTCAACCAAACCCGATGATTTGTTGAAGACTCTATACGCCTTTGTATTTGAGTCATAACCTAACAAAAACCCTTCTACAGCTTTGGGAGCAAATTTTGAATTTCTACCTTTCTTCACCAGAATGTAGCATTTACTCCCAAAAACTCGAAAATATGAAACGTTGGGTTTGTTACCGGTTAGAGGTTCATACGATGTCTTCTTGAGGAGGCGATGAAGATAGACCCGGTTTATGGCGTGGCAAGCTGTGTTCACAGCTTCCGACCAAAACCGCTCGGGCGTCTTGAATTCTCCAAGCATCGTCCTCGCCATGTCTATAAGCGTTCTGTTCTTCCTCTCTACCACACCGTTTTGCTGTGGTGTGTAGGGAGCGGAGAACTCGTGCTTGATTCCTTCCTCCTCAAGAAACTCCTCCACTTGCAGGTTCTTGAACTCGGACCCGTTATCGCTTATAATCTTTTTCACCTTGAGCTCAAATTCGTTTTGAGCTCGCCTTAGAAAGCGCTTGAGGATCCCTTGGGTTTCTGATTTATCCTGCAAAAAGAATACCCAAGTGAAGCGGGAAAAATCATCAACAACAACAAGACCATACTAACTTCCCCCGATGCTAAGGTAGGCGACGGGTCCGAAGAGGTCCATATGCAGTAGCTCCAGAGGTCTTGATGTAGTCATCACATTCTTGTTGTGATGAGCGCTTCCCACCTGTTTACCTGCTTGACAAGCTGCACAAGGTCTATTTTTTTTAGAAATACACATTTGTTAGACCTAACACATGTTCTCCCTTTAGAAGTTTGTGAAGGTTCTTCATCCCCACATGTGCTAGAGGGCGATGCCACAGCCAGCCCATGCTAGTCTTAGCAATTAAGCATGCATCTAGACCGGCCTCTTCCTTCGAAAAATCAACTAAATAGAGTTTGTCGTCTAGTACACCCTTAAAGGCTAATGAACCATCACTCCTAAAGACAGACACATCTACATTTGTAAATAAGCAATTGAAACCCATATTACATAATTGACTAACAGACAACAAGTTATACCCGAGCGATTCTACTAAAAACACATTAGAAATGGAATGCTCGGATAAAATAGCTATCTTTCCTAGTCCTTTGACCTTGCCTTGATTCCCGTCACCGAATATGATTGAGTCTTGGGAATCTTTGTTCTTGACGTAGAAGGTGAACATCTTCTTCTCCCCCGTCATGTGGTTTGTGCATCCGCTGTCAATAATCCAGCTTGAGCCCCCGGATGCGTAAACCTGCAAGGCAAATTAGGCTTGGGTTTTAGGTACCTAACTCTTGTTGGGTCCTACAAGGTTAGTTACAACAGCCTTAGGGACCCAAATGCAAGTTTTATCTCCCTTGCATTGTGCCCCCAATTGCCTAGCAACCACTTTCTTATTTTTACATGAAAGCACAAAATCAGTGTTGCAGGCATGAAAAACAATAGCAGATTTATTTTGCATTTTCTTAGGTACATGATGAACAACATTATTCCTAGGCATATTTCTACCATGCACAAAGGAAGAACTTGAACCAAACATGGCATGTGAATTATAAGCATTAAGACTCCTATTATGATAAGCATTCCTAGAATATTTTCTATCATAAATAAATGCATGATTCTTTTGATTACTACTAGTCATAGGGGCCTTCCCTTTGTCCTTGGCAAAGATGGGAGCCCTTTGACTTGTTAAGTTCTTGGCTTCCCTTCGAAAGCCAAGCCCATCCTTAATAGAGGGATGTCTACCAATTGTGTAGGCATCCCTTGCAAATTTTAGTTTATCAAAATCATTTTTGCTAGTCTTAAGTTGGGCATTAAGACTAGCCACTTCATCATTTAATATAGTAATGGAAATTAAATGTTCACTACAAGCATCAACATTAAAATCCTTACACCTAGTGCAAATCACAACATGCTCAACACAAGAACTAGATTTGTTTGCTACTTCTAGCTTAGCATTTAAATTATCATTAATACTTCTTAAGCTAGCCACAGTCGCATGACAAGTAGATAATTCACAAGAAAGCATTTCATTCCTTTTAACTTCTAAAGCAAGAGACTTTTGCACACTTACAAACTTATCATGCTCTTCATATAAAAGATCCTCTTGCTTTTCTAAAAGTCTATCTTTTTCATTCAATGCATCAATTAGCTCATTAATCTTTTCTACCTTAGCTCTATCTAATCCTTTGAACAAGCTAGTGTAGTCTACTTCATCATCACTAGAGTACTCATCACTAGAAGTAGAGTACTTGTGAGTGTCACGAGCGTTTACCTTCTTCTCCTTTGCCATTAGGCAAGTGTGGCGCTCGTTGGGGAAGAGCGACGACTTGTTGAAGGCAGAGGCGGCGAGTCCTTCGTCATCGAAGTCGGACGATGAACAATCCGAGTCCCACTCTTTGCCAAGGTGTGCCTCGCCCTTCGCCTTCTTGTAGGCCTTCTTCTTTTCCCTCTTCCCGCCTTTCTCTTGTTCCTGGTCATTAGTATTGTCGGGACAATTTGCTATAAAATGACCATACTTACCATATTTAAAGCAGCAGTGTTTTCCCTTTGCTTTGCTCTTGTTTGGATGCTCTTTTTCTCCTTTAAGCGTCGTCTTGAAACGCTTGATGATGAGGGCCATTTCTTCTTCGTTAAGCCCGGCCGCCTCAACTTGCGCCACCTTGCTAGGTAGCGCCTCCCTGCTACTTGTTGCTTTGAGAGCAATGGTTTGAGGCTCGTGGATTGGCATTGGGCCATTTAGCGCCTCATCAACATATCTCGCCTCCTTGATCATCATTCGCCCGCTTACAAACTTCCCAAGTATTTCCTCGGGCGTCATCTTGGTATACCTAGGATTTTCATGAATAGAGTTTACAAGATGAGGATCAAGGACAGTGAAGGACCTTAGCATAAGCCGGACGACGTCGTGGTCCGTCCATCTCGTGCTTCCATAGCTCCTTATTTTGTTGACCAGGGTCTTGAGCCTGTTGTACGTTTGGGTTGGCTCCTCCCCCCTGATCATTGCGAACCTTCCCAGTTCGCCCTCCACCAATTCCATCTTGGTGATCATGGTGACATCATTCCCCTAATGCGAGATCTTGAGGGTGTCCCAAATTTGCTTGGCGTTATCCAAGCCGCTCACCTTATGGTACTCTTCCCTGCACAAGGATGCTAATAGAACAGTAGTAGCTTGTGCATTTTTGTGACTTTATTCATTGATAAACATGGGATTATCCGTACTATCAAATTGCATTCCATTCTCTACTATCTCCCATATACTTGGATGGAGAGAGAACAAGTGGCTACGTATTTTGTGACTCCAAAATTCGTAGTCCTCTCCATCAAAGTGTGGAGGTTTACCAAGAGGAATGGAAAGCAAATGTGCATTCGAATTATGCGGAATACGAGAATAATCAAAAGAAAAGTTTGAGTTGACTGTTTTCTTTTTCTCGTCGTAGTCGTCGTCTCTTTGGGAAGAAGAAGACTCATCGCTGTCGTAGTAGACTATCTTCTTGATGCGTCTCTTCTTATTCCCGTCTTTCTTTTTGTGACTCGAGCCAGAGTCGGTGGGCTTATCGTCTCTTGGCTCATTGAAGGTGGACTCCTCCTTATCGTTGACCACCATCCCCTTTCCCTTAGGATCCATCTCTTCGGGCGATTAGGCCCTTTGTGAACAGAACGGCTCTGATACCAATTGAGAGCACCTAGAGGGGGGGGGGGGTGAATAGGTGATCCTGTAAAACTTGAAACTTAAAGCCACAAAACTTGATTAAGAGTTAGTAGACTAAATAGCGAGCTCTCGTGAACACAAGTATCACAGAAAAGCAATCACAAAAGACACGCGAGTTATCCCTTGGTTTGACAAGTACAACACTTGTCTACCTCCACGTTGTGGCGTCCCAATGGACGAGGGTTGCACTCAACCCCTTTCAAGCGGTCCAAAGACCCACTTGAATACCACGGTGTTTCTCTTTGTTTCACTATATCCCGTTCGCGAGGAATCTCCACAACTTGGAGCCTCTCGACCTAACAATTTGATGATCACAAAGAAGCACGGAAGTAAGGGTGGGAAAAGCAACACACACAAGACTCAAAGCAAGAGCACAAACACGCACACTAGCCAACAACTTGAGATCAAAGTTCACAAACGGAGTTCTCGACTCAGAAGGAGCTCAAATTGCTATCACAACGAATCAAATGTGCTAGAATGGAGTCTTGGTGCTTAGGGATGATCAAAGAATGCTTGGTGTACTCCTCCATGCGCCTAGGGGTCCCTTTTATAGCCCCAAGGCAGCTAGGAGCCGTTGGAAGCAATCCAGGAAGGCAATTCTTGCCTTCTGTCGGGTGGCGCACCGAACAGTCCGGTGCACCACCGGACAGGCACTGTTCAGTGTCCGGTGCAGATTGCTTTCCTAAATTGGCGCAGCCGACCGTTGAAGATTTGGAGCTGTTGGCGCACCGGACCCTGTCCGGTGCACACCGGACAGTCCGGTGCCCCCATTCGACCGTTGGCTCAGCCACGCGTCACGCGCGGATTGCGCGGTCGACCGTTGCACCACCGGACAGTCCGGTGCACCACCGGACAGTCCGGTGAATTTTAGCCGTACGCTGTTGACTGTTTCTCGAGAGCGGCGACTTCGCCGCAGACGACTCACCGGACAGTCCGGTGCACCACCGGACAGTCCGGTGATTTATAGTCGTACGCCGCCGTCGAGACCCGAGAGCAGGCTGTTCATCTGGACTGGTTCTGGCACACCGGACACTGTCCGGTGCACCACCGGACAGTCCGGTGCACCCAGACCGAGTAGCCTTTTGGCTAAACACAGCCAACTTATCTCCAAAGCGATTTCTCCTATTTCTAACACTTAGACACAATACATTAGTCTTCAAAACAATGTACTAAGTCTAGAAACATACCTTTAATCTTGATTTGCACTTCTTGAGTCTTTGGCACAAATATAACTTAAAGCATTTGTGTGGAGCACTTAATCACCAAAATCTTATAGAAAAGGCCCAAGGGCACATTTCCCTTTCAGTCACCGAGAGCCGAGTTACCGAACGCCGGTAGAATGCGCCGCCACGGATCTCCACGCCGTTGAACCTGAGCTGCGGGTTTGGGGCGGCGCTTGGACACCATTGGATCCCTGGCCAACGTTTGAGATTCGATCTTGTGATAACGATTCGAGAAGAGGATCCTGGCCGTTAGATGTGTCTATGTGGTGGAGATCGATTAGACCATAGCGATTTGTGGGCGGCGATTTCGGGCCGTCCGATCCGGATCTGAGGGCCGTGTTAGGAGTTGACGCGGTCTGCGGTGTGCCGTCGATCTCTGATCCATCAGATCAGGGCGCGGATCGGGTTAACCTAGGGTTAGATCCAATCATGACCGTTGGGCTCTAATCGGTCGGTTCATGGGGGGCGATACCCCTTCGACCAGGAGTTTTTGCATAAGAGACCCCGACGTTTTAAGAAAACAACCCGCCATCCCTAGCACCGCCTACTGAGTCTCGGGAATGTTACGAAGTCGCCCCTGCACTTTTCTATAATTGTGGCCCAGTCTAGAGTATTATAAAACCAGAGAAAATAAATTAGAAATGAATTTTTAATACAAAAATAATCCTAGAACTTATTTAATTCATAGGAAATTCATTTTTAGTCCAAATTGATCCATTCTAGTTTCTAAAATTTTGTAATATTATTGTTTATCACCTAGAATCTCTGTTTTGACATGAAAACAATAGTAAAATTTATTTCTCACTTAATCATATATCAAGCACATAAAACCTTTGAAAATTCATATCTTAAAAATCTATATAACTCCAAAATTAATGATTCTTGTTCCTAGGATCTCATTTTAATGTGTAGATTATTATTATGTATTTTGTTTACATGTTTGGTGTGATGTTAATTTCTCATGTATATCGTGCTTGTTTGTATTGTGACGAGTAGAGGAGCCAGTGGCTGTGGATTCTGGTTCCCAGCAGATAGAAGTTGCTGAGCAGGAGCTCATTGAAGGCAAGTTGTGCCCTTGACCACTTTTACCCAATAATGTTCTTTAATATTAATTATTCATGTATAGGTTTAATTTTGATGGGACCCAATAGGTCACCCTAGTCTATTTATCCTTTTTACCTTGTTTATCACTGAATCACTTGGGTAGTTTTGCTATTGCTTTATATGGTTTTGGGATAATATTTTATTATTTCTATGTTCCAATTATTCTGTTATTTTATTTATGTTCATGTCAAGATCATTATTGTTAATTGGAACATAGAGCTTAACTTGAGAAACACGTGCCACCACAAGGGAGGAATGAGACCCATTGACTAACTAATTAGGAAAGCTAGTGGAAGACTACCTTACCCAAAAGGGGCAAGGGCAATAAGGGAGTTTCATACAGGGAGGTTCTCCGGTTGATTTTGCTGCGATGGCGGTCAGACCGGGGATTCTTGCAAGTGCTCTTCCAATGAACTGTAGCGGGTTTTTGGAAGCTAGTGGAACTTTGTAAAGGCCTCGTACTGTTGTCCTGCCTCGCTTCCTTGGTAGAGATGTATGGGAGTCGCGATCCCTTGACAGATGGGTAACATAAATTGTGGGTACATGGTACAACCTCTGCAGAGTATAAAACTGATATACTAGTCGAGCTCACGGTCATGAGCAGCTTAGGACTCTCGCATTATTATATTATGGAACTTAAATTTAATTTGTCATTTGCATTGCATGTGATTATTTATTAATTTCGTTCTATTATTTTTATTATGGTTTGGTATTCACTTACATTTAGTAACTGTTATTAAAATTTGACCAACTTATTAAAAGCAATGCTCAACTTTAACCCCTATTGTTGATCAGCCTTACACATCACATGAACTTCCACCTTTGGTGAGTTCATGCCCACTGGTTTTCCCACAACTTGTTGAGCTATAATCATGTGTAAGCTCACCCTTACTGTCTCACCCCCCACAGGAGAAGAACAGGTGGTTCAGGAGGAGCCACACAACGAGGAGTTTGATCTGATCTAGGTGGCGTCTCCAAGTTAACTTATTGGCGCCAATGATGGATTAGTTCGTTTTATATTTATCTTTTATTTTTATAAGACTTCCGCTATGTAATAAGTACTATGATGTTATTATGACATTTATCACTATACAGTATGTTATTATATATTGTCTTCTTTGGCGCATGTATGAGATTGTATTTTAAATCCGGGTGTGACACTGAGTGCGCGCGAGAGTTGTATGGTTCTTAAAGAGCAGTATGACGAGGAGAGAGAGAGAGGCATCTATGAATTTTCTGTATCTGAATTCTACTGTTCCTCACCTAGAACAAGACCTCGTACGTCTATTCCTACCACTGCTCTGCTTCCTTTCCTGATTCCAATTCCTAGCGCGTTCGCTAACAGAAGAGCGTGTACGTGTTCACAAGGGCGCGACACAGCTGACGCCAAGCGGGCAATCTCATGCTGCGTTACAAGGAGCAAGACATACCGGCGGATTGCATGTATAGGACACGGGTTTTTTTTGTTAGTCAAGGTGCGTGGCGAGATTTAGACACGCTCATTGTCTGACTGAACTACCCCATCTCTAGCACTACGCTGTAACGGTTACCGGCTTACCGCAAGCACCTAAAGCCAGCCTGCATTTTAATCTGATTTCTCGTCTCGTGATCGTGATACGATGACATGCACGTGAGAGATCAAGTTGGCATGCGTCAACCTGGCGAAACAGTACATCAAGAGAGTCCTCTCGTGACTGAGGTCAACGGCCTCAGCAGTGACAACAGCTTGGGCAGAACAAGGAAGACGGCGCTTTTCAAAACGTCTGAAAGAGCAGAACGGGAAAGTCTTGCTCCATCATGGCTGAAGTTCGCCTTCCGTGTTCTCCCATATGTTGGGTTTATTTTCTTTTCATGGTTGACAGTTTTAGATTAGTTTTGACTCTTTCCAGTTTGTAAGCGGATTCACTGCCGAGACCTTGGATCCTTTTGCTGATGGAACAAACTGACAACCTGTACGTTACAGAGTTTCTTTTTTTTTTGGAGCTCAATAAAATGACCAATGTTCGATTTGAACTTTAGTTACAACTGTAGATTTCCCTGGACATAGGCCTCTGAAATCGTGTGTAATAATACTCAGCGCCGGCCCTGGAACTGGAAGGGGTCCAGCAGTGCTGTCTGCTTTCATTTACCTCTTTCATTTTACAAATGCTCTGTGCGTTGCTTAATCCATCTACTTCAGCGCGGACCGCGCCACGCTGCCACAGCTGTACTGTGCCATTCGTCGCCACATGTCGCCGCGCATGCCACGCGCCCGTGCAGCACTGCGCGCGCCGCCACACGTCGCTCCGACCCGGAGCCCTCGCACTTTAACCCCCTGGATCCCCCGCCGGCCATCGCCCAGCTGGGCCAACGAACTCTCCCCTTCCACCCGCCACCTCGCCTCGCCATGGCAGACCGGCCACCGCCGGGGCCACGCGCAGCAGCCCTGCCCAGCCCGGCCACCCGGCTTGGCCACGCGGCGTCGTCGACGGATCGCCAGCACTCGCTGCTCGGGCGCGCCGTCCAGACGCTCCACGCCCACGGCTCCACCCAGCTCCTGCGCTTCCTCGCGCTAGCCGTCACCCTGACCGCGCTCCTCGTCCTGGCCAGCGTCACGCTCACGGCCGCGCTCGCCGCGCTGGTCCTGCTCAGCCCGCTCGTGCTCCTCACCGTCCCGCTCTGGGCGCCCGTAGCGGTACTGGCGCTGCTGGCGGGGGCCGCCTCGCTCGTCGCCTGCTGCGCCGGCCTGGCCGCGGTCGCCGCGGGCACGTGGGCGCACCGGTACTTCACGGGGCGCTACTCCGTCGGCGCGCACCGGGTGGAGTCCACCGATCAGTACGCCCGCGGGGGCACGGTCGCGGACGTGGCCAGCCGAGTGAGGGGGTACTACGACGCCTACGCGCGAGAGTACGGCGGGTACCCGCCGCGCCCGCACTCTCGGGTCAAGGACGCCGCGCCCGGGGCGTAGCGTAGCTTGTGTGTGCTGAGCGGTCTCTCACTCTCTCTCCCTCTATTTGCTCCCTCGTGCTCACGTGCTGTACATATGTTTCGTCGTTCTAGCAGTCGTGTTTCGCTAGAAGCGGTATATGGCCACTGATGAGTAAAAACTACACAAACTCAACATCGTTCTCCACAAACTCATCATCACTCGACAACTGTACTATACTCCGCACTGTAAACCTGTTCACGAACCCAACATCACTCCTCGAACTTATAATCACTCGACAACAATACGGAGGAGTCGAAGACGTTCACATCACTCAACAACAATATATACGGAGCTGAAGACATACACAGTGAGTGAAACTTAAACTAAACATCATAATTCGGTGGCCAACACTACTGTATATGCCTTTTTAAACTAACCCTTAACTTTGGTAGGAAAAAACGGATGCTCCTCGTTGTCAAGAATGAATACGACACAAAGAAGATCAATCACAGAGAAGACACAGATTTAACATGGAAAACCTCTCCAAGGCGAAAGGGAAAAAACCACGGGCGTCGGCCAGCAACAATCTCACTATTTTCGGGTGGTTACAGATTGCAGGAGATTTACAAATGATATGATTATCTCCTACGGCTTACAAAGATATTTATAGAAGTGAAACCCTAAAACGAGTAGGGGAACGATCCGGCCCAAGCCTTCCGGCGACAGGCCTCCGCTTCGCTCGCCAACTTGGCCGTCTTCTTCAGAATTTGGATCACAAACTCAACACTTGTGTCCCGCTGGGTCGGCGACCTTGGTGGCCCTTCGTCGTCGTCAAATTCTAACCCTCTCAGCTCCCCGGTTGGTTCGAAAGGTGTGTGCTCACCTCCAGCGAGCAACTATGCATGACCTCACCAAGCAACTCTGATCTCACCGAGCATACCAACGCCATCTCCAACCTAGAACCTAGAGAGAAAGTGTCAGGTGAATTCTGAGCTTTCCTTTCCCATCGTCTTTTCCAATGAAAGTCCGTAGCATTTTTTCCACCCTTCCTCCCATCCTTAGTAGGGGTGGATCCAACCCAAATAATGAGGGAGGTCCAAATGTGAGTGCATTAGAGATCACGTTTAAACCGCTGTATGGGCCTTGGGCCTTAGAGATCACAATTAGACCGTTGTATGGGCCTTAGGCCTTAGCCTGGTCGAGCCTTGCTAGTCTGGCTGGTCTTCTAGAAAAGAGGAACAACAACAGAGGGGGTATCGAAGAATTGAGAAGAAACACATCTCCATCCCCATAGTTCTGAGTGACCGTGCTTCTTCATCTCTAAGTCTCCATCCGTAGAACTAGATCTCTCATCTGGTCTCCACTCCTCTATCCAGATTACTTGTTGCCTTCAAACCTACCTTCCCCTAAGGTCGTGTACACTGGTTATATTTGAATCGAGTTATTATGTGAATCAATTGAGGAGTTGTGCTAACAATTGATATCAGAGGCAAGCAATCATCGGTGTTCATTTGTGTCTCCATAGAACCATGTCGACCGACATGAAGTTCCTTCCCGACGAGATTTGTAGGCTTTTCGACGAGCATAACTGAGAGCACCTAGAGGGGGGGTGAATAGGTGATCCTGTAAACACTTGAAACTTAGTGCCACAAAATCTTGATTAGGAGTTAGCACCAATAAGGCCAAGTGGCAAGAGAGGAGTCTTAGCAAAACACAATAACCACAAAGAGATCAACACAGAGATGGCACAGTGGTTTATCCCGTGGTTCGGCCAAGTCCAACGCTTGCCTACTCCACGTTGTGGCATCCCAACGGACGAGGGTTGCAATCAATCCCTCTCAAGCGGTCCAAAGACCCACTTGAATACCACGGTGATTTGTTTGCTTTACTATATCCCGCTTGCGAGGAATCTCCACAACTTGGAGTCTTTCGCCCTTACAAAGATGTTCACAAAGAAGCACGGAGTAAGGGAGGGATGAGCAACGCACACAAGACACAAAATCACAGCAAATACGCACACACAAGACCCAGACTTGAGCTCAAAAGAATATCACGAGGTTCTCACTAGAACGGAGCTCAAATCACTAAGAATGTCGAACAAGTGCGCAAGAATGAAGTGTGAGTGATCAACAATGCTCAAGGGATGCTTGGTGTCCTCCTCCATGCGCCTAGGGGTCCCTTTTATAGCCCCAAGGCAGCTAGGAGCCGTTGAGAGCATTCCAGGAAGGCAATTCTTGCCTTCTGTCGCCTGGCGCACCGGACAGTCCGGTGCACCACCGGACACTGTACGGTACGGATTTCTTTCCTGATTTGGCGAAGCCGACCGTTGTAGATTCAGAGCCATTGGCGCACCGGACACTGTCCGGTGCACACCGGACAGTCCGGTGCCCCCTTGTGACCGTTGGCTCGGCCACGCGTCACGCGCGGAATCCTCGGCCGGCCGTTGGCCCGGCTGACTGTTGGCTCACCGGACAGTCCGGTGCACCACCAGACAGTCCGGTGAATTATAGTCGTACGCCCTTACTCACTTCCCGAGAGCGACGACTTCGCCTGTGAATGGCTCACCGGATAGTCCGGTGCACCACCGGACAGTCCGGTGCACCACCGGACAGTCCGGTGATTTATAGCCGTACACCACCGTCGAAGTCCCGATAACAGCCAGTTGACACTCGCCAGCCTGGCGCACCGGACACTGTCCGGTGCACCACCGGACAGTCCGGTGCACCCAGACCGAGTTGTCTTTGGCTGAAGAAAGCCATCTCTTTTTCAAAGTGATTTCTCCTGTTTCCAGCACTTAGACACAAAACATTAGTCTCTAAAACAATGTACTAAGTTTAGAAACATACCTTTAATCTTGATTTGTACTTAGTCCATCACTTGGCATAGATAAACACTTAAGCACTTGTGTTGGACACTGAATCACCAAAATACTTAGAAATGGCCCAAAGGCACATTTCCCTTTCAATCTCCCCCTTTTTGGTGATTTATGCCAACATAACACAAAGAAACTAGAACAAGTGCAATATTAATGCAAATACGAACACAAATTGTTTTGATTCAACTTTGGCATATTTGGATCATACTTTGCCACCACTTGGTTTGTTTTTGCAAATCAAACTCAATTTCCTATCTCTAAGTCAAACTCACTTGTAGAGACATAAAAAGAGGTATTCCAAGAGAAATTGATCAAAGATTCAAAACTCCCCCTTTTCCCATAATCAAACATTCTCCCTACAAGAGACCAACTTTTGACAAAGAGAGACAATAAGAGGATTTTGACAAAACACAAGCTCTATTCTACTGTTTTCAAAATTCTCAAGTGCTAGCTGATCCATTTCTTGCTTTGGCCTTATTTTCTCCCCCTTTGGCATCAAGCGCCAAAACAGGATCAATCTTGGCCCTTAAACCTCATTGCCTCACCAAAATCTTCACATAAGAGTACAAAGGCAATAAGAGGATGGGGATGAACTTGGAGTGAGTTACCCTCTCATCGGAGTGCAGTGGAAGTCTTTCATGGTCCAAGTCCACCTTTCCCTTTCAATCCACCTTTGAGACTAAATCAGGCAAACTCAAGCACACGGTTAGTCTCAAAGGGTCAAGTTGTAGCACATCTCCCCCTAAATATGTGCATCACTCACACATGGACTTTTGAGGTCCGGGGAATGTTTGTACAACTTGAGCACCATTAATAACCAAAATGCATAAGGGAACATGATCAAAGCATAATACACATGTATGCTACAAATCAATCCAAGTTCCGTGAATCTAAGACATTTAGCTCACTACGCAGCCTGCAAAAGGTCTTCTCATCTAAAGGCTTGGTAAAGATATCGGCTAGCTGGTTCTCGGTGCTAATATAAAACACTTCGATATCTCCCTTTTGCTAGTGGTCTCTCAAAAAGTGATGCCGGATGTCAATGTGCTTTGTGCGGCTGTGCTCAACAGGATTATCCGCTATGCGGATAACACTCTCATTATCACATAGGAGTGGGACTTTGCTCAGATTGTAGCCAAAGTCCCGGAGGGTTTGCCTCATCCAAAGTAGTTGCGTGCAACACTGTCCTGCGGCAACGTACTCGGCCTCAACGGTGGATAGAGCAACGGAGGTTTGTTTCTTAGAACTCCATGACACCAGGGACCTTCCTAAGAATTGGCACGTCCCTGATGTACTCTTTCTATCGACCTTACATCCAGCATAATCGGAGTCTGAATATCCAATTAAGTCAAAGGTAGACCCCTTTGGATACCAGATCCCGAAGCAAGGCGTAGCGACTAAATATCTAAGAATTCGCTTCACGGCCACTAAGTGACACTCCCTTGGATCGGATTGAAATCTAGCACACATGCATACACTAAGCATAATATCCGGTCTACTAGCACATAAATAAAGCAAGGAACCTATCATAGACCGGTATGCTTTTTGATCAACGGACTTACCTCCTTTGTTGAGGTCGACGTGTCCGTCAGTTCCCATCAGAGTCTTTGCGGGCTTGGCGTCCTTCATCCCAAACCGCTTTAGCAAGTCTTGCGTGTACTTCGTTTGGGAGATGAAGGTGCCGTCCTTGAGTTGCTTCACTTGGAACCCAAGGAAGTAGTTCAACTCGCCCATCATCGACATCTCAAACTTTTGAGTCATCACCCTGCTAAACTCTTCACAAGACTTTTGGTTAGTAGAACCAAATATTATGCCATCGACATAAATTTGGCACACAAATAAATCACCATCACAAGTCTTAGTGAATAAAGTTGGATCGGCTTTCCCAACCTTGAAAGCATTAGCAATTAAAAAGTCTCTAAGGCATTCATACCATGCTCTTGGGGCTTGCTTAAGTCCATAGAGCGCCTTAGAGAGCTTACATACGTAGTCGGGGTACCGTTAATCCTCGAAGCCAGGGGGTTGCTCCACGTACACCTCCTCCTTGATTGGCCCGTTGAGGAAAGCGCTCTTCACATCTATTTGGAACAACCTGAAAGAATGGTGAGCGGCATATGCTAGCAAAATACGAATAGACTCTAGCCTAGCCACAGGAGCAAAAGTCTCCTCAAAGTCCAAACCTGCGACTTGGACATAACCTTTTGCCACAAGTCGAGCCTTGTTCCTTGTCACCACCCCGTGCTCGTCTTGTTTGTTGCGGAACACCCATTTGGTTCCCACAACATTTTGCTTGGGACGAGGCACCAGTGTCCAAACTTCATTTCTCTTGAAATTATTGAGCTCCTCTTGCATGGCCAACACCCAGTCCGGATCTAGCAAGGCCTCTTCTACCCTGAAAGGCTCAATAGAAGAGACAAAGGAGTAATGCTCACAAAAATTAACTAATCTAGAACGAGTAGTTACTCCATTGCTAATGTCACCCAAAATTTGGTCGACGGGATGATTCCTTTGAATCGTCGCTCGAACTTGGGTTGGAGGTGTCGGTTGTGCTTCTTCCTCCATCACATGATCATCTTGTGCTCCCCCTTGATCACACGCCTCTTCTTGATGAACCTGTTCATCGTCTTGAGTTGGGGGATGCACCATTGTAGAGGAAGAAGGTTGATCTTGCTCCTTTTGTTCCTGTGGCCGCACATCTCCAATCGCCATGGTGCGTATTGCGGCCGTTGGAACGTCTCCTTCATCTACATCATCAAGATCAACAACTTGCTCTCTTGGAGAGCCATTAGTCTCATCAAATACAACGTCGCTAGAGACTTCAACCAAACCCGATGATTTGTTGAAGACCCTATACGCCTTTGTATTTGAGTCATAACCTAACAAAAACCCTTCTACAGCTTTGGGAGCAAACTTAGAATTTCTACCTTTCTTCACTAGAATATAACATTTGCTCCCAAACACACGAAAGTAAGACACATTGGGTTTGTTACCGGTTAGAAGCTCATACGAAGTCTTCTTGAGGAGGCGGTGAAGGTAGACCCGGTTGATGGCGTGGCAAGCCGTGTTCACGGCTTCCGATCAAAACCGCTCGGGGGTCTTGAACTCTCCAAGCATCGTCCTCGCCATGTCTATGAGCGTCCTGTTCTTCCTCTCTACCACACCATTTTGCTATAGTGTGTAGGGAGCGGAGAACTCATGCTTGATCCCTTCCTCCTCAAGGTACTTCTCCACTTGAAGGTTCTTGAACTCGGACCCGTTGTCGCTCCTTATCTTCTTCACCTTGAGCTCAAACTCATTTTGAGCTCTCCTTAGGAAGCGCTTGAGGGTCCCTTGGGTTTCAGATTTATCCTGCAAAAAGAATACCCAAGTGAAGCGGGAAAAATCATCAACAATTACTAAACCATACTTACTTCCCCCGATGCTTAGGTAGGCGACGGGTCTGAAGAGGTCCATATGCAGCAGCTCCAGGGGTCTTGATGTAGTCATCACGTTCTTGATGTGATGAGCACTTCCCACTTGTTTACCTTGTCTTGGTTCCCGTCACCGAATATGATTGAGTCTTGGGAATCTTTGTTCTTGACGTAGGAGGTGAACATCTTCTTCTCCCCCGTCATGTGGTTTGTGCATCCGCTGTCGATAATCCAGCTTGAACCCCCGGATGCCTAAGCCTGCAAGGCAAATTTAGGCTTGGGTCTTAGGTACCCAACTCTTGTTGGGTCCTACAAGGTTAGTGACAATATCCTTAGGGACCCAAATGCAAGTTTTATCTCCCTTGCATTTTGCCCCTAATTTCCTAGCAATCACCTTTCTATCCTTTCTACAAATTGCAAAGGAAGCATTGCAAGCATGATAAATTGTAGAAGGTTCATTAATCTTCCTAGGAACATGAGCAACATTTCTCCTAGGCATATGATGAATGACATTTCTCCTAGGCATATCTCTACCATGCATATAGGAAGAACTTGAAGCAAACATTGCATTTGAATCATAAGCATTACAACTCCTATCATGATGAATATTTCTAGAAAATTTCCTATAAATAAACGCATGATTCTTTTGAGCACTATTAGCCATAGGGGCCTTCCCTTTCTCCTTGGTGGAGATGGAAGCCTTATGGCTTGTTAAGTTCTTGACTTCCCTCTTGAAGCCAAGACCATCCTTAATTGAGGGGTGTCTACCAATCGTGTAGGCATCCCTTGTAAATTTTATTTTATCAAATTCACTCTTACTAGTCTTAAGGTTAGCATTAAGACTAGCCACTTCATCATTTAATTTAGAAATTGAAACTAGGTGTTCACTACAAGCATCAACATTGAAATCTTTACACCTATTGCAAATTGCAACATGTTCTACACAAGATGTTGATTTATTTGCTATTTCTAACTTAGCATTCAAATCATCATTTATGCTCTTTAAGCTAGAAATAGAGTCATGGCATGTAGACAATTCACAAGAAAGCATTTCATTCCTTTTAATTTCTAGAGCAAGGGATTTTTGTGCCTCTACAAACTTATCATGTTCTTCATACAAAAGATCCTCTTGCTTTTCTAATAATCTATTCTTATCATTCAAGGCATCAATCAACTCATTAATCTTATCAACCTTAGTTCTATCTAAGCCCTTGAATAAACATGAATAGTCTATTTTATCATCGCTAGATTCTTCATCACTTGAGGAAGCGTAAGTACTAGTGTTACGAGTGCTTACCTTCTTTTCCCTTGCCATGAGGCAAGTGTGATGCTCGTTGGGGAAAAGGGATGACTTGTTGAAGGCGGTGGCGGCGAGTCCTTCGTTGTCGGAGTCGGACGACGAACAATCTGAGTCCCACTCCTTGCCAAGGTGTGCCTCGCCCTTAGCCTTCTTGTAAGACTTTTCCCTCTTATTCCCTTGTTCCTGGTCACTATCATTATCGGGACAATTAGCGATAAAATGACCAATCTTACCGCATTTGAAGCATGAGCGCTTCCCCTTCGTCTTGTTCTTGTTAGGCTGCCCCTTGCGACCCTTTAGCGCCGTCTTGAAGCGCTTGATGATGAGGGCCATCCTTTCATCATTAAGCCCGGCCGCCTCAACTTGCGCCACCTTGCTAGGTAGCGCCTCCTTGCTCCTCGTTGCCTAGAGAGCAATAGTTTGAGGCTCTTGGATTGGGCCATTTAATGCATCGTCGACGTATCTTGCCTCCTTGATCATCATCCGCCCGCTTACAAACTTTCCAAGTATCTCCTCGGGCATCATCTTGGTGCACCTAGGATTCTCACGAATATTGTTCACAAGATGTGGATCAAGGACAGTAAAAGACCTTAGCATTAGGCGGACGACGTCGTGGTCTGTCCATCGCGTGCTTCCATAGCTCCTTATTTTGTTGATGAGGGTCTTGAGCTGGTTGTACGTTTGGGTTGGCTCCTCGCCCCTGATCATTGTGAATCTCCCAAGTTCGCCCTCCACCAACTCCATCTTGGTGAGCATGGTGACGTCGTTCCCCTCATGTGAGATCTTGAGGGTGTCCCAAATCTGCTTGGCGTTATCCAAGCCGCTCACCTTATGGTATTCGTCCCTGCACAATGAAGCTAGAAGAACAGTAGTAGCTTGTGCATTTTTGTGAATTTGCTCATTAATGAACATGGGACTATCAGTACTATCAAATTTCATTCCACTCTCTACTATCTCCCATATGCTTGGATGGAGAGAGAACAAGTGGCTACGCATTTTGTGACCTCAAAATCCGTAGTCCTCTCCATCAAAGTGAGGAGGTTTACCGAGTGAAATGGAGAGTAAATTAGTATTGGTACTTTGTGGAATACGAGAGTAATCAAAAGAAAAATTCGAATTGACCGTTTTCTTTTTCTCGTAGTCGTTGTCGTCGTTGTCCTTTTGGGAAGAAGAGGACTCGTCACTGTCGTCGTAGTAGACGATCTCCTTGATGCGCCTCATCTTCTTCTTCTTCCCATCTTTTCGTTTGTGGCCTGAGCCCGAGTCGGTAGGCTTGTCATCTTTCGGCTCGTTGACGAAGGACTCCTTCTCCTTATCATTGATCACAACCCCCTTGCCCTTAGGATCCATCTCTTCGGGCGATTAGTCCCTTTCTTGAAGAGAACGGCTCTGATACCAATTGAGAGCACCTAGAGGGGGGGTGAATAGGTGATCCTGTAAACACTTGAAACTTAGTGCCACAAAATCTTGATTAGGAGTTAGCACCAATAAGGCCAAGTGGCTAGAGAGGAGTCTTAGCAAAACACAATAACCACAAAGAGATCAACACAGAGATGGCACAGTGGTTTATCCCGTGGTTCGGCCAAGTCCAACACTTGCCTACTCCACGTTGTGGCGTCCCAACGGACGATGGTTGCAATCAACCCCTCTCAAGCAGTCCAAAGACCCACTTGAATACCACGGTGTTTTGCTTTGCTTTACTATATCCCGCTTGCGAGGAATCTCCACAACTTGGAGTCTTTCGCCCTTACAAAGATGTTCACAAAGAAGCACAGAGTAAGGGAGGGATGAGCAACGCACACAAGACACAAAATCACAGCAAATACGCACACACAAGACCCATACTTGAGCTCAAAAGAATATCACGAGGTTCTCACTAGAACGGAGCTCAAATCACTAAGAATGTCGAACAAGTGCGCAAGAATGAAGTGTGAGTGATCAACAATGCTCAAGGGATGCTTGGTGTCCTCCTCCATGCGCCTAGGGGTCCCTTTTATAGCCCCAAGGCAGCTAGGAGCCGTTGAGAGCATTCCAGGAAGGCAATTCTTGCCTTCTGTCGCCTGGCGCACCGGACAGTCCGGTGCACCACCGGACATTGTCCGGTGTGGATTTCTTTCCTGATTTGGCGAAGCCGACTGTTGCAGATTCAGAGCCGTTGGCGCACCGGACACTGTCCGGTGCACACCGGACAGTCCGGTGCCCCCTTGTGACCATTGGCTCGGCCACGCGTCACGCGCGGAATCCTCGACCGACCGTTGGCCCGGCTGACTGTTGGCTCACCGGACAGTCCGGTGCACCACCGGACAGTCCGGTGAATTATAGCCGTACACCGTTAATCACTTCCCGAGAGCGACGACTTCGCTTGTGAATGGCTCACCGGACAGTCCGGTGCACCACCGGATAGTCCGGTGATTTATAGCCGTACACCGCCGTTGAAGTCCCGAGAACAGCCAGTTGACACTCGCCAGCCTGGCGCACCGGACACTGTCCGGTGCACCCAGACCGAGCTGTCTTTGGCTGAAAAAAGTCATCTCTTTTTCAAAGTGATTTCTCCTGTTTCCAGCACTTAGACACAAAACATTAGTCTCCAAAACAATGTACTAAGTTTAGAAACATACCTTTAATCTTGATTTGTACTTAGTCCATCACTTGGCATAGATAAACACTTAAGCACTTGTGTTGGACACTAAATCACCAAAATACTTAGAAATGGCCCAAAGGCACATTTTCCTTTCAATAACGCGAAGTGGGATGCAAGGTTTTCTCAGTGGGATGAGAAGTGGGAGGCGCCCACCAGTGTGAAGCATGCTGTGGCGTCCACCTCTATGCTTGTCATCATGCAAGGGGCTTCCTACATCTCCAGCGTAGTTGTTGTGGCTGCTATGACCTCCTTTTCTGCTCCTGGCGTCCCCACCGTAGAGCTGCCCACCATAGAGTTGCCCACCACCTGTTCGACTCCGGGCGCTCACCTAACAGCTTTGGAGCTCCTTCAGCAACATGCTCTTTGCCACACGGCAGCGACGCGTCGTAAGGGACGACGTTGACTTTGACCAGATCGATAGGGAGTGGATTGGGACAACTTACTGAGAGCACATAGAGGGGGTGAATAGGTGATCATGTAAAAATAGCTTATCAACACAAACTTGGACTAATATTAGATTAGTGAAAGCTAAGTCCAAGTTCAAGAGAGAAGTACAAGCGGAGTAAACTTCTTCACTTAATTGCTCTCCACAATATGAGTATTAAACTAGGAGCAATTATGCAAGTGAAGTAAATGGAGATAGAGAGAATCACACGAGAATAAAGACAAGTGACACAACGATTTATCCTATGGTTTGGTCAAGTAGAATACTTGCCTACTCCACGTTGTGGGGTCCCAACGAATGAGGGTTGCACTCAACCCCTTTCAAATGATCCAACGATCAACTTGAATACCATGGTTCTCTTTATCTCAACAATATCCCTTTGTGAGGAATCTCCACACTTTGAAGCCTCTCACACCTTACACAAAAGATCTCGAATGAGCACAAAAATAAGGAGGGAATAGCAACACACACAAGAGTGAGAGTTGCAGCACCAACACGCACACAAGACAAGAACGAGCACACAAAAACAACACAACGGAGTTACAACTTAGAAAAGTGCTCGAATCTCTATCGCAGTGAACCGGATGCGTGTAGGGATGGCAACGGGTACATACCCGTCGGGTTACCCATATTGCGCAATTAAAAGTACCAATTTTGGAGATATATTTATATATTTTTTCCTTTTTATTTTATACCCTTTCTCCTTTTCTTTTCTCTCCTTTTTCCCATTTCCATTTTCAAACCCTAATCTCCATTTAGGCTTCAATTTAAATATTCTGGGATAGGGTGTAGCCTGGTGTAATACCCTTTCTCCTTTTCTTTGGGGTATTCTGGTGACGTAGTAGGTAACCGGGGGTATAATGGTACTTGGGAACCCACCTATCCGTCTGGTTATCTATAAATACCTCTACACTGTACATGGACGGAACAGACATAACAAGAAGCTCCGGTTCGCTACCTATTGTTTTGTTGTGCATGTGAGTTCTCCTACTCCCAAGTGTTTGGGACCACCTATCCACCATCCGGACCCAACAGGCATCATTCGAAGCATGCATAGCCGTCAGGCAGAACTGCACGCCATGCTCCTGGCCGGTGGCAAACACGAGGCTATGGGTGGGAGGCGCTGCTCGACGAGGGGTGATGCTGGAGGGGCCGAAGTGCACGTCGTGTGCATCACGGGAGTATCTTTTGTCAGATTCACCAACATCGACCGGCTCATCTAGCACAGCTGCACAGGTACACCGGCTGCGCGCGCTGGAGATAGAAGGTATCAATCGTCCTCCCCCACACCAGGATCCATTGAAGCCGACCAACGCTTGGAGGAGAGGACCACCGTTTCCTCCTGAAGCACAACGTTGACTATGCCCTGCGAAGTCAGGTGCGGGGGAGACAGGCAGAGGCGCAAGCTGGACACAAATGCGCGGGAACGGAGTAGTGGAGCCGGATCGAGAGCCATGGAACCTGTGAATCTTTACGCAATCGAGCGGAATCTTTATGCGTATGGGAGTATAGGGAGGTGAGATAGGAGTTTGTCAAGGGCTAGTTTGGAAGCCTCATTTTTTCAAGGGATTTTTATTTTTCTTTAGGAAATTAGTTCATTTTCTCTTGGAAAAATAAAGATCTCTTGAAAAATTGGAGTTCCCAAACTAACTCTAAAAGAAGGTTTTTCTATTTTCTTCAAAGAAAAAAGGATTGGGATCTGGTTTAAGGAATTATTGGACTTGTTCTTATGATTCCAATCCTTTTTTTTCATCGTTCGCGCTCTTGCCTTTCTTACCTTAAAGACATGGACGGATTTAGGCCTATAGCCAGTAGGGCCTGGGCCTTACTCTTGGCCAAAATATTGTTAGGGATCAACTATAAAAAACAGCTATGAAAAAACATGTACAGTAGCACTTGTCTTCTCCGTCCAGCGTGCGATGACTCTGGTCCGTCGTTCATGCGACAGTGTCTAGTGCCTCACTCATTAATTGTTACTCCCACGAGGTGGCTAGGAGTTCGTGGTGAGAGGCTAGACAGCATGTTGCGGCTGTGTCACGCCCCACGCCCACGTAGCAGCTAGTAGGCGACACACAGCAAGCCGACGAGCAATTGCGCGCAGGCAGGGGCGCAGCACAGGAGGCAGTGTGCGTGCAGGCAAGGGCGTTGGGCATAGGAGGCGGCGTGCCGCGTGCACACTGCACGCAGAACGTAAGACTGACCACAGCGGTCTACCCTACCGCTCCCCCTCCCCTTGCATGTCGGCTGTAGGGGGCACCCTATGGCCGCAGCGGTGCCCCCTACAGCGCCCCCTACGTGTCGGTCCCCTTCTCTCTCCCCCCAGATCTAGCGTGTCAGTGTTCATCACCCTAAACACTGTGCTGTGGGTCCACGAGTAATTGTTAGTAGATAAAAAATTGATAGTTGGTATAGAAAATGATATTTTATAGTGGTAGTGGGGTATAGGGGGAGTATTTAGGGGGAACCGCAGCGGGAGATGAAAAAATAAGGGAAAAAATAGGGGGAAAAAGTGATATAGGGGAAAAATTTAGGGGTAACGGCTGCGGATAGCCTAAGCTACGGCTTGCTGGGCAACAGCGACCAAAGACAGAAGAAGCCTGCCATCCGTGGATCCTCTCTGTCGTTGTATGTATCAGCCTCTCATCACCTCAGTCGACCGTCTTTGCACGTGGTGACTTGGTGTTGGTGAGCCACTGAACCTCTCTTTTCCCTTTAAGTTAAGTGAGTTCCTACTCAGTATTGTGTAATTGCTTATTTGCACATCAGGACACCTATAGTATATATAAAAAAGCAACCCAAACAATTGATGATTGATCTTTGAGTCAAAGTTTTAAAATTTTCCGAATTAGATAACTACATATTTAAGTCAATTTTACATTAAATTACAATTATTATGTTTAAATGATGTTTATATGTGACATTAGTTATGCATTTGCATGGTTTAATTTTTTTAGTTAATACAAATTTTTAGTGTTATATCTTACCTACTCTTAGGGAAATCCTGGCTCCGCCACCGCTTAAAATGCACCCGTCGCTTGCCCTTGCCTTGCCCTGGATCGCCCTCGTGCTGTGGAGCGTCGTCGTGTGGGAGGTGGGAGCCACCACCGTCACGCCAAGCCCAAGTCAGCGAGTCGCCTCCATCCGAGCGCCGACCCCTACTGCTGTTGGTTGCCGCCATGTGTCTCTTCGTGGTTGAGAAAGTCTGTCCTGTATTGCTAACATAAGTGTCCATCCCAAAGCAGTTAGGCTATCCGCAGCGGTTCCCTCTAAATTTTTCCCCCTATATCACTTTTTTGCGTCACATCATCAACATTTCACCCCTATTTTTTCATCTCCCGCAGCGGTTACCCCTAAATACTCCCCATATACCCCACTACAACTATAAAATATCATTATCCAACCCTATTCATCATCTATTACCATTTTTCTTCACCTATTAAAAACCCACTGTACAAATGAACAGTGAATAGGGGGTTCGAGGACTCACGCTGCAGCCAGCGGAGTCCTGTTCATCTCCGCCGCGTGGGGGGGCTCGCAGGGGGCCGCGCTGCGGGCGTAGGGGCGCCCCTGTAGCCGCCATTCAAGGGGAGGGGGCGGCCGCGCGGCGAGCGCTGCGGCCAGCCTTAAGCGACATCGTAGCGACACTATCACCAAATCAAGGACACCCAGTCTGAAACAGAGGGTCCTCCACAAGCTCACATTTTTTAAGCTGCTATTTAAATTAGCCAAATTTGGAACATAGAAATATCATATTCAACAGTTTAATCAGTGCAACGGCTTAGTGTGACTACTCAGGTACTTCAGCCGATCAATGTGATGATGAGAATGTGCACTGATCAAAACTCACCAAAACTGTAAAAATTTTCTCGTGTATCATAGTAAGCGACCGTGCTTACATTAGTGGGTCAGGTTTTTTCGGGTTGAGTCGGATTTTCTGGGTTGAGTCAGGTTTTGGGTAAAAAATTATGGCTCGTATTCGATCCGTTAATTATTACGGATAAAAAATTATGGCCCGTACCACTGGTGCATTGTTTTAGCTTAAAAATTATGGTCCATATCGGATCTATAAATTATTACGGATAAAAAGTTATGGTCCATACGTGTTCGTGCTGTCCATGTATTGGTTGGATGGGATCGGACCAGAATTTCTTTTTTTTTTACGGATTGGGTCGGACCATAATCAGGTCTATGCTCCAATAACTCATTCCTGGACTTCACTGCTTTTGTCCGCAAGCGGAAGTGCGGAACTATTGAGAAGGATCAAGAAAGCGAGGAAGCACCTCTCTTCTACGGCACTGCCACCTTCTCCAGCTAACCACTTCCCCAACCCCCAACCCATATCTAGCATTCTACTGTAGTGGCAACGATGATGGCCGTGTCTCTGCAGCTGCGCCCAATCCCTCGTCTCCCTCCGACGAGAAATGGCTGCGCAGGCACAAGTCCGCGGATGGCCGCCTTGAGCTGCAGATACAACCAGGTACTGCTGACTGAACTTGGCTGATGCCTGACAGTGGCTCTGCTATGGATCTATTCCCACTCTCCCGAACAATCAATCGTATGATGAATTATTTCATCTATACGACAGCCAAAAAGAATGAGAGCATAGCAAATCCCCATCCTATTACCACGGGCAACGAACTAGGGGTAGGTTGATAGAATGGGGGGGGGGTGTCAGTTCATAGATCATTAAGTAGCTAGATCTGCTTTGTATGGCAGGGCAGGCTGCTGCTTTTAGCAGTGATTCGGAAGCGTTATTCATGCCTGCAGCAGCTTCCGTTTGCCAATGGCAAGCGAGCAGGGGCTGATTTAATTGTCTTTGTTTTGTGCTTCTGTTACTTTGCTCGTCTGGCGTCTCCTTGAAAAAAACTAGGGAGTAAGGTTATCCGCACTCATACTACTCTAAATTTCTACTCTAAAAAGAATATTCTGTCCTGGTCAGCAAAATTCTTTACTCTATACCACAATCCTCCGCACTCATATTTACTCTATATCTCAACTCTATACCAATTATCATATATAATATTATTTCTACCACATATTCTATTATTTCTCTCTCCTGAGCAGTCTTCCTACTGCTCGCCTCCGGCCCGTCTCGGGACCTACCTCTGGCCTGCCAGTAGCACGGAAGGGAGACCCTAGAAATAGCGTTCGCTCGCTCGCTCTTTAGGCTATCCGCAACCGTTACCTCTAAATTTTTCCCCCTATATCACTTTTTCCCCCTATTTCCCCCCCTATTTTTTCATCTTCCGCAGCGGTTCCCCCTAAATACTCCCCCTATACCCCACTACAACCATAAAATATCATTTTCTATACCTACTTTTTATCCACTATCAATTTTTTATCCACTAATAATTCATCGCGGGCCCACAACACAGTGCCAAACAGTGCAAGGGCGCATGAACAGTGAACCGCTAGGAGTGGAGGGAGAGAGAAGCGCTCCCCTCAGTAGGGGGCTCCGTAGAGGCAGGCGCTGCACCGTTGCTGTCACCCTAAATTGCTATAGGATTAGAGGAGGGGAGGTGTAGAGTGAAGCGTTGCAACCAGTCTTATGGTAGAGTAGAAGATACAGCGCCTCGCTGCAGTGATTTCTTACTGCATATGTAACTCTATATGCATAGAGTTCGCCGTGCAGTTGACGAGTGCGGCTAGCCTAAATTCGCCTCGTGAATTGACAGATCCATGTGAGGCATACTGTTGTTGAGAATTTCCTCGTTTACATGACGTGGACCTCCGTGAGTTCCCATCTTGACATGTAGATTCAGAGTCTGGTTCTACTATCCTAGAGTACACAAAACTGAATATGCATGTGTGTACTTAACGCGAAATCAAATCGACATCAGTCGGAACACATTTCAGTATTGTTCTCTGCTTGTATCAATGCAGCCTACCAATGTGCAAGGGCGAACAAGGCTCACAAGCCACATAACGCGCAGAGATGCCCTGTCGTTCATGTCATCCGGCGCGCTGGCCGCATTCGTGCTCATGGTGGCCAGTCCGGCTGAAGCTAGACCTTCGAGATTGGAGAACAAAAGGAAAGCCCTGGAGAAGCTTGAGAAGCTCCGGGAGAAGGCGTTAGGCCCCAAGGAGAAGAGCGGAGCCACCGGTAACGGTAAGGAGATGCCCCCTCCGGCGAACTTGCTAATCCCTCCTGCGGCCGTGGAGGCTTTCTTGTGAAAGGTACCCTGCCGATGGATCCTTCCCTTATGTTAAATGGCGAGGCTAGTCTGAGTTAATTTGTACGTTGTTGGAGTCTTGTATGACTATGCCAACTGGAAAATGAATCGAAAGTGAGTTTGCATGCTTTGCTGAAAGTTTATAGATATGGTCTGTGTTTGGATCTCTTGGACAATAAATTATCACGAAAAAAATTTAGGCAAGCCCACCCGCAACCGCTATTCGGACTGCTACAGATATGAACAAAAATCCTTGAAAAATGGGATTGCCGATGAAATTCCTCGAGTAGAAGATTGCACCGTCAGTAATTTAGTTTGGACCTGCAATATGGGGCCAGGACTCGTCAGTGCAACTGAAGACGCCTGGAAGTCTGCAGGCTCTGAAGTTGATCCTCTTCTGTATAACGGGACGGGATTCAGTTTCTTGCTATCTGAGCTTTAGGTCGGTAAAAATATCCTCCGACGAAAGAACCTGGACAAACTAGACAGCACGCTGTGCTCATGAATATCGTACTGCCTCCGTTCTGTCTCGTGGTTTAGTTCAAAAATAAACTAGCGAACGATTTCAAAAATAAACTAACGAACGATAAATATTTGAGAACATTTGAGAACGATAAATATTTGAGAACATTTGAGAACATTTGAGAACGATAAATATTTGAGAACATTTGAGAACGAAGGTCTCGAATAGAGATACATAGTATTACGTACATTGACGGCGATGCTTACAATCGGAGTACAAATGTACGCAAACTGAAACCACACATTTGCGACTCTTATTGAGAAAGAAGGCAGGCGGTGTGTAAAAGGATTCACAAATTTTGACTGACGACATCTCAGTACGTTGGCGACACAAACCCGGACATGAAACCGCGACCTGGCTGCTCGGTCGGCCGATTAGATCGGGATGGCCCTGGTGACGCGCGGGTACACGACGGTGGCCGGGTGCGCCATGATGCGGCGTCCCTTGCGGTGGCGGAACAGGTACACGGCGGCCCCCAGCGGCCACTCGATGACCCCGTATTGGAGTATATCTTCTTGTAACTGTAGCTGACCGATTCTTATGCGATGACCGATTCTTAAGGCTGCATGCAAGGCATCGCGGTTAGTAGCTCAGTCATCGTCCTACTGTAAATATTGGCCTATAAAGGCTTCAGTGAAATGTAATAGATGTGTGCGCTGTGCGCTGTTATCCATTCTTCATGGTAATCAGAGCTAGGTTCAACTTCATCCACAATTAAACACTATTTCTCTTCTTCTTCCCCACCCACCCTCCCATGGCGTCCGGCATTCTACAGCCCGACCCCTCTGCTACTCCCCAATCCGGTGCACTACTTTCATCCCTCGTCAGCGCAGCCCAGTCAGTAAACATCACTAGTCTTGTTCCAATCCGCCTCGACATGGTCTCCACAGCCTACCGGCGCTGGCGACGTCTGTTCCACGTCGTTCTAGGCCGCTTCCATCTTCGTCACCATGTCGACGGCACGCCACCACGTCCGGACGATGCTGCCTGGATTCAAGAGGATCTCACTGTCCTCATGTGGCTCCATGCCACGCTCGCTGATGACCTCCTCGACATGGTGATGGATGACGACGACGGCACAGCTCATCAGGTCTGGTCCAAGATCGCGAACTTCTTCCTCGGCAACAAAGACAGTCGCGCTGTCCAACTTGAACAAGACCTTCACAATCTGGAGCAAGGCGATCTGAGTGCCGCTGCATTCTGTCATCGTCTAAAGACCCTCGCCGATGCTCTTGCCGATTGCGATCGGCCTATCGACGATCGCGCGCTGGTACATCAACTGATCCGAGGCTTGCACCCTAAATTTCATGTCCTCAAGCAGATGCTCCCGGCGATGCCTTCCTTCCCCACCTTCATGGAGGCGCGGGATCATCTCATCGTCGCCGAGAACACGCTTGGGTCCTCCAAAGCATCGGGCAACGAATCAGCCCTCACGACGACCACAACCACAGACAACAGTGGCGGCTTCACCAACTCTCCGTCAACTCGTCCCGACGGCGACCGTTCTCCATTTGCCTCCCGTGGTCGTGGCCGTGGTGGCGGTGGCCGCTGGAACGGCCGTGGTCGAGGTCGTGGGGGCCGCTATGGATTCAACCCCCGTCCTCCCCAACTCAGTCCAGCTGCTCTTCTGCAGCAGCTGCACGCCTGGCTCATGCCTGGATCTGCCTGGCGTGCACCCTGGACGGGGACTACAGGCCCTGGTGTTCTGGGACCGCGACCTCCTGTTGCTGCTCATGCGTACAACACAGCCATCTCCCCACCTCTGGCAACACCATTTGCCACTCCGACTACGCAGATGTCACCAGCCACGTCGCCATCTTTCGACACGACGGCTCTTATTCAAGCTCTTCATGCGGCTTCTCAGCCTCAGCAGCCTGCCCAATCTGACTGGTTTATGGACACCGGTGCAAGCGCTCATATGACAAGTGATCCAGGTAACATGCCCAATTATTGTTCCTCATCATTGCATAATTCTTCATGCATCCTGGTTGGAAATGGTTCCGCTCTTCCAATTTTAGGCAGTGGCAATACTACCCTTCGTACTCCCCACCGCTCCTTTCATCTTTCATCTGTTCTTCATACCCCCCACCTCATCAAAAATCTGATCTCTGTACGCAAATTTACTGCTGACAATTCTTGCACTGTTGAGTTTGACCAGTTTGGTTTTTCCATCAAGGATCTTCTCAGCCGAGCCGAGATCATGAGGTGCAGTAGCCGTGGTGACCTCTACCCGTTCCAGTCCAGTTTGTCTATTCAGGCTCCAATGGCACTCCACACCTCTACACCATCGACCTTGTGGCACAGACGTCTTGGCCATATGGGACACAATAGTCTTGATCACATTTTATCGCAATTTTCTATTTCTAATAATCGCACACATGTTTGTGATGCATGCCAGAAAGGGCGTCATGTTCGCTTACCATTCTATAATTCGCAGACGCCAACCTATTTTCCATTCCAAATAATACATTGTGATCTTTGGACCTCCCCAGTCTCAAGTTTTACGGGCTACAAATACTATCTTGTTATTCTCGACGATTTTACTCATTATATCTGGACGTTTCCGATGCGCCATAAATCTGATGTCTCTTCTATTCTTATGAATTTCTATGCTTTCAGTCAAACACAGTTTCATCTTCGGATTCAATCTGTTCAGTGCGACAATGGCACTGAATTTGACAATAAAACTCTTCGTTCCTTTCTCTCTAAAAATGGCACCACATATCGTCTTTCTTGCCCCTACACTTCAGCTCAAAATGGCAAGGCCGAACGATCTATTCGCACAATTAATGATATTCTACGTACATTACTATTCCAGGCCGATCTGCCCCCTTCATATTGGGTTGAAGCTCTCCATACGGCCACATACCTTCTCAATCGACGTCCATCTAAATCTATAAATTTTAACACTCCTTACCAAATTCTTTTTGGTCAATCACCGGACTATTCTCATCTTCGCGTGTTTGGATGTCTTTGTTATCCTAATCTTTCCGCCACCATGCCACATAAATTATCCCATCGTTCTGCTCCTTGTGTGTTTCTTGGTTATCCTGCAGATCACAAGGGTTATCGTTGCTTAAATCTTAACACAAACAAAATTATCATCTCTCGCCATGTTAATTTTGACGAGGATACTTTCCCATTTCGCACACAGCAGCCACTTCTGACCACACCCACAACAGATCCCAACAACTCTCCCTCAGTTCTCGTTCCAGGGCCTCCCGTGGTGCTACTTCCCTCCAATTCAGCTTCAACGTCACATATCGCTTCCTGTCCACCGCTGCAACCTGATTCCACTAGGGGCCCTATTTCCACGCCACGTCCTTCTCCACATGCCTCTACCAGCACGCTCCCGTCAGCTCCAGTCTTCCGTTACGCATCACCGGACATCACACGTCATCACATGCAGACCCGAGGCAAATCTGGAATTTTTAAGCCTAAAGTCTTCACGAATCTTCTGTCCACAATCTCTCCCATTCCAAAAACATATCGTTCTGCCTTAACTGATCCCCATTGGCGCCAGGCCATGCACGAAGAATATAATGCTCTGATGTCTAACAATACTTGGTGCTTAGTTCCTAAACCTGCAGGTGCAAATATTATTACTGGCAAATGGATTTTTCGTCACAAGTACAACCCAGATGGCTCACTGGCACGCTACAAGGCAAGATGGGTGGTTCGTGGTTTTAATCAGGAATATGGTGTTGATTATGAAGAAACATTCAGTCCAGTCATCAAACCACCTACTATTCGCACGGTACTGAGTATTGCGACATCACATTCTTGGCCTATTCACCAGTTAGATGTCAAAAATGCCTTCCTTCATGGCAATCTCTCTGAAACTGTTTACTGTGTTCAGCCTTCAGGCTTTGTTGATCCAACTAAACCACATCATGTGTGCAAACTAGTCAAATCTCTTTATGGTCTCAAACAAGCACCTCGTAATTGGTTTCTTCGCTTTACTTCATACATCCGGTCTCTTGGTTTCAAGGCTTCCAAGGCTGATACATCTTTGTTTATTCTTCACACGTCTACAAACACTGCATATCTCCTTCTTTATGTGGATGACATAATACTCACGGCTGACAGTAACCAGTTTCTATCTTCCATTATTCTTAGTCTTTGCCGAGAATTCTCTATGACCGATTTAGGTCCTTTACGCCACTTCCTTGGCATCCAGGTCCACCAGACTCGGACTGGACTTTTTCTCAGCCAGACTCAATATGCAAAGGATATACTTCAGCAGGCAGGCATGGCTAGCTGCAATCCGGTTTCTACTCCCATAGACACCAAGTCCAAACTTTCTTCCGCTACTGGTGATCCGGTTGATGACCCTACTGAATACCGTAGATTGGCTGGAGCGTTGCAATACCTCACTCTCACCAGACCGGACATCACATATGCTGTTCAACAGGCCTGCTTATTCATGCATTCCCCACGCACGACACATATGCAAATTCTGAAAAGGGTGCTTCGGTACATCTCTGGTACCATCAATCATGGTCTGCATCTTCATAAGTCCTCTGGCCAACACCTTATTGCTTACTCAGATGCGGATTGGGCCGGATGCCCTGACACAAGAAGATCTACCTCAGGTTATTGTGTATTCTATGGCGGCAACCTTGTGTCATGGTCCAGCAAACGCCAACCTACAGTGTCTCGTTCAAGTGCAGAGGCAGAATACCGGGGAGTGGCCAACGCTGTGTCTGAAGCCTGCTGGCTTCGCCTTCTTCTGCAGGAATTGCGCAGACCTCTAACTCAAGCAACAGTTGTATTCTGTGACAATGTCAGTGCTCAGTATCTATCTACAAATCCAGTCCAACACCAGAGAACTAAACATATTGAGATTGATCTTCATTTTGTTCGGGACAAGGTTGCTCTCGGTGAAGTTAAGGTTCTTCACGTACCGTCCGCCTCCCAATATGCAGACATATTTACAAAAGGATTGCCGTGCATTTTATTCCAGGAATTTAGAGACAGCCTGAACATCAAGGATGGTACAGGCTGAGGGGGGCTACCACGAACGCCATCACGAACGCGACGAACCCCAGCGTCGGCCCGACCACCTTGCACCGGCACGGGTTGCTCCGCGTCCCGCACTGCACGCACACCGGCACGAACGCCATCGCTGCTGTCTTTTGTTGCCGGCTGCTGGTGCTGCTGGGCGTGCGCCTTGCTGCTGTGGAGACTGAGAATTCTGATGGATGGAATTCGGAGTGAAGCAAATATACTTGGTCCTGCACGGCTCACGGCTGAGATGAGGCTTGTCACATGTGTCGCGTGTCGGTGTCTCGCCCTAGCTCTGTGTGCTGTGGGTTTATAAAACCTCGCGTCGGGGACGCGTGGCGCGACCGGGAAGGGTACGTGGTGGACAACGAGTTTCTTATACTGGGTTCGGCCGAAAGGGCGGCAAGGATTCATTTGCCACGTACCTTTGGGGTGGATATCACGAATCTAGAGCTGACACGTGGGTGGCCGTTAAAGACTTCTTTTTTTTCGACGGAATTTTCTGGAAGTTCCTCCAATAGAGAACATGAAACAATGTGTTGCTTTGATACCATAGGTCAGTAGGACTAGAATCAGCTTGACTCATTCGAGTTCAAGCTGACCCGTTAAACTTGCTCAATTCATTAAGATAACAAGTTACAGAGTCAATTTAATTGATTCGTTTATAAGCTCGAGTTGACTCGTTTAGCTCGCGAGTCACAACCAAAATAATATATATATATATATACATAATTTTTCTAGTTAATTTTAAACCAATAAAACAATAGAAAATAGTAATTATACTTATAGTTTCACATGTCACATCAATATAACATCAAATCAACACAACTCATCACTCAGCAATTCACAATTTACACATGTTCATCGTTTTAACCCATAATTATAGTCGTTTAGAACAGTTTAACGCATAAATAGAGTTCATAAATCCTCAATTTAACTCATATGCCATAGACACCACATATATAATAGGTTGATCAATTGATGTATAAACGATATGTGTATAGTTTTGTTTTGCTGAAATGTGATAGCTCGTTTAGCTCGTGAGTTGGTTCTTTAACAAACCGAGCTGAGATGTTAGCTCGGCTCGTGAAAAAATTTAAACAAACCAACCAATCTGAGTCTAGTCGAGCTGAGTCATGAGCATTTCGTCCAGTACCATCTGTCACTGGCTGTTTGTTGTATAAAAAATAAACTACCCTTACCGGCCTGCTAGTTTCTGATCCTTGCAGAGTCAGTTTGGTTGACTCGTTTATAAGTTCGAATTGACTCGTCTAACGTTTTTTTATCTAAGATTATGTCTTAATTTGGCTAAACTGTAGCAGCCACGAAGTAAACAAGTCCGTACAGCCCATCCGCCCCTGCTGCAGTCCAGTAGATACAGCTGTTGGCTGTTGCTTTTGCTCAGATGCGCAGCCTGCAGGTACAGCCCATGAACTACATCCAAGCCTGCACTAAGGCTTGACCACAGTCTCTCCCTCATTTCTTTCGGTGCATTGAGTAGGCGTCCAGATTCTAATCTTATATAAATATTTCAAATCCAGATTCCCATAAAAATATTTCTGATGATGATTTTGAAACACTTTATAAAATTAGAGGAAATCCCAATTCCACTCAAACTCACTCCCAATTTTTGTCTTTCTTTTTCCTTTAGCATCCATAACATTAGAGGAAATCCTTCAGTCTTCCATGGTTCTCATCAGTATGGCATCCCATGTCCCCCAGTTGCTTAGTTGTCGTTAAGAGAAGGCCTTAAAGGTCAATGTCGGCGTTTCGAGACCGGAGGGTCCCCGAGCCGACGAGTGAGTGTGCCGCGTGCCCCAGCCCAGATGGGTCGAGCGCGTGGGCGAGCGCGAAGGGGGGGAGGAGCGAGGTGGCCGGAGCCGGGTCGTGAGGGAGGCGGAGATCCCGCGGCCTTCGTGTTCGTCCCGCGCCCAGGTCGGGTGCGCTTGCAGTAGGGGGTTACAAGCGTCCGCGCGGGTGAGGGGAGCGAGCGGCCCCAAGAGAGCGCCTGCCCCTGCCCTCGTTCCCGCGAGGCCAACCCTCTCTAAGAAGGCCCTGGTCCTTCCTTTTATAGGCGTAAGGAGAGGATCCAGGTGTACAAATGGGGGTGTAGCAAGGTGCTACGTGTCTAGCGGGGGAGAGCTAGTGCCCTAAGTACATGCCAAGGTGGCAGCCGGAGAGATCTTGGCACCCAGCTGGTGTGGCGTCGTGGCCGGCGGAGAAGCAATGGAGCCTGGCGGGGGGACAGCTGTCGGAGTGGTTGGGCCCTTGCTGACGTCCCCCTGCTTCCGTAAGGGAGCTGAGAACCGCCGTCGTCATGGGTCCAGCGGGGCGCCATCATTGCCTATCTGGCGGAGCTAGCCAGATGGGACGTCGGTCTTGTTTTCTGCGGCCCGAGTCGGCTCGGGGTAGGGTGATGATGGCGCTTCCTGTCGACGTGGCGAACTCGTGCCCTAGGTCGGGCGACGTGGAGGCTCCTCCGAAGCCGAGGTCGAGTCTGTCCTGCATGGCCGAGGCGGAGTCCGAGCCCTGGGTCGGGCGAGGCGGAGGTCGTTCGGCAGAGGCCAGGGCGGAGTCCGAGCCCTGGGTCGGGCGAAGCGGAGTTCGTCGTCTTCCGGGGCCTTAGCCCGAGTCCGAGCCCTGGGTCGGGCGGAGCGGAGTTCGCCGTCTTCCGGGGCCTTAGCCCGAGTCCGAGCCCTAGGTCGGGCGGAGCGGAGTTCGCCGTCTTCCGGGGCCTTAGCCCGAGTCCGAGCCCTGGGTCGGGCGGAGCGGAGTTCGCCGTCTTCCGGGGCCTTAGCCCGAGTCCGAGCCCTGGGTCGGGCGGAGCGGAGTTCGCCGTCTTCCGGGGCCTTAGCCCGAGTCCGAGCCCTGGGTCGGGCGGAGCTTCCTATGGCGCTTTTAGCCAAGCCTGGCCGCCCGTCAGTCTCACTCTTTGCGTTAAATGCCCCAGTGACTTGGTCGGTCGGCGCGGTGATTTAGTCAGGGTTGCTTCTTAACGAAGGCAAGGCCTCGGGCGAGCCGGAGATGCGTCTGCCGTAAAAAAAAGGGGGCCTCGGGCGAGACGGAAACACCTCAGGGTCGGCTGCCCTTGCCCGAGGCTAGGCTCGGGCGTGGCGTGATCGAGTCGCTCGTATGGACTGATCCCTGACTTAATCAAACCCATCAGGCCTCTGCAGCTTTATGCTGATGGGGGTTACCAGCTGAGAATTAGGCGTCTTGAGGGTACCCCTAATTATGGTCCCCGACAGTAGCCCCCGAGCCTCGAAGGGAGTGTTAGCACTCGCTTGGAGGCTTTCGTCGCACTTTTTTGCAAGGGGACCAGCCTTTCTCGGTTGCACTTTGTTCCGGTGGGTGAGCGCGAGCGCACCCGCCGGGTGTAGCCCCCGAGGCCTCGGAGGAGTGGTTTCACTCCTTCGAGGTCTTAATGCCTTGCGTAATTCTTTGGCTGGTCTGGCGGTTCCCTCATGCGAACAGGCCGTAGCCCGGGTGCACTGTCGGGGCCCAAGTTCTCGGGCTGGTATGTTGACGCTGTCAACGGTTCGGCCGGAGCCGGTTTTGCGAGAGCAGCCCCCGAGCCTCCGCACAGGGCGAGAGGACGATCAGGGACAGACTCGGCTTTTTTACATACGCCCCTACGTCGCCTTTCCGCAAGGAGGAGGGGGGGAGAGCGCCATGTTACCCTCGATGGGCACCGAACATGGTGTCTCCGGTGAGCTGCAATCGGGTAATCCGAGTGGATGTCCGTGCCCCGTTCGTTGGGGGTCGGCTAGGGGCCCGGAGGCACGCCCAAAAGTACCTGCGGGTGATCTGCCGGACCCGGTCCCCTGGCGACGGGGTCCGAGGGCTCGATGCCTCCCTCCGATGGGATTCCGTTACAGGATCGTTCCCGCTGGTCTCGGAAATGTCCTAGGGTACCTCGGGAGCGCAGCCCGAGCCTTGGTTATGTATCGAACGTACCCCTGGTCATCCCTCGCTCGGTGTCTGAGGCGACTGTGAACCCTTCGGGGGGCCAGCCTTCGAACCCCTGATCAGTAATGGGCGCGGAGCCCGAGTAGCCTGAGGCGGTGGTGGAACCCTTCGGGGGGCCGACCTTCGAACCTCTGACCAGTAGTGGGTGTCGGACCCACGCGATCTGAGGCGGCTGTTTAACCCTTCGGGGGGCCAGCCTTCGAACCCCTGATCAGTAAGGAGGCTCGGAGCCTAGTTCCTTCACGGGGAAGGATCCCTTTGGGGGTATTCCCTTTCCCGGTCCCTGTTGCAAGAGATAGAGAAAGAGAAAAAGGGAAAAAGGACACGAAATTGAACGACGTGGCGTACCTTTTTTGGTGTGGTCGTGAAGGCGAAACGTCGCCAGCTGCTCCTGCCAGAAGCGCCGCCTGTCCAGCCGCGGAGTTAATGCGCCGGGGCGAGCGGTCGGCGAGGCTGCCGTTGCGTGCGCGAGCCGTTCGAGGAACGGCTGTTTTGCTTTGCGTTTTTTGAACCCCGCGTCCGGTTCGGGCGGTACGTTGGAACCGTCTTCACCTTGGTCTTTATATACCCCGGTGAGGGTCCGGTGACGGTTCTCGACTCCGCTTCTTGTCTCCCTCTTAGGTTTTTTGCAGTCTGAGAGATCTAGCCAGGGAAAAGAAAACCGCCCTCCCCTGTCCTTCGCGCCGCCACCCTTTCTGCTTCGGCGATGGCTGACCGGGTGACCATCATCCCGCCGCGCGACCCGTGGCCCTTCTCCACGGTGACGGCGGGTGATCTGGAGGACCTCGTCGGCGAGGGTTTGCTCCGCCCTCTCACCGATGAGCAGCGACCGAAATGGATTCCTCCCGCGGGCGGAGTCACTCCATCCCCTCCGCCAGGGTACGTCGTGAGCTTCATCTCCTTCCATGAGCGGGGATTTGGTGTGCCGACGAGCCGCTTTATGCGGGCCATCCTGTTCCATTATGGGGTGGAGTTGCACAACCTCACCCCCAACTCTATCTCGCAGGCCGCTATCTTTGTAGCGGTGTGCGAGGGGTATTTGGGGATCGCCCCCCATTGGGATTTGTGGACCCATCTCTTCTTCGCCGAGCTTTTTGCCTCGCCGACGGGGGAGAGGAAGGTCCGCGCAGCGGTGCGGGCCGGCGGCTGCACCCTTTTGTTGAGGCAGTCGCGGTCGTCGCAGTATATCCCTGCCGTCCTCGCGTCCTCAAACAAGGGTTGGCAGCGCCGGTGGTTCTACCTCCGGAATGACGAAGAGTTGCTCCCGCCGTTCTCTCAGCGGGTTGTCACCGCCGCTCCCGACGCCTGGCGCCACGGGACTCCACACGAGAGGCAGAAGAACCTCGAACCTCTTCTCCAGGCCCTGAAGGCGTTGCGGGAGGGAGGACTCACCGCCGCGGGAGTGGTTGCCGCCATCCACCGTCGGAGGGTGCTCCCCCTGGCGGAGCGGCGGCTGTCGCTTTGGGAGATGACCCTGGAGGCCGACTGGGAGGGGTCACGGATGTCCCCTGATTCTCTTCCCCATGACGCCCTCCAATGGCGGGTGTCGGCCGCGATGGGGAAGCCAGACCCCCACGCCTTCTCCCAACCTCGAATGCGCCCCGACCAGGGGTGCTTCACTCTGGTGAGTGTTCGCTCCTTCCTTCCTCATATACCGGGTTGCTCCTGGTTCTCACGATTGGGTTTCTTTCCCCCTCCCCCCTTTTTAGGAGGTGGGGCGGCACAAACCCTCCTTGCCGCGGGTCCCGGAGGACGCGGTGGGTCGGGCCGCGCGGCGGGTCGCCGCGGAGGAGGAGAAGAAGAAAAAGGATGCGGAGAAGGCCCGGGCCCGCAAGCGGAGGCGGGCTCGGGACGCCCTGGAGAAACACCGTCGCCAGCAGGAGAGGGAAGGACTCCCCAGGGAGCTGTCACCGGAGACATCCGACGACGACGACGACGATGGTGAAGAGGAGGAGGACGACATGGCCGCCCGTCTCGGCCTCAGCCCCAGCTTGGGGTGTGGCCGAGAGCTGTCGAGTCAGCCCCCGAGCGGGCCGATGTCGTCGGTTCCTGGAGCCGAGACGCCGGATCCCCGACCTGAGGGGCGGGGGCAACCCGAGAGGGTACTTGACCCCTCGGCTGGAGGAGCTGACGCGACTCCAGGGAGCCGGGCCGAGGGGTCCGTCCCTCGAGAGCCGTCCCCCGCGCCGGCAGCGCGGGGGAGCAGTCCTCAGGTTGCCATGGCGGCGCCTGGGCAGTCCGCCTCCCGGGCGTCAGGGGCGCCCAAGGCGAGGGCGGTGCCGGGGCTGTCGGCGAGGCGGACCTCGGCGGTGGTTCCAGGGAGCGGGAGCCAAGAGACCTCCCCCCAGGCACAGTGGATCATGGCCCGGAGCGGGTAAGTACCTTGGAATGTCTCCGTCTTGGCGCTTCATTCATACGTCTTGGCCGTGATTTTCCCTTTCTTCTTTTTTCCAGCAAGCAGAGCCATGGCCCTACCGACCTGGCGCCCCGGAAGGCCCTTAAGCCGGCGTCGGTCCAGGCGGCTGGCGCCATCCCGGGCCCCGCCGCTCAGCCGACCCTTTCGCAGGGCGCTTCGCCGCATGGGGCTCAGGCGTCGCATGTCCCGGGGGAGCAGGTCCCCGAGGCGGGCTCTTCTGCAGAGGCGGCCATCGTGATCGGGGAGGCGGCCGGCGCCGACGCGGTCCCGAGCCCGCCTGCCGTGTCGGCCATGCCGGCGCCTGCCGCCACCGCAGTTGGCACCGTCCCAGTCGGAGAGCATATGGTTGCTGCCGGCGTTGAGACGGCCGCAGCGTCGGCGCCCAGGGCCTTGGAAGAGGTGGGCGTGGACGCGCAGTTCATCCAGGCGGGCGGCAGCCTTGTCGCTGTGCGGCGGAGCCCCGAGGCCCGGGGCCAGTTGCTCCGATTCCGGACCCGCGAGGCTTCGGACCCTATCTTCGTTCTTGACGACGAACAGGAGGACCAGTCCTGGGACGAGCTCCGCAAGCATGCGGAAGCAACGGTGGGGTCGCTCCGATCGTCGCTGGAGGTTCTCTGCGGGGACGTCCCCAAAATCCTCCAGGTAACGGTTTCAGACATACCTTCTCCCTTCTGCGGGCGAGGCGTTCGTCGTGATGCCTTGTTTTCCTTTCCAGGATCTGACGGACCGGAGCGCCGCCAAGTCGTCGTTCATCCGCCGCGAAGCCGACGTCTGGGGCTCGCTGCGGTCCCTGAGGACTTCGCTCGCCGGGGCTACCGCGCGCCTTTCTCAGCAGGACGCTAAGATAGCGGACCTCCAGTTGCTCTGCGCTGACCTGAGGGTCGAGGCGGCAGCGGCGCGCACGGAGGCGCTACGGCAGCGGTCGGAGCTCGTCCAGGTTGCCGAGGAGCGGGACCAATCTCGGGGCCAGGCTGCCGAGGCCGAAAGCCGGGCCAAGACCCTCGCGGCCGATCTGGCCGCAGCCCAAGTCGCGGCCTCGGAGCAGCGCGTCCGAGCCGGAGGTATGCCTCGACCGTCCTCGGTTCTCGTTCTTGTCCGTTTCTTCCGCTTGTGTTTGAGGTCTTCCTTCTGGTTGTTCGCAGAGCTTGAGTCTGCCCTTGACGAGTCTGCCAAAGCGCTCGCCGAGGCGCTCGCTGGGGCTGCTGAGCAGAGGGAGGCCGATCTCGCGGCCATGTCCGAGGCCGTCTCGGATGTCTATCGTACCCTTGGTCCCGGCGACGTCCCTTCAGGAAGCTCCCCCCAAAGCCGTCTTCAAGCCCTAGGTGATTACGCGCGCGGTAAAGTCCGCGGGGCGCTACACCACGGCGTCAGGCGGGCCTTCGCCGTGCTCGCTTCCCATTACGTCGTGGACCTGGAGCGGGTCAGTGAGGGGTATTGCCTTCCTGACGAAGACGAGGCCGCCCTGGCAGAAGTTCAGCGGCTCGACGCGGTCGCTGCGGGTCCGAGCGCGGCGCTGGCGACCATCTTCGAGGCAGAGATTCTTCCTCCTGTGCCGCCGCCGGAAGCGGAGGTGGACCTTACCGACGGCGGGGGTGGAACTGAGGGCGCGGCGCCTTCCCAAGGCGACGCCTGACTTTTGTTGGGGCAATTTCTGTTGGATGTGCGCTTTGCCGCGGCCGCCGGGGCCTGGACACTTTACTTTTCTTGCGTGAAGTCATACTCTTTTCTGTTTCAATTTGCGCGCCTGGCCCGACTTGTCAACAACAGGGTGATTTCCCGAGCTGGGTCCTTTTTTGTGGCAGGCGATGAGTGAGGTGTCCCCAGCCCGGAGGCATAGGTGTTCCTCGGCTCAGTCGGTCTCGCCACTTATTTGTACCCAAGTTCGCTCCTCGGGACCCTGCTTCTGACGCATCCGGGAGAACGCAAAAACCCCTTCTTGATCGAAAAAAGAATTTTTTTGACGCGGAAAGGCGTATCCAAACTCGACGAGAGGGGTTCCCCCTTTTTAGCCCCCGAGGAAGGGTCGGGCTCCGCCGACCCTTCCTTGATGACTGATTCTCGTGTGTGAGTGGGGGAAGGGCGCAGCCCCCGGGCGTCGTCCGTGCAGAGGCCGTTTGACGAGTCGGGCTCCTGCCCGAATATCCGGCGAGTGCTCGGTGACATCCCTCGGTATGCCAGGCATGTCCGAGGGACCCCACGCAAAAATGTCGGCGTTTGCGCGGGGAAAGTCGACGAGTACTGCTTCCTATTTGGGGTCGAGCCCGGAACGGATCCGGATCTGCTTGGAGGTGTCGCCACTGGGGTCGAAAGGGACGGTCTTAACCGTCTCCGCTGGCTCGAAGTTGCCGGCATGTCGCTTCACGTCCGGCACCTCCCGGGAGAGGTTTTCCAGGTCGGCGATGAGGGCCTCGGACTCGGCGCGGGCCTCGGCGTACTCCACGCACTCCACATCGCATTCGAATGCGTGTTTGTACGTGGGGCCGACGGTGATGACCCCGTTGGGGCCCGGCATCTTGAGCTTCAGGTAGGTGTAGTTGGGGATGGCCATGAACTTCGCGTAGCATGGCCTTCCCAACGCTGCGTGGTAGGTTCCTCGGAACCCGACCACCTCGAACGTCAAAGTCTCCCTTCGGAAGTTGGAGGGTGTTCCGAAGCAGACAGGAAGGTCGAGCTGTCCGAGGGGCTGGACGCGCTTCCCAGGAATGATCCCGTGGAAGGGCGCAGCGCCTGCTCGGACGGATGACAGATCGACGCGCAGGAGCCTGAGGGTCTCGGCGTAGATGATATTGAGGCAGCTGCCCCCATCCATCAGGACCTTGGTGAGCCTGACGTCGCCGATGACGGGATCGACGACGAGCGGGTACTTCCCCGGGCTCGGCACGTGGTCGGGGTGGTCATCCTGGTCGAAGGTGATGGGCTTGTCGGACCAGTCTAGGTAGACTGGCACCGCCACCTTCACCGAGCAGACCTCCCGACGCTCTTGCTTACGATGCCGCGCCGAGGCATTCGCCGCATGCCCTCCGTAGATCATGAAGCAGTCGCGGACCTCGGGGAACTCTCCTGCTTGGTGATCTTCCTTTTTGTCGTCGTCGCGGGCCCTGCCACCCTCTGCGGGTGGCCCGGCCCGGTGGAAGTGGCGCCGAAGCATGACGCACTCCTCGAGGGTGTGCTTGACGGGCCCCTGATGGTAGGGGCACGTCTCCTTGAGTGCCTTGTCGAAGAGGTTGGCGCCTCCGGGGGGCTTCCGAGGGTTCTTGTATTCGGCGGCGGCGACAAGGTCCGTGCTGGCGGCGTTGTGTTTCGCTTGCGACTTCCTCCTGCCTTTCTTCTTGGCGCCGAGCGGAGTAGACGCCTCGGGAGCATCTTCCGACGGGCGGCCCTGGGGCTGCTTGTCCTTTCGGAAGATGGCTTCGACCGCCTCCTGACCAGAGGCGAAGTTGGTGGCGATGTCCATCAGCTCGCTCGCCCTGGTGGGGGTCTTGCGACCCAACTTGCTCACCAGGTCACGGCAGGTGGTGCCGGCAAGGAACGCGCCGATGACATCGGAGTCGGTGATGTTGGGCAGCTCGGTGCGCTGCTTCGAGAATCGCCGGATGTAGTCCCGAAGAGACTCTCCCGGCTGTTGCCGGTAGCTTCGGAGGTCCCAGGAATTCCCGGGGCGCACGTACGTGCCCTGGAAGTTGCCGGCGAAAGCTTGGACCAGATCCTCCCAGTTGGAAATCTGCCCCGGAGGCAGGTGCTCCAACCAAGCGCGAGCAGTGTCGGAGAGGAACAGGGGGAGGTTGCGGATGATGAGGTTGTCGTCGTCCGTTCCACCCAGTTGACAGGCCAGGCGGTAGTCCGCGAGCCACAATTCCGGTCTCGTTTCCCCCGAGTACTTTGTGATAGTAGTCGAGGGTCGGAATCGGGTCGGAAACGGCGCCCGCCGAATGGCCCGGCTGAAGACCTGCGGACCGGGTGGTTCGGGCGAGGGACTCCGATCCTCCCCGCTGTCGTAGCGTCCCCCACGCCTGGGGTGATAACCTCGGCGCACCCTTTCGTCGAGGCGGGCCCGACGGTCGCGATGAGGGTGCTCGTCGCCGAGGTGGCCCGGGGCCGCAGGCGCGGTGTTGCGCGTGCGCCCGGTGTAGACCGAGGCTTCCCGCATGAGTCGGGAAGTCGCGGCACGAGGTTCCGAGGGGTACCCCTGCCTTCGGGAGGCAGAGCTCTCGGCCCGCCGGGCCGCAGCGCCTTCCAGGAGATGCTTGAGCTCTCCCTGGATTCGTCGACCCTCGGTGGTTGATGACTCCGGCATTGCGCGGAGGAGCATCGCTGCGGCTGCCAGGTCCTGACCGGTTCCACCGGATGCGGGTGGCGGTCTGTCCCTGGCATCGTTGGCGATGCGGTGCCGGAGACCCTGGGGCAGGTGACGTATTTCTCTGGCCGGGGGCTGGCCCGCCCATACCTGCCCGACGTCCCGGCGGATTGCCTCGAGCGCTCCTGCTCCCTCATCGAGCTCGGCCTGCGCCCCGCGGACTTGCTCGAGCTGTGGGTCGTGACCCCCCGCCGGAACGGGGACCACAGCTAGCTCCCGCGGGATGTCGGCGCGAGGCGCTGGCCTAGGGGGATCACCATCCTCCGGCATGCCGAGACAGCTGCCTCCGGAGGGATCCCCTAGCTCAACGTGGAAACATTCGCGGCTCGGGCCGCAGTCCTTGTCGTCAAGGCTGCGGCTGCCGTCGGAACAGTCGGAGAGGCAGTAGTCGCATGCGGTCATGAAGTCCCGTATGGCACTGGGGTTGCCAGATCCAGAGAAATCCCAGCAGATGCTGGGGTCGTCATCTTCTTCGGACCCAGAGGGTCCGTAGGTCGAGACGCCCGTCAATCGGTCCCAAGGCGACCGCACACGAAACCCGAAAGGGGTTGCACTCGCCTCAACGTGAGCGCTCGCCAGAGCGAGGTCACTAGGCGGGTTGAGGTCGAGTTGAAATGACAAAGGATGGGAATCAGCCGGTACCTTTTGGTCGATGAGGAGCGACGAAGTCACATCGGGGGCTGATCGCGCCGTCGTCCTGGGTACGAGCGCGATGTCCTGCAGGCCCTCCGTGAGCGCGCTGGCGTCGTCCACTTGCTCGGGGTCGGCGTGTCGCGGGGGGACGGCGCTCGCCTTCGCCTCAAACGCGAGGGTGACGCCCAACGCGTCCTCCGTTGGGGCGCTGGGGATGTCGATTTGCTCGACAGCCGACTGAGCGCAGCCTCCCGCTTGGCCCTGGTTCCCCCGCCTCCTCCTCCGATGGCGAGGGAGAGGATGGGGCGAGCTCGAAAGTTGTCCTTCCCCCACGCGGGAAAGACGTCATCGATTCCGCCGTCGGCGGGCGGGCTGTCCGCCACCATTGTCGCTGTCGCGCGGCGGTGGAAGGAGTATCATGTCGTAGCTACCGTCGAAAGACATGAACTCGAGGCTCCCGAAACGGAGCACCGTCCCGGGTTGAAGAGGTCGTTGGAGACTGCCCATCTGGAGCTTGACGGGAATCTGCTCGTCAACACGCAGCAGGCCCCTACCTGGCGCGCCAACTGTCGGCGTTTCGAGACCGGGGGGTCCCCGAGCCGACGAGTGAGTGTGCCGCGTGCCCCAGCCTAGATGGGTCGAGCGCGTGGGCGAGCGCGAAGGGGGGAAGAGCGAGGTGGCCGGAGCCGGGTCGTGAGGGAGGCGGAGATCCCGCGGCCTTCGTGTTCGTCCCGCGCCCAGGTCGGGTGCGCTTGCAGTAGGGGGTTACAAGCGTCCGCGCGGGTGAGGGGAGCGAGCGGCCCCAAGAGAGCACCTGCCCCTGCCCTCGTTCCCGCGAGGCCAACCCTCTCTAAGAAGGCCCTGGTCCTTCCTTTTATAGGCGTAAGGAGAGGATCCAGGTGTACAAATGGGGGTGTAGCAAGGTGCTACGTGTCTAGCGGGGGAGAGCTAGTGCCCTAAGTACATGCCAAGGTGGCAGCCGGAGAGATCTTGGCACCCAGCTGGTGTGGCGTCGTGGCCGGCGGAGAAGCAATGGAGCCTGGCGGGGGGACAGCTGTCGGAGTGGTTGGGCCCTTGCTGACGTCCCCCTGCTTCCGTAAGGGAGCTGAGAACCGTCGTCGTCATGAGTCTAGCGGGGCGCCATCATTGCCTATCTGGCGGAGCTAGCCAGATGGGACGTCGGTCCTGTTTTCTGCGGCCCGAGTCGGCTCGGGGTAGGGTGATGATGGCGCTTCCTGTCGACGTGGCGAACTCGTGCCCTAGGTCGGGCGACGTGGAGGCTCCTCCGAAGCCGAGGTCGAGTCTGTCCTGCATGGCCGAGGCGGAGTCCGAGCCCTGGGTCGGGCGAGGCGGAGGTCGTTCGGCAGAGGCCAGGGCGGAGTCCGAGCCCTGGGTCGGGCGAAGCGGAGTTCGTCGTCTTCCGGGGCCTTAGCCCGAGTCCGAGCCCTGGGTCGGGCGGAGCGGAGTTCGCCGTCTTCCGGGGCCTTAGCCCGAGTCCGAGCCCTGGGTCGGGCGGAGCGGAGTTCGCCGTCTTCCGGGGCCTTAGCCCGAGTCCGAGCCCTGGGTCGGGCGGAGCGGAGTTCGCCGTCTTCCGGGGCCTTAGCCCGAGTCCGAGCCCTGGGTCGGGCGGAGCGGAGTTCGCCGTCTTCCGGGCCCTTAGCCCGAGTCCGAGCCCTGGGTCGGGCGGAGCTTCCTATGGCGCTTTTAGCCAAGCCTGGCCGCCCGTCAGTCTCACTCTTTGCGTTAAATGCCCCAGTGACTTGGTCGGTCGGCGCGGTGATTTAGTCAGGGTTGCTTCTTAACGAAGGCAAGGCCTCGGGCGAGCCGGAGATGCGTCTGCCGTAAAAAAAAGGGGGCCTCGGGCGAGACGGAAACACCTCAGGGTCGGCTGCCCTTGCCCGAGGCTAGGCTCGGGCGTGGCGTGATCGAGTCGCTCGTATGGACTGATCCCTGACTTAATCAAACCCATCAGGCCTCTGCAGCTTTATGCTGATGGGGGTTACCAGCTGAGAATTAGGCGTCTTGAGGGTACCCCTAATTATGGTCCGCGACAGTCAACTTCCACGGACTATGGCTGCTCATCCTAGGTGTTAGTGGAAGTTTTGAGGAACACCGACCACACTACATGATCAAGTTTTGAGCAAGTCTAGCTGACGACCGTGATTTTTGGTTGTGGTATTACAATGAAAGCATCTGCAGGGGAGCTCAGCAAGTGACGCAGTGGTTTTGTCATGGCGTTAAGTTGTGCCCTACGTGGCCTCGATCGTGTATCAATTTGACGACTTGGTTATACTATTCATAAGAAAATATAGTGCAATCCTGCAACATACTATTCCAACATATACTATCCTGCAGCATACTACATGGCACGGTGTATCAATTGGAGGCTAAGTGGAGCAGTGAGAATAGATTACAATGCAATACTGAAACACACAGTAGTATTCTAACATCGTGAAATGAGTGTATGCTTCCTACAGATTAAGCGACACTGATATGCTACAGACATATGAAGGCTTTTTTTCCTTTCTACTCAAATGAGAAAAATATTTGGCTTCCTTGGTCAAACAAAAACTCGGTGGTGTTTCCTAGGGAAAAAACATTCGGTGCACTGCTTGGCAAAAAATGCCTCTTAAGGGCAATGTAACACCCACTTTGTAATTTGTTAAGAATAATACCAATAGAGAAACAATTTCTCTTTATGTGAGTTTGATCTTTATGTATCATCACTTGTGAACACTATATTCAAAAAAAATAATAAAAGGATATACCATTATTGAGCATCATGCTGAGGTTTTATTTGGTGTGCATTTTGTGAAACATAAAAATAATGTGACAAGAAATATATTAAAGCCCAAAGTGGAATTTAAGAGCTAAAAGGAATTTTAGAATTTGAGAAAAGAGGAGAAAAGTACTAGATAAATATAAATAAAATATGATTAATCAAATAATTGTACTTGAGCATACTATATTATAAACTTATATTTTTGGTTAAGGAATAAACTTCACAACAACACTTGAATTCAAAATTTGAAAAACATAAACTTAGGAAAGAAAAGAAAACAGAAAATAAAAAAGGAGAAAAGAATAAAACCTTACCTGGGCCGGCGGCTACCAATTCGGCCCACTTCGTCTCCTCCTACCGCGCGGCCCAAGCACCCTGATCGCGCGCGCGTGTCGCTGGCGACTGGGGCCCACGCATCAGCTGTCGCGGGCGCTCGTTTGTTTCACTGGTACACGGGTCCGCCTGTCATTCCCTCGTGCGCGCTACCGCACGTTCTTCTTCCTCGCGCGAAACGCGGACCGGCTTACCCGAGCGCCGCGATTTACCAGCCGCGGACTCCCCGTTTGGCGCAACAAACCCATGGAATCGGTCTCCCTCTGCCAACGCCGCCTCATCTGGACTCCGTCACGGGGTTTATAAGGTTCAATCTGCTCCTACAACCGTGCGGTAGCCGAGAGAGAGAGAAAACAAAAATTCGAGTGCCGGGGTGGTGAACGTCCGGGTTCTCGACGTGCGTGGTCGCGATTGCAGTCCTCGGTGCTCCGGCACGGTTGACGTTGTGCGTGCGTGGCCTCACTTGGTGCGATTGGAGCTCGGGACGCCGGCAATCGCTCGCCGGTGCTCCACCCTCGTCACGGATCCGCGGAGCGCCGTGGACGGCTTCCCTAACCTCATCCTTGTCTCCGGTAAGCCCCTGGACAACTTCACTTTGTCGAGAGCTCCGTTTTGCACCGGTTGTTGGGTCAGGGGAAACACGGGGTAGCCATCACGGGTGACCGCCGGCGATGGGCCGCCGCGGGGACAGGGCGGCGCCGCCTCGGGCACACTGGACACGGCCAGTGATTGGGAACCGCTGATCGCAGCGTGGACGACTACGATTAGAAGTTGGGCCTATTCGTCTGAATTGCATCGGGACCGTTCAAATTAGATCTGATGGACGAGTGTAGATCGCATATCATGAAATTCTAACCGTTGATCCCCGATCCAACGCTCACTGTGGGTACCGATTCGCATAGGCTTAGGTTTAATCTGGCACGGCCGTGTCTAATCCAACGGCCCATAATGCACCGTACCCCTTCGCGGGTCCATTTTACTTAAGAGCCCCTCGGTTTCATTGAAATAAACCTGCCGTCCTACTGCATAGTGTTCTGAGTCTTAGGATCTTTTGCGCCTGGGCCCCTGCTGTTCTCAGAAATGAAGGCCCAGTCCAGAGCTGTTTAAAATGGAATAATTAAATTGGAAAATAGGTTTTTAATACAAAAATATATGCTAGAACTTCAATAATTCATAGAAAATTCATACTAACTCCAAATTACTCCATTCCACTTTCTAAATTCTTGTAATTTAATTCTCTATCACTTAGTGTCTCTGTTTTATCATAACAACAGTAATAAAATTAATCCCACACTTAATCTTACTTAAAGCACATAAAACCTTTGAAAATCCATAACTTAAATTCTATAACTCCAAAAATTATGATTCCTGTTCCTAGAATTTTATTTTAATGTGTAGATTATTACTGTGTATTTTGTTTATATGTTTGGTGTAATGTTAATTTCTCTATATGCACTGTGCTTGTTTGTATTGTGGCGAGTAGAAGAGCCCGTGACCGAGGATCCTGGTGAGCAGCAGGTTGAAGTAGCTGAGCATGAGCTCATTGAAGGCAAGTTGTGCCCTTGACCACTTTTTACCCAATAATGTTCTTTAATATCACTTATCCATGCATAGGTTAATTTTGATGGGACCCAATAGGTCACCCTAGATTGTTTATCTCATTACCTTGTTTACCCCTGAATCACTTGGGTAGTTTGCTATTGCTTTACATGGTTTTGGGATAATCATTTATTATATCTATGTTCCAATTATTCTTGTTATTCTATTTATGTTCATGTCAAGTTCATTAATGTTAATTGGAACATAGAGCTTAACTTGAGAACCACGTGCCACCACAAGGGTTTAATGGGACGCCCTTGGCTGACTAATTAGGAAAGGTAGTGGAAGACTACCTTACCCGAAAGGGGCAAGGGCAGTAGGGGAGTGGTCAGTGTAGGGAGGTCCTTGGTTGATTTTGCTGCGATGGCGGTCAGCCAAGAACCCTGCATTGGAGCTTCCTATAAACTGTAGCGGGTTTTCGGAAGCTAGTGGAACTTTGTAAAGGCCTCGTAGTGTTGCCCTGCCGCGCTTCCTAGGTAGAGGTGTATGGGATTCGCGACCCCTTGGCAGATGGGTAACATGACTTGTGGGTAAAGGGTACAACCTCTGCAGAGTGTAAAACTGGTATACTAGCCGAGCTCACGGTCATGAGCAGCTCAGGACTCTCTGATGTTTAAATTATGGAACTTAAATTCAATTTTGTCATTTGCATTGCATGGGTTTATTATTAATTTTGTTCTATTACTTTACTTATGGTTTGGTATTTACTTACACTTAGTAATTGCTAATAAAATTTTGACCAACTACTTAAAAGCAATGCTCAGCTTTAACCCCTATCATTAATTAGCCTTACACAACACATGAACTCACACCTTTGTGAGTTTATGTCCATTGGTTCCCCACAACTTATTGAGCTATGATCATGTGTGAGCTCACCCTTGCTGTTTCACACCCCCCCCCACAGGAGAAGAACGGGTGGTTCAGGAGGAGCCACAAGGCGAGGAGTTTGATCTGATCTAGGTGGTGTTGCTCAGTTGACATTGGCGCCGACGATCCTTAGTTCATTTTATCTTTATTATTTTATTTTGTAATAAGTCTTCCGCTATGTATTAAGTACTCTGATTATTGTGACATTTATCTCTATACACTCTGTTACTATATATGTTGTCTTCTTTGGCGCATGTATGAGATGCACCTGGCTTTGTTCCTTAAAGTCGGGTGTTACAGAAGTGGTATCAGAGGAAATGTTGACTGTAGGACGAAACCTAGATAGAATGGACAAACCCTTACCTACTTATCTCATTCTGATTCATTTTACACTCACCTTACTCTGATTCTTTCTATACTTATCTTGATCATGTCTCACCTTCTACTGTTCTACTCTGATCATTCTTACCTTTTCCACTCAGAGACATGATGGATTTCACACCTTGGAATCCTACCACTATGACCTTGTAAGAGATAGGGAACCTAAGACAAAATCTAAAACTATTTTCTCTATTAAAAATGTTGGTTGATTGTTCTGATGATAAATGCTTGATTGGCTTCTTTGATTGATTGAAACATTATAGTGGGGCATCTTAGCATGTACCACCATAGGGTAATGTATTAGCTTTAGTGGATAACACACTAATCTACTTAGCTAATAAATCCCCCAAAGTAACATTCCTCGTAATTACTCGCCTTGTCTACAAATCTTCCTTCCTTACCCTGTGTTTCTAACCCAGATGGGCTACCCCTATAGTGTTAGAAGAGAGCACTATAGATGTGATCCTTGGTATGTCATGGTTAAGAAAGACAAAGGCAGTATATACGCTGTGCTAAGGGAACCGTAGAACTCACCCGTTCCAAAGAACAAAGATTTGAAGTTGAAGTTGCAGTAACTACCACCATCAGACTAGCGACATTCTTAGTAGATGGGAAGTTTGTTGGTGTCAACATCCGTGTGGTTAGAGATTTTTCGGATGTCTTTCCAGAGGAGTTACCAGGGATGCCACCAGATAGGGAAGTTGAGTTTGTCATGGATCTCTTACCTGGGACTGCTCCTATTTCTAAACGGCTATACAAAATGTTCGTAAAAGAACTAAAGGAACTTAAGAAGCAATTAACGGAATTACAAGAGGATGGATACACTCGTCTGAATTCTTCACCTTGTGGAGCACCAGTTCTATTTATATAGAAGAAAGATGGATCACAAAGGATGTGCGTGGATTATAGATCCCTTAATGATGTTACTGTGAAGAACAAGTATCTGTTACCCCGCATTGAAGATTTATTTAATCAGATGAGAGATGCAAGAGTATTCTCGAAGATTGATCTCCGATCCGGTTACCATCAGATGAGGATTAGACCATCGGATATTCCCAAGACGGCTTTCTCGACTCGATATGGATTATATGAGTTTACGGTTATGTCGTTTGGATTAACCAATGCACCAGCTTATTTTATGAACTTGATGAATAAGGTGTTTATGGAGTATTTGGACAGATTCGTCGTGGTATTCATCGACGATATTCTTATTTATTCTCAGAGTGATAGCGATCATGAGGAACATCTGAGATTGGTGCTACAGAAGCTACGAGATAACCAGCTATATGCCAAGTTCAGCAAGTGCGAGTTTTGGATTGGCGAGGTGCCATTTCTTGGTCATATTATTTCTAATGGAGGAATTTCAGTGGATCCTGCTAAATTTAAGGAGATAATGGAGTGGAGAGTACCCATTACAGTTACGGAGATTCGGAGTTTCTTGGGACTTGCTGGCTATTATCGAAGATTTATTGAAGGATTTTCTAAGATTGCTAAACTTATGACTTCGCTTTTGGAGAAAGGAAGAGAATTTAAGTGGGACGAGAAGTGTCAAGACAGCTTTGAGCAATTGAAAAAGAGGTTGATGTCGCCACCAGTATTGGTTATGCTAGACCTACAGAAAGAATTTGATATTTATTGTGATGCATGTGGCCAAGGCTTAGGATGTGTGCTCATGCAGGAAGGACATGTGATTGCCTATGCTTCTTGTCAGTTACGAAAACATGAATTGAACTACCCCACTCATGACTTGGAATTGGCAGCCGTTGTGCATGCGCTTAAGATTTGGAGACATTATATCATGGGGACCAAGTGCCAAGTGTACACGGATCATAAGAGTTTGAAGTATATATTCACTCAGAAGGATCTCAACCTTAGGCAACACCGTTGGCTGGAGCTTATTAAGGATTATGATTTGGAGATTCACTATCACCCGGGCAAGGCAAATTTGGTTGCAGATGCCTTGAGTCGCAAGGAGCATGTTCATTCAGCTATTGTTACCCAGCTACCTGACGAGATTGTTGAGGATTTCAGGAGACTTAACCTAGGGATAGTTGCTCATACTGAAGGAGTTACTATTGATGTGGAACCTACTTTGGAGCAAGAAATCCGCAAAGGTCAACTTGACGATGCTAAAATAAAATAGATTAAGGATCTGATTACTGAAGGTCGAGTTCCGAAATTTATGGAAGATGAGCAAGGCACTGTATGGTTCAAGGACACGATGTGTGTTCCTGATATTAAAAGCCTTCGAGAGACTATTTTAAAGGAGGCCCATGATTCGGATTATTCTATTCATCCTGGTAGTACTAAGATGTATCAGGATTTGAAGCGGAAGTATTGGTGGTATGGATTGAAAAGAGATGTGGCTGCACATGTGGCTATGTGCGATGTATGTCAAAGAGTTAAGGCTGAACACCAGAGGCCAGCTGGACTACTGCATCCACTGAAGATACCCGAGTGGAAGTGGGAAGAGATTGGTATGGATTTCATTACTGGATTGCCTCGCACCCAGAAAGGATATGATGCTATATGGGTGATTGTGGATAGGATTGACTAAAGTGGCTCACTTTATTCCGGTGAAGACTACTTATAAAGGTTCTCAACTAGCAGAGTTATATATGGCTCGGATTGTGTGTTTACATGGAGTACCAAAGAAGATCGTGTCTGATCGAGGTTCACAATTTACCTCAAGATTTTAGAGAAGCTTTCATGAGAACATGAGTACGAAGTTGAATTTCAGTACGGCTTATCACCCTCAGACTGATGGACAGACTGAAAGGACTAATCAAGTATTGGAAGATATGTTGAGAGCATGTGCCCTTCAGCATGGAGGGAGTTGGGATAAAAGTCTACCTTATGCTGAGTTCTCTTATAATAATAGCTACCAGACCAGCTTGAAGATGTCACCTTTTGAAGCTCTGTACGGCAGAAAATGCAGGACTCCTCTATATTGGGATCAGACTGGAGAGAGACAATTCTTTGGGCCTGAACTGATTCAAGAAGTAGAAGAACAAGTCCGTATAATTCGAGAGAATTTGAGGGTGGCTAAAACTAGGCAAAAGAGCTATGCTGATAATAGAAGAAGACCACTGGAATTTGAAGAAGGAGATTATGTGTACCTCAAGGTGTCACCACTTCGTGGAATGAGGAGATTCAAAGTTAAGGGCAAATTGTCCCCCCGCTACATTGGACCATTCTTGATCTTTAGAAGAGTTGGGGAGATGGCATACCAACTCGAGTTACCGGATAGTTTATCGGATGTGCATAACGTGTTCCACGTATCTCAACTAAAGAAGTGTCTCCGTGTCCCTGAGGAACAGTTACCGATGGAAGAGCTCAGTGTTCAGGGTGATTTGACTTACACGGAATACCCGATCAAGATTTTGGATACTTTGACTCGAGTTACAAGAAATAAGGTGATAAAGATGTGCAAAGTCCAATGGAGTCATCACGGTGAAGATGAAGCAACTTGGGAAAGAGAAGAAGAGCTTCGCATAGATTTTCCCCACCTTTTCCCTCGTTCTTCTTAAATCTCGAGGACGAGATTATTTTTAAGGGGGTAGGATTTGTAACACCCACTTTGTAATTTGCTAAGAATAATACCAATAGAGAAACAATTTCTCTTTATGTGAGATTGATCTTTATGTATCATCACTTGTGAACACCATATTCAAAAAAATAATAATTAATTAATAAAAGGATATACCATTAAATTGAGCATCATGCTGAGGTTTTATTTGGTGTGCATTTTGTGACAACATAAAAATAATGTGACAAGAAATATATTAAAGCCCAAAGTGGAATTTAAGAGCTAAAAGGAATTTTAGAATTTGAGAAAAGAGGAGAAAAGTACTAGATAAATATAAATAAAATATGATTAATCAAATAATTGTACTTGAGCATACTATATTATAAACTTATATTTTTGGTTAAGGAATAAACTTCACAACAGCACTTGAATTCAAAATTTGAAAAACATAAACTTAGGAAAGAAAAGAAAACAGAAAATAAAAAGGAGAAAAGAATAAAACCTTACCTGGGTCGGCGGCTACCAATTCGGCCCACTTCGTCTCCTCCTACCGCGCGGCCCAAGCACCCTGATCGCGCGCGCGTGTCGCTGGCGACTGGGGCCCACGCATCAGCTGTCGCGGGCGCTCGTTTGTTTCACTGGTACACGGGCTCGCCTGTCATTCCCTCGTGCGCGCTACCACACGTTCTTCTTCCTCGCACGAAACGCGGACCGGCTTACCCGAGCGCTGCGATTTACCAGCCGCGGACTCCCCGTTTGGCGCAACAAACCCATGGAATCGGTCTCCCTCTGCCAACGCCGCCTCATCTGGACTCCGTCACGGGGTTTATAAGGTTCAATCTGCTCCTACAACCGTGCGGTAGCCGAGGGAGAGAGAAAACAAAAATTCGAGTGCCGGGGTGGTGAACGTCCGGGTTCTCGACGTGCGTGGTCGCGATTGCAGTCCTCGGTGCTCCGGCACGGTTGGCAGTGTGCGTGCGTGGCCTCACTTGGTGCGATTGGAGCTCGGGACGCCGGCAATCGCTCGCCGGTGCTCCACCCTCGTCACGGATCCGCGGAGCGCCGTGGACGGCTTCCCTAACCTCATCCTTGTCTCCGGTAAGCCCCTGGACAACTTCACTTTGTCGAGAGCTCCGTTTTGCGCCGGTTGTTGGGTCGGGGGAAACACGGGGTAGCCATCACGGGTGACCGCTGGCGATGGGCCGCCGCGGGGACAGGGCGGCGCCGCCTCGGGCGCACTGGGCACGGCCAGTGATTGGGAACCGCTGATCGCAGCGTGGACGACTACGATTAGAAGTTGGGCCTATTCGTCTGAATTGCATCGGGACCGTTCAAATTAGATCTGATGGACGGGTGTAGATCGCATATCATGAAATTCTAACCGTTGGTCCCCGATCCAACGCTCACTGTGGGTACCGGTTCGCATAGGCTTAGGTTTAATCTGGCACGCCCGTGTCTAATCCAACGGCCCATAATGCACCGAACCCCTTCGCAGGTCCATTTTACTTAAGAGCCCCTCGGTTTCATTGAAATAAACCCGCCGTCCTACTGCATAGTGTTCTGAGTCTTAGGATCTTTTGCGCCTGGGCCCCTGCTGTTCTCAGAAATGAAGGCCCAGTCCAGAGCTGTTTAAAATGGAATAATTAAATTGGAAAATAGGTTTTTAATACAAAAATATATGCTAGAACTTCAATAATTCATAGAAAATTCATACTAACTCCAAATTACTCCATTCCACTTTCTAAATTCTTGTAATTTAATTCTCTATCACTTAGTGTCTCTGTTTTTATCATAACAACAGTAAGAAAATTAATCCCACACTTAATCTTACTTAAAGCACATAAAACCTTTGAAAATCCATAACTTAAATTCTATAACTCCAAAAATTATGATTCCTGTTCCTAGAATTTTATTTTAATGTGTAGATTATTACTGTGTATTTTGTTTATATGTTTGGTGTAATGTTAATCTCTCTATATGCACTGTGCTTGTTTGTATTGTGGCGAGTAGAAGAGCCCGTGACCGAGGATCCTGGTGAGCAGCAGGTTGAAGTAGCTGAGCATGAGCTCATTGAAGGCAAGTTGTGCCCTTGACCACTTTTTACCCAATAATGTTCTTTAATATCACTTATCCATGCATAGGTTAATTTTGATGGGACCCAATAGGTCACCCTAGATTGTTTATCTCATTACCTTGTTTACCCCTGAATCACTTGGGTAGTTTGCTATTGCTTTACATGGTTTTGGGATAATCATTTATTATATCTATGTTCCAATTATTCTTGTTATTCTATTTATGTTCATGTCAAGTTCATTAATGTTAATTGGAACATAGAGCTTAACTTGAGAACCACGTGCCACCACAAGGGTTTAATGGGACGCCCTTGGCTGACTAATTAGGAAAGGTAGTGGAAGACTACCTTACCCGAAAGGGGCAAGGGCAGTAGGGGAGTGGTCAGTGTAGGGAGGTCCTTGGTTGATTTTGCTGCGATGGCGGTCAGCCAAGAACCCTGCATTGGAGCTTCCTATAAACTGTAGCGGGTTTTCGGAAGCTAGTGGAACTTTGTAAAGGCCTCGTAGTGTTGCCCTGCCGCGCTTCCTAGGTAGAGGTGTATGGGATTTGCGACCCCTTGGCAGATGGGTAACATGACTTGTGGGTAAAGGGTACAACCTCTGCAGAGTGTAAAACTGGTATACTAGCCGAGCTCACGGTCATGAGCAGCTCAGGACTCTCTGATGTTTAAATTATGGAACTTAAATTCAATTTTGTCATTTGCATTGCATGGGTTTATGATTAATTTTGTTCTATTACTTTACTTATGGTTTGTATTTACTTACACTTAGTAATTGCTAATAAAATTTTGACCAACTACTTAAAAGCAATGCTCAGCTTTAACCCCTATCATTGATTAGCCTTACACATCACATGAACTCACACCTTTGTGAGTTTATGTCCACTGGTTCCCCACAACTTGTTGAGCTATGATCATGTGTGAGCTCACCCTTGCTGTCTCACACCCTCCCCACAGGAGAAGAACGGGTGGTTCAGGAGGAGCCACAAGGCGAGGAGTTTGATCTGATCTAGGTGGTGTTGCTCAGTTGACATTGGCGCCGACGATCTTTAGTTCGTTTTATCTTTATTATTTTATTTTGTAATAAGTCTTCCGCTATGTATTAAGTACTCTGATTATTGTGACATTTATCTCTATACACTCTGTTATTATATATGTTGTCTTCTTTGGCGCATGTATGAGATGTACCTGACTTTGTTCCTTAAAGCCGGGTGTTACAGGCAAGGAGGAAGCAATAAATGAGGAAGGTGAGCTATACCAACAACAACAAACGTTTTCTCTAGGACTGGACAGGTGATGCTGAGCAACCTTTCTATTTATGCAACTAATTGTTCGTGAGGCTAGCAAGGTCATTGCTTATTGTAGCAAAAGATGCTCAACCTCGACAGTGACAGCGTAGCAGCTGTGCTCGATTTCGCACATGAGCCATCTTCAGGGGAAAAAAAAGAAGAGAGAAAGATATAGAGAAAATAAATAATCTCTGCACGGAGCAAATGGATTTGAGACTGGTAAGAATTAACGTCTTGGCCTTTCTTTCCTCCACACCACACATATAAGTTATTATTACTGACAAAAGAAAATTTTAATTACTCTCTCTCTTTTACCATAAAAAATAAACTCTCATGACACCCTACTGAAACTAGTGTTGATTATTTACAAGTTTTTAGACGATCGTGTCAATTATATATAGAGTACTAGTTTAGGTAAGGTAGTTTTGCACTTTTGCGAACTAAGTTCCGTGAAGCGCATCGAAGGTTCTGTCGCGTGTCGGCGTGCATGCATGCGGACTGACCGATTAGCTGGCTCTGCCTACCACGCACGCATGCCCAATCATTGGAGCCACCTTTTGGCCTAAAAAACCATGAATCATTGGATCATTAACAAGACCGGCCAGTACGTTGCGCCAACTCACTTTGGGTCGTCCACACTGTAGTTATTCGCCAATGTGCGAAAAACGATGCATGCGCGTAGTGCGATATATTTATCTGCGGTGTTAGTTCGAACGAATCCGGCTATAGGGATCTACATAATAACTTGCATTGCGGGCCCAGGATTTAGAGGGTGGGTTTTCGAAAATTTTTATAGAATAATTTTTGAAAGATTAAAACATGTCTATCGACATATATATTTAATTATATATATGTATAATCTATAATTAAGCACACACGCTATGGTCATAACTGATTCAATAACTAGTCTACTAAACTAAAATTTCATACAACTATTTTAAAAGTTTTAAATCGAAATGCATCTGTTGGTTGTTGCTCAGTTGCTAGTAAGCTGCTTGTCCTCTTTGGTATTTCCCAATCGCTAATGCCCCATCTGCAGCCCAGTACTGCAAGCAGCAAAGCAGGGGAGGTTAGGTCGGGTGGCCACTAGCTGGGTAGGCTTGGACATTGTCACGATGGGACCTTGTCCCTGGTTGTCTGTCCTAGCATGAGGTGTCGCCCTGACTACAATGGATTAAAGCCTCGGACGACGGACGACATGCGACGTAACAACCAGGCCAGATGCCACGATGTCTCAACGGAGGTGCTGGTGTCTCCATGGCACATGGGCTACAAGATGTGACCACGACTTGGTGGCTGGCGCATCTGGTGGCTCTGCCATGGTGCGACTACAATAGGGTTTGAGGATTGTTTTTGTTGTGAGGTACTGAGGTGGGCTTTGTCGCTCCGTTGGGCTTAATGGTCCACGACAAACGATTGGATTAGTTAGGTATGAAAGATAGGAAGGAGATATTTTAGTCAAACTAATAGAATTCCTTTATTTATTTGATTCGTTTTTATTTTCCATGCATATACACTATATATATTGAAGTTCCTTTGCCAAAAATAATGGTTATTCATTTTGAATACCTTTGAATTCAATTGGGCCCGCCCCTGATTGCTGCTGCCACAGTTTACCGTGCTAAGTTAGGCCTTGTTCGTTTCTATCGGATTGCATCCGGAGCTAATCAAAGTTTATATAAATTAGAGAAGCAATCCGGTCAGGAAACGTTTCGATCCACCAATCCGGCACAAACGAACAAGGCCTTAATCGTTCGAGTTAGATCAAGTGCTTTTGACAAGGTGGCAACGGGACGGGCGAGAAATATGTTTTTTTTTGTTCTAAAAAATGAAATGTTTGAGATCTGTGCCTTGCCTATATAGCAGCGTTGTTTGGGAACAAATTAAGCACGGTGCGTGTACTTCCCCTGGATGCGTTGAATCTGCACGTCAAGATGCAAAAAATGCAGTGGGAAGTACGTACTGTGGCAGCAAAAAGGGGGGAGGGATAAATAGGAAAAGAAATCGATGGAAGGGATCAGGTCAGTGGTCACCACACCCACATGGCACACCGCAGGACAGCCCGGACCCAGATCATAGAAGCTTCGCTCCTTGGCGCTTTATTCTACTTTATTATTTACGACGTAGGGGAATTGAAGCCACCTTTACGCGACCCCGCTCCTACTTCTTCAATGATGAGCCTCAACTCAACTCCCGCGACGACGCTGGCTAATAAGCTCGTCGCACTACTTCTGCTCAGGATCGGACGCCGTCACGCAGGCAGGCAGGCGCACATGCGGCGGCCGCGGCAACGGCGTCGGTGCTCCCGCGTGGAACGCGCACCCCCTCGAGTTCGACCGCGGTGGCTTTGGCTTGGACGGGCTCGCGATCCCGCGGCGCATTATTTGTGCGTGTGGCCTTGGCCGGGCAGCGACAGCGTAGTCATGCATGTGGCCGGCCAATTTGACCCGCGCGCCATGGGACCCCCGCCGCGCCGATTTACGGGCCGCCACATGCTCCGATCGCCCATCGCTGTCCTGTCGAGCATGGGAGTAGTAGTGGGCTAGCGGAAGGTATAGCAACCCCCGCCGGCCTCTTGCGTGCGGCGTGCCTCGGCCTCGATCTCACTCGTATGCTTGTCTGCCCCAGTGAAAATGAACAACTTCTCTACAGAGACCACGCAGTACAATTCCGCTGCTTATTCCTCTTCCATTCCAGTCCCGCTGCCAGCCTATACCTTCTTCTCTCCGATCCAACGAATCCCAACTAATATTCTTGCAAACAAAGGGAGTAGATAGGTCGCACTCGCGTCATAAGAGAGAGCGCCAGCCGCCCACTCACCATACGCCTCCTCAATATCTTACCTTCCCACACACCTTTCTCGATCGCGTAGCCTTGTACCGGCTCGTAGCGTACGCAGTGTGTGTAAGCCTAGTTCTCCTACCTAGGCAGCCAGCTCAGCTCGCCGGCCGGCCGGTGATGGGAGGACGAAGGTCATCAGTGGCTCCGGCGGTCGTCCTCGCGCTGGCGGCGGCGACCATCGCCATCGCGGCCGCTGCGGCGGCCGAGGGGGAGGTGAAGTGCGGCAGGTGCTCCCCGTGCGGCGGCGCCGACTGCCCGGTGCTGTACCCGTCGCCGCCGCCCCCTCTGCCTCCCCCGCCGCCGTACTACTACTACAGCCCTCCGCCGCCGGCCACCACCTACCCCGGAGACTCGTCGTACTGCCCGCCGCCGCCCGGCGCGTACATCCAGATCGGGAGCACGCCGCCGGGGAAGGGCCCGCTGTACCCGCAGGACCCGGGGTTCATGCCGTCCGGCGCGCCGGCCCGCGCCGCGCCGCTCGCGCTCGCGCTCACTGCGCTCGCGGCGTTGGCCTGCTTGTGATCTCTGCATGTGACAACTGGACGGCGACGAGCTTCCTCGGTAGTAAGTAGCGCGCGCGACGGCCGGAGGGAGTCGACACATCGTGCCGCCGCCGGCGTTCCACGGGTTCATTCATTTCCCAGTGTACTTATGCATGCTCCTTCTGTGATAATAATTTTCACGTACTGGCCATCAGATGGGCTACGCAGTAGTTCTTTCTTGGAATGTATGAAAGTTTTCTTTTGTTGCTTTGGTCTTTATTTTCTCAAATATGATGGTTTTAGAACAATCCTTGTAAGAAATGGGAACGCAGATTCAAGAAGAATTTGTAAGTGTAATCAGCCGCAAGGTCATTCCAGATTTCGTACGTTTCCCCAGAGTCAACTTATGATGTGTGTGTGTGTCGCCAATCGGTGTGATCTACTACAACTTGCCGCTGTAAGCGGCCGGGATCAGGGCGATCGAGCCGGTGACCATGCGTGTCATGCTCGGTTTTCAAATATTTTCAATGCAAGATGCCAAGATTCGTCTGCATGGGTCAGGATTGTGCGTAGTAAATACATCAGTCGTCATCCCAAGGACAAGGACTGCGACGAATTCACAACAATCATATATACATGGCCATCTGAGGCTCTGAGCTAGTGAGCTGCTACAGTTAGCAGTAGCTGTGATTCTGTGAATGCAAATGCGTGTGCCACTGTGCCGTGCGCGGTGCGCCCGTGCCATGATCCGGTTAGTTACATCTTCTTCGTTTTTCCCCTCCAAGTAGGCATAAATTTTTTTTAGAAAAAATTAAGGACGTCCCATGTACATGCAAGATGGATCTTACAAACATACGTACTCAAAATCCTGTTCCTACGAGTTAAGATAGATCGAGTCACGAGCAACTCCAGTAGTTGCCTAAAATATTCTCTAAACAAGAAATTTGGAGAGTTTTCATGAAATCCCCTCTCCAACCGCTCCTGAAATCAACTTGGTAAATTTACTAAGTTGCTATCACAATCAATTTAGTCTCTACATGTAGCAACTAGTTTCCCACTCCCGAAAAGGCCAGTCGCGCCATTTTTTTGTTTTATCAGCTTGTTCTGGCGTGTTGGCCTCGCCACCACAACCCACTCGCGCCATTTTTTTTCTCTCTCCCATCCAGTTTCCGCCGCCCCAGGATCTTGTCCCTGTTGCCTGGCCTTGGGCTTCCCTTCCCTGACACATCCGCCTAGCCTCCGTTCGAATGGATTCCTCCTGTACACCACCGCCTAGCTCCCGTCGGCAAGGATTATTGCTCCTTCGGTAAGCTGTCGTCTGTCCGTCCCTGTCACCTGGCCCCACCCCCGCTGCCGATGCATCGCCTTCCGTTCCTCGACGCCTCTGCCTCCGCCTGCCCCATCGACTTAGCTCCCCTTGGCTGGGATTTGCTGCTCCACCGCCAGGCCATCGTCCCCGACGACTGCCCTCCCCAGCACTGAGGTTTTGTAGATACTTTATTGTTCATTTTATTTTTTATGCCAATCTGGTTCCCATATATAACTCCAATTTGGTTGCCATAGTTTTTCTCCATTTGTTGGTGACTCGTGTATTTTGCAAATCATCCAAAAGGTGTGGGGATCATACTCTTAAAACGGAACGGTCATATATAGTGTTCATCGTGTTTCTGGAACCCATATACATGATAATGGAAATGATGTGGCATCCTCGGGATGATTTTAAACAAATATGTTTTTAATCCCAATGGTGGTTTCACTGATTCTCCATTCCATTTATTCTAGTGAAAGTAGCACTTGTACCTCTACACTTCTATTCCTGTGTACGTATGTATTCTTGTTCATGTAATTTGAGTCACCGAAGGACATCATGTGCCAATATATGATGATTTCCATTTGTGTCTACTACTACATTGTGTTGCTCCAATAGGATAAAACTACAAATAGAATGTCGAAAGCAGCTGAACTTTACTGAAGACATTGCTGCTATCTACTTCTGCTTGTCTTCATAGTAGAGCCAGACCCATGGACTTAGTTTTTATGTATTTAGTAACATGTGTTTTACATATGTTTTACTATTTGTAGGTATGGAAGGGGATGGCTGTTACTTTACCAATCTTGTCAATGGAGCTTTTGAAAATTTAAAAGATGTCTCTGAAACACCAGTTGACTTGCAATCTACTACCCCAATAAAGGATATCAACAAGTCATCGAAGTCAAACCTAAAGCAAAAGGGTAAAAACTTTATTGAAGATGAAGATAGACTTCTTGTTGCCGCTTGGTTGAATGTTAGTACAGATCCTACTCAAGGGACAAATCAAACTAGAGGCACATTTTGGAGAAGGGTCTACTTATTCTTTGAGGATAACTGAGGACATTTTGCAGAACGTAGTGAGGGATCATTGTTGCATCATTGGAGTTCTATCCAAGATGCAGTGAGCAAATTTTGTGGATGTATCAACAGTATTGAAACTAGAAATCAAAGTGGGATGACAATTCATGATAGGGTACGACATCATACAAAGTAGATGTAATTTGTCAATTATGAAATTGTTGTTGATTGAGTTTATTGTTCTCTTTCAGGTGGAGCAGACCGAGAAGCTTTTTAAATCTCAAGATCCCCAGAACAAGTCCTTTCAGTTTAGACATTGTTGGCTGTTATTGAGAAATCAAACAAAATGGAATGATAAGCTGCAACAATTAGTAGCAGTGAAAAATAGCAACAAAAAATAGAAGACATCAAAGAAATCAAGTCCAACAAATGTTGATGTTGCATCTCAGGATACAAATGTTGTTATCCCTGCAGAAATTTGCATTCCAGAGCTAGCAGCACTAGAGAGACCACTAGAGAAGAAGAAGGCAAAAGAAGCAAAGCATCGTGGTGGAAGTGATGTCTGCAAAGAAGCATTGTACTTTCTTTGGGCAAAGAAGGTTGAAGCTGACCAAGAGAAAGAGATAAAAAGAGAGGAAAGGTATGACAAGTCATATGCTCTTGACAGAGAAAGGCTTGAGCTTGACAAAGAGAGAATTGCACTAGAGAGGGAGAAGCTTAGTAATGAAGCCAACAATACTTACTTGAAGAGAATTGGTGAAGAAGAGAGAATTATGAATATCGACCTCAGTTCTTTAAATGAGATGCAACAACAATATTACATGAACCTTCAGTCTGAAATTATTACTCGTCGCATGAATTAGATAGTTATCCAGTTTTCTTTTAAAAAATACTTGTAGGATTTTATCTTCTGGACTACGTGCCTTCAGTAGTTTCATTTTCTTATTATTGTTGGATTGTGTCTTGTGACATTTCATTTTCATATCAATGGAGGTAGTGATGTGTGGTTGCCAAATAAATCTATCGTGTCTAGTTGAATATGAATGTAGGTTGTGCTGTCTCGTTCAATGGAGCCTAGTTATGAACTATTTGCCCTTCAAGGCTGATAGTAGCAATATCGACTCATTGTTTTCACCTTGCAGTAGATTATCTGGTCCAAAGAGTAAAGGTGTGTGATACAAACAGAAAGAGCTGATGCAGTAAATTATCTAGTCCTTTACATAATCTGTTGCGTTCACCTTGCAGGAAATAGAAACAACTTTAACAAATGAACTTAAGGATATAAATCTGGGTGGTGTTGCCACAAGTGCTCAACTAGATCTTCTCGAAGTTGATAATGTGTTTCTTGGTTCCTAATTTTCTTGTGATTCTTAAGAAATTCATCAAAATCTGTTGTCGTCTCATGGGAGGGCTCCACATTTTCTCCTCCGTGCTCAAAACGTTCATTCGGATCGACTCTTCCCTCATCTTCAATAATCATGTTGTGCATAATTATACATGCTATCATTATGTTGCTTAGTGTCTCCTCATCCCATAAACGAGCTGGACCCCGAACAATGGCAAAACGAGATTGAAGGACCCCAAAGGCTCGTTCTACATCCTTCTGTGTCGCTTCTTGTGCCTTGGCATAGTAGATCCTTTTATTGCCCTGTGGTTCTGGTATGGTCTTAACCAATGTTGCCCAAGAAGGGTATATGTCATCTTCAAGGTAGTATCCCATTGAATAGTCATGGTTATTTATTCTATAATTCACTTGTGGACTTTCTCCATTTGATAATTTTGCGAACAGGGGAGATCGATGAAGAATAATGATGTCATTGAGAGAGCCAGGTAATCTAAAAAAGCATGCCAAATCCATAAATCTTGCGAAGCAACTGCTTCTAAAATTATAGTAGGCGTGTGATGATGGCCCGAAAATTGGCCTTGTAAAGATGATGGACAATTCTTCCACCTCCAATGCATACAATCAAGTGAACCCAGCATACCAGGAAATCCTCTTTCATCGCCAAGTGCAAGTAACCGATGTATATCACTTTCATTGGGTGCTCTTAAATACTCCTCACCAAAAACGTCAATTACAACTTTAACGAACCTTCTTAGACTTTCCAGCGCAGTACTTTCTCCAATACATACATATTCATCCGTAGCATCTGCTGCCACTCCATAAGTTAGCATACGAAATACTGCAGTAACCTTCTGCAAACAACTTAAACCTTGTTGTTGAGCTACATTTCTTTTTTGCTTGAAGTAATCATCATTTTGTTCAACGGCATTCATTATGTGAATAAACAGGGATCGATGCATCCTAAACCTGTTGCAATGAAATATAATAAGGCATCTATAAGACAAAGTACACACAAACTAACCATACAAATTAAATAAATTGTTACCTCCGCCAAAACAAGTTTGGGACATAAGTAGGAATGTCAGCCAGGTAATCTTGGTACAATCTCATGTGTCCCGCTTCTCTATCTCGATAAATATATGCACGACCTGGAACAGAGCCTCCTCACTTTGTACGAACTTGTGAAATAGTATGAATGATTTGCGCGATAGAAAGTATGAAATCCTCGTCGTCATCATCAGATGATGATTCATCAAGTAATTGTGATGACAACAATCTATTTGAACCCATCACCTGAATTTGCAATAGCCATTTCGGATAAATTGAACAGAACATAATGTGAATCCTTTCCATAATCTCATATGTGCCAAGTTTTTGCATCACGTGAGATTGTACCATGCAACGACACATGTGCTTCAGCCAAAATTTGCGAATGACGAAGCTTTTGCAATTTTGGATTTGGCAGATGGATAGTACGGATGTAGATTGGTATTGAACGCGGAGACGTACCGAATGAATTGATTCAGGCGACGACACCACTCAGAACTTGTTCGTCGGCATGACTCTGTCAGGCGTTTTGCGTCTAAAAATTGTGGCGGCGCATGCAACACATGGCCCACCAAATATTCAAAACAGTTGGAGCTTCCTATATTTCAGGAACCATTGGAGATCAACGCGAGTTTTACTTACAAATCTAATTTAGCAGCTTACTAAACATACATTTAAGGAGCTATAATTTAGGCAACTACTGCAGTTGCTCTAAGGTTAGTTCTTCAATTCAAGTGAATGCATAGAACTATGCTTAGGATGTGTTTAGTTTGGCTTTTGGCTATGACTTTTGCCTCTTAAAAGCCAAACTAATGGGCTAGATTTAAAAAAACAGTTTTTTCTAAAAGTCAACTTTCTTTAATTGTAAAACTGAAAGCATCTATAGACTTGCTTTTAATGGCTCACAGATATAACTGTGAATATATATATATATATATAATAATAATTTTTAGCTGCTTTTAGAGGTTTCACCAAACGGTTTTTAGCTTTTTAACAGCTCACAGACCATATCATCTTTTTTCACAACTCACAACCTACAACAGTTTTTTTACAGTCACAACTCAACCAAACCGACTCTTAAGCTACTGGTCAAACATAGTGGACAGCACAACACAACCAAATAATTTAAGGCAGGTTTAGTGGCGGTCCCATAACCATCATGGCCTGTTAAGAGCCCACAACAATGTGCCCCTTTCCACGGGCTCCTTATGGAATACAAGAACGGTATAGTAATTTCATAGAAATTAGTTCAAAAACACAGGAAAAATGCAGGATTCAAGAAAATTTTCCTTTATTCCAAAGCAGTCACTAACTTTATTTTCTCTTCGCTCGAGTCTAGGGATGACAATGGATTTGGTCCGGGTCGGCTAGAGTAAAAACCCGTCCACGATTAGACCCGTGAAGTCTACCTAAACCCATCTACGATCGCACCCACGGGTGCCATTCTAAACCCGCACCCAAAACCATTGGGTTTCGGGTAATCTGCGAGTTTTACTCAGAGTACATTTTAAGCAATAATTTAGCTACAAGCAATTAAATACCTGCAATAATCGAGTTATATCTATGGACTTTATGCCTTCTCACGTTGAGCAGCAACAAAACACTTCATGCAACATTAGACAAGTTACTTATTGAAAATAATGACTATTGTATTGTAATCATAATTGCACAAAAATGAATAAACTAAATTTCGGGTCACCCGCGGGTTGAAATAGAAACCCGCATCCACATCTGCGAAACTTCGGGTTGGGTTTGAGTTGCACCCGCGGGTCAAAACTTTGACCCCCGTACCCGCACTCATCAGATCAGGTACCCATCTGATTTCAGGTTTACGGGACAAATTGCCATCCCTACCCGAGTCGCACTCCTATGGTCCTACCGTAGTCCTACTCTGCTTGCGAACTTGTCATACAGATATTACTTATTCATATTTATTTTCATTTTATTAGATTTGGATCGGACACAGATATTATCAAGTTGTGTCGAATAAAATTTTAATGGATATCAATATTTTAAATATTCACCTTTGAGTATACAGATACAAATATAGATCAAATGATGAATACTCGAACACTTAGTACAGATTGGATCTCAAAACCTCCTACATGGATTGAATTCAAATATGGACGGACAATATTGTTACCATTTACATCCCTAGTCATGCCCCGGGCCCAAGCACCACACTAAGCCCGCATCCACCATGCACCCCACACAACGACCGACTTCGAGTGTTTGGGAGCCTGCCTCGAGCTGAGATAGCTATTAGATAAACTTTGATAGTTCTGTAAAAAGAGCTTGCTAAAATCATGTTTAGCAAGTTGCAAAATAGCTATCAGGAGTAAAAAATAACTTAGTCTCCAATAGTCACTCATATTTAGGGAGTAGATTGATTTTGAATCTAGCTTTGGCAACCATGCACACATCGGATCTAGGCGACGTCAGGGTTGAGAGCAGAGTATGTCGATGACAGAACAGAAAAAGGTTGGTCGACATGACCTATGGAGGAGCGGTGGTCCGATGACGCAATCTATGAGGAGTAGTGGTCCAATAGTGAAGGAGAAAATTGTGTCACACACGTTGGACCTAGCTAGCTCAATGTGCTAGAAAGTGGGAAAAGATTGTGTCGTACATGGCTACTTCAGTGTGTGTAAAGGGAAAAATAATCATGCGAGTGTGAAGAAATTGACGGCAACTGTATTTAGGGAGTTCCTACCAAGTTGCCAAATATGAAAAATATATGTGGTTGGATAGCAAGTAATTAAATTTAGTAAATTTATTTAGAGAACCATTAGAGAAATTTTTTTGTTCACTTCTTAAATTTAAGATTTAGAGAGTTATTTAAAAAACTATTAGAGTTGCTGGAGTTGCTCTTATGACGAAGGCCTAATCAAATCTCGATCATCACCTAATTCGATCGCGGTTGACCCTGTGCTAACTCTATATAAGTCTCTATTTAATACGATATAAAATAGTTAAGATAAAATAAAGAGAAGGAAATTTAGTAGATTTGGCCCAGGTCATAGAAAAATTCTGGATCCGCCCCTGCCCATAGATATCTGTGATGACTTTCCATGTATATCTTTAACCTAGAGTTTGTGTATAGTTGATTCACATGATAGTTGAAAGTTGCCTAGAGGGGGTGAATAGGCGAAACCTGAAATTTATAACTTAAGCACACACTACAAGCGGGGGTTAGCGTTAGAATAAAAACTCAAGTCCGAAAAAGAGGGAAAACAAATCAACCAACAAATAAGGCGAGTGGACACGGTGATTTGTTTTACCGAGGTTTGGTTCCAAAGAACCTAGTCCGTGTCGAGGTGGTCACAAAGACCGGGTCTCTTTCAACCCTTTCCCTATCTCAAACGGTCACTTAAATCAAGTGAGCCTTCTCCTTAATCAAATGGGTCACTTAGACCCCGCAAGGACCACCACACACTTAGGTGTCTCTTACTTTGATTACAAGTTGCTCGAGAACAAGAAAGAGAAAGAAAGAAGGCCGTCCAAGAGGCAAGAGCTCAAAAGAACACAAAATCACTCTCTCACAAGTCACTAAGTGTTTGAGATGGATTTGGGACTTGGAGAGGCTTTGATCTTTTGAATTGTGTCTAGGAGTGAATGCTAGAGCTCTTGTAATGAATGTGATACTCAGAAATCTTGGATGCTTGGAGTTGTGGTGGTTGGGGGTATTTATAGCCCTCAACCACCAAACAAGTCGTTGATGAGGCTGTTGTCGATAGACGCACCGGACAGTCCGGTGCGCCACCGGACACTGTCTGGTGCGCCGCCACGTCACCCAATCGTTAGGATTCTGACTCAATCGACCATTGAAGTGCTTGTCCTCTTGAGGCACCGGACAGTCTGGTGCCGCACCGGACAGGTCTTGTTCACTGCCCGGTGCGTCTCTGACACTGCGTTCTAACTCTGTCGCGCACTATTGCGCACTGTTCATCTATTCTTCAGCTTTTGCAGTCGACCGTTGTGTGAAGGAGCCGTTGCTCCGCTGGTGCGCCGGACAGTCCCGTGGCACACCGGACAGTCCAGTGAATTATAGCGGAGTACGCCCGAAGAAACCTGAGAGTGGCTAGTTGGACTCTATACGGTCCTGGTGCACTGGACAACTGTCCGGTGGCACACCGAACAGTCCGGTGTGTCAGACCACAACACACTTGGTTTTATTTTCTCCTTTGAATTGAACCCTTAACTTGAATATTTATTGGTTTGTGTTGAACCTTTAGGCACCTGTAGATGAGAGCACCTAGAGGGGGGTGAATAGGTGATCCTATAAAATTCAACAACTAATAGCCACAAAGCTTTGTTATGTAAGTTAGAACAGCTAAGTAGCTAGAAGCAAGTTCTTATGACCACAGATAATCAAAGGTAAAGCACACAAGAGACACGCGATTTTTATCTCGTGGTTCGGCCAAGTAATACTTGCCTACTTCCACGTTGTGGCATCCCAATGGACGAGGGTTGCACTCAACCCCTTTCAAGTGATCCAATGATCAACTTGAATACCACGGTTTTTCCTTTCTTTGCCTTTCTCCCGTTTGCGAGGAATCTCCACAACTTGGAGCCTCTCGCCCTTACAATGATGATCACAAAAGAAGCACAGAAGTAAGAGAGGGGAGAGCAATGCACACAAGACTCAAATCACAGCACAATCACGTACACAAGTCACAACTCGAGCTCAAAACACAACGCACGGAGTTCTCAACTCAAATGGAGCTCAAGTCACTATATCAAAGAATCGAATGCGCGAAGTTGGAGTCTAGAAGTCTTAGAATGTTTCTTGAATGCTTGGGTGACTCCTCCATGCGCCTAGGGATCCCTTTTATAGCCCCAAGGCAGCTAGGAGCTGTTGGAGGCCAATAAGGAAGGCTATCCTTCCCTTCTGTCGGGTGGCGCACCGGACAGTCCGGTGCGCCACCGGACAGTCACTGTAGACAGTCCGGTGTAGATCTCTTTCCTATTCTGGCGCAGACGACCGTTGCAGATTCGTGGCAGTTGACGCACCGGACACTGTTCGGTGCACACCGGACAATCTAGTGCCCCCTGCCGACCGTTGGCGCGGGCCATGCGTCGCCCGCGGATTGCGCGGCCGACCGTTGCGCTGGCGGCCGTTGGCTCACCAGACAGTCCGGTGAATTAGAGCCGTACGCCGCCAAACATTTCTCGAGAGCGGCCTGTTCACTGGAGTTCAGCCTGGTGCACCGGACAGTTAGGTGCACCACCGGACAGTCCGGTGCACCACCGGACAGTCCGGTGCACCACCGGACAGTCTGGTATGCCAGACCGAGCTGAACTTTGGCTGTACACAGCCAAGTCACTTCAATCCTTTTCTTCTTTTCCTTTTCTCTGTTTCTAGCACTTAGACAAAATATGTTAGTACTCAAAACAATGTACTAAGTCTAGGAACGTACCTCGTTACATGATTTGCACTTTTCGCTTGTTTGGCACACAATATCTCACTCACTATGTGTTGGACACTTAATCACCAAAACATTATATAAATGGCCCAAGGGCACATTTCCCTTTCAGTAGAACATGTATTCTAGAGCAAACTAGTTAGTCCATATATTTGTGTTGGGTATTCAACCACCAAAATTAATTATGGGGAAAGGTTAACCCTATTTCCCTTTCAATCTCTCCCTTTTTGGTGATTGATGCCAACACAAACCAAAGCAAATATATAAAGTACAGAATGAACTAGTTTGTATATGGTAAGTGCATAGGTTACTTGGAATTAAACCAATTGAAAGTCTTATTGCATACGAATAAGAGTGAACGGATTGCTTTCTTTTATTTAACATTTTAGACCATATTTGCACCACTTATTTTTGTTTTTGCAAATCCTTTTGGAAAATCTTTTCAAAATCTTTTGGTAATAGTCAAAGGTATATGAATAAGATTGCAAGAAGCATTTTTTTAAGATTTGAAATTTCTCCCCCTGTTTCAAATGCTTTTCCTTTGACTAAATAAAAAACTCCCCCTGAATGAAATTCTCCTCTTAGCTTTCAAGAGGTTTTTAAATGGATACCAATTTTGAAATCTTATTTTCATAAGCAAGGATATCAATTGATATCAATTGAAAAACAAACATTTCTGAAAACTAATTAAATCTTTATTTCGAAAATTTTGAAATGGTGGTGCGGTCCTTTTGCTTTGGGCTTAATGTTTTTCTCCCCCTTTGACATTAATCACCAAAAACGGAGAACGTTGGAGCCCTTTTTATATTTTCTTCCCCATTGATAAAAGAAATATGAGTGAAAGAGTATACCAATCGGAGAGATGGTGGAATACCGGCAAAGGGTAAATAATACCGTGAGAGTTGAGTGGAAGCGTTGTCTTTACCGAATACTCCATTTCCCTTTCAATCTAAGACTAAGGATACAAATATACTTGAAAACACATTAGTCTTAGCCTTGGCACAAAATGATAAGAAATATGTATATGTACCAAATGAAAGAGATATGATCAAAGGTATATAAATGAGCTATGCGTGCAATGTTTCAATCAAAATTCTGAGAATCAAGAATATTTAGCTCATTTCTAAGTTCGCTAAAGGTTTTCTCATCTAATGGCTTGGTAAAGATATCGACTAATTGATCTTTGGTGTTAATATAAGCTATCTCGATATCCCCCCTTTGTTGGTGATCCCTCAAAAAGTGATACCGAATGTCTATGTGCTTAGTGCGGTTGTGTTCAACGGGATTATCTGCCATGCGAATTGCACTCTCATTATCATATAGGAGAGGGACTTTGCTCAATTTGTAGCCATAGTCCCTGAGGGTTTGCCTCATCAAAAGTAATTGCGCACAACAATGGCCTGCGGTAATGTACTCGGCTTCGGCGGTGGAAAGAGCTACGGAGTTTTGCTTCTTTGAAGCCCAAGACACCAGGGATCTCCCCAGAAACTGACAAGTCCCTGATGTGCTCTTCCTATCAATTTTGCACCCTGTCCAATCGGCATCGGAATACCTATTAAATCAAAGGTGGATCCCTTGGGGTACCAAAGCCCAAACTTAGGAGTGTAAACTAAATACCTCATAATTCTCTTCACGGCCCTAAGGTGAACTTCCTTAGGATCGGCTTGGAACCTTGCACAAATGCATACAGAAAAGCATAATATCCAGTCGAGATGCACATAAGTAGAGTCAAGATCCTATCATCGACCAGTATACCTTTTGATCTACGGATTTACCTTCCATGTCGAGGTCGAGATGCCCATTAGTTCCCATGGGTGTCTTGATGGGTTTGGCATCCTTTATTCCAAACTTCTTAAGAATGTCTTGAATGTACTTGGTTTGGCTGATGAAGGTGCCATCCTGGAGTTGCTTGATTTGAAATCCTAAGAAATATCTCAACTCCCCCATCATAGACATCTCGAATTTTTGAACCATAATCCTACTAAACTCTTCGCAGGTAGACTTGTTAGTAGACCCAAATATGATATCATCAACATAAATTTAGCATATGAACAAGTCTTTTTCAACAGTTTTAGTAAATAGTGTAGGATCAGCTTTACCGACTTTGAACCCATTAGTGATAAGAAAATCTCGCAGACATTCATACCATGCTCTTGGGGCTTGATTGAGCCCATAAAGCGCCTTTGAGAGTTTATAGACATGGTTAGGGTACTCACTATCTTCAAAGCCGGGAGGTTGCTCAACATAGACCTCTTCCTTGATTGGTCCATTGAGGAAGGCACTTTTCACGTCCATTTGATAAAGCTTAAAGTCATGGTAAGTAGCATAGGCAAGTAATATGCGAATTGATTCAAGCCTAGCTACGGGTGCATAAGTTTCATCGAAATCCAAACCTTCGACTTGTGAATAACCCTTGGCCACAAGTTGGGCTTTGTTCCTTATCACCACACCATGCTCATCTTGCTTGTTGCGGAATACCCACTTGGTACCTACAACATTTTGATTAGGATATGGAACCAAATGCCATACCTCATTCCTCGTGAAGTTGTTGAGCTCCTCTTGCATAGCCAGCACCCAATCCGAATCTCTTAGTGCATCCTCTACCCTGTAAGGCTCAATAGAGGAAACAAAAGAGTAATATTCACAAAAATGTGCTACCCGAGATTTAGTGGTTACCCCCTTATGAATGTCACTGAGGATGGAGTTGACGGGGTGATCTCGTTGAATTGCTTGGTAGACTCTTGGGTGTGGCGGTCTTTGACCCTGTATTTCTTGCTCATCTTCCTTGTCTTCATTGTCTTCATCTCCCCCTTGATCATTGACCTCTTCTTGAGGTGGCTCATCCTCTTGATCTTCATTTTCATTATCTTGAGCTTGATCCTCATCTTGGGTTGGTGGAGAAGCTTGATTTGAAGATGATGGTTGATTTTGTCCTTGTGGTGGCTCTTCGGATTCTTTAGGACACACATCCCCAATGGACATGTTCCTTAGCGCCACACACGGAGCCTCTTCATCATCTAGCTCATCAAGATCAACTTGCTCTACTTGGGAGCCATTAGTTTCATCAAACACAATGTCACAAGAAACTTCAACTAGTCCAGTGGACTTGTTAAAGACTCTATATGCCCTTGTGTTTGAGTCATAACCAAGTAAAAAGCCTTCTACAGCCTTAGGAGCAAATTTAGATTTTCTAGCTCTTTTAATAAGAATAAAACATTTGCTTCCAAAGACTCTAAAATATGAAACATTGGGCTTTTTACCAGTGAGGAGTTTGTATGATGTTTTCTTGAGGATTCGGTGAAGGTAGAGCCGGTTGATGGAGTAGCAGGCGGTGTTAATCGCCTCGGCCTAAAACCGGTCCGGTGTCTTGTACTCATCAAGCATGGTTCTTGCCATGTCCAGTAGAGTTCTATTCTTCCTCTCCACTACACCATTTTGTCGAGGTGTGTAGGGAGAAGAGAACTCATGCTTGATGCCCTCATCCTCAAGAAATCCTTCTATTTGTGAATTCTTGAACTCCGTCCCATTGTCACTTCTTATCTTTTTTTATCCTCAATTCGAACTCATTTTGAGCCTGTCTCAAGAATCCCTTTAAGGTCTCTTGGGTTTGTGATTTTTCCTGTAAAAAAATACCCAAGTGAAGCGATAATAGTCATCCACAATTACTAGACAGTACTTACTCCCACCGATGCTTATGTAAGCTATCGGGCCGAATAAATCCATGTGGAGTAGCTCGAGCGGCCTGCCCGTTGTCATGATGTTCTTGTGTGGATGATGAGTGCCAACTTGCTTTCTTGCTTGACATGCGCTACAAACCCTGTCTTTCTCAAAACGAACATTTGTTAGTCCTAAAATGTGTTCTCCCTTTAGAAGCTTGTGAAGATTCTTCATCCCAACATGGGCAAGTCGGCGATGCCAGAGCCAGCCCATATTAGTCTTAGCAATTAAGCAAGTGTCAAGTTCAGCTTTGTTTTTATTAAAATCAACTAAATATAGCTGACCCTCTAACACTCCCTTAAATGCTATTGAATCATCACTTCTTCTAAAAACAGTAACACCTATATCAGTAAAAAGACAGTTGTAGCCCATTTTACACAATTGAGAAACAGAAAGCAAGTTGTAATCTAAAGAATCTACAAGAAAAACATTGGAAATAGAATGGTCAGGAGATATAGCAATTTTATCCAATCCTTTGACCAAACCTTGATTTCCATCCCCGAATGTGATATTGTAGCATCCCAAAATTTCAAATCTTGAAATTTTCTCAAACTCGCTCTAAATTCAAAATGAATTTCAAATTTCATTTCAAAATGTTTGTTTGCGAGTTGATATCAACAAATAAAATTATAGTGGTCTATATTCTCTCTAAAATCTCCTCAAAATATCCTACAAATATTTCCCCAGTGATCACCCTCAAACTCTTTCAGAAATACTGCCCAAATATTACACCGATATATCTCCAAGTATTTTCTTCCTGAGAAATACCTTCCGAATCATTTTTAAAGTCCCCACAAATATTTTCCCCATAACTTTCCTCATGCTCATACGTATACGTATGCCTCCGGTGTCATACGGTGAGCTCTACAAGCTAATTACACTCATATAAGACAAATCCATGCTAATCTCCCACTAATCCTCTCATCCTCCCACTAATCCCCTCATCCCTCCCCCTAATCCCCCCACCATGGCTATAAATAGAGGGGCAAGGGCCTCCTCTCATCCCACCCCAAGCCATTTCATGGCAACTCCCTTCCCCCCCCCCACACCCACACGCCCACTCCCACTCCCACTCCACCTCCCACACAAGCACACACTAGCACAAGGATCGTTCGATCGTTCTTCGATCGTTCGTCCCCCTGTTCTTAGTTTGTTCGTTCGTTCGTTCGTCCGATCGTTCGTCCGATCGTTCATGGTTCGTTCGTCCGTTCGTCCGATCATTCGATCGTTCATCCGTTCGTTCGTCCAAATAATCTTTTTCCTGCCGTTATGCTGCCGAAATTCCGATCGTTCGTTCGTCCGATCGTTTGATCGTTCGTCCGATCGTTCATGGTTCGTTCGTCTGATCGTTCGATCGTTCGTCCGTTCGTTCGTCCAAATAATCCTTTTCCTGCCGTTATGCTGCCAAAATTCCGATCGTTCGTTCGTTCGATCATTCGATCGTTCATCGTTCGTTCATAGTTCCTATTCATCGTTCATCGTTCATTCATCATCACTATTTACCATCACTATTTACCGTCACTATTTACCGTTACTTTTTACCGTTTACCATTACTTTTTACCGTTACTTTTTACCGTTTACCATTACTTTTTACCGTTACTTTTTACCGTTTACCATTACTTTTTACCGTTACTTTTTACCGTTTACCGTTACTTTTTACCGTTACTATTTACCGTTACTTTTTACCGTTACTATTTACCGTTACTTTTTACCGTTACTTTTTACCGTTACTATTTACCGTTACTTTTTACCGTTACTATTCACCGTTACTATTCATCGATCATCCGATCACCCCAAATTTCAACTACTCATCCATCATGCTGTCCAGTCCACCTAAGACCAGCTAGACTCATATTCCAGTTATACGAACTCCGGTGACTGTGATTTTCATTCCAGTAGGGAACTTCCCATCTCGTCACCCATCCCAGGTTTCTCCAAGTTGAGCACGCTTAACTTTGAGATTCCTTCGAACCAGGCTTCCAAATTCCGATTCCAATAATTCTTGTTTCTAAATTCTTATCGAATTATTCCCTATCCAACCATGTCATCCCTTAAGCATGGTTTATATTCCAGAAAACTCCCAAAATACTCTTGTCCCATATTCTGCCTATAACTCTCCTGTCCATGCTAAGTCAGACGATTCTTTCGTCACTATTCTCACCAATAGTGAACTTCACTGGGCTACACCACATACACCCAGCTATAAATACACCCAGCTACCCTCTCCCTCTCCACACACACTCAACACCCTCAGCCAAGGCAAACACCCCACCCACTCAGTTACTCCGCTCTGCCGGCTACACGCATAGTGTCGCTTCGCCTCTAGTTCACCCTCCTAGTAAGCACCTCCGCTCCACCACTAGTAGTATCTCAACACCACATGACACAGATTCTACTCAAGACTCTACCCATCCATATATCTCTATTCTGACCACTATACTAAATATTTGTTGGTATACTTGCTTGTTTGTATGTTTGCTTATTCATGTTGCATAGTTATCGGAGCGTTCGTGTCGTCTCGTGGAGGCCAGATCTGCAAGTCTACGCCAGGCGGTGGAGCCAGAAGCCAGTTCCGCGAGCTCTCCTTCCCCCTTCTCCGGATAAGCACGGCAAGCTCACTGGATCCTTTGATGCATAAATTACCTATGTTTTACAACCACAACCCTCAGCTTGTTATTTTATGCATGATATGATTTTGAGACAAGTTATTATGGCCACCCAAGCCGCTTGCCGCAATCAATCCTTAATATATTTATTACAAATGATTTGAGGAAAGGTGTGAGTTTTCAAATGCTTTTCAAAATGTGTATGATGAAGGGTTTTCACCCTTATCACCTTGTGAGTGGGATAATCAGGGACTCCCTGGTTTAGGGGAGGGCCTGAGGTGTTGGCTCAGCTGGTTTAAGCGTGAGCAGAAGGATTGTCCCCTCTTATAAGGACCGGTTTGTCATCTTCACTACATGTACTCTTTAATAGTACAACCACTCGAGACTATGTGGGCAGTCACTCAATCTGAACTCGTGCGTTCCGACCCCAGGGTTATGAAGGCTGGGGAGCACCGGGAGGATAAGGAGGGGGAAAGTTTTGTCCGGTTTGGACATGGTGGTGGCCTGACTCCTTCCGGATAACCGTTAAGGTTAGGACGTGCGGGGAAAGAAAGAGATTCGGATTCGGGTCTCACTAGCTATGAGATCGCAGAGCCGGACTAGTGGGTAAAGTGTACACCTCTGCGCAGAGTTCAAACCTATTCGAATAGTCTGTGTCCACGGGAATGGACGAGTCTGGTATGGTATGGCAATTAATGTTTTGTTTTCCAAAAAAAAGGATGCGTTTGAGAAAAGTGGTTTTTAAAAGGTTCGGCGGTTGAGCCGTGAGCTATGGTGGACGGGAAGTTCAGTAGCTGTTTTTTGGAAATGAAAACCAGTGGGAAACTGCTGAGATACCTGGATGGTTTAGTCCAGGGGATTTTGTTTTATATTGAAAAACTTCCTGCTCCTTTGGGAGAGGATGCGCTTTGCAAAATACAAAATGTTTTACAAAACAACCCTGCATAAAATATTGTTGTTTCTGCAAAATATCCTGAGCTCCAGATATTCCATGCATTATATCTGATTTCCCCATTCCGCGGGTGAAGGTGGGCTGCTGAGTACGTTTGTACTCACCCTTGCTTATTTATTTTTTTCAGAAAAAGGAGATCGGGTAAGAATTACGACTGTTCCCAACCTTGCCTGTGGCTGTTGGACCACTGATTTGCTCCACTGCGTATATCGGGCTGCTTCAGCCCCACTCTGATGATATGTCCTGAGTTGTGGACCAACTCTTAAAGTTGTTCGCCACCTTTATAGGTTTGTCTTTTAAGCAGATCTGTAATCATCTGATGTATAAATGTGTTTACTAGCCTCCTGGGACTAGTAATTGTATCACATTTGAGTCCCAGAGGATTGGGGACGCTTCAGATAGCTCGTTGGGGATCTTCGTTTTTCTCATAGGAGGAGAACATTCTTTTTTCCCCTGTCATGTGGTTTGTGCATTCGCTGTCAATTATCCAACTTGAGCCCCCGGATGCATAAACCTGCAAAACAATTTAGGCCTTGTTCTTAGGTACCCAAACAGTCTTGGGTCCTTTGATGTTAGAAACAAGCACCTTGGGTACCCAAACACAAGTCTTTGAACCCTTGTGTTTGTCCCCAACATATTTGGCAACTATTTTGCCTGATTTGTTAGTAAGCACATAAGATGCATCAAAAGTCTTAAATAAAATGTTATGTTCATTTGATGCAGCAGAAATTTTCTTTCTAGGCAATTTAACATGAGTAGTTTGCCTAGAGCTAGATGCCTCATTCTTATATATAAAAGCATGGTGAGAAACAGAATGAGATTTCCTAGCATGAATTTTCCAAATTTTGTGCTCAGAATAATTAGCATGATACAAAATATAGCCCTCATTATCCTGAACCATGGGTGCCTTGCCCTTAACAAAATTAGACAATCTTTTAGGGGCATTAAGCTTGACATTGCTTCCCTGTTGGAAACCAATACCATCATTGATGCCAGGGCGTCTCCCGTTATAGAGCATACTTCTAGCAAATTTAAATTTTTCATTTTCAATCTCATGCTCATTAATTTTAGGAGTTAATTTAGCTATATGATTATTTTGTTGTTTAATCATAGCGAGGTGATCATTAATAGCTTCAACATTAATATCTCTACATCTAGTGCAATTGGAAACATGATCAATAGTAGATGTATAGGGTTTGCAAACATTTAATTCATCTATCTTAGATTTTAACATGGCATTTTCATTTCTTAGACAGGAAATAGAATCATTGCAATTTAAATCTTTAATCTCAGAAATTAAGCTAGCATTTTTCAGTTTTAAGACTAGAGATTGTGTTATGGCAAGCATTTAATTCATCAATCTTAGCATTTAGACTAGCATTTTAATTTCTAAGACTAGAAATTGAATCATGCCAAATGCTAAGCTCTTAGTAAAGTTTTCACATTTTTCTACTTCCTGAGCATAGACATTTTTTACTTTGACTTGCCTTTTGTTTTCTTTAATAAGGAATTCCTCTTGGCTATCCAAGATCCTTCTCATGAATAGCTCCTATTAGTTCATTTAATTTTTCTTTTTGTTGCATGTTAAGGTTGGCAAAAAGAGTGAGCAAATCATCTTCATCTTCACTAGAACTACCCTCATCACTAGATGTAGTATACTTCGGGGTGGTTCTAGATTGTACCTTCTTCTTTTTACCGTCCTCTGCCATGAAGCACTTATGGCCGACGTTGGGGAAGAGGAGGCCCTTGTTGACGGCGATGTTGGCGGCATCCTCGTCGGAGGAAGAGTCGGTGGAGCTCTCGTCGGAGTCCCATTCCCGACACACGTGGGCATCACCGCCCTTTTTCTTGTAATACCTCTTCTTCTCCTTCTTCTTCCCCTTCTTGTCGTCGCCCCTGTCACTATCACTAGACATAGGACATTTAGCGATAAAATGACCGGGCTTACCACATTTGTAGCACACCCTCTTGGAGCGGGGTTTGTAGTCCTTCCCCCTCCTTTGCTTGAGGATTTGGCGGAAGCTCTTGATGATGAGCGCCATTTCCTCGTTGTCGAGCTTGGAGGCATCGATTGGAAGCCTACTTGGTGTAGACTCCCTCTTCTCTTCTTCCGTCGCCTTAAATACGACGGGTTGCACTTTGGGTGTTGAGGTGGCGCCTTGCTCCAAGTTGACAATATATTTAGAGTCTTTGATCATTAGCTCAAAGCTCACAAACTTGCCTATCACTTCCTCGGAAGACATTAGTTTATATCTAGGATCCCCACGTATTAATTGAACTTGAGTAGGATTGCGAAAAACAAGTGATCTTAGAATAACCTTGACCATTTCATGGTCATCCCACTTGGTGCTCCCGAGGTTGTGCAATTGGTTCACCATGGTCTTTAGCCGGTTGTACATTGCTTGCGGCTCTTCACCATGGTTGAGGACGTATCGACCGAGTTCTCCCTCGATCGTTTTGCGCTTGGTGATCTTGGTCACCTCGTCCCCCTTCGTGCGTCGTTTTGAGGACGTCCCAAATTTCCTTGGTGGTCTTTAATCCTTGCACCTTATTATACTCCTCTCGACACAAGGAGGCGAGGAGTATAGTTGTGGCTTGGGAGTTAAAGTGCCTAATTTGGTCGGCATCGTCCGAGTCGTAGTCCTTGTCCCCCTTATTAGGTACCTACGCTCCATACTCAACAATATCTCAAATACTTTTGTAGAGTGAGGTTAGATGATGCCTCATTTTATCACTCCACATATGGTGGTTTGCCTAATGGAACAGAAAGTAGAGGAACACGTTTAGAAATGCGAGGTTAGCGTAGGGGCATCTTACTATACTTCTTGCGCTCATGGCGCTTAGAAGTAGTGGACAACGAGTCGGAGCCGGATGTGGAGGGCGACGATGAGTCGGTCTCGTAGTGGACTACTTTCTTCATTTTCTTCTTCTTGTCGTCTCTTCGATGGGACTTGATGGAGGAAGAGGATTCCTCCTTGTGCTTGTTGCCGGACTCCCTTGAGAGAGTCCTCCCCGAGCTTGCGGGCTTGTCGCCGGTCACGATCTCCCTCTTGGCGTGATCTCCCGACATCACTTCGAGCGGTTAGACTCTAATGAAGTACCGGGCTCTGATACCAATTGAAAGTTGCCTAGAGAGGGGGGTGAATAGGCGAAACCTGAAATTTATAACTTAAGCACACACTACAAGCGTGGGTTAGCGTTAGAATTAAAACTCAAGTCCGAAAGAGAGGAAAAAATCAACCAACAAACAAGGCGAGTGGACACGGTGATTTGTTTTACCGAGGTTTGGTTCCAAAGAACCTAGTCACAGTTGAGGTGGTCACAAAGACCGGGTCTCTTTCAACCATTTCCCTCTCTCAAACGGTCACTTAGACCGAGTGAGCCTTCTCCTTAATCAAATGGGTCACTTAGACCCCGCAAGGACCACCACACACTTAGGTGTCTCTTGCTTTTATTACAAGTTGCTCGAGAACAAGAAAGAGAAAGAAAGAAGGCAATCCAAGAGGCAAGAGCTCAAAAGAACACAAAATCACTCTCTCACAAGTCACTAAGTGTTTGAGATGGATTTGGGACTTGGAGAGGCTTTGATCTTTTGAATTGTGTCTAGGAGTGAATGCTAGAGCTCTTGTAATGAATGTGATACTCAGAAATCTTGGACGCTTGGAGTTGTGGTGGTTGGGGGGTATTTATAGCCCTCAACCACCAAACAAGCCGTTGGTGAGGCTGCTGTCGGGTCCGGTGCGCCACCAGACACTGTCCGATGCACCGCCACATCACCCAACCGTTAGGGTTCTGACTCAGTCGACCGTTGGAGCGCTTGTCCTCTTGAGGCACCGGACAGTTCGGTGCCGCACCGGACAAGTCCTATTCACTGTCCGGTGCGCCTCTGACACTACGCTCTGACTCTGTTGTGCACTGTTGCGCATTGTTCATCTGTTCTTCAGCTTTTGTAGTCGACCGTTGCGTGAAGGAGTCGTTGCTCCGCTGGTGCACCGGACAGTCTGGTGGCACACCGGACAGTCTGGTGAATTATAGCGGAGTGCGCCCGAAGAAACCCAAGAGTGGCTAGTTGGACTCTGTACGGTCCTGGTGCACCGGACACTGTCCGGTGCGCGAGACCACAACACACTTGGTTTTATTTGCTCCTTTGAATTGAACCCTTAACTTAAATATTTATTGGTTTGTGTTGAACCTTTAGGCACCTGTAGAACATGTATTCTAGAGCAAACTAGTTAGTCCATATATTTGTGTTGGGCATTCAACCACTAAAATTAATTGTGGGAAAAGGTTAACCCTATTTCCCTTTCAATAGTTATGCTTTCTAAGGCTATGTCAATTATGCTGGCGATAAGTTGTCATCAATCAACTTTCCCTTGAATGATTTACCCAAGTTTGAAGCAAAATGCCTCATGCATTCCCTGTGCTCTACTCCAGGAAACACATAATCCACTGCAGTTTCTAAACCCTTGCAAGCGTCTATGTGTATACTCAATCCATGTGGAAACACTATAACCTAACACAAATTTTGTAGGAACCATGTCCAACTTTCTGTTGACTCAGCCACGAGGACACCATAAGCCACTGGAAAGTGCCAATTATGTGCATCAATGGCACAAGCCGCTACTAACTAGCCTCTGAACCTCCCATAAAGAGCTGTTGCATCCACTGCTAGATAAGGTCTGCAACCAGCTAAGAACCCACTCCAACATGCTTTGAATGAAACCAACACCCTTCTAAAACATTCTTTGGTCAAAATCTTGCCTCTCACTTTATAATCCACCATATGATGGTCAATCTCAACAACACTATCTAGGCACGCCTTCTCCACTTCAGCTTTGAAAGTGAATAATAAGTTAAAGATTTCCTTCCATGGGCCATAAATCTGGTCAAGAGCCATTTCCTTGCCATAATACACCCTCATGTAAGGCACCAAAATGTTGTACTTCTCTTTAATCTTCTTTACCTGTTCAATTGTACCAATACATGGGTTATCTATCACCCATTCTAATACTGCATCTGCACACCATCTACTTTTAGCTACCTTATGTGACCCTTTTCTTTCACTTGGACAAGTGTGAGGAGATGGATTCACTTTGACCTGAATAATTGTACTATTCCGCATACAGGAATCATGTATCCTCCACTGACACCTCTCAAATGTGCAATGAACATTTATTCTAGTTGGCTCACTCTTATCAATTACATAATCATACTCGCCTTTGATGCAATAGGTAGCAAGTGCATTCCTAAATTCGGTCATCGATGCAAATGCGCTGCCTTCTTTTAAGGATGGATTATCTCTGTCATAATCAATTCTGGGTACATCATCACTCTCTCCTTGCTCATCCACTCCCATAGCTATGTTCTCTTCCTCCTCTTCATCAGTCTCTTCAAATTGTGCCCCTGTGACAATATCTCCATCATAGTCCTCAAATTCTAGCATATCCCACTTGTCAACAAACTCAGGATATTGCCTCTCATCATCATCAGGTGCAACAACTTCTTCTATTGGTTCAACGTGTCTTGCCTCATCATCTGGAATAATGGGATCCATCCTATTTCATAAAACAATGAGGCGATAAGAACTCAACCAATTCAACATATGATGCAAAACTATCACACCCGGGTTTTAGAGACCCGGACGCGAACATAAACATCAGGTGTGCTAAGACTAAGTCTCACACATATGATGAATAGTGGTACAGAAACGAATGTCATAACTTTATTATACAATAGGGGTTATGTACAAAATAAATAAATAATTATATCATAAGGAGACAACGATCCAACAACCCAAAGTTGACTGGGAGACGATAACCTAGATCTCTCACGAACACATCGCAACATCCTTCATGCGCCTCATCCTGTGGTACCTGTCCTTGACCTGTGGGGGTGTGAGACAGCAAGAGTGAGCTCACATACGTTCATAGCTCAACAAGTTATGGGGAATAATGTGCATGAACTCGCCAAAGGTGGGAGCTCATGAAGTGTAAGGCTTACCAAAGAGGATGGTTGACGCTGAGCATTGCTTTTAAAGTTGGTCAAAATTTTATTAGCGATTACTAGGTATAAGTAAATACCATACCAGAATAATAATAGAACAAAATTAATAATAAGTCCCATGCAATGAAAATGATAAATTGAATTTAGTTTCATAGTTTAATCATGCGAGAGTCCTGAGCTTCTCTTGACCGTGAGCTTGGCTAGTATACCAGTTTTACACTCTGCAGAGGTTGTACCCTTTACCACAAGTCGTGTATCCCATGTCGCCAGGGTTAGCTAGACCCTTAGACACTGTCAAGGTGAATGGCTAGGGATCCACTACGAGGCCTTTACAAAGTTCCACTAGCTTCCGAAAACCCGCTACAGTTTATGGGAAGAGCACTTGCAAGAATTCCTCGTCTGACCGCCATCGCAGCAAAATCAACCCGAGAACCTCCCTGCATGCAACTCCCCTACTACCCTTGCCCCTTTTGGGTAAGGTAGTCTTCCACTAGCTTTCCTAATTAGTCAGCCAAGGGCGTCAAATTCCACCCTTGTGGTTGCACGTGTTTCTCAAGTTAAGCTCCATGTTCCAATCAAAGATAATGATGATCTTGACATGAACATAAATAAAATAATAAAATAATAAAATAATTGGAACATGGATATAATGAAATATTATCCCAAAACCAATAAAGCAATAGCAAACTACCCAAATGATTCAGGGGTAACAAGGTAAAAGGATAAACAGACTAGGGTGACCTATTGGGTCCTATCAAAATTAAACCTATGCATTGATAAGTGATAATAAAGAACATTATTGGGTAATAGAAGTGTTCAAGGGCACAACTTGCCTGAGACTTGAGATTCTAGGCACCAGGATGATGTTCAGGTGACTCGCGACCTCACTGCTAGTCGTAGCAATACAAACAGACATGGTATAGACAAAATTAACATCACACCAAACATAAGCACATACTGCATAATAATAATCTATGCGTTGCTACGAGATCGTGGGATCGAGAACTACTAAAATCGGAGTCATGGTTAGGGAGTTATGATCTATGGAAGATCTATGTGATTAAAATATTAAACTATATTATAAATTGGTTAGAATACACCATATGAGAGAATATTCTATGAATAATTATCCTAACTTTAATCTAAGTCATTATTTGACTAAAGATCATCTAGTTAAATTATAACCATAAGATCATAAGTTAATCCAATAGACCTAGATTAAACCAATTCACATAGGATAAATAAATTTCTAATTATAAAAGTATGAGACAGGGTATAATCAATGTTGTTACTGCGTAGTAAATATTTATACGAGACTAACGCAACTGGAATGAGTCAAATCGGAATTAAAACAGAGTTATGAATTTCCAAAAGTTTTATATATTTGATACAGGATTAATTATGAAATCAACTTTAATATGGTTTTCATGTCAAAACAGAGACACTATGTGATAAACAACATTATTACAAAATTATAGGAACTGGAATAGATTAATTTGGACTAAGTATGAATTTTCTAGGAACTAAACAAGTTCTAATAATTATTTTTACATCAAAAATAAATTTCTATTTCATTTTCCCCTGATTTACTTGTTTCCTGGACTGGGCGCATAATATACAGAGAGTCTGGGGGTTAACTTACAAAAATCTACCAGACTCAGACTTATCTTATGGTGGACGACAGGTTGATTATTACATTTGCCAGGGGTTCTTTTGTAAAGCTACGGAGCCAAAGCAGTATCGTCTAATCCAGGTCGTGCGATTGGATATGGACGGTCCTGATTAGAATTAGTTTTGCGCGAATCGATATGCGATCGACAGCCATCAGATCCGACATCTACGGTCGTGATTTAAAATAACTCGGAATCCATCAGATCCATCCGATCGGATCACAACGGCGCCAAATCACCCGCCTGAATCCGCACGCCGCAACCCATCACGTCCGTGCATTAAGATCAGACGGCCGAACGACCTTGCCCCTAACCCCTGGCCGACCAGACGGCCTCACCGCCAAACCCCACGGCGGAGGCCATGGTCGGCGACAGCGATCCCGCGACCCGAGGCCTTCACTCACTGCCCGACTAGCGCAACTCGAATCGGAGGATATAGCGAATCTAGAGAAGTAAATCTCATGGAGATCGGAGAAGTGGGATTCCCTGCGCACGGTGAGACGCGGCCACGGCGGCAAATCGGACAACGGCGACAAATTCCCACGACCCTGGTTGATAGCCTTGCCCGAGGAGTCCATCAACACCCGTAGCGAGAGACGGCGAACACCCAGCTCGGTCTGGCGCTTCGATTCTCGATGATGGCAGAGAATCGCGTGCGATCCGCCAGTTGCTGCCGCAAGAATTCCTCCCCCTCACACACAGTTTCGTGGTGTTTGGGCGAGATGGATGAGAGTCGAAGGGAGAGCAGAGCAGGGCAAGGGCGCGAGGCTGCGGTACTTATACCCGAGGGGCCCGAGGGGAAGCAGGCGGGCAGTCCCGGGATCCACAGGCCGTTGCGCGGCGGTCGGAGTTTGTTAGCCGAGCGCGAAATGCGGAGAGGGGATAACTTTATCCGGTGGGGAAAGCATCCGAGCGAGACTAGGCGCCAGCATGCGGAAGGAGGTCTCATCAACGATATCCTCCACGAGCGTCCCGAAGAAGAGGGGGAGTTCGCGCCACACCCGTGAGATCCACACGGTAGCTTCGGTGCTGGGAGGTTGAAGACGCCATGATGCCATGGACCCACACGTCAGCGAGGAGAACATTTCACGTGTGTGCACGGCCTCAATCACTGATTGCCTGGCCCCACACGTCAGCGTGACAGAACAAAAGAAAAAGAGCTCTGAATGGGCCGCACGGGGTGGAAAACATATCTGGGCCGAGCGCGGGATGCCGGAGCTGGGCTAGAATGGGGAAGTCCAGTCCGAGAGCAAGTTACCCCTTTTTATATATATTCTGTTTTATTTCCATTTTTTTCTTTTTCTAAATTTTGATTTCAACTTGAATTCAATTTTGATGGTTGGTTTCATACTTTGGCCAATTGTGCAAATTCAAATCCTAGCGCAAATAATATTTATTTATATATTTTATTGTTATTTACATAGGATTTTCTTTCTCCTTATATTTTCAAATTCTAATTTTTCAAAGTCAAATTTGTCTCACAAATTTAAACACTATTGTTAAAATACAAAAACTTCAGCAGATGCATATCTCTTTATCCACTTATTTGTTAGTTGAATAGTTTAATGCCATTAATTGAGTATGCACAAAGAGAAGAAATCTAGATAACCTCTAAAGGTTACATGATCCCAACACACTTTTATAAGTGTATTTATTTATTTTATCATTTTTATCTTTTACAAATTTTAGGGCTTTACAAAAACAAAGCGTCCACCAAATTTGATACACAATCCACCACATATTATCCAACATATACAATCCACCGCATATTAATAGCCAACACACATAAAGAGGAGAGGAGAAAGTTCTACTACTTGCCTGAAGGAGTGCTGCTGAGTGTCTAGCCTAGAGGAGAGGTGTTGCTGCCTCGCCGGCGTGGAGAGCTGCTCGAAGTACGCGACGCGTTGGTGCTGCTATCAAGATCCAGCGTGGAGGAGATCTGGTGCCGCTATGGAGAGTTGCTCCTCCTCTGTAATGGCAGCGTTTGTGCTGCTAATGGAAGCCTGGCGGGTGGGACAAAACAGGAGCGCCGGCCAGACCGACAGCATCGATGCTCCCTCTTCCTCGAGAGGAAGCCGCTCAGGCAGGAGCTCGCGCTGTAGAGCAGGGGATTGGAGAGGGCGGCGATGGGAGCACGGGCTGGACCAACGACGGCGGTGGGTTGCCGGAGCGCGGGCTGGACGAGAGTCGGCGACGGGAGCGCGAGCGGGCTGGACGAGAGGCGGCAGTGGATTGGACAGGGCGACGGCAGATTGGACAGGGCGACGGTCAGCCGGAGCGCAGGACGGACACGCAACGGCGGCGGTCAGCCGGAGCGGGCGAGCCAAAGAGCAGGACGGACACGCAGCGGCGGTCAGCCGGAGTGCGACCGGAGAGCAGGACGGCGCCGACAGTGGTGAAGACTGCAGCGGAGGAGAATAGGAGATGGATTGGGGATTTTTTTTCTCGTTGGTTCCATATGTAAGAAACGGAAGGTTAACAGAAACGACGTTAGAGGGCACTATTGAGCAGTGTATGCACATCAAGTGTAGAACCGAGAAACATATGGATAAAACTGAGCAGTGGTCCATAACTTAGGGTACCCATGTATAAACCCCAATTAAAAAACGGAGGGGTACTTTTTATCGGTTGGCTTTTAGCCGATGAAATTTTATCGGTTGGCTTTTAGCCGATGAAAAATAATTATTTTTTATTAGGTTTCTCAAAGACTCACAAAAAAAATTCTCGCGAAAAAATTGTTTTTTTCCTATACACTATACTTATCTTTTTCTGTTTACGATGGAACTTGTCCATTTCTCTCGTGCTTAATTCTTCCTGCCGTGCCCGTGCCATGTTGCTTATTGCTATTATTACTGCTAATGTCAACGATGTGCCTGCTACGATAACCGACAAAGGAACAAGTGAGCTTCTCTAACAATAAACCTGAAAGTGATAACGACCGATTAATAACCACATGTTGGTATGGCCGTATGGGGTCACAGACATTTTTATGCAGCTGATTGTTCTGACTGAATCTCCAACACCTAGGAAGCCTAGTCAGACAAATAAACTCCTCGCTGACCACATTATCGTGACTCGTTATTTTAATTTGAACAAGTTAACTACGCCACTGTTCGGGACCGTGCATCTCACCATGCCAAGTAGCCGCTATCTGTACTAAAATTTCCAGGACTCGCTCGCCGCCGTAACTCGCAGCTGAATGATATCGTCCTTTCCACAAGCGAGCACTGCACCTACCGCCTGTAGCACCTACTGACCGACGCCACGCACGCGACCACGCGGCTTCTGCGAATAACGGTTAAAGCTCATCAGCATTTCTCCGCTGCAAATTACTATTATCTGGGCGCGCACGTGGCGGCGGCAGCTCTCCACGATAGCCAGCCTATAAAAACGGGAGCCAGCATGATCATTCAGAACAGCAGCCCAATCCTCTCTTCTCACCAAGTCACCAGACACGTACACCAACTCAGTCCGACGAAGGCGACGACCTGGTCATCAAGCGGGAGGACAATGGAAGCCGAGGCGTTCCCGATCCTGTTCACGAAGGGCATCAGGTCCTACTGGCGCCGGCGCGCGGACGGCAGCGGCGCGGAGGCCGCGGCAGGCGCCGGCACGGGCTGGTGCGCCTCGGGGATGACAGCGGGCCCAGGCCGTGGGCCGCGAGGATCGGCGGCATGTTCCGGGCGCGCCGCGTCAGGGCTACGGCGCCGGCGGCACCGTCCCGAGCGGCGACCGTGGCCAAGGTGCCCATGCGCGTGCTCGGGCGGATACGGGACGCCTACGTCGACGTGATGCTGGGCGCGGCCAAGACGCGGCCGGCCGCGGCGCGGGCGCTGCCCAGCGCGCCCGAGGCGCTGTGGCAGAAGCGGGTGCCCGTGCGCCGGTCCAGCAGCAGCCAGGCCGGGCGGAAGCCCGATGAGCTCGGCCAGAGGCTCGTCATGGAGATGTACAAGTCCGTGCTCGCGTCCAGGAACATCTCCGGCATGCTCCAAGCGTCGGTGGCGCGATAGCGCAAGCAGGTGTGCTGCTGTGGCAAATAGGTATGCCACGCACGGCACGACAAGCAACACAAGTCCTCCACGTTTCTTTTCCTCTCGTTAACCATCTGTACATGATACATCTTACGTTCACAAATCACAAACAAACATAAAAGCACGGGGCGGTTCTGCTAGACTTCTTCAATCCCAGTAACTTGTAGTGACCAATGTAATGGTGTAACCGCTTTAACCACTGTTTCTTTGTGAATTTGTGGTTCTGATACATGTTCAGACTATAAAAGAGAATTATATTAAAATTTGGTATAATATACTCCATCTGTTCTTTTTTAATCATGATTTAGTTTAAAAACAAACTAGCGAGCGATAAATATTTAAGAACGAAGGTAGTAATAAAATTTACTTTGAAAATTAGGCCCGATACAGCAGCTGAGGCTTGAGCTGAGCTGCGGCGGCACCCTATTCAGTTTGGTGGCGGCAGCAGATGTTGGAACCATTTAATTTTCCAAAGAAATTATTAGACCATCACAAAGTTTTTGCTAGAAAAAAAATAGCCCTCTTCGCATTCTAAATTATAAAACGTTTAGGATTTTCTAAATACAGTATATTGCTTTTACTACACAGTTAGATATACACTTTGTCTAGATGCATAATAATAAAGAAGTTCAAATTACTCTCTTCAATTTTTCAAATAATCTCCTAAACTAACATTTGATTCAATTTACTCCACTACCGGAATCAGCTCCTTTGTCGTGTGTCTGAGACACACGGCAAAGGCTATTTTACACTCGGCAAAGGCTTTGCCGAGCGTTACACTCGGCAAAGAACGCTCGGCGAACTGTACATCGGCAACAGCCTCTTTGCCGAGTACTTTTTGTCGGGCACTCGGCAAAGACTTTGCCGAGTGCCATTTGGTACTCGGCAAAGAAAAGTAACCGTCACGGCGCCAAGTGACGGTGACGGATCCTTTGCCGAGTGCATTCTGTGGCACTCGGCAAAGAGCCCAATTTTGCCGAGTGTGAGGCCCTCGGCAAAGACTGGTCCAAAGGGCCCCACCGCCAGTCCCTGTGCCGAGAGCTCTAGAAGACACTCGGCAAAGGAAGCTTCTTTGCCGAGTGTCTGGTGGACTGGCACTCAGCAAAGAACCTTCCAGTGGGCCCCTTTGCCAGTATCTTTGCCGAGTGCCTTGGCAACAGCACTCGGCAAAGATGTCTTTGCCGGTTCCCAGGTTTCCTTCTTTGCCGAGTGCCATGGTCAGCACTCGGCAAAGATGGCTTTACCGGTTCCCAGGTTTTCTTCTTTGCCGAGTGCCATGGTCATAGCACTCGGCAAAGCGGCCCTTTGCCGAGTGTTACACTCGGCAAAGTGACCAGTGTGTCCCTTTTTTATTTGCTTTTGTTGTTCCATCCTAACATACAAAAGATATATATCATTCACATCACATTATATATCAATCACATCACAGAATGAACACATTTATCATCAACACCATATATATCACAAAGTCTCACTAAAGTCTCACAAATATAAGTCAGGATCATCACAAAACAGATATAAGTCTGCATCATCACTAACATCACCAAGTATCTCACAAGACAAAGTCTAACTAACATCACCAACACTCATAAAGGTAAGTCTGGATCATCACAAAACAGATCATCAACGAGGTGGGCATCTGGACTGGTTCGGCGAAGGGCTGGACGAAGCATGAGGGTTGTTCGACGCCGCCGATTGACCCTGCACAGAGAAGAGATTGTATGTGTGAGAACATATGAATATATATCATGCAGTACTAAAATTTTGATACTCACAGGAGTAGTGAACTCTGTAGGGTCAGCTGCAGGGAACAACGGAGGTGGTGGAGCATGACCCTGTGCGGCGCCAAGGCTCTGCATGTACGCGAACATCTCCGCCATCCTCTTCTCTAGCTCCTCACGTTGCCTCCTCTCATCATCTAGCTGAGTCTGTAATATTTCGCCCTAATGTTACGATAATGCAAAGAGAAGATATATAAAAATCAATGAACGATGAATAGATAAGGAATAACCTGGAGTTGCTGGATACGATGCTGTGAGGTGTCCTGCCGAGGTCGTATGGCTGGGCTCGCGCTCGTGCTCCTTGCTCGCACCTGAGAGAGAGTGGGAGTGGAGGACGAGTTGATTGCCCCGTCGGCAATCCAGTACCGCCCATGCCTCTTGCCTCCTCCGACCCTCATGAGGACATCTCCGTCGATGTCCTCGGTCCTCGGATCGTAATCTGGCCCATGGACCTCCTTGGCCATGGCGGTGTACTCACTGAGTCGGCTGTGGATGGCGGGGTTGGTGTACGCCTCAGGCCCGTCATCCGGGTTGTAGGTTACGTCGGACGTCGCCTTCCCCTTGTGGGCCATGGCATATGCCGAGAACGTGGAGCAAGGCGCGCCACCATGTGCCGCCGACTGCGAGAAAACCAACGAGATGGTTAGAAATTATGTCTAATCGAAAGTTATATACCTAAATAAAAAAGAGCACGTACCCATGCTTCCGCGTATTTGCCCAGGCTGCGGCTGCCTTGATGGTGGGAGGGACCTTGCATCAGCAAACGCCGTTCTCGGCTAGCGTTGTGCGCCTCATCCCACTCAGTCGAGCACCACCTCTGCACCATCTGCTCCCAGCACTCAGGATGCGCGGCGCACCAATGAGGAATCATCTAAAAAAATATAAGTACACCACATATCAGAAGATAAAAATAAGCATATTTAGTACCAATAATAAAGTTTTGTATTTACCTGCAAGTACTGGTCCGGAGTCAACGACATGGTTCGGGCGTCCTTCTTGTTCACCTTCTCCCCAAGGACGGAGCCGTGGTAAGTGACGATGGCCTGGATGCGCGCCTCGTAGTGCATGTCCACGACGAGCTTCTTACAGCACATCGTAGACACCACATCCGCCCTGGCCTCGTATCCAGCATCGCACCTGAAGAAATCCTACATACAAAGACGATGTATCCATACATTATTTCAAGAATATGCAACAAATGCGACTTATTAAACAATATAGTGCGAGGAATACTTACCCATAGCTCTTGCTTCACCCGCTCCGCCTTGTTGTTGAATTGTCTGCCGTCCCGATCTACTGCATCGGGGGCGACAGCGTAGTGGTCGAAGGTGTATGCTGGGCTCGTCACTCCGGCGTACTCGACAAGTCCAGGGAAGTGTTCCCGGCATAGAAGGCCGAGGATGCCATTGGGGTTGCGGCCGTGACCCCCTGCAGTCTCCAAAACCATCCAAGACATGTCCAAGTGATTAAGATGAAGTATTAGTTTCTATTATTAATTTGAACATATAATATGAAAAAGCAGCAACAACATCTAAAGTTACCTACCTCTCTCCATCGGGTCGTATCAGCGGACGTCTGTCACGAAGTATGGGTCGCTTAGGGAGGCTCGCGGGACCTCGCAGGTAGATACTCCTCGCACCTGAGGAGCTAGAACCTGAGACGTCCTGCTGAGCGGCGTCGTCGTCGTCCTGCTGCGTCGCATCGTCGTCGTCCTGTTGTGCCGCATCGACAGCGGCTTGCTGCTCCACCTGCTGTTGTACGGCGTCGTCCTGCTGCGCCTCCTCCTCTGTCCTACGGGTGCTCCTCCTCCCCCTCCCCCTCCCCCTCCTCGTCCTCGTCCCACCGCCCACCATCTTTGTCCAACAACCTGCAATTAAGAGTAAACAATTAAGCACAGATAAAAAAATATGTCACGGGGATGTCGAGCTGCCTCTTCTGTCCATCACCAGAGTCTACCTCCATGAACCTAGACGATTTACACTTCGGACAGTACTTTGCCTCAGTGTGTTCTTTCCTAAATAGGACACAGCCCTTCGGACAAGCATGTATCTGCTCATACGTCATCTTGAGTGCACGAAGGAGTTTCTGTGCCTCGTACATGCTCTTTGGCAGAACGTGATCCTCCGGAAGCAGGCTGCCAATAACTGTCAACAAACCATCGAAGGCGTCTCGACTCATGCTATACTGCGACTTGAACGCCATTATACGCCCAATGGCATCCAGTTGAGAAACCTTTGTCTTGCCGTGAAGGGGTTTCTGTGCCGCGTCAAACATGTCGTAGAATGCCTTTGCGGTCGCCTCTGGCTCGTCCTCCGTACGTCCTTCGGCGAACTGTGCCTCGTGATAGTCGTTCAACATGTCTGCTACCCCGGCATCAGCATCGTAATCCTCGACGCGTTGTCTCACCACCTCCTCTCTCGTGCGATGCGCTTCACCATGGAAGATCCACCGAGTATAGTCCGGCGTAAATCCATTCTTCCAAATATGTTCTACCATGACCTTCTTTGGTTTTCTTTTCCGGTTGTCACATTTGCTGCACGGACAAGGGACTAGGCTAGCTCCTTTAGCAGCTTCGCCATATGCCCGTTCCACGAAAGCATCGGTCTTCCTAATCCATTCTGGGGTGACATCATTACGTCGAACGCGGCCCGTGTACATCCACTCACGGTCCTCCATCCTCTAACATATATAACCGAGTATAGCTTAATATAGACATGTAATGCATGTACACTACGTTCCTACCTTCTAATAGGTGATGATATGTCCTAATCCCACCCGCGGTTGCGTAGATGTAGTTAGTTTCCATGCTCTACTCCGATCCGAGATAGAATTTCGGCAGCACCTCCCCGCTGTTCTCCGGATACACGTCCTGGCTAGAGATGGCAATGGGTACCCGAAACCCGAAACCCGATGGGTTTTTACCCCATTAGGGTACGGGTTTGGGTTAATTTTCATACCCATGGGTTTATTAATGGGTATAAATCTATACCCGGCGGGTTTATGGGTACGGGTTTGTTCCTATAGTACCCAAACCCGTGAACCCGTGGGTTTTTTAAACCCGACCAAACCTAGTGCATATTGTCATTTTATTTTATAAACGACCAACAAACTTGTTATTCCTTATTTACTTCATAATTTTTATCAATTGGTGAATGTATCAGTAGACGGTGAGAGTGTTGCTTGCTTGCTATTATAGTTTTTACTAGCGTTATATATGTGGTGGATGGATAACTTAGTGCAAGGTCACTTAATTATACAACTTATTATTTGTATTTCATTCTCTCTACTAATAATTTTTATACCAAATCATGAACTCGTTGTTCATTACATGGATTTTGGATCATGATCTCATTAATCATTACGATACTTATTGATTATGAGAATAACAAGTATATTGGAGATGGAACCCGCGGGTAACCCATGGGTACCCGCTAACCCGATGGGTACGGGTTTGGGCAAAATCTCAAACCCGTCATGGATACGGGTTTTTTAATGGGCATGAATATTTTTCACGGGTACGGGTTTGGGACGGTAATACCCAGCGGGTTTGTACCCGTTGCCATCTCTAGTCCTGGCAGGGAGAGTGTACTGTCCGGAGAACAACAGGGAGGTGACGCCGAAACTCTATCTTGGACCGGAGTAGAGCATGAAACTAACACCATCTACGCAACCGCGGGCTGTCCAAAAAAAGTGGACAATTCGAAACTGATACATTTGTAGATATGCAAAGATCTGCATATCTACACCGTATCACTTTCGAACGGGAGACGCCTAACTGGGTTACATGATCTACGACCATGATGCGGAAATAGAGGTTATACCTAGGGTGGCGGTGGAGTCAGGCTAGTGGGGCTGTGGCGGGTCGGTGCAGTGGCGACGCGACGCGGTGCAGGCAGACCCGCAGTGGCTAGGAAGACAAGTGTCTTCTCTGTAAAAAATAAACAAGCATGTCAAAAAAAATCGGCAGCACTTCCCCTGTACGGGGAGGTTTCCAAAACCTACAAATAGATCTAACAGCACGATGGCTGACACGCACATATACAAACGACACGATGAACACAAATAGTATAAACTCTGTATACACACATACTAAACGGCATCCATATCCACCATCACATTATGCCAAATTAACACAAATAGTATAAACTCTGTAAACACACATACTAAACTAATTAAACTCACTAAAGTCACTATATTCACTACAAACATATAGTATAAACTCACTAAACACACATACAAAACTAATTAAATTCACGAAAATCACTAAATCCAAAACTTATTATACTCACTAAATTCGTCGGAGAGGGGCCGGGGTAGAAGACGGGACGGTGTTGGGTCGGCGATGGCGGTGGCGCGACGGCGGTGGACGCGGCCGGCGGTGGGCGCGGCGGCGGTGCTCGGCGGTGGGCGCGGCCGGCGGTGGCCGCGACGGCGGGGCGCGGCTGTGGGGGCGCCGTAACTCGGCAAAGAGGCCGACACTCGGCAAAGCCTCGGATTCCGGTAGTGCTCCCACTAACTATTTTACTTGGTCCAATTTATTCCTTAATAGGATTTGTTATTTTTTATTTCTTTATATATAAGTTGAGTCTTAATATAAAACTTGTGAGGCAATAGAGGGCATCATAAGTTATTGTTATAAAAATATATGTTAATTTTCCACTAACTTGATAGCTTAGTAAATTTATTGATAAATAAAACTAGGGACACAACATCATACAAAACATGATAATAAAATTAATAATGTATTCTTAACATAAAATTTGATGTCTTCTATCACGTCACAAAATTTGAAATTTAAAAGATAGTCTGTACATAGAGAAATAAAAAATAAAATTCTTTTATGATGTACTCCCCATTCCAATTTATGGTTCATTTGACTTTTTTATACCAGGTTTGACTGGTTCGTCTTAATCAAATGTTTTGCAAAAAATAAAAAATTCAAATCTATACTTAAAGTATATTATATGCTAAACGATATCATAGTAAAAATAAATAACAATTATGGATTTTTTTGAATAAGACGAGCTTTTCAAACTTGGTGTACATAAGTTTCTGAGAACGTGAAATGGAAAATTCTTGCAATCGACTTTAATAACAAAAGGCTTCCCCCAAAAATGGTTTAAATGGATTGAGATGTTTGTTCCGTGGTAATGACCAAGTAGTATAGGTTCCTACTTCTAGATAAAACTTGTCTTGGACAAGGTTGTTGAGGCCACCTTCCGAAGGTCCTCAAAACATTAACTTAACTAATTTTCTAGCCTATTTCAAGCATTGCAGGAGTAGTACCGATGGTTACCTTCAGCTGAAGCTGCTAATAGACGCGGGCACAATGATAGTAGCTTCGAACAAACAATATGCACACATGAATGATTAAGCTAGGCAAAATTATGAAACATCTTCGAACACATTAATCAAGACAACGGAAGGAAAATATAGCATTGCCCTCAATATGTTAGATAGCTTAAATGTATAGGATTAAAGGCACAATTATAATTTCACCGAAGTTGTACTCCGCGTCTATATATAGAGGAACGGTGTCACACATTAGACAAACTTTTTGGTCGGAGGAGAATTGAAAGGGAATTAGGCTTACACCTAGTCCCTAAATAATTTTGGTGGTTGAATTGCTCAACACAGATATTGGACTAACTAGTTTGCTCTAGTGTATAAGTTATACAGGTGCAAAAGGTTCACACTCAGCCAATAAAAAGATCAAGTTTTGGATTCAACAAAGGAGCAAAGAGGCAACCGAAGGCACCTCTGGTCTGGAGGCACCGGACTGTCCGGTGTACACCGGACAGTGTCCGGTGCGCCACCGGACAGTGTCCGGTGCACCAGAGGACTCCAACTCGAACTCGCCACCTTCGGGAATTTCTCAGGCCGCTCCGCTATAATTCACCGGACATGTCCGGTGTGCATCGGACTGTCCGGTGTAACCACGGAGCAACGGCTATTTCGGCGCCAACGGCTACCTGGGTCGCATTTAATGCGCGCTCTGCGCGCGCAGAAGTCAGGCGCGCCCATACTGGCGCACCGGACAATGAACAGGTGATGTCCGGTGTGCACCGGACATCCAGGCAGTCCAGCTCCAACGGTCAGAATCCAACGGCATTGATGACGTGGCGGGGGCACCGGACATGTCCGGTGTGCACCGGACTGTCCGGTGCGCCATCGACAGACAGCCTTCACCAACGGCTAGATTTTGGTTGGTGGCTATAAATACCACCCCAACCGGCCACTTCAAGATGGGGGAGCCCAAGCAACATTCCAAGTCATCTAGTTGGCATACTCAAGCCCTCCCAACCACATATATTCATTGATCCATCCTATACACAAGATTTAGACCACTACAACCAACACAAGTGCCACAAAAGAGAGAGCAACCAAAAGAGAGCTACTCATTTGAGTTTAGCACTAGTGCCTTGTGAGATTCATCAAGAGATAGTGTGTGCTTCATCTTTGTGTTCATTTGCGCGTGGAGTTTTGACTCCCATTGAACTTCCTCCAAAGTTTTGGAGGCTTGTAAAAGCTAGCAAGAGACACCAAAGTGTGTGGTGGTCCTTGCAGGATCGAGAGTGATCCTTGAGAAGAAGAAGAGCTCGCCGATCCTTGTGTGATCGGGGGAGAGAGGGAAAGGGTTGAAAAAGACCCGTCCTTAAGTGGACTCCTCAACGGGGACTAGGCCTTCGAGGGCCGAACCTCGGTAAAACAAATCACCCGTGTCCATTGTGTTTATTGCTTGTGATTTGTTTGTGTTTCCTTGCTCTAAGTTTTCTTGCACCTTTATTTGCTAATATCATTTGGTGTTGCTTCAAGTTAAATTTCCATTTAGTGAAGCAACACGTTGCAAGAAAGAACTTGACCTAGTGCTCTTCTCATCTAAGGCTTCTTGCTTTGTTCTTCTATAACTTACTAGTTGTATTAATTTATCACTCCCGCATTATTTAGCAATACTCTTTTCTAGCAAGAACTTAGTTTCTATTCTCCGATATTTGTATATCTTGTTCTAACCACTAATCAAGGGATCTAGTTGGGGGATAAACGTTTTAATTTTCAGGTTTCGCCTATTCACCCCCCCCTCTAGGCGACTTTCAATTGGTATCAGAGCTAGGCACTTCATCTTGAGTCTAACAACTCGAAGTGATGGCTCGTAGAAGATCCCAAAAGAACAAGAAGACCCAAGAGAACAAGGAGGTAACTCTTGAGATATTACTTTCCAATTGTTCTAATTATGATTCATGGTCTACTAGAGTAATAAATGCTTTTAGAACGGTAGATCCTCAATTAGAACAAATTTTAGACAAGAGTATCTTCCCTCCTAGTTATAACGGAAAAATTGTCTCCGAGGAGGATCAAAGATGTTTTCGCTTAAACTACCTAGCTTTTGACATCTTAAGTAATTCTCTTAGCAAAGAAGATTATCATGCCTTCATATCGAATTATGACGAATCAATCCATGATGCGCATGATATTTGGACTAGAATTAAAAGCAAATTTAATGAGTCCAAACATGATAGTTCATTTTGTGCTTCTACTTCCTTTGGTATTTGTGATACTAACCCTTGCAAGGAAGAAGAAGAAAATGAACGGAGGAGACCAAACGATGAATCCACCTCTCTAAGAGGTTTGTCTTCCCATTTCGATTCCCACATATGTTGTGTGGCTAATGCAAATGATAGCGGAAGCACAAATGAGGATGAGGAGGAAGAAAGAAGCTTTGTGCAACTCTACGCTCGCCTAAGCCAAGAAGATAAGGCGGTCATGCTCAAACTTCTAGAAAGAGCGAGAGAGCAAGGCGAAGCTCGTCAAAGGCTAGAAAGTATTCTCTCCATGAAGATGCAATGCTTTGACGAGTTGACTAAAGAACATGAGGAGCTAAAGTGCTCTCATGTTGATTTGGTCCAAAGGTATGAAACTATTTCAATTGAGCAAGATAACGCTTTACATTGTATCGCTCAATTAGTAAATAGGAATACCTTGCTTAAGGACCAAGTAGAAAAGCTAAAGGTTGAAAATCTAGCTTTTCAAGATAAATATGATATGCTCCTATGCTCTCATGAAAATCTTAGAGATGATCATATCATATTAAACATTGCTCATGAGGTTGTGATAGAAAACTTAAAATCTCAACAACCTCACTCATGCACATGTATTCAAATTGATACTATATTACCATGTGCTAATGCTTGTTGTCCGTCGACAAGCAAATCTTCCTTTGAGCTAGAATTTGCAGGAACAAACGATGATTCATATCAAAAGCTCAAGGAAGAAAATGAGAGGCTGAAGATGAGCTTGACACAACTAAAAGGGAAGTGTATTGCTCAACCTTCTCAAGATAACCGTGACCACATGGTGAAGAAGCTTGAGACGGGAACAACCGAGGCATGCACTACATCCCTTGAAGAAAATGTCAAGGAGTTGAGGATTGCCAAGAGGAAGGAACAAAAGATGAAATTCAACACCTCCTCCAAAAGCCTCAACCACGCCTCCACAAAAGGTAACATCCAAGGTAATGATCAAGCCACACCTCACATTAAGAGGTGTAGTGAGTGCTTTGAAGAGGGGCACTTGATTAGGTCATGTCCCTACATTAAAAATGGCTTGATTATTAACAAGGATAATAGACTTTGTTTTAAATGCTCCAAGAAGGGACACTTGCTTAGATCTTGTCCCCATTTAAAACAAAAAGGCATAGGGTTAGAAAAGAAAGTTTTTACTAACCATGTAGCAGGCAACAAACAAGGAAAGAAGAAAACTTCAAAACTTGAAAAACGCCTATGCTACACATGCCGAAAGAAGGGACATCAATGCAAGGATTGTCCCATTGGTAACAATTCCACTCCTAACTTGTCAATTGATTCTCATATAACTAGGCAACCCAAAATTACAACTTGTGCTAGAAAGGTAATGAGTTTACCTAGTGCTAACACAAAGGACTTTTGGGTTCCTAGATCTTTGTTGACTAACCGTGATGGACCCATCAAGCGATGGGTACCAAAATATGCTTGACAAGATTTGTAGGAGAAGGAGATGATATGAAGCCTTGGGGTGCTTGAGAGAGTCCATTCAAGCTATCAATCTTCAATGATCTATATCCATGAGTGATCCGAGGTTATTCTTCAAATTACTATGTCTTAAACCCATATCATCTCGAGAAAGATATTGATGTTGTAGGAAATAAAAGAAGTTACATCAAGGCCTACAACATGGAGGAAAGTCAAAGGATGGTAACTTCTATGCTTTTAAGTGCAAGTGTCTCAAATTATCATTTCTTAAGTGTTTTGTGTAGTCACATAGAAATATGTAGCACTTCAAATGTCTCTAAATTTGTATTACCATTCTTTGAAGAATTTCCTCTCATATGGTAGATTGCATACTCATCATTTCCATCTTATGGCAATCTACATGCTTTAAATTGTTGGAAGTACCACATGGCATGTTTTTCGCTAAGTTATTCTATTATTGCCATGTTTCTAGATATAGAGAGATTTTTCAAGTTCCTAAAAGAACAAGGTGTTATGTAAGGAATTCAAATCCTTAGGACACTTATAAAAGGAAAACTCTCTCTATAACCAGATTAGTGAGACTATTGATTTTGTTTAAGTAACCCAAAGTAGTCTCACTTGTAGAGAATAAGTTTCTCTTTGAAAGCATGTAATCTAACAAAAGAAAAATCAATCCAATGATTTATGTTGTATTTCTACTTGCTTAAATTGGATATGATTCCTTCACATTTATCACTTTCCATATCATGAATTAGATTCCCGTAATCTTAAAAGGATTATTTATGCTTATTTTATGAGTTAAAATTGAGCATAATATCATCTACAGGATAATCCAGTTCATGCTATGAAGTTTCCATGTTTTAATCTAGCTTTTTCGTTTCTCATCAAAATGATTACAAAAAATGGAAACTATTGCTTGTGTTACTAACAACATATCTCTTGAGCTTACTTATGAATATTTACAAAAGAGAAAGTGCACAAGCCTCATGGGTTGCTTTTCACCCAAAGGAAGAAAGGTAAAAGCAAAGGTATGGGAACTCATCTTCTTAAGTTTGGTTCCCATCTTAATGGGTATTTAATCTAAATTATCATATTCTACCCTTGTGAGGAATAGATTCTTTATTGGACCGAAATTAACTAAGTATGCATTTAATATCATATTCATAAATGCGCTTGTCCATTAGAATCTAACTCATGCCTTTGCTATATCCATTCTCATATTGATGCGCTTCTAAGTCATGATAATAAATTCAATATGAAAAAGTAAAATTCCTTTGATTGATCAAAAATGATTAAAAAGGTGCTCATTCCTCTTTTCTGTTAATGTGCACTAACGTTAAGGAATTTACTTCATGTCTATGTGACTCATGGATGATGAATTATGCTTATTTCCTATCTAAAAGAAATCATCCATCACTATATACTCCCTTGTATTACTAACATTCTTCTTGAGTATTTTCAATAAGTTTGAAAGGAAAAAGAAGCCACTGCAAAGGGAGGACTCTCAAATGAAAGAGGAGAACATCAAGAACAACACCACCTACTTCTACGAAACAATCAATGGTGTGGTTGTGAGTATTCTAAACCCTTTCATATTGAGAATACTAGGCTCAAGTTGCTTATTACAAATTTAATGAGCCTTGATCAAGATGTATAATGCTTCTCTCTATTTGTCTTTAAAGTAAATGCATCCATTCAATTCATTCAAATACTTGATGCATATCTTTAGGGGGAGCCTCTTTCTATATCTTGATTATGTTGAGACTATTACTTTATCTTAGTAATTTCATATAGTCTCTTGCATGAGAATGAGTTTCTCATGAAGTATTTGCTGGATTCTCCTACTCTAAGCTTAATTGATAATCTAATGCGTATGTTGTTCTTGTGATCACATATGTTATTTGTTTGATCATTGAATGACTTCAATCAACAATCATGCTTCTTAGTGCCGCATATACTTTCATTCGATATCTCTCTTGATATGCACTAAGTTAAAAGGAGAATTCATGATACATTTATGCAACTTGTGATCCATTTGATATTTGCTAACAATAACTTGAAAAGATCACTAGTTGTAGAACTCTCTCTTGTGCAAAATATTTCCATATATTGTCATTAAGAATAGGTCTTAAGCATCTAAGACTAAGGACAAAGCACAATGAAGAAAGCGTCTCTATGTAAAGGTACAAAAAGGTAAAACTATCTCCTTTCATTTAAACTTGTACCTAAATCTTCCTTTTCTATACATTCTTTGCATATCTTGTATGAAAGGAAGAGAAAGCATGTCCATGTATTATCCCTGCTTCATACCTAGTTTAATTTCCCAAAATTCATTCCTGCTTAGTGCATCTCTGGTAAAACTAGATGAAGTACTTTTATTGTCAAAGAGCTTAAAGCTTAACCTTGTAACGAGGATAAGCTGCCTTTGTTTCAAAGGTAGGATGGTCCTTAAGTCTCTTTGAAATCCTTAAGGGAAAATGCTTAAATGGTTTACAACATGCTTTCGTAAGTGCATAAATTGTCATGAGCATCACACTTATACTATGACTCAATGCACTTCACAATCTGTATGATATAGATATGTTCTCATTAACCTAATTATGTGCAATTGGCATTTGAGGCCAAAAATATGTTTTCCTCTCTCACATATTTAGGGGGAGCAATCTATGTTATATAGAACTATGATCATGCTTAATTTAATATATCCTCTTGATCATATCTCTTTTATATGCTATGACTAATGTGCTTTCAAGTGAATTTCAAACCAAGTCATAGGTACATTGAAAGGGAATTGGAGTCTTCGGCGAAGACAAAGCTTCCACTCTACTCTATCGATATTATCTACCCTTCGCCATCACTCCACAATGTCTCTCCATCTTTGGTATAATCTTCACTCATATGTTTTATTTGCCAAAGTGGAGAAAATAGTTAGGAAAAGAGCTTATATCTCACTCAAAGTATCCGTTTTTGGCGATTCATGCCAAAGGGGGAGAAAGCATGAGCCCAAAGCAAAAGGACCGCACCACCACCCTAATTTTAAAATTAATGGTTTTCAATTGAAAATTTCAAATTGGTATCTCTTTGTGTTCAAAAGGGGGAGCAAGTAGTATTTTCAAAAATTGATATCTTAAAACCCTCTTGAACACTAAGAGGAGAATTTATTTGAGGGGGAGTTTTGTTTAGTCAAAGGAAAAGCATTTGAACAAGGGGACAAAATTTCATATCTTGAAAATGCTTCTTAAAAAACTTATTCATTTTTGACTATTTTGCAAAAAGACTTTGAAAGGGTTTTACAAAAAGAATTTGCAAAAACAAAACATGTGGTGCAAGCGTGGTCCAAAATGTTAAAAATAAAGAAACAATCCATGCATATCTTGTAAGTATTTATATTGGCTCAATTCCAAGCAACCTTTGCACTTACATCATGCAAACTAGTTCAATTATGCACTTCTATATTTGCTTTGGTTTGTGTTGGCATCAATCACCAAAAAGGGGGAGATTGAAAGGGAATTAGGCTTACACCTAGTCCCTAAATAATTTTGGTGGTTGAATTGCTCAACACAGATATTGGACTAACTAGTTTGCTCTAGTGTATAAGTTATACAGGTGCAAAAGGTTCACACTCAGCCAATAAAAAGATCAAGTTTTGGATTCAACAAAGGAGCAAAGAGGCAACCGAAGGCACCTCTGGTCTGGAGGCACCGGACTGTCCGGTGTACACCGGACAGTGTCCGGTGCGCCACCGGACAGTGTCCGGTGCACCAGAGGACTCCAACTCGAACTCGCCACCTTCGGGAATTTCTCAGGCCGCTCCGCTATAATTCACCGGACATGTCCGGTGTGCATCGGACTGTCCGGTGTAACCACGAAGCAACGGCTATTTCGGCGCCAACGGCTACCTGGGTCGCATTTAATGCGCGCTCTGCGCGCGCAGAAGTCAGGCGCGCCCATACTGGCGCACCGGACAATGAACAGGTGATGTCCGGTGTGCACCGGACATCCAGGCAGTCCAGCTCCAACGGTCAGAATCCAACGGCATTGATGACGTGGCGGGGGCACCGGACATGTCCGGTGTGCACCGGACTGTCCGGTGCGCCATCGACAGACAGCCTTCACCAACGGCTAGATTTTGGTTGGTGGCTATAAATACCACCCCAACCGGCCACTTCAAGATGGGGGAGCCCAAGCAACATTCCAAGTCATCTAGTTGGCATACTCAAGCCCTCCCAACCACATATATTCATTGATCCATCCTATACACAAGATTTAGACCACTACAACCAACACAAGTGCCACAAAAGAGAGAGCAACCAAAAGAGAGCTACTCATTTGAGTTTAGCACTAGTGTCTTGTGAGATTCATCAAGAGATAGTGTGTGCTTCATCTTTGTGTTCATTTGCGCGTGGAGTTTTGACTCCCATTGAACTTCCTCCAAAGTTTTGGAGGCTTGTAAAAGCTAGCAAGAGACACCAAAGTGTGTGGTGGTCCTTGCAGGATCGAGAGTGATCCTTGAGAAGAAGAAGAGCTCGCCGATCCTTGTGTGATCGGGGGAGAGAGGGAAAGGGTTGAAAAAGACCCGTCCTTAAGTGGACTCCTCAACGGGGACTAGGCCTTCGAGGGCCGAACCTCGGTAAAACAAATCACCCGTGTCCATTGTGTTTATTGCTTGTGATTTGTTTGTGTTTCCTTGCTCTAAGTTTTCTTGCACCTTTATTTGCTAATATCATTTGGTGTTGCTTCAAGTTAAATTTCCATTTAGTGAAGCAACACGTTGCAAGAAAGAACTTGACCTAGTGCTCTTCTCATCTAAGGCTTCTTGCTTTGTTCTTCTATAACTTACTAGTTGTATTAATTTATCACTCCCGCATTATTTAGCAATACTCTTTTCTAGCAAGAACTTAGTTTCTATTCTCCGATATTTGTATATCTTGTTCTAACCACTAATCAAGGGATCTAGTTGGGGGATAAAAGTTTTAATTTTCAGGTTTCGCCTATTCACCCCCCCTCTAGGCGACTTTCAAGAATACATCGCTCTACCTACGAAGTTGTACTTTCTTTATCTTCTTCTTGTAATCGTATGAAGCTAAAGGTATTCATGTAATCCTTTGTTAAATATAGAAGAAGGGAAAGAGAGTAATATCTTACAAGGTCAAATCATGTGTTATATCTTTGACTTATGCATCATTTATCTTTAATATACTCAACATGTTATCCATTTGCCTTTTCAACTTCATCCTTTTATTCAACCTTCTCTTTGAGAATCGGAGAATGAAAGGATAAAGTTGAAACTTGATCTGATTGTGTTGCCTTGTTCTTTCATATCTTAAAGGGATCAAAACAAGTAATCAATAAAGGTGATCCTTTTCGCCAAGGCAATTTAACATAGCGGTGATGTCAACAATCCTCATAGCTAGAGCCAAGAAAGTTGGACCGAACAAAGCAGTGATGCCACGTTTGGTACAAGATGGTTTTGTAAGCAAAAATGGACCTATAGTTCATTTATATTTGGTTTTGGTGTTTGACGATCAACATGATCATTTAGACTAATATAATATAATATAATATAATATAATATAATATAATATAATATAATATAATATAATATAATATAATATAATATAATATAATATAATATAATATAATATAATATAATATAATATAATATAATATAATATAATATAATATAATATAATATAATATAATATAATACGCTAGTGTTCTGGATATAGTTGAAGGGTGTAAGGTGGTTGGACTTAGCAAAAGTGGTGATCTGATTGAACAATACCTCAAGAAAGATATGATAAGCCATGATTGAGGACCTATAGTTCAAGACATAACATGTGAAAGTATCTAGGCCCCTGGTTGGTTTTAGTGATTAATGACAACGTAATATTATATGTGACTAACGTGTGTTTTGCAGAGACAAATGGTAAGTTAGGTCGCATTACAGGTAGAAGTACTACAACAGTGAAAACAATCCAAGAGATAAGAACTCGAAGCGACGGCTAAAACGACGAAACAAAAGGTGAAGGACTACAGAGTCCGAGTGTCAAGGAGATGTGGACACTTGTGATTTAGTTAGGTCTTTTATTCTCTTTTAGCCGTACTATAAAGAGGGGTTGTCGATGAGTAGTTTGACCAAGAGAGTTCTAGTGTAGTGTTGGTGCACAATCACACTCACATACAGTGCTAGGTGTCACTCACTCACAAGTTAGAACGAAAACCGATTTGAAAATCAGCTGAAAAACAAGAGTTAGGGTTTGTGGCCCTGGGGCACCGGACTGTCCGGTGTGCACAGGACTGTCCGGTGCACCCTCTGCCAGGTGGGGCCAGGCTGGCCCGGGGAAGAGCCTTCCCCTCGTAGAAACCCGAGAGCGCAGTTTTCAGAGTTGAATTATAGTGGCGCACCGGACAATGCACCGAACAGTGCACCGGACTGTCCGGTGTGCACCGGACAGTGACTGTTCACTGTCCGGTGTGCCATGAGTCCAACGGCTAACTGTTAGAACTAGCCGTTGGAAACGACCGTTGGCGCACCGGTGGCGCACCGGACTGTCCGGTGCGCCCGTGCGCAGTGAGATGCTGGTAACGGCTAGCTGGTGGGTGAGGGCTATTTATACCCCCTCCTCCCACCATATTCAATGTCTTGCACCCCACATTTATTCCAGCACATTGCTAGAGCATTGCAAGCACCAAAAGCCTAGTGAGGAGATTAGAGAATCTTAATCCGCATTTGTTCCTCATTAGCGCTAGCGAGAGCCACCTAGAGCACACACCACTTGCATTAGGCTTCTCTTGGTCAAGCGAAAGTCTACGACTTGTTACTCTTGGTGATCGGCATCACCTAGACGGCTTGGTGGCGTTGGGAGCTCGGTGATCACCGTGAAGATCTTGTTGGTGACCCGACTCAAGTTTGTAAGCGGTCTCGAGGGATCCACCGCGCCGGAGTGGCAAAGGATCATCTCGTAGTGAGCACTTGGTTCTTGCGAGGACCAAGGGGGAGCGACACCCTTGCGCGGGTGCTGCAACGAGGACTAGTGGAGAGTGCCGACTCTTCGATACCTCGGGAAAAATTGGAGGAGACTTCTAAACCTTGCTTTACATTCCGCACTTAATTCAAGCACTTTACATTGTGTATTTATTGAGCAAGTATTTGAAGTATTGTCTTAGCATTGTTGCATTTCTAGTATTATATTCTTAGTGCTAGTTGTTGGGGTGAAGTTGGGCTCTTGCTTAGGTTTTAATTAGTGTTGATTTTTAGAAAAGCCCAATTCACCCCCCCTCTTGGGCATCGTGATCCTTTCAACATGGAACCTAGTTAGACATGAAGATTTTGAAGAAACAAGTCTAGAAAGGGGTATACATGAGCATCAGATTAGTTTGATGGGCCCTTCAGGGGCATCAAATTATAGGGTACCAAACTCTAGCAATAGTGGCATTAGACATGCATCTGATTACCGTGGTGGTTGCAGCAAGAAGGGCATATGAGCATTTGGTTTCATTGTTCACCAAATGGGGCACCCATCAGACTGAAGTAAATAAGAACATCACAACAATACTCTCGATACGATGGTCAATATAGAGGTTATAGATAGGTTTGTTGGGCATCATATTATTTTGATGGTATGCATAAGACTATATACTACCAAGGAGCTACCCAACATATAGCAATGGCTATCTGCAATGGCTAACCGAGGAGAAGGCATCGAAACAATATGATGCTAGGCATCGAACCATTCGATGATCACACAACTTGTGCTTTCCTTTACTCCAACGACTTGTTTCTTTGGCGAGACTATTTATATCCCCATGGGTCTCCATTTGGATAGAGTTGAAGTGTACTAAAGATATAGGAGTGTTAATACACTTCACCGAGTGCTCCAGCGACCATAAGTGCCAAAGAGAAGTTTAGCTGATTATCATAGTTCTTAGGTTAGTGAGACCCACTTAATTGTACTTTGCTCTAGGTTCATGCCTAGTACTTAGTGAAGTTTGCATACCTCTTAGAATGTAGTGCTTGCACATAGTTTTGTTATATACTTGGAGGGACTTGTATCATCACAAGATCACACCAATCATGTTTGTGCTATGCTGCCACTGTGTACTAGTGGGAACAAGTCCTATAATGTTTTATTCAAAAGCTCGATAACAAAGATGATAGAGTGGTGTCTAGAAGAGGTCATGTCGAAGACCCACTTGTGGGTGGATAGGGGGAGACATGAGAACAAGGCCCTTATCACCTAAACAAATACACATCTAGATGAATAGGAAACACAATTGAAGTCCTCTGATGGATATTCACATTAGCTGATCGGACTAACAATGAAGCTAATCTTGTGAATGGATATTCACATTGTCTGAAAACAAATTCTAGTATTCTATCATCAGGTTCACTCTATGTACAAGACAGACTGGACTTGCCTGAAAGCATGAAAAGATGAGAAAGATGGGTCAAAGTCTAAGGGCCAACATAAGTATGAGATAGGTTGGGCTTGTCCATATCATGGCCTTGTGTGAATCCAATATCTTACATTGATTTAGTGTACCTAACAATAGTGCACTAACCTCCCAAAAAGCAGTACAATAGTGTTGCATTACATTTGTAGCACTATATTTCTCCACGAGCCAATTTTAGATGTTTATGTATGTAGCTTCATGAGTGTAGTATGAAATGTGAGATGTTTAACAAAGTTAATTATCAATACAATGCTGCATTTGAGTTATTGTATTATTATAAGTAATAACACATCAAATGTTGATGCCAAACACATTGATCAACCAGCATATTATCAAACGAAGAACATATGGTCAATTCTCTAAGCATAAAAAAACTAAGTTGACGCTAGCATATATTTTTATTTGAGGCTTAACGCTTATCCCAGTTTGTGAGTGCATAAATTAAAGTGCAGAACCTCTAACTTATTCCCGGATACATGGTCATATAATTAATTCCCAATGAGTAATAAGAGTTCTAACATGGTATTGTAGTGAACTATGGGTAATGGTGTCCCAACAATGATTGTATGTTGTTGACAATGCATTGATTTGGTCTTGCTATAGCACTAAGCGTTTAACATTATAATATGAACATTAGTTGCGCATTGCGCTACCCGTTCGACCAAGTGTGAGAATGTTGAAATGCGATCTCGGCTAATCCCAAGATGAATCATGAGATTAATTAAGGCATAAGTATTTGGTGCACCCACCATCATCTTAGGGCATGTACAATGGGTGTCTTGAGCTATGTTTTTGACTGTGTTTAGGGGGCTAAATGTAAAAGAACTCAAGACACGTCACTTGACGAAGACACGTCTCTTGGCTCTATTGCTCTATCTTAAGATCCTGTTTTATGCTAAGTTCTAATCTAACACCACCTAAACAAATACACCCCAAAAATAGATTACATGTCGTTTAAAAAAAAGGGTTACATAGACAGAACAGAAGACACAATTTAAGCACCTGAGAACCCACAGCTGATCGACGGTGAAGCTATATTTTGTATGAATATTCACATTGTCTGAAAACTAATTGTACCATCAGGTTTACTTTATGCTCTTATGTATGTTACTCATATACATGTACCTTGCTTACGTTGTTCGTATTTTTATACATTTTCGTGTGAAATACATACTTGACTTGACTTCAGATGAATCAGAAACCAACGGTTCCAGCGCTGCGGAAGACTGCCCTTCGCCGTGCCCTGCCGCGTGCCGGGCTTTGTTAAGGGCGGGGCAGGTGGAGGCGTTCGGCGGGGGTGAGCGTATGGCGGAAGTGGCAGCGGTGGCCGTAGGGGCAGACCTCTCCGGCGAGGACCATGCGGCAGACCTGAGTCTTGTAGCGCGGGTGGCGGATGACAGGGCGGAGCTCGGCGACGCCGTGAGCGAACTGGCACTGGTCGCCGTAGGGGCACGCCCCCGTCTCCTCCCACTTGTTGCACAGCTCCGTCTTTAACATGCCCTGGTTGTACACCTCCAGCTCCACGCCGCCCGCCGTGCGCTGCTCCTTGGGTTCCTCGCTTCTCTTGTCGCCGCCATTGCCCTTGTACACGCGCTGCTGATCCGTGCATCGCATCAGCAAGGTGCATGCAGCAATGTCGGATGCCAACGAGCGGGGTGTGAGGTTGGCGAGGCGTGATCGTGAACTGGGGGGGCTCACCGAGCTTCGATTGGTGGTCGGGTTCGACGCGCGAGGCTTGCGGCTGTCTTCGGCCGGCGTGGCGGGGGCCTGTACCTGTTGGGGCTGGTTCATCTTGAGGTAGTCGTTGGAGCGGACGGAAATGCTCTTGGGCAGCACGGCAGGCTTCTCGGGAGCGCGCTCCTTGGCGGCCTTCTGCTCCCCGAAGCGGAGCCGGCGGACCTCGTCGGCGATCGCGGCGGCGGCGGCCTGCTTGCCAATGCCGCTGAGGAGCGCGAGGCGGCGCGTGAGGTCGCCGTTGGCGACGCGGAGCTCGGCGTTCTCGCGGCGGAGCGCCGCCGCCTCGTCCGCGGCGTCGGCGAGGCGGGCGAGGCAGAGCTCGTAGCGGTCGGCCACCTCCTGGTACTGCAGCGCGAGGCGGGCGAGCTGGAGCCTGTGGCCCGTGGCGGCGTCGGCGTCGTCGTCGCAGTCGCAGTCGCCGACGAGGGAGGAGGAGGAGGACGGTGAGAGCGAGATGGTGGAGGAGGTGGCGAGCGGCGACGGCGAGGAGAAGCCGAAGCTGGGGCTGAACGGCGAGGAGCAGCGGAACAGCGCGTCGTCGCCGCCGCCGCCGCCGGCGACGGAGGCGAGGTAGCGCGGCGAGGCGAGGCGCTGGTCCCCGAAGGCGAACGGCTTGAGCTCCAAGGCCGAGCGAAGGCGGCCGGCATTGGCCGGAGATACGAGAGCTTCCTGCATGGTCGAGGGAGGCTTCCAAGGCAGAGACGAGGAGTACTCGGCTACTCGGCCTCTGCGAATTGAGGAAGCACATGGACATGTCACAAGAAAATCAATCACTTGTCTTTATTTATGATGATGAAGTGGTGTTCTTGCACAAAGCCACAAAGCACAAAGGTTCACGGAGTTTACGACAGAAAAACGACTAGAACGGATTAGCAAGGCCAGATGCCACAAAATTTCAGCAAGCTGCCAAATGCAGGATCCGAGTTTTGACTGGCTCCCCTGTACTGACGTCTAACCACCACTGACCTTGGATGAACTCGAAACAACCATGCGACGGTACCAAAAATGACGGGGGGAAAAGTGTGCCACGAAACAGTGGTTCCATTTCCATCTGATCATCGGATACAACCACTGAATCACAAGTAAAGCAGCCAAATTCAAGAATCGACCCTACTACAATTGCAGTCTGAGCGAGCGACAGAAAGAGTGCGATCGGCGTTCCATTAGCTATATACCGAAATGCCATTAAACTGAGGAGCAGTCGTACCTCGTGGACGAAGAGACGGAAGCAGATGGTACGTTGGAGACGACGATCGAGGATTGTGGAGGGAGTTGAGTGCTGCTGGGAACGAACGCGTGGCTTCGTGCCTAGTATATAACTGGGGAGCATGCCAGGAGCAGGGGAGACCGTGGGCCCCGCGCGTCTGCGAGAGCGAGACGGCAAGGGGAATGAGCCAGTCGGTGGTTGGAAGATGGCTCTGCTTCTGGTTGGGTTTCAAACTTTTGGACGCCTGTGAGTTCTGCTTGTTTTTTTTTTAACTTATTCCGTCGATGGAGCAGTTAGCAGTATCCGTTTGGTGCCGCACGACGACTGCCCGAGCTGTGATGCTTGCAAATCACGGTTCGAGTGCTCAGCACAATGTACAGACTGGAGCATGTTCGAGTGCTGCGATTGTTCTCATCAGTGTTGTGATGTTGTCTTGTGAACCTTTTTTTTTTACATCAGTGTCCGGTTTTTATGTGGTCCGTCGATTTCTCTTTTTTAAGATCTATGTGCTATGGAGTTGTTTATCAGCCTTTATTCGAATCAAATATGGTTCATTACCTGCCAACGTTCAATGTTTACGGACATCTTTGCATACTGTTTGTTTTCCACGGAGCCACGGACAGTGCAAACAAACTAGTAACATGTGCATGCCTTGCAACGGCATATAATGTGATATAATATTAGCACACAACGATTATATGAAAACAAACAATACATATATTATCATCGATATTAATATGTTATAAATTATTTGTCAACAACCAATACAAAACTAAACCCAGCATCCAGAGCGTCTCCTCCTCCCCATCGCAAAGACGCATGGCGGTGGAGAGTGCGCGGCGGTTCGACTCACTTGCCGACGGGAAAAGGTCAATGTCCTCTATGGTGGTGCCGAAGAATTTAGGTGAGAGAGGCGAAGACGAAAAATGATATATTCCTAATTTAGGGGTTAATATACAATGTCAACAGCTAGAAGAGGGGGGGGAACGCTCATGGTGGTTGCATGCTTGGTTGCACATGAAAGAAATAAGACTTATCTTATATGATTGTTAGGCGAGACACGGGAAGAAAAATAGATCTACACGCTTCGCGCGTGACATACGACGCATGAAACTCGTGCTTTAAAGGAGTACAAATATGTGTGACCCTTACCACGGTGGTTTATGGTGAAGTGAAATATATTTTTGTGCTGCCTTGAGTTTTCGAAGTTTTCGCTATGGATTTTTCTTCTTGGTCTCCTCTCCTTGATATTTTCTAAGATCTTTTGAATATGAGTTCTTGGGGACTTTTGGGTTAGATAGAAACGTGCAAGGACCTTCAAAGATCATTCCCACCAAGTGGTTTGGGCAGGTTCAACTTGAGCACGGAAATCCAACCTCTTGATCGATTTTAAGAAAAAACAGAGTTAAGAAAGTATTTTTTATCCACGATTTAAGTTTTTATCTTTGGAAGCTCAAATTTTATAGACACCTTTAATCGGAGTTTGTTTGGATGGTTTTTGTCTTTTGGACTTTTGATTTAAACTGCTGACAACACACAACATAGTGTTGCCTAATGTGGAGCAACAATGTGAGGGAGCAGTGGTTCCAGTCGTGAGCGCAACACTATCGCGCTCTCTTAGTTAGCTTAACGTTTTGAGAGTTTTAAGAGTTCTATGTGTCTGTATTGTGATCCAACTGTTTCTTTTGATTCTTATATATCATAGGAATTGTTTCAAAGCATCCAACCACTAGTTGGTTGTGGTGTTTTTTTGGTTTAGGCCCTTTCTTCATTCCCGGTGGAGCACATAGCTCCTGTTTTGGATTTTGGAAAGATTCACTCGTGCACTTGGTTTTGGTCGGTTCGAGTACTTTGCTATATTCGCTAGTCATTACAGAGAACATCCAGACACTTGTTGGCTCAAGAGCACCTTATTTGTGAGTTTTGGAGGGATTGGGTGAAGATTTGGGAAACAAGTGAGATTGCCTCGCGCAAAGATTTTTTTTATCTGCCCCCATTCAACATTCATGTTATAGTCACCTGTTTGATCCTTCAATTGGTATTAAAGCGGGTCAAAAGATCGATCCACCTTTGCTGGTTCTTGATTCGAGAAGGCGACATAGAGTGTGGCATTGATAAGCAACAATTTTTTTGATGGATCAAACTACCCATACTAGAGAGTCTGTATATCTTGAGAAACAAAAGGCGATTCAATTAAGCTCCACATCAAGCATCCATTAGTCGTTGCTTGTCAGTAAATGAATCTTTGTTTTCGGAGGGAGCACGATCAACGAATCATGGCAGGTCCGGTCCACGTATCCTACTACACGCACGACATGGAAGTACGTACCTCTATCGGGTACACACGTATCACATTGCACTTGCACCCTCGCGCGGGAGTGAGTGACAGACTGACAGTGAAGGCTCATCTCTACGTTGGGGACGCGGCCAGCGGCTCAGCTTGCTTTGCTTCCACGGGCCAGTCCCTCTCGGCGCTAACCACCTCGATCGCGGCACCCGTCTTAGGAAAATCAGAGAGTAACAAACCCGGCCACCGGCCGGTCACACCACCACACCGCGCACTGACGCGCATCATCATGTTGCTTCCTGCTTACAGCTTTAACAAACTCGCCTACCGCGACTCGCGAGCGAAAGACAGACAAAAATAAAAGAAGAGAAAAGAGAAGCTGTGCTGCTGTGTTGTGTGCGTCGCGTGCATGGTGTGCGCGAGAGCCTTCGTCCCCGGCCCCGGCGTGACGGCCAAACGGAATCGATGGACTTTTTTGTTAGGTGAGGGCGACTACCTGGGTCCGGATCTGCGGTCGCCGGTAGCCATCCGGTTTGTTATGCACGGCTGCGTTTGGCGACGCCGACGGGTCGTGCGAATGAAGGCATGCACGCTGATCGATCTGCTTTGGACGGACGGACGGACGTGCCACTTGGACCAGAAATGGATGTTATCTTTGGATGGTTGCCGTGGCTCTCATGTTGTGTGTACATGTGTACATTTGGGTTGGACCTAATGGGTTATCACGAGAAAAAAGTACGGCTCAAACACAACACGATACGGAATAATTTCGGGTCGGTCCGGACCGTTTATGCAAATACGAAAAGGCTCGTTTATAAGCACGTAAAAGCATGTATTCCTTTAGTACACAGTCTTGCACTCTTGCTGGTCTTCGGTGTGGACGTGTGTCATGTGGCCTCGAAAAGGCTCAGTTCCCATCCCACCCCACCCCACGGTCCTGCAAGACGAAGCATACGAGCTAGTCCTCGACGAGCAACTCAGCAAGGGGAAGGGCTGATCCAATACAATGGACCTACATCTGCATGACAAGACGTGTCACCACCAAACCATGTTCGGACCACGAGTACGGTGCCGAGAAGTCCCTATCGAACGCGACGACACGCCCGCGCGTAGTCTCTAGCGTAGCCCTGCTGACTTGTCCTTTGATCGCTAATTTCTCGTGGGGACCTCAACATCGAAGTCTCTACATTGACCCACGTACCAGGAAGGACGGGACGATACATCATACCGGGTGTATACCTACGCATGCTGGAAGGTGACACGAGGTCCATGACAAGAGACGAAGCTGCACCAAGCATGACCCTAAACCCCATTGTAAGTCTACCCTGTGGGACAGGCAAGGAACCACTACATCAACATCGAACTCGCTACAGTGACTCGTATGCCGGATGGAAGAAGCAGTATGCCATACCTAGAGTACAACAGCCCACAACCCTACATACGACGTCAAGAGGACTACACCACCTAAGGGCAACAGGTCGAGCTCCCTCCAGTGTAAAGTCTGACCCTTGAGCTATAAAAAGGCGAGGACACTCTTTCTTCAGACACAAGCACACCAGTTGTAACACGCCTCCCAACAATACTACGACCAACACTACAATGTAATAGGTCGCAAGCCTGAACCAGTATAAACCCACTGCCTCAAACCCTTCGTTCGAGTCCTTGCAACTCACCATTCAGAGTGAGTCCACACTAACATCCCCTCCGAACACAAATCATATTGTCCCCAGTTTCTGAAACCACGACAGTTGGTGCGCCCTGTAGGGGAACTTTTAGCGTGCCAATAGACATTCATCACTCCGATGGCACACGCATCAACATTCGCTAGCAGCGAAACTTTCACGCCAGGGAGCCACATCATGTTCAACACCCTCGACTTCCTTGCCACTGCCACCAGCGAGCTCCACCTCGCTGGCCCCGACGCACCTGTCACCACGGGCACACGACCCGCACGATCCACTAGGAGAAAGGCAAAGAAGTGGTGCCTCAACAGGCACATCGACGCCATCAAGAAGAAGGCACCATGAGCTCGCCTTCAACTCTGGTGGCTGTCGTCGGTCACCGGCCGACATACGTCCTCGACTTGCTCGAGGATAATTCAAGCCATGATTTGATTGGGGCCAACTTCAATGCCGACGAAGCGCCGAAAGGGCCTATTTCGCGGCAACGTCGCCACAAAATGACAATGGTAGGGGGACAACGAGTCACCCAACTAGGTGGAAGAATATCAGCGTCAGCACTAGGCGTGCTTAAAAAGCTTAATGGGAGATTAAGTTATGGCTTTTAGTGTCTTAGAAATATTTTCTGATAGCTGGTGTGACTATTTCTTTCACTATACAGTATTGGCCCATGAATATTTTCATAAGTTTACTGAGCGCATTATTACTGTAATGCCCCTGATTGGTGTCCTCCTCACCACTTTGCTTAATTTGTGTGTGCCCTATAAGTCTTATAAAGAACTTTCTTGAGTAAGATTCAAGCCTTTGTATAACTATTTGTTAGTAATTCAAATCATTTTTTATATATTTCATGAAAACCAAATTCGACTTTTGTTGAGCTCAAGAAAATGAAATAACCCATTCTAGCCTAAAACAAACATGTGAGGATTGGTAAGGTCTTCCTTATTTTTTTCTTAAATAGTAATGTGTACAGGTCTACTATTCCCTTATACTCTCTCCGTTCAAATTGTCATGTTGTCCTAAGTCCAAACTTGTCTAACTTTGACCAAGTTATTAGAAATATATATTAACACCTACAATAAAATATAAATGTACTATCAAAATATTGTTATGTTGTATATAATGAATCTTGTTTGATGTTACAAATGTTTGTGTATTTTTCTGTAAATTTGGTCAATGTTAAAGAAGTTTTACGTAGTACGATACTCGAATGACTTACAATCTGGAGCGAATGGAGTATATTAGTAAATATTTGCTCATCATAATGATATCTTTAATAGTATGAACTAGGTAATACCTAGCATGTTGCTGCATGCGATTTTAAGTAGCAGAAAAACTTAAAGAAATAGCAGTAAATAGTAATACAACTTTCATTAGCAATAACATAAACACAATGGTATATGAATAAACATAGTGGTATGATGCACCAAAAATACAATCGCTTGAAGTTATTGCCAAATGCCATGAAAAGGTTATAGATAAATAGTGAGAAAATGAGGCACCCGTGTTATTTATTCAAGAGCTTTTGTAGAACAAGTATTCATCATTAGAGTAGGAGAGCACCATGTAATTAACCATTTAAATTTTCCTTTGGCTCATAAAATATTGAAAGGAAATTATTATAGGCGATCAGAACCTTTTGCCGCCTATCAGTGGCGGAGCACGACCTAAAAATAAGGTATGGCAATGGTAAAGACATATCTTGCAGTAAAACAAAAGTTTAGTAAAAAACATTATTAAGAAGTACCATAGATGAAGAATCCCTTTAGATTATATGCCAAATCAACAATTTAACCAAATATAAGCTCTCAAACAAAGAGGATGTTAGAATTATAGGTATTTTCCATATCATTTTAATTCCATAAATTAACATTATGATAATGACATATAAAAGATGATTAATCATAGACAGCATGATGTCAAGTATATTCATTACAATATGGAACATAAGAACATAAAACATATGAATCATATAAATATAATAAGCATATAAACATGGTGCATACATCGCGACGGAACAACTGAATATAAATATACAACAATATAAACAGTATGATTGTAAAATTAAAACAAACATGTATGATATTTTAATAGTATGAACATGCATTAGAAATATCATGATATGATATGACAGAACAGTTTGGATAAATCTATGGCTACATACGAAATAGCAGAGATGAACATATGAAACATATATAATCTGCAGAACGTAAAACAGTAAGGAACTGAATTGATCATACCATCTCATGCGCTCCGAGGATCCTGATTCTTGTCCAACTTCTCTTGTCATCCGTACGAGATGAAGACGCCAGGAAGAAGAAGATGTTCACCAGTGATGAAGACAACGACGGATGTTGGGCAGTCACGTAGACGCTCCCTAAAAACATAATTGTCGATCCCCGTGCAAGGTCTCGAACGACAAGGGCTTCGGAGGCACCTGCCCTCTCGCTCCTCTGTACGCGCAGAGTTACGAGATGGAAATACCCTCACTTGCGGCTGGACTGTGATTCTGAAAGAGTTCTGCTCGCGTACTAAATGACAGGAGTTCTCCCCTACTTAACCTTTCGTGGAGGGAAGCTGAAGGAAAAGGGTCTCGCATGCGGTATGCCAAGAAACGGGCAACTGAAAGGTTTTAACCGGAGTTGAAACTCCTGCGGTTAATGAGTGCTAAAAATTAACACAACCACGCCCGTCCGCTCGCCACCTGCCACGCCACGCCCGGCCTGAGCCCGGCCCGGCCGGCGGCACCGGCGCGCATGTGGCACGCCCTTGTTCGTTTCTTGACTTCCCAAATTAAGTGGAATAATTCCCACCATATAAGTCAAGCCAACGATTCTTGGACTTCCAATATGGTACTATTGGTATTCTCCACCATTACACACCATAGAGTTTATTGAATAAATGAGTCAAGCCCATAAAAGATCCAACAGAGGAAGCATAAATTAGCATTAAAATAAAGAGCTAACTTTAATACAACAAAAGCAATAAGCCCTATCCTTTACCAAACAGTATTCCAATCAATTATATTGCTCAAACCAATCTTTTTGAAAGCAAGCAATCTAGCAGGCTAGCAAGCAGCAAAAGCACGCCAGAGAAGAGGCCATCTAGCAACTAGCAAGCAGGCTTGCAAGCAGCAACGCAAGCAATTAAGCCAAGCAAGCAGCCGAAGCAGGCTAGCAAGCAGCAAAGCAAATCAAGCAGCCAAGCAGTGGCGGTCTGGTGGAGCACGGCCAAGCAGCAGACTAGCAAGCGTCAAGCGAGGCTGCGACCTGCGAGGCGGTGGCTCGGTAAGACGTGGGTGCGCGGCCGTATTCGGACAGCCGGCGGCCGGCCAGACGGAGGCGGTCTCGGACGTAGCGACGAGAAGGCCGCCGGGCGGGAGCGGCCGGCCGTCTTGTGCGCCTGCCGGCGGCTGTGCCTGTTGTGCGGCCACGGAGCGAAACAGGGAGGCTACGGCTCTTGGACTGAATACCTAGTTTTTTCTCTTCTACTGGGCCAAAAGGTTGAGATATGACGCGGGCTAAACTTGGCCATAACTAGTCCTCCGCCCCTGCCGTCTATGACCCATCATATATTAACTAGCTGAGTGTCCGTTCGTTGCAACGGTAATATATAATACCAGTATACTACGATAACTTATATATAAAATATGTGTTATATTGTTATGAGAAAATGTTTCATAATTAATTTGTGATCCTAGCCATACATAAATTTTGTTATTTTAATCTAGTTGTTTCACCACTACATTGCAACCATCAGTATCATGCAGACTTCGATATATGTCACGATTTGTATGGTCTCATCATTGAAGAGCACGTTCCACACATGCTGCAAGAAATTTCCTCGTACATCGTTAGTCATCAGACACGCACCATCATACGCTCTTGCTTAAACAAAAAGGTAAGTGTGTGTGTTTGCGAAGAGAATTAAAGGGAGGTCGGCACAAAAGCTACCCTGACGGTGGCGAGGATGACGAACTGGTCACTGTTGTCGATCCTCCACTGCGTCACCTCCGACGCTAAGATGACGCCACAATCCTCGATATAGTAGTCGTCGAACGCGCGCGACATGACGAGTACCGATGACTCTTGGTTGGGCTGCCAAACGAAGTGCACCCCGGGCTCATCAGCGAGGTAGTACCCCTGGCCGTTGCACCACCAGATGCGCTACTCCACTACATACATCATGTTCGAGGACACTCACACAACGTCAGCAACGTCCATCGTCTCAGCGCACAAGAATTCATGTCCGGTCAGTAGCGACTTACGTGGTAGGTTGGGCTTCAGGTGGACGATGAGCTAGACGACGTGATGGCGTCGTCGTCTGATGCGGTGTCCAGAACAACCCGAGAGTCGTCGATATTAGCGACAACCATGAGGCCCCCCTGCTTAACGATGGACAGCGCGGTGCAGCTGCTCTGGAACGCGTCCAAGTGGTGGCTTCGCGAGAGCTTGTCGTACACAACGGCGCATGCGACCACGTAGGACTGCTTCTATAGGTCAAACTGACAGTCGCCAAGCTTCTTCTCGTCATCGATGAGCGACGTCAACGTGAGTGCCTCCTGCTCATGGTGTTTGTTCGGGGTTTCAAGTAAGAAACATGGATTCATGCTTAGCGTTGGTTTATAAAAATGACTCACAAGTCTGATCTATGGAAAAATATTACGAAGAAAAATGTCACGCATGCAAAAAAGGGAATTTAAGTATAATACATTATTCAAACAAAAGAAATTGCATGCAAAGCTCTTCTTTAAATAATATTACCTCCATCCAAAAATCTAATTCAAGAATCTCGGTGATACTTATCTACTACTACGCATTGCGCAAGGGTAGCAAGAGAGCTTGGTGAGAGATGTAGTATATGTGTTTCCTGTCATAGATGTAGACATAAACACATATGTGGTGTAGCGGTAGCTACTCTTGGCCTTTTCTTGAGAGGTCACGGGTTCAAATCCCCTTAAGGACATGTGTGTTTTTTTAATTTTAGCTAGACGTGGGCTGTACGGGGGAATAAGAATGGGAATGAGCTTTGCGGGAGGAGGGAATGAGAAAGACAGAATAAAGAATGGGAATGACAGACATGGGAATGGGAACAGTGGCAGAACGCTAGACGTGGGCTGTACGGGGGAATGGGAATGAGCTTTGCGGGAGGAGGGAATGAGAAAGACAGAATAAAGAATGGGAATGACAGACATGGGAATGGGAACGGTGGCAGAACGAGAATGACAGAACAGGAATGGTGGCAGAACACGGGAATGGCCGACTACTCTTACAGTCTTAATAGTAGTAGAGATGAGTAGAGTTTAGGGGGTGTTTGAATACACTAAAGCTAATAGTTAGTGACTAAAATTAGTTGAGGTATCCAAACATCCTAGCTAATAGTTCAGCTATTAGCTATTTTTGGTAAATTAGTTAATAGTTAGGTAACTATTTGTTAGCTAGCTAATTCTACTAATAATTTTTAGTCAACTAACTATTAGTTCTAGTGTATTCAAACACCTCTTTAGTTAGACCTTATTTCAATTTGGAAATGATACAATGGAAACGATATGAAGTTTTAAGAAGGATAAATAATACTTACAGCTAATAAAAATGGCTCTACATGGACCCTGTGAAGAAACAATACTGATTTTTCATTAGTGTCGGCGTTTCGACCCCGGGGGGTCCCTGGACCGACGAGTAAATTGTCGCTGCGTGTCCCAGCCCAGATGGGTCGGCGCGAGACGGAGACAAAGGGGGGAAAACAGTGAGGGGAAACCCGCGGCCTCGTGTTGTCCAGCGCCCAGGGCGAATGCGCTTGCAGTAGGGGGTTACAAGCGTTCGCGAGGGGGAGAGAGAGAGGGGGCGTTAGGCTGCCCGTTCTCCCGCGCGGCCACCTCCTTCGTATGAGAGCCCTGGACCTTCCTTTTATAGACGTAAGGAGAGGGTCCAGGTGTACAACGGGGGGTGTAGCAGTGTGCTAACGTGTCTAGCAGAGAGGAGCTAGAGCCCTATGTACGTGCCAACGTGGCTGTCGGAGAGGTGTTGGAGCCCTGTTCATGTGGCGTCGTGGCTGTCGGAGGAGTGCTTGAGCCCTGTAGAAGCACAGCTGTTGGGGCTGTCGGATCCTTGCTGACGTATCCTTGCTTCCGTAGGGGGCTGAGAACCACCGTTGTCATGGAGCACGTGGGGTGCCATCATTACTTGTTTTACCGGGGCGAGCCAGATGGGACGCCGGTCTTGTCCCCCGTAGCCTGGGCTAGCTAGGGGTAGGGTAATGATGGCCTCCCCTTGTGGCGTGGTCGGCCCGAGCGAGGTGGTGACTCCTCCGAGGTCGAGGTCGAGTCCGAGCCCTGGGGTCGGGCGAGGCGGAGACCTTCTTCCGGAGTCGAGGTCGAGTCCGAGCCCTGGGGTCGGGCGAGGCGGAGACCGTCGTCCGAAGCAAGGTCGAGTCCGAGCCCTAGGGTCGGGCGAGGCGGAGATCGTCGTCCGAGGCGAGGTCGAGTCCGAGCCCTGGGGTCGGGCGAGGCGGAGATCGTCGTCCGAGGGGAGGTCGAGTCCGAGCCCTAGGGTCGGGCGAGGCGGAGATCGTCGTCCGAGGCGAGGTCGAGTCCGAGCCCTGGGGTCGGGCGAGGCGGAGATTCCTATGGCGCCCGAGGCTGGACTTGGTTGCTGTCAGCCTCACCCTGGCGGGTGGCACCGCAGTCGGAGCAGCGCAGGCGACGCTGTTTTCCTGTCAGGTCGGTCAGTGGAGGGGCGAAGTGACTGCGGGCACTTCGGCCTTGTAGACTGAAAAGCGCGCGTCAGGATAAGGTGTCAGGCGATCCTTGCATTGAATGCTCCTGCGATCCGGTCGGCTTGGCGAGGCGGTCTTGGCCAAGGTTGCTTCTTCGTGAAGCCTGCCGGAGCTGGGCCTCGGGCGAGTCGAAGGTGCGCCCGTTGCTTGAGGAGACCCTCGGGCGAGGCGTGAATCTGCCTTGGTCTTCCATTCCTGCCCGAGGCTAGGCTCGGGCGGGGCGAGATCGTGTCCCTTGAGTGGACGGAGCCTTAACCGGAATTGCGCCCATCAGGCCTTTGCACCTTTGTGCTGATGGGGGTTACCAGCTGAGATTATGAGCCTTGAGGGTACCCCTAATTACGGTCCCCGATAGTAGCCCCCTAGCCTCAAAGGGAGTGTGGGTACTCGCTTGGAGGCTTTGTCGCACTTTTTTGCAAGGGGACCGGCCTTTCTTGGTTGCATTTTGTTCCGGTGGGTGCGCGCGAGCGCACCCGCCGGGTGTAGCCCCCGAGGCCTCGGAGGAGTGGTTTGACTCCTTCGAGGTCTTAATGCCTTTCGTGATGGCTCGGCCGGTCTGGTTGTTCCCTCATGCGAACTGGTCGTTGCCCAGGTGCATAGTGAAAGTTTCCTAGAGGGGGGGGGGTGAATAGGGCGAAACTGAAATTTACAAAATTAATCACAACTACAAGCCGAGTTAGCGTTAGAAATAATAATGAGTCCGAGAGAGAGGGCGCAAAAACAAGTCGCAAGCGAATGAAGAGTGTGACACGCGAATTTGTTTTACCGAGGTTCGGTTCTCGCAAACCTACTCCCCGTTGAGGAGGCCACAAAGGCCGGGTCTCTTTCAACCCTTACCCTCTCTCAAACGGTCCCTCGGACCGAGTGAGCTTCTCTTCTCAAATCAAACCGGGAACAAAACTTCCCCGCAAGGACCACCACACAATTGGTGTCTCTTGCCTTGGTTACAATTGAGTTTTGATCACAAGAACAATTGAGAAAGAAAAGAAGCAATCCAAGCGCAAGAGCTCAAAAGAACACGACAAATCTCTCTCGCTAATCACTAAAGCGTTGTGTGGAATTGGAGAGGATTTGATCACTTGAGTGTGTCTAGAATTGAATGCCTAGCTCTTGTAAGTGGTTGAGAAGTGGAAAACTTGGATGACTTGAATGTGGGGTGGTTGGGGGTATTTATAGCCCCAACCACGAAACTAGCCGTTTGGGTGGAGGCTGTCTGTCGTATGGTGCACCGGATAATCCGGTGTACACCGGACATGTCCGGTGCGCCAGCCACTTCACCCGAACGTTGGGTTTTCGACCGTTGGAGCTCTGACTGTTGGACCCGCCTGGACTCCGGTGGCGCACCGGACATGCACTGTTGAGTGTCCGGTGCGCCATGACGCGCGTGTCTGACTTCTGCGCGCTCTGGCATGCATTTAATGCGCAGCAGGTAGCCGTTGGCGCCTGAAGTAGCCGTTGCCCCGCAGTTGCACCGGACAGTCCGGTGTACACCGGACATGTCCGGAGAATTATAGCGGAGCAGCCGACGTGAATTCCCGAGGCTGGCGAGTTCAGAGCCGCATCTTCTTGGAGCACCGGACACTGTCCGGTGTACACCGGACAGTCCGGTGAATTATAGCGCACCAGCCCTGAGAATTCCCGAAGATGCGAAGTTTAGCTTGGAGTTCCCTGGTGCACCGGACACTGTCCGGTGGTGCACCAGACACTGTCCGGTGGCACACCAGACAGTCCGGTGCGCCCGACCAAGGTGTCTTCGGTTGTCCCTTTGCTCCTTTGTTTGAACCCTTTCTCTTGATCTTTTTATTGGCTTATTGTGAACCTTTGGTACCTGTAGAACTCATAAACTTGGGCAAACTAGTTAGTCCAATTATTTGTGTTGGACAATTCAACCACCAAAATTAGTTTAGGAAATAGTTGTAAGCCTAATTCCCTTTCAATCTCCCCCTTTTTGGTGATTGATGCCAACACAAACCAAAGCAAGTATAGAAGTGCATAATTAAACTAGTTTGCAAAATGTAAGTGCAACGGTTACTTAGAATTGAGCCAATAAATATCATTTACTAGATATGCATGGATTGTTTCTTTATTGTTAACATTTTGGACCACACTTGCACCACATGTTTTGTTTTTGCAAATTCTTTTTGTAAATCCTTTTCAAAGTTCTTTTGCAAAATAGTCAAAGGCAATTGAATAAGATTTTGCGAAGCATTTTTATGATTTGAAATTTTGTCCCCTTATTTCAAATGCTTTTCTTTTGACTAAACAAAACTCCCCCTCAAATAAATTCTCCTCTTAGTGTTCAAGAGGGTTTTAAGATATCAATTTTGAATTTACTACTTTCTCCCCCTTTAGAACACAAAGAGATACTAATTTAAAATTTGGGTGGTGGTGCGGTCTTTTTGCTTTGGGCTCATACTTTCTCCCCCTTTGGCATGAATTGCCAAAAACGGATACTTTGAGTGAGATATAAGCCCTTTCAAACTACTTCCTCCCCTTTGGCAAATAAAACATATGAGTGAAGATTATACCAAAGACGGGGAGTGAAGCAGAGTGACGGCGAAGGATGAGTAATAGAGTGGAGTGGAAGCCTTTGTCTTCGCCGAAGACTCCAATTCCCTTTCAATATACCTATGACTTGGTTTGAAATACACTTGAAAACACATTAGTCATAGCATATATAAAAGAGACATGATCAAAGGTATACTTATGAGCTATGTGTGCAAATTTAGCAAAAGAAATTCCTAGAATCAAGAATATTGAGCTCATGCCTAAGTTTGGTAAAAGTTTGTTCATCTAGTGGCTTGGTAAAGATATCGGCTAATTGATCTTTAGTGTTAATGTATGCAATCTCGATATCCCCCTTTTGTTGGTGATCCCTAAGAAAGTGATACCGAATGGCTATGTGTTTAGTGCGGCTATGCTCGACGGGATTATCCGCCATGCGGATTGCACTCTCATTATCACATAGAAGAGGAACTTTGGTTAATTTGTAACCATAGTCCCGCAGGGTTTGCCTCATCCAAAGCAATTGCGCGCAACAATGGCCTGCGGCAATATACTCGGCTTCGGCGGTAGAAAGAGCGACCGAATTTTGCTTCTTTGAAGCCCAAGACACCAAGGATCTTCCCAAGAACTGGCAAGTCCCCGATGTGCTCTTTCTATTTATCTTACACCCCGCCCAATCGGCATCCGAATAACCAATCAAATCAAATGTGGATCCCTAAGGGTAACAAAGCCCAAACTTAGGAGTATAAGCCAAATATCTCAAGATTCGTTTTACGGCCGTAAGGTGAGATTCCTTAGGGTTGGATTGGAATCTTGCACACATGCATACGGAAAGCATAATGTCCGGTCGAGATGCACATAAATAAAGCAATAAACCAATCATCGACCGGTATACCTTTTGATCGACGGATTTACCTCCCGTGTCGAGGTCGAGATGCCCATTGGTTCCCATGGGTGTCTTGATGGGCTTGGCATCCTTCATTCCAAACTTGGTTAGAATGTCCTGAGTATACTTTGTTTGGCTAATGAAGGTGCGTTCTTTGGAGTTGCTTGACTTGGAATCCTAGAAAATACTTCAACTCCCCCATCATAGACATCTCGAATTTCTGTGTCATGATCCTACTAAATTCTTCACATGTAGATTCGTTAGTAGACCCAAATATAATATCATCAACATAAATTTGGCATACAAATAAATCATTGTCAAGAGTTTTAGTGAATAAAGTAGGATCGGCTTTTCCGACTTTGAAGCCATTAGCAATAAGGAAATCTCTTAGGCATTCATACCATGCTCTTGGGGCTTGCTTGAGCCCATAAAGCGCCTTAGAGAGCCTATAGACATGGTTAGGGTACTCACTATCTTCAAAGCCGGGAGGTTGCTCAACATAGACCTCTTCCTTGATTGGTCCGTTGAGGAAGGCACTCTTCACGTCCATTTGATAAAGCTTGAAGCCATGGTAAGTAGCATAGGCTAATAATATGCGAATTGACTCAAGCCTAGCTATGGGTGCATAGGTTTCACCGAAATCCAAACCTTCGACTTGGGAGTATCCCTTGGCCACAAGTCGAGCTTTGTTCCTTGTCACCACACCATGCTCGTCTTGCTTGTTGCGGAAGACCCACTTGGTTCCTACAACATTTTGATTAGGACGTGGAACTAAATGTCATACCTCATTCCTAATGAAGTTGTTGAGTTCCTCTTGCATCGCCATCACCCAATCCGAATCTTGAAGTGCTTCCTCTACCCTGTGTGGCTCAATAGAGGAAACAAAAGAGTAATGCTCACAAAAATGTGCAATACGAGATCGAGTAGTTACCCCCTTATGAATGTCGCCGAGGATGGTGTCGACGGGGTGATCTCGTTGGATTGCTTGGTGGACTCTTGGGTGTGGCGGCCTTGGTTCTTCATCCTCCTTGTCTTGATCGTTTGCATCTCCCCCTTGATCATTGCCGTCATCTTGAGGTGGCTCATCTCTTTGATCTTCTCCTTCATCAACTTGAGCCTCGTCCTCATTTTGGGTTGGTGGAGATGCTTGTGTGGAGGAGGATGGTTGATCTTGTGCATGTGGAGGCTCTTCGGATTCCTTAGGGCACACATCCCCAATGGACATGTTCCTTAGCGCGATGCACGGAGCCTATTCTTCACCTATCTCATCAAGATCAACTTGCTCTACTTGAGAGCCGTTAGTTTCATCAAACACAACGTCACAAGAAACTTCAACAAGTCCTGAGGACTTGTTAAAGACTCTATATGCCCTTGTGTTTGAGTCATATCCTAGTAAAAAGCCTTCTACAGTTTTAGGAGCAAATTTAGATTTTCTACCTCTCTTAACAAGAATAAAGCATTTGCCACCAAAAACTCTAAAATATGAAATATTGGGCTTTTTACCGGTTAGGAGTTCATAGGATGTCTTCTTGAGGATTCGGTGTAGATATAACCGGTTGAAGGCGTAGCAGGCGGTGTTGACCGCCTCGGCCCAAAACCGATCCGGTGTCTTGTACTCATCAAGCATGGTTCTTGCCATGTCCAATAGAGTTCGATTCTTCCTCTCCACTACACCATTTTGTTGTGGGGTGTAGGGAGAAGAGAACTCATGCTTGATTCCCTCCTCCTCAAGGAAGCCTTCTATTTGTGAGTTCTTGAACTCCGTCCCGTTGTCGCTTCTAATTTTCTTGATCCTTAAGCCGAACTCATTTTGAGCCCGTCTCAAGAATCCCTTTAAGGTTTCTTGGGTATGGGATTTTTCCTGCAAAAAGAATACCCAAGTGAAGCGAGAATAATCATCCACAATAACTAGACAGTACTTACTTCCGCCGATGCTTATGTAAGCGATCGGGCCGAATAAATCCATGTGTAGGAGCTCTAGTGGCCTATCACTTGTCATGATATTCTTGTGTGGATGATGAGTGCCAACTTGCTTCCTGGCTTGGCATGCGCTTCAAATCCTGTCTTTCTCAAAATGAACATTTGTTAGTCCTAAAATGTGCTCTCCCTTTAGAAGCTTATGAAGATTCTTCATTCCAACATGAGCTAGTCGGCGGTGCCAGAGCCAACCCATGTTAGTCTTAGCAATTAAGCAAGTGTCGAGTTCAGCTCTATCAAAATCTACCAAGTATAGCTGACCCTCTAACACTCCCTTAAATGCTATTGAATCATCACTTCTTCTAAAGACAGTGACACCTACATCAGTAAATAGACAGTTGTAGCCCATTTGACATAATTGTGAAACGGAAAGCAAATTGTAATCTAAAGAATCAACAAGAAAAACATTGGAAATGGAATGGTCAGGAGATATAACAATTTTACCCAAACCTTTGACCAAACCTTGGTTTCCATTCCCGAATGTGATAGCTCGTTGGGGATCTTGGTTTTTCTCATAGGAGGAGAACATCTTCTTCTCCCCCGTCATGTGGTTTGTGCACCCGCTATCGATGATCCAACTTGAGCCTCCGGATGCATAAACCTACAAAACAAGTTTAGTTCTTGATTTTAGGTACCCAAACGATTTTGGGTCCTTTGGCATTAGAAACAAGAACTTTGGGTACCCAAACACAAGTCTTTGACCCCTTGTGTTTGCCCCCAACAAACTTGGCAACTACTTTGCCGGATTTGTTAGTCAAAACATAAGATGCATCAAAAGTTTTAAATGAAATACTATAATCATTTGATGCATTAGGAGTTTTCTTTTTAGGCAACTTGGCACGGGTTGGTTGCCTAGAGCTAGATGTCTCACCTTTATACATAAAAGCATGATTAGGACCAGAGTGAGACTTCCTAGAATGAATTCTCCTAATTTTGCTCTCAGGATAGCCGGCAGGGTACAAAATGTAACCCTCGTTATCCTATGGAATGGGAGCCTTGCTCTTAACAAAATTAGACTATCTTTTAGGAGGGGCACTAAGTTTGACATTGTCTCCCCTTTGGTAGCCAATGCCATCCTTGATGCCAGGGCGTCTCCCATTATAGAGCATACTTCTAGCAAATTTAAACTTTTCATTCTCTAAGTTGTGCTCGGCAATTTTAGTATCTAATATTGCTATATGATCATTTTGTTGTTTAATTAAAGCCATGTGATCATGAATAGCATCAACATCAATATCTCTACATCTAGTACAAATAGTGACATGCTCAATGGTAGATGTAGAGGGTTTGCAAGAGTTAAGTTCAACAATCTTAGCACGTAATATATCATTTTTATCTCTAAGATCGGAAATTGTAACATTGCAAACATCAAGATCTTTAGCCTTATCAATTAATTGTTCATTTTCAATCCTAAGACTAGCAAGAGAATCATTCAATTCCTTAATCTTAGCAAGCAAGTCATCATGATCATTTCTAAGATTGGGAATTGAAACATCACAAACATAAGAATCAACCTTAGCAATTAACCTAGCATTTTCATTTCTAAGGTTGTCAATAGTCTCATGGCAAGTACTTAGCTCACTAGACAATTTTTCACATTTTCAACTTGTAGAGCATAAGCATTTTTAACCTTAACATGCTTTTTGTTTTCCTTAATAAGGAAGTCCTCTTGAGAGTCCAAGAGATCATCCTTCTCATGAATAGCACTAATCAATTCATTTACTTTTTCTTTTTGTTGCATGTTTAGGTCGGCAAAAAGAATGCGCAAGTTATCCTCCTCATTGCTAGCATCATCCTCATCACTAGAGGTTTCATATTTAGTGGAGGATCTTGATTTTTCCTTCTTCTTTTTGCCCTCCTTGGCCTTGAGGCACTTATGGCCGATGTTGGGGAAGAGAAGTCCCTTGGTGACGGCGATGTTGGCGGCGTCCTCGTCGGAGGAGGAGTCGGTGGAGCTCTCGTCGGAGTCCCACTCGCGACACACGTGGGCATCGCCGCCCTTCTTCTTGTAGTGTCTTTTCTTCTCTTTTCTTCTCCCTTCTTGTCGTCGCCCCTGTCACTATCACTAGATAATGGACATTTAGCAATAAAATGACCGGGCTTACCACATTTGTAGCACACTTTCTTGGAGTGAGGTTTGTAGTCTTTTCCCCTCCTTTGCTTGAGAATTTGGCGGAAGCTCTTGATGATGAGCGCCATCTCCTCGTTGTCGAGCTTGGAGGCGTCGATGGGTGTTCGACTTGGAGTAGCCTCCTCCTTCTTTTCTTCTGTCGCCTTGAATGCGACGGGTTGTGCCTCGGGCGTGGAGGAGGTGCCTTGCTCGATGATTTTCTTTGAGCCCTTAATCATTAGCTCAAAGCTCACAAATTTTCCTATAACCTCCTCGGGAGACATTAGCTTATATCTAGGATCACCTCGAATTAATTGCACTTGTGTAGGGTTAAGAAATACGAGGGATCTAAGAATAACCTTGACCATCTCGTGGTCATCCCATTTTTCGCTCCCAAGGTTGCGCACTTGGTTCACCAAGGTCTTCAAGCGGTTGTACATAGCTTGTGGATCCTCCCCTTGGTGAAGCATGAAGCGACCGAGCTCCCCCTCGATCGTCTCCCGCTTGGTGATCTTTGTCACCTCGCCTCCCTCGTGCGCGGTCTTGAGTACGTCCCAAATTTCCTTCGCACTTTTTAGCCCTTGCACCTTATTATACTCCTCTCGACTTAGAGAGGCGAGGAGTATAGTGGTTTCTTGGGAGTTAAAGTGGTGGATTTGGGCCACCTCGTCCGAGTCGTAGTCTTCATCCCCTACGGATGGTACCTGTACACCAAACTCAACAACATTCCATATGCTTGTGTGGAGTGAGGTTAGATGGTGCCTCATTTTGTCACTCCACATGTTATAATCTTCACCGTCAAAAACCGGTGGTTTGCCTAATGGAACGGAGAGTAAAGGAGTACGCTTTGAGGGGTAGCGTAGGAGGATCTTACTATACTTCTTGCGCTCTTGGCGCTTAGAAGTGACGGACGGTGCGTCGGAGTTGGAGGTCGATGTTGATGAAGTGTCGGTCTCGTAGTAGACCACTTTCCTCATCCTCTTGTGCTTATCGCCTCTCCGATGCGACTTGTGGGAAGAGGATTTCTTCTCCTTCCCCTTTCCTTTGTTGGAGCTCTTCTTCTTCTCCTTCCTCTTGGTGCGGGACTCTTCCGATGAAGTGCTCCCGTGACTCGTAGTGGGCTTGTCGCCGGTCTCCATCTCCCTCTTGGTGTGATCTCCCGACATCACTTCGAGCGGTTAGGCTCTAATGAAGAACCTGCTCTGATACCAATTGAAAGTTGCCTAGAGGGGGGTGAATAGGGCGAAACTGAAATTTACAAAATTAATCACAACTACAAGTCGGGTTAGCGTTAGAAATAATAATGAGTCCGAGAGAGAGGGCGCAAAAACAAGTCGCAAGCGAATGAAGAGTGTGACACGCGGATTTGTTTTACCGAGGTTCGGTTCTCGCAAACCTACTCCCCGTTGAGGAGGCCACAAAGGCCGGGTCTCTTTCAACCCTTACCCTCTCTCAAACGGTCCCTCGGACCGAGTGAGCTTCTCTTCTCAAATCAAACCGGGAACAAAACTTCCCCGCAAGGACCACCACACAATTGGTGTTTCTTGCCTTGGTTACAATTGAGTTTTGATCATAAGAACAATTGAGAAAGAAAAGAAGCAATCCAAGCGCAAGAGCTCAAAAGAACACGACAAATCTCTCTCGCTAATCACTAAAGCTTTGTGTGGAATTGGAGAGGATTTGATCACTTGAGTGTGTCTAGAATTGAATGCCTAGCTCTTGTAAGTGGTTGAGAAGTGGAAAACTTGGATGACTTGAATGTGGGGTGGTTGGGGGTATTTATAGCCCCAACTAGGGCTGGGCATTCGGTTTTTTTCTAAACTTCGGTTCGATTTTTCGGTTTTAAAAAACTTCGGTTTTTCAAACATTAGAAACCGATCGGTTTTCTAGAAAATGAAAAACCGAGAAGTTCGGTTTCGGTTTTTTACTTCGGTTTTTCGGTAAAAACCGAATACCAAACTTATAATCAAGACAATACATACAACAAGTTTACATGATAGATTACACATAATTTTAAAAAGTAAAAATTATATAGGTACAAATATTTAGATATACATCATACATCACATACAAATAAGTGAATAACAATTTAATTGTATCACACAATTAGTTCACATAATCGAATAGTCAAATTTGAGAATTGATAAAGTTTGGTATTCGGTTTTTTCGGTTCGGTATATGGTGAAAACCGATTACGATACCGAAAACCGAACTTCTTAGATACAAAAACCGAAACCGAACCGAACTACCAAAAAAACCGAAATTTCGGTTCGGTTCGGTACAGTTCGGTTCGGTTTTCGGTTTATGGTAAAAATGTGCCCACCCCTAGCCCCAACCACCAAACTAGCCGTTTGGGTGGAGGCTGTCTGTCGTATGGTGCACCGGATAGTCCGGTGTACACCGGACATGTCCGGTGCGCCAGCCACTTCACCCGAACGTTGGGTTTTCGACCGTTGGAGCTCTGACTATTGGACCCGCCTGGACTCCGGTGGCGCACCGGACATGCACTGTTGAGTGTCCGGTGCGCCATGACGCGCGTGTCTGACTTCTGCGCGCTCTGGCACGCATTTAATGCGCAGCAGGTAGCCGTTGGCGCCTGAAGTAGCCGTTGCCCCGCAGTTGCACCGGACAGTCCGGTGTACACCGGACATGTCTGGAGAATTATAGCGGAGCAGCCGACGCTAATTCCCTTTCACATAGTCAGGTTTCGAGTTCTCGGGCTGGTATGTTGACGCTGTCAACGGTTTTGGCCGGAGCCGGGTTTGCGAGAGCAGCCCCCGAGCCTCTACACAGGGCGAGAGGACGGTCAAGGGCAGACTCGGCTTTTTTCATATGCCCCTGCGTCGCCTTTCCGCAAGGAGGAGGGGGGAAAGCGCCATGTTGCCCTCGTTGGGCGTCGAACATGGTGTCTCCAGTGAGTTGCTAACGGGTGATCTGAGTGGACGCCCATGCCCCGTTCGATAAGGGTCGGCTAGTGGCCCGGAGGCGCGCTCCAAAAGTACCTGCAGGTGATTTGCCGGACCCGGTCCCGTTCGATAGGGTCCGAGGGCTCGAGGCCTCCCTCTGATGGGATTCCGTTACAGAATCGTTCCTGCTGGTCTCGGAAATGTCCTAGGGTACCTCGGGAGCGTAGCCCGATCCTTGGTTATGTATCAAACGTACCCAGAGTCATCCCTCACTCTGCGTGCTCTGGGGCGACTGTCGAACCCGTCGGGGGGCCAGCCTACGAACCCCTGATCAGTAGTGGGCGCGGAGCCCGAGTGGCCTGAGGTGGCTGTCGAACCCTTCCGAGGGGCCAGCCTTCGAACCTCTGACCAGTAGTGGGCGCGGAGCCCGAGTGCTCTGAGGTGGCTGTCGAACCCTTCCGAGGGGCCAACCTTCGAACCTCTGATCAGTAGGGGGCTCGGGGCCCGCTTCCTTCGCGGAGAAGGATCCCTTTCGGAGTATCCCCTTTCCCGGTCCCTGTAGCAAGAGAGAGAAAGGGGAAGAGGAAAAGGATACGAAATTGAACGATGTGGCACACCTTTTTTGACGTGATCATTATGGCAGAGGTGAAGCGTCGCCTGCTTCGCCTGCTAAAGGTGTCGCTTGTCCTGCCGCAGAGTTAATGCGACGGGACGAGTGATTCGCGGGGCAGCCGTTGCGTATGCGCGAGCCGTTCGAGGAACGGAACACGGGCGCGTCGTCTTCACGCCGTGGGAGAGGGCTCTCTCGCTGTTCCAGGAGGGGACGTGAGCCTGCAGACGATTTGACTGCTGCTTCCGCCCGCTTGCCACCGCCATTACTGCCGGCCCACTTTTGGCCTTGTTGACCGTCGCGCCTTCTCCCGCGGCTGACTGACCCGTGACCGGCGTGCCTGGTTGGCACTGCTGGGCCGTGCGCAGGGTTGCCTCGAGTCGCGGCACCGGTTCCGTAGTCGAGAAGGCGCGGCGCTGGCGCAAGTGGCGCCGCAGTTTTTTGCACGTAGTAACCGGCGCGCCGGTTCCATGTCGTGTGGGCCTAGGCCTCCATGTTGGGTGCGTCGAAGTCGAAAGGGTGCGCCCCCTTGGTGCAGTTGCATGCCGCCTGCATGGCAGTCCGCCCTTTCACCCGCTGGTTTGGGCGAAGACGGAGGAATGCTTGTAACCGCTGGGCGGTTACATGCTCCACGCGCGGCGGTTTGGCTTCTTCTGTCCTGGGGCAGCTCGCATGACGCATGGGACCCACTCCCCGTGTCGTAGGGGGAAGACCCTGGAGCGTGTTGGTGAAGACTCCGTCCGCGACGACTGAGGACGCAAGTGGGGAGAGTCGCCTTTAAAAGGAGGGTGACCCCCTTGGATGGCAACCATGCCTTCGCACTTCCTTCATGCATCGCGTCCTTCCACCTTCCGAGCCCCTGGATGGGGAGCGCTTGCGTCGCTTTTGTCTTGTTGTGGAAGGAGCGCAACCTTGTGGAGGTTGGTACCTTTCAGCCATCGCTCGGCTTCAAGGATTTTCGTCAGGCAGCCCGGCTACATCCCCTCGCCGGTGGTCACCCAAGACAGCGACCACCAGTTCGATGGTGGGGAGAAGCAAGCCGGGCTGCGGCCTCTGCCCCGCCCTCAGCATCAAGGATCTTCGTCATCCTTGCTGGGGCGGAGGGCGAGCTGAGCCGGAGCTCTACCTCCCGTAGGGTTCGTGGGTCACCTTCTCCTTCAGCATTCATGGGAGAGGGCGCTCACCGTCCTAGCGGAAGGGGCGGACTTCGACAACGCGGGGCCAAGCGGCCGCAAGCGTCATCAGCTCCCGCATGCCCGGTTCGTTGGCTCAGCTGGCTCTGGCACAGCTTCCGGTGCCACCTTCCGCCGCTGGGCGGAGTGTGGCTATCTGCCCGTCGTGCGGGCGGCTGTCGCGTCGCGCGCACCAGGGGACCGCCCAAGACATCGCGCGCTGCTAGGGCGACGTTCGTGTTCTTGGGCTGTCCTGCCTTTGCTCCGGTACGACACCCCTGCGCGGAGGTCGGTGTTCGCCCGTCCGGGAGGACCCGAGTGGGGATCTGCCGGTGGGCAGACGGCTGCCGCCGTCGGTGCTGAGGTGGTGGCGGCTGGAGAAGTCCTCGTCGTCGACGAGATTGCCGCCACCATCCGCGCTCCGGGCCTCCGGCTCTTTGGCTTTGATAGCTTGTCTTCGCCCCTCGAGCGGAGACGTGGGCGAGGGCCTTGTCGCAGCTGCGTCTGCCCTGAGGTCATCGCTACTGCTGTTTGGCCGCCCGGAGCGGAGGTCGTTGTTGCTGTTGTCGGAGCAGGCGGCGGTGAGCCGCTTGGAGTTCGTCGTCCCGCGGGCCTCCTGGTATGGAGTTTGTTCGTACCCGTGGGAACGGAACCGGAGTCCCGTTTGTAATGGCACCTTGAGTGCTGGCGTATGTTCACTGTGGCTGTCGGGGCCTGAACATTTGTGTATTTGGGCGTAAAGTCGTGTTTCTTCTCCATTTTGCGCACCAGAACTCGCCTATCGGCTAGCTGGTCCACTTAACCAAGCGTGAGTTGCCCTGTGCGGAAGGTGACGAGTGAGGTATCCGTATCCCAGAGGTGTAGGAGTCCCTCGGCTCGGTCGGCCTTGTCACTCGAGGCTCCTCTTGCTTAGCGAAGGAAACCTCGGCTGCTTTATGATGAGCCGAAGCCAGAGGCAGCGGCATTAGCATGGACAGAGGCGGAGTTGGCTGGAAAAGAAACTTCGTCGGCCCAGGAGTAGGGGACTTCCCAGGCCGACGAGGCGTCGCAGTGGCGGCTAGGACCTGGCCAGGTCGTCCGCTGGTGGGACCAACCCTGGAGTCGGGCTGCCGAGGCCATGAGCCAGGCTGGCGTCCTCGGGGGACAGCTGGCTGAGGCTACGGAGCGGCCGGTCCGGCCGTCTGCTTGGGCCGAGTTCGTGGAGGAGACCCTAGCGGCGATGGCCCAGGCGCGGTGCTGACATCTTCCTTCGAGGTGGAGATCCTCCGACCATGTTGCTTGTTCGCGGTCGGGTCGGATTCCGCCGAGGGTGGAGTCGATGCCGAGGGTGCTGCTGCTCCCCCTGCTGACGTCTGAACCTGCAGGAACAGTTTGTCTGTAGCGTGCGTATGTTTTTTGCGGCCGCCGAGGCCAAAACATACCATCGTTGTGTTGTAAAGCTACGTTTATTTTCCCCTTGTTTCGAGTATCAGGACTTGTTCGTCGGTAACAGAATCGTTTATCCGAGCGTGAGTTACTTATCGCAGAAGGTGATGAGTGAGGTATCCGTATCCCAGAGGCGTAGGAGTCCCTCGGCTTGGTCGGCCTTGCCTGCTTACGTGTACTCTTACTCGTCCGTAGGATTCTGTTATCGATATAGTCGAGACGGCACGAAAGATCGTTTCAGCAGAAGAAGTTTTCGAGCGTTAAGACTTGTTCGGACAGTGGAATCCCTTATCCGAGTCGTGAGTTACTTATCACAGAAGGTGATGAGTGAGGTATCCGTATCCCGGAGGCGTAGGAGTCCCTCGGCTTGGTCGGCCTTGCCTGCTTACATGTACTCCATCGTTTTCAGGACTCCACTATCGAAGTAGCTGAAAAGCACGAAAGATGTTCTGGTAGAAAGACTTTTTTCGAGGAAAATTTTGATGCAGAGGGGGTTCCCCCCTTCTAGGCCCCGAGGGAGGGTCGGGCTTTGCCGAGGCAAGGCTGACCCTTCCTTGAAGGTTAGACTTTGCTTGTGTATGTAAACGAGGTACATGAACGACTTGAAAGCATCTTAAGGGTAGAAGCGACATAGCTGTCGGATGTTCCAAGCGTTGCTGTAGACCTCGCCTTGACTGTTGGCCAGCTTGTATGTTCCGGGCTTCAGAATCTTGGCGATGATGAATGGCCCTTCCCAGGGAGGCATGAGCTTGTGGTGCCCTCGAGCATCTTGTCGTAGCCGAAGCACCAAGTCGCCCACATGGAGGTCTCGGGACCGAACCCCTCGGGCGTGGTAGCGTCGCAGGGACTGCTGATACCGCGCCGAGTGTAGTAAGGCCATGTCCCGAGCCTCTTTCAGCTGGTCCAATGAGTCTTCTCGGTTGGTTCGATTGCTTCGATCGTCGTACTCCTCGTCCTCAGGGAACCGTATTCTAAGTCTGTGGGCAGGATAGCCTCGGCCCCATAGACTAGAAAGAACGGCGTGAAGCCCGTGGCTCGGCTCGGCGTTGTCCTCAGACTCCAGACCACCGAGGGGAGTTCCTTCATCCACCGCCTGCCGAATTTGTTGGGGGTCGTTGTAGATCCTCGGCTTGAGCCCCTGTAGAATCATGTCGTTGGCACGCTCTACCTGCCCATTCGTCATGGGGTGAGCTACGGCGGCCCAGTCCACCCGGATGTGGTGGTCCTCACAGAAGTCCAAGAACTTTCTGCCAGTGGACTGGGTGCCGTTGTCGGTGATGATGGAGTTCGGGACCCCGAACCGATGGTGTAACACCCTGAATTTGGGGGTATAAAATTTTCTTTTCCAACATCCACCAAATTCAGGTGTTACCCTCTTTCTTCCCTTCTTTTCTACTATTTGTTCTAAACCATGGAGAGATATTTTATTTTATATAATTGTAATCCTAGTAAAATAAAACCCTAAAAGGGTCATGATTGTTGCACGACATGCTGGATCATCTTTTCTTTTTGTATGTTGATTTATTCTAGTTGTGCATTCATGTAGTCCGCAAATTTGTGTTTGAAGTTGAATTCAAAAGAAATTAGCATAAAATAGAATATAGAAAACAAGAGCAAGAAATAGAGAAAATAAAAGAAAAACCAGCCTTCCCAATCCTCCCCGCGGCCCAGCTTCCGAGCGTGGCCCAGCTCCCAGCCACAGCCCAGTGTCGCGCGCTCAGTGGCCCACGCGCCCTCGCCTTCCCCTCGACCTCACGGCCCATTCCTGCTCCCCGCGGCCCATCTGCCCCACGCCTGGCCGGCCCAGCGTGCGGCGCCCGTGTTTGCCTTTCAGCTGCGCGCGCACGGACGCGTTTGTCCAGTCCACTACCCACTGTGGCCCACACGTCAGCTTGTTTCTTCCTCATGAAACCGTCAGGCCGAGCCACATGAAACTGCCTCGCATGCCCACGATCTCCCACGCCGCGCTCCACTCAAAAGCGCCCAGCCATCCCTTTCCCCTTCCTCTCGCAGGCTGTTGCCGCGCGCGCTCACACCATGGTTGCTGCGCCACCCGTTAAGCAGCCGCGCCCCGCATCGCCGGAGCATGGTGAGGCGTCCGTCCCTGCGAAGCCCGACGGCGCGCTGCACCTCTCTACCCCAACACCGGAACCCGCCCCTCCCGGTCTCCGGCGAGCTACCCATCCCGGTGAGCCCCTTCTCTTCCCTTTTCTTCTCGGTTTATCATTCGCGTCATCTTCTTCCGTTCCATCGCCGAGCCACAGTGCCGTCGGCGAGCAGCCCTGCTCGTACCCGCTCCGCGCCGTCACGCTTGCTGAGCATTTAGCCCCGTTCGAGCTCGCTCGGCCGAGTTTCCCTCTGGCCGCGCCTTGTGCCCCAGCGTACGCCACAGCGAAGTCGCGACTGCGCAGCCCTGCTGTACGCACTCGTCGACTCGTGGCGCGCCGGCGAGCTGTCCCGCAGCTTCGTCGCTCGGGCGAGGCCACGCCACCCCAGCCTGCTCCTTGCCACAATTCGCCACGCCCTGAGCCACCGGCGTCGCTGCTCCTGGCCCACCAGCGTGTGAACCTCTCCTCGTCGGCGCGGCTAGCTCAGCGTCCGCGCCCCTGCCATGGCCGCTACGAAGAAGAAACAACCTTGTTCATTCGTCGTGCATGGCCGCATGCAAAATGCTGGTGCGTCTTGTCATCTTGTGCGGTTGAGAAAATACGGGTCCCACCTCCTATTCTCTCTCCTGCGCATAATCTCCATGCTAGCAGGAGCCGTGCTCTTCCCCACACTGAATCCCACTCATTTTATTTTTTCTGTGGCAGCTCCTCATGTGGATACATATGTGGCTCCTGGTTCAAGTAACAAAATCACGCCGCATCGACTATGATCCACGATAGATTATTTATTCAATACATTTTCATGTTGTAGATCCGTTTCGATCCATTCCAATTGCATTAGGTTCATAATAATATCGTCTATGTGTTAAAGAAATTATTCTGTCACGACGCATGTCTTATTTATTTTATTTTATTAATGATTAGTTTGTTCGTTGGTTATTAAAATAACTTTCCAGTTGAAAACTAATTTAGGTTTTAGCTTGCGCTTTATAAATACAGAGTAATGTGACTAATTTTGACTCGCATGTTCCGAATTAATACTCGTTTATAATAAACACGATACGGTTAGCGATTCTCGTGTGCTGTCGCGCGCTGAATTTCGTGACTTTCACGCGTCGCGCTGTTTAGCGTGTTGTCGGCTTGTCGTGCGCCGTCGCGCGTACCTCGCGTGTCGAGCACGTGTGCCATGTGGCGTCTGCTCGTGATAATAAATTGTTTTCACTTATAAACACTCATGTTAATAACGGTAATTCGTCAGGTCACATATTTTAGATAATTAACTTAAGATTTGCTCGACTAATATTTATTAGATTAATATTCCAATTAGATTACATGTGTAGCGTTCAACTTGCGCTTTTATAATAAACATTAATATGACTAATATTAACTTAACTACTTTTTATGTCATTTAATATTTGTTTAGTATAAACGCGACCCCTATTTAGTATTTTCTCGCTTGTCGCGCGTGCTGTTCCGCACGTGGTGTCGTGCTGGTTCGCGTGTCGTTCGTGTTGGCCGCACTAACTGTTTCGGGTGTCGTCAGCATGCTATATCACGCGTGTCCGCACGTCGTTTGCACAATGTCGTGCTGATTCGCGCGTCGTAAATTCGCCTCGCTTAGGATCTCTCGCTTTAATTAAATTACTTGTTTAACTGATAGCTGCTAGTGTAACAGGTTAAGTGAAATTAACTAGTAGCTATAATTTATATTTGATAACACCAAATTAAATGTCCTAGTTCATATTTGCTTAGCGAAACGCGATAACATGTCGACCATAGCTCCGACTAGCGTGTTTCTTTTCCTCACGTGACCGTAGAAGCAATCTCTATTTTATATTATAAGTTTTTATAATGTTTTTCTTGCTATGGTGTAATGTTCTTATGCATGAGTATGTTTGTTGCTTGTGTCTGTTTGTGTTCGTTGCGTGTCGCGAATAGATTATGATCCGTTCCCGAGCTTCGAGGAATCGACGATCAAGATTTGGTGAACCACTGGTCCTGAGATCAAGCTCTTCGAGTTCTACGAGATTGAAGATCCTGAGCATCTGTTTGGTGAAGGCAAGTGTCCTCTGACCCATTATGTCCCATTTACTTTATAATACATTGTTCCGCATACTATGAACAATCTAAGGATTTACTAGCTTTCTATTTACCTTGTCCTTGATTTACCTTTTTGGGTTACTATGGTTAGCTACATGCTAGCGCTTTACTTTAATCAATGAACATGATGAGATACAATGATGATACTATGATTTTATCCTGGATATGATGATATACTTGTGGCATTTAAGGGGACTCGGGCTGTTTTCTGAGTACCTCTCTGTAAGGACCTGTTCGTTGAGAGACCACCCGAGATAACAGTGCAACCATGAGGGTGAAATGGGGCGCCCTTAGCTAATTAATTAGAGGAACTAGAGGTGTAGTTGCTTCGCCGTCGTGCCGTCAATGGGGTCCAGGCACAGTGCTTGCTCTGCCGAGGCTGGGTGTCGAGGTTCATTTGTTTTGCTTTTGTTAGTCACCCTCCTGCGGGGAGGGGTACTGTGTTTATCAAACTGGAGAAACCTAACGGGCGACTATGACCTCTAGGGAATCTTTGTAAAAGCTACGTAGTGATACCCTGCCGGACCACCTAGGAAGTGATCAATGGGGAGTCATGATCCCCGGGCAAAACGGGAATCACGGCTCATGGGTAAAGTGTGCGACCTCTGCAGAGGGTTAGAAACTGATATATCAGCCGTGCTCACGGTTAAGAGCGACCTTGGGATCCTCTTTGATTAGAGATACAGATGATTTGATATACAATGGTTCTATTTATTATTTTGGTTCGATGATGATAATGATTTTCCTCGATGAGGAAATGGTTCACGGGTTGGTTATATTATAAAACTTGGCTTCCACTAATAATAAATATCTGACCAACTAAAAGCAACTGCTTTGACCTTAACCCCACATAAAGCTAGTCCACTTCAGCCAAACGGGACATTTGCTGAGTACGTTGATGTGTACTCACCCTTGCTTTCACAAAACACCAGGTTGCCTTTGGTGCAATCTATGCTCAGGTAAAGAAGAAGGCATCGAGGCGGTTCTCCAGGAGTTCCAGGACTTCGACGAGTTCGAGGATGGGGCTAGCGACCTCCCCTAGTCAGCTGCCTGTGGTGGGTTGTTTACGTTGGCTACGTTTCGATTCTGTGTACTTTGATTTATATTATGTAAATGACTCTTGTCTTTAATATTATTACTTACTCTTTAATGTTATTCGAAGCATTGTGCTATGATGAGTCATTTATGTAATCGCTGTGTACGTGAATTACTGATCCTGGCACGTACATGGTTCGCATTCGGTTTACCTTCAAAACCGGGTGTGACATAAGTGGTATCAAAGCCAGGCTGACTGTAGGACCGCTAGCCTAGAGTAGCATTGGTCATTTTAAGGACTTATTGACTATTACTTCACCCCATCCTTGATTCTGCTTCAAAATATTAGTCACCTCGACTAATTCTATGTCGTGCTCCTATATGCCCCTTGCCAAAAGTATTTTATTCTAGTATGGTCTATACTTTTCTCAATCTATTAGATCTGATCTCACCCTTGTTCTTGCGACATCTTTGTAGATGACCCCTGACCATAGCCTTTAGTCTTTTTGAATTCTTTCCCCTTCCAATATTAAATTGCTACCATTTGACCATCTCTATTCCTTAGGTATTGACATGCTCGTGCTCCTAGAATATTCAATACTCTTGTTTCAAATACTTACATCTGAATTTCTACTGCCTACTTAAACATTTCAGTTTATGTGTCCATAAACTTCTTGTCTTTTGAGACCCCTTCCTATTCCGTTGTGAAGCCGTCACCTTTTGGCCTTTTCTATTTTCTTGGTCTTGGTACGCTCGTACCATTGGAATCTTGCATATTCTTATTTTTATGTATTCTTACCTTCATACCCCAATGACTATTCAAGACATTTCAGTTAACACACCCTTGATCACCCTTGTTTCCTAATAATCCATGAGCGGTCATTTTTATTTTGCACATCCTTGGTGATCTCATTAATTCCTTGTAACTTCCTTCGATAATGAACTTTTACTTCGACTCTTATGTCAGAATCTCACTTATCTTTTCCTTGATTGTTTTCTCCACTTCATCACTTTGTGAGTCTTGCCTTAACTCTGTCCATGGATTATGCTTTTCATCGTTATCACCTTGCCCTTATTGCCTCTATATCTTACCTTGATGTTTATCACCTTTTCCTCTTCCTCGCAACTCCATCCTTCGTTGTGCTTTTGTTTGTTGTCGCCTTTACCTTTCCCATTTCTCGCCCACACCTTATTGATTACGTCATATCTATTATCTAAAATCTCCAATCTTCTATCTCAATTTGTGAGCGGTGCTTTACTTATCTCACCTTTGGCAATCTCCTCTTCTTTACCATGTACAAGCCTCGACGTAACTCCATTCTTTGTTGTACTTATACCCCTGGCTCTTCTGTGCCTTCGTCTTTTCCCTTATGCCCTTGTCTATTATCGCCTTTGACCCTTGTGATATTTATGTCCTCTACCTAAATTCTTACCTTGAACTTAACTTTAAAAGCCTCCCCTTTCTTTCAACCCAGTTTGAAAGCTATGAGTTACCTATCTCTCCCTTGATTTCTTTTCACTCCTTGTCGCCCTACAGGTTTTGTCCTAATTCCATCCTTTGATGTGTTTTTATTTGCTATCACCATCCCCTTGTCATCTACCGATCTTACCTTGACATTTATCTCTATTCCTGCTCTTTAAAAATCCCCTCTCTTCCACCTCAATTTGAGAGTGGAAATTTACTTATCTGGCCCTTGGACGTACCCTCTCCTTTTCCATTTGCATGTCCTGTCTTAACTTCATCCTGAATGATACTTATATCCTTTGTCTTACGCCTATTTACCTCCTCTCCTACATCCTTATCAGTTATTACCTTTAAAAAACCATTGTGATAACTATGCTCTTGCCTTCCTGATTACCTTGAACCTACGCTTTGGAGCCTCCTCTTTTTCATCCCTGCTCGGAGTAAGGCCTCACCTACTTCACCATCGATTGCTTCCCCTTCTTTGACACCTTGCAAGTTTTGTCTAAAATACATCCTTTGTTGTGTGTTTGTCCGTTATCACCTTAACCCTTGTCATCCCTTGATCTTTACCTTGATGCTTATCCTGTACTTGCATTCTAAAAGCCTCCTCTCCCGTCTCAGTTGAATAGTGTTGTCTTACCCATCCGCTCTTGGTCGTTTTCTTTTCCTCTGCCGCATTGCAGGTCTTAGCTCTTGCTTGATATCACCCTCACCTTTGTAATCACTAGATCTTGCCTTGATGCTTATCTTAGGTCTGCTTTTTGGAATCTCCCCTTTTCCATCTCAACTCGAGAGTGGTGTTCTACCCATTATGCCCTTGGTTGTATCCTTCTCCTGGTCGCTTGTAATCCTTGCTTTCACTCCATCCCTTATTGTGATCATGCCCCTATCCTGCATGTCTTATTATTCCCCTTGCTTTTCGATGGCCTTAGAATAGCTTCCCCTTGGTAAGGAAAGACCAGCACTTAATTAAAAGTTACATATAGCAACGAGATGTTTGTTGTTGTATGCTTGTGTTGTTTGTCTTTGTGTTATGACTGATTTGCTTCTTTGTGATGAGTGTTGATGTGTTGTGGCCCTTGGTCCGCAATGACATCAGTTTATTAGCTCAGTGACATATAGTTAGGTAGTTGGGTGCTCTCCCTTTTCTCTATTTAATATATCTATGCTTACCTTTTCTATCTATACCCTTCCCTCTTGCGCTTGTCTGGTTGGCATCCTCCAACCTCTCTTAATCAGTCAAGGTCAGAGTCAACAACATCTTCACCAAGTGCGTATCAATGCTTCTGTTAAGGGGGTTAGTCGCTAACGCCAATGAAGACCATGCGATCAACATCAACCAACAGGATCAGAGTGGCACAGTGGAAGAGTGCGTGGGTCCTAACCCACAGGTCCAAGGGATCCTTAAGAATTATATGAATTGGTCTCGAGCATCTGAAAGACAAAACAAGCAGTCCACAAGCTGAGCCGGTAGAATCAAAGATGAATCGAAGAAACTGCATGCGAACAACCAATGAACCAATCTCATTTTCTTGCTAGCCTCTTCTTGAATCTCGGGGGCGAGATTCTTGTTAAGGGGGTTAGATTTGTAACACCCTGAATTTGGGGGTATAAAATTTTCTTTTCCAACATCCACCAAATTCAGGTGTTACCCTCTTTCTTACCTTCTTTTCTACTATTTGTTCTAAACCATGGAGAGTTATTTTATTTTATATAATTGTAATCCTAGTAAAATAAAACCCTAAAAGGGTCATGATTGTTGCACGACATGCTGGATCATCTTTTCTTTTTGTATGTTGATTTATTCTAGTTGTGCATTCATGTAGTCCGCAAATTTGTGTTTGAAGTTGAATTCAAAAGAAATTAGCATAAAATAGAATATAGAAAACAAGAGCAAGAAATAGAGAAAATAAAAGAAAAACCAGCCTTCCCAATCCTCCCCGCGGCCCAGCTTCCGAGCGTGGCCCAGCTCCCAGCCACAGCCCAGTGTCGCGCGCTCAGTGGCCCACGCGCCCTCGCCTTCCCCTCGACCTCACGGCCCATTCCTGCTCCCCGCGGCCCATCTGCCCCACGCCTGGCCGGCCCAGCGTGCGGCGCCCGTGTTTGCCTTTCAGCTGCGCGCGCACGGACGCGTTTGTCCAGTCCATTACCCACTGTGGCCCACACGTCAGCTTGTTTCTTCCTCATGAAACCGTCAGGCCGAGCCACATGAAACTGCCTCGCATGCCCACGATCTCCCACGCCGCGCTCCACTCAAAAGCGCCCAGCCATCCCTTTCCCCTTCCTCTCGCAGGCTATTGCCGCGCGCGCTCACACCATGGTTGCTGCGCCACCCGTCAAGCAGCCGCGCCCCGCATCGCCGGAGCATGGTGAGGCGTCCGTCCCTGCGAAGCCCGACGGCGCGCTGCACCTCTCTGCCCCAACACCGGAACCCGCCCCTCCCGGTCTCCGGCGAGCTACCCATCCCGGTGAGCCCCTTCTCTTCCCTTTTCTTCTCGGTTTATCATTCGTGTCATCTTCTTCCGTTCCATCGCCGAGCCACAGTGCCGTCGGCGAGCAGCCCTGCTCGTACCCGCTCCGCGCCGTCACGCTTGCTGAGCATTTAGCCCTGTTCGAGCTCGCTCGGCCGAGTTTCCCTCTGGCCGCGCCTTGTGCCCCAGCGTACGCCACGGCGAAGTCGCGACTGCGTAGCCCTGCTGTACGCACTCGTCGGCTCGTGGCGCGCCGGCGAGCCGTCCCGCAGCTTCGTCGCTCGGGCGAGGCCACGCCACCCCAGCCTGCTCCTTGCCACAATTCGCCACGCCCTGAGCCACCGGCGTCGCTGCTCCTGGCCCACCAGCGTGTGAACCTCTCCTCGTCGGCGCGGCTAGCTCAGCGTCCGCGCCCCTGCCATGGCCGCTACGAAGAAGAAACAACCTTGTTCGTTCGTCGTGCATGGCCGCATGCAAAATTTTCCCAGCGCTGGTGCGTCTTGTCATCTTGTGCGGTTGAGAAAATACGGGTCCCACCTCCTATTCTCTCTCCTGCGCATAATCTCCATGCTAGCAGGAACTGTGCTCTTCCCCACACTGAATCCCACTCATTTTATTTTTTCTGTGGCAGCTCCTCATGTGGATACATATGTGGCTCCGGGTTCAAGTAACAAAATCGCGCCGCATCGACTATGATCCACGATAGATTATTTATTCAATATATTTTCATGTTGTCGATCCGTTTCGATCCATTCCAATTGCATTAGGTTCATAATAATATCGTCTATGTGTTAAAGAAATTATTCTATCACGACGCATGTCTTATTTATTTTATTTTATTAATGATTAGTTTGTTCGTTGGTTATTAAAATAACTTTCCAGTTGAAAACTAATTTAGGTTTTAGCTTGCGCTTTATAAATACAGAGTAATGTGACTAATTTTGACTCGCATGTTCCGAATTAATACTCGTTTATAATAAACACGATACGGTTAGCGATTCTCGTGTGCTGTCACGCGCTGAATTTCGTGACTTTCACGCGTCGCGCTGTTTAGCGTGTTGTCGGCTTGTCGCGCGCCGTCGTGCGTACCTCGCGTGTCGAGCACGTGTGCCATGTGGCGTCTGCTCGTGATAATAAATTGTTTTCACTTATAAACACTCATGTTAATAACGGTAATTCGTCAGGTCACATATTTTAGATAATTAACTTAAGATTTGCTCGACTAATATTTATTAGATTAATATTCCAATTAGATTACATGTGTAGCGTTCAACTTGCGCTTTTATAATAAACATTAATATGACTAATATTAACTTAACTACTTTTTATGTCATTTAATATTTGTTTAGTATAAACGCGACCCCTATTTAGTATTTTCTCGCTTGTCGCGCGTGCTGTTCCGCACGTGGTGTCGTGCTGGTTCGCGCGTCGTTCGTGTTGGCCGCACTAACTGTTTCGGGTGTCGTCAGCATGCTATATCACGCGTGTCCGCACGTCGTTTGCACAATATCGTGCTGATTCGCGCGTCGTAAATTCGCCTCGCTTAGGATCTCTCGCTTTAATTAAATTACTTGTTTAACTGATAGCTGCTAGTGTAACAGGTTAAGTGAAATTAACTAGTAGCTATAATTTATATTTGATAACACCAAATTAAATGTCCTAGTTCATATTTGCTTAGCGAAACGCGATAACATGTCGACCGTAGCTCCGACTAGCGTGTTTCTTTTCCTCACGTGACCGTAGAAGCAATCTCTATTTTATATTACAAGTTTTTATAATGTTTTTCTTGCTATGGTGTAATGTTCTTATGCATGAGTATGTTTGTTGCTTGTGTCTGTTTGTGTTCGTTGCGTGTCGCAAATAGATTGTGATCCGTTCCCGAGCTTCGAGGAATCGACGATCAAGATTTGGTGAACCACTGGTCCTGAGATCAAGCTCTTCGAGTTCTATGAGATTGAAGATCCTGAGCATCTGTTTGGTGAAGGCAAGTGTCCTCTGACCCATTATGTCCCATTTACTTTATAATACATTGTCCCGCATACTATGAACAACCTAAGGATTTACTAGCTTTCTATTTACCTTGTCCTTGATTTACCTTTTTGGGTTACTATGGTTAGCTACATGCTAGCGCTTTACTTTAATCAATGAACATGATGAGATACAATGATGATACTATGATTTTATCCTGGATATGATGATATACTTGTGGCATTTAAGGGGACTCGGGCTGTTTTCCGAGTACCTCTCCGTAAGGACCTGTTCGTTGAGAGACCACCCGAGATAACAGTGCAATCATGAGGGTGAAATGGGACGCCCTTAGCTAATTAATTAGAGGAACTAGAGGTGTAGTTGCTTCGCCGTCGTGCCGTCAATGGGGTCCAGGCACAGTGCTTGCTCTGCCGAGGCTGGGTATCGAGGTTCTTTCGTTTTGCTTTTGTTAGTCACCCTCCTGCGGGGAGGGGTACTATGTTTATCAAACTGGAGAAACCTAACGGGCGGCTATGACCTCTAGGGAATCTTTGTAAAAGCTACGTAGTGATACCCTGCCGGACCACCTAGGAAGTGATCAATGGGGAGTCATGATCCCCGGGCAAAACGGGAATCACGGCTCATGGGTAAAGTGTGCGACCTCTGCAGAGGGTTAGAAACTGATATATCAGCCGTGCTCACGGTTAAGAGCGACCTTGGGATCCTCTTTGATTAGAGATACAGATGATTTGATATACAATGGTTCTATTTATTATTTTGGTTCGATGATGATAATGATTTTCCTCGATGAGGAAATGGTTCACGGGTTGGTTATATTATAAAACTTGGCTTCCACTAATAATAAATATCTGACCAACTAAAAGCAACTGCTTTGACCTTAACCCCACATAAAGCTAGTCCACTTCAGCCAAACAGGACATTTGCTGAGTACGTTGATGTGTACTCACCCTTGCTTTCACAAAACACCAGGTTGCCTTTGGTGCAATCTATGCTCAGGTAAAGAAGAAGGCATCGAGGCGGTTCTCCAGGAGTTCCAGGACTTCGACGAGTTCGAGGATGGGGCTAGCGACCTCCCCCAGTCAGCTGCCTGTGGTGGGTTGTTTACGTTGGCTACGTTTCGATTCTATGTACTTTGATTTATATTATGTAAATGACTCTTGTCTTTAATATTATTACTTACTCTTTAATGTTATTCGAAGCATTGTGCTATGATGAGTAATTTATGTAATCGCTGTGTACGTGAATTACTGATCCTGGCACGTACATGGTTCGCATTCGGTTTACCTTCAAAACCGGGTGTGACAGATGGATGATGTTGGTGAAGAATGCCACCACCTGTTCGGACCTGATGCTGTTTAGGGGTCGGGCCTCAATCCACTTGGAGAATTTGTCGATGGCGACCAGCAGGTGCATGAAGCCCCCGGGCGCCTTCTGCAAGGGACCGACAAGGTCCAGACCCCACACAGCAAATAGCCAGGTGAAGGGTATTGTTTGCAGAGCCTGAGCGAGCAGGTGGGTCTGCTTTGCGTAGAATTCACACCCTTGGCAGGTGCGTACAATCCTAGTGGCGTCGGCCACCGTGGTCGGCCAGTAGAAACCCTGTCGGAAGGCGTTTCCCACGAGGGCCCGAGGTGCTGCGTGGTGACCGCAAGCCCCCGAGTGTATTTCTTGCAATAACTCCTGACCTTCGTGAAAGTTCCCTTTGACCCGGGAACAGGATCTGGATGTCACCTAGAAGGGGGGGTGAATAGGTGAATAAAACTTATCACTTTAAAACTTAAATTCTTACTCTACTCGAAGACTTAGTACGCAGTGGAATGAGAAGACCCTTTGAGTAGGTTGCAGCGGAATAGAAGATCCTGTCTCAAAATGTCCTGCACTTCAAATAAAGCTTACACCACAGATAAGTGTTGAAGTGCAGATATCAAAGCGAGTAAGACAGAGAGTCAGGATACAATACAGAATAGAGCACACAGACGCAAGGATTTATCCCGAGGTTTGGCCAAGCCTGAAATGCTTGTCTAGTCCTCGTTGGAGTTAGCCACACCTGGGCTTGGAGTCTATTTCAACTCCTTCCTCCGTTTGCTCAGATCTATCAGTATGACAGATAGAGCCTTTCACTATTGAGTTGGGTTACAACAAAACCGCGGCTGCTTACAATCTTCTTGGCAGCACTTCGTCAGAGTAACACTACGCTCAAGACCTTGCTCTAGCTCTTAGCAGCACTTCTCCACTCTCTAAAGGCTTATAGCTTTGCCTTCTACACAAACTAGAGAGATACACACAAGAGGGAGAGTGAGAATTGATCCGAGTGATGTCTACACTTGTTGGCTGCGCTTTTTCATTGCTTGAGGCGCCTAGGGGTCCCTTTTATAGGCACAAGGGACCTAGGAGCCGTTGGAAGCAATCCAGGAAGGCAAATCTTGCCTTTTGTCGGGTGGTGCACCGGACAGTCCGGTGCGCCACCGGACACTGTCCGGTGCCCGATTTCCTTCCATAAATGGAGCAGTCGACCGTTGCAGTCCTGGAGCCGTTGGTGCACCGGACACTGTCCGGTGCACACCGGACAGTCCGGTGCTCCAATGTGACCGTTGGCTCGGCCACGCGTCACGCGCGGATTGCGCGGCCGACCGTTGCCCTAGCCGACCGTTGGCTCACCGGACAGTCCGGTGCACCACCGGACAGTCTGGTGAATTATAGCCGTACCTCGCCAGACTCCTCCCGAGAGCGGCATGTTCACCGGAGTTCAGTCTGGCGCACCGGACACTGTCCGGTGCACCACCGGATACTGTCTAGTGCACCACCGGACAGTCTGGTGTGCCAGACTGAGCTGAGTCTTGGCTGTACACAGCCAAGCCTTTTGCACCTCTTTCCTTTTCTTCTTCCTTCTGTTTCTAACACTTAGACAAGTATATTAGTACACAAAACCAATGTACTAAGTCTAGAAACATACCTTTTCTTAATTATTATATCTATAGCATTTGACATGCTTGAGCTTTGATGTTGGACTCATAAATCATCAAGTCAGCTTGACTTGATCTAGATTGACATTACTTAGCTCCAACATCCTGCAAAGGTCACATAGAACATCTCCAAATATAGGAACAACCCAAACTAAAGATCAAGGTGAACTTAGTTCTTTTGGGCTGCCTCCAGTTCTGGTTTTGACACTGCTTCTTCTTCTAGTGACCTTGTGCACTTCTTCTTAGAGCTTGATCTTGAGCCTTATAACTTACACCACATAACTAGAGATGTTTCCTCATTGGTTGTAAGTCACGTCCTTATGTAGTGATCCTTGATGTGTCGTAGCTGTTCTCAACTCGATCACCCTTGACTTTGCAAGCCTTCTTCTTCACCCTTGGCTTTGGGTTCCTCAGCCTCCTTGACCTTCTCCCGTGCACTTGGTACCTCGAAGCTTTTCTTGCCTCCGTCCTTGGCTTGATCAGTTGTCTCCGAGCTACGCACCCGAGTCTCACTTTATGCAATGTCCATCTTACTTGTGATGTCCATCATGTATCCATAATCCAGTTCTTGGACCATCACATTTGTTCACTTGTGTTGAACCCTGTAGGCTTTACCTTAAGCACCTGTTCAACACTTAGTACACTTGTTAGTCCTTTAATTGAGTTGTCATCCAAACACCAAAACTCACAAGAGAGCTTTCAATCTCCCCCTTTTTGGTGATTGATGGCAACACAATTAAAGCTTACATAAGAATAAGAATTGAAGCACAAATTTTGAATTCTAAGTTTATAGAATGCTCCCCCTAAATATGTGCTTACTTGAAAAACATATTTTTGGCCTCAGACGCCAATTTGCACATACTTAGGCAATTCGAAACATTTCTACACCTTAGCATTTTTTTGGATGCATTGTGTCAATAATCAAACCATGATGCTATAACACACAAGTGCACATAATCAGAGTTAAACACCATTCAAATTAGTGGATATTGAAAGTTCCCTTTGGCCCGGGAATAGGATCTGGATGTCGCCTAGAGGGGGGGGTGAATAGGCGAATAAAAATTATCACTTTAAAAACTTAAATCTTACTCTACTCGAAGACAGGATCGCAGTGGAGTGAAGAATCCTTCGAGTAGGTTGCAGTGGAATTGAAGATCCTGTCTTACGAATATCCTGCAAGAACAGAGCACACAGACGCAAGGATTTATCCCGAGGTTCGGTCAAGCCTGAAATGCTTGCCTAGTCCTCGTTGGAGTTAGCCACACCTGGGCTTGGAGTCTATTTCAACTCCTTCCTCCGTTTGCTCAGATCTGTCAGTATGACAGATAGAGCCTTTCACTATTGAGTGGGGTTACAACAGAACCGCGGCTGCTTACAAACTTCTTGGCAGCACCCCGGCAGAGTAACGATACGCTCAAGACCTTGCTCTAGCTCTTAGCAGCACTACTCCTCTCTCTAAAGGCTTATAGCTGTGCCTACTACACAAACTATAGAGTTACACACAAGAGGGAGAGCGAGGATTGATTCCAGTGAAGTATACACTTGTTGGCTGCACTTGTATATTGCTGGAGACGCCTAGGGGTCCCTTTTATAGGCACAAGGGGCCTAGGAGCCGTTGAGAGCAAATCTGGAAGGCTATCCTTGCCTTCTGTCGTCGGGTGCACCGGACAGTCCGGTGCACACCGGACACTGTCCGGTGCCCGATTCCTTTCCTTAAACAGCGCTGCCGACCGTTGCCGACCGCTGCAGATCTGGGAGCCGTTGGCGCACCGGACATGTCCGGTGCACACCGGACAGTCCGGTGCCCTCTCCCGACCGTTGGCCCGGCCACGTGTCGCGCGCAGATTCCGGAGCCGACCGTTGGCCTGGCCGACCGTTGGCTCACCGGACAGTCCGGTGCACACCGGACAGTCCGGTGAATTTTAGCCGTACGCCGTCGGCGAATTCCCGAGAGCGGCTACTTCACGCCGAGCCAGCCTGGCGCACCGGACACTGTCCGGTGCACCACCGGACAGTCCGGTGTGCCAGACTGAGCTGAGTCTTGGCTGCACTCAGCCAAGTCTTTTTCTCCTCTTTTCTTTTCTTCTCCTTTCTGTTTCTAACACTTAGACAAGTATATTAGTCCACAAAACCAATGTACTAAGTATAGAAACATACCTTCTCTTAATCATTAATTCTATAGCATTCCAAATGCTTGAGCTTTGATGTTGGACTCATAAATCATCAAGTCGGCTTGACTTGATCTAGATTGACATTACTTGGCTCCAACATCCTGTATAGGTCACATAGAACATTTCCAAACATAGGAACAACCCAAACTAAAGATCAAGGTGAACTTAGCTCTTTTGGGCTGCTTCCAGTTCTGGTTTTGACACTTGTTCACCTTCTAGTGACCTTGATCTCCTCCTTAGAGCTTGATCTTGAGCCTTATGACTTACACCACATAACTGTAGCTGTTACCTCATTGGCTGTAAGTCACGTTCTTATGTAGTGATCCTTGATGTGCCGTAGCTGTTCTCAACTCGATCACCCTTGACTTTGCAAGTCTTCTTCTTCACCCTTGGCTTTGGGTTCCTCAGCCTCCTTGACCTTCTCCCGTGCTCTTGGTACCTTGAAGCTTTTCTTGCCTCCGTCCTTGGCTTGATCAGTTGTCTTCGAGCTACGCACCCGAGTCTCACTTATGCAATGTCCATCTTACTTGTGATGTCCATTATGTATCCATAACCCAGTTCTTGGACCATCACATTTGTTCACTTGTGTTGAACCCTGTAGGCTTTTCCTTAAGCACCTGTTCAACACTTAGTACACTTGTTAGTCCTTTAATTGAGTTGTCATCCAAACACCAAAACTCACAAGAGAGCTTTCAATCTCCCCCTTTTTGGTGCTTGATGGCAACACAATTAAAGCTTACATTAGAATAAGATTTGAAGCACAAATTTTGAATTCTAAGTTTATGGAATGCTCCCCCTAAATATGTGCTTACTTCAAGAACCTAATTTTGGCCTCAGACGCCAATTTGCACATATTTAGGCAATTCGAAACATTTCGAAACATTTCTATACCTTAGCACTTTTTAGGATGCATTGTGTCAAGAATCAAACCATGATGCTATAACACACAAATGCACAAAATCAGAGTTAAACACCATTCAAATTAGTGGATATATCACAGGAATATCAACCTACCACTATTCATCATTAAGATACTAATTCAAACTAATACCAATTTAAACTAAGACACTAATTTAAGACAATCTTAAAGCACCATTAACCACACGACTATCTATTACACTATAGAAGCCAAATAATTCATTGCAGCGGAATCACTAGTCCATATGATGCAACACATATAATACTGCAAGAAGCATATGAATATCACACTTGACAAAGCTCAACCTAACACATCACCCCTTAGGATAAGCTTTCCTCTCAGGTTGAGATAAGCTTTAATACACAAATTCTCCCCCTTTGACATCAAACACCAAAAACTATACTCAAGCAAGAACATAGGATGATGTCAAGGGACAGCAGGGTGTTAAGGAGGAAAAACGACTATCAAGACTCCCCCTTACTTATTGAACATATGCCCTATCAACATTTAGGTAAGATACATATATGCAAAAAGATTAATACTTCCTTTTGTACCTTTACCATGTTGTAGCGTACTTCCCATCTTGAAAGTAGTTAACCTCTCGAGAGCTTCTCCACACTTGTGCCTGATTCTTTCTCCTAATTTTTTTTTTCTTTTTTTTTGTTACTAAGACACCAAACTTAGAACAAGTTATAGTATTGGGCACAAGAAGAAACTTCTATTCTCATGATTATCAAGAGATGTCAATTGAAGCGAACTATTATGGCTACCGATTGAAAGATACCAATTTAAAGATACCAATTGCAAAGTTCATTTATTATCATGGCTCCATGATATTTCAGAATAAGCATCTATTATCACCAGATATATTATAGAGCATGAGCAATCTAAAAATATGCACTTACTCACAACTTGAGATACCAATTTCTTGACTTACAGAGGTACTCAAGTCCTGATTGCTCCATTTCTTGCTTATCTTCTCTTTTCCACCTAGAGACTATACAAGATTGCTCAAGAAACAGTTAGTCTCGAAAGACACAAGTTATGTGTGCTCCCCCTCAAGTTGTGCATCAAGTATTTGAATGACTTGCACTTTGCACATTCTAGCTTCCTTAAAACTAGAGGGGATCACAACATACCTTGGTCAAGGCATACTCTGTCACTTTCATCACACAAGGATGCCAATTTGAATATCAATTGAAAAACCTCTTAACACCAATTGAAGGCTAAATGAAGGTTGACTAAATTCAACAATGCATGCCTCAGTGGCACCTAAGCCAATTCAATACTCAAGGAAGTATAACATTTACACGCAACTTAGATATGCTTCATACTTAACTATCGTTGCATCACATATACTAATTGAAAAACAACATGATCATGTCTAAGCACATCATAGTTCATAAGGTTCTTTAGGTACACCAAAAGAAACAACATTTTAAGGCATAAGTCTTCTAAGCCACGATACTATCAATGAAATGCAAGAACACAGCTATGATCACTATCAATGAAACTTCAAGATATTCAATAAAATTGCACAGATCCATTTTCCATACCTTTGCCTTTTTGAGAACACTTGTTATCACCAATTCAGGGCTCCTTTTGCTCATGCACCACATAGCTCAAGAGGGCACAACATGGATTTGAAATTCACACAGTACCAAACTAGGGTAATCATGTGAACATGGACTAAACAAAATGTCATAATTGCACATAGCATGACTTACAAAAGTTGCAGGTTTATCCATATACACCAAGAGAGTTAATCATGTGGATATAACAAATGAAAGAGCTACCCATGAATGATTCAAAAGATATATCCTATATAGCACCAGTCATGATTAAGCAAACATCATTATGATTCATTTACCACAGGCAATCATAAAGCATAACTACTCCAAAGACAGGTAGCACAACAAGCCTTCTTAAGAGCAATACTAAATTGTACTTAAAATACACGAGTACCATCCTTTGGAGAGCAAGTTGTAGATTCTCATCAAAGTCCTTTACTTGATTCACCAATAACGATTCAGGACCTACACACCTTATTTCACTTGAGATGAACATGGGATTAGTGTTTCACAATAATTAAACCTTGGGTCAATAAACACCAAAACAATTAACAACTTAAGCATAGAGTTTTAGATAACCGTCTTAAGCTCTCCCATGGTCTCCAGTCCATCTCAAGGCACCTGCATGGTCTAGTTAGCACAGTTTGATACCCATCTCGGGATGGGTACATAATGATCATGTAAATGTGCCTTTGGTACCCAAATTACCTTTGTGCTAGTTCTAGGTGATCTCGTTATAGATCTAGCACAAGTGTATGATTTGGGTCTCCTACTTGAATAAGATTGACACAAATTCACTTGTTTAGGAATCTTACCTTTGTAACATACCTTGGATAGATGACCCTGCTCACCACACTTGTAGCAGGAACGTCGCTCAACTTGACATGACGCTTGCTGTGTGTCATTTTCCTTGGTGAGGGTCATTTTGGAGGATGCACATCCTTGATTCTTCATGACCGGACATGAAGTGATCGTGTGGTCCTTATTGTTGCATCCAAAACAACTCCTTGTCCCTTCATTTTTGTCTTTGTACGGACAAGACGCGATGAGGTGGCCTAACTTCTTGCACTTGAAACACCTCCTTTTTCCTTTTCCCTTTGTGTACTTGAATGTCATGGAGAGAGGGTCAGTGCAAACAACATGATTAATTGAATCTTTACCTTTTTCCAAGCTCATGTTGATTTCTTCATCTTTAGGAATATTTTTCTTATTGAGCTTGACACTTGCTGCAGTTTTTCTTTTCTCAAGCTTCTTCACCACGCGCCCGTGGATATCTTGAGAGAGTTGAGCAAAGTGTCTTCTCCTCAGTTGTCGTTGCTTCTTATTCCCACAGAATTTCTTTTTTGATCCTAAAACTTGTTGCTCAATCAATGATTTGCTTTCTTTTGAGCAACAGAGGTTAGCACATGATGATATACAATTCAAATGCGCACATGTGCGAGAATGAGGTTCACATGAATTTAAGTTTACAATTATAACCTCATGAGCAACATTAAGCATGATATGGTCATCAACTAGTTTATTATGAGAATATGACAACATATCATACTCATCACCTAGAGCAAGTTTTTCTAAATTTAGAATTTCTACTTGTCTCTTAAGCATGGCGTTTTCCATTTTAAGTTGAGCAACACAGGATAAAGCATCATCATTATTTCTTTGCTCAAATAAAATAGATTCATACCGTTGGACCAAATCGTCATGAGAGCACTTTAGCTCCTCATGTTCTTTGGTCATCTTCTCCAGGCTGTTGTTGGTTTTGATGAGGGTTTCCTCTAGCCTGAGAAGCGTCTCGCCTTGTTCCTTGTTCTTTCTCAACAACTTAACCAAGAGAGCTTTGTCCGCTTTGTTGAGATGGTTGTAGAAACGGTGAATCTCCTTTTCTTCCACATCATCAGTCTCATTTTCCCTGTCATTAATGTCAGTGGAAGCCAAATAGGAAAATGTACCTTGAGGTGATGAAGATTCATCCTCGCTATCATCCTCATATTCCTCCTCATCATGGCTTTTGTCTCCACCGTCATTGTTAACAAGAAAACACTTATCACTAGTGGAGAACGAACCTGTCGACGAGGTGGATTCATCGTTTGGGCGCCATCGTTCTTGTTCTTCTCCCTTTGAATGGTTAGTAACACAAGTAATATAGGGAGTAGGAGCATCACAGTTTGCCACAAAATATTTTTCTTTAATCCTATTCCATAAATCATGAGCATCAACAAATAGATCACTATCACTACTCATGATGGCAAAATAGGCACCTCTAGATAGAGAATCAGCTAAGATGTTGCAAGCATGGTGATTTAGAGTTAGACATCTTAGTTCTTCTTTGGAAGGATTTTTACTAATATTGGAGGGAAAAATACTACTACTAAAGACCTGTCTCAAGTCAGGATCAACACTCATGAAAGCACTATAAATTGAGACAGACCAAGACTTGTAATTAGAGCCATCGCCTAAAAGAAGTTCCACAGTTACCTCTTGTGACGACATCGTCATCTCCGGACGGCTAAGCCCACACTGGAGAGGCCTAGCTCCGATACCAATTGAAAGTTCCCTTTGGCCCGGGAATAGGATCTGGATGTCGCCTAGAGGGGGGGGGTGAATAGGCGAATAAAAATTATCACTTTGAAAACTTAAATCTTACTCGACTCGAAGACAGGATCGCAGTGGAGTGAAGAATCCTTCGAGTAGGTTGCAGTGGAATTGAAGATCCTGTCTTACGAATATCCTGCAAGAACAGAGCACACAGACGCAAGGATTTATCCCGAGGTTCGGTCAAGCCTGAAATGCTTGCCTAGTCCTCGTTGGAGTTAGCCACACCTGGGCTTGGAGTCTATTTCAACTCCTTCCTCCGTTTGCTCAGATCTGTCAGTATGACAGATAGAGCCTTTCACTATTGAGTGGGGTTACAACAGAACCGCGGCTGCTTACAAACTTCTTGGCAGCACCCCGGCAGAGTAACGATACGCTCAAGACCTTGCTCTAGCTCTTAGCAGCACTACTCCTCTCTCTAAAGGCTTATAGCTGTGCCTACTACACAAACTATAGAGTTACACACAAGAGGGAGAGCGAGGATTGATTCCAGTGAAGTATACACTTGTTGGCTGCACTTGTATATTGCTGGAGACGCCTAGGGGTCCCTTTTATAGGCACAAGGGGCCTAGGAGCCGTTGAGAGCAAATCTGGAAGGCTATCCTTGCCTTCTGTCGTCGGGTGCACCGGACAGTCCGGTGCACACCGGACACTGTCCGGTGCCCGATTCCTTTCCTTAAACAGCGCTGCCGACCGTTGCCGACCGCTGCAGATCTGGGAGCCGTTGGCGCACCGGACATGTCCGGTGCACACCGGACAGTCCGGTGCCCTCTCCCGACCGTTGGCCCGGCCACGTGTCGCGCGCAGATTCCGGAGCCGACCGTTGGCCTGGCCGACCGTTGGCTCACCGGACAGTCCGGTGCACACCGGACAGTCCGGTGAATTTTAGCCGTACGCCGTCGGCGAATTCCCGAGAGCGGCTACTTCACGCCGAGCCAGCCTGGCGCACCGGACACTGTCCGGTGCACCACCGGACAGTCCGGTGTGCCAGACTGAGCTGAGTCTTGGCTGCACTCAGCCAAGTCTTTTTCTCCTCTTTTCTTTTCTTCTCCTTTCTGTTTCTAACACTTAGACAAGTATATTAGTCCACAAAACCAATGTACTAAGTATAGAAACATACCTTCTCTTAATCATCAATTCTATAGCATTCCAAATGCTTGAGCTTTGATGTTGGACTCATAAATCATCAAGTCGGCTTGACTTGATCTAGATTGACATTACTTGGCTCCAACATCCTGTATAGGTCACATAGAACATTTCCAAACATAGGAACAACCCAAACTAAAGATCAAGGTGAACTTAGCTCTTTTGGGCTGCTTCCAGTTCTGGTTTTGACACTTGTTCACCTTCTAGTGACCTTGATCTCCTCCTTAGAGCTTGATCTTGAGCCTTATGACTTACACCACATAACTGTAGCTGTTACCTCATTGGCTGTAAGTCACGTTCTTATGTAGTGATCCTTGATGTGCCGTAGCTGTTCTCAACTCGATCACCCTTGACTTTGCAAGTCTTCTTCTTCACCCTTGGCTTTGGGTTCCTCAGCCTCCTTGACCTTCTCCCGTGCTCTTGGTACCTTGAAGCTTTTCTTGCCTCCGTCCTTGGCTTGATCAGTTGTCTTCGAGCTACGCACCCGAGTCTCACTTATGCAATGTCCATCTTACTTGTGATGTCCATTATGTATCCATAACCCAGTTCTTGGACCATCACATTTGTTCACTTGTGTTGAACCCTGTAGGCTTTTCCTTAAGCACCTGTTCAACACTTAGTACACTTGTTAGTCCTTTAATTGAGTTGTCATCCAAACACCAAAACTCACAAGAGAGCTTTCAATATCACAGGAATATCAACCTACAACTATTCACCATTAAGATACCAATTTAAACTAAGATACCAATTTAAAGCAATCTTAAAGCACCTTTAATCTTAAGGCACCATTAACCACATGACTATCTATTACACTATAGAAGCCAATTAATAATCTTAAAGCACCATTAACCACATGACTATCTATTACACTATAGAAGCCAATTAATAATCTTAAAGCGCCATTAACCACATGACTATCTATTACACTATAGAAGCCAAATAATTCATCGCAGCGGAAACACTAGTCCATATGATGCAACACAGAAAATACTGCAAGAAGCATATGAATAACACACTAGCAAGCATATGAATAACACACTAGCAAAGCTTAAACTAACACATCACCCCTTAGGATAAGCTTTCCTCTCAGGTTGAGATAAGCTTTAATACACACATTCTCCCCCTTTGACATCAAACACCAAAAACCATACTCAAGCAAGAACATAGGATGATGTCAAGGGACAGCAGGGTGTTAAGGAGGAAAAACAACTATCAAAACTCCCCCTTACTTATTGAACATATGCACTATCAACATTTAGGTAAGATACATATATGCAAAAAGATTAATACTTCCTTTTGTACCTTTACCATGTTGTAGTGTACTTCCCATCTTGAAAGTATTTAATCTCTCGAGAGCTTCTCCACACTTGTGCCTGATTCTTTATCCTAACTTTTTCTTGTTGCTAAGACACCAAACTTAGAACAAGTTATAGTATTGGGCACAAGAAGAAACTTCTATTCTAATGATTATCAAAAGATGTCAATTGAAGCAAACTATCACGGCTACCAATTGAAAGATACCAATTGCAAGTTCATTTATTATCATAGCTCCATGATATTTAAGAATAAGCATCTATTATCACCAGATATTATAGAGCATGAGCAATCTAAAAATATGCACTTACTCACGACTTGAGATACCAATTTCTTGACTTACAGAGGTACCCAAGTCCTGATTGCTCCATTTCTTGCTCATCTTCTCTTTTCCACCTAGAGACTATACAAGATCGCTCAAGAAACAGTTAGTCTCAAAAGACACAAGTTATGTGCGCTCCCCCTCAAGTTGTGCATCAAGTATTTGAATGACTTGCACTTTGCACATTCTAGCTTCCTTAGAACTGGAGGGGATCACAACATACCTTGGTCAAGGCATACTCTATCACTTTCATCACACAAAGATACCAATTTGAATATCAAATGAAAGATTGACTTAATCTAACAATGCATGCCTCAAGAAGTATAACATTTTACGAGCAACCTAGACATGCTTCATACTTGACAATCATTGCACCACATATACTAATTGAAAAACAACACGATCATGCATATAAAGCACAAAGTCTAAGCACATCATAATTAAGAAGGTTCCTTAGATACACCAAAAAAGTCAACATTATAAAGGAGCACCTAAACCAAGATACTACCAATTCAGAGGCAAACCATAGCTGTGATCACAATTAATGGAACTTCAAGATTTTCAATGAAAATGCATAGTTCCATTCTCCATACCTTTGCCTTTTCCTGAATTGCTATGAGAGCACCAGTTGTTACCACTAACCAACTGAAGGTTCCCTATTATTTATGCACTTCATAGCTCGAGAGAATGCATTAGAGGCATAACACATAGTGCCAAAATAGGGTCATCATATAAACTAAGCAATATGTCATATTAGCACACAGGCTAATCATTAGAACCATATAGCATAACTCACAACTGAATACAGGTTTATTCACGAACACAACAAGAGCTAATTATGGTGGATATATTCAATGAAAAACTACCCATTAAATGGTTCAAGAGACATAACATTTAAAGCACATAATCATGATTAAGCAAGCATCATTACTAACTTGGAAATCATTAATCAATAATTGAAAAGTACCCAACACAGGCAATCAAAAAGCATAACTACTCCAAGGACAGATAGCACGACACTTAAGAAACACAGGTACCGTCCTGTGGAGAGACAGATGCGCAATCGAGGTCCTTTGCTTGATTCACCAATAATGATTAAGGACCTATTTAACTTTTCACTTGAGATGAACATGGGATTAGTGTCTCACAATAATTCAACCTTGGGTCAATGAATAAACACCAAAACAATTAAAAGCTTAAGCATAGAGTTTGAGATAACAGTCTTAAGCTCTCCCATGGTTTCCAGTTCATCTCAAGGCACCTGCATGGTCTAGTTAACACAGTTTGGTATCCATCTCGGGATGGGTCCATAATTATCATCTAAATGTGCCTTTGGTACCCAAATTGCCTTTGTGCTAGTTCTAGGTGATCTCGTTATAGATCTAGCACAAGTGAATGATTTGGGTCTCCTAAGCGAATGAGATTGAGACAAATTCACTTGCTTAGGAATCTTACCTTTGTAACATACCTTGGATAGATGACCCTGCTCACCACACTTGTAGCAGAAGCGTCGCTCACCCTGACATGACGCTTGCGGTTTGTCATTTTTCTTGGTGAGAGTCATCTTGGAGACTGCACATGCTTGATCCGTCAATAGAGGACAAGAAGTGATCGTGTGGTTCTTGTCATTGCATCCGAAGCATCTCCTTATCCCTTCACCCTTGTTGGTGTATAGACACGACGCAATGAGGTGTCCTGACTTGTTGCACTTAAAGCACCTCCTTTTCACTTTTCTTTTTTTGTTCTTGGATGACATAGAGAAAAGGTCAGTGCAAACAACATGATCAATTGAATCTTTACCTTTTTCCAAGCTCATGTTGATTTCTTCATCTTTGGGAACATTCTTCTTATTGAGCTTGACACTTGCTGCAGTTTTTCCTTTCTCAAGCTTCTTCACCACGCGCCCATGGATATCTTGAGAGAGTTGAGCAATGCGTCTTCTCCTTAGTTGTCTTTGCTTTTTGTTCCCACACAATTTCTTTTGTGACCCTGCAACTTTTTGCTCATTTAAACACTCGCTTCCTTTTGAGTGACAGGGGTTAGCACATGGTGATAGATTATCCAATTGTGCACATTTACAAGAATGAGGTTCACTTGAGTTAAAACTAGTAATTACTATTTCATGAGCAGTATCAAGCATGATATGGTCATCAATTAATTTATTATGAGAAAATGATAACATATCATATTCTTCACCTAGAGCAAGTTTTTCTAAGTTTATCATTTCGACTTGACTCCTAAGCATGGCATTTTCCATTTTAAGTTGAGCAACACAAGATAAAGCATCATCATTATTTCTTTGCTCAAATAAAATTGAATCATACCGTTGGACCAAATCATCATGAGAGTACTTTAGCTCCTCATGTTCTTTGGTCATCTTCTCTAGGCTATTGTTGGTTTTGATGAGAGTCTCCTCTAGCCTGAGAAGCGTCTCGCCTTGTTCCTTGTTCCTTCTCAACAACTTAACCAAGAGAGCTTTGTCCGCTTTGTTGAGATGGTTGTAGAAACGGCGAATCTCTTCTTCTTCCACATCATCGGTCTCATTTTCCCTGTCATTAATGTCAGTGGAAGCAATATAGGAAAATGTACCTTGTGATGATGAAGATTCATCCTCGCTATCATCCTCATATTCCTCCTCATCATGGCTTTCGTCTCCATCATCATTGTTAGCAATAAAACATTTATCACTAGTGGAGAACAAACCTGTCGACGAGGTGGATTCATCTTTTGGGTGCCATCGTTCTTGTTCTTCTCCCTTTGAATGGTTAGTATCACAAGTAATATAGGGAGTAGGAGCATCACAGTTTGCCACAGAATATTTTTCTTTAATTCTATTCCATAAATCATGAGCATCAACAAATAGATCACTATCACTACTCATGATGGAAAAATAAGCACCTCTAGAAAGCGAATCAACTAAGATGTTGCAAGCATGGTGATTTAGAGATAGACATCTTAGTTCATCATTAGAAGAGTTCTTACAAACATTAGAGGGAAAAATACTTTTACTAAAGACCTGTCTCAAATCAGGATCAACACTCATGAAAGCATTATAAATAGAGACAGACCAAGACTTGTAATTAGAGCCATCGCCTAAAAGAAGTTCTACAGTTACCTCCTGTGACGACATCGTCATCTCCGAACGGCTAAGCCCACACTGGAGAGGCCTAGCTCTGATACCAATTGAAAGTTCCCTTTGACCCGGGAATAGGATCTAGATGTCGCCTAGAGGGGGGGTGAATAGGCGAATAAAACTTATCACTTTAAAACTTAAATTCTTACTCTACTCGAAGACTTAGTACGCAGTGGAATGAGAAGACCCTTCGAGTAGGTTGCAGCGGAATAAAAGATCCTGTCTCAAAATGTCCTGCACTTCCAAATTAAGCTTACACCACAGATAAGTGTTGAAGTGCAGATATCAAAGCGAGTAAGACAGAGAGTCAGGATACAATACAGAACAGAGCACACAGACGCAAGGATTTATCCCGAGGTTCGGCCAAGCCTAAAATGCTTGCCTAGTCCTCGTTGGAGTTAGCCACACCTGGGCTTGGAGTCTATTTCAACTCCTTCCTCCGTTTGCTTAGATCTGTCAGTATGACAGATAGAGCCTTTCACTATTGAGTTGGGTTACAACAAAACCGCGGCTGCTTACAATCTTCTTGGCAGCACTTTGGCAGAGTAACACTACGCTAAAGACCTTGCTCTAGCTCTTAGCAGCACTTCTCCACTCTCTAAAGGCTTATAACTTTGCCTTCTACACAAACTAGAGAGATACACACAAGAGGGAGAGTGAGAATTGATCCGAGTGATGTCTACACTTGTTGGCTGCGCTTTTTCATTGCTTGAGGCGCTTAGGGGTCCCTTTTATAGGCACAAGGGACCTAGGAGCCGTTGGAAGCAATCCAGGAAGGCAAATCTTGCCTTTTGTCGGGTGGTGCACCGGACAGTTCGGTGTGCACCGGACACTGTCCGGTGCCCGATTTCCTTCCATAAATGGAGCAGTCGACCGTTGCAGTCCTGGAGCCGTTGGTGCACCAGACACTGTCCGGTGCACACCGGACAGTCCTGTGCACACCGGACAGTCCGGTGCTCCAATGTGACCGTTGGCTCGGTCACGCGTCACGCGCGGATTGCGCGGCCGACCGTTGCCCCAGCCGACCGTTGGCTCACCGGACAATCCGGTGCACCACCGGACAGTCCGGTGAATTATAGCCGTACCTCGCCAGACTCCTCCCGAGAGCGGCCTGTTCACCGGAGTTCAGCCTGGCGCACCGGACACTGTCCGGTGCACTACCGGACAGTCCGGTGTGCCAGACTGAGCTGAGTCTTGGCTGTACACAGCCAAGCCTTTGGCACCTCTTTCCTTTTCTTCTTCCTTCTGTTTCTAACACTTAGACAAGTATATTAGTACACAAAACCAATGTACTAAGTCTAGAAACATACCTTTTCTTAATTATTATATCTATAGCATTTGACATGCTTGAGCTTTGATGTTGGACTCATAAATCATCTAGTCAGCTTGACTTGATCTAGATTGACATTACTTAGCTCCAACATCCTGCAAAGGTCACATAGAACATCTCCAAATATAGGAACAACCCAAACTAAAGATCAAGGTGAACTTAGCTCTTTTGGGTTGCCTCCAGTTCCGGTTTTGACACTGCTTCTTCTTCTAGTGACCTTGTGCACTTCTTCTTAATGCTTGATCTTGAGCCTTATGACTTACACCACATAACTAGGGATGTTTACTCATTGGTTGTAAGTCAAGTCCTTATGTAGTGATCCTTGATGTGTCGTAGCTGTTCTCAACTCGATCACCCTTGACTTTGCAAGCCTTCTTCTTCACCCTTGGCTTTGGGTTCCTCAGCCTCCTTGACCTTCTCCCGTGCACTTGGTACCTCGAAGCTTTTCTTGCCTCCGTCCTTGGCTTGATCAGTTGTCTCCGAGCTACGCACCCGAGTCTCACTTTATGCAATGTCCATCTTACTTGTGATGTCCATCATGTATCCATAATCCAGTTCTTGGACCATCACATTTGTTCACTTGTGTTGAACCCTGTAGGCTTTACCTTAAGCACCTGTTCAACACTTAGTACACTTGTTAGTCCTTTAATTGAGTTGTCATCCAAACACCAAAACTCACAAGAGAGCTTTCACTTCGGCGATGGATATGCATCGTTGGAGGATGCCTGAGGGGTTGTGGTGGTAGAGCTCCTTTTCGTCACCCAGCAAGACGAACGACTTGGCACGCCGCGCCAGTCGCCGAGCTTCGGCTCTGTCGAGGGGTAGCTCTCCTCGGTGGAGATATTGCAGGTATGGGGTCTGCCAGTCTCGATTAGGCGTGACCCCATTTCGCTCTTCCTCGACGCGCAGTGCCTCACCCTCGGGGGCCAAGAGTGCCTCGGGCGGGACCGAGGCTGCCTCGGGCTAAGCCGAGGGTGCCTCGGGCTGGGCCAAGGGCGCCTCGGGCAGAGCTGAGGCCTTCTCGGGCTCGAGCGTGTCGTCGGTCTTGACGGAGGGTTGATGTAGGTCTCGGGAGAAGACGTCCGGAGGAACCGTTGTCCGCCCCGAGGCTATCTTAGCCAGCTCTTCCGCAGTCTCGTTGTATCGTCGAGTGACGTGGTTGATCTCGAGCCCGTAGAACTTGTCCTCCAGGCGCCAAACCTCGTCGCAGTAGGCTTCCATCTTCGGGTCGCGGCAGTGGGAGTTCTTCATGACTTGGTCGATGACAAGCTGTGAGTCGCCGCGAGCGTCGAGGCGTCGGACCCCTAGCTCGATGGCGATGCGCAACCCGTTAACCAGAGCCTCATACTCGGCCACGTTGTTGGATGCCGGGAAATGGAGGCGCAGCACGTAGCGGAGGTGCTTCCCGAGGGGTGAGATGAAGAGCAGGCCCGCGCCCACTCCTGTTTTCATCAGCGACCCATCGAAAAACATGGTCCAGAGTTCCGGTTGGATCGGAGCTGTTGGAAGCTGGGTGTCGACCCATTCAGCCACAAAGTCCACCAAGACTTGGGACTTTATGGCCTTCCGAGGGGCAAACGAGATTGTCTCGCCCATGATCTCCACCGCCCACTTTGCAATTCTACCCGAGGCCTCTCGGCACTGGATGATCTCCCCCAGGGGGAAGGATGACACCACAGTCACCGGATGAGACTCGAAGTAGTGTCGCAACTTTCGCCGTGTCAGAATCACCGCGTACAGCAGCTTCTTTATTTGCAGGTAGCGGATCTTGGTCTTGGACAGTACCTCACTGATGAAGTAAACCGGCCTCTGGACGGGCAGTACGTGCCCTTCTTCTTGTCTCTCGACCATGATCGCGGCGCTGACCACCTGAGTGGTGGCGGCGACGTTGATCAAGAGGGCTTCTCCGGCAGCAGGGGGCACCAGGATGGGCGCGCTTGTAAGGAGCGCCTTCAAGTTTCCGAGGGCTTCCTCGGCCTCGGGGGTCCAAGTAAAGTGCTCGGTCTTCCTTAAGAGGCGATACAGGGGCAGGCCTCTTTCGCCGAGGCGTGAGATGAAGTGGCTCAGAGCCGCAAGGCATCCCATGACCCTCTGTACTCCTTTCAAGTCCTTGATAGGCCCCATGTTGGTGATGGCCGCGATTTTCTCCGGGTTGGCCTCGATGCCCCGCTCGGAGACGATGAACCCCAGGAGCATGCCTCGGGGGACTCCGAAGGCACACTTCTCGGGATTGAGTTTTACGCCTTTCGCTTTGAGACACTTGAATGTCGTTTCAAGGTCAGAGAGGAGGTCGGAGGCTTTCCTCGTCTTGACTACGATGTCATCGACGTAGGCCTCAACCGTTCGACCAATGTGCTCACCGAACACGTGGTTCATGCACCTTTGGTATGTCGCACCCGCATTCCTCAAACCGAATGGCATAGTCACGTAGCAGTACATGCCAAAAGGTGTGATGAAAGAAGTTGCGAGCTGGTCGGACTCTTTCATCCTGATTTGGTGATACCCTGAGTAGGCATCGAGGAAAGACAGGGTTTCGCACCCAGCAGTGGAATCCACGATTTGATCGATGCGAGGCAGAGGGTAGGGAACTTTCGGACATGCTTTGTTTAGACCGGTGTAGTCTACACACATCCGCCATTTCCCTCCTTTCTTTTTCAAAGCACAGGGTTGGCTAGCCATTCGGAATGGAATACCTCTTTGATGAACCCTGCAGCCATCAGCTTGTGGATCTCCTCACCTATGGATCTGCGCTTTTCTTCGTCGAATCGGTGCAGAGGCTGCTTCTCGGGTTGGGCTCCAGCTCGGATATCCAGTGAGTGCTCAGCGACTTCCCTCGGTATGCCAGGCATGTCCGAGGGACTCCACGCAAAAACCTCGGCGTTCGCGCGGAGAAAGTCGACGAGCACTGCTTCCTATTTGGGATCGAGCTCGGAGCCGATCCGGATTTGCTTGGAGGCGTCGTTGCTGGGGTCGAGAGGGACGAATTTGACCGCCTCTGCTGGTTCGAAGTTGCCGGTGTGGCGCTTCGCATCTGGAACCTCCTTGGAGAGGTTTTCCATGTCGGCGATGAGGGCCTCGGATTCGGCGAGGGCCTCGGCGTACTCCATGCACTCCACGTCGCATTCGTACGCGTGTCGGTACGTGGGGCCGACGGTGATGACCCCGTTGGGGCCCGACATCTTGAGCTTGAGGTAGGTGTAGTTGGGGACGACCATGAACTTGGCGTAACATGGTCTCCCCAGCACTGCGTGGTAGGTTCCTTGGAACCCGACCACCTCGAACGTGAGGGTTTCCTTTCAGAAGTTGGAGGGAGTCCCGAAGCAGACAGGCAGATCGAGTTGTCCAAGGGGCTAGACGCGCTTCCCGGGAATGATCCCATTAAAGGGCGCCGCGCCGGCCCGGATCGAGGACAAATCGATCTGCAAGAGCCCGAGGGTGTCGGCGTAGATGATGTTGAGGCTACTGCCTCCGTCCATGAGGACCTTGGTAAGCCTGACGTTGCCAATGACGGGATCAACAACGAGCGGGTACTTCCCCGGGCTCGGCACGCGGTCGGAGTGGTCGTCTTGGTCGAAGGTGATGGGCTTGTCGGACCAGTCTAGATAGACTGGCACCGCCACCTTTGCCGAGCAGACCTCCCGGCGCTCTTGCTTGCGGTGCCGAGCCGAGGCGTTTGCCACCCGCCCACCGTAGATCATGAAGCAGTCATGGACCTCGGGGAACTCCTGTGCCTTGTGAGCTTCCCTCTTGTCGTTGTCGGAGGCCCTGCCACCTTCCGTCGGTGGCCCGGCCTTGTGGAAGTAGCGCCGAAGCATGACGCACTCCTAAAGGGTGTGCTTGACGGGACCCTGATGATAGGGGCACGACTCCTTGAGCATCTTGTCAAACAAGTTGGTGCCTCCGGTAGGTTTCCGAGGGTTCTTGTGCTCAGCGGCGGCGACAAGGTCTGCGTCGGCGGCGTCGCGTTTCGCTTGCGACTTCTTCTTGCCCTTCTTCCTCGTGCCGTGCTGAGCGGACGCTTCGGGGGCGTCATCCGGCTGGCGCCCCTGAGGCTGCTTGTCCTTCCGGAAGATGGCCTCGACCGCCTCCTGGCCAGAGGCGAACTTGGTGGCGATGTCCATCAGCTCGCTCGCCCTGATGGGAGTCTTGCGACCCACCTTGCTCACCAGGTCGCGGCAAGTGGTGCCGGCGAGGAACGCGCCGATGACATTGGAGTCGGTGATGTTGGGCAGCTCGGTGCGCTGCTTCGAAAATCATTGGATGTAGTCCCGCATGGATTCTCTCGGCTGCTGGCGGCAGCTTCGGAGATCCCAGGAGTTCCTAGGGTGCACGTATGTGCCCTAGAAGTTGCCGGCAAAGGCTTTGACCAGGTCGTCCCAGTTGGAGATCTGCGCAGGAGGCAGATGCTCCAGCCAGGCTCGGGCGGCGTCGGAGAGGAACAGGGGGAGGTTGCGGATGATGAGATTGTCATCGTCCGTTCCACCCAGCTGGCAGGCCAGCCGGTAATCCGCGAGCCACAGTTCAGGCCTCGTCTCCCCCGAGTACTTGGTGATGGTAGTCGGGGCTCGGAACCGGGTCGGGAACGGCGCCCGTCGTATGGCCCGGCTGAAAGCTTGCGAACCGGGTGGTTCGGGCGAAGGGCTCCGATCCTCCCCGCTGTCGTAGCGTCCCCCACGCCTGGGGTGGTAGCCTCGACGCACCCTCTCATCGAGGTGGGCTCGACGGTCACGGCGATGGTGCTCGTTGCCGAGGCGGCCCGGGGCCGCAGGCGCTGTGTCCCGCGTGCGCCCGGTGTGGACCGAGGCCTCCTGCATGAATCGGAAAGTCGCGGCGCGATGTTCCGGGGGGTATCCCTGCCTTCGGGAGGCAGAGCTTTCGGCCCGTCGGACCGCGGCATCCTCCAGGAGATTCCTGAGTTCTCCCTAGATACGCCACCCCTCGGTGGTCGATGGTTCTGGCATTGCTCGGAGCAGTATTGATGCTGCAGCTAGGTTCTGGCCGACCCCACTGGAAGCCGGGGGCAGCCTTGCCCTGGCATCGTCGGTGATGCGGCGCTGGACATCCTGGGCCAGATGACATACTTCTCTGGCTGGTGCTCGGCCTGCCCGCTCCTGCCCAATGTTCTACCGGAGCTGCACAAGTTGTCCTGCTTCCTCGTCGAGCCTGGCCTGCATCTCGCGGATTTGCTCGAGCTGTGTGTCCTAACCCCCCGCAGGGACTGGGACCACAGCTAGCTCCCGAAGGATGTCAACGCGAGGCGCAGGCCTAGAGGGATCGCCGTCCTCCAGCATACCAAGGTGGTTGCCTTCGTCGAGACCCTCTAGATCGACGTGGAAATATTCGTGACTTGGGCCACAGTCCTCGTCGCCGAGGCTGTGGCTATCATCGGAGCAATCAGAGAGGCAGTAGTCACATGCGGTCATGAAGTCCCGCATGGCACTAGAGTTACCGAACCCGGAGAAATCCCAACCAGAGTCGAGCTCGTCGTCTTCCTCGGAACACGGGGGCCCGTAGGTCGAGACGGCCGTCAATCTGTCCCAGGTTGACCACATATGGTACCCCGGGAGGTTTGGCTATGCCTTTATGAAAGCGTCCACCGAAGCGGGGTCGCTTGGTGGGTCGTGAAAGGGAATTAGGCTTACACCTATTTCCTATACTAATTTTGGTGGTTGAATTGCCCAACACAAATAATTGGACTAACTAGTTTGCCCAAGTTTATAAGTTCTACAGGTACAAAAGGTTCACCACAAGCCAATAAAAAGACCAAGAAAAAGGGTTCAAACAAAGGAGCAAAGGGACAACCGAAGGCACCCTGGTCGGGCGCACCGGACTGTCCGGTGTGCCACCGGACAGTGTCCGGTGCACCAGGGAAGATCGACTTCAAACTCTTCACCTTCGGGAATTCTCAGAGCCGGCGCGCTATAATTCATCGGACTGTCCGGTGTACACCGGACAGTGTCCGGTGCTCCAAGAGGACGCGGCTCTGAACTCGCTAGTCTCGGGAATTCGCAACGGGTGCTCCGCTATAATTCACCGGACATGTCCGGTGTACACCGGACTGTCCGGTGTAACAGCGGGGCAATGGCTACTTCAGGCGCCAACGGCTACCTGCAGCGCATTAAATGCGCGCCTGCGCGCGCAGAGGCCAGGCACGCCCATGCTGGTGCACCGGACACCCTACAGTTCATATCCGGTGCGCCACCGGACATCAAGACAGGCCCAGCGTCAGAGCTCCAACGGTCGGAACCCTAACGGCTGGGTGACGTGGCTGTCGCACAGGACATGTCCGGTGTGCACCGGACTGTCCGGTGCGCCTTACGACAGACAGTTTCCACCAAACGGCTAGTTTGGTGGTTGGGGCTATAAATACCCCCAACCACCCCACATTCAAGTCATCCAAGTTTTCCACTTCTCAACCACTTACAAGAGCTAGGCATTCAATTCTAGAGACACTCAAGTGATCAAATCCTCTCCAATTCCACACAAGGCTTTAGTGATTAGCGAGAGAGATTTGTCGTGTTGTTTTGAGCTCTTGCGCTTGGATTGCTTCTTTCTTTCTCACTTGTTGTTGTGATCAAAACTCCATTGTAACCAAGGCAAGAGACACCAATTGTGTGGTGGTCCTTACGGGGAAGTTTTGTTCCCGGTTTTGATTTGAGAAGAGAAGCTCACTCGGTCCACGGGATCGTTTGAGAGAGGGTAAGGGTTGAAAGAGACCCGGCCTTTGTGGCCTCCTCAACGGGGAGTAGGTTTGCAAGAACCGAACCTCGGTAAAACAAATCCGCGTGTCACTCTTCATTCGTTTGCGATTTGTTTTGTGCTCTCTCTCTCGGACTCATTATTATTTCTAACGCTAACCCGGCTTGTAGTTGTGTTTATATTTATAAATTTCAGTTTTGCCCTATTCACCCCCCTCTAGGCGACTTTCAATTGGTATCAAAGCACGGTGCTTCATTAGAGCCTAACTGCTCGAAGTGATGTCGGGAGATCACACCAAGAGGGAGATGGAGACCGGCGACAAGCCCACTACGAGTCACGGGAGCACTTCATCGGAAGAGTCCCGCACCAAGAGGAAGGAGAAGAAGAAGAGCTCCTCCAACAAAGGGAAGGGGAAGGAGAAGAAATCCTCCTCCCACAAGTCGCATCGGAGAGGCGACCAGCACAAGAGGATGAGGAAAGTGGTCTACTACGAGACCTACACTTCATCAACGTCAACCTCTGACTCTAACGCACCGTCCGTCACTTCTAAGCGCCAAGAGCGCAAGAAGTATAGTAAGATCCCCCTATGCTACCCCTCAAAGCGTACTCCTTTACTCTCCGTTCCATTAGGCAAACCACCGGTTTTTGACGGTGAAGATTATAACATGTGGAGTGACAAAATGAGGCACCATCTAACCTCACTCCACACAAGCATATGGAATGTTGTTGAGTTTGGTGTACAGGTACCATCCGTAGGGGATGAAGACTACGACTCGGACGAGGTGGCCCAAATCCACCACTTTAACTCCCAAGCAACCACTATACTCCTCGCCTCTCTAAGTCGAGAGGAGTATAACAAGGTGCAAGGGTTAAAAAGTGCGAAGGAAATTTGGGACGTACTCAAGACCGCGCACGAGGGAGACGAGGTGACAAAGATCACCAAGCGGGAGACGATCGAGGGGGAACTCGGTCTCTTCATGCTTCACCAAGGGGAGGATCCACAAGCAATGTACAACCGCTTGAAGACCTTGGTGAACCAAGTGCGCAACCTCGGGAGCGAAAAATGGGATGACCATGAGATGGTCAAGGTTATTCTTAGATCCCTCGTATTTTTAAACCCTACACAAGTTCAATTAATTCGAGGTGATCCTAGATATAAGCTAATGTACCCCGAGGAAGTGATAGGAAAATTTGTGAGCTTTGAGCTAATGATTAAAGGCTCAAAGAAAATCATCGAGCAAGGCACCTCCTCCACGCCCGAGGCACAACCGGTCGCATTCAAGGCGACGGAGAAGAAGAAGGAGGAGTCTACACCAAGTCGAACACCCATCGACGCCTCCAAGCTCGACAACGAGGAAATGACGCTCATCATCAAGAGTTTCCGCCAAATCCTCAAGCAAAGAAGGGGGAAGGATTACAAGCCCCGCTCCAAGAAGGTTTGCTACAAGTGTGGTAAGCCCGGTCATTTTATTGCTAAATGTTCATTATCCAGTGATAGTGACAGGGGCGACGACAAGAAGGGAAGAAGAAAGGAGAAAAAGAGACACTACAAGAAGAAGGGCGGCGATGCCCACGTGTGCCGCGAGTGGGACTCCGATGAGAGCTCCACCGACTCCTCCTCCGACGAGGACGCCGCCAACATCGTCGTCACCAAGGGTCTTCTTTTCCCCAACGTCGGCCACAAGTGCCTCATGGCCAAGGACGGCAAAAGGAAGAAGGTTAAATCCAAATCCTCCACTAAATATGAGTCCTCTAGTGATGATAATGCTAGTGATGAGGAAGATAATTTGCGTACCCTTTTTGCCGACCTAAACATGCAACAAAAGGAAAAATTAAATGAATTGATTAGTGCTATTCATGAGAAGGATGATCTCTTGGACTCTCAAGAGGACTTCCTTATTAAGGAAAACAAAAAGCATGTTAAGGTTAAAAATGCTTATGCTCTACAAGTTGAAAAATGTGAAAAATTGTCTAGTGAGCTAAGCACTTGCCATGAGACTATTGACAACCTTAGAAATGAAAATGCCAAATTAATTGCTAAGGTTAATTCTCATGTTTGCAATGTTTCAACTTCCAATCCTAGAGATGATAATGTTGATTTACTTGCTAGGATTGATGAATTGAATGATTCTCTTGCTAGTCTTAGGATTGAAAATGAAAAACTAATTGCTAAGACTAAAGATTTTGATGTTACTATTTCTAACCTTAGAAGTGAAAATGATATATTACATGCTAAGGTTGTAGAATTAAAAACTTGCAAACCCTCTACATCTACTGTTGAGCATGTTTCTATTTGTACTAGATGTAGAGATGTTGATATTGATGCTATTCATGATCATATGGCTTTAATTAAACAACAAAATGATCATATAGCAATATTAGATGCTAAAATTGCCGAGCATAACTTAGAAAATGAAAAGTTTAAATTTGCTAGAAGTATGCTCTATAATGGGAGACGCCCTGGCATCAAGGATGGCATTGGCTTCCAAAGGGGAGACAATGTCAAACTTAATGCCTCTCCTAAAAATTTGTCTAACTTTGTTAAGGGCAAGGCTCCCATGCCTCAGGATAATGAGGGTTACATTTTGTACCCTGCCGGTTATCCCGAGAGCAAAATTAGGAGAATTCATTCTAGGAAGTCTCACTCTGGCCCTAACCATGCTTTTATGTATAAGGGTGAGACATCTAGCTCTAGGCAATCAACCCGTGCTAAGTTGCCTAGAAAGAAAACTCCTAGTGAATCAAATGATCATGGCATTTCATTTAAGACTTTTGATGCATCTTATGTGCTTACTAACAAATCCGGCAAGGTAGTTGCCAAGTTTGTTGGGGGCAAACACAAGGGCTCCAAGACTTGTGTTTGGGTACCCAAAGTTCTTGTTTCTAATGCCAAAGGACCCAAAACGTTTGGGTACCTAAAGTCAAGAACTAAACTTGTTTTGTAGGTTTATGCATCCGGGGGCTCAAGTTGGATCATTGACAGCGGGTGCACAAACCACATGACAGGGGAGAAGAAGATGTTCTCCTCCTACGAGATAAACCAAGATCCCCAATGAACTATCACATTCGGGGATGGAAACCAAGGTTTGGTCAAAGGTTTGGGTAAAATAGCTATATCTCCTGACCATTCCATTTCCAATGTTTTTCTTGTAGATTCTTTAGATTACAATTTGCTTTCCGTATCTCAATTATGTCAAATGGGCTACAACTGTCTATTCACTGATGTAGGTGTCACTGTCTTTAGAAGAAGTGATGATTCAATAGCTTTTAAGGGAGTGTTAGAGGGTCAGCTATACTTGGTAGATTTCGATAGAGCTGAACTCGACACTTGCTTAATAGCTAAGACTAACATGGGTTGGCTCTGGCACCGCCGACTAGCTCATGTTGGAATGAAGAATCTTCATAAGCTTCTAAAGGGAGAGCACATTTTAGGATTAACAAATGTTCATTTTGAGAAAGACAGGATTTGTAGCGCATGCCAAGCCGGGAAGCAAGTTGGCACTCATCATCCACACAAGAACATCATGACAAGTGACAGACCACTGGAGCTCCTACACATGGACCTATTTGGCCAGATCGCTTACATAAGCATCGGCGGGAGTAAGTACTGTCTAGTTATTGTGGATGATTATTCTCGCTTCACTTGGGTGTTCTTTTTGCAGGAAAAATCTCATACCCAAGAGACCTTAAAGGGATTCTTGAGACGGGCTCAAAATGAGTTCGGCTTAAGGATCAAGAAAATTAGAAGCGACAACGGGACGGAGTTCAAGAACTCACAAATAGAAGGCTTCCTTGAGGAGGAGGGCATCAAGCATGAGTTCTCTTCTCCCTACACCCCACAACAAAATGGTGTAGTGGAAAGGAAGAATCGAACTCTATTGGACATGGCAAGAACCATGCTTGATGAGTACAAGACACCGGATCGGTTTTGGGCCGAGGCGGTCAACACCGCCTGCTACGCCATCAACCGGTTATATCTACACCGAATCCTCAAGAAGACATCCTATGAACTCCTAACTGGTAAAAAGCCCAATATTTCATATTTTAGAGTCTTTGGTAGCAAATGCTTTATTCTTGTTAAAAGAGGTAGAAAATCTAAATTTGCTCCTAAGACTGTAGAAGGCTTTTTACTAGGATATGATTCAAACACAAGGGCATATAGAGTCTTTAACAAGTCCTCAGGACTAGTTGAAGTTTCTTGTGACGTTGTGTTTGATGAAACTAACGGCTCTCAAGTAGAGCAAGTTGATCTTGATGAGATAGGTGAAGAACAGGCTCTATGCATCGCTCTAAGGAACATGTCCATTGGGGATGTGTGTCCTAAGGAATCCTAAGAGCCTCCACATGCACAAGATCAACCATCCTCCTCCACGCAAGCATCTCCACCAACCCAAAATGAGGACGAGGCTCAAGTTGATAAAGAGGAAGAACAAAATGATGAGTCACCTCAAGATGACGGCAATGATCAAGGGGGAGATGCAAATGATGAAGACAAGGAGGATGAAGAACCAAGGCCGCCACACCCAAGAGTCCACCAAGCAATACAACGAGATCACCCCGTCGACACCATCCTCGGCGACATTCATAAGGGGGTAACCACTCGATCTCGTGTTGCACATTTTTGTGAGCATTACTCTTTTGTTTCCTCTATTGAGCCACACAGGGTAGAGGAAGCACTTCAAGATTCGGATTGGGTGATGGCGATGCAAGAGGAGCTCAACAACTTCACCAGGAATGAGGTATGGCATTTAGTTCCACGTCCTAATCAAAATGTTGTAGGAACCAAGTGGGTCTTCCGCAACAAGCAAGACGAGCATGGTGTGGTGATAAGGAACAAAGCTCGACTCGTGGCCAAGGGGTATTCACAAGTCGAAGGTTTGGATTTTGGTGAAACCTATGCACCCGTAGCTAGGCTTGAGTCAATTCGCATATTATTAGCCTATGCTACTTACCATGGCTTCAAGCTTTATCAAATAGACGTGAAGAGTGCCTTCCTCAACGGACCAATCAAGGAAGAGGTCTATGTTGAGCAACCTCCCGGCTTTGAAGATAGTGAGTACCCTAACCATGTCTATAGGCTCTCTAAGGCGCTTTATGGGCTCAAGCAAGCCCCAAGAGCATGGTATGAATGCCTAAGAGATTTCCTTATTGCTAATGACTTCAAAGTCGGCAAGGCCGATCCTACTTTATTCACTAAAACTCTCGACAATGATTTGTTTGTATGCCAAATTTATGTTGATGATATTATATTTGGGTCTACTAACAAATCTACATGTGAGGAATTTAGTAGGATCATGACACAGAAATTCGAGATGTCTATGATGGGGGAGTTGAAGTATTTTCTAGGATTCCAAGTCAAGCAACTCCAAGAGGGCACCTTCATTAGCCAAACAAAGTATACTCAAGACATTCTAACCAAGTTTGGAATGAAGGATGCCAAGCCCATCAAGACACCCATGGGAACCAATGGGCATCTCGACCTCGACACGGGAGGTAAATCCGTCGATCAAAAGGTATACCGGTCAATGATTGGTTCATTACTTTATTTATGTGCATCTCGACCGGACATTATGCTTTCCGTATGCATGTGTGCAAGATTCCAAGCCGACCCTAAGGAATCACACCTTACGGCCGTAAAACGAATCTTGAGATATTTGGCTTATACTCCTAAGTTTGGGCTTTGGTACCCTCGGGGATCCACATTTGATTTGATTGGTTATTCGGATGTCGATTGGGCAGGGTGTAAGATTAATAGGAAGAGCACATTGGGGACTTGCCAATTCTTGGGAAGATCCTTGGTGTCTTGGGCTTCAAAGAAGCAAAATTCGGTCGCTCTTTCTACCGCCGAAGCCGAGTACATTGCCGCAGGCCATTGTTGCGTGCAATTGCTTTGGATGAGGCAAACCCTGCGGGACTATGGTTACAGATTAACCAAAGTTCCTCTTCTATGTGATAATGAGAGTGCAATCCGCATGACGGATAATCCCATTGAGCGTAGCCGCACTAAGCACATAGCCATTCGGTATCATTTTCTTAGGGATCACCAACAAAAGGGGGATATCGAGATTGCATACATTAACACTAAAGATCAACTAGCCGATATCTTTACCAAGCCTCTTGATGAACAAACTTTTACCAAACTTAGGCATGAGCTCAATATTCTTGATTCTAGGAATTTCTTTTGCTAATTTGCACACATAGCTCTTAAGTATACCTTTGATCATGTCTCTTTGATATATGCTGACTAATGTGTTTTCAAGTGTATTTCAAACCAAGTCATAGGTATATTGAAAGGGAATTGGAGTCTTCGGCGAAGACATAGGCTTCCACTCCACTCTACTACTTATCCTTCGCCGTCGCTCCGCTTCACTCTCCGTCTTTGGTATAATCTTCACTCATATGTTTTATTTGCCAAAGGGGAGATCGTAGTTAGACAAGGGCCTATATTTCATTCCAAGTATCCGTTTTTGGCGATTCATGCCAAAGGGGGAGAAAGTATTGGCCCAAAGCAAAAGGACCGGCACCACCACCCTAAATTTTTAAAATGATTTTCAAATTGGTAAATTTCAAATTGATATCTTTTTGTGTTCAAAAGGGGGAGAAAGCAATATTTTCAAAATTGATATCTTAAAACCCTCTTGAACACTAAGAGGAGAATTTATTGAGGGGGAGTTTTGTTTTAGTCAAGGAAAAGCATTTTAAAACAAAGGGAGAAAATTTTAAATCTTGAAAATGCTTCTCAAAATCCTATTCATTTACCTTTGACTATCTTGCAAAAGGACTTTGAAAAGAATTTACAAAAGAATTTGCAAAAACAAAACTTATGGTGCAAGCGTGGTCCAAAATGTTGAAAATAAAGAAACAATCCATGCATATCTAGTAAGTGATATCTATTGGCTCAATTCTAAGTAACCTTTGCACTTACACTTTGCAAACTAGTTCAATTATGCACTTCTATACTTGCTTTGGTTTGTGTTGGCATCAATCACCAAAAAGGGGGAGATTGAAAGGGAATTAGGCTTACACCTATTTCCTATACTAATTTTGGTGGTTGAATTGCCCAACACAAATAATTGGACTAACTAGTTTGCCCAAGTTTATAAGTTCTACAGGTACAAAAGGTTCACCACAAGCCAATAAAAAGACCAAGAAAAAGGGTTCAAACAAAGGAGCAAAGGGACAACCGAAGGCACCCTGGTCGGGCGCACCGGACTGTCCGGTGTGCCACCGGACAGTGTCCGGTGCACTAGGGAAGATCGACTTCAAACTCTTCACCTTCGGGAATTCACCAGTCTCGGGGACAGTGTCCGGTGTACACCGGACACTATAATTCACCGGACTGTCCGGTGTACACCGGATAGTGTCCGGTGCTCCAAGAGGACGCGGCTCTGAACTCGCCAGTCTCGGGAATTCGCAACGGCTGCTCCGCTATAATTCACCGGACATGTTCGGTGTACACCGGACTGTCCGGTGTAACAGCGGGGCAACAGCTACTTCAGGCGCCAACGGCTACCTGCAGCGCATTAAATGCGCGCCAGCGCGCGCAGAGGTCAGGCACGCCCATGCTGGTGCACCAGACACCCTACAGTTCATATCCGGTGCGCCACCGGACATCAAGACAGGCCCAGCGTCAGAGCTCCAACGGTCGGAACCCTAACGGCCGGGTGACGTGGCTGTCGCACCGGACATGTCCAGTGTGCACCGGACTGTCCGGTGCGCCATACGACAGACAGCTTCCACCAAACGACTAGTTTGGTGGTTGGGGCTATAAATACCCCCAACCACCCCACATTCAAGTCATCCAAGTTTTCCACTTCTCAACCACTTACAAGAGCTAGGCATTCAATTCTAGACACACTCAAGTGATCAAATCATCTCCAATTCCACACAAGGCTTTAGTGATTAGCGAGAGAGATTTGTCGTGTTCTTTTGAGCTCTTGCGCTTGGATTGCTTCTTTCTTTCTCACTTGTTCTTGTGATCAAAACTCCATTGTAACTAGGGCAAGAGACACCAATTGTGTGGTGGTCCTTGCGGGGAAATTTTGTTCCCGGTTTTGATTTGAGAAGAGAAGCTCACTCGGTCCGCGGGATCGTTTGAGAGAGGGTAAGGGTTGAAAGAGACCCGGCCTTTGTGGCCTCCTCAACGGGGAGTAGGTTTGCAAGAACCAAACCTCGGTAAAACAAATCCGCGTGTCACTCTTCATTCCTTTGCGATTTGTTTTGTGCTCTCTCTCTCGGACTCATTATTATTTCTAACGCTAACCCGGCTTGTAGTTGTGTTTATATTTATAAATTTCAGTTTCGCCCTATTCACCCCCCCTCTAGGCGACTTTCAGGTCGAAGCTGAATCTAAAAGGCACTGGATGGGAAACGGACGGTACCTCTTGATCGACGGACGGTGACGGAGTCGCGTCGGGGACGGACTACACCATTATCTCAGGTACAAGGCTGACGCCTAGCAAGTCCTTTGCGAGCGTGCTGGCGTCGCCCGTCGTATGCTTGGGGTTGGCGTGTTGCGGGGAAACGACGCTCGTCTTCGTCTCAGGCGCGAGGTCAACGCCCGACGTATCCCCCGTTGGGGCGCCGGTGCCGTCGATTCGCTCGACAGCCGATGAGGTGCCGCCTCCTGCTTGGCCATGCCTGCCCCGTCTCCTCCTCCGTCGGCAGGGAAGGTGACGGGACAGAGCCAGATGTCGCTCTTCCGCCATGTGGGGAAGACGTCGTCGATTCCGCCGCCGGCGGGCGGGCTGACGGCCGCCATTGTCGTTGTCGCGCGGCGGAGGAAGGAGTATCATGTCGTAGCTGCCGTCGAGGGACATGAACTCGAGACTCCCGAAATGGAGCTTTGCCCCAGGTTGAAGAGGTTGCTGGAGACTCCCCATCTGGAGCTTGACGGGAAGCTGTTCGTCAACACGCAGCAGACCCCTACCTAGCGCGCCAACTGTCGGCGTTTCGACCCCGGGGGGTCCCTAGACCGACGAGTAAATTGTCGCTGCGTGTCCCAGCCCAGATGGGTCGGTGCGAGACGGAGACACAAGAGGGGAAAAACAGTGAGGGGAAACCGCGGCCTCGTGTTGTCCAGCGCCCAGGGCGGATGCGCTTGCAGTAGGGGGTTACAAGCGTTCACGAGGGAGAGAGAGAGAGGGGGGGCGTTAGGCTGCCCGTTCTCGCGCGCGGCCACCTCCTTCATATGAGAGCCCTGGACCTTCCTTTTATAGACGTAAGGAGAGGGTCCAGGTGTACAACAGGGGATGTAGCAGTGTGCTAACGTGTCTAGCAGAGATGAGCTAGAGCCCTATGTACGTGCCGACGTGGCTGTCGGAGAGGTGTTGGAGCCCTGTTCATGTGGCGTCGTGGCATCATTACTTGTTTTACCGGGGCGAGCCAGATGGGACGCCGGTCTTGTCCCCCGTAGCCTGGGCTAGCTAGGGTTAGGGTAATGATGGCCTCCCCTTGTGGCTTGGTCGGCCCGAGCAAGGTGGTGACTCCTCCGAGGTCGAGGTCGAGTCCGAGCCCTGGGATCGGGCGAGGCGGAGACCTTCTTCCGGAGTCGAGGTCGAGTCCAAGCCCTGGGGTCGGGTGAGGCGGAGACCGTCGTCCGAAGCGAGGTCGAGTCCGAGCCTTGGGGTCGGGCGAGGCGGAGATCGTCGTCCGAGGCGAGATCGAGTCCGAGCCCTGGGGTTGGGCGAGGCGGAGATTCCTATGGCGCCCGAGGCTGGACTTGGTTGCTGCCAGCCTCACCCTGGCGGGTGGCACAGCAGTCGGAGCAGCGCAGGCGGCGCTGTTTTCCTGTCAAGTCGGTCAGTGGAGGGGCGAAGTGACTGCGGTCACTTCGGCCTTGTCGACTGGAAAGCACGCGTCAGGATAAGGTGTGAGGCGATCCTTGCATTGAATGCTCCTACGATCCGGTCGGCTTGGCGAGGCGGTCTTGGCCAAGGTTGCTTCTTCGTGAAGCCTGCCCAAGCTGGGCCTCGGGCAAGTCGAAGGTGCGCCCGTTGCTTGAGGAGACCCTCGGGCGAGGCGTGAATCTGCCTTGGTCTTCCGTTCCTGTCCGAGGCTGGGCTCGGGCGGGGCGAGATCGTGTCCCTTGAGTGGACGGAGCCTTAACCGGAATTGCGCCCATCAAGCTTTTGCAGCTTTGTGCTGATTGGGGTTACCAGCTGAGATTAGGAGCCTTAGGGGTACCCCTAATTACGGTCCCCGACAATTAGATACAAATAGGTACTCAAGCATCCATCTATTTAAATTTGGTATACCGGATTGTAGCAACAACTGTGAATGTGACCGAGGTACAGAGAGTGAGCAAGCTAGACCTCTGAATCTCTGATGACAACGAGGAATTCTTCAAACCACCTTTGTGGTTCAATAATATATAGACAGGGAAGATAAAATCAATTAGTATGCTACATTAATTACTATTAATTTAATCAGTCACGGACCAATAGAAAATTGGTTTGGATTTGTGAGTGTGGTGAGAGGAAAATAACTGATGCATAATTCGTTAGCAAGTAGATTTAGAAATGTAGCAAAATGAGAAGGCACTTTGAATGAATTGTACAATAGGAACCGAGCAGGCATGTAAGTTAATGGCAGCAATTAATGAGATAATTCAATGCAAGGCTGATCGTGCTCTCATCAAACGGACCAAGATTAGAAGCAGGCTTTGTGATCCGAATCCGATGGACAAAAACAGTAGGCTTATTATGATCCGACGATCAAAATTTTCTGATGACATGGTTTAATGTGAGAGCAGAGAAATGCTATTAATAACCCTTACTGAGATGCCGGTGGGCTAGCACCTTGGTGATGAGCGATTGACAACACGGTGTGCGTGTGACGTGTCTCTTGGCAGGCTGTGGTTGCAGGTGACAGGTGGAGACAAGGTACGTGCGGCGACGAGTGAAGAACGAGGATAGGATGTCGTGCCGAAGAACCGCTGGGGCGGAGAAGGGCGGATCGAGGCTTGCGTTTGAGGGACATGCGATCGTGCGGTGTATGTCTACTGTACCTGGCTACACGGCGGGAGGACGTCGGGGGAGGTTTCTGGATTATGCCACAAAATCCGGGGTTCGCTGGTTAAGCCACAAAGCCATGCATCGTACCGGGACGCTCGTGCGGCGGGCGTTGGCCGAAGATGGAAATTCCGGCGATCGTGATACGATTTCGGATGGTCATGCGGTGACATCGCGAGGATCACATCGCGGAGATGGAGGGATCACGGACATCGCAGAATTTACCATGGAAGATTAGACGTAATTAGAATTTACGCTCCTACATTAAATTTATTTAGCGTAGGGGGTTATGTGTAAAAGGTAGAGCCACCCTTGGGGTTATAAATATGTGGCACCTAGGGTTGAGATGGTTGAGGCCTTTTTGCTACAGTGTCGCGAATACTATTCATGGGTGTGAACAGTAACGGCGTTGCTACTGCAACAGGGAACCACCTTTCTCCCATTTTGTCTAGCCTAGGGTTTCAAATCATAGCGAGAGATTTTTAGTTGATCTCTCCAATCAAGAGAGGGAGGACGATAGGGCGGAGGCTAGATGCAATTTTGTAGAACAATCACTTGATTTAATCATTTTTCTTTGAGTTGTTCGTTTGCATCTCGTTGATCCGATCTGCAAGGTTTGTCTCGTGGTTGTCGTGTTTGTTCTTTGGATCTCGCTGTCTATTTGTGTAGGGTGCATCGTCAGATCGAAAGGCAGTTTCTTTGTTGTTGATCGCTGCCGGCCCGTCATCTAGTTTGTCGCAGCCGCGTCGCTGCTTGAATTCCACGTGGGGGACAGAACGGAATAACCGGCCTGCACAGCCCTTCATCCGCTGCAGCAGCAGGGACTGCACTTGGACTGCCACCGTTGGCCTCTATTGCAGTTCACCAGGCTTACCAGTCAGAACGCAGGGTCTAGGTGCTGAAAAGGATCTGCTGCCGGCCAACTATTGTGATCCACGATACACCAAGAGCAAGTAATTCATTTTAATTTTCATCAGGTGTCACTTTCAGAAAATAGTGTTCAATCATTAGCCTCGTGACTGCTTACTTGTTTACTTATTTTACTTATTTGTCTCTGTCACTAGTTATATTTAATGACTCTGGTTGGTTAATTGGTCTAGCTTATTAATTAGTTTATATGCATGGTCAGCCGAGATTATTTGTGTTAATTATTTAATTAAACACCTATACATATCATTTGTGTTCTACTTCCTTATTTTATAGTTAGTTATTTCCGTTGCTTGTTTAGGGTGATATTCGGTTTTGCTTGCATCGAGAAATTTTATTGGGCTCCCATTCACCCCCCCTCTGGTCGCCGTTTCGGTCCTACACTTACTGGGCTCTAACTATGTATAGGTTATATAGGATACCATTTTTTTCTCTAGTTTTGACTCAAAACTGAACTTTTGCAAGATTGGACAAGTCGCAGAAGCGTTGAAAACTCAAGGTGGGCAACTTATTATCCCTGTCGCTCTGGTTCATGTTGCTGCATTTGCTCTTGGGTACTGGTTATCGAGATTATCTACCTTTGGGGAATCAACCTTCTAAAGATATGCATTTGCTCAATTGCTGATATGGGATGCAGGTAAAGATATGCTGCATTTGCTCTGCTTCAGCCTTCAGTTGCTGCATTTGCTCAATTGAATGTAGGATGCAGGTATAGATGTCCAAAAAGCACGAGGCCCGCGAGCCCGGCACGAAGCCCGCTGTTTGGGCCCGGTCCGAGTCCGGCACGGCCCGGTTATATGCGGGCCCGGATCGGCCCGACACGAATAAGCGGGCCGGGCTCGGACAGGAAATTAGGTACGGTGGGCTAGCCCGGCATGGCCCGTTTAGCTCTAAGCCCGTTAAGCCCGCTTTTTTTACACTAAAACGTGCTTTTTGGCCCGCATAGCCCGTTTTTTTCGTGCTAAACGGGCCGGCCCGACCCGTTTAGGCCCGTTGCGGGCCGGGCTCAGACAAGAAATTGAGCCCGTATGCTTAGCCGGCCCGGCCCGGTCCGGTTTTCTAATCATGCCTGGCGGGCTGGGCTCAAAACGGGCCGGACCGGGCCGGGCGGCCCGTTTGGACATCTCTAGATGCAGGTAAAGATATGCTGATATGCACAAGTTCAATCTGTTCTCGTCTAGGCATAGAAATTGGTAGCACCGTTAAAAGCTTAATGGTTCTTATTCCTTGTTTGGGATGTTGTTAGATAGTTATGGACAAGTATAGAATTAATTTGATCAATTATTTTGTATAAATTATTGTGCTGGTATGGTTTATTATGTATTATGTAGGTTGCTTAAACACCAGTATTCATAGCATTATTTTGCTGGCTAATTGCTCAAACTTGTTATCTGACAATTGGTTGATGATGGGTAGACGGCCTCTTGTTGAATTTGTTTGGTTTTCCACAATTGATACAAAATAAAATGAGATTGACTTTTGCGATTCATACTCTGTTCTGTTGAATGAGGTTGTTACACACTGAACCTCGGTGATTATACTAGCAGTTTGGTTCACAAAGCATCAAAACATCTTTAGCTGGACGACTACCCTTCAGAACCCTTGCATATAGCAATTGTGCATTTTCGTATGTTTAGTGCTTACCAATCTCACATTTTTTGTGGCAGAGTTCTGCACTTGGATTTTTACTTGCTCAAAAGCATTTTACAAATCCACTCGTTGTTACTTCAGCTGTCAGCGTTGTGCGCATACATGGCTGTAAGTTTTCTAGTTCCCTCTCTAATCCCTGCATTCATTCATTTGCATTTACCACTAGCTTTTTGTTTGAGCGATTTAAATAAAATATATTTATCAAAGTTCTTCTATTTTTTCCTTGACAGCTTGGAAGGAGTGTCCTTGCAGTTTACTGGAGAAACAAATGGCTTCCAGCGAATGACAAAAATGATTTCAAGGAGTAAAGAAACTCAACACATGAGCTCCTAGTTTTTCATGTTCCAATACTTTAGGGCTTGTTCGGTTAGCTCTTAATCTATTTTTATTGAGTGGGATTGGGTGGGTTTAAATCCCAAGCAAGTCAAACTTCTTCTTAATTTTTTAATCTCATCCAATCCATATATAACGGGATTAACCGAACAAGATCTTAGGCGTAGATAGGAAGGCCTGCCCAATTGTTGATTATCATTAGGGGTTCCGCTTTGCCTATATTTATTGTGTACTATAGTATTTCATACCCGGTACGTTCATAAAAAAATCAATTTGTGGGGTTGTCCTAGGTCAAGTTTTTCTATATTTAGCCAAATTTATTAAAAACTACAAATATTTATGGTATAAAACAAATAAAATTAAAATATAGTTTATGATATATTTATTGGTATTAATTTAGTGTCACTACTCTATCAAAAGTCTAACATGGGCGCCCTGGCGTCAGAGATGTCCAAATGGGTCGTCGGGCCCGCCCTGGCCCGGGCCCGGTGAAGCCCGACCCGTTTTGGACTCGGCCCGCTAGGCACGGTTAGAAAACCAGGCCGGGCCGTCTAGGCACGCGGGCTTAATTTTCTGTCCGAGCTCGGCCCACAGCGGGCCTAAACGGGCCGGCCCGGCCCGTTTAGCACAAAAAAAATGGGCCGAAAAACGGGCTATGCGGCTCGGTAAGCATGTTTTAGTGTAAAAAAAGCGGGCTTAATGGGCTTATAGGTAAACGGGTCGTGCAGGGCTAGCCCACCGTGCCTAGTTTCTTGTCCGAGCCTGGTCCGCTTATTCGTGCCGGGCCGACCCGGGCCCGCATAGAACCAGGCCGTGCCAAGCTCAGACCGGGCCCAAACAACGGGCTTCGTGCCGGGCTCGCGAACCTCGTGCTTATTGGACATCTATACCTGGCGTTACCACGACTAGTGCTGGAAATATGGGCTGGGTTTTTTAGGCCAGCACGAGCACGACCCGAAAACAGGAGCCCAAAGCACGGCCCGACACGAAATAATATGGGTCGGGCTAGCACGGCCCGAAGCCGGGCTTGGGCCGGGCCTCAAATTCCGACCCGTCGGGCCCCAGCACGGCTCGCACAGATGGGCCGGGCTTGGGCCGGCACGACCCAATTAGGTCCAATTTATTTAATTTCTTTAATTTAGTAAGATATCACCTTTATATTGTTGTGATATTTGAAGTTTATGTGACCAAATGATTTTAGGATTGTTTAATATCTTTAATTTAGTAAGTTATGTACTTCATGTGGTTGTAATATTTTGATATTATGCGGTCAAATATTCGGGCCGGGCTTGGGCCGGCACGGCCCAATGAAGGCACGACGTGTTTTAGGGCCAGGCTGGGCCACTGTTTTTGCACTTTGGACTGGCACGGCATGACCCAAAAATTTATTGGGCTTTTCTGACCCGAACCAATTTGACACGAAGCACGATGGGCTTGGACCGGGCTGGCCCGGCCCGGCCCAATTCCCAGCACTAACCACGGCTACCATCGCCTCCCCCTCCGCGCCGGACTGCGCCCGCCTCGTTCCCCGTCCACGCACCCCCGAACCCAATACCCGCCTCCCCATCCGCGCTTGACTACGTCCGCCCTAGCGCTCCTCCATCCCCATCGTCTCCCCGGAAACCTTGCCGTCACCCTCTCCCGCGAACTCCGTGTCGATAGTTCCGCTCTTCGGCTCGGGCGCTCGGTCGTTCCGTTCCCCATTCTTCTCGTACGCGGCCGATTGTGACCCTCGCCCTCGCCTCCCCACACCACCTAAAATGCCCTGCCTCCGCGCCCGCTCGTCATCCCCGCGCCGCCTCGTGGACGCCCCGGTCGGCGATGTGGCGGGAGCATGCGGCCCGCTCCTCATGCTCCTCTCGGCGTGCGGCGGGGTCTGGCCCACCTCGCCGGCCCCCGGCGCCGCGGCCTCCTCCTCCACCTTCTCTAGGGACGACTCAGAGGGCAGTGACGGCCTCCTCCGGAGATGACTCGGAATCGAGGCCGGCCCGTGCTCGTGAATCCTCCGTCGGGCGCGGCGCCATCGGCGTTCCTCCGATGTGTAGATTTCGTCTGCTCTAGCGAGTAGCGACCCCGCGGTGCGATCCCTAAAACCCCGCCTAACCCCTACTTGTTTTTATTTTTACGTCGAGCGCCTGACGCTCGGGTTTTTGAATTACCGATCGCGACGTGGTCATAACCCGCGAGTGTTTTGGGCGGCGATCTCTCGGTGCAGATATGGGACGACGACGACGACGGGAGGCGTTTCGGCCGTGTTTCGTGGATTTATATCCTTGATTTTTGTTTTTGGTCTCAAGTGGGTTGCAGTTTCAGTTGCAGTTCTGTGGTTTGCTGTTCTCCAGTGTGGGTTGCCGTTGGTGTGGTTCTGACTTCTGAGGTCTCCTTAACACTTGTACGGTGCAGGGATTAGCTGGGAATACGATCGTCGCAGTTGCTGCACTCGGGCTCTTCCTCGCCAAGAGGAACACAAACACACCTCAGGTACTTGATTTTGTTCTGCATCATCTACTGCTCAGGTAAAGACATGTTGATGTACTGGTATTTTGTGCTTTACGTTATCAGTATGACCTCCTTTTGCATTCTCATCCAGTGTCAGCGTGTACAGGGTTTTAGTATGTTGGTCTAGGTGATCAAGGTTCGAATGTGTGTGTGCCACTGCCAGTATTGGTTATTTGGTTCATTTACTCTCTATAAACATATGCACTCCAGTCTTTATATGATGGATCATTTCTTTGTCGGTGACGGCGTTTTTTCATGCTCGGCATGTTGCAGAGCTCTTGATTCTGTGCAAGTTGTAGATTCAAAATTAAATTTTCTGTAGAAAATTTTGTTCTTTGTCAACGCTGTACTCGTGCGCTGACTCCCTTTGTCCTTCGCGTACGTTGGACAGCGAAGCGAAGAGGATGGCGAGAAAGAGATAAAGGGCTAGTTTGGCAGCCACCAAATCCAAATAGAAGGGATTGAAAAGACTAAAATATCATATTTATTTAATTTTAAATAAAAAGGAGATTTTAGTCCCTCTAACCTCTCCATTTTTAGACTCCCAAACTAGCCTAAAAGCAGCATTCTCCAGTTTGAAGCAAGGGACTAAATTCCACTTCGCTGCAATGAAGAGATGTGTACCAAGCATTCTCTGGTTGGAGCCCTTGTCTGTTATCCATTCCACTTCTTTTACGGAATACTATCAAAACATTCTTTAAATAAGATTTAACTATGTGATATATAAACTGTAGCGACCTACGTGCTCCTATCCAGTTTTGTGTCATAAGTTTTGACGCTCTTTTCTGAAAATTCGGCCAATCTTAAAAAGGTTTGGAAATATGTAGCTTCCGTGCAGAGCAGTATCAAAATGTTATGTGAACTCTCTGGTTGTCCTCTATTACGAATTTACGATGCAGGCGTGATTAATTACTATTTCTACCGTCCCAAATTAAAATTTATTTTACCTTTTTGCTGAATTTATACAATAATTAATATATGTGTCCTATATTTATATCTAGATCCATATTGGTTCACATAAATATGGATATAAAAATCTAGATCCAAAATGACTACTATTTTAGAACAGAATGAGTATTTTAAGAAAGCCGATCTGTTTGTTTCAATACTTCTCATCTCAAAACAAATTAATTTTAGAGTTATTTTAAGCTTAACTATTTAAAATTTGACCTTGTTTATACAAATTTGATTATATTGTATTATTGTTCGCACGAATTTTATTTTAAATTACTTTCAATTAGTACTCACTTCTTTCTAAACTATTAATCGTTTTAGTCTTTGATTTTTATATCTATATTTAAATATATGATAATAAAATTAGACATATATAAAATAAATATATTAATTATTGTACGAATCAACTAAAAATGTAAAACAGATTTTGGGAGTAACATTTAGAGCAGTCACGGCGCTGTAAAAAAACTCGTTTTAAGAAGAGAAGGAACCTCGATTTTGCACGTTGCAACATACCATGACCGGAAGAAGTTTGCTAACATCGAGGTTACGAGGTAAAATTTGTTTTTGTGTGTCTCCGCTGTAGCACTCATTTTATCTATTGGAGCTGATCTAAAGCGTCTATATATATAGAGTTTATCTCTCATTTCATCTATCTATTTTAATACTTTAAACAATAAATTTAACAAAACTAAAATATGTACATTATAGTTGAGAGTATGACAAATATGTATGTACAAAAAATAAAAGTAAAATATATCTTTAATATATATATATATATATATATATATATTTATTGTATATTACGAGTCCTGAGCTTCCAATAACTACAGTAAGCTCAGGTCAAACGGTGTCATCCGGTTGAGTCGGACCATGTTCGGGCGTCTATAAAAGAAGACCTGGAGCGCTATGGTTAAACTTTTCACACCCCACCCTGATTCATGATCGACGGCGGTTGCCCGAGAGCGCGCACCGACGATGCGGTGGCAGCGGCTCCCCGGTCTCATAAGTCCAGACTACAGGGGCATCGGCCACAGCGATACAGGCCGATACATCAGCATGTACTTGTTCTGTATCATCGCCTACCCATTGTATTAATATTTGATGTAATGTAGAAGGTATACATTGATTGACATGAATCCAATCTCTGCCTAGTATTAAACTGTAATTTCCTTCTACATCAGCGACGAAGAATGCAGCTGCAAGGGTCTTAGTCCCGATGGTTAATTCAACGGACGTGACTCCCCTACCTTTGATCGAACTATCAGGTCCAACACCGCTGAGGGTCATGTTGGTCTTTACAAGTTCGTCGTCTTGCTTACCTAATTTTCTGTATAATAAATAAGGCATTAGATTTACATCCGCCCCTCCATCTACCAACATTTTAGCAATCGATATCCCATCAATGTGACCACGCACGAAGAGCGGCTTTAAATGATTTACCGATTCCTTTGGTTTAGTAAAGGCGGCTTCTTTAGGACCAAAATCAAACTGGGCAACAACAGGTTCATCGTCGCCGACAATAGTACAATCGGCAGAAAATGTAATAACATTCACATCCATACCTGGACGCTCTGGAGAGGCTTCGTAGTCGACCAGGTCTTCTCCCAGTAGGTCGTCCTCCTCCATTGATGTCAGTACGTCGTCGGAGGCGTCCTGGTGTGGTGCGGACGGTCCGGACTCTAGGAGCGGACAGTCCACGCCTGGTGCAGATTGTCCGGCCTTGCTGGCCAGGCTATCTGCCATACATGCAGGGTGCTGCACAAGTGTTGTTTTTATTTTCTATTTTCATGGCCGTTTGTTTTTCTTCAACGGCCTTTGGTCTCCATTTCTTTTGTGGTGACGGGTACTGTGGATGTGTGTCATTGAATATCTTTTCCACCTCCTTCTCCTGGCTCTCCTTTGCTCTTAGGCGCTGTAATTTCCGCTTTTGGGACCATGTCAATCCCGCTCGGCACCATCGAGGCATGGAGTATTTCGGATCAGCTGTTTTGATGGTAGCCGTATCTTCTTTTTTGGTTGTGTTGGCCGATTCACCAAAAATCATCGGCCCTTTATTATCTTCCTGTATGACAACATCTGCAGTACCTATTTTGATGGCGTCCTTTTTTGTTGTCCTTTCGGTTGCTGCAGGTATATGCCCCCCTGCCGGATTGGTCGGCCTTTGAGGCCGAGTACTCCAGCACTCTTGTTGGGCCTGTGCCTGATGACCGGATTAAGCAGCGCTCAATCAGTCTTGTACTGGAGGTGCTAACCTATCAAATACAGATGTTTGGGGTGCCCCCCAAGCAGGGTCCTGTGGCATCCCAAATGGATATGGTGGCATGCCCCACATTTGGCTTAGGACATATGGTGGAGGTAAATATGTGTATGGATATGGCATAGGCGGATAAGGTGGCGGTGTCCATGTAGGTATGTTAGGTCTCAATTGCACAGTATGACCTTTCATTTCTTCCGATTGGTGAGGTGGTCCAATCGGCCTTACCTGACGTTACTCATGAATGGGTGAGAGGGGTCGCTTTGCTGGCCGGTCACTAGGGCCGACCTTCTTTTTTACGTATTTAGACAATAATTGATCGAAAGTCGGGCCAGTTTTGACCAACCAACCAGCTGCCTTGAATGTATTTGTTTTTCACGTACCTATCTCTGGTCGTCGTGGTTTGAAAGTACATGGCCGTTGTGAGTCTTGAGCATGGCCGGACCGTCCGCTGGAGTTCTCCGGACCGTCCGGCGGGGTCTCGGACCGTCCGCGCCTATGTGTCGGACTGTCAGGGGTGCGCAGCACGGGTTCCTGCTCCTTGGTCTGTGCTTGCCCCCCAGTGTTGGAGGTCGTGATGGTCACCTTAAGAGTTTCCCCTCCACCAGGAGTCTTTTCTGCCACCACTTTCCTGCAAGAAATTTTATGTTTCTCATCGGCCTCTCGTGTATTGCCGATGACTATCTCCTTGCCTTTGCCTTTATCGGCTGTGTTTGGCCGTACTAGGACTTTCTTGCCCTCGAAGTCGATCATGTTCATCGGAAAGGGCTCTGTATCCACCTGCATTTCCTGAAATTTCAATCGTCCCTCGTTAATGGCCGATTGAATCTGTCGACGGAATACATTACAATCATTAGTGGCATGAGAAAATGAGTTATGCCACTTGCAGTATGCCTGACGTTTTAGCTCGTCGACGGATGGGACAATGTGATATATTTTAATGTTGCCATTTTTAAGTAATTCATCAAATATTTTATCACATTTACCAACATTAAATGTAAACTTAACTTCCTCTTGTCGTTTCTTCTGAACCGGTTGCAAGAAAGAACAAGCCGAAGATTTGGCCTGCTTTGGCCAAACCATTTCAGCAGCATACACTTCTGCTGATTCGTCGTCTGAGCTACTTTGGTCGCACTCTACTATATGGACATTGTGACGAATGGTTTTGGCAGTCGCTTTGCTTCGGCTTTCACAGGCCAAAGCTATTTGTTGTAATTGTGCTAGTGTAAAAAATTGGATGCCTTCTAATCTTTCTTTTAAATAATATCACAGACCATTAAAGGCTAATCCTGCTAGTTGTTTTTCTGCTAAATGAATTTGGAAGCATCGGTTTCTTGTATCCCGGAATCTCCGGATGTATTCATTAACCGACTCATCCTTCCCCTGTCGCAAGGCCACTAGGTCTACCAGATCTAATTCATAGTCGCCAGAGAAAAAGTGATCATGGAATTTTTGTTCTAAATCCCCCATGACGAAATAGAATTAGGAGGTAAAGTGGCATACCATGCGAACACGGTCCCTGTTAAAGATATTGAAAATAAACGCACTCGAAATGCTTCTGTGTCGGCCAATTCTCCTAATTGTGCTAGGAACTGGCCTATGTGTTCGCGCGTGCTCTTTCCCTGGTCACCCAAAAATTTTGAGAATTCGGGTATCCTGGTTCCCTGTGGGTATGGGTGGTGATCAAATCGGCTGTCATAAGGTTTCCGATATGATTGCCCCCTAGGGATCATGCTTACTCCGAGCTTATCTCGGAACGCCCAGCTATTTCCTCCCTCACTATATCAATGGCAGCCGGTGCGAGACCACCGGCTCTCTGGTCAAACATAGGTGGGGTTGGCTGAATATTGGCATGTTGTCTTCCCCCCATTGGTTTGAGCTATGTGGCGCATTGCCGTTTGCCATATATGGCTCATAAGATTGATCGCTCCTTTCCGGCCTTCTAGGCGGGGCCGGAAAGCTCTCATGGGCTCTGAATTTTGTATTATTGGGCTGATGCATCGCATAGTGTGATGGGAAGTGTTGCTGGGACGGGTGAGAATTTGGGTAACAATCCTCTTCAAAAAGGTCATGCGCAGACTGTCCGGACATTGGCCCGGACCGTCTGTGATTATATGCGGACCGAACGTCGTGGTATGCAGACGGTCCGACTGGGTAGTTTGAATTTTGCGCAAAACGGTGTGGCTCAGGCACATGTGTTGGTAATTCATTAAAAATGGGCCTGATTGTTGCTAGCCCGGACGGTCCGGGCATGTGCAGATCGGCTGATTTGCTGCCGATTTGCGCTTGTTCAAGGTATGTGTCCATCGGCATCCCATAAAGGGGTTGTGACTGGTCGTGACAACCTGTAGCCGATGTATTACGCGTGTTACCCCCTAACTCAACCTCGTGCAAAGGAAAATTTGTGATATTAGATTTATCAAATGCACGTACTGGTCTCCTATAATCGTTTTGCATACCCCTATGATATTTTGCATTTGTTCACGCTGTTCATCTACATAGTTCCTAAGAGATTGTAGCTCGTTTGTATTACTTACATTGGGGATATCTGGTGTGGGTCAGAGCGAAGCCGGATCCGTCGCTCGATGTCGGACGACCTTGTTGTTCCTATCCACTTTGAAGTTGGCCAAGAACTTTGCTTTTGCCTCCTGGATCATCTGCTCCTTGTGCTCCTCAAACTGGAGCTGTTCGTCAGCCGGCAAGGTCTCCTAAGTCGGCTCTATGATGTTGCTGGTGGAAACTTCAGAGCTATCCTTTGAACCGACCATTGAGGGCCGATTTGATAGGTCTATATGTGTTATCCCCAGCGGAGTCACCAAAAAGTATGTTGACACGTTTTCGGAGCGCCAAACACTCAACAAGAACCATGGCGGTGCTCTCTGGTCAGGCGCGGACAGTTCGGGGCACAGGGCTGGACAGTCTGCGACCTGGCGCAGGGGCTAGGGTTCCCTGCCTGACAGCCGGACGGTCCGCGCCCTGGGGCCGGACGGTCCGCACGTGCGCAGGGGCGGCGGAGGATCACCGGCGGCGCCTGGATCTCGCTCCCGGGAGGGACCCCGTCGGGGAAGAGAGATCCTAGGTGGTGTCTAGGCTCGGACAGGCCGACCTAGACTCCTCTAATCGACGTAGAGTCGAGGAGAGGCGGAGAATTTGGGGACCGAGAGGCTAAACTAGAACTAGACTAGAACTACTCCTAATTGTGCAGTAAATAAATGTGAAATAGAAGTTGTATTGATTCGATTGATTATCTCAAATTGGTCGTATACCTCTCTATTTATAGAGGAGGGGGGCTGGACCCTTTACAAACTAATTTCCGAGCTTTTCCCACGATTTTAGCTAACAACCATAGCACAAAACTCGGAACCCTAATCTGCTCTGCGCACGCGCGGACTGTCCGGCCCCCAGGCGCGGACTGTTCGGACCGCGGACCGTCCGGCCTCAGGGCCGGACCGTCTGCAAGGCTCAATTCAGTGCTCAACAGACCCCAAGAAAAGATTATGGTCTGTCGTTTACCACGACAGCCCGTTATTTGTGGGCTTCACCGAGGGCTGGAAACATTTGGTGGCAGCAAACGACCTTCGGGCTGGGGACGTCTGCGAGCTTGTTAAGGGGCCAGACGATGGTGAGCCGGTGTACTCTATCCGGATGTGTGGTCATAAAATTTAAAGCCGCCCCAGCTTCAAATTTTGTCACCACACATTCGGACAGAGTACACCGGCTCACCATCGTCTGGCCCCTTAACAAGCTCGCAGACGTTCCCAGCCCGAAGGTCGTTTGCTGCCACCAAATGTTTCCAGCCCTCGGTGAAGCCCACAAATAACGGGCTGTCATGGTAAACGACAGGCCATAATCTCTTCTTAGGGTCCTTCAGCATTATAACATCACAGCCATGCCTTCTCTGTCTAACTGCATTGGCAAGTGCACTTCTGTCTGCTCCGTGCTTCCCGGCCCGATCCTGCTCCGGAATTTCGTCCTTCGTAGGCAGTAAAGACTCTGGGACCTCAAAGTTACTAGACATTCTGCCTTCCTATTTGGGGAGGAAAGGAGGGACACGGAGGAGGGCCTTGAGGCGCCTCCATCGCCTTCACAGCCGCCGGCAGATGGGGAGGCCACCGGCGGCGGCGGCCAAGTACAGCTAGGGTTTGGGCTCAATTTCTTTTGAATCACCTTTTCTCCAAGTTCCTTTATTGATGGAACCAGTATATCAGACTAATAGTATATCCTCGGTCGACCCCCTTATTGATGGAACCAGCTGTGCACTAGGTACCTACTAGGATGGATGTGTTCTGTACCGGTGCGTCTAACAGAGTTGATGAAGACGCGACCAAACTTGAATGGCAGACAACGAGCAGCTCCAGTGAAGGGAGCGGGGAGGATAGTTCTAGTGACGACAATCCTTTTCCTCCTATACCTCCAAGGAAGAAAAAACATCAGATGAACTTGATGTCGACTATATTCTCAACGATGAAGAGGTAAATAGAAATATGCCGACTATATTCTAAAATAATGTTCATATATGAAAGGCCAATATATAGATTTCAAATGAAGAGAAGAAAGAGGATGCATGTTCTACACGAAACACGGAGGATGCTCCGATGTCTGAATCATCCGTTTCACATAAGCGGAAACGAGGGCGACGAGGTCCCAATCAGATGAAAGAAGGTGCAGTTATGTACGTAACAAAACTCAATGCAGAGGGGTTTCTTGAAGAACCACTTGACGTGGTTACAAAGTTTCGAAATTCCTACGGGTCTACTGTTAGAGATATAGTGCCAATCACACTTCAGAAATGGAAGGATTTAGATGAAGACACCCGCAATAAGATATGGGCTAAGTTGATTGAGTCATTCAAGGTCCCAAAAGGCACAGAGGATGCAGTAAGTAAGTCGATGCTCTCTGCTATGGCCAATATGTTTCGTGGGTGGAAGAGCAAGATGAATAGGGATTTTGTTAAGAAGAATAAGGTTCCTCCGCCCAAGAAAATGGTGAAAATCACTCAAGCTCAGTGGGAGGAATTTGTTCGTCAGAAGACCGAACTGAAGGCCAAAGAATTGGGCGAAACTAATTCTCAGAGAGCGAAGATGAACAAACACCCCCATCGCTAGGGGTCAACCGGATATCACCATAAAGTTGTGCAGTGGAACGGGATAATCGAGGAAGCTATAGCTAACGACACTTTGGACCCAATATTAAAAGATATCGATGAGCAAGCTATTCGTTGGATCATAGGTCGGGTAGGTTTGACTGAGGACGGCAAACTTTTGCATCCAGAATTGGTAGGCGAAGTTTCGACAAAAATTCAAGAATATACAGAAAAGAGAAAGAAGGGCGAATTTAAGCCTCGGAGGGAGAATGACATACTAACTGCAGCACTAGGCAATCCTGAACACACTGGACGGGCTCGGGGAATCTCTTCTAAGATTTCCTAGAGAGAGGCATTTCAAGAGTATGCAGTGTCATATAGGAAACACGAGAAGTCGAAAAGGACCCTTGAAGAGACTATTGATGAAAGGGTACAAAAGGCTATTAATGACGTGATGAAGAAAATAAAGAAAACAGAATGCATATCATGTGAACTCAAGGCAGGCCACATGAGTCCACCTCTAGTCCCTAGCAGCGTAGGATCAGTGCAAGACTTCGTATCGGGCACCAAGTACCCTTTAGACGATATTGTTGAGGACAAGCCTTGCTTTCTTCATATTCCAATCAATCGATCTGGGACAAAAACAAAACAAGCTGCTACTGGTTTGGTAAAACCAGGACTTGTTAACTACAAGGATAATCCTGTCCCGCCACACTATGTTGTGGTCCAAGTTCTAGAGATCACAGACAGTGGTTGTGAAGATTGGGAGATAGACTTTCCAGTTGATGGGATCATAACTTTGCAGGAGGCAATGAACGAGTTGGTCCTTTGGCATCGACGCGACATCAAGTTGGGTGATGAGCCGATCTTAAGCCGTCTATCGCGTCATAAGTCACCAACGCCGAATTCAACACCAATGCAACAGAAAGATAGTTCGATCATTTCATACCCCATGGTGCAGGAAAATATAGCACCGACCTCCACAAAAACCGTTGAAACAATCATATCTCCTCTTGCGAAGGAACTCGACGAGGGGGACGTAGACAAAATTGTTCCTCAGAATGTCGACGCAAACATCAAAAAGGAAGCAAAGGTTGACACCAATGTTGAAGGGCCAACTACTTCAAAGAAAATTCATCAGCGAATCGCCACTGACAATGTCAAGAAACCGTCAGAAGCAGTGACACGCTACCTGCAAAAATTGAAGAGAGTTATGACAGATCAATCAAAAGCGAAATCAGCATCTCGTGGAGTACGCACACGGTCCCAAATAGACAATTTCGAAGTATGAGAAGAAGATGGAATGATTCATACTCGAGAATCATTACGTCTTAAAATCAATATCCCGATATACAAGAAGGAGGATGTTCCTCCTAAATTTGTGAATGGGAGGCCGTTCTTGACGACGGTGCAACTTTCTAAGTTGTCGACTCTGGAGATTAGAATGCATGAGTGGTACATGGTGGCTAGCAACAAATACAAACTCGAGGACTTCACATTTGTTGTGCCAGAAGATGCATTTTGGAGCAAAGATAATATAGATCCTGTGCGGCATTTATTCTTTGACGATCTATGGTCGTTGTACCACCGACAAAGGATGGAAACCAACTACTTAACCCTCTTTTGCTTGTAAGTACCTCTAAACTTTCATATTTGTTAGTTTTGTACACGCACACATAAACGAGAGTCTAACGATTAACATTTTTTACACGTAGGATGCAATACATGGATGATAAGAAGAAACAACTTAAGACAGGGTTTCTTGACCCATTGATGATATCCCAAGCTCGCTACAAAGAAGTTGTTCGGAGACATGGAGAAGAATACAAAGACTTGGATGATGATGAATTTGAGAAAGCCATCAAACAGAATCAAAGAAAGAAAATGAAGGTAATGGCGACATACATTGGACGAGCCATGTATAATCATGTACAACATGGCAAGGACTTAATAATAGCTCCGCACCACTTTAAGTAAGTTCTCGACATGGTTTTGAACTACAAATTATGGCAATCGTGATCTTAACATGTGTTTTCGTCTATGTCTATATAGTGACCACTACATTTGTATCATGATCTTTCCAAAGCATGGTAAAGTCGTGGTCTTCGACTCACTGAGAATGGAAAAGGATGCGTATAATGACTTCTTGAAGATTTTAGAGAAGTATGATTATTATTGCACACTTGTACTTATTACAACTTAACAAATGTATTCTTAATCTCACAATGCTATTCTTATATGCAGTGCATACCATTTTATCGGAAAGATCTTGGCGGCAAACATCCAGAGGGCAAGCCTAATTTGTCAATATCATTATTTCCATATGGTGACAAACAACCTCCGGGTACTGTCATGTGCGGTTATTATGTATGCGAATGGTGTTGTGTCACCTTCCATTACATGGTCAATCGTGAGGATTTAAGTTCGCTATCATTGTCTAAGTTGCAATTTTTATGTTATATTGTTGCTCATCACATTACTCTTAGCACTGCTTGCTTTTTGCTTTCATTGCAGGTTCCTAAATCCAAGATCAATGCTGAATGGTTAGAAAGAGATATGGTTTCCGTCGGCGTGGCTAAGGTTGTAAAAGACTTGCTTTACTTTATGCGCCGTGAAGTTCTTCATCAACAAGGGCTATTCTACAATACAAATGGAAATTTGCAACACTTCCCAGAACTAAGTTTGTACACGATATCACATAGTGTTTAGATCTTTAGTTTGGAACTTGAGATGTTCAGTTGTATATGGAACTTGAGATGTTGAGTTGTTGAGTTGTATATGGAACTTGATATGTGTATCTGTTATGGTGGGCGTCCAGTACAGGCGCCGCAACAAGACTGGTAGTCCTAATTAGGGGGCTGAACCGACTTAGGCTAAGTGGGCTGTTAGCAAGGCCCTTTTAGCAGTAGAATAAAGAGGCTAAAGGCCTTTTAGGTTAATCTGTAATAGGAGGTTATTTATACCTTAATTGCAATAAAATGAGAACAGGCTGTGATCAACATATTGTTGATCAGCCGCCGCCCTGCCCTAATTTCTCCTCCCCTGCTGTCTTCTCCCAGGCCGTGAGAACCACGGCCTCCTCTCATCGCCAACCGCTCAAGGAGCGGCCACCTACCACACACAGCTACAACCTAAGGAGAAGAGGGCATACCAATCTGGTATCGGAGATGCCGGGCAACGACGACAACACTGCCAGCGAAGTCGCATCTGCTGCGGCGCCAAACACCACCAGCGCAGCCCTGGAGCAGAAGATGGACACCATGATGAAGGCCCTTGCAGATCTCGCCACCAAGGTGTCCAATCTGGCGCTGCATGTGACAGAAATCGATGGGCGCACAACTCCCATAGTGTCCGCCGCCGGCAACCATCTAGGGTTTCCTTACGGTCTCCCAGGTTATGGCGGCATTCCAGAGACACAGGCACCATCGACCTCCACCAGGCCACCACCAGCTACAGCTCCACCATCATCCAACACATTACCAATCCACCAAATCCCCATGCCCCACTCGCCGTCACCTCTTCCATCCTTTCCACCATACATACCACAGCAGCCATTACAGCATATCCCAACCCATCCCACCCCGCAGTCTTTCGACGCAGGAGCTCCGCGACACTACAAGATGGAGTTTCCAACATTTGATGGGAAGGAGGATCCCCTCGAATGGCTGAACCACTGCGAGCAGTATTTCAGAGGCCAACGCATGATTGAGGAGGACAAAGTGTGGCTCGCCTCCTATCACCTCAAGGGAGCAGCACATACCTGGTATTTCGTGGTGGAACGGGACTGTGCAACGGTGACATGGCCTCAATTCAAAGAGCTCTGCAATGAGCGCTTTGGTCCGCCACTACGCACCAACCCATTAGGCGAACTGGCCCGTCTTCGTTTCCGGACAACCGTGGATGATTACCAAGAGCGCTTCTCGTCACTGTTGTGCCACACCTCTCCGTTGGCACCTGACCAGCAAGTGCAGCTCTTCACGGCGGGATTGCCAGAGCGGATTAAAATCGATGTCGAGCTGATGAACCCACAGAATCTGCAGCAGGCTTCTCGACTAGCAAGGGCATATGAACGTCGCTCTCAGGTCATTGATAGTGCTCAACAGCCCTAGCAGACTGGCAGGGCTCCCAGACCATCTGGTCGGCCACCGGTGCTCACACACATGACCGACAATGCTGCCAAGAATACACCCCAGCAGCCACCAACACAATCACCAGTCCCGTTCAAGCGCCTCACCCCCGCCGAGATGGCGGAACGACGTAAACAAGGGCTATGTTACAATTGTGACGAGCCCTATGTACGAGGCCACCGCTGTCCCAGGCTATTCTATCTGGAGGTCACAGACTTTGCCGATGATGAGATCAAGGGTGACACAGATGATGACCAGGAAGAGCAGGACCCAGTGGTTTCCCTACATGCAATAACTGGGATTAGAAGGGAGGACACCATGCAGCTGCGGGTAGTCCTCAACGGTCAGGAGCTGCTGGCCCTACTTGACACGGGTTCAACACATAACTTCATCAACTGCAAGGCAGCACAACAGTGTGGGGTTACTTTGGAACCCACACCAGGTCGCCATGTCAAGGTGGCAAATGGAGACCCAGCTTTCTGCCAGGGAGTAACTCGTCGCGCAGCCATTGACATCAACAAGGAGAAGTTCACCATTGAGGCATATGCAATTCCCTTGGATACATTTGAGATCATTCTAGGGACAGCATTCCTGAGAACATTGGGACCAGTATTATGGGATCTCCAGGACCTTTGCATGGCCTTCTGGCATGAAGGTCGGCGCATACTGTGGAAGGGTTTGGGGTCCGTCCGAACAGACACCACTACACCAACCACATGTAGCATCAGCACTGAACCCAAGCACATGATGGATCACTTGCTGCAGTCCTTTGAGGATGTCTTTGAGGAACCATAGTCAGTACCGCCAGCCGGACATTGTGACCACAGGATCCACCTGAAACCAGGCACTGCACCAGTAGCTGTTCGTCCATATCGTTACCCCCAATTGCAAAAGGATGAATTAGAAGCTCAATGTGCGGATATGCTTCGCCGTGGTATCATCCGACACAGTACATCCGCATTCTCAGCCCCGGTCCTCCTAGTGAAGAAGCCAGACAATACATGGCGTTTTTGCATTGATTACAGAGCCCTCAATGAACACACTATCAAGGATAAATATCCTATACCAGTGGTTGACGAGTTGCTAGATGAACTCCATGGAGCTCGATTCTACACTAAGTTGGACCTCCGTTCAGGGTACCATCAGGTCCGTATGCACAAGGATGACATTGAGAAGACAACCTTTCGTACACATCATGGTCATTTTGAATTTTTGGTCATGCCGTTTGGTCTTACCAATGCACCAGCAACGTTCCAGAGCTTGATGAATTCTGTACTGCAGCCCCTGTTGCGACGCTGCGTGTTGGTTTTCTTCGATGACATATTGATATACAGTCCGTCCTGGTCAGCCCACCTTCAACATGTCAGAGCAGTGATGACTTTACTTCGCACCAACAGTTTATTTGTCAAGAAATCTAAATGCAGCTTTGGAACCACTTCTATTGTATACCTGGGACATGTCATCTCAGAATCAGGGGTCTCTATGGATAGTGACAAAGTCGAAGCAATCACCGCCTGGCCAACACCTAAATCAGCTCGTGGGCTACGAGGATTTCTGGGAATTGCGGGCTATTACCGCAAATTTATTAAGGACTTTGGCACAATTGCAGCTCCCCTAACCAAACTCCTCAAAAAAGACAGTTTTGCATGGTCAGCAGAAGCAGCCACAACCTTTACAGCACTCAAGGAGGCACTGTCTACAGCACCGGTTTTGCACCTTCCGGAGTTCACCAAATCATTCATCGTGGATTGTGACGCATCCGGTTTAGGGTTTGGGGCAGTGCTACATCAAGACAACGACCCAATTGCCTTCTTCAGTAGACCGTTCGCCACACGGCACTTGAAGCTCGCTGCTTATGAACGCGAGCTCATCGGTCTGGTGCAGGCAGTACGTCATTGGAGGTCGTACTTATGGGGCCGTCGTTTTCTGGATCGAACAGACCATTTTGCCCTCAAGTTTATGTTGGACCAGCGCCTCTCAACTGTTCCGCAACACCACTGGATTAGTAAACTGTTCGGGTTTGATTTTTTCGTTGAATATCGACCCGGACGTTTTAACACAGTGGCGGATGCTCTCTCCCGCAGGGACGCTGAAGCAATGGAGTCCCTAGCCATATCTGTACCATCATTCCAGCTATATGATGAAATACGCAGTGATGGCAGCAGCAGACCGGAATGGAAACAACTACATGAACAAATCCTCAATGGCACCCAATCGGCGCCATGGCACATCCAAGAGGGCCTAATACTACATGGGTCCAGGGTATTTGTACCATCTACATCACCCACAATAATTCATATTCTACAGCTAGCACATGGCGCGGGACATGGGGGTTCCAAAAGACATTACACAGGCTTCGCGCAGACTTCTACATTCCAAATGACAGAACTCTGGTTCGTGACTTTGTCAAATCATGTACAGTCTGCCAGAAAAACAAAACCGAGGCCTTACACCTAGCAGGGTTGCTGCAACCCTTAGAAGTTCCCTCACAAGTTTGGGCAGACATAGCGATGGACTTTGTGGAAGGCCTCCCAAAGGTGCACGGCAAATCAGTCATATTAACTGTGGTGGATCGGTTCTCCAAATATGCCCATTTCATTGCCCTGGGACATCCTTATACTGCAGCCTCAGTGGCACGAGCCTTCTTTGACAACATAGTCCGTCTTCATGGATTTCCACTTTCCATTGTCAGCGATCGTGACCCAGTCTTTACAGGCAGCTTCTGGCGCGATCTTTTCAAGGTGGCTGGGGTCAAACTCCGCATGAGCACGGCTTTCCACCCCCAGACAGATGGACAGTCCGAGGTCGTCAATAAAACTATAGCCATGTACCTGCGATGCCTAACAGGAGATAGGCCGCGGGCGTGAGTCGATTGGTTGCCATGGGCGGAATATTGCTACAACACTGCCTTTCACTCAGCTCTCCACACTACACCATTCCAAGTGGTCTATGGAAGGTCACCACCACCCTTACTGTCGTATACACAAGGAACAACAGCCACAGATGCAGTCGATGATCTATTAAAAGACAGAGACATTTTTCTCTCGGATGTTCGAGAAAGATTACTGCAAGCACAGGCATATGCAAAACGGCACTATGATGAACACCATCGTGAGCTGGAATTCTAGGTGGGTGACTGGGTATGGCTGCGACTTCTACACAGCCAGGCACGAGCACTAGTTGGCAACAAGAAGAGCAAACTGGGTCCAAGATATGCAGGTCCGTTTCAGGTGCTGGAAAAGGTGGGCACGGTGGCTTATCGGCTGCAACTTCCAGATGACGCTCGCATCCATAATGTTTTCCATGTTGGCTTGCTCAAACCCTTCAAAGGTGATACGCCAAGTGCTCCTCCAGCCGTCCCAGAGATGCACTAGGGGAGGGTCCTGCCAACACCTGAGTGCGTGCTACGCGCACGACTACGCCGCCAAGAATGGCACCTTCTTGTGCAGTGGTCCGGGTCTTCAGCATCAGAGGCAACTTGGGAACCATTGGCTCGGTTCAGAGAAAGCTACCCCAAATTTCAGCTCGAGGACGAGCTGTTTCTCGAGGAGCCGAGAGATGTTATGGTGGGCGTCCAGTACAGGCGCCGCAACAAGGCTGGTAGTCCTAATTAGGGGGTTGAACCGGCTTAGGCTAAGTGGGCTGTTAGCAAGGCCCTTTTAGCAGTAGAATAAAGAGGCTAAAGGCCTTTTAGGTTAATCTGTAATAGGAGGTTATTTATACCTTAATTGCAATAAAATGAGAACAGGCTGTGATCAACATATTGTTGATCAGCCGCCGCCCTGCCCTAATTTCTCCTCCCCTGCTGTCTTCTCCCAGGCCGTGAGAACCACGGCCTCCTCTCATCGCCAACCGCTCAAGGAGCGGCCACCTACCACACACAGCTACAACCTAAGGAGAAGAGGGCATACCAGTATCATTGTGGTTTGGTGCTAATACTAGTACTGTTATCGTTCTATGAATGTGTTTTGTGATCTGTATGAATCTGATGCATGAATCTGGATTATGTATATTTCTGGAATCTGTGTATGAATCTATGTATGGAACTTGATATGTGTATCATTCTGTATATTGATTTGTTATGAATCTGGATTCTGTTATTAATTCTGTATATGAATCTGGAATCTGCATATGAATCTGGAATCTGTATATTGAAATATAGTCGGACCTATATTTAAAACCGCCTGTGGTATATGTCTAACACAAGCGGCTAGGATTAGAAACCGCCTGTGATGTGTGTCTAACACAAGCGGCTAGGATTAGAAACTGCCTGTGATGTATGTCTATCACAGGCGGTTCCTTTAGATAGAACCGCCTGTGATGTGTGTCTATCACAAGCGGTTTTTGATTGACCGCCTGTGATGTTGTTTTACATCACAGGCGGTGCACCACATGCGGTTCCTGGAACCGCATGTGTAGAGGCTAACTGGACCGCCTGTATAGAGGTTTACTGTAGTAGTGGACGCCAGCGCTTCTGCTCGAGGTGAGCAACCTGCTCGTACCCTTAATTTGGTCAGTGCTTCCCTGTTTAGCGTGCGATTGTTCGCCGGAGTTGCCTCACGCCGCCGTTAGCCCACCTCGTCGTGTGCAGCGCCCTCTGGTGCTCCTGCGCCGGCGTGAGGCCCATGTCTGAACCCGCCAGATCGCCCTGATTGCGCCCCAGCCAGTCCCCAAGCCCCGGGAGCCCCGCCATGGCCAGCCCCCTCGTCTCCGGCGAGTCCTCGCCGCGGGACCGAGCGGCGCCACCGCGCCCATGTCCGCCCCTGGCCGTTAGATCTCGGTCGTTCGTCCGAGATTGGACAGTTTAGAGCTAACCCAAGCGAATCTAATCCTAGCCCTCCAATCTAGATCTGACCGCCTCCCTCTCTTCCCCTTCTCCACGTCTCTGCCTCTGGGACCGGCTGGTCAGCCCACCCTGACCCGCTGACGCCCTGGCCCCGCTTGTCAGCCGCGCCCGCACGCGCGCCCACACGATCTAATCTGGGCCGCTGATCTCTGATATGATGGCTGAGATTATCCCGTACCCCTTCGCATGTGAGTTTTTCTTAAGAGCCCCCTGGTTTTAGGAAATCAACCCGTCGTCCTCTGTTTTAGCGCGTAGGCCCCTGGTTTGTTTTAATTAGCCCCCTGGACTTTTATTTAATCACAGATTTAGCCCTAATTTCATATTTCAAACTTTAAAACTTGTTTATTTCATATATTTTTCATATGAACTCCAAATTTAGTGGTTCAAATTGCAAAATGTTCACAAAATTATTCTCTGTTCAAATAAAATATGACCAACTGTAATCTATATACTTTATTTTTTACACTTAGAATATAGGATTAATGTATATGTTAATTTATTTATTTAATGAAATAAATAAAAGGAGAATCCTAGGAGTTAAAGTATATTTAAGCTTGTGAGATTAGTGTTATGCATTACATGAATTCATTTTTGGTTTAACCTTTAGGTCTTAATGACATAAATAGAATTAGGTATGTAATTATGGATAACACTTAAAGGATAATCAAACTCCTAAATAAGAGTAGTTCACCTTATAATTTAATCTTTTCTTGTTTAATTACTACTTAACCTTTTGAGCTATGTTCCAAACACTTAGAGAGTAATCAATCCCCCAATTAGGATTAGTCCATTTTATAACTTGATATCCTTCCCCTGTACTTAATGCTATACCTTTTTGAGTTCTGTGCCAATGTTTGTACATGTGTGATGTGATGTTCATTTCTACCTTCCAAATGTATTGAATGTATGCTCACTTTATTTAGACAACGAGTAGCCCGTGGTTCCTGAGTGTGTTGCCGAAGATCCCTCTGAGCAACAACCTGGTGAAGGCAAGTGTCCTCAGACCTATCATGTCCTACTTTACTTTATAATTCACTGTCCCGCATTACATTATTGAAACTTAAGGATTGACTAGTCTATATTTCCCTTACCCTTGTTTACCTTTTTGGGTTAATCATGGTTAGCTTATGCTATTGCTTTAACTTAAACAATGAAAATGATGTGATCTTTTATGATACGATGATGTTACCCCGATGAGGTTCTTGTGATTACTTTAGGGGGCTCAGGCTGTTTCCTGAGTACCTCTCCGTAAGGACCTATTTGGGGAGTGACAACCCGGGATAACAGTGCAACCATGAGGGTGGAATGGGACGCCCTAAGCTGATTAATTAGAGGAACCAGAGGAGTAGTTGGCTTTGCCGTAGGGCCGTCAATGGGGTCCGGGCACAGTACTTGCTCTGCCGAGGCTGGTTGCAGATGTTCTTTGATTTGGTTTTGTTAGTCACCCTTCCTCTAGGGAGATGTACTGTGTTTATCAAACTAGAGAAACCTAACGGGTGGCTATGACCTCTGGGAAATCTTTGTAAAGGCTACGTAGTGAGACCCTGCTAGGTCACCTTGGTAGTGATCAATGGGGAGGCTAGAACCCCGGGCAGAAAGGGAATCATGACTTGTGGGTAAAGTGTGCGACATCTGCAGAGTGTTAGAAACTGGTATATCAGTTGTGCTCATGGTTATGAGCAACCTTGGGATCCTCTTCGATTAGAAAAACTTTGATTACTTTTATGATGATGATTAGCAATGATGATTATAATTCTGATCTCTGGTATTTCCTCTTGGAGGGAGTACTTTTAGGTAATAACTGGGTTATTACTAACTTGGCTATACTTATAGTAATAAAACTTGACCAACTAAAAGCAATTGCTTAACCTTAACTCCACATACAGCTTGTCCACTTTAGCCAAACGGGACATTTGCTGAGTACGTTGATGTGTACTCACCCTTGCTTTACAAACCACCCCACCCCAGGTTGTCCCCATTGTACTCAGTGCTTAGGAGGTGAAGCTGGTAACATGGAGGACTTTGAGGAGTTCCAGGACTACGACGAGTTCTAGTTTACTTTAGTGGCAAACCCCCAGTCAGCTGCCTATGTAGGCTTATCTTCTACGTTTTGTTACTTCGCACTTTGATATTATTGTTGAACACTATAGATATGTATTAGACTCTGTGGATGTCTCAGACATCTTGATGTAACTAAGTACCTTTCCGCTATTTAATTCAAGCATTGTGTGATGATGTCCAATTATGTAATCGTTGTGTACGTGAGTTCTAATCCTGGCACGTACATGGTTCGCATTTGGTTTACCTTCCAAAACCGGGTGTGACATAAGTGATATTAAAGCCTTGCTGACTGTAGGACCGCTAACCTAGGCTAGAATGGTTGCCCTAAGGACTATAGATGTAACACCCCTGGTGTTACTGTAACTAAAACTTGAGCATGACATCATAAACATTGGCATTGCATATGTTTGACACACCTAGAGTGCATTCACTAGGTAAAAATTTCAAACAAGTTGTATTGTTCTGGTGTTATGCAAATAAGACCCTGGAATAGGATACTTAACCCTAAATAGGGTTTAAATGGGTAAAACAAAACCCAAATTGAGAAAACCCAAAAGCTTTAGTGGGATAGTCATAAAATGCTCCCAAGAATGAATTTGAATCACATTTATACCCCTGAGATACTAGAAACCCTAATTGAAACCCTGGAAAACCCTAAATATAAACCCTAGGGGCCTATGTGCAAAAACAGTGCACATTTGGACTAAAGTGTAAAAACTACAATGTTAAAGCATATAAAGTCATTTGGTTCACAAATGTGTGGACTTGTAAGCCAAATCTTGGATTTTGGACTTAATTGCAAAATAGACCTCAATTGGGTTCTAAACTAAGTCTAAATTTCAGGGTATAAGCTCAACTTTGGAGCTTTATAACTTTCAAATTATAGGGTTTTTGCCCTAGGTCACCACATCAAAATTATAGACCTATCAAAGGAGAACAAATTTGCTTAAGGGTGTAAACATAGTTGTTGAGAATAAATTGGAGATAATTAAGCCCAAAGTTGGACTGTCAGGCTGATACAGTCTGAATCTCAGGCTAACAGTGACCTTGATCCAAGTTTGAGAACCATTTCGACTAGGATCCAGTGAGAATCTACCTAGGGTTGCTATAACAAAGTTGTAGAGCTATTATAGAGGAACAACTTTGTTGCAGAACCCGGTACAAGTTGTCATAGAGGTTTGAGAGAAAATCGAGTGCAAAGGTTGATTGTCAGGCTAACTGAATGCCGTTTGGCCATTGTACAGTAGCAAAATATCAGAAGATGCAGTATATCTCGCCGTCGACGACCACCGTGCATGGATTCGAGTTTTTGGTCGCCGTGATTCGTGCTGACCAAGTGGATAGCACTTGGGATCAAGCAAGGTTCCCCGCCGTGGATAACTCCGGCCATAAACAAATCCGGCCACCGTACTGCACACGCCGCAGTGGAAGTCGATAGGCACACCGGTGAACGCTGCCTTTCGATCTTGTGCCATGTGCTCAGGTACCCCCGTCGCGTCGCCATGACTCTCTATAGCCATCAAATCATCGCCGGTGAAGTCGCCACGACGGTGGACACGAATCCACTGAGCCAAAATTCTTCTCGATCTCCGGCTGCCGCACTGCCCGACCAAATTGCGCGCCACCGCCTAAGCCTCCTATAAATTGATGGCCAGGGCTGTTGCGCCATACAATCCCGAAGCCATAGCACCCGCTCCCACCCTTAATCATTCACCAGAGTTCTTGAATTTCAAACTTTCCCCAAACTGGTCTCCGCCACCGCAAAGAGCACCTTGCCGCGGCCAGCGTGATCCAGGTCAGTCCATGTCTTCTGCTTCCCCGTTTAAGTATTCTCATGTGTCTACGATGCTCGCCGACCCATATAATTGAGCTAGATCGCCGCCAGTCGCCGGGAACGCATGATTCTTTGGTTCATTCACGCGGTTGCCGTGGCCAGAACGAATCAGGTCACCATTTCTGAAATTAACTTAGGGGAAACGCTCGGGGAAGGTTCAATTCGGTGATAGCCGCTCGGGAGCACCGGTCATTGCGTAAATCCACTGGCACAACCTCACCGGAGTTCATCCTCCGCGCTGCCATCGTCGTGGACCTCGGGCGGTGAAGGATTAGAACGTGGGGGCCTTTTCTGTAAACCGTCGGTGACTCGAGAAAATAGTAAGCGAACCCAGTTCTAGTTAGCCAAAACCCTAAGGGTCTTTCTGAAAAGCCGCCAGCGCGGGCGCGGGCGCGCGCGTTTCCGCGTGGGCCTGGGCCGTCTGAGCCGGATTTGGCCCAGTACTGTTTCTTCTTTTCTATTTTCTTTTTCTGTCCAACTTTAGAAATATGTAGAAAATTACAAAAAATGGTAAAAATGCCAAAACAATTTTTCTAGATTCCTTATTTTCTATAGTATTTAATAAAAATAGTTCCATGATTTTTAGATTAAATAGGGAATTTTGGAGTATATAAAATAGCTTAAGATATTGATTCTGGATTTTTAGAAAATAGTTAATAATTCCAAAAATGCCCAAACTTTTTATATGAACTCAAAACATTATTTAGAAGCCATGGGTAGAGTTTGGTTTGAATTGGACCTTGTTTGATAATTAGAACCTACAACCCCCACCCCTGCTCTTTGAATTCCTTTACTGACTCCGGAAACCCTAGTTTCCCGGAGAACCGTGAAGGAAAATTGTATTCAAGAACCTTAGATAATAAATTCTTATTATCTTTGCACTCTCATGAGCATTACATGGCATTCATTCTTATATACACAAATATATGGTTCTGTTTAGAAAACGAAGAAGAAGTCGAAATAACCGAAGAGAAGACACCACCACCACCTTCGGAATCTCAAGCAGGAAATTGTTTCTACCTTGATATCTGCGGGTCCGAGCCTGACTCACCTATCAACGAAGGAAAGCCCCGGTGCATTTGCCACCCTCCTTGATGTTTTTAAAATCTTTCTCACTTGATTAATGCATTAGGTGATAGGAGTTGAATGCTTAAACAATTCCTGCATTACCTTCCTTGAACTTGATTACCTTCCTTGAAACCCTGCTTTTACAAAAGGTTTTTACTATGCTTAGTATTGCTCTAGCAAAACAAAAGGTTTTGTTTTACAAAAGATGATTGGCAAAGTGGGAAGGATGTTTTGAAAATAAAACTTGATGGTGGATCCATCATGGCCGTGATGGGTTCTACATCGAAAAAGATGTACCTCTGCCAGGTACCAAACTTTGGGTTTTAAATGATTAAGCTGAGACCGGGCGGGTGACTTGCACGAGAAGAGAGTCTCGGTGTAGTGTCTCTGTCTGAGTCGATTAAGGACCATGTCGATGTAGGCCTGCTGACCGAGGACCCTTTAACTGGTCACATGCCTCGTCATGGGTAAGCCTTGCCTCGGGCAGACTAAGACCAGAATAAGATAACACGGAATGGGTGTGGAGCGGTGGCGAAAGTAGCGTGTACCCTCCGTGGCAAGAGGTTGGACGGTGGTGTATCTGTGCTCTCGGTTCGCGTGAACCTGATCTGGTCTTAAGAACCCCGGTGGCGGGTTGACATATGCAAGGGTTAAGTGCTACATATGTCGTGTGATTGGAGATCCTCAGCTGAGTATAATCGATTCGGATCGCCGTACCTCCGCGGTTATGGAGACTTGGCCACTGACCTATACGTAGAACTCCAGTGAAGATGAAGGGCTTGTTAAGAAATTGGCTAGTGCAGGTTAAGTGATTGAACTAGGTTAGAAAGAACTCTAGTTACAGGTAATTTTACCTAACCTAAAAATAAAACTGGATTTTTAAGGATCCACTTTTAGTAAGCATTTATGCAAAACAGAGTCTTTGATAATTGAGAAACCTTACCTTGACTCCCTTACAACCAGCATACCCTTGAGAGTCTTTTCTTTAGTCGGGTAAGACTTGCTGAGTAATTCCATACTCAGGGTTTATTCCCTATTGTTTTTAAGTGAGGCAGCAACAAATTTTTGTTGCTTTTGTACCAAGGTGGTGCCAAATGAAGAAAAGCAAGAATGAAGCTGCGGGAGGACCTAGTCCTCCATAAAAACTTTTATGTAAGAACTTATTGAGAGGAGTTTTTACCTCCCTTGGTATTGTAATAATAAGTACTCTGCACTTGTGTTTATATGCTGGTCTGTAATAACTAACTTTATCTTACTTTCAAATACATGTAAGTTATGTAATCTCTTCCGCATTTCTGTATCTCCGATGTTCTGTAATGTCTGCGCGACGGGTGAAACGCTCTTGGGAAAGGTAATAAAAGCAGATACCGAACTTTTCAAGTAATTCAGGGGCATCTACAGGGTTGTCTGAGGTCCGTTGGGAGGTTCTGTCATAGCTGGTATCGGAGCGAAGCCCTTCTCTACAGATATTTTGAGGCATCTTCAAAAGGATTTTCTAAAGACTTATCTAGAAAAATTTCTTCCATTCTTACCCATTATATCTGAAGAATCTATATGAAAGACCAGATAGGAAGAGTGCAATTTATAGAAGGTATGAATCAACTGAGGTTGATTCTGTAATTATACATGCATCATGCTAAGAACTATACTAATAAAATTTCCCCTTAGAGAAATGCCACCACACACGAGGAAAACCACGCGCAAGTCAACTGGCCCAATTGGTGTACCCCGTCATCAACTCGCTCCCAGACATGAGGATAGTAGTAGTGGGAGTAACGATCCGATCGGGGATCTTGAAGCCCAAGTAAATCAGCTTCAAGCGGAACTTCAACGCAGGACTAACATATGGGTCGCGGATGGCGACAGAATAAATGAATTAAGAAGCCACATCCGCCGCCTGCAGGATCAGCTCGCTGATCGAGATTTAGCGCTCGACTGGGCGGTTCAGTCTCGTTCGCTTGCCTGGGCTAAGGAGGCAAAGGCTCGAGCCCGAGTCGAAGAACTTAGCTCAGCTATTGATAATCTGCATGCATATTGCAATACCCTACATGAATAAGTTCATGTATTGTATTCGCAATTGCACCCCAGCGTACCTGCAAATCCTGTCGGGACAGAAGCCGGACCTTCTCACGAAGCGGGAGAAGCTTTTGGTGGCGAATTGGACCTTTTTAGGCCCCCTCCCTCCATGAAGTTGGTCGACGAATGGTCTCTTACGCCCGACAGTGAAGCTACTAAGAGTGATAGGAAGTAGGAATAGTATAGTTATAGAATTATTAGTGTTATTGTATAATGGGTATTGTACTCCTGTTGTAAAAATTCGAGTCTGTAGCATTACTCTTTTTAGTAATTTAAATTGGATGGTTTTTCTTTGGCATATTATATTTGTTTCCAAATGTTTGTTGCCACAGATGCCGTCCAAGACCCAATCACAGGATGCAGCCGAAACCTCCAGTGGGAGGGAGTCCACCCTGAATCCACCTCCAGTCCCTCCCACACTTGCCGAGGCTATTGCCGCCTTGGTAAATGCGACAGCGGATAATACCCGTTTCCTACAGGAAATGGCGGGTCAGCAATTTCAACAACAAGGCAGACGGGGCTATCCGCAAGGGCCCCATGAGACATCCTATTTAGACTTCTCCGAAACGCGGCCATCGCTGTTTGTCAAAGCCAAAGACCCTTTAGAGGCAGACGAATGGATTCGTGTCATCGAGCAAAAGTTTGGACTTCTGCGATGTTCTGAAACCCAGAAGCCCTTGTTCGTAGCCCAGCAACTACGTGGTCCTGCCAACACTTGGTGGGGAAATTTTATGGCCGTTCAACCGACCAATCATCAGATAACATGGGAAGAATTTAAGTTGGCCTTCCGCGAACATTACATACCAGAAGGTGTACTTCACATGAAACAAGAAGAATTTATGAAGCTGAAGCAAGGAGGGGATACTGTTAATCAGTATCTCAATAAATTCAATCATTTGTCACAGTATGCAATCGACCAAGTTAACACCGATCTGAAGAAGAAGAATTGTTTCATGTGAGGACTGAATGAGAGGATGCAAAGAAAAATGGCTACTTGCATTGACCTTACCTACGGAAGGGCTGTCAGCACAGCGTTGGCAGTCGAATCTAAATATGCAAGTTCTGGAAAGATCAAGGGGAGTGGAGGAAACAGGCCTACTCAGGGCCCTGAGAAAAGGCAACGGTTTGTTATCCGGCCTGTTAATCAGGGTCGTTCTTCAGCACGTCCACCCTCCTTCCCATTTAAACAGCCAGTATTCATCCGTCCCAATACTGCCCCTACAACAACAAGTCAGCCGGGTGCCCCTGGCACTCGATTCCCTGCTCTTCCCAGTTCATCGACAGGATGTTTCAATTGTGGAAAATCTAGGCATTTTATCAAGGATTGCCCTTATCCAAAGCAAAACAAGTCAAACAATCCACAAGGATCTGGGAATTCATCTCAAGCCAAGGGAAATAATATGGGCAAAAATACAAAGAAGACAAGACGCATATATTATACGCAAGTGGCCACCACACTGGATGGTGAACCGGTCATGATGGGTACGTTCCTTGTGGCCAATCATCCCGCAATTATTATCTTTGATTCTGGTGCTTCGCATACGTTCATCAGCAAGAAATTTGTGGAGCAACATTGCATTTCATACCATGAATCAAAAGAGGGGTTTAAAATTCAGTCACCTGGGGGACAAATCTTTACTAGAGAAGTGGCCTATCAAGTGCCCGTAACATTGGCCGGACGAGACTTTCCTACTAATATGATAGTTCTGAAAGGCCAAGACATAGATGTGATTTTGGGCATGAATTGGTTGGCCAAACATAAAGCAACCCTCAACGCTGATAAGAGAACTATCAGGTTGAGTCATAATCAAGAAGAAATTCTCTTGTCTATCCCCATTCCAACTGAAATTACTAGCAGAGTTTATGAAGCCATTATACCGGAAGTCAAGGATATTCTGGTAGTATGCGAGTTCCCAGATGTCTTTCCAGAGGATTTGCCTGGATTGCCACCCGAGAGAGATGTAGAGTTTGTAATTGAATTGAAGCCATGTACGGCTCCCATTTCTAGAAGATCGTACCGCATGCTTCCAAATGAGCTGGCGGAACTGAAGATTCAGTTACAAGATCTACTATCGAAAGGATTCATCCGGCCAAGCTCGTCACCATGGGGTTGTCCGACCATATTTGTCAAGAAGAAGGATCAAACTTTACGGATGTGTGTGGATTATCGACCCCTGAATGAGGTCACTATCAAGAATAAGTACCCTCTTCCGCAGATTGACATTTTATTTGATCAACTGACCGGGGCGAGGGTATTCTCCAAGATTGATCTCAGATCGGGCTATCATCAGATCCGTATTCGGCCCGAGGATATACCAAAGACCGCATTCACTACGCGGTACGGATTATTTGAATATCTGGTAATGTCTTTTGGACTGACGAATGCTCCTGTTTCACTTATCTGATGAACTCGGTATTCATGCCCGAGTTGGACAAATTTGTGGTGGTCTTCATAGATGATATTTTGATATATTCAAAAAATGAAGAGGAGCATGCTCAACATTTACGGGTCGTATTAACTTGCTTAAGAGAACATCAATTATATGCCAAGTTCAGTAAATGCGCGTTTTGGCTGGAAGAAATTCAATTTCTGGGACATGTACTGTCTGCCGGGGAGACTGCGGTAGATCCCAGCAAAGTCAAGGACATTTTGGAGTGTAAACCCCCAACCACTGTTCACCAAGTCCGAAGTTTCCTTGAACTGGCTGGTTATTACCGCCGATTTATACCAGATTTTTCTAAACTTGTGAAGTCAATCACAAGTCTATTGAAGAATGATACTAAATTCAATTAGTCTTCAAACTGCAATGAAGCTTTTGAGAAATTGAAGACATTATTAACCACTGCTTCGGTATTGGCTCAACCGGATATTAACAAGCCATTTGATGTGTATTGTGACGCATCTGGCAGTGGTCTCGGCTGCGTATTAATGCAAGAAGGCCGAGTAATTACGTATGCTTCAAGGCAGTTACGCCAGCATGAGGAACATTATCCTACTTATGATCTGGAGCTAGCTGCAGTGGTTCATACTCTGAAGATCTGGCGTCATTATCTGCTGGGTAATATCTGTCACATTTATACAGATCATAAAAGCTTGAAATATATCTTTACCCAGTCTGAACTCAATATGAGACAAAGGAGATGGCTCGAGCTAATCAAGAATTATGAATTGGAGATCCATTATCACCCGGGCAAAGCAAATGTAGTGGCAGATGCACTTAGTCGCAAGGCCTCCTGCCATTGTCTAACCATGGGGACTTCTGACATTACGTTGTGCCAGGAGATGGAGAATTTGAACCTAGGTATGATTCGGCATGGGACTTCAAATCACTTGAAGCTGGAGTCAGTCATCTTACAAAGGATAATCAACGCATAGAAAAATGATGAGGGTATGAAACACATACGTGAAAAGATAAAGGCTGGAAAAGCCAATTGCTTCCAAGAAGATAATCAAGGTGTGGTATGGTTTAATAACCGCATAGTGGTGCCGAAGAATGAAGAGCTCCGCCAGCAAATTCTTGATGAGGCACATCTTAGTCGCTATTCTATTCATCCCGGAAGCACTAAGACGTATCAAGATCTAAAACAGCATTATTGGTGGACGAAAATGAAGATCAAGATTGCACGCTATGTGGCTAGATGTGACACCTGCAGACGTGTCAAGGCCATACACCTAAAAGTTGTCGGTCCATTACAGTCTCTACCAATACCAACATGGAAATGGGAAGATATAAGTATGGACTTTATTGTGGGATTGCCCAGGACCGCAAAGGGGTATGACTCTATCTGGGTTATTGTTGATCGGCTTACGAAAATTGCTCATTTTCTACCCGTCAAGACAGTGCACCCAGTTGCTGTTTATGCCCAATTGTATATTGCTCGTATTCTCAGTTTGCACGGGGTTCCGAAGACTATAGTGTCGGATCGTGGACCTCAATTCGTATCCAAATTTTGGGAAGAACTTCATAAATCCCTGGGTACTAAATTGCTCCACAGTTCAGCCTATCATCCTCAATCGAGTGGGCAGACTGAGAGGATTAATCAAATACTTGAAGATATGCTGCGGGCATGTGTGCTGGAATTCCCACAGAAATGGGATGAATGTTTGCCGTTAGCGGAATTCTCATATAATAATAGCTATCAAGAAAGCATCAAGATGGCACCCTTCGAAGCTTTATATGGACGACGATGTCGTACTCCGCTAAATTGGTCTGAACCAGGTGAAAAGTACTTCTTCAGGCCTGACCTGGTAAAGGAAATTGAAGAGAAAGTTCTGAGAATAATACATAATTTGAAGAAAGCTCAAACCCGTCAAAAGAGTTATGCAGACCGGCGACGACAACCCTTATACTTTCTAGTAGGAGATTATGTCTACTTGAAAGTTTCTCCAATGAAGGGCGTATCACGTTTCGGGGTTAAAGGAAAGCTTGCACCCCAGTACATTGGTCCATTCCCTATACTTGAGCAATGTGGACCAGTGGCATACCGACTCCAATTACCCGAAACCTTGTCTGCTGTGCATAATGTGTTCCACGTGTCCTAGTTAAAGAAGTGTCTTCGGATTCCAGATCGGACTATTGAAGTGACAGATGTTGTCCTTGAACCAGACTTGACATATTCTGAACATCCCATTCGAGTCTTGGATCAAAAGGACAGGATTACCTGGAGAAAAACTCTCAAGTTTTACAAGATACAGTGGAACCAACATTCTGAAGATGAGGCTACATGGGAAACTCAAGACTTTTTGGATAAGAATTTCCTAGACTTTTTAGCCTCTTGTAATTTGTAAAGTATACAACATTGTTGTAATAAAGGAGTGAGTCCCAAACCCACCCCTGCCTTGTACCAAAAATAAGGAAATAAAAATGTGAAGCATTTCCTTTTCCATTACTTACCCTAGGATTTTTAATCTCGGGACGAGATTCTTTTATGGGGGGAAGGATGTAACACCCCTGGTGTTACTGTAACTAAAACTTGAGCATGACATCATAAACATTGGCATTGCATATGTTTGACACACCTAGAGTGCATTCACTAGGTAAAAATTTCAAACAAGTTGTATTGTTCTGGTGTTATGCAAATAAGACCCTGGAATAGGATACTTAACCCTAAATAGGGTTTAAATGGGTAAAACATAACCCAAATTGAGAAAACCCAAAAGCTTTAGTGGGATAGTCATAAAATGCTCCCAAGAATGAATTTGAATCACATTTATACCCCTGAGATACTAGAAACCCTAATTGAAACCCTGGAAAACCCTAAATCTAAACCCTAGGGGCCTATGTGCAAAAACAGTGCACATTTGGACTAAAGTGTAAAAACTACAATGTTAAAGCATATAAAGTCATTTGGTTCACAAATGTTTTGACTTGTAAGCCAAATCTTGGATTTTGGACTTAATTGCAAAATAGACCTCAATTGGGTTCTATACTAAGGCTGAATTTCAGGGTATAAGCTCAACTTTGGAGCTTTATAACTTTCAAATTATAGGGTTTTTGCCCTAGGTCACCACATCAAAATTATAGACCTATCAAAGGAGAACAACTTTGCTTAAGGGTGTAAACATAGTTGTTGAGAATAAATTGGAGATAATTAAGCCCAAAGTTGGACTGTCACGCTGATACAGTCTGAATCTCAGGCCTACAGTGACCTTGATCCAAGTTTGAGAACCATTTCGACTAGGATCCAGTGAGAATCTACCTAGGGTTGCTATAACAAAGTTGTAGAGATATTATAGAGGAACAACTTTGCTGCAGAACCCGGTACAAGTTGTCATAGAGATTTAAGAGAAAATCGAGTGCAAAGGTTGACTGTCAGGCTAACTGAACGCCGTTTGGCCATTGTACAGTAGCAAAATATCAGAAGATGCAGTATATCTCGCCGCCGACGACCACCGTGCATGGATTCACGTTTTTGGTCGCCATGATTCGTGCTGACCGAGTGGATAGCACTTGGGATCAAGCAAGGTTCCCCGCCGTGGATAACTCCGGCCATAAACAAATCCGGCCACCGTACTGCACACGCCGCAGTAGAAGTCGATAGGCACACCGGTGAACGCCGCCTTTCGATCTTGTGCCATGTGCTCAGGTACCCCCATTGCGTCGCCATGACTCTCTATAGCCGTCAAATCGTCGCCGGTGAAGTCGCCACGACGGTGGACACGAATCCACTGAGCCAAAATTCTTCTCGATCTCCGGCCACCGCACTGCCCGACCAAATTGCGTGCCACCGCCTAAGCCTCCTATAAATTGATGGTCGGGGCTGTTGCGCCATACAATCTCGAAGCCATAGCACCCACTCCCACCCTTAATCATTCACCAGAGTTCTTGAATTTCAAACTTTCCCCAAACTGGTCTCCGCCACCGCAAAGAGCACCTCGCCGCGGCCAGCGCGATCCAGGTCAGTCCATGTCTTCTGCTTCCCCGTTTAAGTATTCTTATGTGTCTACGATGCTCGCCGACCCATATAATTGAGCTAGACCGCCGCCAGTCGCCGGGAACGCATGATTCTTTGGTTCATCCGCGCGGTTACTGTGGCCAGAACGAATCAGGTCACCATTTCTGAAATTAACTTAGGGGAAACGCTCGGGGAAGGTTCAATTTGGTGATAGCCGCTCGGGAGCACCGGTCATTGTGTAAATCCACTAGCACAACCTCACCGGAGTTCATCCTCCGCGCTGCCATCGTCGTGGACCTCGGGCGGTGAAGGATTAGAACGTGGGGGCCTTTTCTGTAAACCGTCAGTGACTCGAGAAAATAGTAAGCGAACCCAGTTCTAGTTAGCCAAAACCCTAAGGGTCTTTCTGAAAAGCCGCCAGCGCGGGTGCGGGCGCGCGCGTTTCCGCGTGGGCCTGGGCCGTCTGAGCCGGATTTGGCCCAGTACTGTTTCTTCTTTTCTATTTTCTTTTTCTGTCCAACTTTAGAAATATGTAGAAAATTACAAAAAATGGTAAAAATGCCAAACCAATTTTTCTAGATTCCTTATTTTACATAGTATTTAATAAAAATAGTTCCATGATTTTTAGATTAAATAGGGAATTTTGGAGTATATAAAATAGCTTAAGATATTGATTCTGGATTTTTAGAAAATAGTTAATAATTCCAAAAATGCCCAAACTTTTTATATCAACTCAAAACATTATTTAGAAGCCTTGGGTAGAGTTTGGTTTGAATTGGACCTTGTTTGATAATTAGAACCTACAACCCCCACCCCTGCTCTTTGAATTCCTTTACTGACTCCGGAAACCCTAGTTTCCCGGAGAACCGTGAAGGAAAATTGTATTCAAGAACCTTAGATAATAAATTATTATTATCTTTGCACTCTCATGAGCTTTACATGGCATTCATTCTTATATACACAAATATATGGTTCTGTTTAGAAAACGAAGAAGAAGTCGAAATAACCGAAGAGAAGACACCACCACCACCTTCGGAATCTCAGGCAGGAAACTGTTTCTACCTTGATATCTGTGGTCCGAGCCTGACTCACCTATCAACGAAGGCAAGCCCCGGTGCATTTGCGACCCTCCTTGATGTTTTTAAAATCTTTCTCACTTGATTAATGCATTAGGTGATAGGAGTTGAATGCTTAAACAATTCCTGCATTACCTTCCTTGAACTTGATTACCTTCCTTGAAACCCTGCTTTTACAAAATGTTTTTACTATGCTTAGTATTGCTCTAGCAAAACAAAAGGTTTTGTTTTACAAAAGATGATTGTCAAAGTGGGAATGATGTTTTGAAAATAAAACTTGATGGTGGATCCATCATGGCCGTGATGGGTTCTACATCGGAAAAGATGTACCTCTGCTAGGTACCAAACTTTGGGTTTTAAATGATTAAGCTGAGACCGGGTGGGTGACTTGCATGAGAAGAGAGTCTCGGTGTAGTGTCTCCGTCTGAGTCGATTAAGGACCATGTCGATGTAGGCATGCTGACCGAGGACCCTTTAACTGGTCACATGCCTCGTCATGGGTAAGCCTTGCCTCGGGCAGACTAAGGCCAGAATAAGATAACACGGAATGGGCGTGGAGCGGTGGCGAAAGTAGCGTGTACCCTCCGTGGCAAGAGGCTGGACGGTGGTGTATCTGTGCTCTCGGTTCGCGTGAACCTGATCTGGTCTTAAGAACACCGGTGGCGGGTTGACATATGCAAGGGTTAAGTGCTACATATGTCGTGTGATTGGAGATCCTCAGCTGAGTATAATCGATTCGGATCGCCGTACCTCCGCGGTTATGGAGACTTGGCCACTGACCTATACGTAGAACTCCAGTGAAGATGAAGGGCTTGTTAAGAAATTGGCTAGTGCAGGTTAAGTGATTGAACTAGGTTAGAAAGAACTCTAGTTACAAGTAATTTTACCTAACCTGAAAATAAAACTGGATTTTTAAAGATCCACTTTTAGTAAGCATTTATGCAAAACAGAGTCTTTGATAATTGAGAAACCTTACCTTGACTCCCTTACAACCAGCATACCCTTGAGAGTCTTTTCTTTAGTCGGGTAAGACTTGCTGAGTAATTCCATACTCAGTGTTTTATTCCCTATTGTTTTTAGGTGATGAAGCAACAAATTTTTGTTGCTTTTGTACCAAGGTGGTGCCAAATGAAGAAAAGCAAGAATGAAGCTGCGGGAGGACCTAGTCCTCCATAAAAACTTTTATGTAAGAACTTATCGGGAGGAGTTTTTACCTCCCTTGGTATTGTAATAATAAGTACTCTGCACTTGTATTTATATGCTGGTCTATAACAACTAACTTTATCTTACTTTCAAATACATGTAAGTTATGTAATCGCTTCCGCATTTCTGTATCTCTGATGTTCTGTAATGTCTACGCGACGGGTGAAACGCTCTTGGGAAAGGTAAGAAAAGCAGATACCGAACTTTTCAAGTAATTCAAGGGCATCTATAGGGTTGTCTGAGGTCCGTTGGACAAGGACAACTGTAGGTGGGCCTAATAACTTGGGAGGTTCCGTCACAGCTGGTATCGGAGCGAAGCCCTTCTCTACAGATATTTTGAGGCATCTTCAAAAAGATTTTCTAAAGACTTATCTAGAAAAATTTCTTCCATTCTTACCCATTATATCTGAAGAATCTACATGAAAGACCAGATAGGAAGAGTGCAATGTATAGAAGGTATAAATCAACTGAGGTTGATTCTGTAATTATACATGCATCATGCTAAGAACTATACTAATAAAATTTCCCCTTAGAGAAATGCCGCCACGCACGAGGAAAACCGCGCGCAAGTCAACTGGCCCAATTGGTGTACCCCGTCATCAACTCGCTCCCAGACATGAGGATAGTAGTAGTGGGAGTAACGATCTGATCGGGGATCTTGAAGCCCAAGTAAATTAGCTTCAAGCGGAACTTCAACGCAGGACTAACATATGGGTCGCGGATGGCGACAGAATAAATGAATTAAGAAGCCACATCCGCCGCCTACAGGATCAGCTCGCTGATCGAGATTTAGCGCTTGACTGGGCGGTTCAGTCTCGTTCGCTTGCCTGGGCTAAGGAGGCAAAGGCTCGAGCCCGTGTCGAAGAACTTAGCTCAGCTATTGATAATCTGCATGCATATTGCAATACCCTACATGAAGAAGTTCATGTACTGTATTCGCAATTGCACCCCAGCGTACTTGCAAATCCTGTCGGGACAGAAGCCGGACCTTCTCACGAAGCGGGAGAAGCTTTTGGTGGCGAATTGGACCTTTTTAGGCCCCCTCCCTCCATGAAGTTGGTCAACGAATGGTCTCCTACGCCCGACAGTGAAGCTACTAAGAGTGATAGGAAGTAGGAATAGTATAGTTATAGAATTATTAGTGTTATTGTATAATGGGTATTGTACTCCTGTTGTAAAAATTCGAGTCTGTAACATTACTCTTTTTAGTAATGTAAATTGGATGGTTTTTCTTTGGCATATTATATTTGTTTCCAAATGTTTGTTGCCACAGATGTCGTCCAAGATCCGATCATAGGATGTAGCCGGAACCTCCAGTGGGAGGGAGTCCACCCTGAATCCACCTCCAGTCCCTCCCACACTTGCCGAGGCTATCACCGCCTTGGTAAATGCGACAGCGGATAATACCCGTTTCCTACGGGAAATGGCGGGTCAGCAATTTCTAGTGTAGTGTTGGTGCACATTCACACTCACATATAGTGCTAGGTGTCACTCTAGAACTCACTCACAAGTTAGAATGAAAACCGATTTGAAAAACAGCATATAAAAGAAAATAGGATTTCTGGCCTTGGGGCACCGGACTGTCCGGTGTGCACTGGACTGTCCGGTGCACCCTCTGCCAGGTGGGACCAGGCTAGCCCTGGGGAAGGCTTTCCCCGAGCAGAAACCCGAGAGCGCCAGTTTCAGAAATGAATTTTAGTGGTGCACCGGACAGTGCAAGGGACAGTGCACCGGACTATCTTGTCGGTGATCACCATGAAGATCTTGTTGGTGACCCAATCAAGTTTGTAAGCGGTCTCGAGGGATCCACCGCGCCGGAGTGGCAAAGGATCATGTCGTAGTGAGCACTTGGTTCTTGCGAGGACCAAGGGGGAGCGATACCCTTGCACGGGTGCTCCAACGAGGACTAGTGGAGAGTGTCGACTCTTCGATACCTCGGGAAAAATTGGAGGAGTCTTCTAAACCTTGCTTTACTTTCCGTACTTAATTCAAGCACTTTACATTGTGTATTTGTTTAGCAAGTATTTGAAGCATTGTCCTAGCATTGTTGTATTTCTAGTATTATTATCCTAGTGCTAGTTGTTGGGGTGAAGTTGGGCTCTTGCTTAGCTCTTGCTTAGGTTTTAGAAAAGCCCAATTCACCCCCCCCCCTCTTGTGCATCGTGATCCTTTCAATTGGTATCAGAGCCTTGTTGCTCTTAGATTAGCTTAACCGCTAGAGTAACAATGTCCGGTGGGGATGGACCTCCTCCCATTTTTGATGGTGACGATTTTCCATATTGGAAAATTCGTATGGAAGCATATTTAGAGGCTATAGACATTGGTGTCTACAAAGCCGTCATACAAGGATTCCCCCAACCTAGAGATCCCACAAATCTTGTAGGTGATGAGTTTAATTATGAGAAATGGAATGCTAAGGTCAAAAACACCCTTTTTAGAGGCCTTTCCAAAGATGTGTTCAATAGAGTTAGAAATCATAAAAATGCTCATGATTTGTGGATGGACATTTGTGCTCTACATGAAGGAACTAGGAGTGAGCATGAGGAAAGATACCACATTGCTATGAGAAAGTTGAATTCTTTTGAAATGCTTACTAATGAAAATGACAATGCTATGTACTCACGTCTCAATATTCTTGTAGAGGAAGTAAATGGATTGGGGCTTACTCAAATCTCACAACCGGATGTTGTGAGGAAGATTCTCAGTGTCCTCCCAATAGACAAATATGGACACATTGTCACTGTGCTACATCAAATGGATCTTTCAGTTACCACACCTACACAGATATTGGGAAAGATCAATGCTCATGAGATGTACATGCACATCAATGACAAAGATGAGTCATCTTCCAAGAGAAAGGATTTGGCTCTCAAAGCAAATCAAGAAAGAAAAGGAAAATCCAAAGTACAAATTGAGGAAGAATCCTCAAGTGATGATGACCTTGATGCTAACATTGCCTTGATGGTGAGGAAGACCACCAAGATGTTAAAGAAGCTCAACAGAGAAGGCATCAAATTTGATTCAAGAAAGAAGAAATTCTTTTCCAGCAAAAGAAAGCTCATTTCTGAGATGGATTGCTACAACTGTGGAGAGCTTGGTCATCTTGCTCATCAATGTACTAAGCCCAAGAAGAACAAGTTCAAGGGCAAGAAAGAAGATGACAGCGATGATGAGAAAAAGGAAAAGAGATTCTTCAAGAGGAAGGATGGGAAGCAAAAGAGGTTCCACAAAAAGAAAAATGGAAAGGCATATATTGTTGGTGACTGGCTCACTGACATTGAGTCATCAAGTGGATCTTCTTCAAGTGAAGAAGAGAATGATGAAAAGGTTGCCGCCATCGCCGGGGACTTCTCTTCACCACCACCATCGCCATCATCGACTTCTCACCTATGCCTCATGGCTAGAGGTGAACGGAAGGTACAAAATGATATTGATATTACTGATGATAGTGATGAGGAATTTGCTTCACCTTCCTATGATGAACTAGCTGACTTGCTTAAAGAATACACTCAAATCATTAGGAAGTCAAAAGCTAAATGTGATAGGTTGAAAAATGAAAATGAATCTTTGAATGCCAAATATGACATAGTTATGAAAGCTAGTGATGAAATGAAAGAAGAAAACAAAAACTATGTCGTCCACTGTAAATGAGCTCACATCCTCCCTAAAAGATGCTAAAGATAAATGTGACAAGTTAAATGAAGCTAATAGGGAGTTGAAAGATAGACTAGTGAAAATCAAGGAAGACTATACTAAGATTAAATTTAATCATGATAATCTTCTTGTTGAAAATGAACTTTTATCTTGCAATACACATGAGGCTATTAACCCTGTTGTTAAGATTGATGTAGCAACCTCATGTGATGATTTGAGTCAAGGAGAGCAAACTAGTCTACATGATGAATTGACTGAAAAAGTTGAAGTCTTGACTTTAGACAACCAAAAATTGAAGAGATACCTGACTGATGCAACTACTAGAGGAAAGGTTGCCATTGAGAACAATGATTTCAACAAAGAGTTGGCAGTGGATAATGAAAGGCTTAAAAATGAGGTCAAGAAACTTAAGAGTGAAAATGAACATCTTGCAACAAGTGTGCAAAAGTTCAACAAGGGCCAATACCTCCAAAATGAGTTACTTATGAACACTGTCATGAAAAACAACAAGAGTGGTATTGGATACAATGCTTTTGTGCAAAAGAAAGCTACCACTCAATACAAGCCAAAGCAGACTCACAAGCCCATCAAATGCTTTGAATGTGGAAAAGAAGGTCACTTTGCCCACAACTGCAAAGCCAAACCACCAACTCCCTTGCCTAAGCACTCAAGACCATTTGCTTTCAATGCTCATTATATTCTAAGAAAAGTAGCAAATGGAAAGGTCAAAGTTACATTCCTAGGTCCACCAAGCAAGAGTAGACCTAGACAAATTTGGGTTGCAAAGTCCTTGATTGAGAGAGTCACTGGTCCTATGCAATATAGGGCCCTCAAAACTCAAGCTTGATTTGTCTATGGATGTAGGTGAACTACAAGACCGGTGGGAGCCATTGGGTTATTGACAGTGGATGCACACAACATATGACAGGCAACCCACGGATGTTCACCTCACTTGATGAGAATGTTGATGGTCAAGACAAAATCACATTTGGAGACAATTCAAAAGGGAAAGTGAAAGGACTTGGCAAGGTGGCAATTTCAAATGATTTATCAATTTCAAATGTTCTTTTGGTTGCACCTTTGAGCTTCAATTTATTATCAGTGGGTCAACTCTGTGATCTTGGACTTCAATGCTTATTCACTCCAACAGAGGTTATTGTATCAAAAATGGATGATGAATCAATGGTGTTCAAAGGATTTAGATACAACAATCTCTACTTAGTGGATTTCACCTCAGAAGATGCAGACTTAAGAACTTGCCTCTTCACCAAAGCTTCACTTGGATGGCTTTGGCATAGGAGGCTTGCACATGTTGGGATGAGCACACCCAAGAAGGTATTAAAGAAGGACATGGTTAGAGGATTAAAGGATGTGGTATTTGAAAAGGACAAGCCTTGTAGTGCATGTCAAGCTGGGAAGCAAGTTACTAATACACATCCTACTAAAGCTTTTATGTCAACATCAAGGCCACTGGAACTACTTCATATGGATTTATTTGGACCTACAAATTATGTAAGTGCTGGTGGCAACCTCTACTGTCTAGTGATTGTTGATGATTTCTCAAGATACACTTGGGTGTTCTTTCTTCATGACAAATCTGAAGTTGCATCTATATTCAAGAAGTTTGCCAAGAAAGCTCAAAATGAATTTGATTGCAAGATCAAGAAGATTAGAAGTGATAATGGCAAAGAATTTGACAACACCAACATTCCTGAGTATTGTGATGAAATTGGGATCAAGCATGAAGTGTCTGCAACATATACACCTCAACAAAATGGAGTTGTTGAAAGGAAAAACAGGACCTTGATCACACTTGCAAGAACAATGATTGATGAGTATAACACACCGGAGAGGTTTTGGGCCGAAGTTGTCAACACTGCATGTTATGCATCAAACAGGCTATTTCCTCACCGGCTACTTGCGAAGACTCCCTATGAACTGCTAAATGGGAAAAAGCCAGACGTCTCCTTCTTCCGAGTGTTTGGATGCAAATGCTACATCTACAAGAAACGCCATCACCTAGGGAAGTTTCAAAGACTTTGTGATATTGGTTTTCTTTTGGATTATTCATTAAAGTCCAAAGCATATCGAGTATTCAATCATGCCACTGGCGTGGTAGAAGAAACATATGATGTGGAATTTGATGAGACTAATGGCTCCCAAGGAGCACTTGAGAATTTTGATGATGTAGGTGATGGGCCACTTAGGGAAGCAATGAACAACATGCCAATTGGAGATATCAAACCAAAAGAAGATGAAGAAGAGGTGCAAAACATTGACAGGCCTTCTTCATCAAATGTACCACAAGATGATGAAAAAGATGAGAGGCATGCAAATGAAGATACATTTGTCTCTCATGAACAAGCAAGGGTACAAGCCAAAGATGTTGATGCTCTAGGATCTTCTTCCCAAGTGGTTAACAGGAGAAACTCATCACTACTTCAAGCTCATCCTCAAAACCAAATCATTGGGAGTCCTTCACAAGGGGTTATTACTCGATCACATAGACATGCTTATTTTATTGAACATCACTCTTTTGTTTCTTGTGTTGAGCCTACTTGTATAGATGAGGCACTACAGGATCCAGACTAGGTGAACGCCATGCATGAAGAACTTAACAACTTCACCCGTAACCAAGTTTGGACCCTGGAAAAGCCCCCACAAGATGCACGAATCATTGGAACAATGTGGGTGTTCAGAAACAAACAAGATGATCAAGGCGTGATTGTAAGGAACAAGGCAAGACTTGTTGCAAAGGGATTCTCTCAAATTGAAGGCTTAGATTTTGGAGAGACCTTTGCACCGGTTGCTCGACTGGAAGCCATCCGTATCCTACTCGCATATGCATCATGCTATGATATAAAGCTTTATCAAATGGATGTAAAAAGTGCATTTTTAAATGGCTTCATAAATGAACTTGTATATGTTGAGCAACCACCTGGATTTGAGGACCCTAGATATCCTAACCATGCTTACAGGTTGTCCAAGGCGCTATATGGGCTAAAGCAAGCACCAATGGCTTGGTATGAGCGTCTTCGCGACTTCCTCATCGAAAAGGGCTTCAAGATCGGGACCGTCGACACAACTCTATTCACAAAGAAACATAACGGTGATATTTTCATTTGTCAAGTATATGTTGATGACATAATCTTTGGCTCGACAAATGACTATCATTGCAAGGAATTTGGTGAGTTGATGTCGAAGGAGTTCAAGATGTCAATGATTGGTGAGCTGACGTACTTCCTCGGCTTTCAAGTCAAGCAAATGAAAGATGGTAACTTCCTCTCACAAGAGAAGTATACCAAAGACTTGTTGAAAAGGTTCAACATGGAGAAGTGCAAACCAATCAAGACACCTATGCCTGCAAATGGACATCTCGACCTAGATGAGGGAGGTAACCCGGTTAATCAAACTCTCTACCGTTCTATGATTGGTAGTTTATTGTACCTTATCGCATCTAGGCCCGATATCATGTTTAGTGTCTGCAAGTGTGCTAGATTTCAATCTAATCCTAAGAAAGCTCATCTTCGCGCTGTTAAAAGAATTCTTAGGTATCTCAGGCACACCACAAGCGTTGGTCTGTGGTATCCCAAAGGAGCTACTTTTGATTTAATTGGCTATTCCGATTCGGATTATGTCGGTTGCAAAATTGATAGGAAAAGTACTTCTGGGGGATGCCATCTGCTTGATAGATCACTAGTATCATGGACATCCAAAAAGCAAAATAGTGTTACCTTGTCAACCGCCGAAGCGGAATACATTGCTGCGGGTGCTTGTTGCACACAAATTTTATATATGAAACAAACTCTTCTAGACTATGGCGTAGTTCTAGAAAAGGTACCTTTGTTGTGTGATAATGAGAGTGCTGTTAAAATAGCTAATAATCCTGTACAACACTCTCGCACCAAGCACATTGATATCCGTCATCACTTCCTGAGAGATCATGTTGCTAAAGGAGATATCATTTTAGAAGGAGTGAGGTCGGAAGATCAATTAGCGGATATTTTCACTAAGCCACTTGATAAGACCCGCTTTTGCATGTTGAGGAATGAATTAAATATACTTGATCTCAGAAATTTTATTTAAGAAGTCAAATGGTGTTGTCAAGCTTGCATTGCATATTTACATTTCTTGTTTTGCATCTAGGGCTTGTCTAACCTAGTTGAGATAACCGCCAACAAAGCGAGTGAAAAAGCTTAACTCGGATCAAACTTGACAAGTCTTAGTTTTAAGCTTTTAGCACTTGAATTCTTATTTTCTATTCAATTGTTGGTTCTTGAAATATGCATGAGGTACTGCACTTAGGGGGAGTATTCAAAACTCAAATCACTCATGAAAACCCCTAGTGCAAGGCCAAAATGCAAATTTCACCATTTGCCTATTTTCTCTAAAAATTATCTAGCCTATGGCAAAATACTTTGAAAATTATGAGAAAATATATGAGGGTGCCAATACCTGTCCCAACAAGTGTTATTTTGTGTGATTATAAGTTGGGATTTGGTTTGGTTGGAAACTAGATAGAAAAATTCAAAAATTTCAGAACTTCCCTCTGTCTGGGCTCACCGGACAGTCCGGTGTGCACCGGACACTGCACTGTGCAATGTCCGGTGCACCGACAGCCGCGCGCTCAAATTCCTTTTTCCTGTGCGTTGTCCGGTGGTTCACCGAACAACTACTGTGCGCTGTCCGGTGTGCACCGGACATGCACTATAGACTGTCCGGTGCGCCCATATTCGATTTTTTTTAAAAAAAACTTTCCCCGCCCGAGCCCAGGGCAGAGAACATTTCCTCAGCTTCTCTCTGCCTCCTTGGCGATTCCCACTCCCTCGCCGGCGACCTCCCCTCACCGGCGACCAACGTGCTCCAGCGATCTCCCGTGTTTGTGCCTGCTCTTCACTCCTCTCGGTGAGCAGCTCCTTCTCCCTCGGTCTTCCTCCCTCTCTGTTCTGTTGTGCAGAGGCTCTCCTTCCCACCTCTTGTGCAAAATTCAAATCCTTATGAATTCCTGTGAATCCATGTGGTTGGAGATGTTCCTCTGTGTGCCTTGAACACCCTTGTAGGTTCTCAGCTCCTGAGGGAGGGTTTCACAGCCTTAAATAGCCGTTTCACCGAAACCCTAAATTCTCGCACACCACATGCTCGGTGAAATGCCCAAACCAGCCAAAAATGCTCCGATTGAACCCAAATTTTTCAGGCACCTTCACAACACCTTTAGTAACATATTCGCCAAATTTCACGCCAATCCGATATACCAGGCTTTAATTTCACCAAATTCCCCGTTTCGAGCGATCGTTTCCGAGCCGAGTGCCCAAATTCTTTTTTCTTCGCCTAAATTCAAACCATGCACACACTTCACTCATATTCACCCACATAAACCTATTCGTGAAGTATCGGCTCAATTCCATGTCATTTCATGCCTCAATTCGAATTCCAAACCTCCTATGGCACTATTTCTCGTTCAAACGTCGTTTTCGCGTCGTTTGACCTCTCGATCGCCATATCTCTCGTTTTCTGTGCCATATTTCTCTGTGTATGTATTTATTCACATTTCATATACTTATGACTATGTGACTAATACGTGCTCACCTCTTCTGTCATTTCAGTGACCTTGCCTGCCCGTGAGCTGTCTCCTGTCCTGCCTGGATTTTCACCTCTCGTGTGAGCGTTCCAGGTAGACATCTCCTCTTTTGATATTCTATCGGCTATTATCGACTTGTGCTTAGCTTCTCACTCTCATTTGCAGTCGTCAGGTCTGGATGCCACGCACGAAGAATGTGTCCGCGCCAGGGGGAGGCGACGATGAGGATCCTCGTCGCCCCTTCAGGCAGGTCAAGGGAAAGACCGTGTACTTGGAGCAGCAGGAAGGCCGCAAGAAGCGGCGCATGGACAGAGCAGCCCGAGCAGCGGTAGCAGCAGCAGCAGCCGCTGAGCAGGCCGAGCTAGGAGATCAGCCACAGACTCCTTCAGATCAGATTGCGTACCGAGTTCGTCGCCTCGCCTCCCGGCCTCGCTCCTCCACTCGCACCACTACTACCACTCCACCACCCACTTCACATGCTCCCGTCACTCCTGCGCCATCCACTACCTCAGCCATACCTACCACCTCCACTACTCCAGCATCCACTTATCCTTCTGCTCCCCTTTCCGCTCCACCTATCCCACCTGCTCGATTCCGGGAGCGCGATGAGACTAAGGTGCGACCACTTACTGCGGATCCCAGACTGTTTGATCTTCAGCGTGCTATAGCGGCACGAGTACATAGGTTCAGATACATACTCATGGAGTCTTGGTTACCTGCACATAGAGACCCAGCAGCAGCAAATCCATTCAGCACCAGGATTTAGGAATCTTTCTACCGAGCACAGTTGTCAGCTCAGATTGCTCTGCGAGCGCATTGGCTCTTGGATCTCCCTGCCTTCCTGCTTGCCGCCGGTGCCGACTCTGAGGTTCACCTCTCCTAACTGCCTGGACTTCTCACTCTGATGACTACCAGCGGCAGATATGTTGAGGAATGGGTCCGAGTTTTCTATGCTTCAGTATGGATAGACCCTGATCACCACTGGATGAGATTCCGATTTGAGCGAGAGGATGTTACCATTCATGCCAGCCAGATTCGACAGTTGTTTGGATTTTCCGAGTCATCGACTCATCTTCACAGCTTGTGCTATGGCACCTCTGACCCTCCTCGTCGCCCTCACGACGGAGTTGCTCCTGGTACAGCTCACGTCGCGGCTCTGTTCCGACCACCCTTCTCAGATGGGTCGCGACGTTCTCCGACAGACTTCACCACAGCAGCAAAGTTTCTATACCAGCTTATGAGACGGACACTTCTGCCGCGGATGGGCTACAGGGAGGCCACCACTCATATCTAGCTCTGGCTCCTTGGTGCCCTGGTCTCTCACTCAGAGTTTGATGTCGTGGATTTCCTTATTTGTGAGATCGAGGACACTGTACTAGATGGTATACGTGCTCGTCGACAGCTGCCTTATGCTCACTATCTGTGCCACATCTTTGCTCAGCTGATTCGGCCCCCACAGTTCCAGGGCACACTTGAGGCCTCACGCCTCCTCTTTGGTTCCTATCGTCCAGCGCCTAAGGATCCTGTGCCAGCTCCTGCTCCAGTCTTTGACACTCAGGCCAAGGATACTGCTCTTCATCAGTTCGAAGCTCAGGACGCAGCAGTTGTTGTTGATGATGATGATGATGATTTTGGGATTCCACCTCCGCCTCCGCCTCCTATGCCTCCACGCTCACATGATCATGAGGCTGGGAGTTCTAGTGCTACCCCTGCTGCCCCTCCTACCATTGACCCTGCTCTTGCTTCGATCCTCCAGACACTTACTCAGCAGCAGGCTCACTTGGCAGCCGAGCAGGCCCATCAGGCAGCAGCCCACCAGCAGTTGTCCGAGAGAATGCTCTCGATGTTTCAGACAATTCAGGACAGGCAGGATTCTTTGCAGCAACAGCTTCTTCAGGACCAGGCTGAGAACAGGGCTTTTATGACTCTCATGCTTCAGCATTTTGGTATATCGATTTCCCAGTTCAGTCAGCACCGCCTCCACCTCTTTAGGCTCCTATTGTGCCAGCTATTCAGCCAGGACCCCCTCATCCTACACTTGCTCCTTCGTCCTCTCCACTCCGGCCGGTCACCCTGGTTTTCACGTCGCCGGTCATTGGCTCCGTCAGATCTCAGCCGCTAGTGCCACCAGCTCCTGCTGTTACCACTGTCGTTGTGGCGGTGTCTGTGACTTCTTCGGCTCCGGCAGCTCCTGCAGCGCAGCCTCCGTCTGAGTCAGTACCAGCTCCAGCTTCTACAGCAGATCCTGGATCTGAGACTGACTCTGACCCACAGCTGGCGTTTGCTCTACTGCCACGACCGCGACCGGATGCGCCCCCACCACCTCCTCCCTCTTCTGATGTGTAGGTTCGGGTTTCCTTTTGGTGTTTGACGCCAAAGGGGGAGAGATATGAGTTGTGAGAGCTAGGGGGAGTTAGGGAGTTAGTAGAGAGTCATTTGGATGTAATATATGTGCTTGTTACTCTCTGTACTAGCTTCACTTTTGTATGATGCTTTTGGCTCACAAACTCTATTATATACTCTCGATGCTTATGTTGATTGTGGGTGTATTATGTTTTCACCTTATATTTTATCACCAGTCTTTTAGTTCTTGTTCATCGATTTGATTTCACTTCTATATGAACAAGAAACTTACGATGTGTATGCGCTCATTCTTATTATTATTATGGTACACATTCTTTCTGTCAAAGATTACTGAGTATAACTAACCATCTTTTCTATTGACAGAAATTTCAAAACAAACTACTCTCACAAATTTTGTAGGGTTGTCATCAATCACCAAAAAGGGGGAGATTGAAAGCATCTAGGCCCCTGGTTGGTTTTAGTGATTAATGACAACGTAATGTTATATGTGACTAACGTGTGTTTTGCAGAAACAAATGGTAAGTTATGTCACATTACAGGTAGAAGTACTACAACGGTGAAAACAATCCCGGAGATAAGAACTCGAAGCGACGGCTAAAACGACGAAACAAAAGGTGAAGGACTACAGAGTCCGAGTGTCAAGGAGATGTGGACACTCGTGATTTAGTTAGGTCTTTTATTCTCTTTTAGCCGTACTATAAAGAGGGGTTGTCGATGAGTAGTTTGACCAAGAGAGTTCTGGTCTAGTGTTGGTGCACATTCACACTCACATATAGTGCTAGGTGTCACTCTAGAACTCACTCACAAGTTAGAACGAAAACCGATTTGAAAAACAGCATATAAAAGAAAATAGGGTTTCTGGCCTTGGGGCACCGGACTGTCCGGTGTGCACCGGACTGTCCGGTGCACCCTCTGCCAGGTGGGACCAGGCTGGCCCTAGGGAAGGCTTTCCCCGAGCAGAAACCCGAGAGCGCCAGTTTTAGAAATGAATTTTTGTGGTGCACCAGACTGTCTGGTGTGCACCGGACAGTGTCTGTTCACTGTCCGGTGTGCCATCAGCCCAACGGCTAGCTATCAGAACTAGCCGTTGGAGTCGACCGTTGGCGCACCGGACTTTCCAATGCGCCCATGCGCAGAAGAGTGCTGGTAACGGCTAGTTGGTGGGTGAGGGCTATTTATACCCCCCTCCACCCACCATATTCAATGTCTTGCTGCCCACATTAATTCCAGCACATTGCTAGAACATTGCAAGCACCAAAAGCCTAGTGAGGAGATTAGAGAATCTTAATCCCGCATTTGTTCCTCATTAGCGCTAGCGAGAGCCACCTAGAGCACACACCACTTGCATTGGACTTCTCTTGGTCAAGCGAAAGTCTACGGCTTGTTACTCTTGGTGATCTGCATCACCTAGATGGCTTGGTGGCGTTGGGAGCTCGGTGATCACCGTGAAGATCTTGTTGGTGACCCGACTCAAGTTTGTAAGCGGTCTCGAGGGATCCACCGCGCTGGAGTGGCAAAGGATCATCTCGTAGTGAGCACTTGGTTCTTGCGAGGACCAAGGGGGAGCAATACCCTTGCACGGGTGCTCCAACAAGGACTAGTGGAGAGTGCCGACTCTTCGATACCTCGAGAAAAATTAGAGGAGTCTTCTAAACCTTGCTTTACTTTTCGCACTTAATTCAAGCACTTTACATTATGTATTTGTTTAGCAAGTATTTGAAGCATTGTCCTAGCATTGTTGTATTTCTAGTATTATTATCCTAGTGCTAGTTGTTGGGGTGAAGTTGGGCTCTTGCTTAGCTCTTGCTTAGGTTTTAATTAGTGTTGATTTTTAGAAAAGCCCAATTCACCCCCCCCCCTCTTGGGCATCGTGATCCTTTCAGCGTCCACTGCGTCGCATGGTGTCAGGTCAGTCCAGTCACCTAGAGAGACTGCATCGTCGCCTGCACGAGGAGCAGAAGCACCGACACCAGGAGCAGGAACAGCAGGACTCTTCCCCCTTGCCTCAGCGGGAGGTAGAGTCTGAGAGGCCGCCTTCCCCTACACCTTAGCCAGAGATGCCCCCTGCACCACCTCAGGGCATCCCGGCTGCTAGAGGAGACCCTTACGGAGACAGAGACGACGACGACGCTGGTGGCAGTTTGAGCCACGACACGGAGCGCTCGGAGGAGCCGGAGCCGGAGGGATGGATCGCTAGACCTATCACTCGTGACGCTGCTCGTGGGTGTCACTTCCACGACGCCTCGATACCCTGTTGTGTCGGGCCTTTGACCGACACACTTGGTCTATCGAGTACCGTTGTGTAGTCTACCAGCATCGTCGCGGGTTATACCGGGACCAGTAGGAGGCTACTTGCTTGGTGCGTTGTCCGGACGATGATCTCTGGGGTGCAAAGCACTATTCTATCACTGAGAGGGACACTGCCGAGGCAGCCATGCAGGATGCAGCACGACGGGCACTTTCTCAGTATTGCTTGTTGTTCAGCGGGGTAGCTGACGGCCTTGACCTGAAGTACTACCCTCGTCGTTCGACCGGCAGTGCTGGAGGTGTGATTGTCTCGCCAGTTGGTGAGGGCAATCCCAGGCTGAGCAGCATGGTTAACCTGGCCGCCGTGCTCAACACAGAGTTGGACCATGCCCTTGACGAGTTGGGCAAGGTTCGGGCGGAGGTTGCGGAATTGCATGCTGAGTGCGCGGCACGACACTATCTAGATGGTGGTTCTCCCGCCCCTATTAGGATTCAGCACCCTTACCGTTCACCGCCCCGTGGTCGCTTTGACTATGGTACCCTAGACTGCTGGACTCGCATAGATTTAGATCCATAGATCGATGGAGTCGGAGTCTATAATAATGCTTAATTCAGTGTCTTAGTCTAGCCAGTCTTAGTTAGAGTTAGTGTGGTTATCTTTTGTTGGATGCTTGTCATGACGAACATGTACTGAAGTTGGATCTTTGTAATGATTGTCACCAAGGTGTGGGTATCCCCTGCAACTTGGTGTAGTTATTAATAAAGTCAGTTATTTAGTTGGGTAACCCATTTATTTCCACTTTCCTCTTTATCTGAGAAGTTGTCAGTGAAGATGATCAATTGTTCAGTGCTATGAAGATTTCCGTATATCTTTTCTTATGCTGAAAGACTGCAGAGTCATATCTGATATGTGTGTGGTTTCTATAGATATGTGAGAACAGGCGGATAGGTGCGAGGCGTGCTCAGCCAGAGCAGCAGGCACCCTAGGAGGAGGCAGCCCCGCAGCAGCATTTGCCACCGCCACTCCCGATGACCATTGAGCAAATGTTCTTGATGCAGACTCAGGCAGTTCAGGCAATTGGCTAGACCTTAGCAGCGATGCAGCAGGTGCAGCAGCAGCCACCACCAACACAGCCTCTAGTGCAAGTCCAGCTGCCACAAGTGCCTAGAGACAAGCGGGCAGAGTTCATGAGGGGCCATCCCCTATTTTTGCCCACTCTGCTGATCCCATGGATGCGGAAGATTGGCTGCGTATTGTGGAGCATGAGTTGCACACTGCCCAGTGCAACAACCACGAGAAGGTGTTGTATGGTCCCCAACAGCTGAGGGGAGCAGCCCAGTCTTGGTGGGAGTCTTACCTCGCCACCCATGCCAACCCTGAAGCCATTACTTAGGAGGAGTTCAGGGACAATTTACGTTGCTACCATGTGCCCGAAGGACTGATGATAGTGAGGAAGGAGTTTCTCGCACTGAAGCAAGGTCCCCTGTCCGTCAGTGAGTACAGGGATAAGTTTTTGCAGCTATCACGTTATGCCCCAGAAGATATCAACACAGATGGTAAGAGGCAGTATCGCTTTCTGAGAGGATTGGTTGATCCCCTCCATTACCAGCTAATGAACCACACTTTTCCCACCTTCCAGCATTTGATAGACAGAGCAATCATGACTAAAAGGAAGCGTCGGGAGATGGAGGATAGGAAGCGCAAGATCGGAGGATCTCAGGTCGGGAGTAGTCACCGCCCCCGCTACTTAGGCAACTCACTACAGCAATTCAAGCAAGGTCACTGGCACCAGCATCAGCGTCAGCACCAGTACCAAAGGCAGTTTCCTCAGCAGCAGTAGTACCGTAAGAACACCTAGTCTGGAGGAAATAAGTACCAGCGCCAGAACAACCAGGCAGCTCATCTTCCTGCCCCAGCAGCCAACCAGAATGGCCAAGCAGCCCTAGCACAAGTAGGAGGTCGTGCATGCTTCTACTGTGGAGAACAAAATCACTGAGTAAAGAACTGTCCCAAGAAAGCAGCTCAGCAGCCGCTAGCAGTCAATGCCCCAGCAAGACAAGGAACACTACAGCAAGCACCAGGAGTCCGTGGTCAGGCCTACAACTATGGAAAGGTGAACCACATGGAGGCTGAAGCAATCCAGGATGCTCAGGACGTGGCAGTATGTATGTTTCCAATCGAATCCTACCCAGCAAAAGTACTATTTGATACTGGTGCCACGCATTCTTTTGTTTCTACATCTTGGGTAGAATCACATAACATCCCCATAGAACCAATGATCCAACCTTTAAGAGTTAATTCAGTTGGGGGAAAAGTTCAGTCCGATAGGATTTTTCCGAATCTAAGGATTGAAATAAGGGGGGTAGACTTCCCCGCTAGCCTAGTAGTAATGGAAACTCAAGGGTTAGATGTCATCCTAGGGATAAATTGGCTACACAGAAATCAAGCCACTGTCATTTGTGACAAGAGAACAGTTAAGTTGGTGTCCCCATCCAGAAAGGAAGTAGTAACCAAGTTGTACTTACCTGAACTAGAAGGAGGAGTCTGTCACCATTTATTAGTAGATGATAAGGAGTCCAATCCAATTGAGGCAATTAGGATTGTGTCAGAATTCCCCGATGTATTCCCTGAGGAGTTACCAGGCATGCCACCTAAAAGGAAAGTTGAATTTGTCATAGAGCTTATCCCAGGCACCGCCCCTATTTCCAAGAGAGCTTATCGAGTATCCGGACCAGAGTTGGTGGAACTCAAGAATCAAATCGATGAGTTGTTGGAGAAAGGCTACATCAGACCAAGTACTTCACCTTGAGCAGCCCCAGTACTATTTGTGGAGAAGAAGGATGGTACGAAGAGGATGTGCATCGACTATAGAGCTTTGAATGAAGTCACTGTCAAGAACAAGTACCCTCTGCCTCGAATTGAAGACCTATTTGATTGGTTGAGAGGAGCCGGTGTGTTCACAAAGATAGATCTGAGGTCAGGTTACCATTAGCTCAGAATTCGACCCGCAGACATACCGAAGACAACATTCATCACCAAGTATGGACTATATGAGTTCATGGTTATGTCATTTGGATTGACGAATGCGCCAGCTTACTTCATGTATCTGATGAACAGCGTGTTCATGGACTACCTCGACAAGTTTGTAGTAGGGTTCATTGATGATATTCTCGCATACTCTCAGAATGAGCAAGAGCATGAGGAACATTTGAGGAAGGTACTTCAGAGGCTACAAGACTGCCAGTTGTATGCCAAGCTTAGCAAGTGCGAGTTCTGGATCAGCGAAGTTCTGTTTTTGGGTCATATTATAAACCGAGATGGACTAGTTGTAGATCCAAAGTAGGTAGCAGCGATTCTGGACTAGAAAGCACCAAAAGATGTCTGAGGAATCAAGAGTTTCATTGGAATGGCAGGTTACTTCGGGGGGCCGGCCTTCGAACCTCTGACCAGTAGTGGGTGTAGGGCCCACGCGATCTGAGGCGGCTGTTGAAACCCTTCGGGGGGCCAGCCTTCGAACCTCTGATCAGTAGGGAGGCTCGGAGCCTGGTTCCTTCACAGGGAAGGATCCTTTTCGGGGTATCCCCCTTTCCCGGTCCCTGCTGCAAGAGATAGAGAAAGAGGAAAAAAGGAAAAGGATATGAAATCGAACGACGCGGCGTACCTTTTTTTTGTCGCAGTTATTACAGTGAAGGCGAAGCGTCGCCCACTGCTCCCGCCGGAAGCGCCGCCTGTCCTGCCGCGGAGTTAATGCGACGGGGCGAGCGGTTGGCGGGGCGGCCGTTGCGCGTGCGCGAGCCGTTCGAGGAACGGATCACGAGCGCGTTGTCTTCACGCCGTGAGAGGGGGTTCTCTAGCTGCCCCTGGATGGGACATGAGCTTGGCTGACGACGTGACCGCTGCTCCCGCCCGCCTGCCACCGTCATCAATGCCGGCCCACTTTTGGCCGCATTGACCGCTGCGTCAGGCTGGCGCTGCTGGGTCGTGCGCCTGGTCGCCTCGAGTCACGGTATTGGTTCCACAATCGAGGAGACGCGGTGGTGGCGCAAGTGGCGGTGCAGTTGCTTTCATGCAGCATCCGGCGCGCCGGTTGCGTGACGCGTGGGCCTGGGCCTCCATGCCGGCGTGTCGGGAGTCGGAGAAGCGCGTCCACTTGGCGCGGTTGCATGCCGCCTGCATGGTTGCCCGCCTCTTTCGCCCGTTGGTCTGGGCAAAAGTGGAGGGTCACTTGTAACCGCTGGGCGGTTGTGCGCACCACGCGCGGCGGTTTGGCTTCTTCTGCTCTGAGCCGGTTTGCATGACATGCGGGACCCAGCCCCCGCGCCGCAGGGGAGGGCCTTGGAGCGTGTTGGAGAAGACTCAGCCCTGACGGTTGGGGGCGCAAGTAGGGAGAGTTGCCTTTAAAAGGAGGGTGACCCCCTTCGGAAGGCGACCATGTCCTCTCGCTCCCTTATGCATTGCGTCTTTCCACCTTCCAAGCCCCCGGATGGGGGATACCCGCCGTCTTTTCGCCTCATCGTTGGAGGAACGCAACTCCGTAGGAGTTGGTACCTTTCAGCCATCGTTCGGCTTCAAGGATTTTCATCAGCCAGCCCGGCTGTACCCCCCCCCCCCCCCGCCGGTGGTCACCCAAGACGGTGACCACCAGTTCCTGGGTGGGGAGAAGCAAGCCGGGCTGCGATCTTGGTCCCACCCTCAGCCTCAAGGATGTTCATCATCCTCGCTGGGGTGGGGGCCGGGCTGAGCCAACGCTCTACCTCCCGCGTGGGTTCGTGGGTCACCCTCTCCCGCGGCGTTCGAGGGAGAGGGCGCTCACTAGCCCTGCGGGCGGCCCGGACTTCGACAACGCGGGGCTGGTCGATGGCAGGCGTCGTCACCTCCAGCGTGTCGGGTTCGTCGGCTTGGCTCCCGGCGGCCCCTTCTGCCGGAGGGCGGCTGCCGCGCCGTGTGCACGGGAGGACCACCCTAGATGTCGCGCGCTGCTAGGGCGGCGTTCGTGTTCTGGGTTGGTCCTGCCTTTGCATCGGCGTGGCATCTTCACGCGGAGGCCGGTGCCCCACTCGTCTGGGAGGATTTGAGTGGGGATCTGTCGGAGGGCTGATGGCCCCTGCCGTCGGTGCCGAGGCGGAGGCGGTTCGAGAAGTCGCCGTCGCCGACGGGATCACCGCCACCATCCGCGCCTCGGGCCTCCGGCTCTTTGTACTTGTCCTCGCCCCTCGAGCGTCGGCGTGGGCGAGGGCAAGATTGCGGCAGTGCCTACCCTGAGGCCTGCGCTGCTGCAGTTCGGCCACCCAGAGCGGGGGTCGTCGTCGTAGTCAGAGCGGGCGGCCGCGAGCCGCTCGTCAGTCTTCTGTTGTTCCGTAGGCCCTCCCCCATGGAGTGGGGTTGTTTGTACCTGCGGAGGGGGAACCGGAGTTCCGTTTGTAATGGCACTTCGAATGCCAGTGTTTTTGTTCATTATGGCTGTCGAGGCCTGAACATGTATGTAATCTTGGCACGGAGCCGTGTTTTTTCCTCATTTTCGAGCATTAAGACTCGCCTGTTGATTATCTGAACCACTTCACCAAGCATGAGTCACCCTGTGTCAAGGTGACGAGTGAGGTATCCGTATCCCGGAGGCGTAGGAGTCCCTCGGCTCGGTCGACCTTGTTGTCTGAGGCTCCTCTAGCTTAGTTAAAGGGACCCCTTGGCCGCTCTTCGACGAGCCGAGGCCAGGGGTAGCGATATCAGCATGAACAGAGGCGGAGTTGGCTCGAAAATGAAACCTGGTCGGCCGGAGCCTAGCCGGGTTGTCCGTTAGCGGGACCGACGCCGGAGTCGATCAGCCGAGGCCTCGGGTCGGGCTGGCGCCCTTGGGAGATGGTTGGCCGAGGCCCCAGGGGTAACCGGCCGAGCCGCCCGCTCGGGCCGGATTCCCGGAGAAGTCCCTGGCAGCGATTGTCCGGGCGTGACGATGACGTCGTCCTCCAGAGTGGGGATCCCTGGACCGCGTCGCCGTCCGAGGCTAGGTCGGGCCTCGCTGAAGGTGTCGTCGATGCCGAGGGTGCTACTGCCCCCTTCCAGCGTCAAGACCCGAGCCTGCAGGATCAGAGTGTCTTGTAGCGTGTGCCTTCTGCGGCCGCCGAGGCCAGAATATACACACCCTCGCTGTGTTGTAAAGCTGCGTCTCCTTTCCTCTTGTTTCGAGTATCTGGACTTTTTTGTCGGTAACAGGGATGTTTGTGCGAGCGAGAGTTGCTTCTCGCGGAAGGTGATGAGTGAGGTATCCGTATCCCGGAGGCGTGGGAGTCCCTCAGCTCGGTCGGCCTTGCCGCTTACGCGCACTTTCACCCGTCCATGAGGCCCTGTCACTGACTCAGTCGAGAAGGCTCGAAGGATCGCTTCGGCAGAAGAGCTTCCGAACGTGAAGACTTGTTCGGTCCGCGGAATCACTTTATCCGAACGCGAGTTACTTATCGCAGAAGGTGATGAGTGAGGTATCCGTATCCCGGAGGCGTAGGAGTCCCTCGGCTCGGTCAGCCTTGGCTGCTTACGTGTACTCCGGCGTTTTCAGGGTCCACTTTTTGAAGTAGTCAGAAAACACGAAAGATATTCTGGCAGAAGAGATCTTTTTTCGAGGAAAATTTCAACGCAGAGGGGGTCCCCCCCCCTTTTAGCCCCCGAGGGAGGGTCGGGCTTTGCCGAGGCGAGGCCGACCCTTCCTTGATGACTAAACTTTGCGTGGGTGCGAGGTATATGAACAACTTGAAAACATCTTAAGGGTAGAAGCGACGTAGCTGTTGGATGTTCCAAGCGTTGTCGTAGACCTCGCCTTGACTGTTGGCCAGCTTGTACGTTCCGGGCTTCAGAACTTTGGCGATGACAAATGGCCCCTCCCAGGGGGGCGTGAGCTTGTGCCTCCCTCGGGCGTCTTGCCGCAGCCGAAGCACCAGGTCGCCCACCTGGAGGTCTCGGGGCCGGACCCCTCGGGCGTGGTAGCGTCGCAGGGACTGCTGGTACCGCGCCGAGTGTAGCAAGGCCTTGTCCCGAGCCTCTTCCAGCTGGTCCAGCGAGTCTTCTCGGCTAGCTTGGTTGCTTTGATCGTTGTAGGCCCTCGTCCTCGGGGAGCCGTACTCCAGGTCAGTGGGCAAGACGGCCTCGGCCCCGTAGACCAGAAAGAACGGCGTGAAACCCGTGGCCTGGCTCGGCGTTGTCCTCAGGCTCCAGACCACCGAGGGGAGTTCCTTCATCCATCGCTTGCCGAACTTGTTGAGGTCGTTGTAGATCCGAGGCTTGAGCCCTTGTAGAATCATGCCGTTGGCACGCTCTACTTGCCCATTCGACATGGGATGAGCCACGGCGGCCCAGTCCACCCGGATGTGGTGATCCTCGCAGAAGTCCAAGAATTTTCTGCCGGTGAACTGGGTACCGTTGTCGGTGATGATGGAGTTCGGGACCCCGAAGCGATGGATGATGTTGGTGAAGAACGTCACCGCCTGCTCAGATCTAATGCAGTTCAGAGGTCGGACCTCGACCCACTTGGAGAATTTGTCGATGGCGACCAACAGGTGCGTGTAGCCCCCGGGCGCCTTCTGCAAAGGGCCGACGAGGTCTAGCCCCCACACAGCAAAGGGCCAGGTGATGGGTATCGTCTGCAGAGCCTGAGCGGGCAGGTGGGTTTGCTTCGCGTAGAATTGACACCCTTCGCAGGTGCGGACAACTCTAGTGGCGTCAGCCACCGCCGTTGGCCAGTAGAAGCCTTGCCGGAAAGCATTCCCGACAAGGGCTCGAGGTCCTGCGTGATGGCCGCAAGCCCCCGAGTGTATCTCTTGCAGGAGTTCCTGACCTTCGGCGACGGAGATGCATCGCTGGAGGATACCCGAGGGGCTGCGGTGGTAGAGCTCCTTCTCATCGCCTAGCAAGACGAACGACTTGGCGCGTCGTGCTACCCGCCAAGCCTCGGCTCGGTCGGGGGGTAGCTCTCCTTGGCGGAGATATTGCAGGTACGGGGTCTACCAATTTCGATCAGGCGTGGCCCCGCTCCGCTCCTCCTCGATGCGCAGTGTCTCACCCTCGGAGGCCGAGGGTACCTCGGGTTGAACCGAGGCCGCCTCGGGCCGAGCTGAGGGTGCCTCTGGCTGTGCTGAGGGCACCTCGGGCTGGACCGAGGGCGCCTCAGGCTCGGGCGCGTCGTCGATCTTGACGGAGGGTTGATGCAGATCCCGGGAGAAGACGTCCGGGGGAACCGTTGTTCGCCCCGAGGCTATTTTTGCCAGCTCGTCCGCAGTCTCGTTGTAGCGCCGAGCGATGTGGTTAAGCTCGAGCCCGTAGAACTTTCTTTCAGGCACCGAACCTCATCGCAGTAGGCCTCCATCTTCGGGTTGCGGCAGTGGGAGTTCTTCATGACTTGGTCGATGATGAGCTGCGAGTCACCGCGAGCGTCGAGGCGCCTGACCCCTAGCTCGACGGCGATCCGCAACCCGTTGACCAGAGCCTCGTACTCAGCCACATTGTTGGACGCCGGGAAGTGGAGGCGTAGCACATAGCGTAGGTGTTTCCCGAGGGGCGAGATGAAGAGTAGGCCCGCGTCGGCTCCCGTCTTCATCAGCGACCCGTCGAAAAACATGGTCCAGAGCTCTAGTTGGATCGGAGCCGTCGGTAGCTGGGTGTCGACCCATTCGGCTACGAAGTCCGCCAAGACCTGGGACTTGATGGCCTTCCGAGGGGCGAACGAGATTGTCTCGCCCATGATTTCCACTGCCCACTTTGCAATCCTGCCCGAGGCCTCTCGGCACTGGATGATCTCCCCCAGGGGGAAGGATGACACCACAGTTACCGGATGAGACTCGAAGTAGTGTCGCAACTTCCGCCGCATCAGGATCACTGCATACAGCAGCTTCTGAACTTGTGGGTAGTGGATCTTGGTTTCGGACAGTACCTCGCTGACGAAGTAAACTGGCCTCTGAACGGGCAATGCATGCCCCTCTTCTTGCCTCTCGACCACAATCGCGGCGCTAACCACCTGGGTGGTCGCGGCGACGTAGACCAAGAGGGCTTCTCCGTCAGCTGGGGGCACCAAGATAGGCGCCTTTGTGAGGAGCGCCTTCAGGTTCCCGAGAGCTTCCTCGGCCTCAGGGGTCCAAGTGAAGCGCTCAGCCTTCCTTAAGAGGCGGTACAGAGGCAGGCCTCTTTCGCCGAGGCGTGAGATGAAGCGGCTCAGAGCCGCGAGACATCCCATGACCCTCTGTACGCCCTTTAAGTCCTTGATGGGACCCATGCTGGTGATGGCTGCGATCTTCTCGGGGTTGGCTTCGATGCCCCGCTCGGAGACGATGAACCCCAAGAGCATGCCCCAGGGCACCCCGAAGACACACTTCTCGGGATTGAGCTTGACGCGCTTCGCCTTGAGACATCGGAATGTCACTTCAAGGTCGGAGAGGAGGTCGGAAGCTTTCCTCGTCTTGACTACGATGTCATCGACGTAGGCTTCGACCGTGCGACCGATGTGTTCGCCGAACACATGGTTCATGCACCGCTGGTATGTCGCGCCCGCATTCCTCAAACCGAACGGCATGGTGACATAGCAGTACATGCCGAAGGGTGTGATGAAAAAAGTCACGAGCTGGTCGGACTCTTTCATCCTGATATGGTGATACCCTGAGTAGGCGTCGAGGAAAGACAGGGCTTCGCACCCAGCAGTGGAATCCACGATTTGATCGATGCGAGGCAGAGGGTAGGGAACCTTCGGACATGCTTTGTTGAGACCAGTGTAGTCTACACACATCCGCCATTTCCCCCCTTTCTTTCTCACAAGCACAGGGTTGGCAAGCCATTCGGGATGGAATACCTCTTTGATGAACCCGGCTGCCATTAGCTTGTGGATCTCCTCGCCTATTGCTCTGCGCTTCTCCTCGTCGAATCGGCGCAAAGGCTGCTTGACGGGTTGGGCTCCGGCCCGAATATCCAGTGAGTGCTCGGCGACATCCCTCGGTATGTCGGGCATGTCCGAGGGACTCCACGCAAAGACGTCGGCGTTCGCGCGAAGAAAGTCGACGAGCACTGTTTCCTATTTGGGGTCGAGCCCGAAACCGATTCGGACCTGCTTGGAGGCATCGCCACTGGGGTCGAGGGGACGGCCTTAACCGTCTCCACTGGCTCAAAGTTGCCGACATGACGCTTCACGTCTGGCACCTCTTTGGAGAGGCTTTCCAGGTCGGCGATGAGGGCCTCGGACTCGGCGAGGGCCTCGGCGTACTCCACGCACTCCACGTCGCATTCGAACGCGTGTTTGTACGTGGGGCCGACGGTGATGACCCTGTTGGGGCCCGGCATCTTGAGCTTCAGGTAGGTGTAGTTGGGGACAGCCATGAACTTCGCGTAGCATGGCCTCCCCAGTACCGCGTGGTAGGTTCCTCGGAACCCGACCACCTCGAACGTCAGAGTCTCCCTTCGGAAGTTGGAGGGCGTTCCGAAGCAGACAGGAAGGTCGAGTCGTCCGAGGGGCTGGACGCGCTTCCCGGGAATGATCCCGTGGAAGGGCGCAGCGCCTGTTCGGACGGAGGACAGATCGACGCGCAAGAGCCTGAGGGTCTCGGCGTAGATGATGTTGAGGCTGCTGCCCCCGTCCATAAGGACCTTGGTGAGCCTGACGTCGCTGATGACGGGGTCGACGACGAGCGGGTATTTCCCCAGGCTCGGCACGTGGTCGGGGTGATCGTCTTGGTCGAAGGTGATGGGCTTGTCGGACCAGTCTAGATAGACCGGCGCCGCCACCTTGACCGAGCAGACCTCCCGGCGCTCTTGCTTGCGGTGCCGAGCCGAGGCATTCACCGCTTGCCCACCGTCTATCATGAAGCAGTCGCGGACCTCGGGGAACTCTCCTGCTTGGTAATCTTCCTTCTTGTCGTCGTCGCGGGCCCTGCCACCCTCCGCGGGTGGCCCGGCCCTGTGGAAGTGGCGCCGAAGCATGACGCACTCCTCAAGGGTGTGCTTGACGGGCCCCTGATGATAGGGGCACGGCTCCTTGAGCATCTTGTCGAAGAGGTTGGCACCTCCGGGGGGCTTCCGAGGGTTCTTGTGCTCGGCGGCGGCGACAAGGTCCGCGTCGGCGGCGTCGCGTTTCGCTTACGACTTCTTCTTGCCTTTCTTCTTGGCGCCGCGCTGAGTAGACGCCTCGGGAGCATCTTCTGGTGGGCGGCCCTGGGGCTGCTTGTCCTTTCGGAAGATAGCCTCGACTGCCTCCTGGCCAGAGGCGAACTTGGTGGCGATGTCCATCAGCTCGCTCGCCCTGGTGGGGGTCTTGCGACCCAACTTGCTCACCAGGTCGTGGCAGGTGGTGCCGGCAAGGAACGCGCCGATGACATCCGAGTCGGTGATGTTGGGCAGCTCGGTGCGCTGCTTCGAGAATCGCCGGATGTAGTCCCGGAGAGACTCTCCCGGCTGCTGTCGGCAGCTTCGGAGGTCCCAGGAATTCCCGGGGTGCACATACGTGCCCAGGAAATTGCCGGCGAAGGCTTGGACCAGGTCATCCCAGTTGGAGATCTGCCCCGGAGGCAGGTGCTCCAACCAGGCGCGAGCGGTGTCGGAGAGGAACAGGGGGAGGTTGCGGATGATGAGGTTGTCGTCGTCCGTTCCACCCAGCTGGCAGGCCAGGCGGTAGTCCGCAAGCCACAATTCCGGTCTCGTTTCCCCCGAGTACTTTGTGATAGTAGTCGGGGGTCGGAACCGGGTCGGGAACGGTGCCCGCCGGATGGCCCGGCTGAAGGCCTGCGGACCGGGTGGTTCGGGCGAGGGACTCCGATCCTCCCCGCTGTCGTAGCGTCCCCCACGCCTGGGGTGATAGCCTCGGTGCACCCTCTCGTCAAGGTGGGCCCGACGGTCGCGATGATGGTGCTCGTTGCCGAGGTGGCCCGGGGCCGCAGGCGCGGTGTTGCGCGTGCGCCCGGTGTAGACCGAGGCTTCCCGCATGAATCGGGAAGTCGCGGCATGAGGTTCCGAGGGGTATCCTTGTCTTCGGGAGGCAGAGCTCTCAGCCTGTCGGACTGCAGCGCCTTCTAGCTCTCCTTGGATTCGCCGACCCTCGGTGGTTGATGGCTCCGGCATTGCGCGGAGAAGCATCGCTGCTGCAGCCAGGTTCTGACCGACCCCACTGGATGCGGGTGACGGCCCGACCCTAACGTCGTTGGCGACGCGGAGCGGGAGACCCTGGGGCAGGTGAAGTATTTCTCCGGCCGGGGGTTGGCCCGCCCATGCCTGCCCGACGTCCCGGCGGATCGGCTCAAGCGCTCCTGCTCCCTCGTCGAGCCTAGCCTGCGCCCCGCGGACTTGCTCGAGCTGTGGGTCGTGACCCTCCGCCAGAACGGGGACCACAGCTAGCTCCCGCGGGATGTCAGCGCGGGGCACCGGCCTAGGGAGATCACCGTCCTCCGGCATGCCGAGATGATTGCCTTCGGAGGGACCCCCTAGATCGACGTGGAAACATTCGCGGCTTGGGCCGCAGTCCTCGTCGTAGAGGCTGCGGCTACCGTCGGAACAGTCGGAGAGGCAGTAGTTACATGCGGTCATGAAGTCCCGCATGGCACTAGGGTTGCTAAGTCCAGAGAAATCCCAATAGATGCTGGGGTCATCGTCTTCCTCGGACCTGGAGGGCCCATAGGTCGAGACGTCCGTCAGCCGGTCCCAAGGCGACCGCGTGCGAAACCCCAGAGGGTTTGAACTCGCCTCTATGAGAGTGCCCGCCAAAGCAAGGTTGCTAGGCGGGTTGAGGCTGAATCTAAATGGCGTAGGATGGGAATCAGTCGGTACCTTTTGGTCGACGAACGGCGATGAAGTCGCGTCGGGGACTGACTGCACTGTCGTCTCAGGTACGAGGGTGACGCCCAGCAAGCCTACCGCGAGCGTGCTGGCGTCGTCCGCTTGCTCGGGATTGGCGTGTCGCGGGGAGACGGCGCTTGCCTTCGTCTCAAACGTGAGGTCGACGCCCGACGCGCCCCCCGTTGGGGCGCTAGGGACGTCGATTCGCTCGATAGCCGACGAGGCGCGGCCTCCCGCTTGGCCTTGGTTGCCCTGCCTCCTCCTCCGTTGGCGGGGGAGAGGACGGGGCGAGCTCGAATGTTGTTCTTCCACCACGCGGGGAAGACGTCGTCGATTCCGCCGCCGGCGGGCGGGCTGTCGGCCGCCATTGTCGTTGTCGCGCGGCGGTGGAAGGAGTATCATGTCGTAGCTGCCGTCGAAGGACATGAACTCAAGACTCCCGAAACGGAGCACCGTCCCGGGTTGGAGAGGTCGCTGGAGACTGCCCATCTGGAGCTTGACGGGAAGCTGTTCGTCAACACGCAGCAGACCCCTACCTGGCGCGCCAACTGTCGGCGTTTCAAGACCGGGGGGTCCCTAAGCCGACGAGTGAATGTCGCCGCGTGCCCCAGCCCAGATGGGTCGACGCGAGGCCGAGCGCGAAGGGGGGAAGTGAGGTGGCCGGAGATGGGCGTGAGAGAGGTGGAAATCCCGCGGCCTTCGTGTTCGTCCCGCGCCCAGGTCGGGTGCGCTTGCAGTAGGGGGTTACAAGCGTCCACGCGGGAGAGGGAAGCGAGCGGCCCCAAGAGAGCGCCTGTCCCGTCCTCGTCCCCGCGCGGCCAACCTTCTCTAAGAGGGCCCTGGTCCTTCCTTTTATAGGCGTAAGGAGAGGATCCAGGTGTACAATGGGGGTGTAGCAGAGTGCTACGTGTCTAGCGGAGGAGAGCTAGCGCCCTAAGTACATGCCGATGTGGCAGCCGGAGAGATTTTGGCACCCAGCTGGTGTGATGTCGTGGCCGTTGGAGGAGCGACGGAGCCGGGCGGAGGGACAGCTGTCGGAGCGGTTGAGTCCTTGCTGACGTCCTCCTGCTTCCGTAAGAGAGCTGAGAGCCGTCGTCGTCACAGAGCATGCGGGGCGCCATCATTGCCTATCCGGCGGAGCTAGCCAGATGGGACACCGGTCTTGTTCTCTGCGGCCCGAGTCAGCTCGGGGTAGGGTGATGATGGCGCTTCCTGTTGACGTGGCTGGCCTGCGCCCTAGGTTGGGCGACGTGGAGGCTCCTCCGAAGCTGAGGTCGAGTTTGTCTTCCATGGCCGAGGCCGAGTCCGAGCCCCTGGGTCGGGCGAGGCGGAGGTCGTTCGACAGAGGCCAGGGCGGAGTCCGAGCCCTGGGGTCGGGCGAAGCGGAGTTCATCGTCTTCTGGGGCTGAGCCCGAGTCCGAGCCCTGGGGTCGGGCGAAGCGGAGTTCGTCGTCTTCCGGGACTTAGCCCGAGTCCGAGCCCTGGGTCGGGCGGAGCGGAGTTCGCCGTCTTCTGGGACTTAGCCCGAGTCCGAGCCCTGGGTCGGGCGGAGCGGAGTTCGTCGTCTTCCGGGGCTTAGCCCGAGTCCGAGCCCTGGGTCGGGCGGAGCGGAGTTCGCCGTCTTCTGGGACTTAGCCCGAGTCCGAGCCCTGGGTCGGGCGGAGCTGAGTTCACCGTCTTCCGGGGCTTAGCCCGAGTCCGAGCCCTGGGTCGGGCGGAGCGGAGTTCGCCGTCTTCCGGGGCTTAGCCCGAGTCCGAGCCCTGGGTCAGGCGGAGCGGAGTTCGCCGTCTTCCGGGGCTTAGCCCGAGTCCGAGCCCTGGGTCGGGCGGAGCGGAGTTCGCCGTCTTCCGGGGCTTAGCCCGAGTCCGAGCGCTGGGTCGGGCGGAGCGGAGTTTCCTATGGTGCCTTTGGCAGGGCCTGACTGCCTGTCAGTCTCACTCTGTCAAGTGGCACTGCGGTCGGAGTGGCGCAGGCGGCGCTGTCTTTCTGTCAGGCCGGTCAGTGGAGCGGTGAAGTGACGGCGGTCACTTCGGCTCTGCTGGGGGGCGCGCGTCAGGACAAAGGTGTCAGGTCACTTTTGCATTAAATGCTCCTGCGACTTGGTCGGTCGGTGCGGCGATTTAGTTAGGGTTGCTTCTTAGCGAAGGCAGGGCCTCGGGCGAGCCAGAAATATGTCCGCCGTTGGAGGGGGGCCTCGGGCGAGACGGAAATCCTCCGGGGTCGGCTGCCCTTGTCCGAGGCTAGGCTCGGGCGAGGCGTGATCGAGTCGCTCGAATGGACTGATCCCTGACTTAATCGCACCCATCAGGCCTTAGCAGCTTTATGCTGATGGGGGTTACCAGCTGAGAATTAGGAGTCTTGAGGGTACCCCTAATTATGGTCCCCGACAATCGGGTTGTATCAAATTCAAGCAAGACGTGGAGAAGTGGCTTATCAACTTAGATTACCAGAGAACCTATCGGTAGTGCACGATGTGTTTCACGTGTCTCAGTTGAAGAAATGCTTGCGAATACCAGAAGAACAGTTGCCAACGAAAGACCATGAAGTTCAAGAGGATCTGACATACATTGAGAAGCCAACACAGATTCTGGAGACAGCAGATCGGGTCACTCGGAGGAACACCATCACAATGTGCAAAGTCAAATGGGGCCATCTCTCAGAGGAAGGAGCAACCTGGGAAAGAGAAGATGATCTGAGAGCCAAGTACCCTAAACTCTTTGCTAGTCGGCCCTGAATCTCGAGGGCGAGATTCTTTTAAGGGTGATAGGTCTGTAACACCCTGAATTTGGGGGTATAAAATTTCTTTCTTATGATCATCCAAATTCAGGTGTTACTCTTCTCTATCTCACTCTAGCTTCACTCTCTCTCTAGTTTTCTCCCTCTCTTTTTCTTTTAATTAGAGTTGGTGGTATTAGTGAAGGATTATTTATTTTATTTTGCCCAAAACCTATGAGTCATGGAATGTTGCATCATATTGAGTCTAAATATTCTTTGAATTGTTGCATATATTTGATTTGGTTTGAATTTGAAACTTGATTTGATTTGAATTAAAAACCCTAGAGAAAATAAATAGAAAACCAAATAGAAATTCCCCGGAAATAGAAAACGCCAATCTGGCCTAGTTAGCCCAAGTCGGCCCAGCTTGCGTGTGCGCCTGCGCTGACAGGCGTACCAGCGCGCCCTCTCTCCCCCTCTCTCTCGCTGCCCCATGGGTCAGAGCTGTCGGCGCCGTTCTCCCCCCTCCCCCCCCCCCCCCCCCGCGCCCTCTCTCTCTCTCTCTGTCCCGTCGTCCCCACCTGTCAGTTCGTCCTCAACCTCCCGCCCACGATCTCCTCACCGTGGACGCGCCCACGACCGCGCATTCTCCGGCCACGTCTGCGCCCCTTTTAAGCCTCGTGCCCTGCTCGCCCATCTCTCCTCTCTCATTTGCGCCCTCTCTCTCGCTCTACCCACGCGTGCAGAGAGCTCCGCCACCGCCCGCCGTCGATGCTGCCCGTTCTGTGGCTGTCGTCGCGCCCGTGCCCCGTCCAGTGCCACGGTGAGCTTCGCCTCACAGTCAGCTGCTCGGGACACCCTTCGGTGTGCCCTTTCCCCCCTGCTGTGTCCAGTCCGCGCTCACCGGAGTTCCCCCTGTGCAGTCGGAGCTCTGCCACCGTCGCCCCGTCGAGCCCTTGCGCCTCCGCCATTGCTTCGCGACGCTAGTGCTTCTGCTCGAGGTGAGCAACCTGCCCGTGCCCTTAATTTGGTCATTGTTGTCCTGTTTAGCGCGCGATTGTTCACCAGAGTTGTCCCGCGCCTAAAGTATTAAACACATATGTATTGTCAATAATGCCTATTGTCAATGGTTCAAATTATAGTAAGCATTCTAATTATAGGAGAGTTACATGCTTTCTCTCGTCTAGATTTTAAGATGCTTAGTTTTTTTATATACAATGGTTACTACAATATATATCTAAATTATTTGCTTTGTCGTGGAGCCTGTTCTAATTTTTTTAGGATATCTATATTTAGAGAGAGAGTAGTCGTCAACGGAACCTGTTCTAAACTTTTTAGGGCATCTTTTATTCATAACAGAACGAAGGGAGCAGAACGTCGAAAACACCGGGTCATTACTTGCCCAGGAAGAAAATGAAGGGGAGAAAGGAGGGTGCCGATTTGATCACTCAAACAAGTGTATTCGCCGGACTTGCCAAGTAAAGTAGGGCATTCCGGCCCTGCGTCCCCGGCCCGCTGACAAAAGGGAAGGACGATTAATGAGGCAGAAAAAGATAAAAGACATCGTCATCATCATCTCAATCATTCACCGTCCGCTGGGACGGGACGGACGGCCAGTGGAGTGGAGCCAGCCAGGCATACGGGTCCGCACCGCACGCAAAGATCGGGCGCAGGAGGGGGGTGGGGGAAAGGCGTGGCGTCAGCCTCAGGTCATCTCCACCGGCCAGGGCAGGCGGCCAGGCCTGTGCCCGCTGGCCCACGCGCGCAGCCGCAGCATGCACAGACAGCACGGCAGCAGCATGCAAGGAGCACGTACTACTGCGGCCAGCGTGCGGCATGCAGGGCTGGGCCACGCGGCTAGCGCCAGCGGCGTGGGCGTGTCCCTGACTGTGAGTGTGAGGTGAGGTCACGCGCACGGCAGGCGGCAGGCCGGCCGGTGCGTCGCGCGCGATCCAGCGGACGGGACGGGACGAGACGAGACAAGCTGCGTGCGCGCGGGGGCACGTAGGATCCATGATCCGCGGGCCGGGATATTCGTCGCTCCTCTTCCCCCAGCCGTACCGTACGTCGTCCCCAGCCCAGTAGTCCCCACACCGCGCCCACGAGAGCTTTTCCCGCCGGGGAATGCGTGACGCGAAGGTTTCGATGGGATCGGGCGGGCAGGCGTCCAGCGTCGCGCCACCACTCCACCATTCAATTGCACGCCTGCAGAACGGAAGAAGGGAGCGACGAGCGTGAAGGCCATTGGTAGCTAGATCGGCAAGCTTCGTCCATGCAGCAAAAGTCGACGACGATGTAGCGTAGCGCAGCTTTATTTAAGTGTTCGGCCCAAGAAAGTTGCCCTATAGTTCCCAGTGGACTGGACTGGACTGGACATGGCGATCTTCTATATCGGTTCTTCAACACCAGCTGGTCCTTGCTAGGGTTCATAGTAGTACGTGTCGATTTGACGTTACGTACAGGCCGGAGAGATCGATACAGGCGCTTCGGCGGGGAGGCATGCAGCTAGCTAGCAGAGTAGCGCGCGGCGCGGCGGTACTTATGGGCTGGCATGGCTGGCGACTGCGTCCGAGCTTATGATGGCACCATGATATGTAAGCTGGATCCTGCCCCGGCCCTGCCCCTTCCCCTGCCCATCAGAGAACGATGGCACAGAGCCATGCTGCGCGCACGGAAGCGACGAAGGACGGAAGGAGCGTTCGAGCGAGCCATAATGTCTGCGGGCGTCTCCCAGCCACATCACTATGCTCACGCCCTCCAGCCGATACTATACGAAGTAGTGGTACCGGCGGCCTGCGTGCTGCTAGTCTGCTACTATAGTACGTGCCCCCTACGTGATCCTGTCAGCGGCCGGCGCAGCTGCGCAGTATACCCGCCGGCGACCCTCAGGCATGCACGTTGTTGCGTACAGTACAGTGCAGTTGCCGGTGACCTCACGGCCTGGTGGTATGTGCGTCACAGCGCTGCGCCCGCGCCAGCTCCTGCTCCATTCAATGCATGCGTGTGCTCCAGCAGTGTAGTGCACTGAGGACTGGGGCCAGATGTGCAACACATCAGCAGCTAGGCACACAGCACGCATCCTGCATGCAGACGAAACGACGTACCGGTTTTGAGTTTTACCTACCCGTGCCCGTGGTTTTCACGTTAATCAGTACTCCACCAGCAATCATGTCACCAGCGCGCGCTAGCCAGGTTCATATTTGGCAACGCAAGTCAACCTTGATTAGATTAGATTAGATGGACTTCGCACGATAGTTTCGATTGTTACGAAGTTGCAATGTTTTTCTTAAAAAAATTGCTCTCTTCATCCAAAAATAACTTCGTTGTCCTCAAATCAAAAAGTATAAGTTAATCTAATTTATAGACAAAGTGCATATATATTGAAGGCACCCGATTAGTATCATTGGATATATCATAAAACGTATTTTTTAGTGTATTTGTTTAGTATTATTATAGATATTACTCTTTCATAAAGTTAGACAAACTACCCGAAGTTTGATTAATTTTGTAGGAAAAACCAACATCATTTATGAACCAAATAATTGTAATACTAAAAATACCTTGTAAGCTTTATCTACTGATACTAATTTGGTGTTATAAATATCAGTAATTATTAGTAAATATAGTTATTAAAATAATTTTAATTACTACAACTTTAGAGGTTGATTCATTTTATACAGGAAACAACAATTTTAACTAAGTTCCTATAAGCACAGGCGTATCCAGGATTCTTCTTTAGGAGAAGGGCAATCCGATACGTAACTATAGTTGTATTGTCAATATATAATAGCTTCTAGTCGTTACAACTAACACATGTATGCGCTAAATACATAATAAATTTTAACTTATTATGAACTAAACCTTTTATTATAGCCATAAATATACAAGTAAAAAATCGTTTTGGTTGGGGGTATGGCCCCGCTAGCCCCGTCTACGCCACTGCCTATAAGAGCAACTTCAAAAAAAAACTTATTGATATATAATTTTATATTAATAATAATAGAAATAGATATTTTAGTAAAATGGTTCTCAAATAGCTTCTTTAGTTGGATCTTTAAATATTGATATATTTTATTCTGAATTTCTGGCTGACCAAAAATAGGGAGCAAAACAAACTCTCCCAAACACACATAATACATAAAGAAACTATTGCATGATAAAGAATAAGATTTTAGATTTATATTTAAGAAAACCTTTTAATGATGTTCTAAGAGACCAAGTATAATAAGCTAATGTGAGCGGACTATGCCAGATTTATGTTGATATGAAACAAAGAGAAGCGAAGAGATAAAGAAAAGTGGACTTCTCACTAGTATCCATCTGAAATTCACTCGTCACAAACTTCAGAACACTTGTGAGAGAAAGAGATAGAACAAGTATTAAATGTATAGTTTATATCACGAGATGCTATTATATAAGTAGACAACTGTTGACACCTTTTTGGAGGCGTCAATTACTCAAGAGAACCAGCGGCGGTGCTCTCTGGTCAGGCGCGGACGGTCCGCGGCACAGGGCCGGACGGTCCGCGACCTGGCGCGAGGCGGCGGTGCTCTCTGGTCAGGCGCGAACGGTCCGCGGCACAGGGCCGGACGGTCCGCGACCTGGTGCAGGAGCTCGGGTTCCCTGCCTCACGGCCGGACGGTCCGCGCCCTAGGGCCGGACGGTCCGCGCGTGCGCAGGGGCGGCGGAAGATCGCCGGCGGCGCCTGGATCTCGCTCCCGGGAGGGACCCCGTCGGGGAGGAGAGATCCTAGGAGTTGTCTAGGCTCGGGTAGACCGACCTAGACTCCTCTAATCGACGTAGAGTCGAGGAGAGGCGGAGAATTTGGAGATTGGATAGCTAAACCTAAACTAGACTAGAACTACTCCTAAGATAAAATGCGAAATAGAAGTTGTATTGATTCGATTGATTATTACAAATCGGCCGTATACCTCTCTATTTATAGAGGAAGGGGGCTGGACCGTTTACAAACTAATTCCCGAGCTTATCCCGCGATTTTAGCTAACAACCGTAGCACAAAACTCGGAACCCTAATCTGCTCTGCGCACGCGCGGACCGTCCGGCCCACAGGCGCGGACCGTCCGGACCGCAGACCGTCCGGCCTCAGGGCCGGACAGTCCGCCGGCTCATTTCTGGTTCGAACATATGCCCCCTGCCTTTTGGTGGAGCTGGACGAACCAAAAGCAACTAACTCGATGTGATCACATCGGTTTTCTTAGGCATCTTGCCACATACTAGGATGGTACTGTTTGAGGAAACGCCCATTCAAAGCCTTAGGTAAATCCTTGCCATGTAATGTTTGTAGTAAATAAGCGTTACCAGACATCACCTGTTTCACTTTATAAGGACCCTCCCAGCTTGGCGACCATTTCTCGAACTTTCGGTCTTTATTCCTTAGAGGCAGAATGGTCTTCCACACCAAGTCTCCTACTTGAAATGATTTTGCTTTGACCTTTTTGTTGTAGGCCCTGGCTACCATGATCTTGTTCTTTTCTATTGCTCCCAAAGCTATCATCCTCTTGTCGGTCACCTCATCAATATTATCCATCATTGAATTATAATAATCAGTAGCAGTTAGATCATTTTGTCTGGCAAACCTGACAGCATTCAAACTTATTTCCACAGGTAACACTGCTTCCTGCCCATAGACAAGCTCAAAAGGAGATACTTTAGTAGCACTATGTTTAGATATTCTATGAGCCCATAAAGCTTCAGACAAAATCTTATGCCAATGTTTAGGATTATCAGATACCTTCTTCTTTATCAAATTAATCAATGTCCTATTACTAGACTCGGCCTGTCCATTGACCTGAGCGTAATATGGAGACGAATTAAGCAGCTTAATTCTGTATAATTCAGCAAATTCACGTACCTCCTTTGACATAAAAGAAGTACCTTGATCTGTAGTCAAGGTCTGGGGAATACCGAATCTATGAATAATATGCTCAGTTATGAACTCAATTACCTCCTTGTGCGTCATGTTCTTTAGAGCAACGGCTTCAGTCCATTTGGTGAAATAGTCAGTGGCAACTAACACAAACCGATGCCCCTTTGATGATGAAGGATGAATTTCTCCAATAAAGTCTAATCCCCATCCTCTGAACGGCCAAGGCTTGATGATAAGATGTAATTCGGCTGCAGGGACCAACTGTAGGTCGCCGAATTTTTGACACACTTGGCAACCCTTGTAGTACTTGAAACAATCAGCTATCATACTAGGCCAATAAAAACCAGACCTCCGCAACAACCACTTCATCTTTGGAGCTGATTGATGGGTACCACAAATTCCTTCATGTACTTCGGCCATGGCTAATATAGCATCATCTGGGCTCAAGCACTTAAGCAGGACATCATTAACCGTTCGACGGTAAAGTTCATCACTCATCAAAACATACTTGAAAGCTGTTCGCCGAATGTTCTTATCTGTCCTGATATTGGGATTTTGCAAATAATTAAGTATAGGTGTCCTCCAATCACTTGCATCGGCTTCATTGTCAGCTGAATCGATTAAGAGAACATTTCTGGTAACCTCGGACGGTCCGGCGTCATCACGCGGACGGTCCGCGACCTGGGAATTTGGCTCTGCACTGGTTATCAGATTTTCAGTTTTGTGAAATTTCCCTCTCTTTATCCGATAACCTGATGCATCTTGTGCCAAATCGTTAGCTCTATGATTCTCAACTCTAGAGATATGCCGAATACTAAATTCGTCAAAAGAATGGATTATGCTCCAACATTTCTCAAGATAACTATTTAGAGTACCATCAAGACATTGATATTCTTCTAACACTTGTTGGACAACCAGCTGAGAATCACCAAATACCTTCACATGTTTTACTCCCATACCATTTAAAAGTTCTAAGCCGAATAGGAGGGCCTCATATTCAGCTTGATTATTAGTGCAATCAGTTTTCAATCGGCTAGAGAAGTCAAAGGAGACATTTCTTGGTGAAACAAGCACAATGCCAATTCCTTGCCCTTCATTGCAAACCGATCCATCAAAATATAAAGTCCAAGGAGTAATAGTGAGGTATGACATGTCTAGTTCATGAATATCATTAACCCGATGTTCTACAATAAAATCCGCTACGACTTGGCCTTTCATAGATTTCAATGGTTCATAGGCCAAGTCATATTCTATGAGTGCATAAGCCCACTTACCAATTCTACCACTCATAATTGGGTTATGCAACATGTATTTGATTACATCGGCTTGACCAGAAACAGTGCAATGACTAGACAGTAAATAACATCTACATTTGGTGCATGCATAAAACAAGCATAAGCATAACTTTTCAATAAAAGTGTACCTTGTTTCAGCATCCACCAACCTTCGGCTTAGATATGTCACCACATGCTTCTTCCCCTCAGTTTCTTATGTCAGAACAGCCCCAATAACCTTGTCTTCAGCTGCAATGTATAATCTGAATGGTGCTCCTACTTGTGGTGCTTTTAATACGGGAGCCGAAGACAAGTATTTTTTAATGAGATCAAATGCTTCCTGCTGCTCTGCCCCCCAAGTGAATTCAGCATCATTCTTAAGCCGAAGGATAGGGGTGAAGGCATCAATCTTCCCGGCTAGGTTAGAAATAAACCTTCGTAAATAATTCACCTTGCCGAGAAACCTCTGCACTTCGACCTTACAAGTCGGAGGCCCCACATTCCGAATAGACTTGATTCGGTCAGGGTCTATTTCTATACCATGTTCATGGATGACAAATCCTAAAAACTTACCAGCAGACACTCCAAAAGCACATTTACGTGGGTTCATTTTTAAACCATACCGACGCATTTTATCAAAGGCTTTGCGCAAATCAACTATATGAGAACTAAACTTAGCCGATTTGACTACAATATCATCAATGTAGACTTCCACAGTGTTTCCTAACAACTCATGGAAGATCAGATTCATAGCCCTCTGATAAGTAGCACCAGCATTTTTAAGACCGAATGTCATGACAACCCATTCAAATAAACCAATGAAGCCTGGACATATAAAGGCCGTTTTAGACGCATCTTCTTCGGCCATGAAAATCTGATTATATCCGGCATTACCATCAAGGAAGCTAATAATTCTATTTCCTGATGCATTATTGATTAATGTGTCGGCTATGGGCATGGGATATTCATCTTAGGAGTTGCTTTATTTAAATTACAAAAATCAATGCATACTCTAAGTTTACCTGACCCCTTCTTCTCCACCGGCACAATATTGGAGACCCACTCTGTGTATCTGCAAGGTCTAATAAAATTAGCTTCTAGCAGCCGGTGGATTTCGTCCTTGATTCGTGGGAGAAGATCTGGACGAAATGTTCTAGCTTTCTGCTTGAAAGGTCTGAAACCAGACTTAATGGGCAGCCGATGTTCGACAATCTCTCGGCTTAGTCCAAGCATTTCAGTGTAATTCCAAGCAAAACAATCTGAATATTCCTTCAATAGACCGATCATCTCATTTCTAGAATCGGTCTCCAGGGTCTTGTTTACAAAAGTCGGCCTTGGAGTTTTACCATTTCCTATGTCAATCTCCCCCAAAGGATCAGCCGATGTAAACCCCTGTCCTAGTTTATCAAGATCTCTGAATTCCTCTATCATGTTCCCCACAGAGGAATCAAATGATCTTTGTGTGATGGCGGACTTTCCGGTCTCGGGGACCGGATCATCCGTAATACTATCTTTTCGCTGTGGTAGATGTTCGGTCTTAAAGTCTGAACTGTTCTGTGAAAGACCAGACCATCCGGCTTTGAGGGCCGAATTGTCTGTGATCAAAGACTCATGAACTTTGTGTGTATTCATCATTTAAACTCTATTTAGGATTTAGCCGATTCTCCATCGGCTCTAGCATTACAGGAATGAAATCTTTCTTATCTATGCTTATGAACTGATAATCAGAAAAATCTACCCCTGTGAGACATGTAGCAGTCTCATAAGTCCATAGTACAGGGGCATCGGCCACAGCGATGCAGGCCGATACATCAGCATGTACTTGTTCTACCTCATCGCCTACCCATTGTATTAGCATTTGATGTAATGTAGAAGGTATACATTGATTGGCATGAATCCAATCTCTGCCTAGAATTAAACTGTAGTTCCCTTCTACATCAGCGACGAAGAATGCAGCAGCAAGGGTCTTAGTCCCGATGGTTAATTCAACGGACGTGACTCCCCTGGCTTTAATCGAACTATCCCCAACACCGCTGAGGGTCATGTTGGTTTTGACAAGTTCGTCATCTTGTTTACCTAATTTTCTGTATAATAAATAAGGCATTAGATTTACAGCCGCCCCTCCATCCACCAACATCTTAGCAATCAGTATTCCATCAATGTGACCGCGCACGAAGAGCGGCTTTAAATGATTTACTGATTCCTTTAGTTTAGTAAAGGCGGCTTCTTTAGGACCAAAATCAAACTGGGCAGCAACAGGTTCATCGTCGCCGATGATAGTACAATCGGAAGAACATGTAATAATATTTACATCCATACCTGGGCGTTCTGGAGAAGCCTCGTAGTCGACCAGGTCTTCTCCTAGCAGGTCGTCCTCTTCCATTGATGTTGTCGTGTCGTTGGAGGCTTCCTGATGAACGGCGGACGGTCCGCACGCGGGGGCCGGACGGTCCGCGCCTGGTGCAGGTTGTCCAGAGCCTTCCTGGTGAAGGGCGGACTGTTCGTGCGCGGGGGCCGGATGGTCCGCACCTGGTGCAGGTTGACTTTCTATTTCTGTGGCCGTTTGTTTTTTCTCAATGGCCTTCGGTCTCCATTTCTTTTGCGGTGGCGGGTATAGTGGATGTGTGTCATTAAATGTCTTTTCCGCCTCCTTCTCCTAGCTCTCCTTTGCTCTTAGGCGCTGTAATTTTCTCTTTTGGGATCGTGTCAATCCCGCTGGGCACCATCGAGGCATGGAGTATTTTGGATCGGCTGTTTTGATGGTAGCCGTATCCTTTTCGGTTGTGTTGGCCGATTCGCCGAAAATCATCGGCCCTTTATTGTCTCCCTGTATGACAACATCTGCAGTGCCTATTTTGATGATGTCCTTTTTTGTTGTTCTTTGAGTTGCTACAGGCATATGCCCCCCTGCCGGATTGGTCGGCCTAGAAGGCCGAGTAGTCCGGCAACCTTGTTGGGCCTGTGCCTGGTGACCGGATTCAGCAGTGCTCAATCGGTCTTGCACTGGCGGTGCCAACCTATCAAAAACGGATGTTTGGGGTGCCCCCCAGGCGGGGTACTGTGGCATCCCAAATGGATATGGTGGCATGCCCCACATTTGATTTGGGACATATGGTGGAGGTAAGTATGTGTATGGATATGACATAGATGGATAAGGAGGTGGAGGGGTCCATGTCGGCATGTTAGGTCACAATTGTACAATAGGACCTTTCATTTCTTCCGATTGGTGATGTGGTCCAATCGGCCTGACCTGACGTTTCTCATGAATGGGTGAGCGGGGTCGCTTCGGTGGCCGGTCACTGGGGCCGGCCTTCTTTTTCACATATTTAGACAACAATTGATCGAAAGTCAGGCCAGGCTTGATCAGCCGACCAGCTGCTTTAAATGTATTTGTTTTCCACGTACCTATCTCTAGTCGTCGTGGTTTGAAGGTACGTGGTCGCTGCGAGTCCTGAGCATGGCCGGACCGTCCGCCGGAGCTCTTCGAACCGTCCGGTGGGGTCCCGGACCGTCCGCGCCTACGTGCCGGACCGTCCGGGATACGCAGCACGGGTTCCTGTATCTGTCTCCCTGTCTGCGCTTGCCCCCCAGTACTGGAGGTTGTGATGGTCACCTTTAGGGTCTCCCCTCCATCGGGAGTCTTCTCGGCTACCACTTTCCTGCAAGAAACCTTATGATCCTCATCGGCCTTTTTAGAATTGCCGATGATTGCCTCTTTGCCTTTGCCTTTATCGGCCGTGTTTGGCCGAACCAGGACTTTCTTACCCTCGAAGTCGATCACGTTCATTGGAAAGGGCTCCGTATCCACCTGCATTTCCTGAAATTTCAATCGTCCCTCATTAATGGCCGATTGAATCTGTCGTCGGAATACATTACAATCATTAGTGGCATAAGAAAATGAGTTATGCCACTTGCAGTATGCACGACGTTTTAGCTCGTCGGCGGATGGAACAGTGTGATTTATTTTAATATTGCCATTTTTGAGTAATTCGTCAAATATTTTATCGCACTTACCAACATTAAACGTAAACTTAACCTCCTCTTGCCGTTTCTTTTGAACCGGCTGCAAGGAGGAACAAGCCGAAGATTTGGCCTGTTTTGGCCAAACCATTTCAGCAGCATACACTTCTGCTGATTCGTCATCTGAGCTACTTTGGTCGCATTCTACTATATGTACGTTGTGACGCATTGTTTTAGCAGTTTCTTTGCTCCGGCTTTCGCAAGCCAAAGCCCTCTGGTGTAACTGTGCTAGTGTAAAAAATTGGATGCCTTCTAATCTCTCTTTTAAATAATATCGTAGACCATTAAAGGCTAATCCTACTAGCTGTTTTTCTGCTAAATGAATTTGAAAGCATCGGTTTCTTGTATCGCGGAATCTCTGGATGTAATCATTAACCGATTCGTCTTTTGTCTGTCGCAATGACACTAAATCTACCAAATCCAATTCATAATCACCGGAGAAAAAATGATCATGAAATTTTTGTTCTAGATCCCCCCATGATGAAATGGAATTAGGAGGTAAAGTGGCATACCATGCAAACGCGGTTCCTGTTACGATAATGAAAATAAACACATGTGAAATGCCTCTGTGTCTGCCAATTCTCCCAATTGTGCTAAGAACTGGCCTATATGTTCGCGCGTGTTTTTCCCTTGATCACCCGAAAATTTTGCGAATTCGGGTATTCTAGTTCCCTGTGGGTACGGGTGGTGATCAAATCGGCTGTTATAAGGTTTCCGATATGATTGCCCCCCAGGGACCATGCTTACTCTGAGCTTATCTCGGAACGCCCCGGCTATTTCTTCCCTCACTATATCAATGGCAGCCGGTGCAAGACCACCGGCTCTCTGGTCAAACATAGGTGGGGTTGGTTGCATATTAGTATGTTATCATTCCCCCCATTGGTTTGAGCTACGTGGTGCATTTCCATTTGCCCTATATGGCTCATAGGTTTGATCGTTTCTTTCCTGCCTTTTAGGTGGGACCGGAAAGCTTTCCTGGGCTCTGGATCCTGAATTAATGGGCTGGTGCATTGCATAATGTGATGGAAAGTGTTGCTGGGACGGGCGAGGATTCAGGTAATAATCCTCCTCAAAAGACTCATGCGCGGACTGTCCGGATACGTACCCGGACCGTCCGTGGTCAAATGCGGACCGTCCGTCATTGTATGCGGACCGTCCGACTGTGTAGTTTGGGTTCTTTGTCATATGTGGTGGCTCGGGCGCATATCTAGGTAACTCATTAAAAATAGGCCCGACTGCTGTTGGCCCGGACGGTCCGCGCTCACGTGCGGATGGTCCGGGCATGTGCAGATCGGCTGGTTTGCTGCCGATTTGCGGTTGCTTAGGGTATGTGTCCATCGGCATCCCATAAAGGGGTTGTGACTGGTCGTGACAACCTGTAGCCGATGTGTTACGCGCGTTATCTCCTAACTCAACCTCGTGCGAAGGAAAATTTGCGGTACTAGATTTATCAAATGCACGTACTAGTCTCTTAAGATCGCTTTGCATACCCCCTATGATGTTCTGCATTTGTTCACGCTGATCTTCTACATAATTTCTAAGAGATTGCAGATCGTTGGTATTACTTACATTGGGGATATCTGGCGTGGGTTGGAGCGAAGCCGGATCCGTTGCCCGATGTCGGACGACCTTGTTGTTCCTGTCCACTTTGAAGTTGGCCAAGAACTTTGCTTTCGCCTCCTGGATCATCCGCTCCTTGTGCTCCTCAAACTGGAGCTGCTCGTCAGCCGGCAAGGTTTCCCAAGTCGGCTCTATGATGTTTCTTAGAGAAATATCAGAGCTATCCTTTGAACCGGCCATTGAGGGCCGATCTGATGAGCTTAGATGTGTTTTCCCCAGCGGAGTCGCCAAAAAGTATGTTGACACCTTTTTGGAGGCGTCAATTACTCAAGAGAACCAGCGGCGGTGCTCTCTGGTCAGGCGCGGACGGTCCGCGGCACAGGGCCGGACGGTCCGCGACCTGGCGCGAGGCGGCGGTGGTCTCTGGTCAGGCGCGGACGGTCCGCGGCACAGGGCCGGACGGTCCGCGACCTGGTGCAGGAGCTCGGGTTCCCTGCCTGACGGCCGGACGGTCCGCGCCCTAGGGCCGAACGGTCCGCGTGTGCGCAGGGGCGGCGGAAGATCGCCGGCGGCGCCTGGATCTCGCTCCCGGGAGGGACCCCGTCGGGGAGGAGAGATCCTAGGAGTTGTCTAGGCTCGGGTAGACCGACCTAGACTCTTCTAATCGACGTAGAGTCGAGGAGAGGCGGAGAATTTGGGGATTGGATAGCTAAACCTAAACTAGACTAGAACTACTCCTAAGATAAAATGCGAAATAGAAGTTGTATTTATTCGATTGATTATTACAAATCGGCCGTATACCTCTCTATTTATAGAGGAGGGGGCTGGACCCTTTACAAACTAATTCCCGAGCTTATCCCACGATTTTAGCTAACAACCGTAGCACAAAACTCGGAACCCTAATCTGCTCTGCGCACGCGCGGACCGTCCGGCCCACAGGCGCGGACCGTCCGGACCGCGGACCGTCCGGCCTCAGGGCCGGACAGTCCGCTGGCTCATTTCTTGTTCGAACAACAACGAACTATTAAACTTGCTCTAATAGCATCAGCACCACGGACACAAGGCACTGGGTCAGAAGAGAACCGAACCCCACGATTCACGTTCGATTTTAAGCAAATGCTGACTGCAGCTTAGCTGCTTAGGCGACCGAGACATCGATCGACAAAGTGCGCCAACAAAAAGTAAAGATAAGAAACCTCACTGTCTCCAGCAGCATCCTCTATATACATCATCTATATCCATCATTCGCAGTCTTTTTTCTAAAACGTTTCCTCATCTATATTCTCTCTTCAACAACATCCTCTAAATCACATCCTATATATATAGGGTGAGATTATTGAAAGCCTTGGCTTCCATACGCAGTATGGTCGCTATCTCACCTTCCACATGCGTTCATTCCTTGCTGTTATATAAGTAGACAACACGCTATTATTAAACTTGCTCTAAGAGCATCAGCACCACGGGCACAGGGCATTGGTTCAGAAGAGAAACGAACCCCACAGGTCACGTTCGATTTTAAGCCAATGCTGACTGCAGCTTAGCTGCTTAGGCGATCCAGGCATCGACAAAGTGCGCCAACAAAATGTAAAGATAAGAAACCTCACTATCTCCCGCAATATAATCTATATACATCATGTATATCCATTCTTTACCATCTTTTTTCTAAAAGATTTTCTCGTCTATATTCTCTCTTCAACAACATCCTCTAAATCTTATACATAGCATACATGAAGCCCCAGCCAGCCATGAACCACTGCTGGGTCGCCAACCCACCTCATGCATGCGTCCATTCCTGTGTATCTGTTAACTGCTGCATGCATGGAAACAAAAAAAATTCTGATTTGAATGTTTTATTCCTTCCATAAATATAGGATCTCTATAACAGTCATGCAACTAGACTCGTTAGAAATATTTTATGAAGTATACTACTACAAATTATGCTACACAGTGTAGGTATTTATGCAATACGGTACGTTGCGTAAAAAATTAGTTTTCTGCTGCATGCGCATAAATTTAGGATGACAATAATATGTGTTGAGAGGGAAATGGATTGGCATGCATGGAAACAAAAAATATCTGATTTTAATATTTTATTTTGTCCATAAAAATAGGATCTCTACAACAGCAATACAGTTAGGCTCCTTAGAACCAGTTTATGACATATATTAATACTAATTATGATACACTATGTAGATATTTATGCAGTGTGGTACACCGCGTAAAAAATATGTTTCCTGCTGCATGCACTAAGGTATATGTGGTTTGGTGGTTAGCTCTAAATTTCTAGAGCAGACGGTGTGGGTTTGAGTGCTCGCTCTGCACTATTTTTTACGCATTGATCAACAAAAATAATGAGTATTCAATGAGGCCATGTTTGGTTCCTTTAGTCTAGAGACTTTAGTTGTAGAGACTAAAAATATTCATAATACATTAAATGAATCATTAGACTAAAATACCCCTTAGCATTCTCTTGCGATTAGTGCAGCTGAAATAAATGAGGGGCAAAAGATGAAATTAATATGATTTAGTCCCTTTTAGTCACCCTTGAGTGACTAGAGACTAAAGGCCTGTTTGGTTCGTGACTAACTGTGCCACACTTTGCCTAAGGTTAGTCGCTCGAATTGAAGAACTAACCTTAGGCAGAAAAGTTAGGCAAAATGTGGCAAGTTAGGCAGCGAACCAAACAGGCCGTAAAGCATTTTAGTCCCACCATTTGATAATTTATGAAGTAAATGGGACTAAAATGAAAAAACTAATCTTTAGAGGCTTGAATATCAGTGAATACCCTTTGGGCCCGCCCCTGCTTCGTCCACGTCTCCATTTGCTATACATGGGGTGCCGGTGTGAGGCTATCCGCGGGGCTTACGTCGCTCGCCCCCTCCCCTCCGTATGCCGGGTACAGGAGCCGAAATTTGCTATAGCACTGCCCCAAAGGAGGGCTCCTACGTGGAGGTCCGCTTCTCTCCCCCTCCCTCTCTGGCGCTGCATGCTACTATTGTTGACGGTCTCATGTTTCATGCCCGAGTAATTGTTAGTTGATAAGAAATTAATGATAGATATAAAGTGGGGATAGAAAATCATATTTTATTGTTATAGTGGGGTATAGAGGAGTATTGAGAGGGAACCGTGTGGGAGATAAAAAAGTAGGGGGTGAAAATTTGGTGAGTTGATGTATAGTATGGTATAGGAGAAAAAAATAGAGGACACAGTTGCGGATAGGCTGAGGCCGTTGGATAACTCTATGGTGGCGCCCTTGTTGGATCTCTCTTCCCTCCCCGGTTCCATTTGCAGCAGTTGGCGCCATTCGAGAGTCTGGACCAGCGTTACTGGTACCTGTCAGCCTACCAATTCAAGAGCCTTCACCTATGATCTATGGTCCTTTCACTCATGGGGTACTGCATCTCTCAAAGTTTTTGAGAGGCTAATGATAAGAGAAACTGTGACAATTAACTTATAGACAAACTAATCAATATCTTTTGTTTATACTATGAAATAGAAGGGGAAAAGCAAACAAACAGCAAGTTGGAAACGAGAGCCTCTACAGTGGTCGACCCAGATATAATTATTTGCTAGAAAAAATAGAAAACATAATAACAGACATGGTGCCACATAGTAATAATTAAAAAATAGAATAAATAAAAGAGAAGAACTCTTATAACTTGACTTTGACCGATAACCAAAGCAGTTGGTTCTAATTATTGATCTTCCTCTAAAATCATGTGATGGCTATAAAATTATAGTTTTGTTTCTTTTCATTTTATTCCACCTTAATATAAAATTTGCTAAAAGTTCCTCATTATATTTACTCGGTAAAAGAAGGATACACTAAACAATAGAGTAAACTTGCTAGCTAATATGAACTAAAAAGATTAAAAATAGAGTAAAATTTAGTTCCAAAACTATTTTTTTCTAAACAACACCGTTTCTTAATACTGCATCATCCAAAAACAAGTTCAAGATGACGTGTCTATGAGAATGGACACAAGAAATTATATTTTGTGCCAAAACATAGGATATCCTCAATTATATAATATGTTCAATTAGCTATTCAAGGAAGGGTTTTTTCAAATTGTAAGGGAGAGGTATGGATCAAAGTGCAATTGGGACAACACTAACACCCTTAGAATGTTGTAGGCTAAAATTAGACATCTTCACTAATACTTAAGGAGTTGGGTCAAAAATATTATTAGTTCATACGAGAAAGAGAAAAGGTTGGTGTAGGATACATTGGGATCAAGACAAAAAGATGAATCTGTACAACTAAAAGAAGTCAAGCTAAATATAAAGCATGCACTAAACAAAAGGTTGGCTCAACTTGGGAGGAAAGAGAGGTAAAATGGTACCAAAGAGCAAAGGTTAAAATATTTTTGAAAAAGATGCAAATACTAAATATTTACAATTAGTAGCTAAAGTATAAAGAGGAGGGCATAACTCACTATGATCCTAATCTAAAAGCCTTTATCACCAAATACTTTATAAAAAATAAATTTATTTGTCATGATCCCCATTTTATAATAATTTATGAGGATCATATAGATGACATTCCCCTCTTGACAAAAATAGAAAATGAAATCATCACACAAAGCTTCTTTGAAGTAGAAGTCAAAGATGTAAATTTTTAGTGAAATATAATTTGGCCCTAGGGCCTCATGAATAATCAAAAGAATTTATGGGGCCTTCTATAGTAAAATGAAAGAGATTTGATGATTTTATTTGAGGGATGACCTCCCTAAATAGGGTAGAATTTGGAACGATGATCCTCTTACCTTGTTAGGTTTGAGGGGAGAGCAGGAGCATACTAAGGCGATATGGGAGGTCAAGCAACCTAAGTTACAACAGATATTTAAACATCACTATACCACCGATGACCACTCTGACGTGGACTACAGTGTGCTAGTACCTTCACCTCTAGCATATCCATCGAGGCTCCATGACTCAAATTGAGATACATGCTACTAAGATTGCATTGGTGAAGTAGAAATGAACATGTTTACTAATGCTTGACTTGATAAGAGTTCCAACAATATATTCCAAAGTCAAGCCTCCAGTGCATCTCCATGTACTTATATGCTTACCTTAGAAAACCCTTGTGGAAGGAGTTGCGATGCGCCGAGATGATGAGAAGCACGTGTGGTGCTTAGTGAACGAATGACTCCCTCATTTATTCATGAGCATATATGTAACAATACCTAGCCTCACGAGCTTGAAGTGATAAGCACTTCTTTTTATTTCCAACTGATCTATTATCTCAATGCCTACTTCTATTTACATGTTTACTATGGTAGAATATGTATTTTGTGGACCTCCTTCGGCCAGATCAGCATCATAGACCTGGCTGGAATTCAGTTCATATAAACAACGACCCCTTTCAAATCTCAAAACTTTTCCCACATACTCGAGTTGTCATAGATACAACTCAAGTGTGATAAACAATGCTCAGCCTATCATCAATATGAACATGTACTATAATGGGTCTGAACTCTCAAGTAACAATTTGATTTTGTAGACATTAGTGCCATACTTGAAACATGACTTCCTTTTTCTAAAATATGCTACAAGCTTACTTAAATGTAAAGCTAGTCTACTAATAGCAGATGAGTCACATGGATCATATATATAAGTCATATGTGAAGAAATTACATTTGAATATGTTTCATTTTTTACAATTTGGGTGAACCTAAAAACCATCCTAAGCTTGTTTCCAAGAGCACAACCATCCATTGCCATTTTTTAGTTCTTTGATCCATGTCTTGTGCTTTTCAATATATGTTTTTGATTCTAAGTCATATTTGAAAACCACTTAGATCAAATACTATATAAGAGAGCCATTAAAAGCAACATGTGGTAGAAATATTTTAAATAAGCACAAGTAATTAGTCATACTTTATGTACATGCAATTTGGTTTCGAACCACATATACATCAAACCTGCACAAGGTAATGTGACTCGGTGATGACTCAAATTGAGATACATGCTACTAAGATTGCATTGGTGAAGTAGAAATGTACATGTTTACTAATGCTTGACTTGATGAGAGTTGCAACAATATATTCTAAAGTCAAGCCTCGAGTGCATCTCCATATACCTATATGCTTACCTTAGAAAACCCTTGTGGAAGGAGTGTGGCGATGTGCCGAGATGATGAGAAGCACATATGGTGCTTGGTGAACGAATGACTCCCTCCTTTATTCATAAGCATATATGTTACAATAGCTAGTCTCATGAGCTTGAAGTGATAAGCACTTTTTTTATTTCCAACTGATCTATTATCTAAATGTCTACTTCTATTTACATGTTTACTGCGGTCGAATATTTATTTTGTGGACCTCCTTCGGCTTGGATGGAATTCGGTGACAATGCTATCTGACTATCTGTTGGCACCGATCTGGGCAGCGCCAATCACTAGGTGGTGTACCGCCTGGCGGTGCCCTCTGCATCGGCGCGGGCGGTCCGCGGCCCTGGGCCGGACGGTCCGCGACCTGGGCGCAGAAGCGGTGTCTTCTCTGCATCACACCAGACAGTCCACAGCTCTGGGCCGAACGGTCCGTGGCCTGGCGACAGGGTCGTCTTCCTCCTCCTTGCTGGAATCTAGATCTCATCCCCTAGGGGAAGAGATCTTAAGGTGCTCTGGGTCAACAGGTCACCCGGGGCGTCCCTAGACGACGTGGAGTCGCCTAGAAATTAAGAGATCAATTTGAGGAAGAGGTCTCGAGTGGATAACTAGAACTTGCCCACTAGGAGGGGTAAGATCATAGGGTCGTCTTGGGATCGGTAGGCTACCCAAGACAGATCTAGACGACGTAGAGTTGAATAGAGATGGAGGTGGATATGTGAAAGGCTACAACTAGAACTACGCTACATCTACTCCTAGGACAGGAAAAGTAAATAAAGTAAATGGTTCGGTTGGAATGTGTTCGGGGATTCTCAATCGGTCGTACCCCTTTATATTTATAGGGGAGGAGGTCTGGACCTTTTCCTAAGAGATAGCCAACAAACTCCCACGTGATTAGATGGATAACCACGCACGAGATAAGGATAAACATCCAAGTTAATCTAATCTCGGGACACGCAGACCGTCCAGGCCCAAGGGCCAGACCGTCCGCTCATTTTGGTGTCCAACATATGCCCCCTGCCTTTTGGTGGAGCTTGGCGAACCAAAAGCATCAGCGAAAACTTCGGAAACTGTGACACCCCAGTGTCACCTAGGGTTTCTCTCAAAGTGCTAACCCATGAACCATCATCTTATGTGAACCAAATTTAAGTATGAACATCAAATTGACTTAAGAATAAATGATCCACCAAGCCTATATTTAAAAGTATCATGTTCAAAACAAATGGGTTTTTCAAAAAGGCAAAATGCCGCCGACGAGCTCCCCCGCCTGCGCACGCGGACCGGCCAACTCCGACCATCCCCGACGGCGACCCGCACATCGTCGTGACCGTCACGACCTCCCCTACACCCTCGGCCACCTCACCGGAGCAATCTCACCGCCGGTAAGCCCCTCCGCCCTGTCTTTCGTCGCGGGTACTATTTAAATTGGGGAAAGGACCTCGGGTTAGGATTAGAAGAACCCAGGGGGTTTTCTGCAATGCTAGTGACTCATTTGAATAATAGCCCAGGGACTAATCTGTGGGGAAAACTTAAAACACCCGCCAGGGACCCCGTTGCAAAGTAGTTTTCCATTTAATCAATTCTGTTTAATCTTTTTAATAAACAGAGAACTTAGAAAATTCATAACTTGATGAATTCTTAAGCAAAAGTTGTCAAACTAATTTTCTAGACCCTGAATAATATGAGCTATCATTTAAAAATAATGAACCCTATGCTTTCTGTTCTAATTTTTAGAGTTTAAAATTAAAAACAGAAACTAACCAAACCTTGTTTAATTAAAGGAAATTAGTTTTGCTTCTGTGCTGAACCTAAGAAAATTTGTAGATGTTCAACCCTCATTTAAGCACTGTTTAAAAATAGTAAGAACCCCAGTATTGAAAAAATATAGTGTAGATATCCATTAAAAGCCATTTCTGCCCAAAACTTAGGAAAATCAGAAAGGCATTAGAAATTAATGAACAGTGAGTGAAATTATTTTTCCTAGTTTACTTAAGTAACAGAGAACCTAAGAAAAATAAAGGGACCTCTAGTCCAGATAAGTTTTAAAGTGAAATGTGTTATTTAGCATTATTCCAACTAGAAATCAATTATTAGAATTACAAAACCAGACCCAAAATTGATAATAAAAATCCAGTGGACTTATCATTTTAAGTAGGGTAAATAAATGTAATATGATAATGAGTCATTTTTCCAAATAAATCATGAATAACCCATAATAATGCAATAATGGGCAAATAAAATTTTGCTAGGTCATTAATAAGATAGGCCACCAGAGAAAAATGCAAACCCATTAAAAAGATGCAAAATAATACCTATTGCTAATATTTTATAAGAAAGTCCATTTAATCCAATTAATGCATACCACCCCTTCCCTTAAGCAAAAAGATGCCAAACTTCAGAATGATTGCTCTTGCGCAAAATAGAAGCTAAGAAAAATCAGAAGTCTGTTGTTTGATATTTTTCAAAGATAGTGGTAGTAGAAAGCACCCCTTTGGCCAGAAACTTTAGAAAATCCTAGTGAAATAACTAATAAGAATTAATGACTAGAATTTTGTGCCAAATCATGTTATAGCACCTAAAAGCCAGCAAAAATAAGTTTTAGAGAATTACCTACTATTAAATGATAGTGGTAGTTCAAAGCACCCCTTCTGCCCTAAAATTTGGTAATTTTGTCCAGAGAAATCTATTCACTTTCTGATCCCCAAATTTTGAGACAGAGAATTATACACCAGTAATAAGCCACTGCAATTTTTACAGAATTTTTGGAAATTTATTAAGACAACTTGTAGTTCAAACCCACTCCAAAAACTTAAAGAGAATAAAGAAAAAGAAGGGAGAAATAAATCTCACTCCAATAAGTCCAACTTGAATTCTTGTCAATTCTTACTAAGGCTTTAAAAATAATTTAGTGGAACCCCAAAAATAAACCTACCACTTACCTGAGCTAAGTTTGATCCAATTTACCAAGTATACCACCCAAAAGTCTCACATAAGTAAGGTTTAACTCTATCTAACTTAAGTAGACCATACACCATCAAAAGTTGAAATTACTAAAGCACATATCATATCATGCATATATCTCACGCATTGCATTCATTAGATTGTAATCTCGTCGACGGAGAGTACGTGCTCATCCCCGAGCAAGGAACTGTCTAAGAGGAGGACCAGGAGTAAGCTTTCGAGGCTGCTATCGAGGATCTCCCTGCAGCCCCAGCTATTAGAAGCGCCCCAGATCCTCTGGGACTCAAATGTGATACAATTACTAATCCCAAGAGGCTAGTAAACACATTTATACATCAGATGATTACATATCTGCTTAAATGAGACAAACCTATAAAGGTGGCGATCAACTTTAAGAGTTGGTCCACAACTCGGGACATATCATCAGAGTGGGGCTGAAGCAGCCCGATATACGCAGTGAATCAATTCAGTGGTCCAACAGCCACAGGCAAGGTTGGGAACAGTCGTAACTCTTACCCGATCTCCTTTTTCTGAAAAACAACACATAAGCAAGGGTGAGTACAAACGTACTCAGCAGCCCACCTTCACCCGCGGAATGGGGAAATCAGATATAATGCATGGAATATGTGGAGCTCAGGATATTTTGCAGAAACAGCAATATTTTATGCAGGGTTGTTTTGTAAAACATTTTGTATTTTTTCAAAGCGCATCCTCTCCCAAAGGAGCAGGAAGTTTTTCAATATTAGAACAAAATCCCTTGGACTAAACCATCCAGGTATCTCAGCAGTTTCCCACTGGTTTTCATTTTCAAAAACAGCTACTGGACTTCCCGTCCACCATAGCTCACGGCTCAACCGCCAGACCTTTTAAAAAACCAATTTTCTCAAACGCACCCATTTTTGAAAACAAAACATTAATTGCCATACCATACCAGACTCGTCCATACCAGTGGAGACGGACTATTCGAATAGGTTTTCAAACTCTGCGCAGAGGTGTACACTTTACCCACTAGTCCGGTTTCTGCGATCTCACCGTCGTGAGACCCGAATGCCGAATCTCTTTCTTTCCTCGCACGTCCTAACCTTAACGGTTATACCGGAAGGAGTCCGGCCACCGCCATGCCCAAACCGGACAAAACATTCCCCCTCCTTATCCTCCCGGTGCTCCCCAGCCTTCATAACCCTGGGGTTGGACCATACGAGTTCAGATTGAGTGACTGCCCACACAGTCTCGAGTGGTTGTACTTATCAAGAGTATAGGTAGTGAAGGATCACAAACCGGTCGTTATATGAGGGGACAATCCTTCTGCTCACACCTAAACCAACTGAGCCATCACCTTAGGCCCTCCTCTAAACCAGGGAGTCCCTGATCATCCCTACTCAAAGGTGATAAGGGTGAAAACCCTTCATCAAACACATTTTGAAAAGCATTTTCTTTTGAAAACTCACACCTTTCCTCAAATCATTTGTAACAATTATATCAGGGATTGATTGCGGCAAGCGGCTGCGTGGCCATAATAACTTGTCTCAAAATCATATCATGCATAAAATAACAGGCTGAGGGTTGTGGTTGTAAAAGCATAGGTAATTTATGCATCAAAGGGATCCAGTGAGCTTGTTGTGCTTATCCGGCGAAGGGGGAAGGGGAGCTCGTGGAACTGGTGTCTAGCTCCACTGCCTGGCGTAGACTTCCAGATCTGGCCTCCACGAGACGACACGAACGCTCTGATAAGTATGCAACATGAACAAGCAACATACAAACAAGCAACTATACCAACAAATATTTAGTATAGTGGTCAGAATAGCGATATATGGATGGGCAGAGTCTTGAGTAGGATCTGTGTCATGTGGTGTTGAGGTACTACTAGTGGTGGAGCGGAGGTGCTTACCAGGAGGGTGGACTGGAGGCGAAGCGACACTGTGCGTGTAGCCGGCAGAGCGGAGTAACTGAGTGGGTGGGGTGTTTGCCTTGGCTGAGGGTGTTGAGTGTGTGGAGTGGGAGAGGGTAGCTGGGTGTATTTATAGCTGGGTGTATGTAGTGTAGCTCAGTGAAGTTCACTATTGGTGAGAATAGTGACGAAAGAATCGTCTGACTTAGCATGGACAGGAGAGTTATAGGCAGAATATGGGACAAGAGTGTTTTGGGAGTTTTCTGGAATATAAACCATGCTTCAGGGATGACATGGTTGGATATGGAATAGTTTGACAAGAATTTTAGAAACAAGAATGACTGAAATCTGAGTTTGGATGGAGGAGTTTTGGATTTTATAATCATAGGGAGAAAAAGAAAAGCAAAGGAATATTCTAGAATTTGAATATTTAGAGATATTTGGAAAATCAAAAATACAAATGTATTTTTGAGCGGGGTGCGAGGAATTATTTTTGGGCTTTTCTTGGGCAGAGGTTTATGTTGGTGGAAACTGTTCCTACCTACTGTGTCTCATCAGACAACAGTAAGGCGGGACCCAAATAGCTGGAATGTTGTGGTATTCTGGTCCGAGTGGGCTATGGTATCTTGGGCCAAGTTTTATAGGATTGAAGACGTATTCATACAAACATGGTTCGCCTTTCTTTTTGGAAGTCTGGCTTGAAAGAATCCCAAAGTTAAGCGTGCTCAACTTGGAGAAATCTGGGATGGGTGACCAGATGGGAAGTTCCCTACTGGAAGGAAAATCACAGTCACCGGAGTTCGTATGACTGGAATATGGGTCTGGCTGGTCTTAGGTGGACTGGGCAGCATGACGGATGAGTAGTTGAAATTTGGGGTAATCAGATGATCGATGAATAGTAACAGTGAATAGTGATGGTGAATAGTTCGTATGAACGAACGATGAACGATGAATAGTGACGATGAACGAACGATGAACAATGAATAGGAACTATGAACGAACGATGAATGATCGAATGATCGAACAAACGAACGATCGGAATTTCGGCAGCATAGCGGCAGGAAAAAGATTATTTGGACGAACGAACGAACGAACGATCGGACGAACGGACGAATGAACCATGAACGATCGGATGAACGAACGAATAAACTAAGAACAGGTGGACGAACGATCGAAGAACGACCGAACGATCCTTATGCTAGTGTGTGCTTGTGTGGGAAGTGGAGTGGGAGTGGGCGTGTGGGGGGGGAGGGAGTTGCCATGAAATGGCTTGGGGTGGGATGAGAGGAGGCCCTTGTCCCTCTATTTATAGCCATGGTGGGGGATTAGGGGGAGGGATGAGGGGATTAGTGGGAGGATGAGAGGATTAGTGGGAGATTAGCATGGATTTGTCTTATATGAGTGTAATTAGCTTGTAGAGCTCACCGTATGACACCGGAGGCATATGTATACGTATGAGCATGAGGAAAGTTATGGAGAAAATATTTGTAGGGACTTGAAAAATGATTCTGAAGGTATTTCTCAGGAAGAAAATACTTGGAGATATATCAGTGGAATATTTGGGCAGTATTTCTGGAAACAAATTGAGGGGATCACTAGGGAAATATTTGTAGGATATTTTGAGGAGATTTTATAGAGAATATAGACCACTATAATTTTATTTGTTGATATCAACTCGCAAACAAACATTTTGAAATTAAATTTGAAATTCATTTTGAATTTAGAGCGAGTTTGAGAAAATTCCAAGATTTGAATTTTTGGGATGCTACAAATCTACCCCACTTAAAAGGAATCTCGTCCTTGAGATTCGGCTTAGAAGGGTTATGGGTATAGCTTTACTTCAGCTACATATCTTCACTTTGCAACTCTTCGAGGAGATGGAACTTCAACAAGATCTAGCCTTGAGGAGCATCTGGTTGCCGATTGCAAACGCTGATTCTGGCTACTCAAGATCATCTTCAGGCTTCTAGGTTTCGCTTGGCAGCTAGCTTATTGAGGAAGCATTGATGCCAACACGCAAACCTTCCTATTGCAAACTCCCACATGGATTCCTTTCTTGATCGGTCTTCTGGTGCTTCATCAACGGAACTTGGGTGACCACTTCTCATCCAGAAACTCATATGCTTTGATGATCTGGTCTTCCACAAGCTTGCTACAGGCCTTCTTCTTTTTCTCCATAGCAGGAACCTTGCTGGAACACTACCCCACTTAAAAAAGAATGAGGGTAGATCTCTTGAATTTTGGGGATTTGAACTCCTTGAAGTACCTCATAACAAGGGTGTTACGGGGCCTTCTTCTGCTGTTGCTGCTTGAGCAGGCTGCGGAGAAATGACTGACACAGGGTTGATTCTGGGAGAACCTTCTTCTTATCTTCTCCTCACTATCTTCTTTTCACTGACCCTTTCTTTCTCTTTGCTCTTCCCACTGGAGGATTCTATCAAAGAGTATCACCATCATATAGAGGAGGAAACCGAAGACTATGAACCATGTACAACAGTCTTCAACCTAAGAATCACCAAGCATTGTGATCACAGGGGCGAGGGAGTGGAAATGGAGTTGCTTGCGATTTGGCAGAGGGGATTTTATCGGGGGTGTGCTTTGCTTTGAGCGAGATGGGAGTTGAGGGAGCTGGTGGGGGCTTTTATAGGCGAGCGGCACTGATGGTGGTGCTCGGGGGTGTGGAGTGGGGGTGATGGAGCAGGTGACACGAGGCAACAGGTGTGATGGAGGGGGGGGGATGGTGTTGCTGGCGGTAATGGCGGTGGGTGCGCTGCAAAGGGGGCATGGGCGGCCGTAGTGCGCTGCAAAGGGGGGGAGTGGGGTGGTGGTTGGAGGCAGGGCACGCATGCAGGGGGCACGGGTGAGTGGTGGGGTCGACAACCCTGATGTTTGTGATCTCTGGTTCCAAGAATCTTTGCCTCTCTATATGGTAATAACTCCTTTTGTCCTGTTTTTCTGTTTACTTTGACTCAGGGGCAGTGATTTGATTCTCACGGTCGGTCCTTTTGACTGAGCGGCTGGACTAGTTTCTTCTGTAGCTTATTCCAGGCTTCAAGGGTAAGCTTCCCGGTATCTTCTTGGGTAAGGCACTTTTCTCTTCAGATGGGTTAAGATGAGAATGGAAGAATAAGGTGAGGATTGGATCTAATTTGTGATCTATGTTTTTAGAGAAAACCTTTCTCAAAAGAAAGAAAACACACAAGCTCAGCAATGATAAGCACAAACAAATCAAATGTTTTGAATAAGGGAAGAATAGAGTTTTTCCAAAGCACGGTCTACTCAGATTCGGAGGCTAAGCATAACTACTATTGCTTGGCTCCTGAATTGAGAACTATGCTAAGTGCGACTTATGAGCACTAACGTTAAAGCATCACATATGCACTCAAAAGGGTAGAAAACATCAAGCGAAATTCATTTTGAAATGCCCTAGGGGGCCACACAATTAGAGTTTTTAAAAACACGGGGCCACACGGTTACCTCTCATACATGCAGGGCTCTAGCCAAAGTAAAGAAAAACTTCACTACCCAATGCATGCAGAGGACTGGGCATAACTAACTTCAAACCAGACAACTTCTCTTCTGGCAAGGCTGACGCACAACTTCAATCTGAGACATATCCTGGATGAGTCAAGAGGGAGCTGATGTTGATGACTTCTTCTGGCGGCGACTGAGATGGCAAGACGGGGTTGAACTCTTCTTCAAGCGGGACTGGCTCTTGTAGCTCCTCAGAGGGCGGCGGTGCTGGCGGGGTGCTTGCAGCTTCTTCCTTGATCTCACGGGACGGTGCTGGAATCTTCTTCATGGTGAGGGGCTCAAACAACTCCGGTGGGGGATCTTGGGAGGATTCAGGGTGCTCTTGCTTATCCATAGCCTGAGGGAAGACTGGAATTCCTTCCAAGACTATGGCTCCTTCCGGTAGTTCCCAAGTGTTCTTCTCTCCTCTGATAGAGACAGGGTGACCTTCAAGAATCTGTGGATCTTTAGCTCTGATGGGTTGAACAAGGTTGGATGAAGCGGGCTCTTGTATCCGCAGGGCTCTACGTTGGTTATGGGTTACCATGTAGGCCTCCATCAACTTCTAGACGTGCTCATCCTTGGCTTGCTTCAGGGCTTCAACAGCAATGACTTCACGACTTTCCAAGGCAGCTACACGGGCTTGAGCTGTGGTGAGATCCACATGGAGCTTACGGTTGAGCTTCTCTCCATCTTCTGCTCGGGCAATCATCTGACGGTGGTGCCGAGCCAAGAAATCATACTGTGCATCCAGGGTGAGCAGGTAGGCAGTGAGGTACACGACTGAGGGGTCGTCCTCAAGCAGCTGCTGACCTTCCAATGCACGCATCCTGGCCATCCAAACGGGACGGTCTCTCTGAAAGGGTGGAAAGAATCTGAGCGGTGTGTCAGCCACTTCTTCTTCATACAGTTGACATAGGGTCCTCAATGCCTTGCGAGCGACGACTTGGCAGGTGACTTTGAATCTGTGCCCAGCAGCAGTGACACTCCATTCCACATGGTGCAGACTGGATCCAATGTATACAGTCACGACACACTTCTCTGTGCCATGCTTGATGAATTCACGACCATCATACTCTGGCTGGCTCCTGATTCCGAGGTGAATTGTGCATGCTCTTAGCAACTTGGGGAAACCATCTTCATTCTGGCAAAAGCTGGTTTGGCAGCGAACTTCCATCTGACTTCTGAGAGACGGAAAGGGGAAAACATTTTTGAAATGAAGGGATGAGAGCAAGATTTTTTTTAAGAAAATAGTTTTGACTCAAAAACTTTTGGATTAGGCTAAGGGTTACGTCCTGCGGCCAACCTAACAGCTTTGATACCACCTGAAGCGCCCCAGATCCTTTGGGACTCAAATGTGATACAATTACTAGTCCCAGAAGGCTAGTAAACACATTTATACATCAGATGATTACAGATCTGCTTAAACGAGACAAACCTATAAAGGTGGCGATCTACTTTAAGAGTTGGTCCACAACTCGGGACGTATCATCAGAGTGGGGCTGAAGCAGCCCGATATACGCAGCGAAGCAATTCAGTGGTCCAACAGCCACAGGCAAGGTTGGGAACAGTCGTAACTCTTACCCGATCTCCTTTTTCTGAAAAACAACAAATAAGCAAGGGTGAGTACAAATGTACTCAGCAGCCCACCTTCACCCGCGGAATGGGGAAATCAGATATAATGCATGGAATATGTGGAGCTCAGGATATTTTGCAGAAACAGCAATATTTTATGCAGGGTTGTTTTGTAAAACATTTTGTATTTTTTCAAAGCGCATCCTCTCCCAAAGGAGCAGGAAGTTTTCAATATTAGAACAAAATCCCCTGGACTAAACCATCCAGGTATCTCAGCAGTTTCCCACTTGTTTTCATTTTCAAAAACAGCTACTGGACTTCCCGTCCACCATAGCTCACGGCTCAACCGCCGGACCTTTTAAAAAACCAATTTTCTCAAATGCACCCTTTTTTGAAAACAAAACATTAATTGCCATACCATACCAGACTCGTCCATACTAGTGGACACGGACTATTCGAATAGGTTTTCAAACTCTGCGCAGAGGTGTACACTTTACCCACTAGTCCGGTTTCTGCGATCTCACCGTCGTGAGACCCGAATGCCGAATCTCTTTCTTTCCTCGCACATCCTAACCTTAATGGTTATACCGGAAAGAGTCAGGCCACCGCCATGCCCAAACCGGACAAAACATTCCCCCTCCTTATCCTCCCGGTGCTCCTCAGCCTTCATAACCCTGGGGTTGGACCGTACGAGTTCAGATTGAGTGACTTCCCACACAGTCTCGAGTGGTTGTACTTATCAAGAGTATAGGTAGTGAAGGATGATAAACCGGTCCTTATATGAGGGGACAATCCTTCTGCTCACACCTAAACCAGCTGAGCCATCACCTTAGGCCCTCCCCTAAACCAGGGAGTCCCTGATCATCCCTACTCAAAGGTGATAAGGGTGAAAACCCTTCATCAAACACATTTTGAAAAGCATTTTCTTTTGAAAACTCACACCTTTCCTCAACTCATTTATAACAATTATATCAGGGATTGATTGCGGCAAGCGGCTGGGTGGCCATAATAACTTGTCTCAAAATCATATCATGCATAAAATAACAGGCTGAGGGTTGTGGTTGTAAAAGCATAGGTAATTTATGCATCAAAGGGATCCAGTGAGCTTGCCGTGCTTATCCGGCGAAGGTGGAAAGGGAGCTCGCGGAACTGGCGTCTAGCTCCACTGCCTGGCGTAGACTTGCAGATCCGGCCTCCACGAGACGACACGAACGCTCCGATAACTATGCAACATGAACAAGCAACATACAAACAAGCAGGTATACCAACAAATATTTAGTATAGTGGTCAGAGTAGCGATATATGGATGGGCAGAGTCTTGAGTAGGATCTGTGTCATGTGGTGTTGAGGTACTACTAGTGGTGGAGCGGAGGTGCTTACTAGGAGGGTGGACTGGAGGCGAAGCGACACTGTGCGTGTAGCCGGCAGAGCGGAGTAACTGAGTGGGTGGGGTGTTTGCCTTGGCTGAGGGTGTTGAGTGTGTGGAGTGGGAGAGGGTAGCTGGGTGTATTTATAGCTGGGTGTATGTAGTGTAGCTCAGTGAAGTTCACTATTGGTGAGAATAGTGACGAAAGAATCGTCTGACTTAGCATGGACAGGAGAGTTATAGGCAGAATATGGGACAAGATTGTTTTGGGAGTTTTCTGGAATATAAACCATGCTTAAGGGATGACATGGTTGGATATGGAATAGTTTGACAAGAATTTTAGAAACAAGAATGACTGAAATCTGAGTTTGGATGGAGGAGTTTTGGATTTTATAATCATAGGGAGAAAAAGAAAAGGAAAGGGATATTCTAGAATTTGAATATTTAGAGATATTTGGAAAATCAAAAATACAAATGTATTTTTGAGCGGGGTGCGAGGAATTATTTTTGGGCTTTTCTTAGGCAGAGGTTTATGTTGGTGGAAACTGTTCCTACCTACTGTGTCTCATCAGACAACAGTAAGGCGGGACCCAAATAGCTGGAATGTTGTGGTATTCTGGTCCGTGTGGGCTGTGGTATCTTGGGCCAAGTTTTATAGGATTGAAGACGTATCCATACAAACATGGTTCGCCTTTCTTTTTGGAAGTCTGGCTTGAAAGAATCCCAAAGTTAAGCGTGCTCAACTTGGAGAAATCTGGGATGGGTGACCAGATGGGAAGTTCCCTACTGGAAGGAAAATCACAGTCACCGGAGTTCGTATGACTAGAATATGGGTCTGGCTGGTCTTAGGTGGACTGGACAGCATGACAGATGAGTAGTTGAAATTTGGGGTAATCAGATGATCGATGAATAGTAATGGTGAATAGTGATGGTGAATAGTTCGTATGAACGAACGATGAACGATGAATAGTGACGATGAACGAACGATGAACGATCGAATGATCGAACGAACGAACGATCGGAATTTCGGCAGCATAACGGCAGAAAAAAGATTATTTGGACGAACGAACGATCGAACGATCGGACGAACGGACGAACGAACCATGAATGATCGGACGAACGAACGAACAAACTAAGAACAGGTGGACGAACGATCGAAGAACGATCCTTGTGCTAGTGTGTGCTTGTGTGGGAAGTGGAGTGGGAGTGGGCGTGTGGGGGGGAGGGAGTTGCCATGAAATGGCTTGGGGTGGGATGAGAGGAGGCCCTTGCCCCTCTATTTATAGCCATGGTGGGGGATTAGGGGGAGGGATGAGGGGATTAGTGGGAGGATGAGAGGATTAGTGGGAGATTAGCATGGATTTGTCTTATATGAGTGTAATTAGCTTGTAGAGCTCACCGTATGACACCAGGGGCATATGTATACGTATGAGCATGAGGAAAGTTATGGAGAAAATATTTGTAGGGACTTGAAAAATGATTCTGAAGTTATTTCTCAGGAAGAAAATACTTGGAGATATATCAGTGGAATATTTGGGCAGTATTTCTGGAAACAAATTGAGGGGATCACTAGGGAAATATTTGTAGGATATTTTGAGGAGATTTTAGAGAGAATATAGACCACTATAATTTTATTTGTTGATATCAACTCACAAACAAACATTTTGAAATGAAATTTGAAATTCATTTTGAATTTAGAGCGAGTTTGAGAAAATTCTAAGATTTGAATTTTTGGGATGCTACACTATTGAAGGCAAGCCCCGGTTTATATGCATAACCGTATTATTATATGCTACTTTACTACACTTAATGCTTGTAGGATTGTAATGTGCACTTAAGTGTAGGAGTTGCTTGAAACCTCTAGCTGCATGAACTTAGGATTCCTTTTTGAGATGAATACTAGTATGCTAGGTCGAGTAGCTGCTTGCTAATCAGGATCTCGGTAGAAGTCGAGTGATTTTTCTAGCGCTCGCACGAGGTCAGGAATTGATTGTATTCATCTTGATAACGGGATCTATGTTAGTCTATGGACTTGGATCTAGGGAGGATGCCTTGTCCATGAGACGGGAAAAAGGAATTAAGGATTAATGTGTGGATACCTGAGTCAAGCGTTTGAACGTACTAAGCACATGCCGGGAAAATTGGTAACCGGTAAACCTAGTACCTGAGTGAAGCCGGGCGCGGACTTTATCCCTCATGCGACCTAAGACTGGGTCTCCCATGCTAGCTATGGTGGGTACAAGTGCGGTCATTGCACGGCGGCAGCCGGGTCAGTGGAGCATTATATGCCAAGGCGGTGAGGCCTGGACGCGAACGGGGAATCGACGGGGACAGTTGTCATGTGCGGGGTCGAAGTACCCTGACATGCCGTGTGTTTAGGTTTACCTTGCAAGGATAAAACTCGATTCGAATCGTCTGCTTCTCGCAGATAATGAGACTGCTTGACCCCTTGTACTGCATCGAGTAAGAAGTGAAATGAGGTTACATGACACAATTTGTTGATTGAACTAAATGCTTGTCACCATGTATGCTTAGAAGGAGCAAACCTAGCTAAGATAATGATGTTAGAATTTGAAAAGCTAAGAATTGATTTCAGAAACAGCTAGTGCTTTTGGCAAACCAAACCCCTCAGCCAAACAGCTGCATAGTCTAGAGGTAGAGGAGTAGACTCCTCACACTGGGTAAGTCTAGCTGAGTATTAGTATACTCAGCCTTGCTTGTGGCATAATTTTTGCAGGTACCATTCAGGAAATGGTTGATGGTGTGACTTGGCCTACCACCCTGCCACCGGGTTGGACGGTCGAGTGGGATGCTACTCCGGCAGGAGAGGAGCACGAGGAGTAGTGGGCTAGGCCTTGCCCATTACCTCATTACCGACGACATCGATTATCCGCTGCATTTTATTTCGTGAACTCTTATTTGCTACTCAAAACTCTGATCTATGTAATAATTCAGCACTTAATTTGAGGTTTCCTGTTTTATTGTATTTCTTCTGTGACTCACCTTCGAGTGAGATTGTGGAATTTGATCCTGGTTAAGTGGCTCTATCAGACTAGATCTGAGGGACTGACGGGTTATTCCGATTTAAGTGTGTTACGGCCCTTGAGGCGTGACTTAGGCACTTGAGCTGGAATAATTCGGGTGGTTCCGCCATAGCTGGTATCGGAGCAAATTCCACCACAGAGAAGGACAATAAACCATGAATACCATTTTCAAAAATTAAAACTTGCCTAGAAACTGCTACGGATCGTCAGAACTAGACCGCTAGACCTAGGACGAAAGGCCTTAGGCATAGAGGGAGGGATAGGTGGCTAATTGATTAGGCCCCGTGGGCCAGTACTTAGACTTTTTAAGGATGCCCTAAGAGCACCCTATTGTTTGGAGAGGAGACGTTACTTTCAGCATGCATGCATTATAAACACAAAAGGGAATTAAAACTCGAGCTAACCCACTTCCTTTAAAACCATTCGGGCCCTCTTTCTCTTTTTTCTTCCACCATAATCTTTACCTTTGATTCCCTTCCGCAGATGAATTCACCCACCCCCGCCAGTGGAGGAGACACTCGTTTCAGTTCTGACTTCCTTTCTCACGATGGCTTTCCATCCATCTTGTGGGAAGTGCTTAACTCCGCCGGTTACCCTACGCCTCCCTTGTACACGGTGCAGTTGTATGAGGAGCATCAGGTACCTCGTTGTCTGGTCTGGCTGACTTTGGAGGCTCATCCCCTTCAGCCGGGTTGGCGTTCTCTTGATTCTGAGACAATTGGACTCAGGACGGACAACACCGTTGAAGCGGCAGCCATGAAGACTCTGACGACTTTCTGTGGCTACCATCCCCTGGAGATGGTGACGCACCCCTTGGGACTCTTCCCTGCTGAGAAGAAGGACGACCCCATGTGGCGTAACCGCGTGAGCCATGTGAAGGATGTGTGGGCGATGTATCCTGACTTGGTTGGGAGGGTCACTGTTCAGTGCATGAGTGCGCTGTACCGCCTTCAGGCCCTTCAAAGTGACGCTATGGCACACCTTGCTAACATCGCTCAAACCGCCAAGCTCACTCTCAACAGTCGGGAAGATATTGTGGTCGATTTATCCACCGAGTTGGTAGAAAAGGATCTGCAGGTGGAAAGGCTGAGCCAGCGCATTACCACCTTGGAGCAGCAGGTGGAGATCCGAGACAACACCATTGATGTCTTGGAGAACCAGCTTCACGATGTGCAGAGGGAACTCGAAGAAGCGAATGACCACCTGGACATGCACCACTTGGAGATGGAGGCCAATGAAGCCGGAAGTGAGGGAGAAGAGGCTCCCGAGGAGCTAGGACCAGTCCCTGGTGCCAATGGGACTACCTCCGCGATGCCTCCTTCACCCGTATCCAGTGTCGCTTCCACCGCTCAGGGTTAAGCAGTCACTTCGACACTTTTAGGCTGATAGAAACCTATGCAAGCTTAGTTAATGTCAGATTTTGGACTAGGCTTACGGGTACCTTCCCCTGATTGATGTAACCCTGTGAACTTTTTAAATCTGTGGGATGTTTGTCACCATGTTATCTTCATTTCAAACCTAATATTATGATTATGGCATTTTTCCTTCCATATGAGATGATATCTTGTCGTTCGAAACTGTGAGTTGGGATAACAATGGCGGCAATCTCTGTTTTCAGATGGCAGCTAGGCAGTGTCGCGGGCATAACGAGCAGGTTCCCCCGCCACCTCCTCTAGCTCCCACAGTGCAGGAGCTGATGGCCCAGCAGAACGAAATTCTGCGACAGCTCTTGCAGCGCCAGCCCCACCCTCAGCAGCATGGTGGAGGCCAGCATCAGTGACCTCCGGCAGCGGCAACCTACCAGGAGTTTCTGAGTACGCAGCCGCCCTTGTTCACCAAGGCAGAGGACCCGTTGGACGCCGACGTGTGGCTCCGCGTCATTGAGTCCAAGTTTCCCCTCCTCACGGGAGACTGCCCTGATGCTACCAAGACTCGCTTCGCCGCGCAACAGCTTCACGGATCTACTCGGACTTGGTGGGACCACTTTCGTGCTATGCTCCCCGCCGATCGTGAAGTGTCTTGGGAGGAATTCAAGACTGCTTTCAGAGGGCACCACATCCCAGCTGGCATTCTTGATCGCAAGCTGAATGAGTTTCTGGCACTTAATCAAGGAACCCGCACGGTACTGCAGTATGCGTAAGCCTTCAACGACATGTGCCAGTATGCAGGGTACCATGCTGATTCTGATGAGAAGAAGAGAGACCGCTTCCGCAGGGGTCTTAACACCAAGTTGTGGGAACGACTCAACACTGTCCGGGCTGATAGCTTCAATGAGTTGGTCAACCTGGCCATCTCACAGGAGGATTGCATTGTAGCTCACCGGGCAGAGAAGAAGAGAAAGGCACCAATGGCAGCACCATCCATTCAGGCCTAGAGGTTCCGGATTGTTTCTCACAATCAGAGCAGGGGTTTCCAGCAGGAGGCAGGCAGATGGGTGATCAGGCCACCTCAGCAGCAGCAGCCGGCACCCAACCGCTTTCCAGTCCCGCTCCAAGGAACAATCAGCCTCCGCAGCAGCAGCAGTTCCGCTACGGCAATGGAAACAAGTGTTTCACTTGTGGCAATGTGGGACACTATGCCAAGAATTATCCCAGGAACCAGCAGAGGCAGATGCCAGCACCAAATCAAGACAAGGGAAGAAAGCAGAAGGTACAAGTCAGGCAAGGGAAGCTCAACTTCACTACTCTGTAGGAAGTACCTGAGGGAGCTCCTATCATGACTGGTATCTTTTCAGTTTATAATCAACCTGCTTTAATTCTGTTTGATTCTGGTGCATCTCATAGTTTCATTAGCCAAAAGTTCAGTGCTAAATGTGTACTGCCATTCTTTCACTCAAAAGGGTCATTCATGATAGTCACACCGGGGGTAAAATTTCAACTAATAAATTAAACCAAAGTGTGCCTATTCAACTGGGAAGCCACATCATCAAAACCACTCTTCTTGTGTTAGGTTTGGAAAATGTGGACATTATTCTGGGAGCTAATTGGATGACCTTGCACCAAGTTGTGCTTGATGTAGCCAGCCGTACCGTGGAAATTAATTCTCCGTTCTGTGGGAACTTCACCTTAATTCTGCCCAGTCAGGGTTCTACTCAGTCATGTGCTTTCTCTATGACGGAGTTACCTCTGAAGAATATCCCAGTGGTCTGTGAGTACGCAGATGTCTTTCCTGATGAATTGCCAGGAATGCCACCGGACCGAGATATTGAATTTGCCATCGAGTTGCAACCGGGAACGACACCAATTTCCAAGAGGCCCTACCGAATGCCACTCGCTGAGTTGGTAGAATTAAAGAAGTAATTGCAGGAGTTGTTGGATAAGGGATTTATTCGCCCAAGTACTTCGCCTTAGGGATGTCCAGCACTGTTTGTGAAGAAGAAGGATGAAAGCTTGAGGCTGTATATAGATTACCGCCCTCTTAATGCGGTAACTATCAAGAACAAGTATCCTTTGCCTCGTATTGATGTTCTTTTTGACCAGTTGGTCGGGGCCAAGGTGTTTTCCAAAATAGACCTTCGCTCCGGCTACCATCAGATCAAGATACGAGCAAGCGATATTCCGAAGACGGCATTCTCAACCAGATATGGGCTATATGAATTTTTGGTGATGTCATTCGGGCTGACAAATGCACCAGCATATTTCATGTATCTGATGAATTTTGTTTTCATGCCTGAATTGGATAAATTCGTAGTGGTGTTCATCGATGATATTTTGGTGTACTCGAAGAACGAAGAAGAACATGTCGGGCATTTGCATGTAGTGCTTCAACGTCTGCGAGAGCACCACCTTTATGCCAAGTTGTCCAAGTGTGATTTTTGGCTAAAGGAAATCAAATTCTTGGGTCACACTATCTCTCAGGCAGGAATAGCTGTTGACCCTAATAAAGTGCAAGAGGTGATGAACTGGAAGCCACCAACGACCGTCCGTCAGATTCGGAGTTTTTTGGGATTAGCTGGTTATTACTGAAGATTTATTCCAGATTTCTCTCGAATTGCGAAGCCTATAACTGAGTTGCTGAAGAAAGAAGCCAAGTTTGTTTGGAGTCAGAAGTGCGAAGATGCCTTCCATGCATTAAGGCAGCATCTGACCACAGCACCAGTGTTAGCGCAACCCGACAACATCAAGCCTTTTGATGTATATTGTGATGCCTCTGGCACTGGACTAGGTTGTGTCTTAATGCAAGACAACCGAGTCATTGCTTATGCCTCAAGAGCACTCGGGCCTCATGAGCAAAATTATCCCACTCATGACCTCGAGTTGGCAACAGTGGTTCATGCATTAAAAATGTGGAGGCACTATTTAATGGGAACCCACTGCAACATCTTCACTGATCATAAGAGCCTTAAGTACATCTTTACTCAGGCTGATCTCAACATGAGGCAGAGAAGATGGCTAGAGCTGATCAAGGATTATGACCTGGAGGTACATTATCACCTAGAAAAAGCCAATGTGGTAGCAGATGCCTTGAGTCGGAAGTTGCAATGCAATTGTGTTCTGATGGATTCTCGCATCAACACCTTGTGTGATGAGTTGAGCAAGATGCAAATCGAAGTGATTCCTTCTGGTGCTCTGTCTCACATTTCTGTCGAGCCAGCTTTGCAAGACCAGATCATCATGGCCCAGCTCAGTGACAAGGGAGTACAGATTATCAAGAAGAATCTCCATCAGAAGGTTGAGAAGTATAATTGTTTCCGCCAAGATGAAAAGGGTGTATTATGGTTCAAAAGCAGATTGGTGATTCCTAAAAACCAGGACCTCAAGAGAAAAATCTTGGATGAGGCTCATCTCTCCAAATTCTCTATGCATCCGGGAAGCACCAAAATGTACCATGATCTGAAGCCTTTGTATCGGTGGACCAGAATGAAGAGGGAGATAGCCTAGTATGTATCATAATGTGACACCTGTCAGAGGGTAAAGGCAAGCCACTTGAAATCAGCTGGAGCTTTGCAACCCCTATCTATACCTTCATGGAAATGGGATGACATCAGTATGGATTTCATTGTGGGTCTGCCCAACACCTCTCGTCATCATGATTCGATTTGGGTTATTGTGGACCGACTAACGAAAGTGGCACATTTTCTTCCTGTGCACACCATTGATAAGGCTCAAAAGTATGCAGAGTTGTATATTGACCGGATCGTGTGTTTGCACAGATTACCTTGGACCATTGTTTCTGACCGAGGAGCCCAATTTGTTTCCAGATTTTGGGAACAACTGCAGGAGTCTTTGGGAACCAAGCTAATCAGAAGTTCAGCTTACCACCCACAGACTGATGGTCAGACGGAAAGGGTAAACCAAATTCTGGAGGATATGCTGAGAGCTTGTGCAATCGATTGTGGCAAGAACTAGGATAAGCACCTCTCCTTGGCAGAGTTTGCTTATAACAACAGTTATCAATCCAGCCTGAGGATGGCACCTTTCGAAGATCTCTATGGAAGAAGGTGTAGGACACCACTCAATTGGTCTCAACCTGGAGAAAGAGGAGTTTTTGGACCTGACTTAGTGACTGAAGCCGAAAGGAAGGTCAAACTAATCAGGAAGAATCTAGAAGCTGCTCAGGCCAGACAGAAGAGTTACCATGATAGAAGAAGGAAACCTCTCCAGTTCAAGGTGGGAGATTTCGTGTACCTCAAGGTATCACCCACCAAGGGAGTGCAGAGGTTTGGGATCAAAGGCAAGCTAGCCCCTCGTTACATTGGACCTTATGAGATCATCGAAGCATGTGGACCCGTGGCATATAAGTTGAAGTTACCTTCAAAAATGTCTGCTATTCACAGTGTGTTCCATGTATCTCAGCTGAAGAAGTGTGTTCGATTGCCGACCGAGATCATAGGAGAGCCAGAATTGGAGATAGAACCAGATCTATCGTACCAAGAGTACCCTTCCAAGATTCTGGATTGCAAGGAAAGATCAACTCGGGCTAAGTCAATCAAGATGTACAAAGTCTAGTGGAGTAATCACTCAGAGGAAGAAGCTACTTGGGAAATTGAGGAATTCATGAGATCCAACTTCCCCGATTGCCTACCTAAGGATGTTGGTACGTAATCACACCCAACCCCTCCTCCTGCCCTTCGAATCTAAATTTCAAAGATATAATCTTAAATTAGGATGAAGTAATCATGAAACAAATTTAAGAAGGACTTCCTTCTGAAGTTGCAAAGAGAATGACATTCGAAGAGCAGTTTGCTCTAATAATAACAATAATCACCCACTTCCTATAAGTCTCACCCTTCGCTTCACCCCGGGAGGACTCTGGCCCAAATCTCGGGACAAGATTCCTTTAAGGGGGGAAGGCTGTGACACCCCAGTGTCACCTAGGGTTTCTCTCAAAGTGCTAACCCATGAACCATCATCTTATGTGAACCAAATTTAAGTATGAACATCAAATTGACTTAAGAATAAAGGATCCACCAAGCCTATGCTTAAAAGTATCATGTTCAAAACAAATGGGTTTTTCAAAAAGGCAAAATGTGCAACCCCAACAAAAACCCTAATTGAGCCCTATGAGCAAAATTCAAGAGAATGGGGAAAAGGGTATGAAAAATTTAGAATCATGGCTTGGGCCAATTATAAACATTGAAGTATATTTAATAAGCAACGATAAAGATTAAGGAAGCTTGGCCAAAATAATTCAAATAAAACCCCAAGCAAGCTTCTCATGTGGGGGCTCAATAGGAAATTCTGAATTTTAGACCTTGAGCCAAAGATCAAGCGTGTTCACCTTGATCCCTAACTCAAATCCTAATGGCCCCATTAACAAAAACGTGCCTAACTAACCCCTCTGTCGCATGCCAGAAGATGGCATTGGGACATGAGCCCTAGACACGACAAAACCCTGGATTTGCCTCGGGTTTGAGCAGGGAGACAGACCGGATTTCCGGGCTCCATATCTGTGCAACCAGTAGGCAAAATCCTATGACCCCCACACAAGATTGGTAGCTTGTAGGGAGGAGAAGAGGTTTTGTGCACTGACCAAGGCGAGAGCAGGCTCGGATGAGTGACCACACGCGCCAGAACTTGGTCAGAACGCACGGGCACACGTGTTCGACCCTGGTCGGCACGCCGGCGCTCGCCCAACCCGCGCGCGCTCGCCTCGGCGTTCGGTCAAGTCCGCCGCATGCCCTTGCCCTCGGCCGTGCCCGCCCGCGCCTATAAAGCCTCCCCGGGCGCGCCTCACTTCACCCCGCGCTCACCATCACCGGCCAGCCACCCCTCCTTAGCTCCGGCGATCTCTTTTCCGCCCGCCATTGCCGCCAGAGCTTCGGCCACCGTGGCCAGCCCACTCCAGTCACCCCCAAGTCGCGCCAGCGCTTCGGTTAGCTTCGCCATAGGCCCGTGAAGCTCTCCAAGCCCTCGGACCCGGCAGAACTTCACCGGAAGTCCGAGATCACCCTCGTCGGACTTCGGTTGCCCACCTGCACGCGTGGACCAAGCTCTCTGGTGGGCCCTTCTTCAAATCCTCGCGCTCACACCTTCCTTGATCCCTGGTGAAGCTCTCTGACCCTTTTGATTGGTCAATTTCGCCCTGGATAGGCCGGACTCCTCGCCACTGATGAGCTCCCCCGCCTGCGCACGCGGACCGGCCAACTCCGACTATCCCCGACGGCGACCCGCACATCGTCGTGACCGTCAGGACCTCGCCTACACCCTCGGCCACCTCACCGGAGCAATCTCGCCGCCGGTAAGCCCCTCCGCCCTTTCTTCCGCCGCGGGTACTGTTTAAATTGGGGAAAGGACCTCGGGTTAGGATTAGAAGAACCCAGGGGGTTTTCTGCAATGTCAGTGACTCATTTGAATAATAGCCCAGGGACTAATCTGTGGGGAAAACTTGAAACACCCGCCAGGGACCCCGTTGCAAAGTAGTTTTCCATTTAATCAATTCTGTTTAATCTTTTTAATAAACAGAGAACTTAGAAAATTCATAACTTGATGAATTCTTAAGCAAAAGTTGTCAAACTAATTTTCTAGACCCTGAATAATATGAGCTATCATTTAAAAATAATGAACCCTATGCTTTCTGTTCTAATTTTTAGAGTTTAAAATTAAAAACAGAAACTGACCAAACCTTGTTTAATTAAGGGAAATTAGTTTTGCTTCTGTGCTGAACCTAAGAAAATTTGTAGATGTTCAACCCTCATTTAAGCACTGTTTAAAAATAGTAAGAACCCCAGTATTGAAAAAATATAGTGTAGATATCCATTAAAAGCCATTTCTACCCAAAACTTAGGAAAATCAGAAAGGCATTAGAAATTAATGAACAGTGAGTGAAATTATTTTTCCTAGTTTACTTAAGTAACAGAGAACCTAAGAAAAATAAAGGGACCTCTAGTCTAGATCAGTTTTAAAGTGAAATGTGTTATTTAGCATTATTCCAACTAAAAATCAATTATTAGAATTACAAAACCAGACCCAAAATTGATAATAAAAATCCAGTGGACTTATAACCACCAGAACCCCACTGCAAAAAAATGAACACCCCAGCCCATCATTTTAAGTAGGGTAAATAAATGTAATATGATAATGAGTCATTTTCCAAATAAATCATGAATAACCCATAATAATGCAATAATGGGCAAATAAAATTTTGCTAGGTCAATAATGAGATAGGCCACCAGAGAAAAATGCAAACCCATTAAAAAGATACAAAATAATACCTATTGCTAATATTTTATAAGAAAGGCCATTTAATCCAATTAATGCATACCACCCCTTCCCTTAAGCAAAAAGATGCCAAACTTCAGAATGATTGCTCTTGCGCAAAATAGAAGCTAAGAAAAATCAGAAGTCTGTTGTTTGATATTTTTCAAAGATAGTGGTAGTAGAAAGCACCCCTTTGGCCAGAAACTTTAGAAAATCCTAGTGAAATAACTAATAAGAATTAATGACTAGAATTTTGTGCCAAGTCATGTTATAGCACCAAAAGCCAGCAAAAATAAGTTTTAGAGAATTACCTACTATTAAATGATAGTGGTAGTTCAAAGCACCCCTTCTGCCCTAAAATTTGATAATTTTGTCCAGAGAAAACTATTCACTTTCTAATCCCCAAATTTTGAGACAGAGAATTATACAGTAATAAGCCACTGTAATTTTTACAGAATTTTTGGAAATTTATTAAGACAACTTGTAGTTCAAACCCACTCCAAAAACTTAAAGAGAATAAAGAAAAAGAAGGAATAAATAAATCTCACTCCAATAAGTCCAACTTGAATTCTTGTCAATTCTCACTAAGGCTTTAAAAAGAATTTAGTGGAACCCAAAAAATAAACCTACCACTTACCTGAGCTAAGTTTGATCCAATTTACCAAGTATACCACCCAAAAGTCTCACATAAGTAAGGTTTAACTCTATCAAACTTAAGTAGACCATACACCATCAAAAGTTGAAATTACTAAAGCACATATCATATCATGCATATATCTCACGCATTGCATTCATTAGATTGTAATCTCGCCGACGGAGAGTACGTGCTCATCCCTGAGCAAGGAACTGTCCAAGAGGAGGACCAGGAGCAAGCTTCCGAGGCTGCTATCGAGGATCTCCCTGCAGCCCCAGCTATTGAAGGCAAGCCCCGGTTTATATGCATAAACGTATTATTGTATGCTACTTTACTACACTTAATGCTTGTAGGATTGTAATGTGCACTTAAGTGTAGGAGTTGCTTGAAACCTCTAGCTGCATGAACTTAGGATTCCTTTTTTGAGATGAATACTAGTATGCTAGGTCGAGTAGCTGCTTGCTAATCAGGATCTCGGTAGAAGTCGAGTGATTTTTCTAGCGCTCGCGCGAGGTCAGGAATTGATTGTATTCATCTTGATAACGGGATCTATGTTAGTCTATGGACTTAGATCCAGGGAGGATGCCTTGTCCATGAGACGGGAAAAAGGAATTAAGGATAAATGTGTGGATACCTGAGTCAAGCGTTTGAACGTACTAAGCACATGCTGGGAAAAATGGTAACCGGTAAACCTAGTACCTGAGTGAAGCCGGGCGCGGACTTTATCCCTCATGCGACCTGAGACTGGGTCTCCCATGCTAGCTATGGTGGGTATAAGTGTGGTCACTGCACGGCGGCAGCCGGGGTCAGTGGAGCATTGTATGCCAAGGCGGTGAGGCCTGGACGCGAACGGGGAATCGACGGGGACGGTTGTCTTGTGCGGGGTCGGAGTACCCTGACATGCCGTGTGTTTAGGTTTACCTTGCAAGGATAAAACTCGATTCGAATCGTCTGCTTCTCACAGATAATGAGACTGCTTGACCCCTTATACTGCATCAAGTAAGAAGTGAAATGAGGTTACATGAGACAATTTGTTGATTGAACTAAATGCTTGTCACCATGTATGCTTAGAAGGAGCAAACCTAGCTAAGATAATGATGTTAGAATTTGAAAAGCTAAAAATTGATTTTAGAAATAGCTAGTGCTTTTGGCAAACCAAACCCCTCAGCCAAACAGCTGCATAGTCTAGAGGTAGAGGAGTAGACTCCTCACACCGGGTAAGTCTAGCTGAGTATTAGTATACTCAACCTTGCTTGTGGCATAATTTTTGCAGGTACCATTCAGGAAATGGTTGATGGTGTGACTTGGCCTACCACCCTGCCACCGGGTTGGACGGTCGAGTGGGATGCTGCTTCGGCAGGAGAGGAGCACGAGGAGTAGTGGGCTAGGCCTTGCCCATTACCTCATTACCGACGATATCGATTATCCGCTGCATTTTATTTCGTGAACTCTTATTTGCTACTCAAAACTCCGATCTATGTAATAATTCAGCACTTAATTTGAGGTTTCCTGTTTTGTTGTATTTCTTCTGTGACTCACCTTCGAGTGAGATTGTGGAATTTGATCTTGGTTAAGTGGCTCTATCAGACTAGATCTAAGGGACTGACGGGTTATTCCGATTTAAGTGTGTTACGGCCCCTGAGGCGTGACTTAGGCACTTAAGCTAGAATAATTCGGGTGGTTTCGCCACAGAAACAATTGACCTCATGAGCTTTTGTTCCAGAAGTAAGGACTCAGCTCGATGCAAGTCATCGGCTCTTGTGATCAGATAATATAAATACTTGATGGAATTTTAATGCACAGAGGCCGTTTTGGATTGCATCCTCTTCGGCCATGTCTACCTGATCAACCTGTCAATAGGCAAAAACTTATGGTGCCCCCCAGCCCAAATAAGCAAACGAATTGGGCCAGTAATACGAATTCATCGCCGTACCACCCCACACATGAGCAGGACAACACGTCGGCGATGGATAGAACGGGACGCACCATGCTATCCCCGGAGGAGGATGACAAGGCGATCTTGGTTGTGCTACTTTTTGGGCTCGTTTAGTCGGCTTTTGCTTTCGCACATATCGCCCTTTTGACTTCGTCTGCTTTATTGGCTAGTTGTGTGGAACGACCTTCTTCGTATATTTGGCAAGCAACTGACCAAAAGTAGGGCCGACTCTACTGAGTAGTCCAGACGTCTTAGTAGTATTTTGTTTCCTAACACTTCTGTAGACCGTCCGACCATTAGAGCCGGACCGTCCGCTCCTATCTCGGACTGTTCGGCCTTAGTACCCGGATCGTCCGGCGTACGCAGGATAGGTGACCGTGATCGGGTGTCCGATCGTGCTTGCCCCCTGGTGCCTCCGGTCTTTCTTTTGTCCGGAGTCTTCCGAGTAACCATTCTGTGTGACATATTTGGTGTGTGGGGGTCACCAATGACGATATTTTTATCTTTGCTTTTATCAACCGCACAGGGCCGAACTATGACTTTTTTGCTTGTCGGCTCTAATGTGGTGGCAGGGACAGGTGGCCTGTCAATCCTCACCTCCTTTTGAAACCTCAACCGGCCTTCGTTTATAGCCGATTGTATTTGCCGATGAAAGACAACATAATCATTGGTGTTATGAAGAAAGGAGCCATGCCATTTACAATATACACGCCCTTTTAATTCTTCAACCGGAGGAATTATATGTGATAATTTAATATTACCATGTTTAAGCAACTCATCAAATATTTTATCACATTTAGTAATATTAAATGTGAACTTAACCTTTTCCTTTTATGTCGAGTGCGGGTGAGAGCGAACAGAAGGTTTGGCTTAGTGGGCCAAACAAGCTCAGGGACATATGACTTTTTTGGTTCTTGGGGCTTGGGTGGCCGGTTATATTTATATCGGCCTTCTGCACTAGGCGGATCACAGGTGACTTCTGGTCCTCTGGACGGTCCGACCTGCACAGTTGGACGGTCTGCGGGTGGATCAGACGGTCCGGTACTATCCTCGGACTGTCCGGTCACGTCAGGCAACACCTGTGACCCTTGTGGTGGGCTCTGTGTAACTCCGGACTGTCCGACGTAGGGTGCGGGACGGTCTGATGGAGGGCCGGACGGTCCACGATTGTGTGCGGATGGTCCGGCCATGCTCAGGGTTGACTCACCATTTAGCGAAGATGGTGGTGACGGTCGTCCTGGATATGAGTCCATCGGCATACCAGAATATGGCTGGGGAAACCCATTTGTCGCCGATGTGTTTGGCGCAATTGTTTTAGCGCCTAATTTATGTGATAAAAATTAGGCATGTGAGTTTTTCCTAATGCATGTGCCATCCTCTCTATATCCTCCGTGATACTTTTAATCCGATTATCAAAAGAAATTTTAATAGATGGAATATCATCGGCTGACCTGGCATCACCTATCCTGGGGAGCTGTTGCAGCACGGCTAACATATACTCGGCGTTTATCTCCCTCTCTTGGACGGTATTCTGGTGGCAGTCTACCTTGAAGTGCGAGAGGTACCACTTATCCGCCACCTTGAGCGCTTGATCCTTTTGTCGGTGGGCCTCCTCGTCTATTTTCTTCATGTCATCTTCTAATCTTTTATGCCCAGCGGCCGATAAATTAGTCAGCCTTGTGTTGCTGTTTGGAGAAGCACCGTTGAGATCTTTAGAATTGGCTATGTAAGCTTGATTTTGTAGATCTGCAACTTCTTCCCCAGCGGAGTCGCCAAAAAGTATGTTGGCACCGATCTAGGCAGCGTCAATCACTAGGTGGTGTACCGCCTAGTGGTGCCCTCTGCGGCGGCGCGAACGGTCCACGGCCCTAGGCCGGACGGTCCGCGACCTAGGCGTAGGAGCGGTGTCTTCTCTGCGTCACACCATACGGTCCGCAGCTCTGGGCCGGACGGTCTGCGGCCTGACGACAGGGTCGTCTTCCTCCTCCTTGTTGGAATCTAGATCTCGTCCCCTGGGGGAAGAGATCTTAAGGTGCTCCGGGTCGACAGGTCACCCGGGGCGTCCCCAGACAACGTGGAGTCGCCTAGAAATTAAGAGATCAATTCGAGGAAGAGATCTCGAGTGGATAACTAGATCTTGCCCCCAGGAGGGGTAAGATCATAGGGTCGTCTTGGGATCGGCATGCCACCCAAGACGGATCTAGACGACGTAGAGTCGAATAGAGATGGAGGTGGACATGTGGAAGGCTACAACTAGAACTACGCTACATCTACTCTTAGGATAGGAAAAGTAAATAAAGTAATTAGTTCGATTGGAATGTGTTCGGGAGTTCTCAATCGGCCGTACCCTTTTATATTTATAGGGGAGGAGGTCTGGACCTTTTCCTAAGAGATAGCCAACAAACTCTCATGTGATTAGATGGATAACCACGCACGAGATAAGGATAAATATCCAAGTTAATCTAATCTCGGGACACGCGGACCGTTCGGGTCCAAGGACCGGACCGTCCGCTCATTTTGGTGTCCAACACTATTTCTTTTTATAATCTCTACTAATCCTTAAGACGATAGTGTAGACCAGGCACAACCGTGCCCCCGCCTCTATCCCGACCGTCCGATTGCGTCCATCCCCACCGTTCGATCCCGCTACCGCAGTCGCCCCCGCGCAGCGTGCATCCGCATCCTTCCCCGCGCAGCCGCCCGCCCCGGACCCCGGCGCCCCCTCACCTCGCGTTGCCCCAGCCCCCGCCGCGATACCCGCCGTCCTCCCCATGCTCCGCTTCTTTCCCACGAGAGACAGACGACGCTCGGCGCGATTACCGTCCCACCGCGGCAGCCCTCCTACCTGCTCAGGCTCCCTCCTTCCCCTACCATTACCAAGCCGGTCGTCGCCTCGTCGCATGCATAGAGTCTATCCCCTGTCGTCGCCGTCTTTATCCTCCACCATCTCATCGCTCTCGCACCCGCTCTCCTGTGACGACCTTGAGAAGGCGTCGTAGCGCGTGCTCGTGCGGCAGTCGAGGCGGAGGCACCTGTGTCGAACTGTCGACTCTAAGAAGGAACGCCCGCCTCATCTAGATCCAGGAGGCCGAGGCGGCTGTGGAGTACGAGTATGTGCTCCGCGACTTTGTTCTGTTCTAAGCGTACCCTGTGCCGAAATGAAATAATTGCTAATGTTTACCATCATCTGCTGCAGGGGCCTTGATTAGTCGGAGCAACGCCATGCTTGCGAGCCAGAAGCGCCGGGCTGCCTCGCAGGCACTGTGCCACGGTTCTTGAGTGAGGTCGCCGCCGACTGGAGGACGAAGGGAACCACCACCAAGATTCCGGCGACAGCCTTCGTGTGGTCGTCGCTCCAGCCTCCAGCTATATTCCTAATAATTAAAAAAAATAGTTTCGAGTACCTTTTGTTTGGTAGTGTGTTAGCAGTAGAGTTAGAAAGACAGCAGTAGCGTTAGCATCAGTGTTAGGTCTGTTCATTTTGGATCCGGTGATATATTGGTTCTTTGGTTCGGTGGAGATTGAGGAGCAGCAAAGAAATCCAGTTTGGTGGTTCGGGGGGAACAATAATAATAAGGGGTTCGAGAGAGGTGCTAGCTACTGTAAGAAGCTGCTTAGCAGAGAATTTTGAGATTTGAAAAATGTTGGATTAGGGATTTATGGCTCATGGAGATGATAAGAAAATAACATGTCATTTCCCAATCCATCCACCAGTGGCTTTTGCTTGCTTCGGTGGGCTACCCGGCTAGAGCCTCTCTCTTGTCCCTCTGTTTGCGACCTTTTTTTACTTGCAAAAAAAGCTTGCCGTGGGCTGCATGAATAAGGGTGCTTTGTTGTCCTAGAGTATTATCAAAGGAATTGTTTGCTTCAACATCCGCTACCACACTGTACAAAAATAATGCAAAGTAAGTAAGCACTCAAATCCATACTACTCTATTAAGAACCTAATGTGAACACTTGGTGCTACCATAACTTCACCCTCCACGCTGACACTCAGGGCCCACCCACGCGTCCTGACTGGTTCTCTCGTCCCTCTCTCAGTTATTGTGTCCTGTGGACACGTTGACACTCTAGGTCCACCCCACGCTCTCTGACTGGTTCTCCCACCCCTCTCAACTACTGTCATGTGGATCCCAGCGTCCACACAGTCAGCTATTGCGCCTGCTCAGCATACGACCCATCGACGTAGCTACCACTCCGCGCAAAAAAGTGCAGAGCGAGCACTTCAACCCACACCCATAGCTCCGGAAATTTAGGGCTAACCATCAGACCACACATGCTTTAGTGTTTAGAAATAAACAATAATTATATTTGAATAAATATCTTAATACCTATTTATATGATATATAAAAACCGTAGGAAAGACATATATTGTGGTATATACACGTTCCAGGCTCAAGGCATGATGTACTACAATATATGTCTTATGTGTAGGATGTAAAGATTCTTCGAAAGAACTTTATTATCGAACTGTTAAGTTACGAGGAAAATTCGTGCAGATATGCCATCCCGGCAAATATACAACAGAGAGTTAACAATATTGTTAAAAAAGATTAGATTAGTGTACAAGGTGTCAACATATTTACTTATAATTAAGCATTATATATTTACTTTTTAGAAATTAATTGTGTGATTCTATTTCAATCTATTTGGGTAGACATATTTATATCGTTCTGTATGTATGTTTAATAATCACATATTTTGCCGTCACTATTGTACTCACGCCGCCCGTCGCTAAGGCCCTAAGTCCATTGGAGGGTCACAATTTGTGTTCCGTAGCATCGCACGGGCACGTTCCTAGTTAACCTTTGAAGTCATCAATTTTGTTGATGTATTTCAGTATTAATGATATATGAAATTTGTACTAATATAATATTGGTCTTAGGGCCGGCATACATTGTTTTGACGCAGCATAGATGGGTGATTTTGTATTGCTACGTGTCTCCTTCGCAAATCCTGAAATGCAGCCATAAGATGAAAAGAAATGTGACCGCCAACTGTAGGCTGGCTCGAGCTTCAAATTTGCCCCAAATTCGTATGGATCGTACTGCTCCAGTACACAAAAAACCTCGAGGGAAACCTTGATCACGGACGTGCGTGACAACGGGCAATCTTGAGCGCATGACCACCTACAACTAGGAGATAGTAAGTAGTACAGTAGGGCCTGGATTACGGCGGCAACCAATGCAATGGACCAGGCTACGTAACGTAACCGTAGGGAGGCACCCGAGGATAGGAGGGCCGAGCCGAAGCGAGCGTGACGGATCCCGGAGGACCACGGCCGCCCAGTAGTCCACTTGCGAGCGTGATTAGGACGGCTCTCGGGCGGGGGGCCCACGGCGCAGTGGGCCGGCAGCAGAGAATCATCATCAATGATTGCGCGAACAAACGACGCGGCGGGGCCACGCGCCCGCGCCCACGCCGCCGCCGACGACGCCGGCCGCATGCGGCATGCCCGAGACCCGGGGAACTTGTTGTGCCAAGGCGTGGCGTGGCTCACGGCACGCGGGCCCTCCCTCTCTAGAGCTAGAGAGGTAGTAGTTGTTAAGTAACCCTAGTCAGGGTTATGTGGGCAAATACCGGCTTTGCCCCTGAGGGGTCTCACATCTCTATATAAGGAACCTGTACACCCCTTCATATTATACAGAGATCAGAAAGAGGCCAGAGGCCCAACCCTATATCCAGTGTCTCGTGTGTTTCCTCTGTCGTGCTTATGGGAAGGGAGACGGGTTCTCTACATCTTCTTGCGCCTCTACTGCTGACGGGAGGGAAGGGAGCGGATCTGGTGATCCGTGGTAACGTAGTTCTCAACACGTTATCAGCACGCTCTACCTCGACGTTGCCGCGGGATTAGATCTGCCACAACTCTCCGTCAAGCCGGCAGGTCCTCCGGCCTAGCCGAACTGTCCTACGCGACAGGCTTCGATTTATCTTCTACGTAACGGAACGGTATGTCTTTGTGAGTAGATTTAATCTACTATTTGCGGTTAAGAAAATCGGTGGCGGCTCTGCTGGCAGCATGAACCGTCTGGCTGGCAGACAACGATGGTGTCGTAGCCTCCCTTGCTGTAGCTTGCGTCAACCCCAGAGAGCACCACCGAAGGCCTGAAGCCCTAGCCGCCATCTCTCACTATCCATCGCCGCAGTGACATCGGGCCCACCAAACCGTTGACCTCTAATCCACTCGTTCTGGTTGAACGATGGCTCACGCCGGCTAACCGCGCTAGGCAAGCCACAAGCGCATGGCGCATGCTCACTAGCGCATTTGCGTGCATGCAAAGCGCTGATCCAGTCAAAGCTGATCCGGTCAAAGCGGCAACCGATGGCCAGCGCCTCATCCATCCATGCATGTGCTCCAATCAAAAGGCTCGGATGTAATTGGATCAAGTGGTGGCTGGAATAAAATAATTAAACATGTTCTTTTTATCTCAATTAATTATTCTTTGGCACGAATAATTAGTAGAAAAATACATGCTTGAATATGAGAAAATGTCTATATACATCTGATCATGCTTATGTATTAATTCTAGTATTATTTTTCTGCTCTATTTCTCGTAATAGATAATTGGCAGAAATTATTAAAATATGTGAAGGCTATATTGTGCATACTCAAATCGCTCTAAATATTTGTGTTGAATTGAGCTTTTGAACTCACGCTGAGCGATTAAATTGTATAGTGGGTACTCGAACATGCCGATCAGGCTGCGTTGTTAATCGGTTGAGTTATGACATTAGCTGAGCATTGGCTGCGCCCTGGCAACACGACGCAGTATTTGTGTCGTACGAACTTGGCTGCGTCATGTGATTGCTATGTAGCACTCTCGTTTATTCGGACAGCTCCTGTTGAGTCGAACCGCCATCACTGAGTCGCGTATTTTTTGCATGCCCTGTAGGCACTGTCTGTCTGCTGCGAGCCACAATTGCGCATGTTGCGCACGTTGCGTAGATTTATCGTGTACCCCAATTATCGAGCCATAATTGTGCCTGTTGCGCTTATTACGAAGGCTTGCTATACTGTCGTAGCCCTGATGGCCGCACACGCGTTGATGCCAGATACGCTAGAGCTTGTACTCGCGTGGAATGTGGTGGGTTGTTCAAGCCCCTGAAGTCACATCATAACACAACCTTCGTAAATAATTTTATGTAGCTTTATATTTTATTTGATTGTGTTGTGTGGCATCATATATTTATTTATATTGCCAAGTGGCCATAACAACTATATCAAGCTCTATAGTGCTTGAATAATCTGGGAAAGTAAATGAAATAATATAGAACACAGATAAGTTAATTCTCTGCTCTCTTTCCTCGTGCATAAAGTTTTACCCGAAGTAACCTGAAGAAATTCAATATTAATGCATGAAAGCCTTTTTGGCACAGAAAACATCACAAATTGGGATTTTATTAGTAAGCAATAAGACATTGTCAGATGAATAACTGCTAGAATCTCAGTCATGCATTGCTCAACCAAATGTTGGCACATTGCTATTTGTCGTTGAACGACATGAAGCGAACTTTGAGATAAATGGCTAGTACCCTAGCAACACGAAGTTGCGAGTACATCGAAAGGTTATTCTGAGATTTTTTCACTATGTTGGTGTGAAAACCATAGTGTGTTCCCGTCGAACCACTTTACTCGTTCTATCTAGAACCTCTATGCTTGTGTCGCATACATCTCTCGGAATTGTAAATACTTATAGTCACTGAATTGACTCGGGATAGTCCTTTGACAAGTTTGGTATACACTGTAAACTAAATGGTAGAGGTCGGTCCTGAATGGACACACACCTGGGGTTTATGTAGCCGAACTACACTGAATTCTACCATTTGGCATGCTTACCATTATTTACCTCCGATCTACTAGAAGTGAGAAGAGTAGACAAATAACTATGAAATCCCACATCACAACAGAGCTTGAAGCCAAATTAGACATTAACATGTCCTTGGTCCTCGGAGCCAGAAGAGTCATATGTCTTGACCAATAGACTACTAGTGATGATAATTTGTGATAGAAATATGAAGATCTTGTAGAGACCTATTGTATCCTCTCTACTCCCGATGATTTCTTCGTATGAGAGCAGTAATATCTGTTGTTGAAGATGGATCCTGGCGGACACCAGTCCTATTTTCATTCTTGCCAAGCAGTTATCATCATTTGCTTCATCAAAAGCTAGTTATATGGTGATTTTCCCAGATAAAATGAATTCTTGGCCCTGTCTGTTCTATTCCAAAGCTTCTCTTTTTGCTGAACAATGAAGAGATCGAAATAATGTTATATAGAACAAATTGGTATATAATATGAGGAGAAATGTTTGCCCTGCTGGCAGCATCACAATTTATTAACTATTGTTATAAATTCTCTCTCAAAATTATAATACCTAAAAATGTTGCATAAATCGATACCCAATTTCAGAACGGTATGAGTAATTGGGTAAACCATGGGCAATAATAAAATGAGCTGGACTATACATCTCTGCATATAAAAATCTTTGCTTGGCAGCATTGGCCTGATGCCGTGCACTTTACTACCAATATAAGCACACACATTTTTCCTATGTGCCTCAAAGCACAATACAACCAGTGAATGCCTTTGTGAGCGTTAGACCCTGATGGTCATTTTACTTGTTGATCTGAAGTCAACTAATGGCTCAAAACGACGAATGGTATTCATGAGCCCCTGAAGATGCCTTATGGATTAAATAAGTGTTGTGCATGTTAGTCTAAATCTTAATGATTGACTGTGCATTTGGTAATAATAACAATAAGTTAGCAGAATTGTAACCATGAAGCAACTTGTTGTTGCGTGTCTCGCTGGATGTTGAGACTAACCCTTCATTTTGAAGGACAAATATGTAGTATTCATGCCACTACATTAATCTAAGTTCAAAGCTCACTTCATAAAACCCCTATTTATAATGTGCGTAAGATTTCCCAAATAAATCACCACAATAGCATACAATGGCCACAACTGGATGATTGTGGTTGGGGATATTATCTGTATGCTTTTAGAACATCTCGGCATTAGGGGGAGATAAATGCCCATATAGTGTAATGCCTCAATATTCTATAAAACGCACAAAAGCCAAACTGAACCTGTCGTTCGGTGTGTACTCCTATGTATATGGAGTATGCCAGAAATCGTTGAGGAGTAACCATATTGGTTTGAATGCTTCTACTTGATGTAGATGTGGATATACCCGGGATTAATATCATATCCACATTTGACTTATTGGCATTTGATCTATTCTCGGGGACGCCTGCGAATATGATCCAGCGGCCTTAGTCGAAGCATATGTTATGATTGCAGATTCACGTGGTCTGTAATAACTCTCCTTCGATGAACTCGCCCTGCTGGTAATTTGCCTCACGAAGAGGTTCATCTTGATGATGAAGTTCCTAGCAATGCGCGCAATATCATTGTGCTAGGAATACAGAACAATGAATCTTTCGTTTTTGGGAAATGACGAAGATCATTATTAAATGTGGGAGACAAATGTGTCGACATCTATCTTGCCTCTCTAGATTGCAAATGGATCCAAAACAAAGTCCTAGGCACGAGTGCTTGAAGCTCTTTTATCGGGTCATTGATAAATGCAATCGAGGCTGAACCAATAATCGCAAAATGAAAGTCACGAGCTTGAAGTTCGGACTTTTATGGGCACTATTGAAATAATGTGTGGTGAATGCGATGGTTCAAGTGGTCTTGTGAGAGACCCATCCCACATATGTGTTGAATAACCACTGTTCCGCTATGTAATATATCTGGCAAATGGCATGAATTATAATATGCAGTTAATAGGATTCTGAAGATCCGTCATGAGATCCTAGGAGGACTCATATCTTTGAATTATAAATATGCAACATATAAATCTCATACTGAATAATACATTCCTGATGAATGATCACTCTCCTATGTAGGGAGAATATCTCGTAGTTGAGACTATCGTTCCCAGATGGAACCTATCCAGAAGAAACAAAGTCTGTGTTGAACACCAAAGTTTGATAATCCCTATAAAGGGATAAAGACCCATACAGACCCGAAAAGGAATAAGATGAGGTACCAAAGGACTTAAAGTTCACCGAATAAGCACATGTGCATTCCATGAGTTTTACTCATGGTAATTTCCACTAGATGTGGAATTACGGTATCCTCTAAAGCCCTGATGGCAGAAACCTATAAGGTTTAGGTGTTACTGGCAAAATATCCCCATTGTGCCAGAATGACAGACTATAACGATGTATCTGATCGATGAAAAATCCCTGATGGATTACGATCCTTGATGGACTTTTGTGACACCATCATAGATGTTGCAATGGATGAACGCCTCGAGCGATGTATCATATTTAGAATATGTACTATTGCAACTATATTATTCCCTAAGTCCTATTGAAGGACATGTTATTTGCTTTGCACAACCATGTATAAATTGTGGTGTAAGATAGAAAATGATAGCACCCCAACCTCATCCATTCTCGTTATTCCAGATGAACAATGAGACATATATCTTGAAGAATATGCTTGAGTTATGAGGGATAACGACTTTGACAGATGTCATCGTCAGGGGGAGCGAATGCTTATATTGATCACAACCGTGAGACAATAAATGTCATATTCTATGCCCTGAAGGCGTGAGCTTGATGATCAATATGTGAACCTTTATGGAACTTTCTATCAAATATATAGATCTAGTCGATCGAACACCATCAGTCAAAGTGGCTTATTTATATTGATATGTGCACTTACCTCGTATATCCTAGAAATGAGTAGAGGTAAAGTTCCTGAAATAGTCCTTGCAAGGATATATAATTCGTTTGGTAAATCTTTATGTGCATATACTTCCAGAAGAAGATATTTTGCCTTATTGATGCGGTTTTGCAAGGATCAGGGGGAGCACATTTCTAAAGTTAGCCATTGTAGAAGATTCGATAGAATCTAGATCCCAGAGGATCGAAATCTGTCACGATGACAGTTGTTGTACTCTTTTTTCCTTGGTGAGTTTTCTTAAAGTTACTCACATGAGGTTTTTAACGAGGCAACAAAGTGCAAATGCAATTTGTATCACCATGCACTCTTTCTCCACATTTTTCCCACTGGGTTTTTCGGAGTCTTAACGAGGCATGTGTTGGTCGCGGTATTCGCCCAAGGGGGAGTGTTAAGTAACCCTAGTCAGGGTTATGTGGGCAAATACCGGCTTTGCCCCTGAGGGGTCTCACATCTCTATATAAGGAACCTGTACACCCCTTCATATTATACAGAGATCAGAAAGAGGCCAGAGGCCCAACCCTATATCCAGTGTCTCGTGTGTTTCCTCTGTCGTGCTTATGGGAAGGGAGACGGGTTCTCTACATCTTCTTGCGCCTCTACTGCTGACGGGAGGGAAGGGAGCGGATCTGGTGATCCGTGGTAACGTAGTTCTCAACAGTAGTAGCCTTGAAGCTCTCTAGCCGTGGGTGGGGTGGGGGCCATGCTGATCAAGCTGAGCGCTAGCTTTAAAATTCGCGTTGTTGCATGCTCGGTCGGACGAGCTGCTATTATTGTCTCTTCTGATCCTGCTGCCGTGCATGCCGCATTCCTCGGCATGCTCACATCGCCCGCTACCGCTACCGCTCTAGTAGCATCTACTACCAGGTTATTGGCCGGAGGAGGGAGAAGGGTAGTAGCTTTTGGTTTGGGCCATGCATGTTCTCTCCTCTCTCTCTTCTCTTCTCTTCTCTTCTATTTCATCCGGAGAAATAAAGGGAGAAAACTGCTGGCGTAGCTAGAGTAACGTCGGTCTCGATGCCTGCACAGTGCGTGATATCAGAGTCTTCTTGATCAAATCTTGATCGGGCGGCCTGCACTGCAAGGGCATGTGGCACTACTATGCATGCGGTACTGTTCTCAGCCATGCATGCAGCGAATCCTCGTCCGGATCAGAGACAGAGTAGCAACATTGTCGTCATAAATGTTCACATCAAAGCCCCGACTGTAGCTTTCTTGTAGTTGTACGTACAGAGTACTAGTACTACTACTACGAGACGAGAGCTCGATCAACGAACGCCTCATCGGCCTCAGGCAGGCACGTACGCACGGATCATTTTCATCTCCATTATCAGACTCGGAGTTGACTTGTACCCGTACTGTACGTCAATCGACGCGTTGGCAGACGGAGGCTCCCACGCTGTGCCTCTGCTCGAGCTCGACCAACCAACCGACCTCTAGGGTCGCCATTGATTCCAGGCGCAGAGAGTACTGTGCGCCTAGAACCTCGCGACGCGCAGCAGATAGTAGTAATAAGCTCAAGGCTCACCGTCCGTCCGTCTCCGTGCATGCTGCCGGAAGGAAGGACATACTAGTAACCGCGTGCACGTACCGCTGGCTGCTGGGCGGGCGCCGCCCGTTCCATTTCCATTTACTCCGTCCAGGCTCATCTGACCACCGTTTTCTCCGATGCAACTTGAATAAATCTCTGGTAGTGATACACACCTACAGTACTTGAATAAAACTTTCACCAACAGACACCTCGCTACTTATAATACATTATCTTTGACGACTAAAATTAGTCGTCTGTCTGTATTTAGGTCTTTGAAGGATTAAAACCAGCTCACTAGTTGTTCGGTTTGTGGACCTATGATATATATACCTTGACTCATGCACGCAACGCAACCTCAAACGTCACTCTTAGACGCATATGCATGTGAATCACATACCACCGTTGCTTCAATTCCCGGACTGTCATGTATAGACCCATGCACTGCCCTTTTTTTTTGGGTCTCGAAAGGAATATCACGCCTTATCTTTGTGTTTAAAACAACAGGAACATCTTTTGGACCATTTAGCCACTAACCAACACTCAAGATCGAAATAGAGAGGCGGCTAGAGGGTAGGATATGCAAGCGAAAACCGTAGCAATGATCGATGTTGAGACATGCGCGCGAGAGTGACAAGTGCCGCTATTCCAAATTTGCAACCGCGCGCAGAGGACGACCAAGGACCCACTGCATGCATGCCCACCTAGTACAGTGACTAGACTAGCGTGGCGTGGCGTGGCGTGGAGGGACCACGACGACCATTGCAACATACTCCGCTCGTATTTCGTTTTCCACACGGATCGGAGGGGGAGGGGGAACCCATGCACTCGCGTCACACGGCTCCATTCCACTCCCACTACTAGTACCACTGCTGCTACCCACCTAGTAGTAGCTAGTACGAGCACAGCACAGCATCGGCACGAGCAGGAGAGCACTGCGCAGCGCGTACGTGCTCCGTCGTCGACACCCAAACCCCTATAAAACCCCCCTTTCCACAGTAAAACCCCGATCACCTGTCACACGGTAAAAAAAAAAAACAGAAAACGCAGGCACCTCCCTCCAGGCTCCAGGCTCCAGCCAGCTAGCGTCCGTCCGTCCGTCCAGCAGCAGCAGACTCGCTCGCTCCAAGCCAGGCGCCGGCGCGGCGCGATGGACGACGACAAGCAGCAGCTGGCGCGGCAGGACCAGGCAGGGCGCGCGTCGTGGGTCCCCGGCGCGGTCATCGTGGGCGCGGGCCCGTCGGGGCTGGCCGCGGCGGCGTGCCTGGCGGCGCGCGGCGTGCCGGCCACGGTGCTGGAGATGTCGGACTCGCTGGCGTCCACGTGGCGCCACCGCACCTACGACCGGCTGACGCTGCACCTGCCGAAGCGCTTCTGCGAGCTGCCGCTGCTCCCCTTCCCGCGGGGGTACCCGGCGTACCCGTCCAAGGGCCAGTTCGTGGCGTACCTGGAGGCGTACGCCGCGGCGGCGGGCGTGGCGCCGCGGTTCGGCGCCCGCGTGGAGGAGGCCGCGTTCGACGCGGGCGCCGGCGCCTGGGCGCTCCGCCTGGCGGGCGCTGGCGGCGGCGGCGGCGACCTGCTCCTGGCGCGCTGGCTCGTCGTGGCCACGGGCGAGAACGCCGTGCCGCGCTTGCCCGACCTGCCCGGCGCCGCGCGCTTCGCGGGCCCCGTCCTGCACACGTGCGACTACAGGTCCGGGGAGGAGTTCGCGGGGAGGAAGGTGCTGGTGGTCGGGTGCGGCAACTCCGGCATGGAGGTCAGCCTGGATTTGTGCCGGCACGGCGCCGCGCCGTCGATGGTGGTGCGCAACACGGTAACGTAACTAACTAATGAATGATCCCTCCCAGAGCGGCCGGCGGCGGACATGTTGTTACTGCTTGAGTGCTTGGATTGCTTTGGGCCCGTCCTTTTCTACTACTACTACTCTCTCCTTTTGTCTTGCTTTGGACATCCAAAGTACAAGTGCCGCGTGTTTTGTGGCCGTCGTGCTCGATCGAGCACTTTTGCACTTGGTTTTGCGGCGATCTTGTTGCGTTGGGGCATAAAAATTAGACCCCCCCTAACATGTCTTGTTCTCCCATGTCGTCGTCGGCACCCATCCCATAATACTAGAACTATGCCCTGTTCGGCCAAACATGTAGTATACAACGATGATCGTCTTTCGCTCGCTTGAACCACACACACACACACACACACGAGATCTGACCGAGTACACACCCACGCAGGTCCATGTGCTGCCGAGGGAGATGCTGGGCCTCTCGACGTTCGGCATCGCCATGGCGCTGCTGAAGCTGCTCCCCGTCCGGGTGGTGGACCGGATCCTCCTGGCGGCGGCGCGGCTGGCGCTGGGCGACACGGGCAAGCTCGGCCTGAGGCGGCCCAAGACGGGGCCCATCGAGCTGAAGAACCTCACCGGCAGGACCCCCGTGCTGGACGTCGGGACGCTAGCCCACATCAAAACCGGCAAAATTAAGGTTAGTGCCATTGCCCAGCCTGCTTTCACCAAAGGAGCGGCGCGTGCAGTTGTAGAAGAAATCACACATGAATGACCCCAGTCTGGCATGGCATGGCATGGCATGGCAGGAGTTAAGGCTCGCTCGCTCGCTTCTGCGTTTTATTTTATTTTATTTTATTTATTTACACAAATGGCCAGTGGGGCTGACGCGAAACGTGATCGCCAGGTAGTGGGAGCAGTGAAGGAGGTGACCCAGCGCGGGGTCAGGTTCGCGGACGGCAAGGAGGAGCAGTTCGACGCAATCATACAGGCCACGGGGTACAGGAGCAACGTGCCGTCCTGGCTCAAGGTAAAACCCAACCCAACCCACTTCCTTCCTCTGGCCGCGCTGCAGCGCGCCATGTCGTCACCCTGCCCCGTTGCCATTCTCGTGTATGCCGGGGACGGGGCTCGCAGGGGCAGCTATAGCTCCTTTCGCCGCGAAGTGTCCCTCGCCCACAGGGAGCAGCAGTCGGCGGCTGCCTTGGCGCCGGGCCGGAGTCCCCTAGCCCAGTCTTACGCACGCACGCTGCTGCTTTTGCAGGACGGAGGCGACGTGTTCACGAGCGAAGGGATGCCCAGGATCCCCTTCCCCAACGGCTGGAAAGGGAAGAACGGCCTCTACGCCGTCGGCTTCTCGCAGCGGGGGCTGCTGGGCGCCTCGGCCGACGCCCTCAACATCGCCAGGGATATACACCGTCAGTGGATGGACGGACACGGGCACAAACCCGTCGTGCTCCGATGTAACAGTGCTGTCGTCTGACTCGTTTTGACCCCGCGGGAACCCCCCGTGTGTGTGTGTGTGTCACTGTGTGTTAGTGTACAGAAGTAACACAACCAATGCAAGTGGTTATATATATGTCCCGTCTCTTCACAAGGTAGCAGCAGCGTGTACATGACGACATTGGTTTTTGTTTGCTCAAGTGGCCAACATGAACGCCTTTGGACAGAGAACCAATCGATCCAGATATATGCCTTCTAGACGTGCCTAGTTTAGGATTGGTAAGAGTGATGTGGCTGCCTTCACTACCGAACACAGCTGCTTTGTCTAATGTGACACTCGGCAAATAAGTCTCGGTAAACTGTACATCTGCAACGGTTTCTTTGTCGCCAAGTACTTTTTATCGAGCGCTCGGCAAAAGCTTTACCGAGTGCCACCTAATTCTCGGTTATGAAAAAAATCACCGTCATGGCACCAAGAAATGGTGACAAAGACTTTGTCTAGTGTCACCGTGACAGTCGACAAAGACTCCCTCTTTATCGAGTGTCTTCTATACCAGCCATCGTCAAAGACTCCCTCTTCTGTACCGGCCCCCGTGGGCCCGTTTCCAGATCCTTTGCCTAGGGCTGGAAACGAGCCGAGCTCGGCTCCGCTCGGTGATTGAACGAGCTCAGCTCGGCTCGTCCATTCCACGAGCTGACGAAAGACGCTCGGCTCGACTCGACATTGCCTCGCAAGCCATATTCTGGTACTTTTTGTTGCATTATTTAGTGAATTAACATTATATAAATTTGAAATATAGAATCATCATTCAACATTATGAGTAATTTAAATTATAAATTATAATATATTCATCATCAAAGACTAAAAAATAAGCTATTATCCATAAAATTATCTAATATTCATTATTATTCTATAAATTGATCATTTTTGCAAGGCTCGCGAGCTGGAACGAGCCGGCTCGGCTCGGCTCGCTGCAAAAACGAGCTCAGAGAAGGGGCTCCGCTCGGCTCGTTCGAGGCTCGCGAGCTGCTCCGAGTCGAGCTGAGCCGCTCTGAGCTCGAACCAGCTCGCGAGCCTCGAGCTTATTTTCCAGCCCTACCTTTGCCGAGTGGATTTGAAGGAACTTGGCAAAGTCTCCGTCTTTGCCGAGTGACAGCTGAACTAGCCCTCGGCAACGGGAGCACTAGTGGGCCCCTTTGATAGTCTCTTTGCCGAGTGCATTAGGAGGCACTCGGCAAAGGTTGCTACTTTGTCGAGTCCCTCAGCCACAGCACTCGTCAAAAAAGTTTTACCGATTTCTAGGTGTATCTTCTTTGCCGAGTGATAGCTGAACTAGCCCTCGGCAACGGGAGCACTAGTGGGCCCCTTTGACAGTCTCTTTGTCGAGTGCATTAGGAGGCACTCGGCAAAGGTTGCTACTTTATTGAGTCCCTCAGCCACAGCACTCATCAAAAAAGTTTTACCGATTTCTAGGTGTATCTTCTTTGCCGAGTGCTATGGTCATGACACACGGCGAAGTACCTCTTTGTAAAGTGTTACATTCGACAAAGTGGCCAGAATATTCCTTTTTATTTGTTTTTATTATTCCATCCAAACAATAGAAATATATATTACATAATCATCGCATATACATCACAGATATCACAGAATCATCACATATATCATACACACCACATATCTCACAAAGACCATAAATCTCACAAATATCACCACATCAAACAAGTTCAGACAAAAATATGTCTCAAGTATCCCACAAAGTATTACCAACATCAACAAGTTCATATCAAGTTATCTCACGAAAGTATTAACAACACCAACAAAACATAAGATCATGTCCACAAAGTATCTCAGCGAGGTGGCCGACTAGACTGGTTCGGCGAATGGCTGGATGATCCATGAGGATTGTTCGATGCCATTGATTGTCTCTGCACAGATAAGGTACTCATGTGTGAGATCAGATGAATATATATCATGCAGGACTTGAATTTTGACACTTATATGAGTATGGAACTGAGCAGGCTCAGCTGCAGGGAACAACGAAGGTGGAGGAGCAAAACTGGATGTGGCGACAAGGCTCTGCATGTACTAAAACATATCTGCCATCCTCTTCTCCATCTCCTCATGTTGCCTCCTCTTATCATCTAGCTGAGTCTATAATATTTCGCCTAATGTTACGATAATGAAAAGAGAAGATATATAATAAACAATGAACGACAAATAGATAAGTAATAACCTAGAGTTGTTGTATCCGATGATGTCAGTTGTTCTGCCGAGGTCGTATGGCTAGGCTCGCGCTCGTGCTCCTTGCTCGCATCTGAGACAGAATGGGAGTGGACGACGAGTCGATTGCCCCGTTGGCAATCCAGTACCACCCATGCCTCTTACCTCCTCTGGCCCTCATGTGGACATCTTCGTCTATGTCTTCGGTCCTCGGATCGTAATCTGGCTCATGGACCTCCTGTGCCATGACAATGTACTCACTGCGGCGGCTGTAGACGGCGAGGTTGTTATACAGTTTGGGCCCGTCCTCTGGGTTGTAGGTGACATCCGACGTCAGCTTGCCCTTATGGCCTATGCATACATGAAAGTCGCCTAGAGGGGGGGTGAATAGGCGGAATCTGAAATTTACAAACTTAAAGCACAACTACAAGCCGGGGTTAGCGTTAGAATTAAAATCGAGTCCGAAAGAGAGGGCGAAAATAAATCAACCACAAAATAAAGCGAGTGACACGATGATTTGTTTTACCGAGGTTCGGTTCTTGCAAACCTAGTCCCCGTTGAGGTGGTCACAAAGACCGGGTCTCTTTCAACCCTTTCTCTCTCTCAAACGGTCACCTAGACCGAGTGAGCTTTCTTCTCAATCAAATGGGTCACTTAGACCCCTACAAGGACCACCACAACTTGGTGTATCTTGCTTTGATTACAAGTGTCTTGAGAACAAGAATAGAGGAAGAAGAAAGTGATACAAGAACAAGAGCTCAAAGAACACGGGCAAAAACTCTCTCTCTAGTCACTATTTGTTTGGAGTGGAAATGGGACTTGGAGAGGCTTTGATTCTCTTGAATTGTGTCTTGTTTTGATTGCACTAGCTCTTGTATTGAATGAGATGTCTGAAAAATTTGGATGCTTAGAGTGGTGGTGGTTGGGGGTATTTATAGCCCTCAACCACCACATAGCCGTTAGGAGGCTGTCTGTCGATGGGCGCACCGGACAGTGCGTCACCGGACACTGTCCGGTGCGCCAGCCACGTCACCCAACCATTAGGGTTCTGACGGTTTTGACCGTTGGAGGTCAGACTTCTTGGGGCACCGGACAGTCTGGTGCCGCACCGGACAGGCACTATTCACTGTCCGGTGCGCCTTCTGGCGTTGTTCTGACTCTACGCGAATTGTCCGCACACTTTTCACGCACTGTTCAACTTTTGCAGACGACCGTTGGCGCAGTAGCCATTGCTCCGCTTGGCGCACCGGACGGTCCGGTGCTACACCGGACAGTCCGGTAAATTATAGCGGAGTGGCTTTCTAGAAACCCGAAGCTGAGGAGTTTGGAGTGTACGGCCCCTGGTGCACCAGACACTATCCGGTGGTGCACTGGACAGTCCGGTGCGCCTGACCAGGGCACACTTCGGTTTCTTTTGCTCCTTTCTTTTGAACCCTAACTTTGATCTTTTTATTGGTTTGTGTTGAACCTTTAGCACCTGTAGAACATATAATCTAGAGCAAACTAGTTAGTCCAATTAGTTGGGCAATTCAACCACCAAAATTATTTGGGAAAAGGTTTGACCCTATTTCCCTTTCAATCTCCCCCTTTTTGGTGATTGATGCCAACACAAACCAAAGCAAATATATAAGTGCAGAATTGAACTAGTTTGCATAATATAAGTGCATATGGTTGCTTGGAATTAAACCAATTTATAACTTCAATAGATATGCATGGATTGCTTTCTTTTATTTACCATTTTGGACCACGCTTGCGCCACATGTTTTGTTTTTGCAAATTCTTTGGAAAATTCTTTTCAAAATCTTTTTGCAAATAGTCGAAGGTATATAAATCAGATTGTAAGAAGCATTTTCAAGATTTGAAATTTCTCCCCCTGTTTCAAATGCTTTTTCTTTGACCAAACAAAACTCCCCTGGATGCAATTCTCCTCTTAGTGTTCAAGTGGTTTTAGTAATTTTTGAGGATATCCCCCTTTTGAAAACACATTAAGATACCAGTTCAAAAACTTCATTTTAAAATTTGGGTGGTGGTGCGGTCCTTTTGCTTTGGGCTAATAGTCTCTCCCCCTTTGGCATTAATCGCCAAAAACGAAGTCGTTTGAGAGCCCTTTACTTTCTCCCCCATTGGTACAAGTAAATATGAGTGAATAGATTATACCAATCGAAGAGTGATGTGGAGTAGCAACGAAGGGTGATACGATAGAGTGGAGTGGAAGCCTTCTCTTCGTCGAGTGCTCCATTTCCCTTTCAATCTATGACTAGCTTAAGAATATTCTTGGAAGTGAAAGTTCCCTTTGACCCGGGAACAGGATCTGGATGTCGCCTAGAGGGGGGGGTGAATAGGCGAATAAAACTTATTACTTTAAAACTTAAATTATTACTCTACTCGAAGACTTAGTACGCAGTGGAGTGAGAAGACTCTTCGAGTAGGTTGCAGCGGAATGGAAAATCCTGTCTCAAAATGTCCTGCACTTCAAATCAAGCTTATACCACAGATAAGTATTGAAGTGCAGATATAAAGGCGAGTAAGACAGAGAGTCAGGATACAATACAGAACAGAGCACACAGACGCAAGGATTTATCCCGAGGTTCGGCCAAGCCTGAAATGCTTGCCTAGTCCTCGTTGGAGTTAGCCACACCTGGGCTTGGAGTCTATTTCAACTCCTTCCTCCGTTTGCTCAGATCTGTCAGTATGACAGATAGAGCCTTTCACTATTGAGTGGGGTTACAACAGAACCGCGGCTGCTTACAAACTTCTTGGCAGCACCCCGGCAGAGTAACGATACGCTCAAGACCTTGCTCTAGCTCTTAGCAGCACTACTCCTCTCTCTAAAGGCTTATAGCTGTGCCTTCTACACAAACTATAGAGTTACACACAAGAGGGAGAGCGAGAATTGATTCCAGTGAAGTCTACACTTGTTGGCTGCACTACTTCATTGCTTGAGGCGCCTAGGGGTCCCTTTTATAGGCACAAGGGGCCTAGGAGCCGTTGGAAGCAATCCAGGAAGGCAAATCTTGCCTTCTGTCGGGTGGCGCACCGGACAGTCCGGTGCACACCGGACACTGTCCGGTGCCCGATTTCTTTCCTTCTATGGCGAAGCCGACCGTTGGCAGTCTTGGAGCCGTTGGCGCACCGGACATGTCCGGTGCACACCGGACAGTCCGGTGCCTCCATCTAGCCGTTGGCTCGGCCACGTGTCCCGCGCAGATCGCGCGGCCGACCGTTGGCCCGGCCGACCGTTGGCTCACCGGACAGTCCGGTGCACACCGGACAGTCCGGTGAATTATAGCCGTACGTCGCCGGTGAATTCCCGAGAGCGGCCACTTCGCTCGAGCCAGCCTGGCGCACCGGACACTGTCCGGTGAGCCACCGGACACTGTCCAGTGAGCCACCGGACAGTCCGGTGCACCCAGACTGAGCAGAGTCTTGGCTGTACACAGCCAAGCCTTTTGCACCTCTTTCCTTTTCTTCTTCTTTCTGTTTCTAACACTTAGACAAGTATATTAGTACACTAAAACCAATGTACTAAGTCTAGAAACATACCTTCTCTTAATTATTACATCTATAGCATTTCACATGCATGAGTTTCGATGTTGGACTCATAAATCATCAAGTCTGCTTGACTTGATCTAGATTGACATTTCTTGGCTCCAACATCCTGCAAAGATCACATAGAACATCTCCAAACCTAGGAACAACCCAAACTAAAGATCAAGGTGAACTTAGCTCTTTTAGGCTGCTTCCAGCTCTGGTTTTGACACTTGTTCTCCTTCTAGTGACCTTGATCTCCTTCTTAGAGCTTGGTCTTGAGCCTTATGACTTACACCACATAACTGTAGCTGTTACCTCATTGGTTGTAAGTCATGTCCTTATGTAGTGATCCTTGCTGTGCCGTAGCTGTTCTCAACTCGATCACCCTTGACTTTGCAAGCCTTCTTCTTCACCCTTGGCTTTGGGTTCCTCAGCCTCCTTGACCTTCTCCCGTGCACTTGGTACCTCGAAGCTTTTCTTGCCTCCGTCCTTGGCTTGATCAGTTGTCTCCGAGCTACGCACCCGAGTATCACTTTTGCAATGTCCAACTTACTTGTGATGTCCATTATGTATCCATAATCCAGTTCTTGGACCATCACATTTGTTCACTTGTGTTGAACCCTGTAGGCTTTACTTTAAGCACCTGTTCAACACTTAGTACACTTGTTAGTCCTTTAATTGAGTTGTCATCCAAACACCAAAACTCACAAGAGAGCTTTCAATCTCCCCCTTTTTGGTGATTGATGGCAACACAATTAAAGCTTACATAAGAATAAGATTTGAAACACAAATTTTGAATTCTAAGTTTATAGAATGCTCCCCCTAAATATGTGCTTACTCCAAAAACATAATTTTGGCCTCCGATGCCAATTTGCACATACTTAGGCAATTCGAAGCATTTCTACACCTTAGCACTTTTTAGGATGCATTGTGTCAAGAATCAAACCATGATGCTATAACATACAAATGCACATAATCAGAGTTAAACACCATTCAAATTAGTGGATATATCACAGGAATATCAACCTACCACTATTCACCATTAAGATACTAATTTAAACTAAGATACCAATTTAAAGCAATCTTAAAGCACCATTAACCACATGCATCATTATCCACATGATTGTCTATTTCAGAATGAACACAATAGATGCCAATTAATTCATAGCAACGGAAGCACTAGTCCATATGATGCAACACATATAATACTGCAGGAAGCATATGAATAACACACTAGCAAAGCTTAAACTAACACATCACCCCTTAGGATAAGCTTTCCTCTCAGGTTGAGATAAGCTTTAATACACAAATTCTCCCCCTTTGACATCAAACACCAAAAACCATACTCAAGCAAGAACATAGGATGATGTCAAGGGACAGCAGGGTGTCAAGGAGGAAAAGCGACTATTAAAACTCCTCCTTACTTATTGAACATATGCACTATCACATATATGCAAAAACATTAATACTTCCTTTTGTACCTTTACCATGTTGTAGTGTACTTCCCATCTTGAAAGTATTTAATCTCTCGAGAGCTTCTCCACACTTGTGCCTGATTCTTTATCCTAACTTTTTCTTGTTGCTAAGACACCAAACTTAGAACAAGTTATAGTATTGGGCACAAGAAGAACCTTCCATTCTAATGATTATCAAAAGATGTCAATTGAAGTAGACTATCACGACTACTAATTGAAAGATACCAATTGCAAAAGTTCATTTATTATCATAGCTCCATGATATTTAAGAATAAGCATCTATTATCACCAGATATTATAGAGCATGAGCAATCTAAAAATATGCACTTACTCACGACTTGAGATACCAATTTCTTGACTTACAGAGGTACCCAAGTCCTGATTGCTCCATTTCTTGCTTATCTTCTCTTTTCCACCTAGAGACTATACAAAATTGCTCAAGAAACAGTTAGTCTCAAAAGACACAAGTTATGTGTGCTCCCCCTCAAGTTGTGCATCAAGTATTTGAATGACTTGCACTTTGCACATTCTAGCTTCCTTAGAACTAGAGGGGATCACAATATACCTTGGTCAAGGCATACTCTACCACTTTCATCACCCAAAGATGCCAATTTGCATATCAAATGAAAAACCACTTAACACCAATTGAAGGCTAAATGAAAGGTTGACTAAATACAACAATGCACGCCTCAGTGGCACCTAAGCCAATTGAATACTCACAGGAAGTCTAACATTTACGCAACTTGTACATGCTTCATACTTAACTATCATTGCATATACCAATTGAAGATCAACACAATCATGTATATAAAGCGAAATATCTAAGCATGTCATAATTAAGAAGGTTTCTTAGGTGCACAAAAGAAACAACATTTTAAAGGCATAAATTACCTAAGCCAAGATATTACCAATTGAAGGACAAGAACATAGCTATGATCACAATGAATGGAATTTCAAGAATATTTAATGAAATTGCATAGCTCCATTTTCCATACCTTTGCCTTTATGAGAGCCCTTGTTATCACCAATTCAGGGCTCCTTTTGCTTACGCACCTCATAGCTCAAAAGGGCACAACATGGATTTGAAATTCACACAGTACCAAACTAGGGTAATCATGTGAACATGGACTAAACAAAATGTCATATTTGCACATAGCATTACTTACAAAAAGTTACAGGTTTATCCATATACACCAAGAGAGTTAATCGTTGTGGATATAACAAATGAAAGAGCTACCAATGAATGATTCAAAAGATATATCCTATAGAGCACCAGCCATGATTAAGCAACCATCATTATGATCCATTTAACACAGGCATTCATAAAGCATAACTACTCTAAGGACAGGTAGCACATCAAGCCAACTTAAGAGCAATACTAAATTGCAATTATGTACTTAAAATACACGGGTACCGTCCTTTGGAGAGCAGGTTGTAGATTCTCATCAAGGTCCTTTACTTGATTCACCAATAATGATTCAGGACCTATACACCTTATTTCACTTGAGATGAACATGGGATTAGTGTTTCACAATAATTCAACTTTGGGTCAATAAACACCAAAACAATTAACAGCTTAAGCATAGAGTTTTAGATAACCATCTTAAGCTCTCCCATGGTCTCCAGTCCATCTCAAGGCACCTGCATGGTCTAGTTAGCACAGTTTGGTACCCATCTCGGGATGGGTCCATAATGATCATCTAAATGTGCCTTTGGTACCCAAATTGCCTTTGTGCTAGTTCTAGGTGATCTCGTTATAGATCTAGCACAAGTGTATGATTTGGGTCTCCTACCCGAATAAGATTGACACAAATTCACTTGCTTAGGAATCTTACCTTTATAACATACCTTGGATAGATGACCCTGCTCACCACACTTGTAGCAGAAGCGTCGCTCAACTTGACACGACGCTTGCTGTGTGTCATTTTCCTTGGTGAGGGTCACCTTGGAGGATGCACATCCTTGATTCTTCATGACCGGACATGAAGTGATCGTGTGGTCCTTTTTGTTGCATCCAAAACAACTCCTTGTCCCTTCATTCTTGTCTTTGTACGGACAAGACGCGATGAGGTGACCTAACTTCTTGCACTTGAAACACCTCCTTTTTCCTTTTCCCTTTTTGTACTTGAATGACATGGAGAGAAGGTCAGTGCAAACAACATGATTAATTGAATCTTTACCTTTTTCCTTTTTCATGTTGATTTCTTCATTTATAGCTTTGGGAACATTCTTCTTGTTGAGCTTAACACTTGCTGCAGTTTTTCCTTTCTCAAGCTTCTTCACCACGTGCCTGTGGATATCTTGAGAGAGTTGAGCAATGTGTCTTCTCCTTAGCTGTCTTTGCTTCTTGTTCCCACGCAATTTTCTTTTTGATCCTGCAACTTGTTTCTCAAACAAATATTGGCCTTTCTTGGGGCGGTGGAGGTCAGCACATGATAATATTTTGACCAATTGATTACTAGTGCAAGAATGAGGTTCATATGAGTTTAAACTAGTAATTACTACCTCATGAGCAATATCGAGCATGATATGATCATCAACTAGTTTACTATGAGAGTATGACAACATATCATACTTTTCACTAAGAGCAAGCTTTTCTAAATTCATTGTTTCTACTTGACTTCTAAGCATAGAATTTTCAGTTTTAAGTTGAGCAACATTAGATAGAGCGTCATAATTATTACTTTGCTCAATTAACATTGAATCATACTGTTGGACCAAGACATCATGAGAGCACCTTAGCTCCTCATGTTCTTTGGTCATCTTCTCCAGGCTGTTGTTTGTTTTGATGAGAGTCTCCTCTAGCCTGAGAAGCGTCTCGCCTTGTTCCTTGTTCCTTCTCAACAACTTAACCAAGAGAGTTTTGTCCGCTTTGTTGAGATGGTTATAGAAACGGCGAATCTCCTCTTCTTCCACATCATCGATCTCATTTTCCCTGTCATTAATGTTAGTGGAAGCAATATAGGAAAATGTACCTTGTGATGATGAAGATTCATCCTCGCTATCATCCTCATATTCCTCCTCATCATGGCTTTTGTCTCCACCGTCATTGTTAGCAATAAAACACTTATTATTAGTGGAGATCAAACCTGTCGACGAGGTAGATTCATCGTTGGGTGTCCATCGTTCTTGATCTTCTCCCTTTGAATGGTTAGCATCACAAGCAATATAGGGAGTAGAAGTAGTACAATTTGCCACAAAATATTTTACTTTAATTCTATTCCATAAATCATGAGCATCAACAAACAAATCATTATCACTACTCATGATGGCAAAATAGGCACTTCTAGAAAGAGACTCAACTAAGATGTTGCAAGCACGGTGATTGAGAGATAAACATCTTAGTTCATCATTAGAGGGATTTTTACTAATATCAGATGGAAAAATACTTCTACTAAAGATCTGTCTCAAATCAGAATCAACACTCATGAAAGCATTATAAATAGAGACAGACCAAGATTTGTAATTAGAGCCATCGCCTAAAAGAATTTCTATAGTTACCTCTTGTGACGACATCATTATCTCCGGACGGCTAAGCCCACACTGGAGAACCTGGCTCTGATACCAATTGAAAGTTCCCTTTGACCCGGGAACAGGATCTGGATGTCGCCTAGAGGGGGGGTGAATAGGCGAATAAAACTTATTACTTTAAAACTTAAATTATTACTCTACTCGAAGACTTAGTACTCAGTGGAGTGAGAAGACTCTTCGAGTAGGTTGCAGCGGAATGGAAGATCCTGTCTCAAAATGTCCTGCACTTCAAATCAAGCTTATACCACAGATAAGTATTGAAGTGCAGATATAAAGGCGAGTAAGACAGAGAGTCAGGATACAATACAGAACAGAGCACACAGACGCAAGGATTTATCCCGAGGTTCGGCCAAGCCTGAAATGCTTGCCTAGTCCTCATTGGAGTTAGCCACACCTGGGCTTGGAGTCTATTTCAACTCCTTCCTCCGTTTGCTCAGATCTATCAGTATGACAGATAGAGCCTTTCACTATTGAGTGGGGTTACAACAGAACCGCGGCTGCTTACAAACTTCTTGGCAGCACCCCGGTAGAGTAACGATACGCTTAAGACCTTGCTCTAGCTCTTAGCAGCACTACTCCTCTCTCTAAAGGCTTATAGCTGTGCCTTCTACACAAACTATAGAGTTACACACAAGAGGGAGAGCGAGAATTGATTACAGTGAAGTCTACACTTGTTGGCTGCACTACTTCATTGCTTGAGGCGCCTAGGGGTCCCTTTTATAGGCACAAGGGGCCTAGGAGCCGTTGGAAGCAATCCAGGAAGGCAAATCTTGCCTTCTGTCGGGTGGCGCACCGGACACTGTCCGGTGCCCGATTTCTTTCCTTCTATGGCGAAGCCGACCGTTGGCAGTCTTGGAGCCGTTGGCGCACCGGACATGTCCGGTGCACACCGGACAGTCCGGTGCCTCCATCTAGCCGTTGGCTCGGCCACGTGTCCCGCGCAGATCGCGCGGCCGACCGTTGGCCCGGCCGACCGTTGGCTCACCGGACAGTCCAGTGCACACCGGACAGTCCGGTGAATTATAGCCGTACGTCGCCGGTGAATTCCCGAGAGCGGCCACTTCGCTCGAGCCAGCCTGGCGCACCGGACACTGTCCGGTGCACCACCGGACACTGTCCGGTGAGCCACCGGACAGTCCGGTGCACCCAGACTGAGCAGAGTCTTGGCTGTACACAGCCAAGCCTTTTGCACCTCTTTCCTTTTCTTCTTCTTTCTGTTTCTAACACTTAGACAAGTATATTAGTACACTAAAACCAATGTACTAAGTCTAGAAACATACCTTCTCTTAATTATTACATCTATAGCATTTCACATGCATGAGTTTCGATGTTGGACTCATAAATCATCAAGTCTGCTTGACTTGATCTAGATTGACATTTCTTGGCTCCAACATCCTGCAAAGATCACATAGAACATCTCCAAACCTAGGAACAACCCAAACTAAATATCAAGGTGAACTTAGCTCTTTTAGGCTGCTTCCAGTTCTGGTTTTGACACTTGTTCTCCTTCTAGTGACCTTGATCTCCTTCTTAGAGCTTGGTCTTGAGCCTTATGACTTACACCACATAACTGTAGCTGTTACCTCATTGGTTGTAAGTCATGTCCTTATGTAGTGATCCTTGATGTGCCGTAGCTGTTCTCAACTCGATCACCCTTGACTTTGCAAGCCTTCTTCTTCACCCTTGGCTTTGGGTTCCTCAGCCTCCTTGACCTTCTCCCGTGCACTTGGTACCTCGAAGTTTTTCTTGCCTCCGTCCTTGGCTTGATCAGTTGTCTCCGAGCTACGCACCCGAGTATCACTTTTGCAATGTCCAACTTACTTGTGATGTCCATTATGTATCCATAATCCAGTTCTTGGACCATCACATTTGTTCACTTGTGTTGAACCCTGTAGGCTTTACTTTAAGCACCTGTTCAACACTTAGTACACTTGTTAGTCCTTTAATTGAGTTGTCATCCAAACACCAAAACTCACAAGAGAGCTTTCAGGAAGACACATTAGTCATAGCAAAAGAAAGAGATATGATCAAAGGTATATAAATGAGCAATGTGTGTAGTGTTTCAATCAAAATTCCGAAAATCAAGTATATTTAGCTCATTCCTAAGTTTGCAAAAGGTTTTCTCATCTAATGGCTTGGTGAAGATATCGGCTAATTGATCTTTGGTGTTAATGTAGGCTATCTCGATATCCCCCTTTGTTGGTGATCTCTCAGAAAGTGATGCCGAATGTCTATGTGCTTAATGCGGCTGTGATCAACGGGATTATCCGCTATACGGATTGCACTCTCATTGTCACATAGGAGAGAGACTTTGCTAAATTTGTAGCCATAGTCCCTGAGGGTTTGCCTCATCCAAAGCAATTGCGTGTAACAATGGCCTGCAGCAATATACTCGGCTTCAGCGGTTGATAGGGCTACTGAATTTTGTTTCTTTGAAGCCCAAGACACCAGGGATCTTCCTAGAAGCTGACAAGTCCCTGATGTGCTCTTCCTATCAATTTTACACCCTCCCCAATCGGCATCGGAATATCCTATCAAATCAAAGGTTGATCCCCTAGGGTACCAAAGCCCAAACTTAGGAGTGTATACTAAATATCTCATGATTCTCTTCACGGCCCTAAGGTGAACTTCCTTAGGATCGGCTTGGAACCTTGCACACATGCATACGGAAAGCATAATATCCGGTCGAGATGCACATAAATAGAGTAGAGATCCTATAGTCGACCGGTATACCTTTTCACTACTACATATATGACTATTTAAGACACACCATTAAAGACTCATATAAGTACATTTTATAGAAGTGTCTTATATCATACGATGTTGAGTAAGATAAGACAATTTTTTGGAAATCCGTCTTAATTGGAAAAGTTTTTTGAGACAATTACGTCGTAAAAAATATCTTATATTCATTTAAGACATGTTTTTATTATTAACTGTCTCAAATAAGGATAGTATTTGAGTCATCCCTACTTTAACAACTGTCTTAGATGGCAATGAGTATTTGAGACACTTCTATGTATGAAACCATCTCAAATAAGAATACTATTAGAGTCGTCTAGATTATAAGAACCGTCATAGATGTTAGTGAGTATACTAGACACTTATAAATATGGAACCGTCTTCACATGATAGTCTGACAAGACGTATATGAAAAATGTAGCAAATAGTGAAATCACCTTGAGTTGGTGATACATACAAATCGCTATCATTTTGTTTCCATCCCGCGACGCCTTCTCACCATACACACCCAATGCCTCCCTTGGGAACGACCGCCACCGCCCAATAATCATGGACTCCGAACCCCAAGAATCGCCGCTGCCGGAGGCCGTCTCACGTTGTGGTGGCTCAGACAGCCGGCGCCAGCCTGCGAGGTTCATTCGTGGCACGATCAGCAGCAACCACCAACTCAAATAATCTAGGTAAACAAACATGACTCACGTTATTGGCATGACCAATTCATATAAAATTTAGATATTATTATTATTTAGATTATATAATCTATAGGCTAAACAAACAGGAACTTAGTGACATACCAATTCATATAAAATTTAGATATTATTATTATATTATGATGATGAGTAAATTCATGTTGTACGCCCGACCCCCTCACGTTATTAGTCGAATTGTTGAGACGAAAAAACCGAAAAAAGAGGAAAAGAGGAAGGTACCCCACAAAACCTGGTCTTCCCCGTAACCCCTCATGTGTTGCCGCCCCCAGCCTCCTCCTGTCCACCGCTCCTGTGCCGCCGCCCTAGCCTCCTCCCGTGTCGCCGCTCCCATCCTCCTTCTGTGCTTGCGCCCTCTGCAGGCTGTAACACCACAGGTGTTTATTGTCTGCTCGACCACGAGTACGGACTTTAACACGTGATAGCGGTGAATAAAATGGACACTAAATTTTAATCATCTTTGTCTATCACGATTTTGATATCGTGTCTGTCTCCATCTGTTTAAATTATCCTAAATTATTTTGCAAAAATTCAGGCTTTAGTAATCTTTCGAAACAGCAAATCCAATATCGTTTGGGTAGAGCCATCGACGTCTTGCCCAAACTCTAATCCTTGGAATCGGATCTGGTTCCTTAAACTTCGTTTGAAATTCTTTCGCGCTTGTGTTGTATGTGTTTCTCTGTGGCCTGACGACGTGACGCGTGTGGCAGGTGCTAACCGGTGTCTGGACAGCGTACAACCTCTTGCCACGTGAACGATGCATGGCGTCGCTTCCGAAAGTATCACAATTGCGATGCCGCATCGATCTCGTGTATTTATTTCGCGAAATGTCGAGTCTTGTGTCCGTTTAAAATTTATCGATTAAGCGAATACGAGTTTGGAACCTCGACCCACTCTTGTGATTTTTGACTCGAGTAAATTTTATTAGAAGCTCGACGACAAGAGTGTTGATGCGAGATTAAATTTGACCGAGATAATTAGAGTCGATATTGAGTATTCATAATTAATTTGTTTTCCTGTTCAAACTGCGGATAAAATTATTGGGTTTCAAATCAAATCAAATTAAGCACAGTCTTAATATATTGACTCTGATATCGTTTGGTTTGGTCCGTGCGTTTCTCGTCCAGATCTAAATATTCGAAAATAAATAACGGGTAAAAATTCATCTGACTCCAGAGTATTCACCAAATAAAATCATGTCTAAATTATGTACTCAAAATTATTTTGGTCCAACTTGTTTATGTCTCTTTTTAACCCTAATCTCATAATCGTGTATATCTGGGTCACTTGTGTAAAAAAATCCAGAATGCTTCCTTATCCTTTCACCGCTCTACTCATCTGTCTACTGTCCTATCTTCACGCCGCTCACCAGGAGCTTTGTTTCATCACGTCACCTCCTCCCCACACCTTTTCCCTTTCACCTCCCGATCCATGGACGCTCCCTGGCCGGTGCCCTCTCCTATGGCTGCGCCCTCCCAGCTCACCCAGATCCTCCCTCCCCAGCCGCTCCCTCCATCTCTCCCCACGCAGAAGTCGTCCTACCCCTCACATGGTCGCCCTGGATCTCCATGGTTGAGCTCCCCCCTGCAGGATCCCCTTCCATGGTGCCTGGTCTTTTTCCCTAGCCAAGCTCGCCCAGCTGTTTCTCTGCTGATGGCTGATGCCCCTCTAGCTACTGCTCGATGCTGCCCTCTCGATCCCGTAGTCTAGCGATGTTCCCCTGGTTTCAACCCTTAAACCCCAGCGTCGATCTCCCTCATCTTGCTGTCGGTTAGAGCCGATGTTCATTCTCTTTTTAATTTATATTGTCATCCTTCCTATATTATGATTATGTATGTTTATGCGTGTAAAATATGTGGAGTGAAACCCTAGGTTTACCGTGGAAGAGGAAAGTCCATTCGACACGCTCTAGGTGTTTGGAAAAAAGCTTAAACCGGAAATCGTCATCGCCCGTACACATATCGATTTGGTTTATGACATGGTGAGCCCTGTCACTGTCCTTGCAAAATTAATTTGATGAATGGATGATTAGATGTTTGTGTCGGTGATGCTCTCATGGTTACCAAGTATGGTTTTATAGGTTTGATGTTGTGATTTTGGTGAACTAAAATATTGCGTAGGATGAGTTTAGAATTTTTATCGATTATCCGACAGGTCCTATCAGTGTGTTGTGCTGATTGTTAAAGTCAATGAGTTGCTTTAGGAGTCACCCAATCCATAATAGTGGCTGGCTAATGCCATAGTTGGAGGTTACCTATTTTTCTCTGAGTAATTGAAATCTAGTAAAATCGATAGGTCTGTAAGGAAAATGGACCCCGGGCCATTTGGCTAATTGAGTTTTGGTGTTTGATGATCAACACAATCTATGAACTAATAAGTTTTCTAGTGTTTATGATTGTAGTTCACAGGATGCAAGATTTACTTGTACTAAGGAATTGGGGAAAGCAACACCTCAAAAGAAGACATTAAGAAGATCCAAGAAAAGTCCAAGTGTGCTGCCTGTGGACTATCTGTGTGTGGAGCACCGGACTGTCCGGTGCCCACACGCCGGACTGTCCGGTGCCCACACGCCGGACTGTCCGATGCCCACACGCCGGACTGTCTGGTGCACCAGGGAACTGCAGCCCAACGGCTAGTTCCAGGTGGCACCCAGAGAGAAGACCACCGGACTGTCCGGTGTTAGCACCGGACTGTCCGGTGTGAAAAGCCTGTGGCGCCAATGGTCACCTGCTCTGATAGGGCAACGGCTAGGCGCACCGGACAGGCTACAGTGCGCTGTCTGGTGCACCACCAGACTGTCCGGTGTGCCGCAGAGAACAGCAGCTTTTCTCCAACGGCTATTTTGAAGTTGGGGCCTATATATACTTCACCCAATCGACATTTGGAGGTGTGGGAGCCCAAGCAACATACCAAGGCATATAGTGCACATTTCCAAGAGCTCAAACACCCAAGTGCTTAATAGAATCACTTGGTGATTAGCGTAGGTGCTTTGCGAAGTACTTAGGTTAGTTAGACCGCTTTAGCGCTTGCTCTAGGTGAACCCTAGTTAGTTGAGTGAGTTTTGTAAAACCACACAATCCCTCGGCTCTTGCGTGAGCCGTTGTAATTGTACCGAGTGGGGCGAGAGTCTTGCAAGACCGTGATAACCGCGTTTGTGTCACGGCCGCCACCGTGTACCGGAGGGAACGAGGCCCACGGCGTTTCGGCCGGAAGCTCGATAGTGGAGACGGCGGGGAGCGTCCGAGAGGAGCCGAAAGCAGAGCACCACTTGCGCGTGGAGAAGGCCCGCGGCTCTCTACGGAGTTACTCGACCGTGGTGCTTGACCCTCGTGTGGGCTTCCCTTTGCGTAGGAGCACTAACGAGGATTAGTCGGGACCTTGCGTGGTTTCGGATACCTCAGTAAAAATACCGACGTCATCCATGAGAGTTTGCATTCTCTACCTTGCTCTTTAAGCTTCTGCATTTATATTAAGCATTTAAGTTTCAATCTTGTATTCATACTTATATAGTGTAGATTGAAACTTAGCCATTGCGGTAGAGATAGTAACACTTAGACAAAACCTAGTTTGCACTCTCTAGTTTGATTATTTGCATAGGTTTTGCTCTAGGGATTTATTTGTGGCCTAGTTTAGTAAAGTTTTAGAAGTCCTAATTCACCCCCTCTTAGGCGTCATCCGTTTCCTACAAGTGGTATCAGAGACTGGTTTGGCTCATTTGGAAGATTTTAGCTTCACCGCTAAAAAGAGCCGACGCCTTTTAGGGGAAGGGATGGATACCCATAGGCCACCACACTTCGATGGCACTAACTTCCCATATTATAGTGCTAGAATGTCTTGTTACCTAGAGGCCATTGATCTAGGTGTTTGGAGAGTCACTCATGACGAGATGAAACCCCTCAAGAATCCCAAGAAACCCACCACGAGTGAGAAAAAAGAAATTCATTTAAATGCTAGAGCCAAAAATTGCTTGTATGAATCTCTTAGCATGGATATTTTTAATCAAGTATTTACCTTGAAAACTGCTAATGAGATTTGGCTTAAATTGCATGAGCTCCATGACGGCACATCCAATGTCCGTGAGCAAAAACATTGCCTAGTCTTAAATGAGTATAATTCATTTGCTATGAAAGATGATGAGCTTGTTAGAGACATGTATTCTCGTTTAAATCTAATCATCAATGAGCTCAACTTTGTTGGCATAAATAAGCTAGGTGATGCGGACATTGTAAGGAAGATTATCTCCCTGCTACCACAACGAAGATATGAGAGCATCATCACCATCCTTCACAACATGGAGGACTTGAGCAACATGACCCTGTCAGTGTTTTGGGTTCGACCGCACACCTGGGGTTGCCCCTCGAGGTGTTTTAGGAGTAGGACGGTGTTGTCGACTGTAGCTAAATGGTTCGTGCCAGATGCACGAGGGACAATGGACAGTGTTTACAGGTTCGGGCCGCTTAGAGATGCGTAACACCCTACGTCCTGGTGAGGATGCTTCGTGTAATGGGTTACAAGGTAGTTCTCTAAAGCGAGAACGTGGAGGGTTGAGGTGGATGGCTGAGTAGTGAGATCGATTGTTCTGAAGGGGTGCTCCCCGGGCCTTATATATTCGACCGTGGGGCAATACATGTGGATATGATAACAACGTGCACCTAAAAGATAGTGAACTGTTCAAGTCTATCTTCCTATGATTCTGCCGACCTATCCTCGCCTGGTTCCGTTGCATGGGGCTCCAGCGCGGGAAAGTCGGATCTTCTGTTGTGGTTTCTTGCTCAACGCTGTGGGCCCGTCCGGTCTTGCACCGATCCGGCCTTACGTCGATCTGCTTTATTGATTGTCTCTCCCCAGGCCCATGAAGGAATGACCTTACGATTTATTGGGCCCTTGGGCCTTTCGTGAGGTCTTTTACCCTTCCAGTGGACCCGGGGGATATCTGTCCCCCACAAGCCCCCGATATTTGGGTTGATTTTGAGGTAATCAGCCCAAAGATCCTAAGCCCAGCTTGCAGGTTTTGTTTACGACAAGAAATGCTTCTCGGGCTGTTTGGTGAAAACGATTTCTTACTGTCTTCTGCTTTGCTTCACTCGAGATTTGTAGTTTTGCCTCATACTTGTGCCTTAGAGGTCGGCATTTCATTTTGTAGGACCTTGAATTTCATTGGGTGCACCGAAGGTGCACCCAATGGGTGTAGCCCCTGAGCTTTGAGTGGATTTTTGAAAACAATCCTCTCAAAGGTCTTTACTTCATGTCCTTTTGCCGAGAGTCATAGTTTCTCTTTTTTTTTGAATGCCTTAGAAGTCGGCATTATGTCATCCATATTATGCTTTAGAGGTCAGCATTATGTCATCAGTATTATGCATCCGAGGTCAACATGTATTTTGTCTTTTGCAGCCGAGTTCGTGATCCGCCCATATCTTGCTAGGTGGTGCAATTTATTTGCTCTGCGACTGATTGGACATTTGATGGACGTTCCCTGGCTAGTCTTCACGTTGCTTCCGTCGGTCAGATTTTGTACTTCACCGGCTATATTTGGCTTTACTTTGATCCTTACTGATATCTCATTTTTGTCTTGAGGTGTTCATTGCACGCCCTGCACGGATGTGATAGTTTTTGAAAAATATACTCATAATTCCTGGGCGTCCCCCCCCAATGGGTGTGGGCAAGGGACGGCTTGGTACGCTGAGCGTTTTAGCCGGCTGCTTCTGAGTAGTAATGTGATGTGACGGCGGGCGTAATCATATCATCCGCGCTGTTGACTGGAGTCCCAATGGGTGTTGCGTTGCGTGAAACGGCGTCAGCCGCGCGTCTTCAGACGGGTTGAAGTGTGTATTGAATGCTTCGCGACTGTTCAGTGACCGCGGTTGGAGGTGAGCGGTTGCCTTCTTCTTCTATAAATAGTGCCTTTGCCTCTCTGGTTTTTTCACATCTCTTGCTGTTCTCCACTGCTTGCTTTCTTCCTCTCCTTGCATTTCCGCCATGGGCAAGAAACGCAAGCGCGAGCCGACTCCTCCGTCTGAGGACTTTGGCGACTCGGAATACTCAGAGGAGGAGTTCTCCTCTGAGTCCGAAGGGTCTCCGGCTCCCATCCCTCTGCGTGAGTCGTCTGACGATTCAGACGACTCCCAGGGGCTCGCCGCGGAGGTCTGGACTTACATCCGGGCCGTCGAGCGCTTCGGGCTCGCGGGCTCGGATGAGTCGGAGTACTCGTCGGACGAGGAGGACTCGTCCGAGGAGGACGGTGGCGGCGATGGCGAAGGCGACGATGACAACGACGACGACGATGACGGAGGCGATGGCGGCAACGACGACGACGACGGCGACGACGGCGGCAGCAGGGGTGGCAACGACAGCAGCAGGGGCGGCAGCGGCGGCAGCAGGGGCGGCAACAGCGGCAAGGGCAGCAGCGGCGGCAGCAGGGGCGGCAACGGCGGCGGCGGCAGGGGCGGCAACGGCGGCAGCAGCAGCAAGGGCAGCAACAGGGCCAGTGGCTAGATGCCACTGGTTCTTAGATATTAGTATAGATTAGAAGTAGTATAGTGAAATATGTAGTAGTAGTTAGTAGTAGAATGTAGTATAGTAGTGGTAGAAATGTAGTGTAGTAGTAGAATGTAGTATAGTAGTGGTAGAAATGTAGTGTAGTAGTAGAATGTAGTATAGTAGTAGCAATAGGGAAGTTATCAACTCATAATGAGTTGATTTGTAAGTACTGTTACTTCCCTTAATGAAGAATGGCTTTGTCTCCTCTGGTACCAATTACTTTGCTTCGTAGTAAGTCGATCTCTTATTTGTGGAGTTGATTCATTCGGAATAGTAACTGAATAACTCGGGCATCATATCGCCGCTTCAGGGGTGATGGCCGAGCTTATTACTGTCGATATTTACGCATTTGAAATAGAGTCCGAGTGATGATGAAACCATGCCAGCGTCGGAATAACTGTTGACCACGTCGGCGCTCTTAGATGCGACAGCCGAGTGACCTGTAACAATGTCAATGTTTTTTAGAGATAACCGCCGAGCGACTGAGGACATCGTCGACGCTTTAGAGATAGCTGCCGAGCGACTGAAGATATCGTCGGCGCTTTAGAGATAGCTGCCGAGCGACCGAGGACACCGTCGGCGCTTTAGAGATAAATGTCGAGCGACTGGCGATAACGTCGGTGTTTTAGAAATAACAGCCGAGTTAGAACGGGCCGTGTCGGCCACTTTGAGGATAGTAGCCGAGTGATGATGTGGCACACCGGGGTTTTAGACGTAGCCGCCGGGTGACGACGTGGCACGCCGGTGTTTTAGAAGTAACTGCCGGGTGCTGACTGGGCGCTTTTGGAGACGGTATCTGACTCGGGAATATCCCACATATAATGCGCTTTCAGCCGCCTTTGCTTTCCATGCCCTAGTTCTTGCTTTCCTGCCTCCAAATCCTCTCTGCAATTCGACTCTCGCTCTGTTCGCCAGTAGAGTTGAGATGGCGCCCAAGAGAAAGGCCTCGAGTTCATCCGCTGCGGTAATTCCCCCTATCGACCCCAACAGCCAGTTGCCTTTCACAGGTAACCACATGTCTGTTGTCTTCGAGCCTGACCTCCTCCACCTCGTGTCCATCGGGGTTATTCCCCCGAGGGAGCTTTGTTCTTGGCGGATTTGTCATGGGGTCACTGTCCCGATAGAGGATACCCATGAATCCGTGATTTACGTTCCTTTTCTTCTCCGCGGTCTCGCTCTCCCCATTTCTCCCTTTTTCCGCGACCTCCTTGATTTTATCGCCTTAACTTGACCCACCTGAATCCCAATTCTATTCTTCAAATTTCTATTTACGTTCATTTGTTCGAAGCTTTTCTTGGTGTGCTGCCACATTTTGGGTTGTGGAAGTACTTGTATCACTGCCGCCCTGGAATGGCCGGGGGTCAGCATCAGCTGGTTGGGGGTGCTAGTTTGGAGATGCGCCGTGGGAGGAAGACTGAGTATCTTGAAATCCCTCTCAAAGACAGTATCAAGGGATGGCGCTTGGAATGGTTTATTGTTGAGAACCATGGAAATTCTCTCCCCCACGGTCGGGAAGGCAGCCGGATGTTCGCACTCCGAGTTGGACTGAGTCTCCCACGAATCAGGAGGTAGCTGAGGCGAGGGCTTTGCTAGCTGAAGTTGGACTGCTGAAAGATAGGGGTCTGACTGCTGAGGCTGTGGTTGCTGATTTTGTTTTCAAGAATATTCAGCCGTTGAAGGACAGGGCATACCCGGCTTATCTGTACCGAGGTCTAGCTGACTCAACTCGGGTTACCAATAGGAAAATTCCCTCTGTAGACTTGGTGAACCGACTTGAGATGATTCTTAGAGGCAAGGTATCAAATACTGGTGCCCCAGTGGCATACTCAGCATGGAACCTGCCCCCTCCCAAAGCCTTCACTCTTTTGTGTCAAATCCACCTGTCGCTGATGGCGGTTTGGGCCTTAGAGTGCGACCCTCTGCCGAAGAAATTAACACTTTGGTTGCCTTGCTCGGGGAAATTCCTGATGACGAACGACAAGTCCACTTTGAGGTGCCTTTGGATCCTAGTGACGCAGAAATAAGTGCTATGCTTGATTTGCTGGCTGAGGACTCTCCTGATGCTGCTCCTGCCGGGACATTGGTGGTGGCACCTCTCCCAGAAGCTAGTACGACTTTGGATATTCAGAAGCCTGCCAGTGCTCGCCCGAGACGCCCTTGCCAAGCCAATCAACTTGATCCTTCTGCTGATGAGCAGAAAAAGAAAAAGAGACGTCTTCGGCAAGTATCTAGTTTGGATCGGGGCGCTGGTCCTTCGGTTCCTGCTGCTGAGGAGGTTCCCGTGCCTGATTTTACTGACGCCGACCCCAATGGGTGTGCTCCATCTGCTGCTGATCCCAATGGGTGTGCTCCATCCGATGCTGATCCCAATGGGTGTGTTGCTTATGTTGTTGATGAAAACGACAGGGAGGAAGAAGATGAGGTCCCTCTGACTCGGAAGAACAGTCGGCAGTATATTGCCAGTAGGGAGAGTAGTGGAGTTCCTTCTCCTGCTCTATCAGCCCTCGTTGGTCTACAGGAGTTATCTCTGGCAAACTTTGATCAGACTCCAGAGGATATGGTTCCAGAGGACCTTTTATCAGAGCCAGCAGATGATGGTGTGATGGAGGTTTGTGCGATGTGCTCGATGCTGGGTTGAGGTCATCCCACGCCTCATCGACCTTAGAGCGCGGTCTTGAGGGTCAGGAGACTGACTTGGATCATCTCGGTCCCATGGAAGTAACTGAGGGGCTTTCAGCCTTAGAGGCGGCTACTGCAGAGAACCTGGCCCTCAAGGATGGTGTTGACGCTTACCCAGCCCCCGAGGGTGACTCGGCTCGGGTGGGAAGTGCAAGCTACTGCCCAGCCCCCGAGGGTATTGCCGGAGATGATCCGGCTCTCGTGGGTAGCGCAAACTATGACCCAGCCCCCGAGGGTGTCCGAGCGGGGTCTCCCTCTTGTACTTCCATGGACGTTCATGCGGGATCGCCTTCGCACTCCGGCTGCATGGTGGTAGCCCAAGCTTTGGACCAGGGAGTCGCTTTCGAGGGCAGCGTCCCCGCTGGCCAAGTTTTGAGCTCTGTTGATGGCACTGAGTTGGTTCCTGCTGGTTTGTTGCAAGCTGCTTCGGGTAGCGACCTTACGCCCGGTCATCAATTGATCTCTCACGATTTGGGAGTCCCTTCGTTCTTCTCCAATCTCTAGGTACTGTGATATACTCTGTCCTGACTTTTGCACCGTATGAACTGCTGTCATTACACTCATCTGTTCTCCTTATCAGGCTTTGGTGGACAGGATGGCTAGCCAGCTGAGGTTGCAGGGTGCTTCTGTTCCAGAAGGAGCTTTGTCTCTTGCACGTTGGAATCCAGTGTTACTTCAACAGCGTGTCTCTGACTTGGAGGCGACCAATGCTGGTTAGTGCTTTTTTGCTTCTCTTGGTCTTCATTGTTGAACTGCCTTACATTCTGACCCTTTTGTTTGATTGTCTACTGATAGATATGACTCGGCAAATTTCCACTCTTGAAGAAAAACATTCTCGAGATCAGGCCGAACTGGTCCCGCGGTGCTCTAATTTTGAAGAAAAGTATTCTTAGAGCCAGACTGAACTAGCCCAGGTCTTTGCTGCCCTAGATGACGCCAATGCACTGAGCTCTTCCCTTCGCACTCAGCTTGATTCTGAAAAGGTGACTTATGAAACTGTGCCTTGCATTGCTGTGTTCCTATTGCTTGTTTGATGTTTGAAGGAGTTGATCCTTGTTTGCAGGAAGAAAAACATGTCCTTGCTGCGTCTCGCGACAATCTTGACAGACTGTATCGCGACTCTAGCAATTCGTTGACCATCCTGGAGAGGAGTCATCGCTTCTCCATGGAGGAGTTAGATAATCTTCGCTGTAGGCTGCAGGAATCCACGGATGACGTGATCCGTCTCAGGCAGTTGATATCGGCTAAGGATGCTACTATCAAAGAACTCCGTGCTTCCAAGAAATCCATCGCCCAGGAGCTAGAAACCGCTCAATTGGCTGCCAAGGTTGCTGAAGAAACTTCCATTACTCTGAGAGCCCAGCGCGACAGAGCCATGGATAAGGCCATTCGGGCGGGACGAATCTTGATGAGGAGACCCGGTGTAGTTGTTCCTGAAGATATAAGGGCTGACGTAAATGCTGCTCCTGATTCCTCAAGTCGCCCTTCCTCGTCGGTTGCTCCTGAGAAAGATATCGCGAAATAGAGAAATATTTTGCGTGCTTTGAGCGCGCGGTTAGCACGGTCATATATTTGTTAGAGGACACCAGTTTAGCATTTGAATGATATTGCTACTCTCCTATTATTTTAGAATTCAACAGTACATAAATTTGCAGTAGTAAAAGGCTGTGTGATGGGTTTTGAAACTTGTTTACGGGATATAGAAGTCATCCCTATATGAGTAGTCGTAAGCACGTCAGATCGCCTTAAGTCGCTGCTGACTTAAGTCGATTGCTTCTGTTTATAGGGCATAGTGATCACCCCGAGTTACGTAAATGTGAGCATGTTGCACCGCCTTAAATCGTTGCGACTTAAGCCGATTGCTCCTTAGTAGGGCATAGTGGTCACCCCGAGTTAAGTAAGCGCGAGCATGTTGCACCATCTTAAGTCGTTGCCGACTTAAGCCGATTGCTCCGTTAGCAGGGCATAGTGGTCACACCGAGTTAAGTAAGCGTGAGCATGTTGCACCGTCTTAAGTCTTTGCCAACTTAAGCCGATTGCTCCGCTAGCAGGGCATAGTGGTCACCCCGAGTTAAGTAAGCGTGAGCATGTAGCACCGTCTTAAGTCTTTGCCGACTTAAGCCGATTGCTCCGTTGGCAGGGCATAGTGATCACCCTGGGTTAAGTAAGAGTGCTAGTCAATCATGAACAAATTGAGTATCTTTGAAGCCTTCTTTATTGATGACATATCTCCCGTTTTACAGAGTACATCGTTGTCCTGATAGCTTTTGAAATATAGCTAAGGATAAAATTTCCTGAGGTGTTCTATATTCCAGGAATTCCCAATATCTGTGCGTCCATTTGAGTGAGACGATATGATCCCGACCGAGTGACTTCTGCTACTATGAATGGTCCTTCCCATAAGGGTGACAACTTGTGCGTCCCTCCTCTGTTAGAATTCGGCGGAGGACGAGATCTCCCACTGAGAAGGATCGTTGTCGCACGGCCTTGTCGTGATAGTGTCTCAGAGTCTGCTGGTACCGTGCTGATTGAATTACTGCATTCAGCGTTCTTCTTCGAGTACATCAATGTCCTCCAGCCTAGTAGCTTCGGCTTCTACTATGCTTTCAAAGACCAACCTCGGCGCTCCGAACTTGAGATCGGTGGGTAATACTGCCTCTGACCCATAGACCATGAAGAAAGGAGTGTTTCCATGTAGAGCTCGGCTAGGTTGGGTTCTTAGGCTCCAAACGACGTAGGGCAATTCCCTTATCCACTTTCCTGCGAACTTTTCATTCTTTTCGAAGACCCTTTTCCTTAGTGCCTCCAGTATCATCCCGTTAGCTCGCTCAACCTGCCCGTTGGCCCTCGGGTGTGCTAGCGAAGCATACTTGATCCGAATGTTCTTTTGCTCGCAGAAATAGAAAGAATTCTGAAACTTGTGAAGTTGGATCCTAAGTCAGTTATGATGTTGTTGGTATTCCGAATCTGAATATTATGTCTTGTATGAATTCCACGGCCTTAGCCGAGGTTAAAGAAGCAATGGGTTTGAACTCTATCCATTTAGTGAATTGTCGATTGCTACCAGTACATGAGTGTATCCTCCTTGAGCTTTCTTGAAAGGTCCAATCATATCTAGTCCCCAGCATGCGAAGGGCCAAGTTACTGGTATGGTCTGCAATTGGTGTGCTGGTAGATGTTGTTGCTTTGACAAGTACTGGCAAGCTTCGCACCTCTGAACTAACTCGGCTGCATCGCTTTTCGCTGTTGGCCAATAGAATCCTGACCTGAAGACCTTCCCGACTAGTGTCTTGGATGCTGCGTGTATTCCGCATTGCCCAGCATGGACCTCATCCAGAAGTTGCTTCCCAGTAGATGAGAGAATGCACTTCATGAGGACGTCTGATGCACCCCTTCTGTATAATGTTTCCCCAATGAGTGTGTAGTGGGCTGACTGTCTGGCGATGCGCTCGGCTACATTTTTGTCATCTGGTTCCTCTTCATTCTTTATATATCTGATGATCGGCCTTCTCCAATCACAGAGTCTGACTCTGGTTGATTCATGATATTACACTCTTCTGCCTGATCCATTGAGATGCTTGGTTGTGGTATTTCTTGTACAAAGACTCCGGGTGGGACCTGAGTTCGACTGGATCCTAGCTTGGACAATACATCGGCTGCGTGTTCGATCTCTTTCTACATGATGAAATTCTAGGCCTTCAAATTTATCTTCTAGTTTCCGGACGGCAGTGCAGTATTTTCCCATTGAATCATTTGAACAGTCCCATTCTTTGTTTATCTGACTTATGACCACCAGAGAATCTCCGTATACCATTAATCTCTTGATGCCTAATGATATGGCGATGTTTAGTCCATGGATCAGAGCTTCATACTCGGCTGCGTTGTTAGAGGCTGGAAATAACAACTGGAGGGCATATTTGAGGTATTCGCCTCTAGGTGCGATGAAGAGAATTCCCGCGCCTGCTCCCTGCAGCTTCAACGAGCCATCAAAATACATCCGCCATACTTCTGCAGTCTATGGGTTCTCTGGTTACTTGTTGTTCAGTCCATTCTGATACGAAGTCAACCAATGCTTGTGTTTTAATGGCGGTACGAGGTCGAAAATTCGATGTCATGAGATCCCAGTTCACAAGGCCCACTTGGCTATTCGGCCAATGGCTTCCTTGTTGTGAAGAATATCCCCTATCGGAAAACCGGTGACTACTATGACTTTGTGGTCATCAAAGTAATGACGTAGCTTGCGGGCAGTTAGAAGTACTGCGTATAATAGCTTCTGAACTTGAGGATACTTTTCCTTCGAGGGACCCAGAACTTCACTGATGAAATAAACTGGGTGTTGCACTGGGTAGGCATGTCCTTCTTCTGCTCGCTCGACTACCAACATAGTGCTTACCACGTGAGTCGTGCAAGAGATATACAGCAGCAGATCTTTAGCCGGCTGAGTCGATGTGGCTCGCCGTGGTGGTTTCAGTACTGGTGGGGTTGTCAAGAATTTTTTCAGTGCGTCTAGAGCTTCCTGCGCTTCTGAAGTCCACTGAAACTTGTCCACCTTCTTGAGTAGCTTATAAAATGGTAAACCTTTTTCTCCCAGCCTGGATATAAATCTACTCAGGGCTGCCACACATCCGGTAAGTCGCTGAACCTTCTTTTGTGATCGTGGAGCCTCTTTTCATGATAGCTTCAATCTTTTCCGGATTAGCCTCAATTCCTCGGTGGCTGACAATAAATCCGAGTAGCTTCCCTACCGGTACCCCAAAGACACATTTTTGGGATTAAGCTTCCATCGATATCGCCGTAGACTGTTGAAAACGAGCTGTAAGTCTTCGATGAAGTTTTCTGAGTTCTCTGTTTTGATTACCACATCATCCATGTAGGCTTCCACACGCTTGCCCCAGTGATCGACTAAGCATGTTTGAATGGCTTTCTGATAAGTCGCTCCAGCGTTTTTGAGGCCAAACGGCATGGAGGTATAGCAGAAAGCACCGAAGGGAGTGATGAACGTTGTCTTTTCCTCGTCTTCCTTTGCTAGACTGATCTGATGGTATCCGGAATAGCAATCCAGGAAAGACAGCACAGAACATCCAGCAGTGGAGTCTACCACCTGATCTATCCTTGGGAGCCCGAAGGGATCCTTTGGACAATGTTTGTTGAGATCAGTATAGTCGACGCACATGCGCCAATCCACTTTATTCTTTTTGAGTACAAGAAGAGGGTTGGCTAACCACTCGGGATGTAACACCTCTCTGATAAACCAGCCGCGACCAAGCGGGCCAGCTCAGCGCGAATGGCATCTCTCTTGTCGGGCGTGAAACGACGTAGTTTTTGCGGATCGGCCTTGCTTGGGGATAGACCTTCAGTTTGTGCTCGGCCAGTTCTCTCGAGACTCCCGGCATATCCGCAGGTTGCCATGCGAATACGTCTCGGTTGTCTTGCAGGAACTGGACGAGCGCGCTTTCCTATTTATCGTCCAGGCTGGAGCTGATGATGGTAGTTTTTGCGCTCATCAGCGAATCCAAGGTTGATTCTTTTGGTTTCCTCAGTCGGCCGCATAGAGGTCGCGGCTTGAGCTTCGTTCGCCGGTGCCATAAGATCTTCCTCAGGCTTAGAGTTTGCCTGGATCAAAGAAGTCGCCGACGGTTTGGTGGTGAGGGCCGTCTGGATGGCCACTCGGAAACATTCTGCGGCGCCTTGGAGGTCAGCACGCACAGTTATGATTCCTTGTGGTCCCGGTATCTTCAATATCATGTACGTGTAATGCGGAATGGCCATGAATTTTGCCAACCTCGGCGTCCCGATGATGGCGTTGTACCCGCAGTCGAAATTCGCCATTTCGAACCTCAGGAACTCAGTTCTGTAGTTCTCCGGAGTTCCGAAGGTGACGGGCATGTAGATGTGGCGCAGCGGATATTCCCCTTCAGTCGGCACGATGCCGAAGAAAGGAGTGTCTGACTCGTGGAGTTCTTTGAGGTGAACTCCCAAGCCTCGGAGTGTCCGGGGGAAAGTGACGTTGATGCTGCTCCCCCCGTCCACTAACACCTTCTTCACCCTGCTCTCTCGGATCACCGGATCGACGAGGAGCGGGTATTTGCCTGGGTGGTCAAGTTGAGCCATTGATCCGCCCGAGTGAAGGTGATCGGGTGCTCCGACCACCGGTATGGGGCGGGAGGACCGGTGGTCGCCACCAATATCTGGCGATCGTTGAGCTTTTGTTGTCTTTTGTTCTCCTGCGATCCGTGTCCGCCGAAGATGACGTTGACCTCCTTGTCAACGCGTGGGAAAGCTCCTCCTCCTCCCTCCTCCTGCTGCTGGGGTTGTCGTGGTTCTTCTGGTCCTCCCCTTGGCGGAGGAGGAGGTAGAGGTTGGAAGGGTCGACCGTGCTCGACGGAGTTTGAAGTCCCTGCAGTTCCGAAGAGTGTGGCGCATGTCCTTGTGGTATGGGCACTGGGCGTCGAGGATGTCGTCCAGTGTGCTCACCTCGCGGGGTCCTCCCCGAGCGCGAGAGGCAGGTGGTCCAGCGGCATGCACCTCTTCGCGCGGTCTCTTCTCCCAGCGTTTGTCAGGTTGCTGGTTCGCGTCGTGGTGCTGCCGGTGCGGGCTTCGCTCCCCCGATGAGGTCCTGGGCTCGCTCGTCGGCCGTGATGTACAGGTCGGCTTCCCGGAACACCTCCTCGGAGGTAGTTGGCGCCTTCTGCAATATGGCTCGGACGAAGGCCGAGTCGTTGGATCCTCTGTAGAAGTCCTCGATCACGGCCGCCTCCGTGACCTCGGGGATACGATTTCTCATGGTCTAGAACCTTTTGAGGTACGACCGGAGAGTTTCGTCCTCCGGCGCTTGATGGATTTGAGGTCCCATGGTTGCGCCGGTTTGTCGGAGAGGGACTGAAAATTGGCGGTGAAGCGTCGACTGAAGTCGCTCCAGTTGTTGATGCAGTGTCGAGGTAGATGTCGTAGCCATTGCAGCGTCTTGCCCGAGGACAATGGGTAAGTACGCAGTCATCATGTCTTCGGATGCTCCGGCGGCTCGAGCGGCGGTGGTGTAGACGGCCAGCTAGCCTCCTGGATCCTGCTTAGGTTCATACTTGTCGACATTGGATACCTTGAAGTTAGGGGGCCACTGAATGGCCCTAAGGCGCGGAGTAAGGGCGGACACTCCACATGTGTCCTCCTGTCGTCGGGGATGATGCTGTCCCGGGGAGGGGAGTAGTTGTTGTGGTTCCTCGATCGTCCCTGGGTAGTTCCGCCAGTCGAGGCCGTCGTTGATTCGGCTCTAGTGGCTTGACTCCGAGTTGGGATGCCATGATCCCTGTCGTACTCTTCCCGGCGGCGGATCTCGTTCTCATGCCGTCGTTCACGCGAAGCGTTGATGGAGCTCCGCGCGTCTCGGCGACTGTTTGATGGCATGTCGCAAATCGTTCGGCGGGTGAGCGAGAGGTAGAAGATGGTTGGCTGCTTGGGTGAACAGGCGTCGATAGCCCTCGGCGTCGGGAGTCCGAGGGAGTCCATCAGCTATCCGAGCTAGTACTCCTCCGACTTCACTCGGCGTGTTCATGGCTCGGGCAAGTCGGGGTTCAGGTTGCGACCGAAGAGTGGATTTTCCCGGCGCTGCCTTGCGTCTTGCTCGGCTTGTTTCTGAGCTCGTCGACGATCACGTCATCGGAGTTCCTTCGTTCTCTGAAGACGCGTTCTTCCGGAGTTTCTCCCATCTCCGAGACCTCGTCTCGCGAGACAGGCTGTTCCGGATCCCGTTCTCCGGCTTGGTGATGTCGCCGGACGTTTTGGCGCCGGTTTCTTCGTCGACGGGACTCCGCTGAGGTGGTTCTTCCCCAGGCGTGGTTGGCTCGTCGTCGGAGACGGGAGGCGACTCCACTTTCCCGATGAAAAGAACGTCGGGGTAGAATGGCGCGGCTATCGTGGCGATCTTCCTTTGGAGAGCTGGAGGTTGCACTTCTCCGGTATCCTTGGAGTTTGTTGGAGGAGACTTCTTTCTTGGCGATCTGCGATGCGGTGTAGAGTTCCCTCTTTGTCTGCTATGAACGAGATCGTTCCAAAGCAGAACATGGATCCGGGACAGAAGTTGATCTTACTGTGGAAGGTGACGGCCATTGAGCTAGCTTAGATCGTCGACACACCCCCTACCTGGCGCGCCAGCTGTCGGTGTTTTGGGTCCGACCGCACACCTGGGGTTGCCCCTCGAGGTGTTTTAGGAGTAGGACGGTGTCGCCGACTGTAGCTAAATGGTTCGTGTTAGATGCACGAGGGACAATGGACAGTGTTTACAGGTTCGAGCCGCTTAGAGCGTAACACCTACGTCCTGGTGAGGATGCTTTGTGTAATGGGTTACAAGGTAGTTCTCTAAAGCGAGAACATGGAGGGTTGAGGTGGATGGCTGAGTAGTGAGATCGATTGTTCTGAAGGGGTGCTCCCCGGGCCTTATATTCGACCGTGGGGCAACACATGTGGATATGATAACAACGTGCACCTAAAAGATAGTGAACTTTCGAGTCTATCTTCCTATGATTCTGCCGACCTATCCTCGCCTGGTTCCGTTGCATGGGGCTCCAGCGCGGGAAAGTCAGATCTTCTATTGTGGTTTCTTGCTCAACGTTGTGGGCCCGTCCGGTCTTGCACCGATCCGGCCTTACGTCGATCTGCTTTATTGATTGTCCCTCCCCAGGCCCATGAAGGAATGACCTTACGATTTATTGGGCCCTTGGGCCTTTCGTGAGGTCTTTTACCCTTCGTGGACCCGGGGGATATCTGTCCCCCACAGACCCCGACCATTGTGATTGGGAAAATCGTGGCTTTTGAGATGTCGCGAAAAATGTGTCGAGGAGAGGAGCCAACTTCCTCAAGGCCATATGCTTTTGCATGTGATGAAAGGAAGGGCAAAACCAAGTTCCTCATGTGAAAAGAGGAAGAAGAAGAAAGTTATGATGAAGATAATCAACCATGCACATCATCCTCTGAGGACGAAGAAACAATCCGACGCGTCGGAAAAGTAATGGGGATGATCCGCAATTAATCTAATGGGTGTGCCCCTGTAGGTTGAAGATCTTCTCTTTAACATTGATAGGAAAAAGCAAGAAAGAGAGGGTGCTTCGCATGTGGGAGAAGGGCCACTTCAGGGACAACTGTCCAAATATGGCCGAACCCAAAAAGGAGAGGACCAAAGGCAAGGCACTAACAAGTGTTAGAACTTGGGATGATTCTTCAAGTGAAGATGAACCTCCAAGGACGCGCAGCCACCGGTCCTCACGCTCATCACGGTCATCACACAAATGCCTTATGGCAAGAGGTAACAAAAGCATTCCATCCTCTAGTGATGAAAGTAGTAGTGATGATGAAGGTGAGGGAAAACCCTTGTAGATGAGCTTGCGAAAGCTGTAGAATTTTTCCAGGATGTTTGCACTAAGCAAAAAGCTCAACATAAAACCTTGAAAAATAAGTTGATTAGCTCCCAAAATGATTATAAAGGTTTGCTAGAAAAATTTGAAACTTTTGCAAACTTAAATAGTGAGCTGTCAAGTAAAATTGAGCTATTAGAATCTAGTGCTCCATCCACTGCTACCGATGATGGTCTCATTAAAAAGAATGAAAAATTTAAGGCTAAGTTAGCTAGCTACCAAGAAGCTATTGAAAATTTGCTAGAGAAAATGGAAATTCTTAGCATACACAATAATGAGCTAACTACTAAGCTAGAAAGCATTGGTAGCACCCCAACAGCATCTTTAGTTTGAAATACCTAAAATTATTAAGAAAGATGCTTCTACTTCTTGCTTTGATTTAATTAATGATTCTAACCCCTGCAACCAAGTTCTTGTTGAGAATATGTTGTAGAAACATGTTTGGATGAGGTTGCAAAGGAAAATGAACAATTAAAGCAAGAAGTGGCTCGCCTTGGCAAGACTTTGTATGACAAGAAAGGCAAAGCCAAACAAATCCGACCTCCACAGGATAACACCACTGCGGGAGTGAACAAGCCTATGGAGGGAGAAACTGTAATTTGTAGGCTATGCCATATGGAAGGCCATAAGTCTTTCCAATGCAAGGCGATGACCGGGGATAAACAAAGGCAAAAGCTCAAGCAAAAGCCATCAAGCAAAATCTCCAACACCTACATCAAAAAGGTGGACAAAAAGGCTGCTACACCATATTTGATCAAGAAGAAAAAGAATGGGAAGGTGATAGCAATCAAGGCCAACAAGCAAGCCAACAAAGCAAAGGGGGCCAAACGCATCTGGGTGCCAAAGGAAATAATTTCAACCATGAAAAGCACCAAGGTTTGGATCCCGAAAGGGAAGTGAGTGGACCGAAGGTCGTCGGTAAATTTGGAGACTTGGCAAAGTTGGGATGTACATCATGGGATACATCATATTGGATCAAGTTAATTGCCAAGTGGGTTAGTGAAAATTTTGGACCCAAATTTCCCACCCATGACTAAGGTAACTAGATTTATTGTATCTCCTGTTTTTAGATATGTGTATCTACTTACCTTGTATCTAGTTTACCTTTTTGCCTAGTATTATATTGGTATTTACTTTTGTTTAAAATTATGCATACTAGGTAAATCACATGGTAGGATTGCTTGTTTTCAATTCATATACTTGAGCAAACCTACATGGCTTAAAATGTTTATTTAAGCACGGCACATAGCTTCTCTATCACTCCATAGTAAATGATACATCAATTGAAAACTTAGAATTCTACAAGTTGTATCATTTAACTTATATGTGCCAAAGTTCGGATTATAGATAATTTGCCCTCTTGATATCAAATCAAAGTGCATGTCTCCTACAAGTATTCAAAACTTGTATGCACACCTTCAAGGGGAGGTTACTCTATAATCTAATACTTTGAAGACTAACACCTTTTCAAGTCTATTTCATGTGATAGTCTCATTGTAAGGAAAATGAGGTCCCCGGAGAAACACACAATCTTCTACTGCAAAATCTCCAAGAACTCTCATGTCTCTCAAGCTCGCCATTGAATTTCAATCGGCATCTTTTGAGACTACATCTAGTATCATTTACATGTCTTCTCCAATATTTGATTAGACTATATTTCATATCATATACTTCCATGTTGCTAAAAATGCATAAGTGGCTAACTCATATTCTGTTACCTATGCATAAGGGATAGTCTATTCAAATTTTGTCTTCCACCTCTAATTTTCACATGCTTTTTCCTAAAAGTAGAAGATCTCTGTCAGGGGGAGTATTTCTTCGCCTCTAAAAAGGGGAGAAATTTTCTTTCTAAAAGAGAACACTCATTTAGGGGGAGTAATCTTTTGAGGACAAGCTTTTATTTGCTTCCTATATGCTTTTAAATGTCTTCCTTTTCGGTGGTTGATGCCAAAGGGGGAGAAGTTTAGGGACCAAAGCAACGAAAACTATATCAAACACCAAACACCACCAATTTAAAAATTTTAAATCTTCAAATGACTTTTCAAGTGGTCTTGGTTATTTGGTCCAAAAATAGGAAGTAAGTGAATTATGGAGTTAGGGGGAGGCTTAAGTCCATAATATCACATTGTGGGGACAAACATGGATCCTAGCAAGTAGATTGCATATTTTCATTCAAATACTTGTATTATTTGCTTGCTTTTTGGTTGTGTTGTCATCAATCACCAAAAAGGGAGATTGTAAGGAAAATGAACCCCGGGCCATTTGGCTAATTGAGTTTTGGTGTTTGATGATCAACACAATCCGTGAACTAATAAGTTTTCTAGTGTTTATGATTGTAGTTCACAGGATGCAAGATTTACTTGGACTAAGGAATTGGGGAAAGCAACACCTCAAAAGAAGACATTAAGAAGATCCAAGAAAAGTCCAAGTGTGCCGCCTGCGGACTGTCTGAGCGTGGAGCACCGGACTGTCCGGTGGCACACCGGACTGTCCGGTGCCCACACGCCGGACTGCCGGTGCACCAGGGAACTGCAGCCCAACGGCTAGTTCTAGGTGGCACCCGGAGAGAAGACCACCGGACTGTCCAGTGTGAGCATCGGACTGTCCAGTGTGAAAAGCCTGCGGCGCCAACGGTCACCTGCTCTGACAGGGCAACGGCTAGGCACACCGGACAGGCTACAGTGTGTTGTCCGGTGTGCCGCAGAGAACGACAGCTTTTCTCCAATGGCTATTTTGGAGTTGGGCCTATATATACTTCACCCAACCGGCCATCTGGAGGTGTGGGAGCCCAAGCAACAACCAAGGCATATAGTGCACATTTCCAAGAGCTCAAACACCCAAGTGCTTAATAGAATCACTCGGTGATTAGCGTAGGTGCTTTGCGAAGTGCTTAGGTTAGTTACACCGCTTTAGCGCTTGCTCTAGGTGAACCCTAGTTAGTTGAGTGAGTTTTATAAAACCACACAACCCCTCGGCTCTTGCGTGAGCCGTTGTAATTGTACCGAATGGGGCGAGAGTCTTGCGATACCGTGACAACCGCGTTTGTGACACGGCCGCCATCGTGTACCGGAGGGAACGAGGCCCATGGCGTTTCGGCCGAAGCTCGATAGTGGAGACGGCGGAGAGCGTCCGAGAGGAGCCGGAAGCGGAGCACCACTTGCGCGTGGAGAAGGCCCGCGGCTCTCTACGGAGTTACTCGACCATGGTGCTTGGCCCTCGCGTGGGCTTCCCTTTGCGTAGGGGCACCAACGAGGATTAGTCGGGACCTTGCGTGGTTCTGGATACCTCGGTAAAAATACCGGTGTCATCCGCGAGAGTTTGCATTCTCTACCTTGCTCTTTAAGCTTCCGCATTTATATTAAGCATTTAAGTTTCAATCTTGTATTCAGACTTATATAGTGTAGATTGAAACTTAGCCATTGCGGTAGAGATAGCAACACTTAGACAAAACCTAGTTTGCACTCTCTAGTTTGATTATTTGCATAGGTTTTGCTCTAGGGATTATTTGTGGCCTAGTTTAGTAAAAGTTTTAGAAGTCCTAATTCACCCCCCTCTTAGGCGTCACCCGTTTCCTACAAGGTCTTCTGTTTGAAATCTGAAATCTACTTAATAGAAGGTGTGTATAAGTACTTTAAGTCTTTACTTCTAAGTTATAGTCGAGTGGAATCGTGTAATGTTTTGATGGTGCTCTACTTGCTAGAATGATCAGTGAGATGATTTCCTTAAATTTTTAGATTGCATAAGTATTAATTGTTATTGCTTTAGGATTCATTTTACATAAGAAAAAAGGATCCAACTGATTCCATTTCTCCTGGGCCAGTGATGTTTTTAACTGATAATGCTCCTGTAAAATTGTTGTAGTTCAATCTAATAGTGGTAGGAATCAAACTTGATTGTGTTAAAAAAAGGGTGTGCCAGATAACCAAGTTATTAACACCCTAAAACTGCACTGCGAAGCAAGCTATAGGCGACCAAATGGCAACTGAATTATAATTACTAAGCTTTGTGGCCATATGAAGCTTTTTGGCTATGTGTTCTTATGAGATGATTTTTAACTTCTGATCTTAACTAACAGTTCAGGAACAATGAGTTCTGAGTCATCTCAGAATAAACATGAAAGGTAGCACCATGTAAGAGAACAATTATGGGTTTATAGAATTCATTTCTCATGAAGCTATCTTTAGAAAGTTCTTTGCATGTTTATTACTTATGTTTACAGGTTTTGACTTGCAGCAAAATGTGTATGCAACTACTATGGCATATCAGTGACCTTCTGATAAGATATAATGGCATAATTTTTTTGACTGTTAACATAGTGTATGACATTTGATGTCGTAATTTGTTTTGGAAGAAAATTTAATCTCAACATAGAATTTTTTACCGACAGATTTATGGTCTTTTAATATCTACAGGTTGTGGAAACTGAGATCATTGTAACTCAAATGAGAGCTTGGCACTTAGCATATAGACGCCACTAGAACCAATCTGGAATTACTGTGAGGTAATTTTATATCTTGTTCAAGTTGGAGAATTAATAGCTAGCATATGCTTCCTTAATGATGTTTTCTTTTTCAATGTATCTTCATATTACCAAACCCTTTTCTTGTAGGAGAAACGGATATAGAGTGATAAAGGCATTAATGTAAGTACTACATAAATGTACTACTGGAATTACTCATGGATACTTTGGCTTATCTCAAGGTAGAATCTGTATACCCAGTGGTTTAGTCTGTGGCAGCATCGTCCTATCTAGCTCCACATAGTACTGCTAGAAGCACCTAGCTAGGTGAGCAACAAGAATTGTTTTTCACCTGTGTCTAAGTAGCTAGGATGTAATTACATGGCGAGGTCTGTCTTACCGCGCCGCTGCTGTCATCATCGTCATTTAGATCTGAATATGTCAACCATTCATGGCCCCTACCGTTTATGGCACCACTTCCTTTGATTGTGATTCTGGTTAGCTTGTGAACTCAATGCATTAGAGCAAACCAAAACTCCACGCTCTTGCACTGGTTTCAGCCAAAATAGTTCTGTATGTAGGGATAGTGTAAAAATTTTGGTACATGATGAATCATTGAAAGTTATTGAGAATTAATTGTGAATTGTTCTGCTCTATTGAATAAACATAATTGTTGGTTAGATGCTGAAGGAGAAGTATAAAAATTATCCAGTATACTAATGCTACGCTGCAAAAGGTAAGCGCTAAATTTAAAATATATTTTCTTTTGTTCCTCCATTTTGCATAAGTAATAGGTTTCTGTCGCTAGTTAGTGGTGCTGATGTGAATCGGTAAGTTCAATGTGTTTGCTGTTTATTACAGAAGTGGATAAGGCCGTTAGATGGGCTACAAACCACTATCTGTCATCAACAGCTCTTCCTTCTATCAAGGGAGACAAGTTAATCATTCCCCATGAGAGGTATCTACTTCACATCATATATTTTTAGAGAAACAATTAATATTGTTTTATTTGATTTTTATTTTGGAAGTACCTTGCTGCTACAGGAGGGGTGCGGTAGCGGCAACCGATGTATCCCTTGGACAATCTGGTTTTGACATGATGCAAATCAATCTGTTGTACATTGTATTCTGCACTTGCACAGGTTGTTTGGCTAATTACAAGATTATCTCAGTGTTTTGGTTTGGATTTAGAGTACACTTATGTATGAAATATTGATTGGTACTCATCTATATTAATTAATTATATTATTAAATAAATGTGTGTGTATTTCTCTTTCAAATTATTATAATGTGGTATCTCAAATGAATATAAATTGAAGAATATATTGTTATTTAAGTAATTTGTTTAAATCTTATTAAGACGGTTCTAAAAATGTCCAATATTGGTCTTCTAAATAAGACGATTTCCAAAACATCCAATATCAGTCACCTAAATAAGACGGTTTTTATATTGCAAGCTTTTATTAATATAGAACATTTTAGACAGTTTACTAAATAACTTGTGACTTAAAATGTTCATATACTTGACGGTTATTTTGAAAAAGTGTCTTAAATAAACATAATTTAAGACAGGTTATTGGACAAAATGACTTAAACAAATACCTTTTTTGGATGATTATAAACTAACAATGTCGTATGTAATATCTTTTTATGACGGTTTGCAACCATCTTAAATGTGGGACATCTTTGGCGACTCCATCAAATTTGGACACTTGAGAAACGTCTTAATAAGTGAAAATTAACCATCTCATATAATAGGATATGTAGTAGTGTTTGATCTACGGATTTACCTCCCGTGTCGAGGTCGAGATGCCCATTAGTTCCCATGGGTGTCTTGATGGGTTTGGCATCCTTCATTCCAAACTTTGTAAGAATATCTTGAGTATATTTTGTTTGGATGATGAAGTGCCCTCTTGGAGTTGCTTAACTTGAAATCCTAAGAAATACTTCAACTCTCCTATCATAGACATCTCAAATTTCTATACCATGATCCTACTAAACTCTTCACAAGTAGATTTGATAGTAGATCCAAATATAACATCATCAACAGAAATTTGGCATACGAACAAATCATGTGCAATAGTTTTTAGTAAAGAGAGTAGGACCGGCTTTTTCGACTTTGAAGCCATTAGTAATAAGAAAATCTCGCAAGCATTCATACCATGCTCTTGGGGCTTGCTTGAGCCCATAAAGCTCCTTGGAGAGTTTGTAAACATGGTTAGGGTACTCACTATCTTCAAAGCTGGGGAGGTAGCTTAACATATAGACCTCTTCCTTGATAGGTCCATTGAGGAAGACACTCTTCACGTCTATTTGGTAAAGCTTAAAGCCATCGTAAGTAGCATAGGGAAGTAATATGCGAATTGACTCAAGCCTAGCTACGGGTGAATAAGTTTCACCAAAATCCAAACCTTCGACTTGTGAATAACCTTTGGCGACAAGTCGAGCTTTGTTTCTTATCACCACACCATGCTCATCTTGCTTGTTGCGGAATACCCACTTGGTACCTACAACATTTTGATTAGGACGTGGAACCAAATGCCATACCTCATTCCTCGTGAAGTTGTTGAGCTCCTCTTGCATTACCAACACCCAATCCAAATCTCTTAATGCATCTTCCACCCTGTATGGCTCAATAGAAGACACAAAAGAGTAATGTTCACAAAAATGAGCGACTCGAGATCGAGTTGTTACCCCCTTATGAATATCGCTGAGGATGGTTCATGGGGTGATCTCTTTGAATCGCTTGATGGACTCTTGGGTGTGGCGGTCTTTGACCCTGTACTTCTTGATCATCTTCCTTGTCTTGATCAATTTCATCTCCCCTTGATCCTTGTCCTCCTCTTGAGGTGGCTCATTCTCTTGATCTTCTTCTTCATCATCTTGAGCATGTTCCTCATCTTGAGTTGGTGGAGATGCTTGATTTGAAGATGATGGTTGATCTTGGGCTTGTGGAGGCTCTTCGGATTCCTTAGGACACACATCCCCAATGGACATGTTCCTTAGCGCGATGCACGGAGCCTCTTCATGGGATGAAAACGGTCGGAAACGGTATTTATTCGGTGTAACACCCTGAATTTGGGGGTATAAAATTTCTTTGCCCAAATTCACAAATTCAGGTGTTACTCCTCTCTTCACACCTCTCCCAATCTCCTCTTTCTCTTTTCTATAGAAGAAGAGTGGCTATTTTTATGTGTGATTATAATCTTATAGGCCAAACTCAAAGGGAGTATGTAATGTGACATCTTGTTAAACCCTAAATTTCACTTTTGTTTGATGCATAATACTTGGGAGTGCTAATTTGAATTTGTGACATTTTTAGAATTGAGTCAAGTGGAGTAAATAAAAAGAAAAGGGAAAGTAATTGCTAGAATAAAAGAAAAAGGAAAAAGGCCCATACCCTCCCCCCCCCTTGGCCTTTCGGCCCAATCGGCCCATCCCGCGCGCGCGCCTTCTCCCCCCTCCTCTCTCTGCCCTGGCGGGCCCGCCCGTCAGCGCGGCCGCTCTCCCAGCGCGTGCGCCCGCTCCCTCGCTCTCTCTGCTCACGGGCCCGGCTGTCAGCTCCCTCGTCCCCGCGTAACCGCCGTCTGAGCTGCGCGTGCCGCGGTCTCCGCGCCAACGTCGCGTGTGAAGCTCGCAACCACCCCGCCCTCGACCACTTGAGCCCCGAGCCTCGCTCACCCTCTCCCCCCTCATTTGCGCACCTGCAGAGCCCCTTTCCAACCTCCCCCACGCCGCGCGCACGCCAGAGCGCCGTCGCCATTACCCGCCGTCGTCCCGAGTCCGTTTCTCCGTCGACGTTGGAGCCCCGCCGTGCCCTCTGCCACGGTGAGCTTCGCCTCGACGTCCGCAACCCGGGACACGCCCCAATTTCTCCTCTCCCTCCCTAATTTCCTCTGCCCGCGCTCACCCGCCGTCCTCCGTGCAGCCGTAGTGGTCCGCCACCGTCGACACGGGCCGTCGCCGCGCCTTCGCCGCCACCGGGAGGTCCCTGGGATTCGCCTTGAGGTAAGGAACCTCCCCTGCCCTCTCCCTCCCCTTCTATTGCTCCCTGCTGCGCTTAATTCCTCGCCGGAGTCGATTAGCGCCGCCGCCGAGCCATTCCGCCGTGGGCCGCCCCCCTCCGGTGCCCCCCTATCACGACCTAGCCCCCGCCAGTAAGTTCCCCGCGCCTTCCCCAACCTCCCAGGCCATCCCGGTCACCCTAAGACCCGCGGAGCCCCCGTGCCCCTCGTCTCCGGCGAGCTCCCCCACCGCGGGTGCGGCCGCCGCCGCCTCTGATGGCTGGAGAAGGGGACAGAAGCCAACCGCCCAATCCCCGCCGTCCA